>FR989914.1:6828737-8194485 GCA_905404115.1 Pheosia gnoma
GAGTAATTGTGAGCTACCTGAATTAACACAATTATGTGCTTTTATTATCAAAATACACCACTCCCATTATCACTACTAATATGAGTAACTAAAAAAGTCATAATTTTATATTGTCAGAGACTGGTGTATAACAGATAAAAATATTGGCTCTGTAATCACTTACAGGGCCAATATTTTTATACTACATGCCATCACTGGCATGTAGTATCTTGATGTTAGGCTCACTGGTTTGAACTGAGGTCAATATGAAGGATACTTGTATATATAGCTGGGACTTTTCTCTTAAATTCTAGGCATGACATGATATGCCGATTTGCAGGGAGATAAAAAATTAAGTGACACACAAAACAATATTTCTGAGACATCAATGTTCATAATATAGTAATATCTTTTTAAAATTATCACTAAACCCTTTGGAAATCAAAGGAATACAAAAAAAATGTGAAATGACATGACAAACATGAACTGCATTTCCACATCATGAAGTGTTATTGGATCTTCTTGAAATTCTAAAAAACAGTTAAAGACTCCCAACGCTGTTACATCCATTAGACTCATAATCAAAACTAAATGGCAATTATATTATTATTGTCACTGATAGGTTTTCCATACTAAACCATTTAAAAGCGACTTCTACGGTGCCATTGTCATTCTATTGCGAGTCAATTATGTTAGCAGACATCAAATATACTCAAGGAAATATAGGGTTGAACTTGGCCTTTCTTTTTGGTTTATTCGTAAACCTAAACTGATGAACTTAAGATTTTAACCATTCTAAAGCTACAACCCTATAGGTAAAATGGTCTAATGTTACAATAATAACATAAGGATTCTGGCAATTAAACAATATAGATACATTCCATCATTTATTATGTAATTTATGTAATGTAAACATGTATGAGCAGTATTTTTAAGAAATAACAATCCACAATAACCAATAACAAGTATTAAAATAACAGCGGATAGCGCAATGAAAATAGAAGCACAATTACCATAGATCACAATAAAACAAAAGTCATGGCGAATCCATAGAATATAATCATACTTATCTTAATTTGCAGTTTCTATTTAGACGTTTACTTATATCCCAGTTCACTGGATGTTACACTTTCCACAACGAATGCCTGCGACGAACTGAACGTTCAACTGTCTGTCCTCGCTTTAAATACCCATCATTTCTATTTGTGACAATTAACAAAAGTTACTAATAATTCTATACATTGTGTAGGAGTGATTATAAAATAGAATATGCTGATATTATATTGTTTAAGAATTTATTATAATTACTTAGTCTGTTTATGGTAACTAAGTAATTATAATAAATTAATTTAAGAATGATGTAGGTAGTTGACAAAAATAGTTACCTTCAGTTTTGTTTGTTTCTTACTAATTGCGCAATATAAGTTTTAATCAATATTAGTTGAATCAACTTGAACAGCGCAGACAACAATCGATAAAACAGCACATCAACAACACAAAGGTAATTCACTGACATAATAATTCGTCCATCCTGACTATCATTTGCGTCCCTGCAAATCGAAAATAAGTTTATGTTAATCTAAGTAGAATAATACGAGTATGAAAATCAATCTTCAATGTAATTGAAGACCCAAAGATCAATCACCATAACTAATATGGTGGCCCAAAAGATCAATCGCCATTACCGGATGGCGGCCCAGAGATCAAACGCCATAAGTGAATGGCGGCCCAGAGATCAAACGCCATAAATGAATGGCGGCCCGGAGATCAAACGCCATAATGAACGGCGGCCCAGAGATTAACGCCATTCTAAATAGCGATCCAAGGAAGATTATTGTACTTATTGTGTAACATAAACAATCGGCATATATTAATGACGGACCTTAGAATTGCTACTTTAACCTTCCAACAAATCTATTAATTCTTCGGTACTGTTAATACTTGAATCACTGGAGTTAGTATCACTGTCTGTATCGTTTACGAACTTCCTTAATACGTCTGTCGAAACTATAGCATTAAATTTCTTATATCCTTTTAGACCCTTTAATGCTGTAATAATATACCTGTCGTTGCCAAGAGATTTCTTAACTTTATAAGGACCGCTATATTTTTCCTTTAGCTTTCTTCGGACGTCTTTTGGACCCGCTTCCGATTTTTTCCACAATACTAGATCATTTACTTTATATTGAACTGGTTTCTTCCTTTTACTATCAAATCTTTTCTTCATATTAGCTGCTGTCCTCTCAATATTATTTTTGGCAATGTTACTATTCTCTTCTACTACTTGATCGCTGTCTACAATATTATCTGTCATTCCTTGCAGTAGTCCACGCTTAGCATTAAATAATAATCTATATGCACAAAAACCTGTGGTTGAATTGATAGTATTATTGATTCCCCATACCACTTTTCCCAGACAGGCATCCCAGTCTCGTTCTTCGCTCGTACTTTTATTAATAGCCTCAATTATCGTTCTATTAAACCTTTCGACTTGTCCATTTGATCTTGGAGATGCAATTGCGTTTTTCACGTGTTTGATTTGATTAGAAATGCAAAATTCTTTAAAAGATTTACTAGTGAAAGCTGACCCACTGTCCGAGATGATCCTCTTGGGGTAACCAAACATACTAAAGGTTTCATTAAGTTTATCAATTACTTCCGCTGATTTCGTTGTTTTGCATGGTTTGGCCCATACGAATTTAGTAAAAGCATCAACAACGACAAATAGGTATGAAAATCCCTTGCGGCTTTTGCAAAACGGACCTGTGTGGTCAATATGAAGTGTATGTAGTGGTTCACTCACCTTCTCTATCGGGTGAAGCTCACCTTCCAACTTTCCATATTGCCCTCGTTTATAAGCACAGTCCAAGCAATTATTCACGTATTTCCTGATGAACCTGTTCATTTTAGGGAACCAACAATAATCTTTTATTAGTGTCTCACATCGTTTTAGTCCAGGATGTCCAACATCGTCGTGGTATTTGCGTAAAACGTTCCATCTTGCATGTTTTGGTACCACTAGTCGAAGCTGATCATTAAAGCACTTCCTGTAAATTTTATTGTCATTTAAGATATATGTATTTTGGATATCCGGGTCATTAATATTTTGCTCTAATTTTTCCCTTATTATGCGTAATTTAGAATCCTGATTTTGCAAACACACAATCCAATCCAACAGGTCGAGAACCAGTACATCTGATTTTCCTGGGGCGTCGACTGGATTGCGACTGAGGGCGTCAACGTGTTTGTGCAGTTTTCCTGGCTTATGGATTATCCTAAAAGTATACTCTTGGATGCTTAACCACCATCTTGCAATCCTAGGCAACAAATCTCGTTTCTGAAAAGTCTCTCTTACGGCAGAGCAGTCAGTGACGATGCTAAACTCTATCCCTGCTACATAAATTCTAAATCTTTTCAACGACTCTACCACGGCGAGAGTCTCTAACTCGTAAGAGTGGTACATTGCTTCTTCTTTCGACGTTTTCCGGCTAAAGTAAGCGATTGGTTTCATCTCATCACCATTTCTTTGTAAAAGGATCCCTGCGATGCCCTTACTAGACGCATCGGTGTGAACTTCTGTTTCTGCAGTATGGTCGTATAGTGCTAAAATAGGTCTGGAAATTAAAATGCTTTTTAGTTCGTTAAAAGCCTTCTGTTGTTTTTCTGTCCAAACCCATTCCTGCTCCTTTTTTAGAAGCTGGTATAGGTCGTATGCAACAACAGCGTAAGCTTTTACAAATTTCCTAAAATAACTTGTTAATCCCAAAAACATTCTTAATTCGTGTACGTTAGTTGGTTCTTTAAATTTTGATACTGCCTCTATTTTCTTTTGTCCTGGTCTTATACCATCTTTACTGATGTCATATCCTAAATAATGGATTTCACTTTGTAAGAACTTACATTTCTCAATATTTAAAGTGAGTCTTGCTTCTCTCACAATATTTAAAACAGTACGTAATGTGTCCAAAGCGTCATTTTCATCGATCGATGCTATAAGAAGATCATCCATATACGGTAATACCTTATCAAATCTTAGAGAACCAAGAATTGTATCCATTAAACGCTGGTATACACTAGGAGAATTGGCAAGACCAAAAGGCATTCGTAAAAACTCATAATGACCTTCTGGTGTAACAAACCCTGTTTTTGTTATAGCACTCTCGTTCAATGGTATTTGGTAAAATCCTTGAGACATGTCGAGGCTAGTGAACACTCTTTTACCGCCTAGTTTCTCTATGTGTTCTTCAATTATCGGTAGAGGATATTTATCTTTGACTGTGATGCTATTAAGTTTTCGATAATCGACGCACAAACGGTAGTCACCGTTTTTCTTGCGCACTAGGATGATTGGGCTAGAGTAAGGGGAGCAAGACTCACGTATAATATTGTTATCCAGGAGATCTTTAATTTTATCTCTGACGATTGCCTTTTCTGGAAGTGACATTCTATAGGGTCGATAGCATATTGGTTTATCGGAGTTTAAGTGAATATTCATCTGAATCTTATCAGTGCATCCCAACTCCTGCGTTGAAGAGGAGAAACAGTCAGAATATTCTTCTATTAATTTGATTAGCTTTTCTTTCACGGCATTCTCTCTTGACTCACACTGAATTTTTCCGATGTCAACTGATAAGATTTCAGTCTTTGAATACGCGTTATCGTCTCCTGAAATTATTGTTAATTCAGACCACTTCTCACCTCTAGCTAAAAGATCGCCCTTCTCTAAAAGCAACGAAAGATGTGAATTATTTTGTACGTTAATTATGGTAGAGTCGTGTGATAATAAAGTTGTAGGGATAGCGTAATCCCTAATCTCATTGTGGCAAGTTCGGCTCTCTACGTAAATGTCATGATTATCTTTCGTATTTAAGTGAATGTTTATAATTGAAATACTCCAGGGTGGTAAGACGACATCCTCCCCACAACGTATTTCAATACGATTATCAGGACTGATTTCTTCTATATAAAATATTTCCGGTATCACCTCTTCTATTATGAGCGAAGTACCACATATCAGGAATCTGATGCGTGGATTGTTAATGATAGGTTGTCCTAGTATGAGTTGAACATTGTGTAGTTTTAAATCAGCAATTACTAATGTTGTTCGTAAACTAATGTCTTTGATGATCACATCTACTTCAACTGATCCTTTAGCCATAGCAAAACTACCCCCAAAGCCACTAATAGTCATATGACACGATGTCAAGGTTAGGTTTAATCTCTGAGCAATCTCTGGGCTGGCCACATTGATTTTTGCGCCCGAATCAAAATATGCTTGTACACTGGTGTTATTAATCTGGACAGGAAAAAAGTAGGTACTGTTTACCTCATTTGGTGTGACGTGGTTCACTGTTGCAGAACTGGCGTTTTCTTCTGTTCTATTAGATTTAAAAAAACACTTGTCTGTGGAGTGTCCGATTCTATTGCAGTAAGAACATGTAGGTCGATTCTGGTTCTTGGGGCAGCGCCTTACGGTATGTCCTGTTTCGCCACACAGGAAACAGGTAAATGGTTTTTTTTGGTCTCTGGGATGATTAGCGGTAGAGGTCCCATTGTTATCACTTTTTACTGGACCAACTCTAGTTGAATTGTAAGTATGTCTTGCCTTGCTGTCTTCCATGACGGACAAAAAATTGGAGTGTAATTCTTGTGTAGTTTTATAGTTTCCTGCACGCGCGGGTGCTTTTAAATATATAGGTAACCCATCTATAATGCATGCTGCAGCTTTTTCTCCTGTGATATCGAGTTTGGTTAACATCGCATTCTTCTGGTAGAAATAGTGTGCCATGGTTTCATTGGGAGTCTTTTTCCTGGCCAGCATTTCCCTTAGAGATTCAGCATAGTCAATATTACATGGAAATGCATTTAAGAGGTCTTGCTTCCACTGATTCCATGTCAAATCATAATTTTGAAGTGAAGAATGCCACACTCGAGCCATGCCCGTCAATCGTGACTGCATGTAGTAACTTTTAACTGCATCTGACCAGCCATGTATAGCAGCCAGCTGTTCAATTTTATTAAGCCATTGATTTGCGAAGACGTCAGAGGTTTCCGGATCGAATACAGGGATGATTTCTGCTTTAACAGCCACATGATCGAAGTAATATGGTTGGATCTTACCGGTGTTCAAGTCCTGATTTTGGTTTGTAATTAGATTCTCTACAGTATTGGGAGGAGTGTCTCCCGACGCGATGGTATCCGAAGAACTTGGTGCAGCTATTTGTTCGGGATTTCGAGAGCGCCATGGTCTCCACTGCTTTGTAGTCGGCAGTTCTTCAACTTCAAATGGCTCCAAACCTGGACAGTGACGACGTTTCGGCATCCCACTTCTGAAAATTGTTACAATAATAACATAAGGATTCTGGCAATTAAACAATATAGATACATTCCATCATTTATTATGTAATTTATGTAATGTAAACATGTATGAGCAGTATTTTTAAGAAATAACAATCCACAATAACCAATAACAAGTATTAAAATAACAGCGGATAGCGCAATGAAAATAGAAGCACAATTACCATAGATCACAATAAAACAAAAGTCATGGCGAATCCATAGAATATAATCATACTTATCTTAATTTGCAGTTTCTATTTAGACGTTTACTTATATCCCAGTTCACTGGATGTTACACTTTCCACAACGAATGCCTGCGACGAACTGAACGTTCAACTGTCTGTCCTCGCTTTAAATACCCATCATTTCTATTTGTGACAATTAACAAAAGTTACTAATAATTCTATACATTGTGTAGGAGTGATTATAAAATAGAATATGCTGATATTATATTGTTTAAGAATTTATTATAATTACTTAGTCTGTTTATGGTAACTAAGTAATTATAATAAATTAATTTAAGAATGATGTAGGTAGTTGACAAAAATAGTTACCTTCAGTTTTGTTTGTTTCTTACTAATTGCGCAATATAAGTTTTAATCAATATTAGTTGAATCAACTTGAACAGCGCAGACAACAATCGATAAAACAGCACATCAACAACACAAAGGTAATTCACTGACATAATACTAATGGCTGACGGAAGACAGGAACAGCTGCACAAACATACAGCTACTAGTGTGTCTCATATAGTTGTATAGCTTTGTCCTTCTTTTGGTCATCACCAGCATATTATGAGCTCCTATTTTCAGGCAGGCTATTGAAGTGCCTGGCAATATTATATCTTAACGCAATACTAACAAATCCTAATGTTGTTAAATAACATTTATAACTACAAACAGAGACAAAGAACTATATCTAGCAACAACTTATAACATGCTATAGATGACAAATGAAGGATGGGAAGTGACCTGCCTGGTAATAAGAGCTTGTAATATGCCCCCATATCAGTGTCTGTAGTGGGTTTAACAATGGTGCAATGACAAGTAGGAACTAATTACAATAATATTTATAATTTTTAGGGCAAGACATTGAGGAGTTGCCGGACCTAGCGCCTGGCATATGACATGTACATCCTATCTCCGAATTCACACACATTTCACTGCAAATCGCCTTACAAAATGAATTGCTGGAAAGTTTGTTGCAGGAAACTAGATGTTATCCAACCTGGCAATCAAACCTACGGATCCAACACTCGACAATCAACTCAATCGAATGACAATAGGGATGCGAATTTTTTAAATTATTTATTAGTCATATTAAATCATGAGTGGGTGCTAATTATTTACAATAACTCTTGAAATAATTTTGGAATTTTTTTTAGGTAGTACATAAAATCCAAGATATTCGCCATTAGAGTCTGGTGAAAGCATTATAGTGGGTCCGTGTTCTTTCTCTGTCGCACCCATGTTTACTTATAGCGGTGACGTCACTTCACACTGCACTGCAATGTATGCTTAATTTTTGTGTCTGTATTTTTACCGTTTAAAATACTTCCAAAATTGTTTATTATGTTGTCAATGTTTCCAATAAAAAAAAAACTGAATAATACACCTTGACTTAATCAAATATATTGTATTGTGTATGTACACAATACACATAATACATATTACATTTCCGTTGTCATTCGATTCTGTTTGTCGACTTCGAGCGCAGGTTTCTAGCAACAGCGGTATCTGCCAAAGTCATTGATGCATACTAACTAAGATCAATTTTGTAATTGTAGCTCAGACGTAGAGAATATCTCGGATCTCCAAAGCCTGCCGCTCCTGTCAAGCCTGCCCAGCTTCATGGGGTGTATCCCGTCACCCGGTTCCGAGACAGTTGACGTTGCGCTGCAGGACTTCCAGCATAATGATTTCTCGGGGGACTTTCAACATAGTCAATTTCCGGTGAGTCACCACTCGGGATAGACTCCCGTTTACTAACTTATCTTGAGTTTCTATGTTTATTTTTAATCTAGGTACAAAAATAGGAACTGCTAGCGTAACCCAAATTCATAGAATATTTAGTATACTTAACCTCGCCACAAGATACACAGATAGCGCTGTAGACCACATACAGAACAAATGGCGATTCTCCATACAATCCTGAAACGCGCTATAGGAGTTTTCGGATTGTATGGAGAATATAATATAGTATACTTATTTCAAATTTAATTACAAAGCTGTTTTGTTTTGAAAAAGTATTTGGAATGATATTGTAACTGGTTGTATTTGTGCAATCAACACTTAATTACAGCCCAGTATAGTTTGTTCAATGTATTCTATATCATCCTGTGTATAATGGTTTTTTTTTAATACAACGTGAGTAGTGATATGCATAACCTGACATTTGTTTTGGTATAGATTAGAAGAGTTTATACAAATGGGACATATTCTTCCAGAAAATAAAAGCATTATGACGCCGCTTCTATGATTTACCGAACTCTGTTGCACGCACGGCAAGCGCATGCGCAACCCCATAGACCGACCATAAAGTTATGATTAGAACTATTAAACCATAACTGCAAGTATCTTTACAATAATGCTTAAGCCTATGTAATCATAACTAGGTCAATTAATTTCTTGTACTTAATTAATACTGGCTGGAAGCGGACCCCAATAAAAAATAAATGAAATGGGCAAATGGCTGGAAAGAAGAAGAAAAATAATTAATATAAGTTACATTGTCTGAGGTTTTGCGGTCCTAATAGCCGGGCCACACGAAACAGACTTATGTCTTATGTCTTTGTGTGCAGACCTAAATTGGCGTAATCGAGACCTGTGGACGTCAAATTTGTAGTCTGTACGACGTCCAGACGCGCCGACTTGGTCTGCGCAGACTGATGCTATTCTTATCTATGGCAGACTGTCTGGCAGTTATTGTTGCCGTGCGAAGCAAACCATACTTGCCACTGGCTACTGCTTTCGGTTCCGCCCGCGGTACCTTGATGAAACAGAGCCTTTAGCACTCAGGAATAGTGTAGCTTTTTCGGAATCCGACCTATAATTCGGGAGACTACCCCTCTTTATAATATAGTATAAAGGTATACTCGGTGTTTTTATATTCGTCCTTGTGCTTAGTACTCGCCCCGCGGTCCTCCGGACAGGAACAACGACCCTGGCAAGTACCACTTCACCGTAGAGATCAACAGCCGCGATGTTCACAAGAAGACCTTCCTGGTGAGTGGTTTTGCACTATAGCTTGCTAACTACTACATTCAATTGATGCCTGCTCGTGCCGAAAGAGAGAAAGAGTAAGAGTGCCTTGTTTAAATTTGCTAAGAATATCAAATGTTATTCTAGTAATGACCGGAGGAGTTAAAATGCACCTACAACTAGGGATGTCAAATTCCCAGAATGTCTAGTTCCCAAAATTACCAGTGTCCAGTGTGATTCCCACAACGTTCAATTGCTTGAATAACCATATTCTCAAAACGTCCAGAATCCTTTTGATGTCAAGATAATCTGTCAGAATGTCCAAACACCCAAACAAAATGATGCAGCGACCAGGGAATTCAAAATATTACAAATCCGAATGTCAAATACCCAGAATGCTTCCTCGAGATGTTCAAATTACCAAAATCTCCAGTAACCAAAAGCTCAGATTCCTTTTCATGTCAAAATACTGACACAGTAAGTACTATCTATACATCTGTACAAATAAATAAAATTGTAGTGTCTGTGTGTCTTTGTAATATTAAAATAACCGCTTTTTACTAAGTGCATTTGGATGTATACATGGTACATATGCCAAAAAACATTTTTTAAATTTTTTGTCTGTCTGTTTGTTTCGGCTAATCTCTGAAATGGCTGGACAGATTTTGACGGGACTTTCACTGGCAGATAGCTGATGTGACAAGGAGTAACTTGGTCTACTTTAATTTTAGAAAAAAAAATGATCTCACGAAGAATACTTAAAACTTTTTTGTTAAATACCACGCCGACGAAGTCGCGGGTAACAGCTAACATCCAAAAATCTAATCTATCAGCCAAACTTGAAACGAAATCAGTCAAGACTCAAGAAAAGGTCGGTACGAACTCTTTTGTGTCGCTGTAGGATCACCTGTTTGTTCTAGTTCTCGCACCGCTTGTGCCGCATCTATGTGGATATGAAGTGGGACTTCAGCATCCAGTTCAACTGGGACCACGTGAGCGCGCCCGACATGTTCGTGCGCGCGACCGTCGTCTTCTCCGACGAGTCGCAGGCGCAGAAACGCGTCGAGAAATGCGTCCAACACTACCAAGAGAATATTTCAGCTGGTAATTGAGGTTTTAATAGAAATAATAATATTCCTCCTAGACTTTTCCATTTATGTTTTACTAGCTGCGCCCCGCGGTGTTACCCGCGATTAAAAAGTATGTCCTTTTTAGCAGGATAAATAGTAGGCTATGTGCTATTCCAGACTACAATATATCTCTGTGCCAAATTTCATCCAGATCCGTTCAGCCGTTCTGGCGTGATAGAGTAACAAACATCCATCCATCCAAACTTTCACATTTATAATATTAGTGGGATTATTGTACTAGCCATTATAATAATAATACCAGCCCTTTTTAATGTCCCACTGCTGGGCACGGGCGTCCCCTCAATGCGAGGGGGATTAGGCCATAGTGAACCACGCTGGCCCAGTGCGGGTTGACGGACTTCACACGTTCGTTCGTTTCTAAAGTGTTATTGTGTCGATATTAGTGATAGTTGTGCAAAATATTTAGTGATAAGTTTTTTTTTGGTGAAAATGAGGGTGATGTATAGATCGGCCAGTTTAGCACATTTGGATTGCTTATTTCATAATAAATCTATACTAATATTATAAATGTGAAAGTTTGGATGGATGGATGGATGGATGGATGGATAGATGGATGGATGGATGGATAGATGGATGGATGTTTGTTACTCTTTCACGCCCGAACGGATATGGATGAAATTTGGCACAGAGACAGATTATAGTCTGGAATAGCACATAGGCTACTTTTTATCCCGGTAAAATGTATGGTTTCCGTGGGATAGATGTTTTAATTTTTCATACTTTTTATAGCGGGTAACACCGCCGGGCGCAGCTAGTAATACATAAGTAAGCGTTATTATCGTTTTATTTGCATTGCGAATACTGCTGTGTTTAAATAAACACAATAGGAACGGTATAGATGCTATCGAATTTGTTTATTTATGTTTCTTGTGACGGCGACCCGCCGCGAACCACTTGCCCTGAAGTGGTACTTAACTGAGACGCATTAATCTTATTAGAATGTATTGGGATTTGTGCTGAGAGGCTAACCACTGAGTTTCTCGCCGGCTCTTCAGTGGCCCCAACATTCTGTACCAGTGCTTACTTCTGACTATTCAAAAGTGTTCTGGCCTACATGAATTAAAAAAAATAATTTGACTAATTTAAAAAACACATTTCAGGGCTGCCCAAACACATTGCCAAAAACGTGCTGCACTCGTCCCGCGAGCTGAACGCTCAAGGTGTGTACTACTGCGGCGACCCTGAGCTGGCCGACTCCTGGTACTCCGTGCTGGTGCAGTTCCACCGCGACAGCGCGCGGCCCTGCTCGCACGCCTTCAAGTTCACCTGCAAGAACTCCTGCACCACCGGCATTAATAGGAGGGCCATCGCTATTATATTCACGCTCGAGGATAGACAGTGAGTTTTTATTTTTTTCGGCCCTGAGTACTAGCCTTTTGTAGCCAGTTCAGAGTAAATACTAATTTCCAAATCAACCGTGCACTTTAAACTTTTTTATAGATCGACCAATGTTATTGATGAATATAATGATTATTTACCACTATCAACATAAGGGGGTACCCATTCCGTATGGAGAGTTATTCGCATATTAGATTATAATATAATTTATTGATGTA
This sequence comes from Pheosia gnoma, assembly GCA_905404115.1. NCBI lineage: Eukaryota > Metazoa > Arthropoda > Insecta > Lepidoptera > Notodontidae > Pheosia > Pheosia gnoma. The sequence goes on from FR989914.1 coordinate 6,840,963, forward strand.
TTAAGTTCGCGAGGCGCCATGCGATTCTTGGCGGAAATCCATTGTTAAACACAAACTTGTATGGTTTATAATTGGAAAAGTTGACGAGCCGAGGGTCAGTGGTGGGTTCCTCGTCCCCCATTTGTTCAAACTCTGGGCCCCAAGTCTGCTAACACGATCGATTCATAATCGAACAGCAACGGCATAGTAACTGTCACTTTTGACAGATATCCCACACAATATCTGTCAAAAGTGACAGTTACTGTGCCGTTGCTGTTCGATTATGAATCGATTGTGTTAGCAGACTTGGGGCCCTGGTGTGTTAAAGTTGACAAGCCGAGGTTCAGTGGTGGGTTCCTCGTCCCCCATTCGTTTAACCTCTGGTGTTGTATGAAAGTTTTCCATCCGCAGCGGCACGGTGTACGGGCGGCACAAGATCGGCACTCGTGTGTGCGCGTGTCCGCGGCGCGACATGCTGAAGGACGAGGAGAGCGAGGGCGTGTACAAGAGCGGCAAGAAGCGCGTGCAGTCCAACCAGATCGACCCGCCCGCCAACAAGAAGATGAAGATCGAGAAGCCCGACAACTGTCTCACGCTGCCGCCGGTATGTCATAATAATATCTCCAGACGAACACCGAACACCAACTATACGGTTCCACAATAAGTCGCGCATATATTATGGGTCCTGCACAATAGGCTGAAGGAGAAACCCAGTATATAATACTTATAAAATACTAGACATCCATGAATATTATTATATAATATAACATGATTATGCCAGTAATGATGATGGGGTAGACAGAGACACATTTCCCTGATGGTATTTGGTCCCAATGTAATAGGGGGTGATCCTATTCTAATTATACCAGGCACATTCCTGCTCAATAGGAGAAGGTTTTAGGCTATAGTCCACAACGCTGGTCCAGTGCACTTTGGTGAACTTTCCACAGACTTGTAGGTTTCATCGTGACGATATTCAGCTTCACCATAAAGGATGTGATAATCAATATTACATATTTTAGGCGAGTACATCGGAATCAAATGCCATGGGCACCAGGCGCCATCGAGGTTTTAGAACGAAATTAAATACAGAATGAGCTAATAGATATCCTTTTGTTACCTGTGCAGTTGCCAGTGGTGGACACAAGAACGATGGTGGCCGGGCTGGAGGTGATGAGGACGCTGATGCAGCAGGGCGCCGACCACCGCCAGCACGAGCCGCAGGAGCTTGAGCAGTACCAGCACTGCGTCGCGGCCTTCGACCAAGCGCTGGACAATCTCAATAAGAAATCACACCAGTGATGTTTCAGTTATTTATTTTTTAGTTATATACACCGTGATTCAGATATAGTATACTAATCAATTAACATACACTTCTTTAGCGCATTCGTAATCATCATGTGGAATCAGAACTTCGATGTCATTTAAAAAAAAAAATTCGCAATTTGAAATTTTGTTGTGAACATAATTTATTTTTTTAAATCGATGTATTGATATTCTGATTTTGCATAATATTAATACCAATGCGTTTTTTAGCGCGTTTGCCATTCAAAGGTCAGTGTACCATTTCTGAATCACTCTGTATAACATTATTAACTTTTTTATATCATGTCCCACTGTAAGGTAAATGTGTACCCCAAATCTGTCGTAATTGTCTCGCGATGGTAATTAGTATCGTCGACAACATTGCATTTCGATTATAAGTCAATAGTATAAGTGGCATTCTCTTTTAGATCGTTTTTTTTTTCATCTTTTGTATTGGGGTCGTCTTCCAGTCCACTCTGATTCATAATTTGAATATTTTATTAATTCATGAATCGTCGAAAATGTCACAAAATAATCTACTTAATAAAATTCGTAATACTGAGTGACTGACAGTCAACGAACAACCTTAACAGATGAATCTAGAGATTTGTAATTAGGTGGATATATTCCTTGATTACCTTAGAAGTGCACTAAGTGGTAAGTAAGTGGGTCAAAGTTTGCCTAAAAAATGTTTAACTTATGACAGGGCACATCTAGCTAGTGACGGGATAAAAATTCTACCGCCCACTAAGAATGCGATTTCTTGTAGACAATGGACAGGAAACTCCATGCATTCATGGATCTCAAGGATGTTATATAAGGGGTAACAAAAATAGTGTACAATATTTGAATGAGTTGGCCATACCGATCTAGTTGCTGTATAAAATGAATGTGTAAACGTTTTTTTTTAAAGACCAGTAGCATTTCACCGCGCTCTTAGTATTTTGTGGTACTTTTTACAAAATTTGTAATTTTTTGATTTTTTTCTGTGGTAATGTTATCGGTATAACCTACTGATGTACCAAATAAAATATTTTACACTAATAAAGTTACACCTTGTATACATTTTTTTGTAATACGGGTAAACAATGTAATTTGGGCTAGGTAGAAAATTAACCATAAGGATACACTTACAATATTTGGCTGATTACCTATACTCGCACGGGGTGATTTGGACAATATGATATAGCTATAAGTGAAAATAATTTACACATAATTTTAATTGCTATCCACGTGTTTTCCGGCCTTAATTATGTGGCAGGGTTGTTGTGCCTTAACTAAAAATCCTCCAATAGGATTGTTTTGTTTTACATTAGAAAATTCCTATCGTGTTTATGTCAAGATTACTTTTTTTTCTGTCGTGGTGGTCGACGTGTTGTAATTTGGCCAGGGTGCGTCTGACGTGTTAACCCCAATATGACGTCACACGGGGAAGCTCAATTCATGCACCACAGATGATAATGAGACGATTCTATTGGCTGATTTTCATTACTGGTACATTGTGAGGTGCAAAGCCATGTTTGACTGATGATTTAACTATTCCTCTATATATATTATAATAATAAAAAATACATAAGTTATTCATTGGCTGGTCCCGACTGACCGCATTCCCTCTCAGCTCGCTCAGGCACAAACCGCGCGTGGACTAACAGCGAAGCGAATGACCGATGGCAACGCTCGCACGAGGTTGTGCGGTTAGTCTGGATCCGGCTATTTATGTATGACTATATACCAAAACAATTATGTATCTGCAAATTGAACCAAAAAGCTTTAAATCTTGTTTTAACATAAGTATAAAACAAGTAGCTTGTACTGAAAAGATGATGTAATAATGACCTGATATTATTTAAACAGAGAATGTAGTTACTGCTATTATTTTTCTTAATTATACCGATCGTTTTTTTTTTTCATTTAGTAGAAACTATCTATCTATATAATAAGTATTCTGGGTGCATTCTCTATTCAGATATAGGCTACTTGAGATTCCAGTCAAGATTTGATCTACTAGCAACACGATGACACATTCCATATTGGGCAAGGCCCAAGGGTCATTGACCCTTTACAGAGTCGTACATTATTTATTTGTTATTACGTATTTCGATAATACCCTTTGAAGTCTCAGTGGAATTACTTGTATTGGAAACATTTTCACAGATCCTTTAAAAATATCTATGAAGATAAAGCATTGATAACTACTTAAAAATAACCATTGTGGGGGAACTTAAAAGTCAATTCACACCATTGCATTTTAATTTCCTAAACTCGTGCGTGTTTGTGAACACACAATGGTTAATATTGAACAAATGTTAGGTATTAAAATTAGACATTTTTTGTTGTAAAATTGACAATAATTACACTTCAAGTTTCCAATAGGGGGTAGCATCTTTCGTGTTGTTGGTGCAATAAGTACCTTCTTAATTTGAATGCCCATCAATTTCATACTTATTGTCACAGACTTCAGATTTTTAGATTATGATGTTAGTTTTAAGATATATTTTTAGAGAAACTTTTAAATCCTAACTGTTCACCAGTGTCAGGATAGTCAGATAAGAATATTTTAATTTTTAAGTAGGAATTTATGATCTATTTTTATGTGAATAAGATTGTTGTTTTAAAGATTAATACGAAATTTGATTATTGTTGGATAATGTTGTTGACATTCTTGAATGTTGAAATTCTGATTATGGTTGCTTTCCGAGACGTGCTAACATCGCTGACGCCGTTCACGTTGAATTTTTTGGCGTTCCGATTTGTACATCGCATCGCGCTTATAACGGTTCAATGTTGTCTATGATTGGGAAGGATTATTAGAGCGCTCCGTGTTTATTCATAACTTCAAATACACAAGCTTAATTTTGACGACACCAACTCCCTCCCCTGTCGTAGTAATCTGGTGTGAGCATTAAATAAATTGTTCGCCCGTTAAGCTCGTGTTCTATATTAACTTGAAAGCATATGTAAAAAGATAAAAATAATTCAAAACAATACAAACATTACTTTTAAGTTTGACGGCGGCGCTCGCGGTGATTTTGGTTTGGAGCACACGCGGTAATATTGCAGGATGGGGGATATAATGACATTATCTGTGACGTCACATGGGAAACATAGTCGCGCTCACGGTGACTCGGAACAGATGTGAGCGCGACTCGAAATGCAACCTATGTATGTTCACCTAAAAGTAGAGACTTCCTTAGTATTTGATAAGTACAATAGAATTTAAGTGCCCAATTAAGGTGGTCGCACGTTTGTCACAAAAGCACACTACAAATTTTAGGAATTCAATTGTATCACAACCTGTACCACCGACATTTATCTGCACTCATAAGAATGAGTGCAGATAAATGTCGGTGGTACAGAGTGCAGTAAGCCTAAATCCTAACGTATGCTGATGACGTAATGATAAGGTAATGCGTCAAGTTTTCGATTTCCCAGTGCTCCCAGCTTATATGCAAAACTACGAACCAGAAATGTGGCACATACGATGCTGACAGTGCGATCACCGACACAAAATACCTACCTATGTAGGTAGTATATGTGTACCTTGTGAAAGATTAAGTTTAGTCATTTATTAGGTATTTTAATAACTTTTTGAAGATGTTTCTTTTTAATATACTTTTTTATGATTATAATTTCTAACATGTTATGCAACAATTGTTCATAATATTTTTGAAATTGTCCGCCTTTGGTGTTGTGACACCTAATAAATTTCTATGATTACATATTTGCCTGGTTATTTATTTATAAAATATAATCCCTTATCAGTCACTAAGATGTGTTGTCTCATTTAAGATTGTACAAATAATACAGCACTTAATATGTCATTGGTCATTCATTAGTGTCAAGGAGGTTTAGCATCTCAGGTCATGTCTTTTCATAGTTATGCATTAATAAAAAAAAACATCTATTTCCCATGAACATACAACATCTGAAAGAATCATTAAAAATAGCTCATTTCTGTAAATATTCTGATACCAAAGACGGTCATCAAACTTTCATACCTTAGCTTATGACATTGATTTAATAAATTAAAACAGACTAATCAACATAATTAATATATTACAATAGTTTCAAATGACCAGTCACTTTGTCTATAACATCTTTCGGTGCTGGACCTACACCAAGCACTGTAATTGAGTTCGGAGCAATCTGAGTCCTCCCTGCATCTCTTATTAACGAAGTTATCAATCCCATCTTTTTGGCATTAGCACATATCTGTTTTACTTCATCTAAGGAGTCGGTTTTTAGAGCCACTTTTGCTTGACCAGTCATCTGCCATTGTTCCAATCCTTCTGGATCTTTGCGCTGTGCTTTCTCGAAGGCTCCTACTGCAGCATGGGAACATTGAGCAGCTATCTTTCCTTTGCTCATGTTCAAGTCTGTTCGGACTACTAGTACTAATTTATATTCAGAATCTGAGGCAAACTGAAAAGAGAAATGTAAAATTGCTTAATATTGAAGTGACAATGATCACAATAGCACTGAATTTGAATTTTGAGCCTTAACAGTTCAAAGACAACAGATCTTACCTTCTTTATTGCTTTACCGGCATCAGATATCGCACCAAGGTATTTTTTCAAAGCGAATAATGAAATGCCGATACAGATGCCACAGCCTAATCCAGTGAAGAACGATATATTTAGGTCCATTTTTTGTTTTGATGAAATGGTGGATGGGTTTCTAATACCTGATGATTTAGAAAATATATAATTCAAGTTGATAACTTGATCCAATCAGTTCAATTTATATTTTTTTATTTATAACCTCACAGTCGGTGAATGAATCACGTCGCAGACAGAACCGAGTTTAGTTTCCGTTCCGACTTCCACTTCTGATAAATAAAGAAAAATATGGAAAGAAGAGATAGATTAATCACGTTTATGAATGAGTGAAGGAATAGGAATGAATAAGGTTCCGTGATCATGCTACATAAACAAGATACTACGTGACTACACCCTGGAACACTCCGAACTGACATTTATTTATTGACACACACACAACATTGAAGATTTATATCATGTAGCACTGACAGTAGTATATTTGCGAGTAGCCACATATAAAATATTGTGATTTTATAGTAGTTTTTTTTTGGTAGCACTACTTCAAAAATTGCTAAGCAACAAATAAACAATAGAACAACAAAAAAAATACAATTTGATGTTGTCACCATAGCGTTAATAACGCTACGCTAGTTGTCACGGCAAAGATATTTTTTTGTATATAAAGATTTTTAAATATTAACATGAAGAAAAGCAAGGATTTGGCGCCCATCGCCATACCCCATGGCCCACCAGTGGAGTCCACTGCGGAGTATTATAAATCATTAATGGAAAGCTCCAGGATGGTGAAGTAAGTGTGGGAGTACGTACCTGCTCTTTCGACCTTTCCTTACCTAAAACAAATCGTGGCTAAGTGGTTAAAGGTGGTCGTACACAAATATAGCTATAAACACCATCAAGCCTGTAATCCCAGAAGAGCACTGGACTGCACCCACATTTCACCGATGTTGCCATTATACCGGAGACACTTCCTCAATACGAGGGGATTTGGATCATAGTAGCGCAGTTCCGTTCGTTAGCCTTCGTGCCTGTATCCAACACTGCGCAGGCTAAAAGTAAATTTCCGTCACAGAGTATACTGCATCCAGTCATTCTTTCACCGTCCTCATACCCAGAAGGGTATAAGAAGAAATCCATATACCTACTTACCAAATTTGCGTCGCCTCAGCCGACCGTGCTAGGCCTGCTGATATCGGCTATGAATGCTATTAAAATATTCTAGAAAATATCCAGTATGGGACATAGCGCGGCCCTCGCCGCAAGTCCTGATGGAGCAGGCGCGTCGCGACCTGATGGAGGCCGAGGAGGGCCTCGCCGTGAAGCGGGAAGAGGAGAGCGCGAACCGCGCCATCATGGACGAAAAGTGGGAGGACTTGAGGAAGAAGGAGTTGCTTCTGAAAGAGTCTTTTATTAGCTTCAACAAGGTTCTTTACTCCTTGAAATAGATTTTACTTAGGTAACTCTTATACACCTAGGTACCTTGAGTTAGAACGCTAGATAACGGAACTATGTTTTGTAATCTACCCTGATAGGTACTTACTATTGAGGACTGTTCTCCAAAAAGTTTATCAAAATCTAAACAATAAAAGCGTTGGTATTTTTTTAGCACGGACGGCCGTAGCAAACCATGGCCCTTAAGCAAAGTATTTTACTCGAAATGTCCTTAAAGATTCTCACGATTCTAAATAGATTCTCACGTAGGTACTTATTATGAGGTGAAAATATACCTATCTACTTATCTATTCTCCATATACAACAAAGTTCATCAGAGAAAATCAAGAAAAGCGCGACCGAGCGGAACGCAAGATGGAGGCCGACGCCGAAGTCTTGGAACGCAAGACTCGCGAGACTGAAGCTATGCGGCAAAGAGTCATCGAGATGGAAGAGGTGAAGGAAATGATGGAGAAGCAAGTCAATGACTACACCATATACGAGGTGAGACCTTTAAGACAGTGTCGTAGGTAGCCACCGATGCATGCATTTGGAAAAGGGCAGAACTAACTAAAATTGAGAAATCACAAAAACTGTGTTGGGTTTATGGAAATTCGTTAATAAATTTTACACCAAAAACGATTGTTAAGACTTCTCTAACAACTTGTATAACTTAATAGCTACCTAAATTTCTTCATAAGTCTAAAAATAATCCATAAATATCGTTAAGACTCCCATAGCTCTCTAGAGGAACTTTGCGTACAGACGTTTGAACAATAAACGCGAGGCGCGACTCGGCAGCATTTTTAATTGTCCACTCATGTCATGTTTTCTGGTTGAGGGGATGAGCAACGATACCATCGACAGTATGTTACATAGCAAGTTATAACACCATTACTACACCGTCAGGTTATATGTTGACATTATATAGATCAATGGAGTATTCTGTGAACACAAGGTTATAGTAGCCATAACCATTTTGCCTGTAGGTACCATCTATAGGGGGTCGGTTCAGTTGCTAGTAATGAATCTACGTGTCTAACGGAGGTATTATTCTAAGTAGGCACCTATGTTACTAGTGCTCCTTCTCTTCAGATAAGACTAAATGTAATTCTCTTCCTTGAACCCTATAGAGACACGAAAGACAGTATTAGTAATAAAACATTAATCCCGCAAAACGATGTTCCCAGGACTATTTGATGGCAGTCGTGCATGAGTACCCCGAGTTCAAGCAGCCCCTTGACGTATTGAACCGTTACGAAGCTTTAGGTATGTTCTTATTATACCCAGCCAACAATTTTAGTGATATTCCTACCTCTTTTTGAGACGTTTTTTTCGGGACCAAAGCCAGAATCTATAGAGATCTCGAACGATACGAGATCGTTGAGATAATGTGAGTAATCATGTCTAGCTGCCGCAAAGTCCACATTGGCTGACCGTCAAGAACGTGACCTGGAGATGCTGGAGAACGCGCGGCAGGAGATTGCCGCCCTCACCGAGGAGAAGAAGCTCTTCATCATGGGGTTGAACAACACGCTCGCTAACTTAAGGGTAAGATACGCACCAAGTCTGTTGTAGATATTGATTTACTTGATAAATCTGTGCCGTTGAGTCTCCTCCAAATAATAAGAGTGACATGAGATGGTTTACATTTCAATCTTCTTGGAAACATTTGTGCGAAAACTGCACAGTTATTTATACTTTGTGCGAACAGAGCTAGGCAATTTCAAGCCGCATGTACTAGATTTAAACGTAAAATCTACCTATTTCCGAAAATGTATCTCTGTATCAGATAACGTCCTTCTTGCATTATATACCCGTGTGTGGTATATTTTTAAAACAATATATTCATAAGTTGCTCTTATGGTCTGCGTGTCACTCCAATAGCCTAGTGATTTAATTTGCGACCTCAGTTTATACCATTACAGACGTTCTAGATTCAATCCCGCCCGGCTATGAAACGGAGCTTACTGCCATCAGCATGCCTTATTTGTAGGGGCCAACTAGTAATGTTTTTACATTGCCCACTGACATTATATTTCCTTATATATACCCAGTTTTTGGCATCATATGATGTTTTATATTTAGGTAGCAATATGTTGATTTCCTATATTTACGCGAATACTACACATTGAAATAAAACTTTTTTTTCGGATTTTATCGCGTTTATTTTATGGTTTTATGTTCCCGATGTTTCGGCTGCTTTACAGCAACCATGGTCACGGGAGCACTGAGTTGTTTGACGTCCTAGTGTCATAGTTTGAACTGGGGTACCCTCTTACTTAGTCGTTGCTTGCGGTCCGATCTACGCAGAAAGTGCTCACAGTGTATTGAGATCTTGCAATGGTGCCCTTGGTTTTGGATTTAATTATAATAATTACTGGATCCCAAGTCAGTGGTAGCACCCAGCCATCTTCCCTATTATATAAACGCGATTAAATCCGACAAATTAGTTTTATTTCAATAGGTACCTATATTTTATTCTTCTAGTGGCGTTACGACCAAGTCCGAAATAGAGTTATAAAATGGGAGTTAGCCCTCAACCGTCTCAAGGAGACCGCGGCCCGACGACAAGTGGAGCTGTGCCACGTTAGAGCAGCGATATGGAGTCTGTACGTGAAGATTTGCAAGCAGAAGGGGCTGCTGATAGACGTGGCGACGACCGACTTTGAACAGCAACTGGTGGTGATCATGAGGGCCTTGCTGGAGCTGAGAAGAATTTACAAGATTGCACAAAAGAAGTCCAAGGAGAAGTGAGTACAACTATACTATAACTAGCTGAGTGAGCTATAACTAGCTGCTACTAACTGATAACCAGATACCCATAGCAATAAATACCCATAACAATGTACTGCTCAAAAATGTAACGGATCTTTTTAATAAGAGCAATCATGGAGTTTCTTGCCCGTTATTCTCCATAGGAACGGCTTTCCGTACGGGTGGTGAAGATGTAGCTTAGCGTTTTGTAACTATTTTGACGATTCATAAGTTGGTTTACATGAATAAGAAATATTCTGATTCTGATTACGAGATGAGCTTTGTGTGATGAGCACGAATGTTTGATATATTTTTGGATGATAAAAGATGGCGGTATATAGGTGATTATATTGTATACTTGGATCGTCCTCAGTCCATTGTACGGTACCCATAATTCAAGGGTTGCTTAGTGTGGGAACATACAGTTAAGTGTCTGGTGATATTTATTTAATTATAACTATAGTACCTACGTTGTGTTTTTTTATTAAGAAGAAGTAAAGCTTCGCTGCCACCACTTTTAGGGAAATGCGACTTCACTTGTCTATGCGCGATCATTAAAATAATGTTTTAAATATACAGAGTAGAAATACCTACCGGTTGATATATGATTATTTCTTCAGTTACATTGTCCACTTTTTTCAGGGATGCTGAATCAACGCAGACGGGCTAAGTGGCGACGAGTAATGAAAATATTTTCAAATCCTGGGATGCCAAAGATTTTTGTTTATTTTTCTTTTAATTTAAATCGTTTGAAGTTTGTTATTAGTTGTTATATTCTAATAAATTATTATCAGTATTTAAATGATGGTATTTTATAACAAACTTGGTCATTATACAGTAGTTACCTAGTTATATACAAGGTGTAATTAAATAACGCAAAATGTGATAGTTTTAATGAAATATAGTTAACGCGTATATTAGCGTTAGAATTGCGGATTGAGTTTTACGGTTTGAGGCTTTGCATTATTTAAATTTCACGTTTTACAAGTAGGTACATATATTTATGAAGTTTAGTTAACAACTCTTTAGTAGCTACTTAATTACTTACCTACATTCAATGTCCAGTTAAAGGTAATTAAATAAACTTGATAATGGGCTCATTTCATTAATAGAAGTCAAATTACCTGCTTTAGTTTGAGCAAAGTTTCTAAATGTGCCTGTTTCTCATGATGTTGAAATTAAGGCCAATTCATACCTACCTACTTACGATAATAAGTAAATAAGTACTTAACATTAATCTACATTTTACAATTATATTAATAATTGAGTACAAAGCCGTAGCCAGGAATTCACTTCGGAGGGGTCGAATGTACTTCCGGGAGGTTCGAGGTCTGTACCAGTTACATTAGTAAGTAGGTTTGTATAAAACGTTGGCTTGTCTAAGGCATTTCAGGGGGAGGGGGGTCTGGAGGGGTTACCCCAAAACCCCCCCTGCCTACAGCCTTGATTGAGTATACTCATCTTTATATATAGAGAATACTTAAGCCTAAACTAACCGTGCAATCAAAGCTATGCATATATAACAATATTTATCTATGTCAATATATTTTATTTGAAGTATCTAAATATAAGATGTCATGTTGCATCACGTAGACAATCAAATAATATAATAATATAGAGCCAACGTAGGTTTGCAAAAATACAACCGAAGTAGGTACTGATTTTGATTTAACGGATTTAGAAATATTTTTTTTACATCTCATATGAAAGAACCTTTATATCTTACGGAAAATAATTTGAATAAGCTCCTTGCTACCGGCTTATAATTAGCTCTGAGTACATCTAGCTTAAACCACTCTCAGTCAAGCAATCGAACCGACGATGTCGAACCAAGACCCAACAACCAACATTCCAAATTACCTACACTACATAGTAACGCCGTTAAAAATTGCCGGATGCTGGGAAATGTATCCACAAACCGATAACGAAAATGAGATAATCGTTAATGGAATTTATTTAGCTATCGTGTTGTTCGTACTAATCTATCCACCCACAGCGATGGCTGTACATTTATATACAGAATGGGTGGATATAATGTCCAGTTTGGCTAAGATCGCGGATTCGTTGCCACTAATTGTGTCTTTAGGTGAGTTTAGCAGTCTAACAAACTTTGACCCCTCATTTGACACCCTTTAGGGTTGAATTTCCAATAATCTTTTTTAGTGGATGCTTGTAGTTATAAAAGGAAGCTACTGTCCAAATTTCAGGTCTCTACTTCCGCCGCTTTGGGCTATGCGTTGATAGATCAGTCAGTCAGTCAGGACAAATAATTTTATACATAAAAAAATAACCGTAGAAGCAGTAAGTTATATGGATCATGTATAAAATAATTGTTGTGACACACTACACTATTATTGTGACACATTAAATAGAAGATAGACAATATCTTAAACGGTAAACGGTAGTAGTCTTAAATATTAACGAACCGATTGGAACCATACAGTTGGTGTGTTCGTCTGGCGATATCATATTATTATGATAATTTTAGTGGTTAATTATATACGGGAACCGCCCGCAGGCCATTGTATGGTACTAATATATACAAGTCTTGAATGTCTCGCAATACGCTAATGGGCATTTGACATACTGAATCCCTTTATGAATGTTTACTAGAAATAATCATATAACAAAAATATGGTTAAAAAATGGAGTACCTACCTTCAGGATAACAGCGTGGATATAGTTTTGGTGACGACCGGGGCGACAAGTGCGGCTTTTTTTAGAGAGCACAGAGTAATTAAGAATGAGAAAATCCAAGCCGTTAACATATTAAATGCTCTATGGAACAATAAAATCGATATTAAATTTATTTTCAGCAATCATATCCTATCACGCGTTGAACCAAGACGATTTATACGCTTTAGTTAAATACATGGATGAGAACTTCAAGTTCCACTCCGCCGCCGGAGTGACTAATATGACGATGCACCGCAGCTGTGTGACCGCGAGGAACTTCTGGAAGATTTACACCGCGTGCACTATGTTCAGTGTCACTATGTACGTGATCATGCCGGTCATGGTTCATTGTAAGTACGTATGCTAGTAATATACGGTTTAACAATCTAATCTATCAGCCGATAGACATCCACTGCTGGACATAGGCCTCCCCCAACGACTTCCACACATCACGGTCCTTCGCCACTCGCATCCACCGGCTTCCTGCGACGCGAGTGATATCATCGGTCCACCTTGTGGGGGGCCGTCCTTCCGATTCGTGGTCGCCATTCTAGAACCTTTCTGCCCCAACGGCCAGCGGTTCTGCGAGCTATGTGCCCTGCCCACTGCCACTGGAACTTGGAAATTCTTTGAGCTATGTCGGTTACTCCGGTTTCTCCGGTTAAACAATAATTCTTGTGAACTTTAGGTGGTTGACGGTCATCCAATCATGTGTGTTTATTTATAAAATAAATAGTGACTGAAATGAATCTAATTTTTCGGATTTTATCGCGATTATTTGCGAGTGTCGGGACTCCAAATATGCTATTCAGATTCGCATCGTTTGGCGGAGAACTGCAAATTAATTGGGGTCCCGACACTCGTGATGGACCGTTTCTCGACTTACATCTTAGACGAGTTCGGTGTTGCTGGCTTCTTTAATTATCGATCAACTTGTTTGGTTTATAATTGGAAACGTTGACAAGTCGAGGGTCAGTGGTGGGTTGCTCTTACCCCATTTGTTTATTGGAAGATGTCGAGTCTGGCTTTAGGCTATAAGTCAAAGTCAAATCATTTATTTCGTATAGGCCTACGGGGGCACTTACAAATTGTCATTACATTTTTTTTTCTTAAGTCTACATCCGGATCGGAACTTAATAGATAGTATAGTCATAATGATCGATTTACAGTATGGACGAGAGAGCCCATCCAACATTGGCTGTACATGGATGTGACATGTTCTCCTTACATCGAGCTCGTCTTCCTGCGCTCGTGTCTCGTGCAACTGTTCGTCGGCCTTGCATTGGGCCAGTTTGGTAAAACACCTTCCTGTCTAAATTTAACCCCCAAATTTATATAAACTTGTACAATGGCGATTACAAACCAATGTTCGTCAGTAAAATTCTTGGTAATACCAAATTGATTAAAACATCTCGTTTGTGTACCAAGGATTCCGGAATTCAATCCCGGTAGGGGCGTTGTTATTAAATTAAAAGCATATTTTTTTTATAACTCTTTTGCTTATATGTGTAGGATAAGTACCTACTTGTATAGAGGTCACAAGCATTTTTTGTGTGCGATCCCTACACATTAATTTTTAAATAAACCTTCTCTTTCAGGAGTGTTTTTCGCATCAAACTCCATCCTAATCTGCGGTCAGCTAGATCTCGTCTGCTGCAGTTTGCGCAATGCGCGCTACACCGCGTTGCTGCAACACGGGGTGCAACACACAACGTTGGTCGCAACACATGGCGACATAAGGAAGGATGAGATAAATAGCTACATGTATAATGTAGCTGAAATGAAGAGCTCAGTGTATTATGATGATGAGAGACTGGTACGGAGTATAAGGGGGATGATTCAGAATGGGGGTACTAACTTTAAAACTGTGCCTCTTAAGAGACCTTTCTCTTTTGTCTGTATTTACCTTTTCTGAGTTATACTGTATAAGAAATTACTCGTAGGACGCACTTCTAAGTAGTAAGGTATTAATTAGCTAAATAAGTTTAAGACTGGAAGAGTAACTCAATACGACTTAATTCAAAGGCGTATAAGAACTGCATTGGAAAAACTACTGACCCAACAATCATTTGATCCTCGATAAAGACTATTTCGGACTACGCGAGTAGTTATGTTAGTCAAGTGGCGTGGACTTTAGCAGCTAAGTAATTCGTTAATCGACTACAGTCCGAGCTAGACTTAAGTCTTAGGGGAATATTAAATGGTAGAGAAAGGAACTAGGTACATGATTGTTCTTCCCTTATCATACTTACTAAGTTTATATCGATTACAAAATGACTAGGTTTGATCTAGTTCTGCAAGAACGAAAATGTAACATCCATAACTGAAAGGTTAATCGTCATTACCGTACTTACCGTACTTATAACTAGGGGTTAAAACTGCAATCTAAAACATAAGTCTGTTATTTCAGGGTAACAATTTTATGACGTCACAATTTGGTGAGTTAAAAAACATCATCTTCTCATACCATTCAACGTTAGGTCTTATTAGTCCCATAGCCTGTAGAACCAACAGAGTAAAAGCACAAAATAGGAATTGATTAGCCGAGTAATGACTTTAGGAGTGGCCTGCATAATGGACGTCTTCAGGAATCTATGGTCTAATGGTCTATGCTGAAAATCAGCGTTGTACAGTAACTTCTACAGCTTTATGATTAGGTTAGACTTTCCTTTGGCAGAACTATACTCGACTGCGAACAGCATACTCGATTACTGCTACATATGTCTTTGGTATTTTTTTTCTTATGCTAGTCTATATAAGGTCTCATTCAACAGATATCTACAACCCAGAGTACAACTCAGCGACGGTCCAAGCGCTTCGCGACTGCGCCGCGATGTGCCAAGTTGTGAACACGTACAAAGAGAAGTTCGAGAGCTTCGTGTCCCCGCTGCTGGCGTTGAGAGTGGTGCAAGTCACGCTGTATCTCTGCACCCTGCTGTATGCTGCTACCCTGGTAGGTCAGCCATGATCGGCGTAGCTGGGCCCCGAGTTTGATAGAATCAGATTCAGTTTTTTTTTTTATTTATGTAAACCATTAAGTACAGGGCCCCAAGTCTGCTAACACAATCGATTCATAATCGAAAAGCAACAGCATAGTAGCTGTCACTTTTGACAGATATCCCATACAATATATGTCAAAAGTGACAGTTACTATGCGGTTGCTGTTCGATCATGAATCGATTGTGTTAGCAGACTTGGGGCCCAGTACTTATGAATCAACAAAATACTGTAATAAGACAAGGTGATGTAGCACGCGGGTGTTTTTTTTTTGTTTGTTTTAGAATTTCGATATGATCACGGTGGAATATTTGGCGGCGGTGGCGTTAGATATATTTATCTATTGCTATTACGGAAATCAGATTATAATACAGGTAATTATCAGTACTCAGTCGGTGAATGGTGCGATCATGCATGATATATACTGAGTTCGCCCTCAGTCCATTGTACGGTACCCATTATTTTTTTTTTTATTTATTACATTATAGGCAAGTATTTGATCTCGATCTCACCTGATGGTAAGTGACGATGAGATCTACGATGGAGCATACTTGCCTAGGTAGGAAGGCGGCAGTAGGTAGAGTTGCTTAGTGTGGGACCGTATAGTTGGTGTGTTCGTCTGGCGATAATATTATTATTTACAGTAGGTATTTTAATATTGTTTTATTCAGTAGGTAAACCATTAACAGTATTTATGAATTATTGAAAAAAATACCATATAAATAATGTTAACATAAGATTTACGCCCATGCGGAATATCAATATTATGCAAAATAGGCAATTTAAGAAACTCCATAGTTATTATTTTTTATAATAATGTTATGTTATGTTATGTGTTATGGGTATGGGAGAACAATGTAACTTAGTCTAATTAGTTAGTCGCGTAAACCAAATGCGACCTGCTATTATCGACAGAGGGCTTAACAAATCCACTTACCTACCCAGGCCGACCGAGTGTCCACTGCTGCTTACCAGAGCGCGTGGCACACGATGGGTGTGCAGCCGCGGCGAGTGTTGCTTAACATCCTGCTAGCTAACAGGAGGCCCCTCGTCATGAGAGCCGGCGGGTTCCTGCCAATGGACCTGCACACTTTTTTGGTCGTATGTATCGACAATTTAGGCATTATTGTCTATTTTTTTACTCTGCATCTAACGAGCGCCTTTAAGTCGTAACTTGAACCTAGCCAAACTTTTGTAGCACTTATCGTAGGTATAAAACCTTATTTTTCTTTACTTGGGGAATTTTGTAAACAAGCTTGTTAGATCTGTTCTGTGATATTTTTTAAATACCTATTTAGAAAATATAATTACTAGTACCCCGCACGCAAATAGGTTACATTTTTTTAATCAATATGTAATATTGTAATTGAGAGTTTTTGGCGGGAAGTTGAACCGTGATGTTGTCAGTTTTGTTTTATCATCCAAAAAAAATTCTTTGATAAATAATGTGTAATATTAGTGGGATATTAACCATTGTGTGTTCATGTGTGCCCGAAATTCGGGCCCCAAATATAGGAAATTGAAATAAAATAATTTTGGACATTTTGGAAAACTTGACTTTTCAAGTTTTCCCAAAATGTCCGGTAAATTATAAGTAAACTATCCACAGCTTTACTGATAGGGGTAGGGGATTTATTTCATCATCATCATCATCATTGTCATCAACATTATCACTGTTATCAAAGGGTACATAATATAATTCAATAAAAAATATCAAGCATTACTCGACACTAGCAAAAATGACACTATTTTGTAGCTAATTGCCACCAGCCTAAAAAAAGAACATTGTAATAAAAATGTCTTTTAAAAATTTAAAATGACAATTTAAATTAAAAATACGTGTAAACATTGTTTACTTAATTCCCCAAAAAAGGAGAAATAAGGTATATTAATTTTGTCACACATAAGGTATAAGAAAGATCTGTTATTCGCGAGTCACGACCGTCATACTGGCCCAGTCCATACACCATTATCGCAACCGAGGGCTGCGTTGAAACCTGAAACCCACCTGAAACTTTAAAGAGAAGCGACGCTTCTGTGAAATGTTGATATTTTTACCTTTTTTATTTTCAGATAATTAAAACATCTTTTTCTTACTACACACTGCTGGTCAACGTTAATGAAAAGTAGAAATAATAGTACCTACCTATGTTATTCCACAAACTAGAAATATGTATAAGAACAAAATAGTCACACTACCAACATTACAGTCAGCGCTCGTAGAAAATAAAAACAAAACTAAATATTACAGAAGTATTTTATTTAAGAAATTAATATACAATTCTCTTCATACATAGATCAATGATTCAATTTGATCGGCGTCCGCCGCAGGTATCAGTCTAATACATCAGCAATTAATTATAATAAAGAAAAACCTTTCAATTCAACACTTCCGTGACACCTATGCGATCTATTTTTTTTACTATGGTAACTATCGGTGGTGAGGCGAGCAACACTGGTGGTTACAGCTGTCACATTAAAAAAAAACATTTTAGGTCAGTGATTTACTAAGCCCGTGCAAATAGTTCGAAAAAAAAAAAATACTGTGGCATTAATTAAAAAAAATAATATAAGGATGGCCACACATTTTAGATTTTATGTGTAATATCGTACCAGTAGAAAATGTCTAGACGATCGCATAAGGAGCCGCGAGGTGCAAAGCAAACTCTACATGTTTCACTAACGTCCACCGCTGGGGAGGGGGACGGTTTTATTATAATATTATTACTAACATAGTGGCGCCCGCGCGTTGGTCAACTCGGCACGAACAATCGACTCAACTCGAATCGGTATAAATGCGTTTCATTCGATACCATTCTAATACAATTTAAATCGTTAATAGGATTTAGCTAACATGCTACATAAGTATACGTCGATTCAATGTTAGGAATGTATATTTTTGGCATATTATAATATTTTTAACCACATAAGTTGGTTTAAACATTGTGGCACTTGTAGAGGGAAGACTCGCTGAGGGGAATCGTAAAATATAACACGACTCGACCAAGCATGGCCGAGTACAACCGAGCACGGCCGAGCGAGGCCAACATCGCGGGCGCACATTTGTTCATTATACAACATACTACGGCGTCGTTTACAATATTTATGCTTACTACTTATCATAAAGAGTTTTACTTTCATTATTTTTAATCATTAAATTCTCTTCTGTCATCATTAAATTTAACTGCGACGCGTCGCGGCCACAACTCCGGCGGGCTAATAAGCAAACGGCATTCTCGCGTTATACTGGGGGCGAATTAATAATCTCAGGTAAAAAAAAATTGTTGCGACAAAAATGTCGCAGCGACAAATCGTCGGTGTGTGGCCGCCAAAGTTGGAGCCGCGCGCCTTACTTACATATAAATTGTTGGATATTGAATAAGACACAAGCATACTGAGGACCATACAAACATACACGCATTTGGACATACAATTATCTTTACGCAGCATACACGACGCATCCGTCCACAAGTGACACGCCCACGGGAGCAGCCAGAGCCGACCACCACTTTGTAAAAAAAATACTGGCAACTTATGAAATACAATTTTCACTATTTTCTTATTATGGTAGCAATAACAATATTCGCCCAAACGACTGATCTGATACTGTCTGGATACAATATTTGACATTTAAATTCAAATTTCGAATTCACGAAGTGCCTGTCATTGTTTAGAGAATTCACATTCTTCGTCTTCATTCTTTATGAAATGAAATAAAATATGGCCTCACCCAGAATTGTTTTTCAAATGGTACATGTGCCGAGTCTTATAAAACATGTGAAGAGAAATTACAGTTTCATGTTACTTGAAGACTTGACGTGTCGGTACAAGATAAATAATATTTGAATCTGACAAGCAGAAATTCTAGTCACTGATTAAAAAAAAGTAAAAACTGTTCGAAAATTGAACGTTGTTCTAAATTTAATTTTACCGCCAAGGATTGTCTTACTTGTAAATAATGCAACCATGGTATAAAAATATGGTACGCCAGGTTTTTTTTGGCTGACGATGGCCAAAGACTGCGTGACGATCAGTGTTGCCAATCAATGATAGTTCAATAGAATTAATATATCTTATTCGTCGAAGATGGCCTATGACGTAGTCTTGGGTCAATCACTTGCCCTAGCTGTCACGGAAGAGAAATCCTGGCGTCGCTATTTTTATACCATGAAAACATCGACACTATAAAACTGTAACTGGGTTTGGTCTGTACATTATAAATATTTAAAGTAAAATGGTTCAATGTGCCATCCAAAACAAATTAACTCTTATCTGTTAGCCCCTGGACCAATTTCAACAGGGTTCACACTATTGGATAGCTTATGGTCCGACATATACAGTATGATTCAGAAAGGGTCTACTAACCTTTGAAGCTGCACCTTTTTAGCACATTTGAAATAATTATGAGAGGTCAAAATTTTAATGCAAATTTTGTTGGGAACAAAATGTATATGCTATAATCGACATATCAAAATTCTGACTTCACATAATGATCAAAAATGCGCCAACGAAACGTAGGTTCAAAGGGTGGTATACTCTTTCTGAATCACCAGGTAAAATAGGGTATTACTATCACGCTGACCATTGAGGTCAAGCGGCAGAGATCGTCCTTGTACGATGATAGATATGATGATCTAAGATATATGATAATGGTAATATCGCTCATAGGCTAGTCACACAGGCGGGTATGGTAGGCAGACAGTAGTCGGTGGGCGGTGGGCGGTGTGGGTGGCGGTCCATGCGGGGCGTCGCGGCGCGGGCGGCGCTTAACTGCGGCGCGGACAGAAAACAGAAGATAACACATGACATGATAATGATTTCTTACATGATTCGGTGGCTGGAGGCTTAGTGCGAGTTTCGACACAATCGAACACCGATCGAATGATTCTATTTATTATTTCAAAGCTGCACGGAAACTTGAAGCTTTAGTGGTTTTAGAGAATATATTATTTATAATTTATGTGCTATGATTTCTAACAGTGAAACAATTTTCGATTTCGACCAGAAAATAACTTAAGCGGACATTGAACTGTGGGACGGAGATAGAGCACAGCCTCACTCTCTCCTCACTACTTGCAAAATACTCATATTCCCTATAGTATGGAGACATTCGATGACTCAATCGTTCGAATATGTTCAGAACTCATACTAAGGCCGCTGATAGAGAAGGACCCAGGACTAAGAATTTCACATCTGCGCAAGCGTTCAAGATAAATGTTCATTATTGTATATCTTTGTCCCTTTCTGTCAGGCAGGATGGCGACAATTTCCATAGGTGGTTTTTTTTGAGAGTGCTACGGGGAAAGTCTTTCTATTTTACTAGTAGAATAAACCCGTTCCAAGCGAAAAAACCATTTAGGAAAATCTACAATGGTTACCATATACCCTAACAAACATATTGGGATGTTGACTATCATTTATGTTTTGTGATTAATAAGTGTCACACAACTTCCAAAATAACTATAAAGTGACAGAAATATAGATGTTAGTGTTCAATCAGATAATAATAATAATAGTCTTTTTTAGTGTCCCACTGTTGGGCACAAGCCTTTCCCTCAATGTTAAAAGGGATTAGGCCATAGTCGACCACGCTGGTCCAGTGCCGGTTGGCGGACTTCACACACCTTGCGTTGGGTCAGACATGCAGGTTTCCTCACCGTTTAGCAAGTGATAATCATGGTTGAAAACGAGATTCGTACATGACATCCAGAAATCCCAGAGGCGAGAGCCGCGGTTTGAACCTTGATACCGAGGCGAGTGTTCGACTAACTTGGCTATCACTGCTTTTCTTTTACCAAACATTAATAAATAATATATTGAAAATGATAAATATTGAATTTACCAATCATATGCCTCTGTTTGTAATCAAGGTGAATACCATGCCATAATAAGATTGATGAAATCTAAATATTAATTAATTATAATAAATTGGTTCGCGTTTACATGCTGTGTGAATGAAGCGACTTTATTTATTTAGTGGTAGGAAATAGAAAAAGAAATCCCAATGCATGCTACCGGGTTATCGAAATCGTTTAATGTTTATTTAGAGTGAGAGTACTAGGGTCACACAACACGCTTGTACCTTTATCTTGCGATCTCAGCTCATATATCTCTGTGGTATCACAAAATGTTGTTAACATTTTTGACAATCAAATGATTTAGGATAAAGGTACCCTGCTACATAATGTTTATATGAATGATAAATAAAGAATAAATAGGACAGGTTTATGGTATTACCGTTTCACATTAAAAAACGGAGATCATTATAAAATTTAATTATCCCAATAATACAAATATCCCACTATAAATCCCATATTTTTTATAGTATCCGTTGGATGGGAATCAAGTACGGTAATAGACGCATCGCTTTGCCTACAACTATTGCTATCAACATGTGTGTGTGTCGATAGTGTGCGCGTGCGACTCACTTCTTTTTGTTCTTGGGCTGCGCGCGCGGCGGCGTGTTGGGCCGGCCCATGTTCAGCCCCGAGTACAGCTTGCGCTTGTCCGCCGGCTTTAGGATCTGGAACGAGCACATCAGCGTCTCGTCCACCGACATCAGTGCGCCTGGAAATAACATACAATTATTATTAGTCAAGAATGATTGCAACACTATCTACCAAGTGCATACATCATAGTTATAAATAAACTCATCTTCCTACTGCTGGTAGAGCCGCGGGCACAAGCTAGTGAGGCGATTTAGTTCAATATCAGTGAATTTTTTTTAGAATCGGATCAGCAGTTCTGGAGGTTTATGCCTACATCCAAAACCAACCTCATAAACTTTACCACCTTATCATTTAACTTTGTTTGGGTGGGGATTCATTTAATCATCATCATCCTTATCATCAAGGGTACTTTAACAACGATGAAACAATTTTCTCGATACTGGCAAATTACAATATTTTGTAGCCGATTGCCACCTTTGAATAAGAAAAAGAAGAAGTTTCAAGTGATAAGCGCGCGTATCAACTGACCGGCGTTGTCGAACTCGCCGCAGTAGTTGGGTGCCGAGAACAGGGTCACCAGCTGCCGCTTGGCGAAGAACTCGTACCCGTCCTCGACCACCTGGTGCGCGCGGCAGATCAGGTCGAACTCGTGCTTCGACAGGAACTTGCCGACCACCTGCAATGAGATACGTTGATGGAATCAGACGTTACTTGGCAGGAATTAATGTTGTATGGCTCTTCTATCATTGATGAATCTGCTTGGTTTATAATTACGTAGCCGAGGGTAAGATGGTGGGTCCTGCTCCCAATTTTTTACTATTCCATAGGCACGACATTCCGAGCGGTCGGTAATGTCGTAGCCTAAATATTCGTAAATTTTTTGGCGATTCTTAAGTACTGTAATGATTTAGATGAATACAAATATTCTGGTTCTATTTCTTCACGTATTTATCACAGTAGGTATTAATTGTCTAAAACATTTAATAAGACTGCATCATACATCACTGCAATTAAATGCGCTGAAGCAGCGCAGGTTCAAGGCTCAATTCCGCCATAACCCCACCGGTTTGAACGTCTCGCGAGAATGACTGGGCGATTGAGTGTAATTTCTACTGCCTACTTAGGCGATTTAATGGAAACGACTCATCGTGACCGGTCGTTTCTCATTCTCCACGGATGGAGTCTGCGGTGAAAGCCACTCTTTATTAGGTCCATTGTTAAGTAAGGAGACGCAAAGGTTAATTGATTTTAGGAGACTTGTGATTTTGTTATGTGATTAATCTTTTTTATAATGACTTTTGTTATACGACACTAGGGGCCGCTCTTAGATCAATCTTAAGTAAGTTTTATTGAAGCTTATTTTCCCATACATCAATTTGATTTAAATAAAACTTAAACATATTTAAGATGTGTGCGCAAGCGGCCCGAAACAAAATAATTCTAAATGTCTTCCACAGCATGTTATAAAATAATTACACTAATGATTTAATCCAACAAAAGTAATCATAAAAAACCAATAGGCTTAATAAGATCAGTGACAGAGCTGACAATAACCTTTAATTAAGTCTTCCTGATTGTTACTTTTTTTTCCTTAGGATTAAATTATGTGCTATTACTTCTTCAAGAACTTTCTGTAATGTTCTAGAACTCACCTCAGTGCCGAATGTAAAGCTCACACCGCGATCGTTCTCGCCCCAGCCGGCGGTGTCTTTGTCGGGATCAGACCACAGAAGGTCGCAGAGCAGCCCCTGGTCGGGCACGTCGGTGGGCCGCATGATCCGCCGAATCTGCTCCATCGCTTGCAAGTCAGGTGATAGGCCCCCGTGACAACAGAATATCTTCTCGTCAACTGGAACAAAGAAAAAGAGGATCTTTAGAATAGGGGTTCAGGCAAACGCTTTCGCAAGGATATGAAAATACTATCGAGATATCATTGGTTTTAAACAAGGAGCCGTACCCCTCTCTCTTATAGCAGTTTTATTTAAACATTACTTTGACTTTCTGTGGCATGACATCCTTAAAATAATGTTATTACAAGCATGCTACTTTTTTTAGCGACCATTTAGTAAAATAGGGAGACTAACTTAGCGGTCCCCCACGCCGTTGAAGCATGTGACCACTAATAAACAGATGCGTTTTTAATTCTGATTTTGCGTCGGGGCTTTTTTTTGGTGTAATAGTCATCTCGTCATTCCATTTAGACTTTGTCAGTGTCAACCTAGGAGTGACTTTAATACCATCAAGGAACAACAACATTCTGTCGTGAAGTTTAATTCCGAAGGCCATATTACAAAAGTTTGTAAACAGCGCCATGTCCCGGGTTATCAGTCACAGTCACGGCGCCACGCCACACGCGACCTGCGTGCACTAATTGACAAGACAACTAATTAACTATCGTTATGCAAAAGCCACTTTCTGGAACTTTTCAACCGTCTAGACATTTCTCCAAGGCTAGTCTCGGAGTTGTTTAGGATTAATGAACGTATCGAAATCGACTATCATTGTTTGAAATAAAAAAGTTACGAAATTAAGAAAACGCGAGTGTTGTCACAGTTAAGATAAACATTGATATGGTAAACAAAGCACTGTAGGTGCCTCAGTTTGTCTTTACATTGGAAATAAACACATAGCTTCGCTTCTGGTCGTTATAGGATTCCCATTTAGGGCAAGTTTCACAATGTCCTGAGACCTCTTATAATTTGTTTGACGGCTGGAGCATATTTTTTAAATAATTTGTACATAGGGTTTATTAGTAGTCTTCGAATCATTCCCTTAATATCAAGATAAACATCCAAAGCAGGACCTCAAAGACAATTGGATTTCCAAGATGAAAATGCCTTCGTCGGCTTTCAGATTATTCCATCGCGACATTGACGAAATATGGTAATAAAGATCGGCGCAAAATTGAAAATCAATGCTGAGATTGCGAAGCAGGGTGCTTAGTAACGAGCGCTGTATTCAATAAAGCAAAAGTGGGTACTTGGGGAAGACTCTCGTCGTTAAATTGCGCTCCAATTCTAGAGTAGAAAAATCTTACGTTCGCTAGGACCAAGATTGTTTCTTTCTTCACCATCGTATAGAAGTAATACTGCTCTCACAGTCAAATCATTTATTTCGTATAAGCCTACGTACTTACAAATTGTAACTTTTTTTATTAACTCTACAACGAAAGGGAACGCGACCACAGCTGAGATGATCCGACAAGAAACTCAGCAGGCTTGCCTTTTTTTATTAGTATTTTCTATATCACCAATAAATATCATGCAAGTTACAAATACACATAATTCTATTCACTCACTAAACTAGAAAATATGTAGCATATGAATAACCTATTCATATGCTACATTTTTTCTAGTATCTTTCAGCTGAAATTGATCGTAATATTGTTCCGCTTTAAGGAAAATAACATGGCTCTTGGCAGAGTTACACAAAGTTAATGCACGTCCCAAAAATGATGAGACAGCATGACTCTATGAAACTTCCCCATTTATCACCGTCCCGTGCATCCAATGTCATGACCTTGCTCTCGACAATGCATCGATAAATCTCTATGAAATGTAATATCGAAAACTTATATAAAACGTTACTTGGTAAAATACAAATATAAAATTTTTGCACTTATACTTTAGAACGATATTAAGTTGCCTAAAGCAGCTTGAGCCAAATACAGCGGCCGTTTCAAGTAGTGAATGAATTAGTTATACTGTGGGTAGCGAGACCTCCGCTCGGGGCCCTTGTTAATATAAAAGAGGTGCGTAAAGACCATGGCCCCTCTGGGAGCAATATAAAGTCCCGTTGCGAATAATCCTTTAACGCCCCGAACCGAGCCCAATTGCTTTTCTATTTAGGTCGCTAGAATCCTCAGGAGATTAGTGAATAAATTCAAAGGCTGGTTTAGAAAAATAAAGAAGAATATTTTCAATAGATACTCATTTAATAAGAAAAGCTCCGGTGCCATTATTTAAGACACGTATTTCTAAATTGGATTCAAATTCTAAATGCGTCAAGTGTTGAAAAAACAAACTCTTCCGACGGTTGGTTTCAACATAGGAGTATGTGACGACAGAACTGGATCGATGCCAGAGCGCTTACTTCTTCTCCCCACGATAAATTAATGTGATAAAAACGTGTTTACATCGCTCGTGTCATGAACTTTTTACTTATTGATATTATTTAATAACCCCACAATTGCCTGTTGGTTGATAGACATAATCTGGTTGATTTTCTACGGAGTTTCAACGTATATATTTCATTTAATTCTCTGAACAGTTTCTTTGAGGAATATCGTCATGGTCTATCGTTAGCGAGCTATCATTACTTAAAATCAGTCTTTGGACCAGATAAAATACAGTTCTGTTCCAGGCAATCAAATTATGCCAATTGATTCAGGCATAAAATGGAAATACTCAGAATCATAAACTCGATTGGAGAAACACTGGCAAGTAGAATTGGTAGCATAACATCGGGACTACCTCCTCACAACGGCGTAGATGTCAGCGGTCATCTCGACCACGTGCTCGGGTGCACGTGAATGCCAATGATTCGTGCGGCGTCTGCGCCGCGGTGCATACAACCTTCGCAGTTGTATGTTGTAGAGATTGTTCAGATATAATGAGTACGGATGCAAAACCCACGGATCTTATTCACATTACTGTTGATTGTTGTCATACAGATAGAGCAGGTTGCGTCGGTTTTTTTGCTTCTCATGGTTACTAAGATTATTCTATTCATACATACTAATCTCAAAATTACTATTGTGAAAACTTGAGGAAGCGCGCATCACGATACTATTGCAAAACCGGTGCATCTGCAATCCAGCGCATTTTAACTAAAGTTGCAATATTGTTTTTGTTTTAAAGCAAAATGATAAATTGTAGTTGCCCAAGAGGACAGACTAAAATAGCTTTGGCAATTTTAGTGCATTTAAGCCTACAAGTTGATATTGTTATAAATGCAGTTCTTTTAAGTCCAATCTCTGTTGGGTTAATCCGACCGTGCAGTGGCTTTCACTAGTAGTCTAGTGACGTATGATCTCGGAGGCACGATTCAGAGCAGACTCGCTTGACGGCGTAAGGCTTGCTTAGAATAATTCTATCCAGTGTTTTAAAATGAAATCGAAATATTGTTGTAACTATACGAAGGCAGTTTACCCATACCATAATCAATTTAACATTCACATAGCATCGTGGGACACATCATAGATCACTCAGCGAGTATGAAATTTGACATGCCCGCGACGTAGTCTCCGTGTGACGTCAGAGATGATAAAAGAAAGTGCTCAGGCGGGTTCGGTACGAACATCAACTAATGTTGTCGGCTCAGCGGTTGTTGTTAAATGGATTTTATGCGGTGGACGATTGTTAAGAATTGTACGCCAAACGCGCGGCACGCGTCATCTGGGCCGCTTGCGTTTATTTATTCACCGACGGCCTTGTTTGAGTATCAGATTTTTTTAGTTTTTAAAGATATAGGTACACTTTGGTTATTCGAACGTCTATTGGCGTGGGATGCGCCGTACGAGTGTTGTATTGTATTCAAATAAAAAAAAGCACCCGTCAACAATAATTATAATTCAATTCACCACCCTGAATGGCAATCAATTTAAATACATACTACAGCAGTGCTATTCTGTAACAACAATCTCATATCTCACGCGTGAATCTGCAAGTGAATTGTAAAATTGTCTAATCAGAATACTACTGCAGATCTCGACAACGCACATAACTAGAGCGGCACATGCGAATGACGTCATCGCACCCAAGAACGTAGCACCTACGTTGAAACATATACTACACCTGCACAAAGATACGGGGACTCATGGCAAGTGGAACTGTCACCCCCCTCTCTCTACCCTCACCCACCCCTTCCCACACCCAGTGGGGGACTTAAAAC
The DNA here is from genome assembly GCA_905404115.1 of Pheosia gnoma. Taxonomy (NCBI): domain Eukaryota; kingdom Metazoa; phylum Arthropoda; class Insecta; order Lepidoptera; family Notodontidae; genus Pheosia; species Pheosia gnoma. The sequence continues at coordinate 6,869,005 of FR989914.1, forward strand.
AATGCCACTACGTTTTGGAGATAGTGAGGTAAAATTTCCGCTCAGTGGGGGTAAATAACAAGCGACTGTTGTCATAACACTATGGTGAAGTTTGTTAGTTTGGACGTAGGCGGTAATCTCCGGATCTACGGATCGGATTCCGAAAATTCTTTCACTAATAGGAAGCTACATTATCCCAGAGGGCTATGGGATATATCTCATGGAGGTACCGCGGGTGGAGCCGTGGGCAGAACCGATTGATGGATATTTTAGCTTGATAACAAAAACATACGTTGACAACGATCTTTCCACTTCAGGAAGCCGATCAAGCCGAAACAAAAGTTCTACTTCATCGTTACACTCTTGGCAGAGTGGTCGAAGTGATCACTTTAGGGTCAGTAGTACGCTTAACAATCCGTCGCCATTCCTCACGCACTGCTGCCCATCTGGTACACTCATAAAGGGGACCATTAATAGCGGCTTTAACATGGTTTCTCCAAAGCATAGACAATCTGCCGCGTGCTCTATTACCTTCAACATTCCCGTGCATTAAAAGGCGCTTTGTGGAAATATCTTAACGCCTGGATATGTGTCCGAAGAAAGTAATAATTCGAGCATGGAGGATTTATGCTGTTTGGATGAACAGCTTAGTACGTTCTGAATTGAGGATATCCCAAGCATTTTCAAACAAAACTAACCCAATATTACTAGACAAGCACAGACGACAAAGCAATAATGATAACACTTAATTCCTTACATGTAAACCAAGACACAAGTGACATTGAACTATCAAAGGCAATACGGTAACCTCCGCCGCAATGCGTAATGCAATTGCAGAAGCGTTAGAAGTTTTTAAGGAAACGATCGTTAAAATTAGTTAACTAGATGAGTTTAGTGGCGCAATGCAGCACAAGGTCGGGGATACTGCAACCTTGGCATTCGATGAGGATACACACACTGCTAATGGGAAACAGATATTTGTTGACCCAATCGAGGGGGGTAATAAACATATTTCATCTGTGTGTAATATCAGAGATTTCATGAGTTACGGATGTGGTTCGAGTCTTGCATCAGTGCCTCAAGAACAATATTTTTGCGTGGCGTTACGGTAGCGTAAGAGACTCTCGTCTCTCTCACACCAAAGATTATGTAAATAAGTCTGACAGCAACAGCATGCTCATGAGACTCACGCTTGTTTAGTTTTCACCCCAAACATTATTATACGTTCCGAGTAGGTACCATATACAAGTTAAATTTGAAAACATATAATTTAAAGAAATAAATGACTAAAATAGCCGAATTTCTACAATTGTAACACCTAAATACATGTATTAAGTGGCTGAAATTAAGACAAGGTTGCAAGATAATGCACTCATGATAAATTTTGTATCAGTATCTTTGGGCGAAGAAATGTTAAACGAAGTAGCATGGTAAACTATTTGTAATACATTCTCTATTCATAAATACATTCGTCGATCAGGATTGGAGGAACGAACATAAAAAGTAAAGATGCAGATGTGCCGATGGATACATGACAAATGGACGATCAAACTTCTATCAAGGTCTACAAATAATCTAATTCTGAGTTTACGGCTCAGTTCGGAGAAAAACGTTGTCTGTTTATGTTGAAACAGTATCTTTCGAATGATTTACATTAGGCATGTGTATGATTTACAAGATAGGATTTACGGAATTCACTACTTCGTGGGAGTAAAGATAAGCGGAGGCCAAAATTTTAGGCTAACACATAAGCATCAACCCTTAAAATAACATCAGTAGGTCTTTGGATACTTTACAAACAATTGGTCACCGTTTGGACCCATTGGGTGCGAAGCCCTAAAAAGGATATTAGCTGACATTGAATTTGATAAAACACGAGCAAAGATCAACCACGATGTTAACAACACCTACGCAAAAGAAGCTGAGGATGTTACACAGATAATTGAAGTGCAATTTAACTTAATCTTTATCGGAGAACAATAGCGCCAGAAGCAAAGCCACTTCATCGGGATGTTTTGCTTCAAGTTATATTTACAAAATACTTCTATTGATAATGAATAATATGTAGACGACATGTTTTTATATATACGTTATCAGTCTGTGTATTGTAAAAATGGAATGTAGCTTTCTTGAACTGCCTATTTCTGTCGGTGAAGAAAATTGAATTTTACACAAACATTAGTCCACAATCCCACCCACTAGCTAGCTAGAGTATCATTGTAAAATTATATCCAAAAGAGTATATTTTTTAAATCCTACTTACTAAGTTTTTTTAAATCTCACGAACTAGGGTATAATAATTTTGGCTACAACTAGATTTTAATCTACAAAGAACAATGTTAAACATATCTTTTTTTATCCAAATGAAATGTCTCAAGGAATTATTTCTCAAGAGAAATTAAATCTTTTCAAGTAGGCATTAGCTGTAGCCATCTAAATATTGCTCGGAAAGTCACGTTTTACTGTCGCACTTAATGATTCAAAGCAGAAACTTGGCCATTAGTGGCGGGTAAGGTAAAAATAGCCGTGTGGCTTAAGCAAACATCCTTTTACGTCATCGCTTTAGGGGAGTTGTACAATACAGCTTAACTTATGCGGGCTCCGGTAGATTACTTTTCCCTTATGATTTGTTTGTTTTCCCTTTTGGATTCTCTAGACAGCCCATACTACAAAACTGTTACTGAGATGTGCTTGTGCCTTGAAAATATGAAATGAATGTTGCACAATAAGCCCACATTGGTCTTTTCTCAATCCAAAACTTGTCTATCCTTCTTCATTCAAATTGCCTATAGCATCACCCCAAGGGACTCATTATATTTAATCTACGAATCATTATTTTGCCGATATAACGTGATTTCTTCAGGTAAAAATTGCCTTAAATTGAGCATACTTCATTATTTCCCGTAATAACAAGAGGCTAAGCAATCCTATTGATGGAATTTTCGTTGTGCCCATCAGAACGAAAAATCCATCCACCCAGCAAGGCCGTCCGCAAAAACCTCAATTAATAACATCACGTGACTCGAGGCTCAATGTCAGAGCCTTGATCGATAACAGCTTGCATACACCGAGCGTTATCTATTTTATCTCTTAAATACGCATAATGGAGTCCTTCCACAAGTGTACTCTTATCTTCAACTTTCTTATCAAACTCGGGCTACAACCAGAGTAAGCAGCAGATAACATATTGAGTATAATTTTTGAATGTGTATGGTGCAGTTAGTCTCCTTTGAAACGTCATTGAATATGTTACTGACGGCTAGTCAAACAAATTTGATGTAGTCAGCGAGACATCAGAGAAATCCTAAAGAATATTAACGAAAGAACATTGATATGCCGTTGATGCCGTGTGGTAAAAACATTAGCACAACCTTTTATAGCGACCCTGCTCTCTGCGGTGAGGGTCCCGGGTTCGAATCCTGGTAGGGACAAACTTTGTGTGATGTTGGTATATATAGGATGTTTGATATCTATATAAGTATTATATACAGAGTTCACTCTCAGTCCATTACATGGGTACCCATAATACAAACGTTGCTTAGTGTGGGACCGTATAGTTGGTATGTTCTTCTGGCTATATTAGTTATTTATTCATGTTATGTTTTGAGAAAGACGTGGGTAGAACACTTACTACAATAGGTATCGCCAGATAACAAAAGCGGTTGGTCCCGTGTAAATATTACCCCTACTAACCACACGCGACCTCGTTGAATAATGTTTAGCTATTGCAACATTTTGGGGAATTGATGTAGCTACTTTAAAACATTTAGAATTTATGGCACTTAGTAACTTATATTCGGAAAACAAGATAAATAGGAAGGAGGTAGATAAAGACGTAGGTAATTGTGTTTGGTTAGAGGGATATTACATTATCACATAATATCTATGATATCGATCTAGGATCATAGACATGTTATAATGTAATATACTCTATAGACTTAACTCTTCACTCTCTCCATAGGATCGAACGGGTGGTAGTCTTAGCTAACATTTTCTGTCAATGTTGACGATTCATAAGTAGTGTTCTTAATGGTTTACATAATTTAAACAAACTGATTCTATTGAAACTCAAATTACACTTTTGATAGGATTAACTGTAAAACCCTTGTAATACTCTTTATTAATGCGAAGGGTGAAATACAGCGTCAATTTACATTCATAATTTGTTTCACTCTACTTAGCAAGTATAATAAACATAAATCAATTCCTTCGATCAAATCATAATATATAGGTAGTTGAATGTTTAAATAATATAATATATTTTACCAATAAAGAAATATTAAATGACCGTTAATATTGGTTTATACCTGTCAGTTCTACAAAGAAATAACCAAAATTATTGCCTTCTTTATTTACATTTTATTTACCTTATTTTTTAGGTCAAACGAAATAGCAATTCTCTGGTATGTAATTATAATTTAGGAAATACATTCAAGTTTACTGCCGTATTTTCCGGAAACATTGTTTCTTAACTACCAATTGACCTCTTACACGATTTTCCTCCAAGTAACAATGAATTGTGTAGATATATGCATAAATGATTGTATTGGAAGAAATTATTTACCCTATAGGGATCACAAACATTTTACCCAGTTTTACGATACCGTAAGTATGTACACAGCTTTCATAAATTTAGACAGTGATAGCATGCTTTCTCTATGACGATACTATTGAGAAGTTTCTGCTAGGCATTTAATGGACTCGAATGCAGACTCATGCGGGATGGTTGGATTGGAATAATTTGATAGCCCTCCTTTAATTGATAGTTGCTATTTCGAACTAATTATTTATTGATATAAAACGAATTTTTCGGATTTTATCGCGTTTAAGTTCTAAACTATTAAGTACTACTACTTATGAATCGTCAAAATAGTGACAAAATGTTAAGCTACAACTTTACCACCCGTTCGGAATGCCGTTCCTATGGAGAAGAACGGGCAAGAAACTCCATAGTTGCTCTTTTTTTTAAAGATCCGTTACATTTTTGTGCAGTACATTGTTATGGGCATGTGCGAACAATGTAGGGACGGCTAGGCAGACTTTAGAAGCTGGTAAAAAAAAAGTACTGACTATGGTGAATGTTAGTAGGATATCGATGATACCTAAGTATAATCGTTGTAAAAACCATAAATAGTCCAACATACACATTTTAAATCGGTTTAAGAACACGGCTGTACGTTTACATAATTCGTTGGAACTGTCAGTTCGACAGTACCAGCACGTGAATAGCGACACCCACGCGCGGATCATCGACTGCCGTACGACACATGACACATCCGTATCATCGGAGACAGATACGCACCGTCACCGACGCAATACCCGATATTGGTTAACGATTAACGAGTTTAACGATACCGAGTTGTTCAGTCTTAATCGATACCTACGAGTCTAATAAGGCACTTGGGGAAGTGTTGACGCATATTGTTAAAGATGATTACGCAAATTGGAGCGCCCAAGCATGCGTGCGTGTGTCATGGAATTATTTTGGAAGTTTACGCTGTTTATATTGGCGCGAAATATTATCAATTAAAGCATCAGTGCTCCATTCTAGTGACGATATAGCAACCAGATTATAACTACATTTCATCATCCACTGGAAGATGTCTGTGAATACATTCACACCAGAGAAGTTTCAAACTGGCATAACCTAGTTAAAAATGCCTCTAGAGAGCGGGCTGTGCCCATTTCTAGTTCCCACCACTGAGTGTAGTAATCACACTGTTTTGCAAACTGTTTTTATACTACTCACAAAAGTAAACCTTTTGTAGCACAACGCGAATAAAATAAATTGAAATGGATGATTGCGTCATTACATCTCAACTTTTATTAAACAAATAAATGAAGTACAGCTAATTTGTAGCTATCCTTGTACACTTACCCTCAAATTTATAGACGTTTTATAACTTTATCAAACGTCATATAGTACTGCGCAAAGCAAAACTCTTGTGCGCATTACTATATGACGTTTAATAAAGTTTAACACGTCTATAATTTCGGGGTTTAGCCTATGTCTAGGCCTATAACATGCTACGGTCATGAACAAAATCGATGGTTGCTCTTCGGCTCGACCACGAATGTTTGCTCTTCCTAGTAACGTATAGACCTGCCAGCATCTGGAGACGAGCCAATAGTACATCGCCGTGTGTCTAGTAATCTGTGTGTAGAATAGCACCTGCTCATCAGTGGGATGGCGAGGAATTCCTTTCCTCGAGTTGTCTGAACTCTTGGCAGGTATTTCTATGCCATGGTCTTTAGGTTATACTCCACCTAGTTTACTGAGCGTACAGACAACGTGAGCGAATGACGTCATGTAGAATACTATTGGGGGCTTAGTTTCAGTGTTATCTTAATCTCCGAGACCTTATGCATCCTAATAATAATCGTCCAACGCTATTTGCAGTCTCAAAACAGAAAAATGAAACTACAACATGAAACTTCAAAATCAGCGCTAGAGGAGACTCCGATCCTGCTCAGCTCATGATGAGCTAAACGCCGTTCGACACAGCTCACACTGAGATCAATAATATACTCGCCTATATACTAGTATCCTTATGTCTGTGACGAATATTATTTTTTTCATTTTCCATTTCATTACATTACAATATTCCGAAATATTTTGTAGGCAGTATAAAATTTGTGGCCATTCATATTTCACCCTAAGCGGTTCTGTGAAGGCATTCTCGGTATAAGAAATAATACAAGGTCTCTGGAAGGAGGCCTCGATCTAAAAGAATGGCGTTTCATTACCAGGAGCGCTTTTAATCACGTGGTACATTTGTAAGGAATCCTGACCTCTTAATTGCTCGTCGTACATCATGTTAATTAGGTTGAATTTAAAATGTTTGTTTTTTTTTACGTCGAAATTTTAAGCGAAAACACAATTTGTCAGGTCGGTTGAAACTTTTGTTATTTATATTGTAAGGTTTCAGTTTGTTTGCGTAACTCGGATATTTATGGTTACAATAAACAGATTTAACATTGAAAGCCACACGATATTAACCTTTAATTGTTTGCAATTTTACATAAGCGGAAGACTTTATGTAACAATTTTCTTGATTCCTGAATGTTTGCTTTCCTTGTTTCATTTCCATGTTTTTGTTATGATGAATATTTTTTTTTCTTTTGCCGACTTATTGTTTCTCCAGTACATCAAACGCCAATTGCAATTTAACATAAGTATCCAAGAAATCTTCAAAGCCTTTCAGTGATTGATGTTTTAAATCCAAAATCCAGTGCGAAAAAGTTTAAGTCGGAATTACTAAGTGACTGCCGCGCCGGTAATAATTATCGCTCATTTTTCAATCGCGGATACATAAAAATTAGCACAGATCTTCAGGGTTGCACTATTAATAGTCCACCACAAACGACGTAGCCTCGTCATAGAACGTCAGAGCTGCCCCCAACTGTTTGTCACGTGCCGTCCGAAAATAGCCAACAACTTGCTAACCTTCGGAAGCCTTGAACCAACAGCTACCGCTGATGCGTTCAATTAGCTACCCTAATGGAATACAGTAATAGCAAGATGCGGTGGGTACTGTTTCATTCTAGATTAATTGGTTTTATTAATATGGCCGCTTGGCTTTTCATTTAAGTGATTAACTGTCTTTATAAGACATGTTTATTGACACGCGATCGAGTGAGCGGCGAGTTGTTTTTATTTATTCACGCGCGATTGATCTCTTGTTTAAACAAAAAGAAAGAGCGTCCAAGTAAAACCTAATCACTGACGCGCGATCTTCTGTGGGAGACTTTCGCCTTGTCCTTGTCTATTTTTAGACGTGCTCTTTCCCGTGCGAAAGACTGCTAGACTGCTATCGGATTGATCATATTAAAACGTTACGATAATATCACGTAACTGAGAAGATCTAAGAAAAAACTCCATAGTCATCCTCAAAATCCAATATCTCGCTGCTTTTATCTGAGATTTCATCTACATATAGATTAAATAACAAATTCTCGACTGTCTCAGACTAAAGTTCGCGAGGGTCACGCGAAGGAGACCCAAAGGTTCTCGTGTCAAGTGCTAAAATGAGTCTGTTTACAAACTTCAATATCTGCAGACATGTATTATGGAAATGTAAGAAAATTACCGTACAAAAAGAACAGCCTCTCGGTTGTTTTATGTTCAGGGTTCAATCAAACGAATTTCTTAAGCATATTAAAAAACACGAAGGAGTATTGATTTATGGTTTATGTTTGTAACAAAACATTTTAATCTAACCGTTGAAGCGTGAACGAGATAAACAAATCGTCACCGTGCTACCTTAAGTCCTGAAAATCACTGGAAAGCTGACATAATTTATGCGTTAGCCATTTTTGGCACTCAACAGAATGGAAAACAATATGTCGAGACGGGAGATGATGCAAGCCGTAAAACATACCTGACAACCTGGAACTACGCGAGGCGAAGGTTGTAAACACACCCTCTGTCAACCAACAACTACTTTTATGTATTAGCACTTAGCTAGATTAGCTAATGCTATAAGAGCGCCTACATCACTAATGGTTGACTTTGTACACACTACTTAGGGATAGATGATTTTGCCTACGAAGCGCTTACGTACGTTACGTAAAACTGCTTACGTCAAACTACATATTTTATGAGGGCAAAAAATTTGAAACTACACCTAGTAACAAAAGTCCTGAAACGAGACTTAAGGAAAAGGATCGTCCTTCATCGGCAGTGTAGGCCCTCATTATACATGCCAGTGATAAGTAGCTCGCATGCTATCAACTGTCAATTTATACCATTGATATATAGCACTTGCTAGCTGCATGCAGTACGGATTTGTCCTGTTTGGTACTGGCATGCTTGGGTCACAAAAATCAAACGACATACTACATACGCATCATCTACATGCTTTTTCAAATGTCTAGCTTACTAGTTAGCTTTTGTTCGAGTATGACTATGTATTGCAGGCTTTAAGATGACAAGCTACGAATATTACACGCTAAACAGCCCTGATAAAGTAATGTCACCTTGAACTATTTCATTAGCTTGTTCTCCACAATTCATGCTTCCAATTCAAAATGGTACCATTCGCATAATTCCTTTCATTCCAATCTCAGCATATAATTTAAGTTTAATTGTTTACACCAACGAGTTGTGACGTCAAATAAATCAGCGCAGTATTAGCAGAAGAAAGTGTTGATTAAGGTTTTAGTTAAGTTATAGCCTTAGACGAAGAAATATTTATAGATAGATAACACTTTATTGTTCCACCACATAAAATGAATACAAAATTACAAAAACTTAACTTATACAGAGGGTGTCACAATGGGCGGCCTTATCACTAATAGCGATCTCTACCAGGCAACCTTTGGATGGAGAGGATTTTAAAGACATTTTTACGACGGGGGTGTACTTAATAACAGATACATACTTACAAATACATACATAAATACTCTATATAAATAATAAATATCCTAGGTACCTATGTTACACAAGATAAATAAATAGTGAGCAAACCAGTTGCAGTTATGCCGTGAGGTAAAACGACTTTACCCGATCTTTGAAGATGTGCAAGGAAGGAGCGAGTCTGATTGGGACGGATAGGGAGTTCCATAGGCGGACAGCCTCTACGGTGAATGAAGCATCATAGAAACTGCTTGAGTGAGAAGGCATTTTAAGGGAGAGGTAGGGAGGAGGGGAGGGGGCTATATGTGTAGTTGCGCGGATAATATAATTAAGCACAAAAAACTAATCCATTTCGTGTAGTACGAGCGAATTCACGTGCACGTATGTACATAATTCGCGTGTACTACACACAAATCGGCTTGGTTTTGTGTACGTGTGTGTGTGCATACGTTGTTCACGACTCTCCGTCTGCATTATTCCTTCGTCTGAGGACACAGCCAAACTATTTCATCTATCTGTGTTAGATATTTCCAAGTTCATGATTGGTAGCTTGTCAAATTAATTGCTTTTCATCTCACGGAGTATGTTAATGTTAGGAAGATCGGGCCGAGGTTGCGGCCGCGTCAAGTTTGTTGCTCTGTTTATTTCCTTATGCGATAGCATTGATATGCACACGGCTGTTATCATGTTATATGGTATTAAGATAAATTCAGGGAACTAATGTTTTGACGGCTACGAGTTATAAGGACTTATATAAAAGTTACCTCTCATATATTAAGATCGTAAGACTAGAACAATTTAGAGCAATAGATCTGTTGTTCAAAACAACATATTTTTTGGTATCGCGTATTCCAATGTAAGTATTAAATTATTACATTATATTTAATTTTTTGTTTTCTTCCTCTTCAGAAAGAATACTGTAAATAATTTAAAAAAAAACAGTACCAAGTTCCATTTACATGTTAATCATTATTTTCCTCTATACAAACATAATATTTAAATTATAAGTAAATTATATTAAATTATAAGTACCAATCTAAACAATAAAATTGTGTTTAATATACTATATCGTAGGTAAATTATTCGAAACGCATGTAAGGCACCCGTATCCGTTCTAATTAGGCTACAGTTTATAATATAAGAGTCGCGAACCGGTACCTCAAGAACAATCCCTTTCGTCGTCCATCCCTCTCACACCACAGTTTTTATATATAAGTATGACAGTGACAGCTTGTTTTCTCGATAACGTTACGATTACATTAGAAGTTCCTGCTACCCTACAGATGAATGAGCATAACAAGCATTAAAACTATTTTTATCTTGACTTTAGCGTTTTGTAAACTGCGGTGAAAGTTCTGCATTTAGTCTAACGATTAGGAAATAATCCAGATGTTTTTTTTTTTAGTCTAGACTAGAATAGAAATTCCGTTTTAAAGCGCCATTCGACATTGCTACAACGCAAAAGTCAACTTGACAAGTCAAATAAATACTTATTAACATAAATTAATAGATTGTCTTACGGGCGTCTTAATACATGTATGAATATGTACGAGTAGATTATGTAAACTTATAAGACATAATGCCATATTTAAGCATAAATTCGATAACAGATACAGAAAACAGTTTCTTAATAACTTTCGTGAAAACGTTTTCAGGATAATTTTACTCCCAAAAGTATCCTAGTATTCCCAATTGTATTATTAAAGTTATCCGAAACTCCATCTATACCAAAGCCACTGCTTACCATTATTTCCACAGAAAATACCCTTGCTTTTTTCCGGCGTCACAGCAAATTGGACTCTAAAACCTAAGACAATTTCAACTAATTCTCATAATTAAAACAGCAACCTATACAGCACATTAGTGTTAGTCTAATGGTTCTGTAAGCATTTAGTATGCGCACCGCACCCCGGGTGTCCGCGGGCCCCGTGGGGGAAGGAAATGGAAAGTGTACAATACGTGACCTGCCCCCCTGCCCCTGAGCGAGACAGGTGCGTTCTCGGAGGATCTTACGATGCCTATCTCGCGTAGAAAAGGATATATTGCTATCATGTCTAGACTTCGAACCGATAGTGTAAGTTATACAAGTCAGTTAACTGAGAATGAGATAATAAACATTGAAAAGCTAGATAATGTATGCAGTATTTACCACTGGCAGCTCAAAGGTGATGATAACAGAAGTATTGTATAGTATTTCTATAAATATATAAAAGCAAAACCCACTGACTGAATGACTAACTCACTCAACACGAAATCTATCTCTGGGGTCGAGTCACCTTCGTCCGTAGGAGAATTAAGTACCCTCGAGATACCCTACACGTGACCCTGGGTGGTGCCAACCAGGTGACAACTCTACTGGTGGTAGGCTTCGGCCGTGGCTGGTCACCACCCGCTGAACAAAGCCATGTCGTCAAGCGGCCTAGCCGTGTTCCGGCATGATGTTCGGTGTTGCCATTCATGGATGGCGGGTCAGATCAGTTGCGCTGCATGTGCCTGGTGAATGTAGCGTCTCTGTCTACTGCCGCCTTCCTACCTAGGCAAGTATGCTCCATCGTAGATCTCATCGTCACTTACCATCAGGTGAGATCGAGATCAAATACTTGCCTATAATGTAATAAAAAAAAATAAAAAAAAAATCTACGAGACCATGAGACTTAGGGACTTGAAATTTGGCACGCGGGTTCCTCTGGGCCTTTGGGTGCTCGCAAAGAAAGTATTTTTTGAAATTCAACCTCTAAGGGTCTGTAAAGGAGGGGGGGGGGGGGGGGGGGTGTCGTCATAGTTGCATGGAAAATTATATTCTGTTAATTATAATAATTTTCTACTTTCTAGGCGGACGAAGTTGCGGACAACACATATATAATTGATGCCTTAAAACGCCATATACAACACAAACGAGACGTTACTAGTGTGTATTGAGGACCTCAAGATTGTGAAATTACTTTTAAGAAATTACTATATACTTTTAAGAAATTCACGGGACAGCTTTGTTAGCAGGCAAGCTCAAGTTCATGCCGTAATAAACAAAACGTAGCTATAAATACGTTGTATACCATCTGGGTAAGGTTGAAAATAAAACGATATTATGGGGAATGTTACAATTGGCCATCTGTGCGCGAAGATCGTCCTTGATGCGCGGTAGACAACGCGCCAACCAGAGCGGAACAATAGATGAGGCTTGTTTTTTTTTAAGAGGGTCGTTAAAAAAGGTTACTCCAAAGGGCTCTCACGGAAATCCATTATTAAACAAAAGGGGGAAGAGAAACCCACCACTGACCCTCGGCTTGTCAACTTTCCAATTATAAACCAAACAAGTTGATAGATAATTAAAGAAGCCAGCAACACCGAACTCCTCTAAGATGTTAGTCGAGAAACTATCTATTACGAGTGTTGGGACCCCAAACAATATGCAATTCTCCGCATAACGAAGCGAAGCAAAAAAGTATTCGCTTCGTGTTTCGCCTGTAAACGAGGCATCCTCAGGACGGCTGGGCTACGAATGAGCTCCTGCTCATTGGTAAACCAGCCGTCCTTAGGATGAACTAGAGTGGTTTCTGCGCTAGCATTTGTTAAGCCTAAAACCACATCTCTTACACGAAATCGTGCCCTATTTCACTGTACGCGGTCACGATTAATATTCGCATATTCACTTCGTATAATTGAGAACCTTTCAAGCCCCAACATCAAAGTAAAAACGGTCCGCAAATAATGCCATCACCGAAAAGGCCATTCAGTCAGGTCGCACTTGTACAATATTTCGACATCGGCATGTACCGAACAGTCCGGCAGATTATCGATTGGCGAAACGATACATCGATTTAACATCGAGTGAGTGCGTTGGATTAAACACGTGTTATGTAAGAAGTGCGTAACGGATTCCAATAAGTCGTTTTGTTCCTGACGACGTGCTGATTTATTTATTGACAGTATGGTTTCGATTTAAAATAATATTGGATCCAGATTCACGAATTTGAAATAGGTATCCGAACGTGTAGCCGGTGATATTTTTAAACAACAAAAGAAAAATCGTTGCTTGACACTTTCGCTTCACGTCTTGTTTGACACTGTTACAACTTCTCACGAAACTTTGAAATAAATCTGGTACTTTAGCAGAATATAAAAAGCCAGAAATCTATTGCTGTCCAACCTTAAAAACTGTACGTGATTCGCTTCCTATCATTTACTATATTACACTTTTCAACCTAGCCTACAATAAACCGTAGGCTTCAGTCCATTTACTGGCTATGATGTTCACAAAAATTAATACCCACTAAACTGACCATTTGATGACTTGTTTCTTACCGCAAATAAAAAGGCATTTTAAAGAAAGCTAATTTGTGTCCTATTGTATTTCGAATGTTATTTCTGGTAAAAATGATTTCTTGGCTCACTGACTTATTTTTTTCAATAGCTCATTAATTTATTAGGAGCTCTCAAATTTAGTTTTCATTTGAGTATTGGGTAAGGTAATTTAATCTCGATCCTGTATCATTTTCTCTTATAACGTGTTAATATGCATATATGTATGTGAGGGTGCATCGACCGTTGGTAATGGCGTGCGCGTGCATATAATTTGCACTGCAGTGGTTTTGCATACATCGGTCGCTATGGCAACAAAGCCACTACCAGTGACGATAATAACGCTGTTTGGTAAGCATGGCTTCAATATGTTCAAATATTTCAAAGAAAAATGATGATTAATATTGGCGTAGTAAAAAAAACCGTAGCGGATTTCAGAAAATAATTAAGTAAATACAAAATAATTAATAATTAAGAGATTGATGAGATTGATAATCTACATTCATCGTCAAGCTACTAATGAACTCGAATAAAGGTAAATGGATGTTAGACTTCTTTAAAATAATCTTTCAAATAAATATACCATTTTCATTATTTACTACAATATAGAGAATGGTATACTCCAATGATAATTGCGACTTACAATACGCAATTGAAAACCACATCCATAGTAGATTTACAAAAACCTCCCAGCAGAATTTACTGTTACAAAAAAAAACGGCATGCAAAATGAGCTATAAATGTCAAATAGCAAAATCGCTGCTCTCATCAATAAAAACCTATCCAATAGACTATGCATTTGTTCACAAGTGACTGGTCTATCAACCGCGCGATACGGCCAATGCTAATATGGAGAAAACTGTTTAATATTCATAATAATGACGGCTCTTCTACATTGATTGCTATTTATTACAACTGACAGACCAGACTCTTGTATTAAAATATGAATGAAAACGTAGTATATTTTCTAGACAAATACACAATGCTTCCATTTAAGCGTAGTGGCGTTGGTTGGTTAGATATGGCTATTATTATTGAGTTTTGAATATAACACTGTGGTCACATGATCACGTGAGGAAGTCATGTGCTGTTTATTGGATTGTGTGGATCTGGGACCACCCACGAGGCCAGTGTATTATGACACATGCTGATATGTATCAAGTTTGCTGCTGGAGTCCAAGACCACTTCTGTATTTTTTGTACAGCCCTTGTGGTTGAAAGTTTTAAGAAATACCAAACGAAATGGCTTTCAAATGCTCAAGATTAGTACTAAGATTTAGTGCCTAGAGGCTCAGTGACGCCGCAATTATGGAAAGTTACATAAAGCTTATCGTTATTTATTACAACGTCTGATTCGATGTAGCAGTTCAAAATATACACTTTCACTACGTTAATATGGACGAGGTGACACGCATGTTTTGAGGAACCGAAAGACATGGTGATATAGTTATCGATAATTTTATTTGGTGTTTATCACCCGGCCGGGGCGGTGCTATATTTAGGGGTATATCATTGATCAATCTTTAAAATACATTAATTATTTCTGTTTGGTCCACGATTAGGAATGGCCGGAGCGAGACTTGTGATGACAATTACATCATAATAATATACACTTGGTACAGTTTGGTACGTGAAAATTAACAAATTATCAATAATGATGGCATAGCCGTTTAATTATGAGTCTAATTCATATTGGCACGACTTACCTATCGCAGCTACGGGTAAGCAGTTGAAGCAGTCTGTGAACGTTTTCCATAACTTGATGTTATACCTCCTTTTGCATTCGTCGTAAAATCTGTTGGACAAAACATGAAAGTAAATTAAGAGACTGCCTAGATCTAGATCACGGTATCTATGTAAGATATGATTTTAATATTTTGACCCATAAAACGTATTCTCATAAATATCAATTGTTTGATTCGGCGCTTCAATATAAGTGCGCAAGCACTCCATCCTTGTTTATTACACGCGGAAGTAATTCAAGCTATCCCCTTTATCTGCTCGCGCTACGATGCCCAGATGGAGTCTTAATATTAGAACATTAATAATTTTAGTTATAGCTCGATAGCTCAGTGCAGGAGAAGATGAGGGAGATAGGGAAGAATAAAGGCGATTTCAGGCTTTATCAATGCAAACACGCCAACTATACGTCGCTTCATTGGACCAGATGAAACCCTAAGTGACACACGTCACCAAACAAAATACTTGGTATAAAATGTTTAGTATAAAATGGTGTCGCCACATCAACTCCCCCCCCCCCCCAGACCTGGTTAAGGCCAATTAAATTTGACGCGGCGTCCCGGCCGCGTTGTGTAAGGCAGCCTAATTCCCGGTGCCTCAATTGACAGTGATGTCTGGGGCAGTTGCAACTAAACTAAATAAAATATACCTAACTAATGAAAATGGGTCCAATCACCCACAGCTATCAATCAATGGATATATCGCGTTCTGCTTATCTGCTGATATGCAGGTGATATCATAGAACAACAATTTAATGGACAAAGGATGTGTGGCTGTATACTTTTATAGCACCACACACAAAATAGTCATTTACACTTAGTAAATGACTATTTTGTGTGTGGTGAAAAACGGTTTTATTTAAGTCTGTTAGTCCCTATCGTGCTTAAGGTTCTGACTTAAGTTTATCAACTGATTTTTAAAGTCACTGCATTAAAAATTTATAAATACGTCTAGAATCAACATTATTATTAATTTGTCGCAATTCAAAACGGTCATGTACACAGGTGGTATACATTCTATCGGAACAAATAATCTTGACTGAACCCTTTCGGTCCGTTCTAAAGTACTTTCGCGTTAAATGCGTATGGCGCTTATATGAACGCGTAAAATGACGCAACACCCTAAAACATGGGGTGAGATATGATCTAACACCGGCTCGGTATTGCGACTTGATGTTTATCAACCTTGCATCGATACCGATGATTCAACTCACTGAGTCACAGTGTTTTTACCACAAACTATAAATGTACTTAGATATGTGCAAATTCATACTAATAAGGGTGTCCTTTAGCCTGGCTGTGAAGTCTTATGTTGGAACTCAAGGCCATGGTGTTATTACTCCGATTTTGTATTAACAAATTCTTAGTACTGACTCGGTCTGGAAGCGCGCCAGCTAGGAATGGTAATAGCCACGCCTCCTATTACATAGGTACTTAAGGCGATCGACGAAATATGGTTGTAAGAGCTTTGCAACAATGCCCGCTTCGGAGGAGACAGGATATATTTAGACAAACACAACATGCCAATGGGTTCCCATGTAAAAGACAAAAGACAATATATGAGTATGATATTACGTGTAAATGTTGCATATGTATTACGAGAACTTAAAGCAATGACGTCAGACAACAGCTGGGAGATAATTTCAATTCGTTAGTGTCCTCGAAACGAATGCAAGTTTTTTTTTGACGGAACATTAAGCGACCGTGCGGTGAAAGGGAGTTTTTTGTTTGTACTTCTTATGCATTTGCTTAGTTTGATGCCATTGTATATTAGTTTTAACATATCCTTAAAAATCTGCCGAATGAAAATGCTGCCTAACAACGGTGTTTATACAGTGCAGCGTTCGCATTAATTGATAAAGCCACTTTTAAGCGATCAAACTTCAACACCTCAACATGCAAGTGTGTATGTCCCTTAGATAGGCCTATGTTCAATAGTGGACGTTTTTCGGCTGACGAATAGTCCCGGGGGGAGGCCTATGTCTAGCAGTAGATGTTTTTCGGCTGACTAATTCGGAAGGGCACGTGTATCATTCGCAAAAGAAATGTGTTAAAACACAGGTGTTATAAACGAAAGTTCATAGTCGCAATCCACAGTGCAAAGAGGTCCTTTGTGGCCGGTTAAGTGCGGGGACCCCATTCATAACGGATGCGTGCTCGCTTCCCATGACAGCTGGCGATCCGATACGCATGCTACTCATTTCTTTGTGCTCATTGTGTTATAAGCACTGAAGTATACTTTATTGATCGGGATTCAGATCGATCTTAAAATTGATCTTAGGGATCCAAAAGAGGTTTGAGAATACTGCGAAGTCTTTAGAAATAATAACTCCCTTAAAAATAATATACATAAAGTTTCCATTACTACAAGCAGGAATTCCCAATTTAAACGTAACGTAATCGAGAAAACATGCTATCACCGTCGTGCATTAATTATGAAATATGTGGTGCGAGCGGGAAGAAAAACGCTAGCGTTACCGTAACGCTACGTATAAAGATTATGCTTAAGCCACTGGTCTCATTTAGCTGTCAAAATCTCTTTGCAATCTACCAACCAGTTTAAACCCTATTTTCTAAATCATCATAAACAACCCACTAGTGAAAACTAAACCAAAACTAGAAAGCCCTAGATTCACTACATCAACGAGATAAAATGGAGGACCGGATATTCTTGTATTCCCAAAACAAACATGTATTCGTACCTACATCCGGATACTCCGAGCCGGATGTATTGATCCGGGAACCATTTTTATCTTTATAATAACAGTCGCGAGAGTTTCATAATCTATATAAGTATTAATTATTAATAGAGCTATAATGTATGCAATCAACAAGTGCTATAAGGTGTTCTTGCATCAAGCCAAGTATCATTTAAAAAGGAATAACAACAGAGATTTTCACAATTGCAATCGCGAGTGAAGATGTGACGACCAATGCATTCAGCATTGCATCAAGCAGCACTTAGCCCAACACAGCGACCATTATCCGGTTATGTGGGTTAATGAACAACTTTGCACAATAATACTCGACGTTATACACAATTCATTGCATTTTTGTTTTTTTTTTTTAAAGTTACGTAAACATGTCGAGACACACCGCTTTGCGAGGCGATCTGGAGTTTAAAGATAGCAATAAAATATATAGAACTTGCTTTATTATATGTGTGCGATACTATTGCGCGCGCGCAGTTCTGCAAACGCGGCCGAGCGACGTTATCAGAATGTGGATGAACCAATTTTTTTTTTAAATATGGGACGCTTGCGCAGGCCATGAGCTACCTGAAGGTATGATTCTCGAAAGGATGTACGAATACTTGGGATGCCGGTAGGCTCTTAGGTGTGATACAGTTTTTCAATGAAGAGACTAACAGCTTCCAATAGTTTAAAACTTTGGATAATAGGCAAAACAATATAGCCCGAATGTATACCCCAAAAGTGTAAGCGCCAACCCTAAGAAAACTGGGAAAAGGGGAAGGCACCAACCTTGAACTGAATTTGGAAAAAGCTACAAAGTAATCAACAGTACAATCAGTAACTCACCCATAAATCCTGTTAATGCTTGCACACTCATGGTTGCCACGTAGAAGGAAGAAGTTCTCAGGGTATTTGATCTTGTACGCTAGTAGCAGGCATATCGTCTCAAGCGACTGCTTGCCACGGTCCACATAGTCACCGAGGAACAGGTAATTGGACTCAGGAGGGAAACCGCCATACTCAAACAACCTTAGGAGGTCATAGTACTGGCCGTGGATATCACCTGTGGGTTAAGAGGACTTTAATTAGAGGCTATACTATGTTCACCGAAAATGATTTTTGGGTTAAAATTGAGACTGATGCACACTGCATGTGGCTGAGGCAGCTTTGCAGTATGCACTCATAGTCAGTAGAAGGCTATTGTATGTAAAATATACAAATATATGTTTGAAAGCAGAATTGAAGTGTCGCTTTCTCAACAATCAAAATTGCATGTTGATGATGTAAATGCAATATGGAACATCACATCATGCATGTGATCATTTATAATGTATGAAGCATATACAACTATTTCAGTTAATTTACATCTAATAGGCAGGCAATTACTGGATTCTGTGGTCCATAAGAGAATAAGTTAAACATAATGTGCAAATATATTATAGAGTTAACAAACATCAAGAAAGAATATGACTTATGGCTGTTGTTTTTAAAACCGATTTGACTTTGGCTGATAAACTGCAAGGAAATGACTGATTGGAACAAATAACAATGTTGATAAGATAATTCTTAGCAAAATAGAGATCTAAACTCAGATATGATTTGGAGAAATCAACTTTATGTAGTCTTCAAATTGGTAGACAAAGCCAAGTTTGAGTATTTAGCTAGCCGATGGCCCACAATGACCAGGAACATGACTAATTTATCATATCTTGCTTTCACAACAACAAAGCTTAAACTATAATAAAAACAATTGCTAAAAATTATTAAAATAAACAATGGCTGTTAATAAAACTAAATAGGTTGACAAATTGAAATGCATAGAACAACATATGCAGAGGCATATTATTGTTTTATGTATCACATAGTTCTCTCATAACAATAAGATCAACAAAGCATTAATATTTTTTTGATAGAGCAAAATACAAACAAGTATTAAGATTTTAGCGATTGCTTGGTGACATTATTGAGACATCAAGATTGTAAAAGCACTTGTCGGAATGGTAAGTGGTCAAAGAAAAGGCAGTTACAAAATATTCAAACTAACAAATTGGATGGTGGGTAGGGAGAAATTATATGTTGATATCCCTGCAACTATTCATTGAAAATCACAAATTTACGAGTTTGAATGCGATATAATATAATATATAGGCTTAATTATTTGGAAAGTGCAAGGTTGCATTCGAAAGCGGTACAATAGCGGCCAAAGACGACATCATTATGTACTTACCGCAAATTTTCAACGGCGCTTCCAATTCAAGTAATATCGGTTGTGACAAGAATATTTCTCGCGATTTCAAGCAAAGCCCTTTGATCTCGATTTCCGTTAACTGTACATTCATACCAGGCTTTTCGCCCCTTACTGAAATCAAACGTAAACATGTCACCACCACATAAAAAAACAAAACTCAATTTACGCAACAAACACATCGTGACACCATATATTATGTTAATTTCACTGGTCGTCGGCCGTAACACTCGTAACTTTGTTTATTTCAGACAATATCAACATTTACCTTTTAATAATTTTTTTATTACGTTATCGATGTTTAACTCATCTGTGTCTCTGTCTGCCATCGGATATAATGTTTGTGCACGGGATATAGGCAAATAGATTAAGCAAAGGAAGAAAGATTATTAAGATTTTTGCCGATTTGTCAAAGGTACAACCTATTTCAATTCTCGGCTAAAATGAATTTCAATGGCGGAGACATCACTCACTCACACACACAAACAAACAGGGAAAATATAGCATCGGTGCTGCCAGCTTCGCATTAAAAAATCCTTACATTACACGTCAAGCACAAATCATAGGGTGAAAAACTAATATTTAATATTATTTAACACCATTTAAATTCTAACCTACATTATTCGTATTTTCTAGGCAGTGTAGGCAGAGGTGTACAAACTTTTACGCTTATTTACATAATTTTAAAATTGACTTTTTAAGCTAGGGTGTAGGGTAAGCTAATGATACTGCTACTGTACGTTGAATGGTTTTTTATTAAACTTAGTAATAATAATAATTGGTTTATTAATTGATACTTGTAGTAGTATTGTGTCTTTATTTTATTTTACAACATATTTTAATCTTACTTCTGAGCCGTATCAAATAAAATTATACGAATAATTTAATCAAAACGTCAAACTTGATTTGACAGTGATTCCCTACAATAAATAAATAATGAATTGGTATGATGTTTTAAAACATTACCCCACTATAAGATAAGTATTTTTTCTTAGTAGTGGGAACACCACTGCTGTTTAGTTGCCAGATAAAAAATATATATTAAAATGTTGCAACGATCAAAACCAAAACCCTACTATTATATTGTTGTGACTATTAAATTAATGTGATATTGTAAGCACCTACTAAAATTCTATTAGGTGCTTTGCTTACTTGGGTAGTTACCTTTATACCTAGTTATACTGTTAAATTTGGATGAACTCGTATAGTTATAGTATTTTTTTAATGTAACACGAATCTTGCAAAAAATCCGTAATGAAAAATATATGACGCCAGGGTCAATGAATAAGATGCTATGAAATTGCCACAAAAATTAAAATCAGGTAACTCTTTTAATGTTATGTAACAAAACAAGATATAAATTAAATTAAGAAACAAGCCGCACTTTTACAGAATTTTGGAAGGACGGACAAAAATAACTAAAATGTAAAGTTAATCTTTCTTCGGGCCTCGGTATGGGTGGCGTTTTCTGAAAAAAGAAATACAATATAGGACAAGAGTTATTCTGATTGACAGCAGGGCACTAAGTTTGCTAATACAATGGACTCATAATTGAATGACCATGGCATTACTAGTAAATTTCACTTTCGGATTTGTACGGAAAATTATGTCAAAAGTTACAATGCGATGCTAATCATGTCGCGTCGCACGCGACTCACTTTCGGACTCACAGGTTAAAATGTAATGAGAATATGATACTTACGCGGGTATAGTGAGTGTGTAAATGCCGAACTTTGTGTTGATATCCTCAAGGTGGAATATACCATCCACATATTCGCTATCAGCGGGGATGGCTGGAGTCTCGAACACTAGGTTCATAATGTAATCCTCCACGCAACTTCAGGGAAAAAAATATTTGTTTAGTGAAAAAATTCATTATGTCCTCGCACTGAGTAAAAAAAAACACGAAATCGGAAGGTTTTGAACGGAATAAAATGGTTATATGTAATTTCATCATCGATCCCAGTAGTAATAATGTTATATTATATATGGCAACACCTTTTTGTTATCAAACAACGTTATATTATAACCATAACCTTCGAGAGCAGCGGCATTTACTAAGAATCAAAGGCTAGAACCTAAAGCCATAAAACAATCTTGACGAGAAATAAAAACTGCAGCGGCGGCGCGATTGTATGTCTCATATATAAAAAGTTACTCTATAATGGTATGCAACTGGCTGTCGTCAGCGTACGCTATAATTGAAGCCTAGAAAACTCTGGTCTACTATTTAAACAACATGCTAGATCCGAATTTTTAATGCTTCACAATTAGCGTAGGCTGTGTGTTGTCTGAATATTCTAAATTGTCTGTACATTAGGCTAACCATTTTTCGAGATAATCATCAATACAACTATAGTAATAAGTATGTAATGAAGAGACAAATCAACTAAGACTTACTAAGCACAAGGCTGGTATGGCACCAGTTTCTCGATTTTGTTAGGTCTCACGGTCTCAACGTACGGGTCAGCCACTAGTTTGGTGGGCGGTGGTGGAGCAGGACCTTTGCGAGCCTTTGGTGTTGGTGCCGGAGGCTGATATAAAAAAAAAATGAATTTTATCATTGATTGTGTTGTAGTGTTGTAAGAAGTAAAAAGGCGACTTATTTGGTAGAATTTGTAAAATACTTGAGATTTTCCCCGCGTGCGGCTCACACACCCCCCGTATAACTGTTTGAGGCTTCATAACTAAAAGGATTCCACACGATCGATACAGCCACTTAACAGAGAGACAAAGCAATAAAAGGTAGTAGGTAGTAGAAAAAAAAATACGGCTACGTACTTACATTTCAATTCAACTTATTCCATTCTATTATAATTCAACCTAGCACGTGGACCTTCGACTGTAAATATTGTCATCCACTGGTCATCCATCGTTAACCTAATCAGTCTTTCAGGTTATCCTGTCGGCACCAGGTTATCATCTCGAAATTTTACCCCACGGGCTTACCTTAACAGCTCCATACACGACTTGTATCAAACTCTTGACTTCAGTCTCCAGTATCCTGAGAAACTTGCCGACATTCCACTTGGTAACCTCCTTGTGGTTGCCAAGCAGTGACAGGAGAGGCGTGCAATCACATCTAGCCAATCTAGAGGAAAAATATTTTTAAATATAGTAGAGTATCATCAAATCAATCCAAATTCAACGAGTCTTTGCTTTAAATCTGGCAACACAGCAACATATTACTGCACGCATTGTGATGGATGGCTATCTTTTTTATCGTCAGTGACTATCAGGCTTCAGTTGTACACCGAACTATGATGATAACTGAGAATTTTCTGAAGGTCTGTTCGGTTAAAACTTTGTTAAAACACTCAATATAAAAATGAATCAAGAACTGTTTCGCGATTTACCCAAAAGAAGACCCACGGGTAAAAGCGGTGCGTAGGTACATACCAAACTGATTATTGCTGCAGCATAATAAAGTTGACTTCATAAAATAATACAAACCTGACCAAGTCATCGATCCCTTTCAACACTTTACCAATAGTAAAGTCTGCGGCCATGTTTTGTTCCAGTTTAAGTTGCGTACGGGCTCTCTGTTCCTCTAGATTCTTGTTCAGTTGAGCTAAACGCTTGTCCTGAGTCTCTTCGCGCGCCTCGTTTATGTCGCGTTGATCCACTGTAATTGGGTAAATAGTAGCAACACGACCAATAATCCACTACGAATTAAGGATTGGACTCGTTAGCACAAAATATTAATATTTCACGTATTGCCATTATTATTTCTTAGCGTATCTTATTGTGAGAAAACCACACATGTTCGGCTTAGGGCCGCTTTTTAGAAAAGTACAGAGCACATAGGTACGATTTGCCAGTGATGACATATGGGGCTGAGACGTGGTTGCTTACTATGGGCCTCATAACAAACTTCAAGGTCGCTCAGTGCGCAATGGAAATACCTATGCTCGCGGTATCGCTACGCGATAGCATAGGAAATATGTAAATCCGTAGACGACCTAGAATAACCGATATAGGTCGAAGAATTTCAAAGTCGAAGTAGCAGTGGGCGTGACACATAGCTCGATGAACCGATAGCGATTAAGTTAGAAAGGTTATAGAATGGCGACCACGAGCCTGAAGACGTAGTGTAGGACCGCCCGGCCCCCACAAGGTGGACCGATGATATCACACGCGCCACAGGAAGCCGTTGGTGGGTGAGCCGAGTTGCGGAGGGCCGTGATGTATGGAAGATATTGTGGGAGCCCTATGCCCAGCAGTGGACGTCTTTCGGCTGATGGATATGATAGATTCGATTTAGTATTACATATGGTCTGTCTCAAAATCTCGAGCTGTCGCCTCTGGATTATAGACTCCTGCAGTATCTCGGTCAGCAGCACGAAGAATGAGAAATTCTCTATTTCACTCGTTTGGAAGTGGTTTATGATCGTACCCACTCGGTCAGAACCGGCGTAGCTCTGAAAAATGTAGAAAAAATAGATTTAAGTTCATAGACTTGCAGGTCCAGTTAGACACACGTCTTGTTCGCCATGTTGACCCACTATACTCACAAATATCTCGTCAAGTAGAGCATCATGTCTAGCGATCTCTTGCTCGCAGCGTTGTATCTCCTCCAGTCTCTTTATCTCCTCTTTCTCGTCAGCCTCACAGATCCGAATAGAGCCTTTCACTCTTAGGAACTCTTCGAGCTTCGCTAAATGATTCAGTTCACCTTCGTAGGATTGCATTTCCTGAAAACGTATGGAGTTCATCAGAGGGCAGACGGAGATGTTTTTGATAGGACTGTGTAGGTAGACAGCGTAATAAGACTACCGAACCCAATGACACAAGCTTGTAAGAAGACGCTAACACTCATCGTTATAAATGTATAAGGCCATGTTACCATTTGTATTTTTGCTAAATAAGTCTAATAAGTAGCTTAGTTGCTAGGCACTTGACTGTTAAGCTTAGAACTAACAATGAAAAAGGTGGAGCATACCGAAATGTCTCTGTTGAGCTGGAACAGCCCCTTCCACTTTAAGGCTTCCACTTTTCTGCAGCACTCATCCCTGTTTCCAAAGGCGACGGCGGCGATCTCGAAGATGTCCATTAGGTACTCCTTACCCTTCACCAGCTTGCCTATCGTACGGTTCCATTGGATGTTGAAGTCGTTCCTGAGAGCCAAACCGATGCCATCATACAAATAAGAAGGGAATTGAAGGATTAAAAATATGTTGTAGGCTACCACAAAAAATGTGAAATTTTGTGGTGTCTTGAACACTAGTATGGGATTCATTGATCTATAATTCGAGTTGGGTAAGTAAGTAGATACTCAGTACTTACCTTATATATAGTAGTTACTTTATGGAAAATAATGTACCTCGGTGACCTTTGTCAAGCAGTATTTACGTGTGATTATACATACATTTATGATTTATCCAAACCTTTCAACAAGCAGTCTGTCTATTTCTTCTCTAACGCGCTTGTTGTCTGAGTTCACAATGCAGAACCGCTTGGTTGCCATGTCCAGTCGATTCTCCATGCGCCGGAGTCGATTGTTTGCGTTTTCTATGGATGCCAACTCCTAATGACATGGTCGAGAAACGGTGAATAGGATTCAATGGCGATTTCAATATTGATGGGTCTACACAAAGACGGCTTAAGTCCGATAGAAAAAACTTTGAATCAGTGCGGCGTCTCTAACAACTTTAGCTTATGTGATCCATTTTAAAACAACTCCTTTTCTTTATTGAATCAATTTGTAAGAGATAAGCGTACCTAGCCTAATTTTAATGTAACCTTCGATCTCAAAGCAGATACGTAGCTAAGTCCCCTGCTTTCTCGTGATTTCAATCATTTATCCAACTACAATTTGGAACCACGAGGTAGACTTACGAATAAATTCACTGCTGTTTATAATATGTTCCAAAAAGGATATGATGCATGCAACAAAGCATTTTTAAAAGGTTTAAGAAGCTTACATCAGCTTCGGCTGGGACTTTCTTCGTCAACTCAACCAACTGCTTCTGCGCAAGGTAGTTGAGGCAGTCCAGCTCCGCTTGCTGTGCTCGCTCATCTCTCAGCACCGACTCCAAATGCTCGTACTCCACTATGGACTTGCGCGTGCCATTTTTCGTTTGAGAGTCTCTGATAGCATGCTGGCCTTTTCTTGCGAGCTGATGAGATTTGATTCAGAATGATAAACGATTATGATTAGTTAGGTTGGTTAGATATGATTAGTCAGTCGAAATAGCCGACGGGTCCCGTTCCGTAACTGAGGAATTAACGGAATTAAAAACCCCGGATTCACTAAGGAACAAGGGAGATATATCAACCAATATATGCGAGATTTGTCTTCACTATTACGCTAGAGGACTAGGTATATGTACTGTCGTCTGAGTTGGCTAGCCCATTTATAAAAGTTTTTATCAATATACAATGGGATTACGTACCACATTTTTGAAATAGACTACTACTTCTACATATAGGAGAGCTTATCTGCATTGCTTTGATGTAATATTTTGAAAATCATCAGTACGTGGTCGAAAGATGGTCGGGCTCCAAAGAACTTCTAAAACGATTCTGTCCTTGTCTAACCTATGATCGGTCTACTAACATCATCAGTACGTAAAAGGAAGATGGTCGGGCTCCAAAGAACTTCTAAAACGATTCTGTCCTTGTCTAACCTATGATCGGTCTACTAACATCATCAGTACGTAAAAGGAAGATGGTCGGGCCCCAAAGAACTTCTAAAACGA
Organism: Pheosia gnoma; assembly: GCA_905404115.1. NCBI lineage: Eukaryota > Metazoa > Arthropoda > Insecta > Lepidoptera > Notodontidae > Pheosia > Pheosia gnoma. The sequence goes on from FR989914.1 coordinate 6,896,019, forward strand.
TTCTGTCCTTGTCTAACCGATGGTCGGTGTACTAACGTTGATACAGAGCAGCGTCTCCTTGAGCTCGTTGGTCAGGATCCCCAGCTGCTTCTCCTGCGGCGCCAGCTGCGGTATACCGCCGGCGCGCTTCTCCACGCTGCACATCGGCGCGAGCTTTTGAAACTGCACAATAATATATCAAGTTAATATCGCCAGACAAACACCTACCAACTGGGGCCCAATTCTGCTAATTTCAATAAAATGACATACAATTGTCATTCCATGGACACACTATTGAGGTTCCATTACGACTGCGACAGATTGGCTATTCTGCTAAAACATTAATGTCGTATCGACGGTGTCTCATTTCAGTGTCAATGGTTGTGTGTCGACTAGCTGGAAACGTCATATAACGAGTAGAATACCATTACTTAGCTGCATTATATTGATACATGACTGAAGAACGGAATACGAAATAGTTCAATGGCAGTTGAATGGCTGGTCAGTGGAAAGCCGCTGGTCTTGAAAAACTAGTAGACTACCAAACCCGTTAACTTTAATCTGGGTGTTTTCAAGTCGAGAGTGAACAGGTACCTTCTAGGCAAGTATGCTCCATCGTAGATCTCATCGTCACTTACCATCAGGTGAGATCGAGATCAAATACTTGCCTATAATGTAATAAAAAAAAAATGTCTAAAACCATTCAATCGACACGCTATCGACACTCCACTGAAGCGTTTGTAAATTAGCAGAATTGAGCCCCTGTACGGTCCCAAACTAAGCATCGCTTGTATTATGGATATCGTATATAATGGACCAGGGCCGTTCCTAGTATATAATACCAATATAGATATTAAACGTCCATGATTCGGGTATAAACATTCGTGCTCATCACACAACGTTTGGCGGTACCAGGATTTGAACCAAGCCTCGGCACAGCGGATTGCATTCTTAGTGAAACTATATGTCTGTTTATTGCGGTACAAGGATATTATTATATTATATACAATCTCTCAACCTCAATTGAGCCTTTCAATTCTATCCTCCAAGCATACCATTATTGATTTTCCTAACGCTCTTCTTCTTCTTTTGCCATGAAAGAAAGAACGTCAAATTTCTGTCTTTAAATGGGCCTCACCCACCCACAAGCACAGACTTATTAGAATACTAGCTGCGCCCCGCGTTAAAAAAGTATGTCCTTTTTACCGGGATAAAAAGTAGCCCATGTGCTATTCCACACTATAATCTATCTCTGTGCCAAATTTCATCCAGATCCGTTCAGCCGTTCTGGCGTGATTGAGTAACAAACATCCATCCATCCAAACTTTCACATTTATAATATTAGTGTGATGACGGCGTTCGCTACAAGTGAAGCCCAAAATAACTTGTCTAACATGTTATTTAACTGGTGGACTAGAGTTTTTTAGGCTTCACTTTTTAGCTTACGCCGTGGGGTATCTGATTATTCTAACAAGTCTTTGGCCACAAGTTTCTGAAGTCTCACCGTTCTCTGAACATTGCTGAGTTCAGCTTCCGGGTCTACCGTCTTCTGTTCCACCTGTGCCGGCATCTTGGCTAATGTCCCAATCAAATACAATAATTATAACAAAATATTTTCACTAAAATAATTATTGTAACAAAATTATAGGTAACTTCGCAAAGAACAAGACACTTGTATGACAGGTATTTTTCTTTGAATTTTTCAAAATATCCTTCTTTTTCATAGACTATCTTATTTTTACGTTTTTTTTTTAAAGAAGATACACATTTAGCCTATTTGAACTTCTTACTGGCGACAACGTCTAAGGGCTTCTTCCTTTCTCAAATAAAATAAGATCGTGTATTAGTATTCGCGTGAATATAAGAAATCAATATATTCCACTATGTTTTGCCAAAAGCGTACCTAACTACTTACAATATATTAAATGATGTGGAAGAAAATTACCAATTATTGCTGCTGGGCAGAGGAAAGAGGGTACAGTAAACATAATTATTGAATAAACACCGATAATTTAAACTCATTCTTTATTTAAATTTAATAAACATTATTAATTATTTATACTATAATTATATTACTAGTCACTATTAAGATCTTATAAATTACAATAGTTAAGTACCTATCTACTAATAAGGGTGCTTATTAAGTACACTTGCACTAAACAATTACCGATTGATTGGCTATCTAAATAAAATGTAATTTACTTACTAAATGATTGGAATTTACCAATTTTATTACAAGATCAGTAAGTACCTGTGTGAAGGCCAATTATATTTAAGTAGGTAAGTATGACCATTAAAATTGTATGATTTTACTATAATATGTTTTAAACATTTTCTTCATTAAAACAAACGGTCATTTTTATTATGATAAAAATGGGAATGTTTACATGAAGAGCCAAAATTAAAAAAATATAATAGGTACCAAAATTATAGGTAACATAAGTGCTTACCTACTTATATATTTAAGTAGATATACTCGTACATTACATATGTACACCCGATAGCTAGGTACCTACTGTTAATAAGATAAATTCCAAATGTTCAGTAAGTAGATATATATTTAATGGAATGGCTACAAAGTTTGGTAAGTATGTAAACTCGTCATAATAAATTGTTTGTGCTATGAATAGATTTAAGCAAAAAACAAACGGTATAAAATGACAGAGAGAACTAGACATGACATATTGTTAAAAAATGTTTTGCAAAACATTAATTTCGGGTACAGAAAAAAGCTATACAATCGTTATTTTATTTCAATAATTAGTTCAGTCTTAATAATAAATTAATTAAAATATTTGTATACTGTCTTTAATATAAGGTTTAACAATAATAATGTAAAATATTTCAAGGGGTCCAACATAGGGGGCTATAAAGGTCACATTCCCGAAAAAAAAAATCAATGATTCGAAATTTAAAAAATAATCGTTAGCCCGTTAAAATATTTTACACTACTCTTGTATACATTATATAATATTATATTGCGTTTGGTGACTATAATTTAAATTACTTAAAAGATAAAAGATAAAATTTAGTTTTCAAAACAAAAATATTGCATCAATTCATCAGATAATAAGTGCTACATTATTATTTGCATTATTCTATTGCATTGTATTGTTTCAAGATCATAAAATATACCTTAAGACAAAGTAAGCCAATTGTTTTGTAATTGTTTTAAAATATCACAATTTTCTATAAAGTAAGCAGCATCTACCTTTGTCAACGTCAAGTGCTAAGCTAACTGTATACTTTATAGTCTACCGTATTTAGACACTTTGTATGGAAAATGGAACAGCGCCTCTAGCGAATAATCTCGTACTAGACGCACAGGTAGACGGTACTTAAGTGTTTTTTGCTAAAACACCGTGGCATTTATATTTTATGGGTATGATAAATTTAGCGTGAAAAATGTGATCGAACATCATTCATATACTTAGTATGATGTTTCTATAGTTCGTATCAAATAATATTATGAGCAAGGATGGCGGCTCTGCGCATGCGGAATTCATGCAATTCACAGCCGTCACATTTATTCGTCACCTTTGCTCATTTTATTCGATGCGACCTGTACTCGAAGGTACACATTTTATTGAAAAACTTTGAGGTAAGTAGACATTTTTTTTGTTTTCCTATTTATTTTAATTGTAAATATTGAACATTGTAAATATTAATTATTATTCAATAAAATTGTAGCTACTGATGTCGTACTGGTAATAAACTGAGCAACGCCTGTGTTTTACCATCCTAATATACATATATTATAGTATCCTTAGAACGAATTTTGTATGAATTTAAGTAGATATTTATCTATGCACTAGGTATGGTATGAACCTGCCTACAATTTTACTAGGTATTTAAGAAATAAAATATTAATCAGTGATGGTTTTCTTGTTGCCCATAATTCTAATACCGGGGGGTCAATATACATATATCTGCGTTCTATTAAAACGAACATGGAAGTGCGATAGCCAAGTTGACAATAAAACACTTTTTTATTATTTGCGTTCTGAAAACCATCGGGCTTTATGAGCAATCTGATTTGAGCGTTGTATTAACTATTATTTATATTGATAAGTTTTCATGATGAATAAAATAATTATTGATACATACCTACATGACGAGTAGGTATTCTTATTGTATGCTGCAAAATATATAAAGAAAACCCCAATACTATAGTACACAGACTCACTTAAATTACTACATATTTGTGTCTATATTCTTTAGAACTTGGTTCTTTCGACTGTGCTGTCTACGCAATTGTTCAAACCAAGACCCGGAACCGGGTAAGGCTATGAACGGGTTTTGATTGGGTTCCTGAACGACATAAGTGCTGACAGATTTGACTTATGGTTACCCATTCACTTTGCTTACGTTTTGAAAAGACGGTTCTATAACACAAGGTAAGAATGGATTCGGCTAAATTTAGCGTAAATCTCCTTCGAAAGGGTTTCATATTTATCAAACACTTGTCTTTCATAGACAATGTTCGTGTTTTCTTTTTATTCGATTCAAAGCCTAGGAAACCATTGGGAAACCCCTTCCGAAGGGACAGTTGCGTTATTAAGGGGGTCGTTCGATGGTTTGGATGGAACAACTCGTTAGCGACAATTAGGCCAATCCTTATTACTTTGCATAAGGCATTTAAATTATATATTTGTAATTATTGATATAGGCTGATATTTCTATGATACATATTTAAGTACAATTGACAGTTCAAATCTCCACAGAAGGCACATAAAAGGCTGGGTATTTACTTTTAAGGCACAATATTACCATCCAGTAAGTATCAACTAATTTATTGCAAAACAATTCAAAATTATTATTATTAGTAAGTACTGTATACTTAAATAAGTGTATTTTTACTACTTAACATTCGTGCTGATAACACACAAAACATGTTTCTAATTATTCCAACAGATCATTTTTAAATTCTCATTAACTTTTTTTTAACCTGTAAACGACAATATTGCCCGTGTTTTTGTTAACAAGTCAGGTGCCTTAGTACGAGTTTTGACCCATCAAATACCGATCGAGTGACCAAATCAAATCCACGCATTTCACAGCAGCACCCCTAGCGGAAACGGGTAGTTTTATTAGTTTACAAACATTCGATAACTCGATCAGTATTTGATTACAATCAAAACTCATATAAAGGGCCCATTATAAAACGGATTTATTAATCAATGTTTCTGATAAAATATGTTGTCAGTTTTGTTGTTTTATGTTTTGTAAAACTTGTTTTTACAAATTATTATATACGACGTTTGCAATCATCGTAGGTACAGCATTGATTGATAAATTATTATTGCTAAAACCTTGAATTTCTGGGGACACCCTTGAAAACAATGCCCCTATAAAACAAATTTGAGATAGACTTGGCATACCAACATTTTCTACCAAGATGAAGCCTACCTGTATTTGTGTAGGTACATTATTAATGTAAATAATATGGCTATAGAAAATGTCCTTCATTCAATAATAAGATTGCTATTTTATATTATTTCTAAAGGCCCGTTTTATCATTTAGTTTGAAAATTCAATATTGCAAATATACTTACTACCTACAGTAAACTAAAGTTGCACTGGTCAGTGTAGGTATATACCTAATCTCATGTGTGTGATTATATATTATATACCTATACTGCTCAGACAATACATTGTCTGGGCACTTAGTATGAGTTTTAAATACCGATCTATGTTTCCGCAGATTTGCCGGTAAAGCTACATGTTTCCGCTAGGGGCGCTGCTGTGATTCGATCACTCTTTAGAAAATTAATGCTGACAAAACTCCTACTAAGCCCCCTGTTGTTTTGAGTGATAAGTACACTGACACACGTAAAAGTGACTTAATCTTATATTAATCATCTTATTTCACGTCAAAAGATGTGTAAATCCTGATAAAACAGGCGTATTCTCTATTTTTACAATTAATGTGCACCACAATATCACTTAAAGTGTCTTAACATAAGTACCAACTTCGAATTAGTTACCTAAAGGTAATCTCAATAATTAAACGTGTTATATACAAAATATAAAGCAATGGGTAAGTTAGGTTAGTTAACGAAATGGCTGACGTACCTACTTGTTACAAAATGGCGGAAAGTATGACATTATTTTTTTCAGAGTGTTAATCTTACCCCAAAATGTATAGTAGGAATTCATCTATTTACAATGAAATTACAAAGAGTTTTCTTTTAATATACTTTGTGATACCATTGTGATTACATAGATTAAAACGTTTATAAGTTAAGGGGATAGGGGTTTCGTTCAGAATTTCGAGTCGTGTCGTAAAAATCGTTAATACTCTTGGATTTAAAAAAATAATATCTGTTGCACCGAATCCGCCTTTAATCATCTTTATCAAAAATGCCCAAGTGCCAACCATCCCTTCATCAAGTGGAAACTAAAATAAATTCAAATAAAACGTTAAAAATAACATTTAAACTAACTATAAACAATCTAACTACGATACTAACTAACACTGCGATAGTGTAAACATCACACGGTTTAGAAAATAAAATTAAAAAGTAACCTAAAAATTTCGTGATCGTGAACGCGTCCGTAATGTAAAACAAAATGGCCGGCGCTAATTTTGACAGATGTTTGTACAAAAGAAAGCTGAGGGCTGTCACGTGGTAATATCTGATTATGATTAAGTACAATGTGTGGTGTATGGCTTCACATAGTCGCACCAAGAGCTGGGCACAGCAGATCACCGGTGAAAAAATCCGAGGAGTCGGGAGGCGCGCGTGGGGGCAGGCTGTTCCGGCAGCTTCCTGCGCTTCTCCTGGCTCGTCAGCTTGTGCTTCATCTGCTCATCGATCAGCTCTTGCATGTCCATCTAGAAAAAAATACCAATTAATTAAAATTAGCTTGACAATTGATCGCAATATACCTATTTGGCAAGTTACGATGTCTGCATGTGAGTCCGATCCGGAATAGGGTAATAATTATTTCCTTCAATTCCATAATTATATACCTACCTACTTAATTTAAGATTCAAGGAATTGAAAGGTGGTATAGAGGTATCTACTCTCCTACACAAAACCTGAGCGAAGTTCGAAAGGAAAGATCTTCCATTGCAAGCAAGCATAGACAAGCTTGGACCTTTTGAATTAAACAAATTCTTCTTTCTTGCGAATTTCATCAATTCACAATGGTTTTACCAAAGTAATGCCTATTGTTATTGGATAAGAATAATGATGTGGTCATATCCTGAGTGTTTGCATACCTGCCACTGCTCCAACTGCTGTCCAAGGTCTACCTTCTGGCGCACAGCTTCGTACAGCTGACTGTTGGCTTGCATCAGCTCCACTCTTGTCTTCGCTAGGGCCACCTGCAATTCACCAGAACAAAATATTAAAATAAGCATTGATAGTCCCAGGAAACAATTTAAAAACATAGTAGATAATGCTAATTTAAGCCCGAGAGCTATATGTGCGTGGAAAGACTTAATATTGAAAACCCGATTGGCAAAGATAGTTGGTAGAAGCAAACTTTGTGTGATGATCATTAATGTTTTGTACCTGAGTCATGGATGTTTAATATCTGTATCAGTAAGCGCCTAGCAGTGATAGCCAAGTTGGTAGAACGCTTGCCTCGGTAACGAGAATCGCCATTTTCAACCATGATTATCACTTGCTAAACGGTGAAGGAAAACATCGCGAAGAAACTGCATGTCTGAGAGAGCCATGTGAAGTCCGCCAACCCCCAGTGGGCCAGCGTAGTGGACTATGGCCCAATTTCCCTCGCATTGAAGGGAGGCCCGTGCCCAACAGTAGTACATTAAAAGGGCTGGTATTATTAAGCCCCTAGTCTTTTGTACGGTAGCTATAATACAAGCGTTTTTGGCCATGTCCTGGCCTTGTTCTTACCTCAGCGGTCTTCTTCCTCTCGATGGCCTCGTCGCGCTCCTGCCTGGCGCGCGTCACTGCCTCGTCATTCTGGAGGCTGCTGTAGTTCGCGTCATTGAGGAGTTTGTCGCGCTCCTCAGCGGCCGCGCGCAATTCTACATCGGCTACCGAGAGCTGTGGATACCATGAAATTAGGACGTTAGAAGAATTATTCAACTATTGGCCGTGCCCAGATTAACCGCGCAACCTCATGAGTCTCGCACGGGTATATGCCTCGATTATGGGCGTAGCCAGGGTGGGGCAGACTTAAAATATAAATCACTATACTAACATAAAAAAATATATGCTTCTAACAGTTTCTTGGCAAATGAGAGCAGTCATATCAGGAAAGGAGCAGCTTTCTATTAATGTCAGATTGTTTGGCGAAGATGATGATTCAAATCGAGTTTGATTTAGTTTTAGAATTCATATCAAACCAAGCATTGGCCCTAATTCTGGTAGTACCTACAATTACGCTTGACGAAGAAATTGTATTAACAGAAATTGGATTTCATCCAACAAACGATCGCACAATACGTATATTGCTGTCTCCACATTTCCCATGGTCTGTTTCCGCATCAGCCGACGCTTCCGCGAATTATCCGACCCGAGATTAAATTAACGCTTTGTTAAGACGTCAAAGTTATAATTTATGTTTAGTTTGTACGTCAGCGATAGATGTCGCTGGCAGGTTTTTGAAGTAGGTATCGTTGTGTTTTTGGTTTTCATATTGTACACTATTCCTTTATTATTATATATCCTCGTCCTGTACCGGGTGTTTTATTTGGCTATTGCCAGCATAACTGGTTTGACTGCGGAACCTTTTTCAGCATTAATTAATTGAACCCGCTGATAAAGCCCAACGGTGTGCCCAACAGTGGGGCATTAAAAGGGCTGCCATTATTATTATAACCAACACCGACCGCGGCGCTTGAATATACATAATAGCAATCGTTAAAGGCAATAAATACGGTTTTTGCTGTCATCCTATTATAACGTCTCATCCCAAGATTATTTAGATTATTATTACATACATTTTAAATTCTTAATTTATTCCATAAGTACCTATTCCTTTTTTTCGTGGGGAAATCCTCATGGATACCCGCAAGCCTCGGGGGATACAAGCGGGTTATGTCGGACTACTACCGACTAAAACCCTACGGTGGTCCTTCTCCCGCCTTTTGGTGAGGGGGCCACGGGAACGCTTTCGCACTCATCCGCAACTCCATGAGTATTGCTACCTCAACCGATTGGGAAGTATTAAAAAAAACTTACCATGGACAATTTAATACGAACCAAGTAGCAAAGAATTTAAAATGGTCCTGAGTAAATGCTTCCATGTTTTCTTTTTGTAATTAACAAGCATAAAGAATAAGTCACTGATTACTATTTATATAAGTAATTACTAATATTTTTCTTACATAAAATTTAGAGACATTCTCGGCCTTGACTAAATTAACCTGAACCACAAAACAATGCCATAAGTAATAAAAGCCTAAAAAAAAAGAAAGTGGGCCATCGCATGTTACACACTCGTTTACGCCAGAGCTCTGACTAACGTGTAAACCAGCCTTAATACGTACAAGTACAGTGGCCTAATTGCCACGGTTGGTACTAACCCTGCTTGTATCGGCGGTTCCGGGTTCGAGTCCGGATGAGGGCCAACTTGGTGTGATGACCAGCAATGTTTAACCCCCAATTCATGGATGTTCAAGTAATTATATACCGGGTTCGTACCGAGTCTATTGTACGGTACCCATAATACAAGCGTTGCTTAGTTTGACACCGTGCAATTGGTGTGTTTTTCTGACGATATTATTATTGTGTCCACAAATACAATAGCTTAATTTAGCAGCTAGAGGTTAATGAAGCAATCCGACTAACAGGCTTTGTGCTCAACTCGCTCCGCTAGCTCGTATAGCTTCGATGGTCGCTCGCTTTTGAGGCAAAAGTTTGGCGCTTCAATCGACTATTGTTGGAAATAATGGCAATAATCGTGTCACTTATTTCTGTAAACCTAAAAAAATAATGTCATAAGTATTAAGCACCTACGATAACGCCATGATAGCTTTCGGAATATGTTATCGCCTAGCCAGGTAAGTACCTATTAGACTGGAATAGGTACCTATAATTAAAAAAAACACCTGACTAATTCAATCAGTGTACCTAACTAAAACAATGAAACCCGTATCAAATCGCGGGCCACGCCAACCCAGGCCTCAATATAATCATTTTTCTAAAAACCTATTGATTAGAAACACACTCCTGCAATTAAAATATTCATACAGAGAAACAAATAAATGAAAGAAAAAAAAAACTAAAACAATGACAACAATATCTTGCTCTCTCTCTATCAATTTTACATCACCGAAGTGAAAAATAGAAACAGTAATTTCTAACGAAATAATTGTATACCTGCTTATAAAGTCCGTCTGCTGCGGGGTCATTGACCCGCTACGTCATTCGGTGGAATGACCGTCGTGACGTCACCCAGGTCACGCTATGCTGCAGGCTATATTCTAGATCTTTAGTGTAGATGTCCTGAATACTTCAGAGTCTAGCACTGTCGAATACGACAGAAAACTTTAGTTCAAGCTTTTCCTAATAGATGTCACTGTAGGATTTCAAAAACGCGCTATCAAAAATACCTACTTGAAGACCGCTACACGATCTTCTATATTTATTGATAAGTTTCGAGAAGCCTTCCAATTCAATATGAAGCTAGTTAATAAGTTAATTAGCACGCATTTCGAGTTAGCCTCTATGACAATTAATTGTCATGAAGAGAATCTTTAAAACAGTTTTACCATGCCTAATACATTTCTTGATCCAACGCCTTGAAACGGATTCATTATAAGTATACCTATTTTCACCAATCTAATTGTATCGATAAAAACAGTAGGTATTTCAAGCCCATGAAATTACCAATCAGAGAGATCTTTAATCACGTCCGTTAGAAATTCGAACTATTAACGGTAATTTCTTTTTTTGAGAAATCCGTCAAATAGTTAATAACAAGTTGATAAAGCAATTGTCGATACAGTAATAATCAAAAACTATTTCGAAGTAAATTTCTTTGTTGACAGACACTTCAACAAATTAAAAGGTGATTGAGACTATATATAAAATGTAACTATTAAGTATTTTAATTTAGGTAGGTACTTTCAATGCAATCATTGAAGATCCTACAATTCTAATGAATGTGGTAGGTATTTGTGGTAATGCCCACAAGACTGAGCATACCAAAAAGAGCAACAAAGATAGACATGATTATTTACTGGAGCTACATTGACACACGCCAAGTTCAATCAGCTAATTCAAGATCATCTATACATATAAATAAAATTGGAGTGTCTGTTTGTAATATTAAAATAACCGCTTTTTACCAAGTGCATTTGGATGTATACACGTTACCTATACCGAAACAACAATTTTTAAAATTTTTGTCTGTCTGTCTGTCTGTCCGTCTGTCTGTCCGTCTGTCTGTCTGTCTGTCTGTCTGTTTGTTCCGGCTAATCTCTGAAATGGCTGGACCGATTTTGACGGGACTTTCACTGGCAGATAGCTGATATAACAAGGAGTAACTTAGGCTACTTTTATTTTAGAAAAAAAATAGGATCTCACGAAAAAAAATAAAACCAATGTTGCAGCGCAGCGCCTGATTAAGTTTGATAGCAACAACCTGCAGCAATGCGTCCCGCGGGCTCAGAATGGGCGAGCAGGCTGTTGTCAACGGTTGTCTTTGTTAAATACCACGCGGACGAAGTCGCGGGCAACAGCTAGTACCTAATAATATTCACAGAAGACCGCAAAAGGGAACGCAAAGATATTTTTTTTCTTTACTTAGATTCATGAACAGTTGATACATTATGTATGTGTTTGAAAATAAACTCTAAACTTGGGTAAATGGACAACAAAATATAGGCAAATACCAAATGCATAGAAACATAGGTGCACAAAGGTCTTTAATAACTAGGGGCTAATATAGCTCAAAAGATACCAGCGGGAAGTTTAGCTTGTACGAAGCTTATATGAAAGTGACTTATACCCGCTACTTGAGGTCATCGCAAAGGGTGTGTAATGTTGTCATCTCCGGTAACAATGCTAGTTGCAGAGAGGAGGAAGAGAAAGAAGCATCATGTTGTCTCTAGAAAAATAACTCCACTAGACCTTTGAAACCTGTTTCAACTGCAACTATTCTAGTAAATGTTGATATCATATTGTTTAACCGCTTCTGACATCACCATAAAAGAGTAAACTTGTTTTAATAATGTCCCCTCATAAAAACGGCAGAGCTTGGAGGTCAATTGCTTAAGGATATAGGACTTTATGGCGGTACGTGGGTGTCAGTGGGCGGGAGTGAGTCACCGAATCTAGATTTCTTTCTGGTCTGCGCTTGGCTAACTATGATCTAACCTTGGGACGTTGAGACGCTACGTCGGTGAAATCGTTTGGATGCTTTGTTTAAATTTAATAATCTCGACTTATCCCAGCTCTATCATCCTCATTACATCCAAGTTTAATCAACTCACAAGTTTAGGACCAACTAGTATTTAAAATATCCGTGGTGCCTTACACCTGGACTTAGACCAGCTGTAAGAGTCTTCCTGCTATGGAAATTGGTCTACCAGATCTTTTTTGTCTCCCGCTTTGCAATGGACGGAAGTGGATAATTTTCCAACTCCTCCTATTTTTATCTTTCGATCAAATTCGTGCGGGTTCCAAGACAATTAACTTTATCCCGGGACTCGCCGAGGGTCAAAACTCAGTGTCATCATTGGACACCACTGTAGATCGTGGCTTACAGGAGTAGCAATGGTGGGAGTGTGTGGCGGGCCTAGTCCCATTACCAAAAAAATCTCGATTTATCTACTTGAAAACGACTAACAGGTGCCAAACTAAGCCAGTAGGTAGTCAGTAATGCACTTGTAATACGACACCGTTTTGCGACACCGTCACAGCATTTAATTGTGTTGCGCAACCCGCGACCGATGGTTTAGCCCATTTCCACTGTAAGCACACTTATATAAGGTTTAACAGAAATAGTGTACAATATTTTTAGCGGTTAACAAGTAGGTGATAACGATCACGTTTATGTGTAAAATATATGTGTATAGTGTTTGACTTTTCTATGAGCAAGAGAGCCAGACCACTTCAACCGCACCACAAGCTACACAGATGGCGCTGCAGACGCATTCAGAACAATAGACAATTCCCATCACAATCCTGAATCGCGCTATAAGAGTTTTCGGAGCCTGCCGCCCCGTGCTATGGCTCACATGACCCAAGGGTAAAGACGTCACTGGGTGTATGTCAATGCTCTCAAATCATGAAACTTGGACTCGAGTTTCCATAGGTAACAATCCAAAATCCAAGGGACCTATAACACAGCTAAGCTTTGCTTAATTTGGTACCATATGATTTGCGTGTTTTGTGTCGATATTGATTGACATAAGTATGCCACACAGCTACATTACAGTTTTATACTGATATGTTGGTTTCGTCTTTGAGTCTATAACAACACTCAAGACGTGTACGAGGAAAGTCAGCAAAAAGTTTTAACACCTATCTTGTTATAAATACTTTTTTCTACTGAACGATATCATATTTCACTAATAACACTTAATAAGCGACTAAAGCGTGAAGAATCCGCTTCATACTTGACACGCTGATCCGCAATAATCTCATTAGCTAGCACGTCACGTTTTGCCAATACCATCATGATTCTATGTCATGTGACAGTAAAAGGGGGGGGGGGACTACGAAAAAAGCCCAATAGTTTTGGTCTTAGAAAGAAATATATTCTGGAATCAAAAAATACTGTGTCTATTACGGAAAAAACGAAGTGAAATAAAATAAACGGACCTATTATACTATAAGACAGATGTCTATTTCAACTAGCTATTAAATAAAAAATACATAATTACTAATCTCGGATTAAAACGGCAATGTAAATTAAAACTATATATGCTTTAACGCGCTCGTCACTCGCACGAGTCTGATATCACACGGAGCGCTGTGTTATGATCGCGTTATTTACGATACAATGCGCGCTCTAAGTACATAAATTATGATTACTTAAGCTTTCCTTCCTCGGTGGATGAGCAGCAAACAATCTTTGCATCTCTAATAACAAGGTCAAAAGTCCGCGACCCCAATTTCTCGCGTCTCCTTATATGACTTGCAAAGATCAGTCCGCAATATTCAATCTGACCCTATAGACAGATTGTTATCGATTTCATTGAATCGATACTACGGTAAAGCTTTCGATGCATGGTTTCACGGTTATTCCACGGTGTGGTCAATTGAAATACCGTTTGCGCCGTTAAACCGAATTGAATCGATTTTATTGCGATGAAATCGATCATGTTTTGCGTATCGGTATGGGTATCAATATCGTGTGACGTTGCGGCATAAAACTGTCTGTGAATAGCAAAGTGGGTGAAGGAGTTTGGCATGTTGAGGTTGGAAGGCAAATTTGATACCCCGATCTTCTTTAAGCTTTAAAGTAAACGTTTTAAAGGAAGTCTGCGAAGTATCAAATTAGTTCAAAATACCTATATAGATTGAACTCTTCTCGTATTTCATAATTATCAGCAGGGACGTTTAAATAAGAAGTATCTATTACCCCCAAATTTATAGACTTTATATAACTCTATCAAACGTCATATAGTACTGCGCAAAGCAAAACTCTTGTGCGTAGTACTATGTGTCGTTTGATAAAGTTATATAACGTCTATGAATTTGGGGGTTAGAGTACAGTTGAAGCACATATTAAACTTCATTTGGGTACAGATGTTACTTCACTTGGAAAGTGTAAACGAATGCAGTTATATACAGATAAGTAAATGCATGTGTTTATGTAACGATGCAATTTTGTAAAGCGAAAATGAAACACGCAACATTTTGCATTGCATTGAGCGTAGCACAATTTTCGGTCGCACCAGTTTTCATACAACACTGCCACGCAAGGCCATAGGCAGGGGGGTTCGAACACCCCCCCCCCCCCCCCCCCGAAATTCCTTAACTTAACATAGTTTTATGCATGGGTATTTACTATAATATTTTGGACTCATTTCTGGATTGTTATTATCTGTGGTCCTACTACGACTACTGGCTACGACCCTGGCTGCCACTAACAGCACAAACGATATATGGTCAATGTACTCAGTATGGGCAATCGTTTAGACACTTTAGGCTGAAACTCCTGCAATACACGATAATTAATAAATAACTGACCTTAGAGGACAGATCAGCAATCATCTCATTCTTCTCGTCGATCTGTCTCTCTCTCTCGAGCGCGCGACGCGCGTGCGCAGCGATGGAGTCGCGCACGCGCGAGCCCTCCAGCGTGGCGTAGGCGGCGACGGCGTCGGCGCAGGCGGCGGCGAGCGCGCCCCTACGTAGCGTCTCGCATTCATCCCCGTCCAGAGAACTGAGGGATAGGTCTGAGTGTAGCCCTGGAAGATAATAATGACGATTAGAAAACAAGAGACAGAGCCTATTGGTTAGAGATGCTGCCCTATCCTAGCACACTGGGTTAGACGTGAGGCTACTCCCAACTCTAACTTCAGCATAGTAGGATAGGCTAACGGGACTGTTAGTAATGTATTTAAGACACATTTTTAATTTTAACATCTCGTGGCAAGTGGACTAACTAAAACAGTCTGCCATGATTGAGGCAAAGGGCTTACATCCATGTCACATTGTACGGTTTTCCAACTCTTGAAGGATTTTGATAAAATAAAGTCAACAAGTATTCGCTTAAATAAATATTTAATGGTAAGTAGGTAAATAAGTTTCAATTATCTGTAAAACTGTCATGTCTCTGATGAACATTCAGTGAGTTTGTCCATTGCGATGTTATTTATGTTCAAGACTTAATTTGAGGATGTAGGTACTATCTCAGAAAGATCATTCAATCAATAATAAGTGCAATAGATATTATACAAAATCTATCGAAAAGATTGGTCGACGCAACCGGCGACCCAAGGGCCGGGCATTTCCACGCTCAGCGAGTAGCTTTGGCTATTCAGCGAGGAAATGCGTCCAGCATCTTGGGCACGCTACTGCATGGGCCATTTTTTTTACACTTAGCTTTTCTATTATCTTTTTTCGGTTATATTTGCGTTGCACATATTGTGTAAATTGATATTTATATAAATATTCAAAATAAAAAAAAACAACATTTCATTTAATTTGACATTTTAAACTGAAATCATCAATCACGATTCCCCATTGTTGTAAATCACACGATAGTTAGGTACGATACATATTAATAATACTTAAGTGTGAAGAATTCGAGTTGCGTCCGTTCCGACAGCCTGCGAACGATTTATGGGAATTTTAATGGCTTATTGTTAAGTCACTATGGGCGTGGAATTACAAGTGCGTTGAATTGTTAAAGCTTCTGTACATCTAGTTATCTTATGAATTACGAGTACTAGGTTTAGCCTGCGACTCCACCCGTGAAACCAACACTTGCTTGGCAGCTTGACTTTCTTTAGTTAAGGCGTGAAGGTAAGTATCTAACTAACTTTTAAGTCCGATCCTAAGTTACCCAATAATGAAAACTAATTTAATTGGACACTTGTTTTGGATTCAAAGACGTCCAAATTGCGACGTTTTTTTTTTTAAATATCGTTCATAGATACCCTAGTCAGGAAAATTGAATCTTGTTAGAAGACTATGGGGGCATAAATCAGCTTGACTGTTTAAAAATAATCAATCCACTCTCCGCGCTTCGTGTAATTTTATATAACTAGTAATAATGTATGGTTATCGATTTGCATAAACTTTGTTATAGGGTACATAAAGACATTTTTGTTTTAAATAAATGTACAACTAAACCGATTAGCGAAAACGCAGAACACTTAACACTGGTTTCCGCAATTAAAATATCGTAACAAACTTCGTATAGATCGTAAAATATAAGAGCAAATATTACAAAAAAAAATACAAGCGGATTGAGAACCTCCTCCGTTTTGAAGTCGATAAAAAATTTGCTCACATTCTGAAGGCGATTTAACTCGTGGTTACATGAACTTCGCTAGCACCATGGTAACACATTTAGGATATGACAAACAGACAATTGTTTATTTATTAAATATTATAATAATATTTATTTAAAAGTTTATTTATTTATTTATGCGATTGGCGCAAAATCCTCTTCAGAAGAATCTCGGTACATATATTATGAGATAAGTTCGATGGCATTATTTTATAATGGTATCATCCCCCAGTCTATTGGACGGTACCCATTATGCAAACGTGGTTTAGTTTGGGACCGTACATTAGGTGCGTTTTTACGTGATATTTATAAAATGTGACATTACGATGTCACCACGATTCGATTATGAGTCAACGATGTTAGTAGACTTAGCGCCCACATTTCCTGAACGTTTGTAGACCTAGCCTAGTTTTCTTTGTTCTCTATTCTCTGGACTAGTCTTCATTATTGGAAGACTAGTCCAGTGGTCACAATGGGGTGGTGCTTGAGATTTTATGTATCAGCTGAAATACTATTTACCTAGTCTAAAATTTCGCACGGGAAACAATGGCAACAGACTCGCCCCCTAATACATTGGGTCAGAATACAATCCGCGAAATCAGCGCACCTCTGGCTACCCTTGCGCGGATTACAGGCACGATGGTGATAGTGTGAAATATCAGGCTTGCCCTGTTACCAACACACCCTAAACAGTAGCAAATGGCCTTGAAACATTCGACTTCGCCGACGAAACGGCAACGTCATACTGCCCCCATTATCATGTCAACTGATAACAAATGGCGGATTAAACTTTCACTCTCGTCCGCCACTTTTCCATGGCTAATGTGACCGCAGTTAATTGCGCGCATTGTCCACGCCTCATCAACGCCCACGAGGAACCGTTTGCCAAGAGATTGATCGTCTCGTAGCAATCTCAGTAGACGTATTCCTTTCTGACTTATGACAGTGGATCACACCTTTCTGACTTATAACAGTAGATCACACCTTTCTGACTTATGACAGTGGATCACACCTTTCTGACTTATGACAGTGGATCATACTTTTTTAACCGACTTCAAAAAAAGGAGGAGGTTCTCAATTCGGTTGTATTTATTTTTTTATTGACTTATGACAGTGGATCACACTGTTCTGAAATATGACAGTGGATCACACCTAACTGGAACTAACTAACTAACTTTAACTGGTGGTAGGCTTCGGCCGTGGCTAGTCACCACCCACTGAACAAAGCCATGTCGCCAAGCGGCCTAGCCGTGTTCCGGCATGATGTTCGGTGTTGCCATTCATGGATGGCGGGTCAGATCAGTTGCGCTGCATGTGCCTAGTAAATGTAGCGTCTCGATCTACTGCCGCCTTCCTACCTAGGCAAGTATGCTCCATCGTAGATCTCATCGTCACTTTCCATCACTTGAGATCGAGATCAAATACTTGCCTATAATGTAATAAAAAAAAAAAAAAAAACCTTTCTGACTTATGACAGTAGATCACACCTTTCTAACTTATGACTGTGGACCAGACATTGTTCCGAAGGGGGCGTTTCACGAACTCTTATTTACAGCATCCCGGCGTTAAACTTGTCATCTGTATTATTTTAACGACACATGTTCCCGGTAGTTAGTAGTCTGAGTCTGTAGTTGTAATTTTGATCGACTATTTTTTTATTAGGATAAGTTTGTATTATGATACTAGCCCTTTTAGTGTCTCACTGTTGGGCACGGGCCTCCCATCAATGCTGATAAGGCCATAGTCCACCACGCTGGCCCAGTGCGGGTTGGCGGACCTAACACGTTTTTTGGAGGGGTTCTCTCAGACATGCAGGTTTACTCACGATGTTTTCCTTCACCGTTTAGCAAGTGATAATCGTCGTTGAAAATGAGTTTCGTACATGTGATCCAGAAATCCCAGAGGTACGAGGCTGGATTTGAATCTGCGATCCTCGTTACCGAGGCAACCGTTCTACCAACTTGGCTATCACTGCGAGTTTATAATATTGAGTTAAAATATAAAACTGTCACGCAGCTTAGCCTGTAATGTCAGATCCGACTTAAATATTTACAGATAACTAACTAATCCACTTAGGACGTCCAACTCAGTTTGACATTGAACATTAATTATACCTCCAACAATTGGACGGACAGTATATATGCTACGACAAGTCTGAGACCCAGCAAATTATGAGTTTTCCCAGAAGCTTTGGCTCATGTACCGGGACGAGGTCATCACACAAGTGACGTCATATCCGACGCCGTGGCACCCCCTGGTACGCGCCGTTGATCGATACGATGTTGGTAAATAATGCAAAATGCTACGTTCTATGCGAACCGTAGAATTCATATACAATTTAGAATTAATTTCAAGTATATTTTTGGGACCCCACGCAAATGTTGAGTATAAATTTTAACATAATTTTATAAGGTCCTGGGCTTACTGTACTGGTACTCGAATTTCTAAATTGTGTCCTAAAAATAGTTTGTTATTTGAACGACTCGGTGGCACAGGTTGTGGACGGTACCTGGTTCAAATCTCGGTAGGTTCAAACTTTGTGTGATGGTCACGAATGTTTGTACCAGAGTTATGGATAATTGAAATCCATATAAATAATTATATAGGTACTGGGATAGCCCATAATTTAAGTACGGTACCCATTATAGAAGCCTTTCCTAGTTTGGGACCGTACAGTTCGTGTGTGTCTGGTCATATTTATTTGTAAATATTATAGGTACATGTACATACCCCTTTATAGAAAGTGTTCGTCCATTTACAATGGCGGTAAATCTCTTTTCTGAAAAATTCTTCGTAAATTGATTTAAACTTTCTTTTTAGGAACCATGTCGAAATCTGGTCAAAAATTGGCATGTCTTGTTTGAGTTGCTTCCCAGTTGATTGCCGAAAGCTGATTTGATTAGCCCAAATAATTCACCTACTTTATAATTATATGGTGTGTTACCAATTTGAACATCGAAGTAAATAACTTAGTAGTCGTACTGGGGCCAATATTGATTAACTATTAGTCAAGGACATTTAGAGGTTCCACTACAGGACTGAAAGTGTTATGGAAGCTATTCTTCAATAATATTTCAATATAGTTCCTGCCCGCTAACTACACATTCCCGCACTAAGCATCGCTTGTATTACGAGTACCGTACAATGGACTGAGGGCGAACCCAGTTAACGCTCCGCGATAAAATCCGAAAAAATAGTTTTATTTTCAATGTGTAGTGTTCGCGTAAATATAAGAAATCAATAAGTAAGCATACACTCTCGGGAACGTCTGATCGATTAAATTCTGACCCCATAACACGAGTATCGATTTCAAACTCCATTAACAATGGAATAACGACGCAACCGCTAACACACGCTCGTTTTACGGTCCGGATCCAATCCAATTCTTCATTACGCTTTTCATACGTCGCCGTTATTTCCGCAAACTCGTATTCAGGAACCGTTCGCGAAGGTCAATCGCGATATTGTCTGCCGAATCGGGTATACCGACCAAGCGAATGATTTGTTGCTATTATTATACAGAGAAATGTCAGTAGTTTCACTGGTATTATTTTATTGTTTCTGACATGTATGTTAGCTTCTGGTACTTATTAAAGAAACAGACAGATAGATTTGGATACAGTTTTCTAGTGTATATTTGCTGAAAATAGTTTCAACAGTTAAGCAGGTATCTCAGGCATTAGCCAGGTTAGGATACCGCTATCCGACCATGGTCATATTTATAATGAAAACTGAAGGAAGTGCGTCTAAAGATCTTCGGTAAGTTTTGGGCATATCAATTTCACCTTCTGCCCCTCGGCTGTGATATGTCTATGAAGTTGCCCTACAAAACAGTCACGCGAAGCCGGGTAACATTTAACTGTTTCTTTACGCCAATCCGTGAAGGAAGTGCTCGTACATTTATTTGCGTAGCTAGTTCACTTTTTATATAAACCACATTCTAAAAGTAAATGGAAATAACTATTTCAATTTTTTTTTGTCAGGTTCAAGTTCTAATTCTGATGCACAGAAGGGCTCAACTTGGATTTAATTTGTCGGACATGCCTACTATTATAGACTTGCAGTTTGATAGTCTCCCACAAATTACTAAAGGATGAAATTGTGGCAAATAAAGATTGTGGCGACTTATTTGCTTAGGCATTCTGAACTTTATTAGCATTAAAAGAGATGTTGATGTCACTTCACAGTTAGAATTTTCTTAAAAAACGATCCCAGTGCTCCAAGTCTGCTAACACAATCGATTCATAATCGAACAGCAACCGCATAGTAACTGTAACTTTTGACAGATATCACATACAATATCTGTCAAAAGTAACAGTTACTATGCGATTGCTGTTCGATTATGAATCGATTGTGTTAGCAGACTTGGGGCCCTGTTTGCATCCAGTACCTGTCACAAAATCCAGAATACGAAGGCCGTTAAAAAAAAAACATTCATCCCCACTTTAAATCGTGTTTGGCTCCGCTTCTTTGTGACGTTTGCAGTCGTATTTCTCACGAATTAAAGTTGATTTTAATTTGATCTGTGTCAGTACCTACCTAACTAGCATTCGCAACGCAATCGCGGAAGTAGCGGGTCGGGCATATTCAGCCGAAGTATGTACTTTTAATAGCTTTAATTAAATTCTTTATTTGAAACCCATATCCTTTTGCAAATGGCTTTAAAAAAAGAAAAAAGAACCACATATGTTATTTTTTTTCTTTTTTTTAGATACCTATATTATATTTGTCTTGAAGCATGTTATAAATTGGTTGGTACCACGTGGGGGATACTCCATTGATAAGATTCATTTTTTTTTAATATACCGCATTCCTTAGCATACATTTTTATATAAGGTTTGACTGCTAAAATTTGATAGGTTCGGAAAACATACAAATCTCACGTACATATTTTTCTTCAGTATTTTTTTAAGTAGGTATAAAGGACTCAGTTTAGTGAAAAATCGCAGAGCAAACGCTGATCAGTACGTCAAGTGCGAAATTATTTATAAGCTGCATTATAGTCTACCGTATTCAGGCATTTTGTATGAAGAATTGAAAGTTTTAAATACCGACTGCTAGAGGCGCTTTTCAATTCTCCATACAAAATGTCTAAATACGGTAGATTATAAAGTATACAGTTAGCTCGCACTTGACGTGGTGCGTTCAATTTACTATAGATACAGTATTGTTGATGACTTTCAACCCTATGTCTTTTATTTTCAATTTCAGTACCACCGGCACCGTGCGGTGATTGAATTGATTTCGCGTGGACCGGTTATTGGGGTTATTCGGCTCCGGGTGGCGTGTTGAGTGTACAGCATTTCCATTGATCACTGCTTGTTAAGTTACACGACAATCGACACGTTGGAGAACTTTTGGAAGTTTCGCAATTCATTGCCTTTTATATCCTATCAGCTGAAAGACGTCCACTGCTGGACATAGGCCTCCCCCAATGACTTCCACACATCACGGTCCTCCGCGACTCGCATCCACCGGCTTCCTGGACGCGTGTCATATCATCGGTTCACCTTGTGGGGAGCCGTCCTACACTACGTCGCCTTTTATAGCTTTTGAGATATTTAGTTAGAACAATATTGGATTATAATTTTTACTAGGATACCAGATGAATCTCTACTCACGACTCTATTGTTAGGATCATAGGGTTTATACGCATTATACTTATATTAGTGCTCTTCCTTTGTTTCACCCGTGCTCCCTCATGGCGGGTGACGTTATTTGATACTCTAATGTGTATATACATCCTTTTTTATTCTGATCGAAATTTATACACGTCTGTACTTTTGTAATTTTTGAGCTATATAGAAAATTATTTCACTGTTTGTAAGCATTTTTGCGTTGCGTTGCTTGCTGTGCACTATCTTCGATGGTTTCTGTGGCATTGCTACGCTAACGAACTACTCACTACATAGTACTTAATGCAATAAACAATGCACCAATCCCTTTGGGGGCTCAGTATTGAAACATCTACAATTAATTACAATAAAATGTGGAAGAACCGCATATATCGCACCCTCAGAACGATAGGGGCTCAACTCAAAATGATGAATTCAAAATTATGATTTTAATGTATGTTCTATCCGATGAATATTAAAACAAAGGCGTTTTTATGATAGAAAAAGCTTATTATATTTCCGTCTCTTTTACACCGGTACTTTTCGTCCTCCCCGTTCAGTTGGAAAGATCTTTGTTTGCGATTTCCCAAAAAAAAATGATTTTTGAGTAGAGCCCCTATCGTTCTGAGGGTGCGATATGTGATAGTTGGTCAGTTTCCCCACTCCCTTCGCTATTGCAGTAAGTTCGTCAACATACCTGAGTCATCATCGTGTCCAGTATTGAGCTGCAGCGCCAGCGCCCGCAGCTGGCGGTACACCTGCACCGCCTCGCTCCGCAGCCAGGAGTCGTCGTCGTCGTCCGGCTCCGACTCCATCTCAGCGTGCAGCGACCTGGCCGTGTCCGTGGTGTCCGCCGGCTCAGGGGCGCCGATCCTCTCGGCTAGGGTGTCATGAGACCGCTGAAGTCGCTCCAGCTCTTTGAGTGTGTTTTGGTATAGATGTTCCTGAGGAGAGATGGGTTAATTAGTAAAAGGTTAACAGACTCATCCACCAGATCCACCTAAACTAAACTCTCCGTGGTGCCTTACACCTGGACTTAGACCAGCCATAAGAGTCTTGCTTCTGTGGAAATTTATCTACCAGATCTTTTTTGTCTCCCGCTTTGCAATGGAGGGAAGTGGATAATTTTCTTCCAACTCCTCTTATTTTTATCTTTCGATTAAATTCGTGCGGGTCCCAAGACAATTAACTTTTTTTTTTTTTTTTTTATGTTACATTATAGGCAAGTATTTGATCTCGATCTCACCTGATGGTAAGTGACGATGAGATCTACGATGGAGCATACTTGCCTAGGTAGGAAGGCGGCAGTAGATCGAGACGCTACATTTACTAGGCAGCGCAACTGATCTGACCCGCCATCCATGAATGGCAACACCGAACATCATGCCGGAACACGGCTAGGCCGCTTGGCGACATGGCTTTGTTCAGTGGGTGGTGACTAACCACGGCCGAAGCCTACCACCAGTAGAGTTGTCACCTAGTTGGCACCACCCAGGGTCACGTGTAGGGTATCTTGAGGGTACTTAATTCTCCTACGGACGAAGGTGACTCGACCCCAAACATCCCGAGACTCGCCGAGGGTCAAACCTCGGTGCCATCATGGGACACCACTGTAGATCCTGGCTTACAGGAGCAGCAGTGGTGGGAGTGTGTGGCGGGCCTAGTCCCACATTTATAGACGAGATCCATCATAAAATATCTACGTTAGATTCGGAGATAAATAGGTATACCTAAACTTTTTGTGATAAATATACAACGTGATTCAGACATTGTATACCTGCTTTTCTTTAGCACATCTATACATATAAATAAAATTGGAGTGTCTGTTTGTAATATTAAAATAACCGCTTTTTACTAAGTGCATTTGGATGTATACACGTTACCTATACCGAAACAACATTTTTTACAATTTTTGTCTGTCTGTCTGTCCGTCTGTCTGTCTGTCTGTCTGTCTGTTTGTCTGTCTGTTTGTTCCGGCTAATCTCTGAAATGGCTGGACCGATTTTGACCGGACTTTCACTGGCAGATAGCTTATGTAACAAGGAGTAACTTAGGCTACTTTTATTTTAGAAAAAAAAATAGGATCTCACGAAAAAAAATTAAAACCAATGTTGCAGCGCAGCGCCTGTTGCAAGTTTGATAGCAACAACCTGCAATGCGTCCCGCGGGCTCAGAATGGGCGAGCAGGCTGTTGTCAACGGTTGTCTTTGTTAAAT
This sequence comes from Pheosia gnoma, assembly GCA_905404115.1. Classification (NCBI taxonomy): domain Eukaryota; kingdom Metazoa; phylum Arthropoda; class Insecta; order Lepidoptera; family Notodontidae; genus Pheosia; species Pheosia gnoma. The sequence continues at coordinate 6,920,728 of FR989914.1, forward strand.
ACCACGCGGACGAAGTCGCGGGCAACAGCTAGTTTGTAATAATTGTGTAAAGTCAACATTTCGATATGTGTATGTTATTATACCCTGACCTTTTCGTTGCGTTTGACTCTCCTTTGTTGTACTAATTGCTTTAAAATTACTCAAACCATTATCGAGTGTCGGAATGTAATCAAGTAAACCAAATAACTGAAATAGTTTCCAAAACACTTAACTGGCCGTTCAAGGTGTGTCAATGCGCATACCGCGTGAACTTTCGGTAATCTGATACTACTTATATCACCTATCTTGTCATACTATTTAATCTCGTCTAAGAATGGTGTGTAGCAACTCAAATAAATTGTTAGAACCAACAAAATAATAATGCAATTCTAACAATTTTAGAAAATTTTATTCCACTACTCTTTTGCGTGGACTTTCGCATATCTAGACGACCTGTTTATATTTTTTAAGACCCAAAATAACAGCGATCAAAAATGTTCAATAAAATCTATCGAGGAGTTCTCTGTTCGGTCATGATGTCTCAAAAATTGCGGGTTTGGTATTTTATAATAATGAGATTTGGTTTATGTCTATTACGATTAAGTTTATCAAACATGACAGATGTAGACACGACTCCGTATTAATAGTATAAATAAAAATTAAACGGGAATCAAAATACACTCAGCTAATCCCCACCATCATGGTGGCAGGGTGCCCAAAACGCTGGCAGCATTGCCACTTTGAATGGCAATACTGATGTGTTGGCCAAAATAAGTGCCAGGGTTCTGGTCACCAGATGTCTCCACCAGTCGTTTTGAAAGCGCTTTGAATATCCCATGGGCACGACCGGCATGACCGGCATGACCGGTCCTCAAGGACCCAATGTTCATACCCCGAACGCCTCAAATCCCACTAATATTATAAATATGGAAGTTTGTTACTCGATCACGCCAGAACGGCTGAACGGATCTGGATGATATTTGGCACTGAGATAGATTATAGTCTGGAATAGCACATAGGCTACTTTTTATCCCGGCAAAATATATGATTCCCGTGGGATAAATTTGTTTTAATATTTCATAGGCAAAGGATCGACATGATTTACAGAAAAGGACATAGAGGGAAAGTACATACTTTTTAATCGCGGATAACACCGCGGGGCGTAGCTAGTATTATTATAATATGAATGAACTTAAGACATTTGTTTAAAAATTTAAAACAAAATTGACTAAACTCAAACTGAAGCCAACAGCTCGTGACGTCACACACAGTAGACGATGAAGGTCGCTTTCAAGAGCGAACAGCAACAGAACAACGAAACAGAATATCGTAACAGCTGCTTTGGACGCAAACAATATATTTACATCCAGTTGCGCAAGCCTTCGGCAACAGGGCGATAATAACGCAGAAAGAAGGCCCACTTAAACATTTTTTAACTTACATGTGTCTTTATTTTAATAAACTTTCCAATGACTTTCAAAATTTGCTCATCCAAACTAAACTCTGTTTTTAACCTCCTATGGTCGTTGGTTTTAGAGGTTTTCTATACAGTGTGTAAGTGACTTCGTAACGATAACTGATACCATGGATGGAGCTCATGATCCTGGACGCCCCGAGTTGGAATTTTCCGTCTATCTTTACATGAATAAACGTTTTGTTTTTCAGTATTTTTATATTAATTGATTTTAGCATGAAATAAAAATACAAGTCTATCTCAAGGAGATTTCAAATAAATAAAACCATAATTAGCAATTTAGACATAAAACTGCTATGTAAATTAAAACTCGATACGCTCAAACGCGCTCTTTACTCGCACGAGTCGGGTATCGCGCGGAGCGTTGTAATGTGATCGCGTGGTTTTCAATACATTGCGTACTCAAAAATTTAAACATTTTTAATCCTCAATTTCGACATAAATTATATCTATAATTTTATTATAGGCATTAAGTGCAACCTTTACCCAATGTTTTCTTAACCATTCTCCTTACACCCTGTATAATATGTTTCTTTTATGTTAAACTCTTATACCGCGTTTCAGAATCGTATGTTGAATCATCAGTTGTATGGAGAGCCATCTATATTTGGCGTATTTAATATATTCCTCTGAAACAAGGCAGTAGGGGTCGCTGCAAAAGTATTGCTCAATACAACAAACCTTCGGGTGCAGATTCGTTTTTAATTACTGTCTATTGTTCTTTGATAAATCGACGGATATTGCTCAAGTTACAGAGGGTTTTAAGTCGAGGATAAGTCGAGTGAGCATAACGACTTACTTAACAATCTTACTATTGATATTATTTAAAATAATTAACCAAATCAGGATAGATTGGAAGCCGACCGCACTACAAGTGGCTTCGAAGATTAAGCAATGTTCAGGAAAACGTGTTAAATAAACAATGTACTTGCAAGTGGATTAACACACACACAACCTTCATTGTAATTCCTAAAAATAAATTGTTTTATATCTATAGAAGGACTTTATTTAAAGCTCAGATTAAAACTTATTCTCTTATTCAAACCAAAGGGCAAGACAGTTAACAATGCAACGTAGAGCGATTCAAGTTTATTTTTACTCTGTGCGAGTAATATTAGTAGCCATAAAGGAAGATTTATTATCACAAATTGCAGAACGCATCTTCATAAAAATCTCGTCGACCTAATCTTGAAACAACTCGAACACAACTTGAAACAAATTGTAACTGCACGATTTCACAAGATGCATTATGCGTCCATTACGCCCAGATCTAAATCAAATTACCGGCCAATCTGGCATCGCGAAATCGTATCGACATTACGAAACGCTGCCGATATTAAATATGTTACAATAGATATTCTTTGTTGACTTCAAGGTCACGCATCTGCGGTGCAGAGGCTATAAATATTTTGAACAACGAACGAACGCTCGCACAAATGTAATGCATGAATGAATTCACCTGATATCATGAGATGGAGGTACTGAGTTATCAACGTCATCGTTGACAAAAAATTGTTATACCTTATTCGAATTAATGTTTGTATTTTGTTACGGTGCAGCAGCAGAACAGAAGCTATATCATAGAGAAGTCTAGAATTGTCCCTCAATAAGTATTCTTCATAGAAGAGTGTGTTGTGTATTTCATTCATGCTAGTACCTTCTCTGTCCACGTGTGCATCCTTATTATAGATATTTATTTAACAATTGTTTTATGGTCTTGAATCTAATTCAATATCTATCGTAAGATAGAATTGTTTATTTTAAAGACAGTGTGATTGAGACCTTAACAACGTATTTAATAAAACAATGATTCTTGGGAGTTGTAGAGATAATATATCTCTAGAACAGGGGTTCCCAAACTTATTTTGTCGACTGCCCACTTTGAGAATGAATTATTTTTAGCGCCCCCATTTTTTCACCTACTTAAAAACCACTATAACTTAAAATTTAATAATTTATTGTAAGCCTCTACACAACGCCCCCATTTATTTTCTGGGTCTCTTACCGCCCCCCTTTAGCCCTGCAGCGCCCACAAGGGGGCGTTATCGTCCACTTTGGGAAAGGCTGCTCTAGAATAACAGAAGTTTACGTGGGTAAAGCTGCTGCTAATAGTTAGTTATAATTTTAGTCATGTCTTCTATTTAGGTACCTGCTCCTTAAGTTGTCTCTCCAAAGCGACGATCCTGTCGTTGGCCTCGTCCAACTGCTGGGATAGGTTGTCCTTGTCCTTCATCGAGTTGGTTAGCCGCCGCTCCAGATCCGTCCTCTTGTCTGTCACCATAGCCAGTTCTGCTTTCAACGACTCTAGACTATGTACGTGGTCCTGTCCAAAAATAACACCGTTAAATAACATCACATAGTAGACACACTACAGTGCATCCACATTTCATTAAAGGTATTATAGAACAAGGCGATACTTAGCGGAAATCCATTGTTAAAAAAATGGGGGAAGAGGAACCCACCACTGACCCTCGGCTTGTCAACTTTCCAATTATAAACCAAACAAGTTGATCGATAATTAAAGAAGCCATAACACCGAACTGCTGCCCACATTTCGCCGATGGTGTTTCATCCCAATGTAATAGGGGGTGATCCTATTGCCATTGTACCAGGCCCACTCCCCCTCAATGCGGAAGGTGCATCAGGTCATAATCCACCACGATGGCCCAGCGTAGATTGGCAGACTACGTACGGCTTTCGATATAGATTGCATATATTGGCTTCACCGCACAGCAAGTGTCAGTCAAAAAAAAGTAGTGGCTACTGTGGCCTGATTAGCGCAGTGGTAGTGACTCTGCTTTCTGCGCCGAGGGTCCCGGGTTCGAATCCTGGTAGGGACACAAGCTTTGTGTGATGAGCACGAACGTTTGTATGTATATAAGTATTATATACTGAGTTCGCCCTCAGTCCATTGTACGGTACCCATAACACAAGCGTTAAGCTTAAAGTGGGACCGTATAGTAACTATACGCCTATCGCCATACGAACACACCAACTATACTATAGTTGGTGTGTTCGTATGGCGATATTTATTTATTTATACTATGAATATCGATGGGCTGAGGTTGCCAAAATGATCCAAATGTTTATAACCTGTACATGAGCTCCTTTACCTGTAAACTTGTCTTTCTCATGGAACATTGGTCCTTGAGTCCTTCAAGTTGTGCCAAGAGGTTGGCTTCTGTGACAGACGACTCTTTAAGCTGTGTTGTTAGCCTGGAGTTCTGCGCCGTCAGCTCGGCTATCAGGCTGGCTTTCTCCTCATCTCGCTGTAGACAAAATGTTATAATTGAGTGATAGATTCTAAACATTCCTTCAAACAAACCAAATCAACCGAACACAGCTGGATGTTCAAAAAGAAATAATTATGATTTTGTGTAACGCACGCAACTATAATTATTATTTGCTTGTACCTATCACGCAACGAGCGACACAAACGGCTAATAATACATATTCTCAGATACAGTAATCAAACATTTAACCATATCTCAGAACTATATTGTTCCGAACCTCAAGCGTGGTTAATCGCGTTAATAGGTGTAACTACATCAGCTTGGAACCGTCAGAGGAATCTGCGCTCTCAACCATCGGATACAGAGTCCATTATATCATCGAGATAGTTTGCGAAACAGTTTTTTCGGAGAGGTTTTGGAAGGACGTCAAATGCCGTGACGGAGTTGCGCTTGCGACGTTGTCTCTCGGCGTAAGATAGCAAGTGTATACCCTGGGAATTGGCATAATCGTCATTATCATTGTAAGCAATGATGATTGCCGAACGATGATAGTGTCATGATAGTGTCATGATAGTAAACATAGAACTGGAAACAGATCGCACAAGATAGATAAATATGGCGGTCTATGACCGAAAAAGAAGTAAGAAAAGAGTTTTCAATATTTTTAATTTATACGAATATTATTAGGAGGTAAATGATTTGTTTATGGGTTTAGATGTAGGAGGTAATATTCAATTTTGAAAATTATTTCACAAATAAGAAGCTACGTTATCGCTGAGTGCTGTGTCATTGAGGTACTGAGTGCAGCATCTAGTTCTAGATATATCACGAAAAGTTACCCGTCTAAGATTCAAAGCTTTTGAGAATAGTGCAAATTATACCTAGCCATAGGATACTTTTCAATCTATACTAATCCCACTAATATTATAAATGTGAAAGTTTGGATGGATGGATAGATGGATGGATGGATGTTTGTTACTCAATCACGCCAGAACGGCTGAACGGATGTGGATGAAATTTGGCACAGAGATAGATTATAGTCTGGAATAGCACATAGGCTACTTCTTATCCCGGTAAAATGTATGGTTCCCGTGGGATAGACATACTTTTTAATCGCGGGTAACACCGCGGGGTGCAGCTAGTATTATAAATGTGAAAGTTTGGATGGATGGATGGATGGATGTTTGTTGCTCTTTCACGCCCGAACGGCTGAACGGATCTGGATGAAATTTGGCACAGAGATAGATTATAGTCTGGAATAGCACATAGGCTACTTCTTATCCCGGTAAAATGTATGGTTCCCGTGGGATAGATGTTTTAATTTTTCATACTTTTTATCGCGGGTAACACCGCCGGGCGCATCTAGTTAGCAATATTTCGTACTGGTACTCGTAACTCGGAATTTATAGCTGTCCTATGACTGGTGGTACTGCGCAAAGCAAACTCTTGTGCGCATTACTATATGACGTTTAATATAGTTATAAAACGTCTTCGGGGGTTAGTGTTTTTAATACTTCTTTCATTGTGAGGTCACTTCATAACTTTCTTATAGCTCTTAGTCTTCAATTTCGTAATTCAACGCCGGCTGGTTGGCCACCGAGTAAATTGCAGAGGATGTGACTACCGGTGGACGGAAAACAATTTGTTTTGTTCTACTATCCTCCAGGAAGCCCTCAAGCAATGGCCTCCAGCTTCAATGCTATGCTGCTGATGGCCGACGATAGTAATGATGTTTATTCTATTATAAAGAAAATGGTTGAACCAAACACGAAGATTGGTGATAACTAATAATCAATAGCTAGTTTTCTTTTTTTTTTTAGAAACAATTCTAATACATTTACTTCATGTTAATCTACTATCATACGTTCGATTTGGCAACTATACAGCTTCCAGTGATGTGTTTGCCTTAAAATAATATTTTTTTTCTTTAATCCAGGTATTCCCAAACTATTTTGTGCATGAGACTCCTTTTTCCAAAATGAACTGATACCTCAGTCCCCCATAGCCAAATTACTTTGAAAATCCTATCTCTAGTTTTTTCCCATTGATACAGTATAATACTCAATCGTTGAAATAGCTTAATATAATTCCTTTATAAGAATCAGAATCAGAATCAGAATATTTTTTATTCACGTAGACCATTATTGTACAGTACTTATGAATCGTCAAGTTACAAAAATATTATGCTACTGCTACTATAATACCGACAGTCCCATGTTTAAATCCCGCTAGAGGCAAACTTTGTGTGATGAGCACGAATGTTTGTACCCGAGTCACGGATATTTAATATCTATACAAGTAATAATATACTGGGAACGCCCCCGGAACATTGGACGGTAAGAATAATCCATTTCTTGATTTTGTTAATGTGTTCATCCGGCTTTATTTAATAATTACTCAATTAAAATAGTCTTAATTAAAAATGGCAATACCAACCAATCAAACGTAGAGCCTAGCCTAGAGCGTTTCGAATAGGGTGCGCTGCTAATTTAATTGGCTAATAGTATCAGAAAGCTTTCCACTCAGCCCTCAGGGGCGATGACGTCATAGACTATAATTCACGGGAATTGCGTAATTCATATCTAATTTCACTGTGACCTTGACCTTAGTTCAGCATTGTAGGTTTTTTTTTACTTTTAGGTTTTAACTGACTATTCTCTTGTAAGGTGTAATTTTTTTTAAATAACAAGGAATGCTGTCAGGTTTGTAAGCGATAAAAACTGGTTAAACATACATATAGGAATTGTATGGAGTGAATGGGTGCAATTTTTTTAAGTATTGCATACATTTTTCAAGTCACTCTGGGAACATATTTCTGTCCAGTAACCATACGTTACTACAATCTTGTAACAACTATGAACTTAGTTTTTTATTATTATATATCACATAATCATTAATTATTTGGCACATCATTTGTCCCCCTGCTAATTGGAGACATGTGATAGGTTTTAGACAACCCCCCAAAAAATGGTCATAATATAAAGTAATGTACTAGGCATAAACAATAATACGTAAATAGATCCCTGTTGTTAACGTTCGCGACACGTGCGAAAAGGACAGCTATATTATAAGCCAGTGTAATACAATAATTGGTTTATCGCCCGCCCAAATGAAGGTGAACACGTTTTTTTAACTAAAGAGTAAGGTTTCGCTAGAGGCAGGGATGACACTTTGTGAACTAGTTACACACAGTTAAGGCTACTCCTAAAATCATTTTTTTTCACTGTCGCGGCCGGAATTATCTTTCTCGTGGATAAAGAAATGTTACATTTGAGCGTACCTCCCTCAAAGTTCCTCCCTCAAAGCTAACATGATATGTTTTACAGCAAAGTAATTTCAATGCCATTGTTAATGGACAAGGACTTTTTATAAATTTCATGGTTAGAATTGGAGAGACCGTCGCTCAGCTGTTTGCAATAATCTCAAGAAAGGAAAGATAGAAGAAAACATACTACATACCTATTTCAGTATATTGGAAACGGTTCATTCGTTCCTTAGCTCCGATGTTACATACAGTTAAACAGACGAAGGATCCAGACTTATTAAAAATCTCTGTGCATTGCATCACCGTTAAAAATATAAAAGCCCATACAACCTTCATGTCTACATTATCGACTCGTGAATGGAATTTTTGAAAAAAATTGTATCAGAAAACCTACTAAGGCATTCCCATTTGATTGCAACTCGATTTTGTTGCAGAATTAGGACCCTAGTGTAGAAGGCATATCTTAAGGACTAGTTCTTTAAATATTCTCGACATTTGTGTATTTCAAATTGTCCATTGCAGTGTTGAATTCTTTGGTTTTGTTAATAGTTCTAAACTTTTCAGTCGCTCAGCGGTGCCGCCTCACAGCCTTGGCTTAGTTCCCCCAACTGTTAGCGTACAATTTCAATGTTAATTGCATCGACACACCGCGTTTTGGACACAAAAGCGCTTTTTGTGCTGTGTGCAGGGTCAAGGGTAATTTATTGTTTTAAAATAAGCGATAAAATTGCTTTGTGATTTGAATAAATGAAGGAAAGATATGGTCGAATATTCTAGAATGATGTTGTCAGTTTTGTTTATTTCTTAAAAATAAATAGTTTATTTTTGAAGCAAGTACTTGTCAGAACTTTTCCATAGGAAACTTAAATGATTCGCATTCCAATATCAAACCTATCGGAAATCAATTTGGTCGGATTAAGCACGACATTTGAAACGGCCAGAGACTTATTTAGAAATTTAGACGTAGCGTTACCAATAAATAGCAAACTGAAGCCGCATTTTCAACGCATTTGTAGTGGTAAATATTACCACATACTAAACTTTTTGCTTAGTTAATGGTCCAGCTTATACTGAAAAGTTTTGTAGTGGTATTCTGTAACGCCATTCTCATATCACATGCGTGAGTCCAAAAGTGAATTGTAAAATTTCAATACGAATATTACATTTCACTCTCAAAATCACGCGTGAGGTATGAGATGAAATGACAATCTCATATCTCGGGCGTCATTCCTGGACTAAATTTTTTTTTTTTATTGCAGTATAGGCAAGTATTTGATCTCGATCTCACCTGATGGTAAGTGACGATGAGATCTACGATGTAGCATACTTGCCTAGAAGGTCCTGTTCACTCTCGACTTGTCAAAAATGTCAAATTTGTATTGGAATTTTAAAAATCACTTACGGTGATCTATGAGATTGTCGTTACAGAATAGTACTAGTGGACAAAGCTTATTCATATGTGTGCGTGAGTGCATGCTAGACCAACGTTTTTTTAGGCTTCACATATAGCGCACGCCGTGTGTTATCTGAATATTGTAACATGTCTGTGGAAACAGCATCAAATGCAGTGCTCGAATACATATTTCAATTAAAATATTATTAAAATTATGACACCAAAATCGAATGCTGTAAATCGGTCTGCATGATAGCACTATACATTATAACATAGAGTAATTCCAGTTTAACAAGCCAAGTCAATATGAACACCTGTTACAACAGTCAGTCCAGTACATACGTCACGTGCGAGATTATTCATAAGCTGTATAGTAAATAGTTCACTTATTCAGACACATTGTATGGCAAATTGAACAGCGCCTCTAGCGGACAGTGTTTAAAACATTCAATTCTCCATACAATGTGGCGTAATACGGAGACTATGTAGTATACGGTTAGCTTACGAATAATCTCGTACTTGACGTGCAGTAATGACAATGTCGCAACTGGCCGTAATACGCTAACTGTCATTTGATTACTTTCAACGTTATTGCTTGCCTTTATAATGACTTAGTACGTGGTACAAAGTTTGAAGTACCTCTCGAATCATCTTTCATATCATCATGTCACATCCATTATTTTATTTATAATGTGTATTTATTGAATGTATTATTGCTATTAATTACTTGACATTGGCAAAATACCCGCTAAGTTGTGGGTGAGGCCACATTGATGTCTATTTTATTTCAACGCATCTCATTTCGTAAAGAACTAACAAGAAGAAGACTTAGTACGTATTCGTATGTTATTACGGTCTTTAAAGACGGTCTTTTGTCCATGATACAATGAAATTACAAGGCACATTGCTTTTAAAAATGTTTTGACATACCAATTGTATGTTGATTTAGAGGTTTATAAATGTGCGAGTTTAGTGTTTTCTTTGCAAGAATTATAATGCTTGATCGCGTTATTAATCTTATCATCATCTGTTACGACAATAACCTGTGGCTCGAGCAGAATCCTTTTACGTTGCGTTTGCTTAACGTAAGCTTGTTCCGTCCCCTTTCTAAAAATATTTCGGAAATAAAAATGACGTTATCAGCATGCTTTCTCGATGACGTTACGATTGTCTAGTTTAAGAGTTCCTGTTACGCGCACTCAGCCCCCGTTTTTGTCCAAACAATTTTTCAAAAAACTTTGAATATATTGACATTATTATCTGTCTACTGTACAAAGTCGGTGTGATTTGAGTTATCTTTAAAAAAAAATATTGGTCGCAATGAAGTACTTTAGTCATGAGTTTGGGTGGGGGGGGGGGATTGCACGCATTGCCCTCCCCCCTCCCTTAATTAATCTATGTTTACAACTCAAGACATTCGAATTTGAATTACTCTATCCAGCATTACAGTACGATAATGATTTTCATGGGCTTTTTGGCGGGAAGTTAAACCGTGAAGTTGTCAATTTTGTTTTATTTTGCAAAAAAAATATGTTTCTTTGATGAATAATGTGTAATATGAGTGGGATATTAACCATTGTGTGTTGATAAACGTGCACGAGTAAAGGAAATTGTAATAAAATAGTATAACTTGACATTTCAAGTTCTCCCAAAATGTCCGGTTAATTTTCAGTATATTATCCATAGTTTTATTGATAGGGGTAGAGGATTCATTTCATCATCATCATCGTCATCAACATTATCATTATCATCAGGGGTACATATAATTCAATAACAATTATCAAGAATTACTCGACACTGGCGAAAATGGCACTATTTTATAGCTGATTGCCAACCTTAAAAAAAGAAGAAGAAGAATGATTTTAATTCACCACACTCGGACGGTCAGTGGACGAACCTATCTTGCGCATGACACGGTTGGTTTGCGACAATGAGACACGGCAGACGGCCCGCGAGCGAGGTTTGTTGTAAAAACATGATGCCGTAACTCCGGCACGGTCTAACCGAATTGCACAGCAGATAATCAAGGGGGATAGGTCACAACGCTTTGATACATCATTGATTCTACGATTATTTTTTGTGGATCGATAGAGTTAAAAATCTGTGGTAGCATCTCTTGATGATATAAAAGATTAAATTAAATGACAATTTGAAAATCAATCAGGATGCATTGGAACATAAGTCTGTCACACACATCTTGGTGTATCTCAAGTTTGTGAATACAAAAATGGTAGAAAGGTAGACCTAAATAATTGATATCTTTTTATTTAATGCGTGAGAATTTGTAGTTATGATTTTTTTTTGTGTAGTAACCATAGTATTGTAATTGACCCGCGAATTCCCTTATTAACCGACTTCAAAAAGGAGGAGGTTCTCAATTCGGTTGTATATTTTTTTATTTTTTTTATTAATGATTCTGTTAAGATGCTTGCGTAAAATCCAGTCCAAGTACTCTCCTATATGTATAGTTATATAACTTCATAAACCTATAATCATTATATTCATGGCAAACAACTGCTAAAGCATCTCAGCCTTACCTGTTTAACAGATGTGTCTCTGTTGTCGATCTTCGCGGTGAGCTCCCTGATGTCATTCTGCAGCTCCAACAGCCTGGCTTCATACTCACCCTGGGTGGTGTCCAGCCGCCTTCGGAGCAAGTGCTTCTCCTGCTCCAACTCCTAGGAACAGAGGGTGATGGCGTTAGTTTTGTTCAGAGTAATATAACCTGGTGGGGCCAAAACTAAAATAGTTTTGTTTATTCAGGAAATGCATGGCAGATGGCATATTTTTGGCAGTCTTGTAAAGATAGTAGAGATAATATGACGTCATATCTTTGATGTGTCCTGGGAAGTTACGTCTGTATAGCATACTTAAATTCTTTGGCAATATTAAATTTGTTAGGTCGGTATGCAGAAAAAGTTGAACGACTTGGAACGAATTCTGGATTACTTCATAGCAGAACCTACTTCTTTTCTAACTATCTACTTACTTATTTTTAATAAACATTATTAAAGCACTGAGCGGTTTAAGTGCACTAATGAAATTAATAAAAAAGGTCGCATTTCCGCGCCGGAAGAACACGTTATTTCCTGCCGCCATCTTGCGCGATTCCCACCCATTGTCTATGGGCGGGAAGTGTGCTGATAGAAAGCATAGTTTACAAGATTAAGTTACGTTTTAATCCATTGTACTGTATGTGAAATTAAGTAGCTAGTGGAGGTCGATTTGCGTAAAAAATATAAGTGGGACTTGACTCATGAAAGTCGGGAAATATAGTGGCTGCCAAAGAAGTCAGAGATTTAGACCCTCGGCAAGAATCGGGCATATTGCCCTATTAATTTCTAGGTAAACTCTGCACATAAGTTAAAATGTATTTTAAGTGGAATGTATCAAGAACAATAAATTCTTCGTCAATCGACAATTGTATATTTTGAATAGGTACATTGATTTTTCTTTTGTGTCTATGAAAAGAAAATTAATTATGCTTCGATTCAGACGCTCAACAAATATACGTGTGTAGACAAAAGGTGTACACGTCAGTGTATGTTTGTTATTACACCAATTGCGCAAATACCTAGTGTTGCTAAAATGGTTATACATTGCTAGGATATCGATTTGCGAAACCTAAAATGAATGACGACAGCAATTTACGTACGGTTGTGAACATTAAAATGGGACCCATTTCCTTAATTTTTTCAATAACACTTATAATGCTATAAGGTCGTATATCGGTATGTTGCCACTAGTAACGTCAGTCAAAATAGCAGCTCTTCAGGTATAGGTTTGTTGTACGACATTCAACCTTAAGTGGGTCCCAAATTAAGGCTCGCGACTGTACGCTGCATACGAAATCGAAAACAAGCGACGATTCTTCATAGAATCCTGAAACGCGCTATGAGTTTTTGGAGCACGTAACATATATACAAGACCGCGACAATAATTGTTGAGGCCAGCCCTGCCGGGTGGTATGCCTGGCTGGAAGATCTTTCTTTTCCCGCTAGAGTTCTATCGTTCTTCTTCAAGAATACTAACCGACGCCCTCCCCTCTCCCCGTTCAAACAACCAAAAAACACAACCAGAAAACTAACTAAAACTTAAACCATCTCAATTAACTGTATTGTCCACAGTCGTGACCACTTCTAATCTAACAACGACAACAGCCCATTGTAACAACTGTTTGTGGACAAACAAAATAAACAAAACCCCCGCTACGTGTTACTATATTAGCTACGAGCAAAACCATCGTTAAAACAACAATCGACTCATCTGTTGGATTACTTTAATTTCACAAAAAAAAAACAGTGAAAGCCCCAATTTGTTCAGTAGAATGACGCCGAAAGTGAATCTATGCGGGCGTTATCTTTTGATGATGGTTACAGACTGGCTGGCGCTCGGTTTGTTTATTACCCGACTGCGTCGGAAAGAGGGTAAAGTTTTTATTGAACTTATCTTATAATTCATGAGCATAAGTATTTAGCAGAACATTAAAAAATGTCTGACAATTCAAAACACTAAAACCGCTTCTTTGCTTAATATACCTGAAACGTAATATTTAAATAAGTAATGTTGTATGTTTGTAGGAGCTAATCTCCGGAATTACTGGCCCGAATTTGATCATTGTCAGACATTTTTACACTACGTACACAGCTTTACTATTGCTAAGTAGCTCAGGCTATGTTTCATAACGCCATGACAGCGCTAAAGAAGAGCTGATCCAAGGTTTAGTATACCCTTTCTGAATCACGCTGTAAATCCACTTCATGGCTTATTATTAAGTTGAAGACGGTGTGAGAGCATAACACAATGACTCGATATAATAAAACAATGGAAAACAATGCATATTATTCATGTGACACTTAACTAATAATTTTCTAAACACGACTCTGATCTGTGTGGGATTTTTTATGGAACAATAAAAAAAATATAATCAACAATTTACAATACCTACTACGAATGGATTTTTTCTAAGCTCGGACTACACAATCACGTACGGAAAGTAAAACAAAAATGATTGTCTATGATGACGACTAAATTGGCACAGTTGGTAATGAATGATATTATCACAATATAAATAGCAGTGATAGCCAAGTAGGTAGAACGCTTGCCTCGGTAACGAGGATCGCAGGTTCAAACACCTTTATATTATGTTTTTTACGTTCCCGACGTTTCGTTAAATCCAAAACCAAGCGCACCATTGCAAGACTTCAAGACATTGTGCTCAAACTCTTCAAAATTACGGACTGTTATTGTCGGTATTTAATCATTAATAATAATGTTTGTAATATTGTCCGACGCACATATTAATAACTAGTTGCGCCCTGCGGTGTTACCCGCGCAAAAAAATATGTCGATCCTTTGCGCTATGAAAAATTAAAACAAATCTATCCCACGGAAACCATACATTTTACCGGGTTAAAAACTAGCATATGTGCTATTCCAGATTATAATCTATCTCTGTGCCAAATTTCATCCAAATCCGTCCGGCGTGATTGAGTAACAAACATCCATCCATCCAAACTTTCACATTTATAATATTAGTATAGATAACCTCGCTAGCCTACCAACTAAGCTAAAGCTAGCCGTGAGCTCACGCATAACATTTAATTCCAACTGTAAAACAAACGTAACCCATAAATTACCAAGTTAATACCAAACTTTATCGCGAGCGCCACCATCTTAGTTCCACCATTAGAAAATACGTAAACAGGGTTAAAGAAAGTCATTGTTATTAAGCGCGACGGCCCAGATGCCCACCAGCTCCATTCAAGATGGGTGACTTATGTGAACACGTGAACCGTGCATTGAGGAGCAGTGACAAGTTAAATGTGACCGATGCATATGAATGCGAGCCTATTACATAACGCTAACGTACACCTGGTATATTGAATAGATCGCGACCGTCCGGTGTCTTGGTTTATGGCGACCGTCAGGTATATTGGTTTGATGGCGACCGCATGGTGAAGGGGTTTGATGGCGACCGTCCGGTATATTGGTTTTATGACCACCGCCTAATGTAGAGGTTTGATGGCGACCGTCCGGTGTCTTGGTTTATAGCGACCGTCAGGTATATTGGTTTGATGGCGACCGCATGGTGAAGGGGTTGATGGCGACCGTCCGGTATATTGGTTTTTATGGTTTAATGGCGACGCCTGGTTAAGTGGTTTGATGACGACCTCTTGGTACAGTGATTGGATGGCAACCGACGGTATCTTGGTGTGATGGCGACCGTCCGGTATATTGGTTTTTATGACCACCGCCTAGTGTATAGGTTTGATAACGACCTCCTGGTGTAGTGGTTTCATGGCGACCGTCCGGTATATTAGTTTTTATGGCAATCGTCAGGTCTATTCGTTTGATGACCACCGCCTGGTGTAGGAGTTTGATGGGGACCGCCTGGTGTATTGGTTTGATGATGACTGTCTGGTGTATTAGATTGATGACGACCGCATATTATAGAATGATGGTGACCGATTTGTCTAATGGTTAAATGACGACTGCGCGGTCATCATCATTGATATTGCTAATAAAATATTGCTCTTGCTTATTTCTACGGTTGCTTGCATTTTAAAACCGTAGGCGAAGTCAGGCGCAAATAGCTCTGCCGAATAAACCAGAGCATTTTCACAATAATCTCATGAATTTCATACAATATGTGAAAAAGTGTCCAAAAAATCACAAAAATTGTCATTTAGTCGGGAAACATCTTTTTAAATCGACATAATCAATATTCTGGCTTTACATAATGATAACAAATGCACTAAAGAAGCGAAGTATCAAAGTATTTAGGGTTTTAGTCAAAATGTCGTTAAGGTTGGTCCCTAATTAGGAAGAGCCTATTACCATTTACCAGGTAGTGTATAATGGCTGTTACCATACACGCGTTAACGGTGCGCACGCGCATCGAACCCGCGGCACACATACGCAACAACTATCGCCGCGTCCCGATTCACTTTCACTCATTATAACTCGAGCATAATGCACCCGCGAATTCGGTGCGTGCGCACTGAAAATTGCATTAAAATATAATACAATTCGTTATGGAATGCTCAGTTAGTCACTCCTTGCCGAGTGTATCTACAGAGGAGATCTACTACGGATTGAGTGACGGGCTTAGATGTTGGACCATAAAATAATAATGTCAATGGTTGATACCATATTCCACTTTTTTTTTTATTCATGTAAACCATTAAGTACAGTACTTATGAATCGTCAAAATAGTTACAAAATGCTAAGCTACAACTTTAACACTTATTTTTTTTTATAGAGAGAGAGCTCTACGCAGCCTGGCATTGGTGTGTCGTATCTCAAAGCCATCTCTTCGCATAAAAGTCAAGGTTTAATCTGGCATTAATGGTCAGGAAATGTATAACATCTAACACAGGTGGTCAAAGTTTTTACACAACCAACAACTGACTAATAAAACAACATTTTCTACAAATTTATCAAATGTAAAGCAATAATTTTAAAATTAAAAATACAAGAGCCTATTTCTCAATGCTGATAAAACCTATCCATAACTTATTTGCCAGTTTATTATAAGAAATCTGTCAAAATAAAAGTGTCAATTATGATGCTATTGCAATTCAATTATGGGCCATTGTGCGCCCAGCTGTCAAAACTAGCGCAAAAATCTCACAGTAATTAAGTAAGTGGTTTTTTTATCTTATTTCTAAAACATGAAGAATGCTGGGAAACATTCTAGCATAAACTGAACTTGTAATTAAGTTTGAGAACCACTGAACACGAACGTGAGCTCATGACTAACTATGGATATTTCGCGCGATGAGCTAATCCTTTTGTGTTAATTTAATAGTACTGTCACGATGTGTGTACGAAACATTTTGAAACAACATTATAAATCGCGTATGGAAAGTACGAAAATGCTTTTATACAAAATACAATCCTACTATGCCCATTTAAGGTAGATAATCCCTTACGCTCACGTCGGACACTGGGACGTCTTTTAATATTACATTTACACGAATAAAAAAAACATTACTTATAAGCTTGAAATACCCTCATTAGGTCAAATAAGTCTCAATACAAAATACACTTTTTACATATTTTTTATTTACATAATTTATAAGTAGCGACAAATAATTTATGAACAAACACCTACATTATGACTGATGGCTTTATCTCATAAATGAATAATTATGCTAACCACCTACATTAGTGTAAATTAATGGAAGCGGGTCTATGAGAGCACTTTCATCTCACGAGAAGTGTGCCACATACCGATGTATTAAGGCCCACTAATCACAACCATACTGCCAACACAATTAACGTGTTAAGTTGTGAGCAGAGGGCGGTTGGATAGAATTGTGGGCACCGAGGAAAAGATTGACAAACAGTTGATCCTACTTGTCCGTTATTATGTATTAAATTCCCTTTTTTGTGAAATGGAAGCTATCGCAAATAATCTATACAGCATCTATGATTCATTTCACATCGTTACAGGTTGAATTTATTTTAACTTCGATACTAGCTAAGCTATTGACGGCTTGATTACCGCAGTTAGTAGTGACCTTACTTTCTGTACCGAGGCTCCCAGGTTTGAATCCTGTTAGGGACAAACTTTGTGAGATGGGCATGAATGTTTGTACCCAAGTCATTGATGTTTAATATCTAATTAGTAATATATACTGGGTTCGCGCCCGGTCCATTGTACGGTACCCATAATACAAGCGTTGCTTAGCGCGGGACGGTATAGTGGGTGTGTTTGTCTGAGAGAACCCCTCGAAAAACGTGTGAAGTCCGCCAATCCGCAATGGGCCAGCATGGTGGAGTATGGTCTAATCCCCCTCGCATTGAGGGAAGGCCCGTGCCCAACAGTGGGACATTAAAAAGGGCTGGTATTAGTTGGCTAGCGTTGAGATTGGCCAACATGACCGAAATTTGGTCAGGAGGACAGTATTAGCAGGTGATAATATAAACTAGTTGAGACCGGGTATTCCCCGCCTATCTCTCGTCACTCGAGCGTCCTCACCAAAGGTCACACGAAACGCTTGGGCAATGACTTCCGCAAAAAGCCGAGCATTGTTTTGTTTCACCATGCGCCGGCGCATTCGATTCGGAAAACTGTTTTGTTCAAAACTGTGAGAAAAGTTTCGCGCTCAATTGTTATTGTCGGTATCGACAACTGTGGATATTGTTATTATTTGAAAAGGTGGAAACTTGGGCATTAAGAATTTTCAAATTGTAAGCGAAATATTTGTCAGATCAATGAATTAGCGACCCTTTATACAGGCTGTAAGTGGCTTCGACATGAAAACTAATACCATAGACACAAGTCATGATTATTTTTCTGTTGTAAATATTTAGTGAGATTATATAATAAAGTTTATAATTATGAGTTTCAATTGATTTCAGCATGACATCATAATAACAGTCTACGTCAATATGCTTAACCATAATATCATAACTCATTTAGATATGAAACAGCAATGTAATGTAAACCTCGATACTTTTCAGCGCTCGTAATTCAGGGGTACAATCTACGAATAAAGATGCATAGCTCGTTGGTTTCGATCGCATGCTGGGCTTCGCGCGGAGTGCGCCAAAAAATTACAACATGTAACCTCAGACTTTCGGCATAAATGATTTCTATCATTTAATTTTAGGTATTGAGTGTAACCTTTAACATAAGTTTTCGTCACTATGCCCATTACACTGCTAAACACTATGCGCGCGTGTCCGATATGATGTGCCCACTTATGCAATTTAAATTGAACGAATGATGAATATGTATGTAGGAACGGAACGTAAGATGTGTGTAAGGTTGTAGCTGTATGTTAGTAGCGCTCTATGGGCGTGCTAGGCGATATGCTGGCTCTAGGGCAGGGGTTCCCAACCTTTTTTTGTCTACTGCCCACTTTAAGAATAAATTATTTTTTAACGCCCCCCTTTTTAAACATACTTAAAAACCGCTAAGTACTTATAACTGATTATTGAAACGCAAATTTATAGTATTTGGACATTTATAGTACTGCTTATCTATTATGCGCGAAACCGCAAATGAAAATAAAATAAATTTACGTCGTTTATATAGGATTGCATAAGCAGCACGCACCAACAGGAATAAGACAAACGTGCATAAACTCGTTTATCTCATTCGACGCCCAATCGTACTCGACAAGCAAGAACAAGTATTATAGAACCAGCCGATTGGTATAGGAATGTACAATTCGGATTATTTAACAAAAACTTGTTAAAACATGATTGCCCGCGGTCTTTTATATCGAACCGAGTTTGAGCTATATCTTAATTAATATTAGTTGATGTTCACAAGATGTAGTCGAGAGTCGAGAGCTCAGTCGGTATCTAAGAGTCTTCCTAGCTAGGTAGATGAAATTATAAATCGACCCCAAAGCCCTACACAATGCCCCCTTTTTTTTCTGGGTCTCTTACCCTTTAGGCCTGCAGCGCCCACAAGGGGGCGTTATCGCCCACGTTGGGAAAGACTGCTCTAGGGTTATAAGACAGGATTATTGGAAAATGTAACATGATTGGATTCTTGAGATTAAAGCACAGTGTCGTTATAATGTTGTGTTTTAATTAATAATATCAAGCGGCACACTACAATGTGTGCGAAGTAAGAATGGTCAGCAAGATGATGAACGTGAAATGAAACATTAGGAGGGAAAGGGACGGATGGATAGTTAGAGAGAGAGAGGGAGAGAGATTTAAGACGAAAGACGAACAACGAAATCAAGCAGTATTCAAGCAATCAGAGTTTAATTTTAAGACGCCATCAACACCCCGACCCCACATGTATACAAGTTACATTCGCGATTGAATGAATGAATTCTCACCAATACGTGCTTTGTATCACTACAAAAACTGTATCAGTTAACGGTACTTGTTATCTGTGTCGCAATTAGAGCACTATTCTCATGATTTGCCATGTTCCACGAATTACATTCATTTGTTAAGAGTTATTGCTAATTAGCTTGCATTAGCTCGCACCCAGAAGTGTTACCCAACACGATAAGTACCTATGACTAGATTGATTTAATGTTCCATTTTATGCGATGCGCGTTCTTTGAAATGTATGGGATGTTGAGCGTCTGCTGTTCGCCTGGACGTTATAAAACCATTGCATAGAACGCGGAACACGGAACGTGGAACGCGGAATGGTTAAGAGTATGTTTCTACTGAAGTGGAGACGAGCACAGACGAAAAGTATAGACCAATGAGATCATAAGAGAAAATTGTTATTTTCACCCCTCCAGTGCCTTAGGCCTAACAAAATGTTAGTTGTGATCTTTTGCGAACCTTTTTTATTGATGTATCGGAATTTTGACTCAAATTAATGATTACAAATGCACTTAAGAAGCACGGGTTCAAAAGTTAGTATACCCTTTCTGAATCACTCTGCATACTATGACGTTCGAACATCATAATATGACGTCATCCGACAGTAGACAATACATGGAAAATATTATTATATGCTAACAGATGGTTACATTTTACTTATCACTTAACGTGTGTCCGCTAAGTGGGGCACAACGGGAGGCAGCAATGTATTATATGCAATAAACACACCAACGTGGTAGAAATTGTCGCAAAGGAAAATACCTAAGTAATATTGGTATAGTTGATATTGACCCTGCTTTCTGCGCTGACGGCCCCGGGTTCAAATCCCGTCAGGGGCAAACATTGTTTGATGAGTAAGAATGTTAGGAATCTTTAATATCTATATCAGTAACTATATAGGTACTGGGAATGCCCCTAATCCATTGTACGGTAGCCATACTACAAGTGCTGCTTGGTTTGGTACCGTATCTTAGGTACAGTTGGTATGTTCGTCTGGTTGCCAGTAAGCAAGTAAGTAGCTGGAAGTGTCTACGACATAAATCTGTTTCTTTTTTTTCTTCCTAACTGGAAATTCCTAGTCTGTAGATTTTTAATTTCGGAAATTTCCTGATGTGTCTGTGATTCAGTGAGTGATATTCGGCCATTACGTATATGTATAAAAATATTAAATACAGACATTTATGGATTATTATATTTTAATTTATCTGACCAGACATACGCACTAATTGTGTGGTCCCAAATTAAATGCTTGTATTATGTGTAGTTGATAGCAGTGATAGCCAAGTTAGTAGGACGCTCGCCACAGTAACGAGGAACGCAAGTTCAAACCCCGGCTCGCACCTCTGGGATTTCTGGGTTTCATGTGCGAATCTCATTTTCAAACATTAATTATATTGCTAAACGGTGAAGGGAAACATCATGAGGAAACTTGCATATCTGAGAGAACCACTCGAAAGACGTGTGAAGCCACCCCGCACTGGGCCAGCGTGGTGGGCCATGGCCTTATCCCCATTGCAGTGAAGGGGGGCCATGCCCAACATTGGAACATTAAAAAAAGGGCTATTGAAAAAATTTTGTTGGAATGGGGTGATCCCATCAACAGCCAGATCCGATTAAATAACGAAGAGATAATCTAGGAAATGTATCCACTAGTAGTGAGCCAGCGCACACGCTAACCAATATTGCAAACTGTCGCCATTCTGAACATAATATATACTTTGTAAAAATCAGCACATAATCTTGTGATACAGATAAAAAAATCAGCACATTATCTTGTGATACAGATAAGCATGGCTATTATAAACTGTTTTTTTACGTAACAAATGCATGTTGTCGAACATGTTCGCCCATGAATGTGCCATTACGCGGTTTACGTAAGCATATGAAAATGCAACGATACCGCACGTACACACGGCCATTCAGCGCGAGATTTCGCACTAAGATTACGGAAATATTCCTGGTAACATGTTTGATAGTCTGTACATTGAAGACAACCTTCGTGGTGTCGAGTGTAATTGCGTCAGACTGCCGTGTCATGGATTTGATGCCCGAGCTGTGCACAACTTAACTACGGAGTTTTCTTTACATCCGTATTCGTCATTTGTTTAGTATTACAATATATCTAATATGTAAAACGTATTGCAAGGTAGAGTTCTTCCAAGAGGCTATACTGTTAAGAGTAGGGGGGTATTCCAATGAAACAAATTTTTCTGGATTTAATCACGTTTTTCTTTTGTTTTTAACGTCTCCGACCATTCGGCTGCTTTACAGCAAACATGGTCACGGGAGGACTAAGGTGTTAGTAAATAAATCCTTAAAACTAGTTTTATTGCAAAGTGTGGTATTCGCGTCAATAAAAGAAATCAGTAGGGGAGTGTTTTAGGCTTATCTAAAAGGTTACCTTTTAGAGATTTTTTCTCATGGTTTGATTCAAAAAATCAAAGATCAATAAAATCGGCCCACCCGTTCTTGAGTTATAAATAGTGTAACTAACACAACTTTGATTTTATATAAGGTGTAACAATAATAGTGTAAAATATATTTTCAGGGCCAACATTAGGTTATAAAGATAACATTCCCAAAAAAATAAATCAAATTATTACAAATTTAAAGAATTACACAGCTTTTTGAGCGCACGGCCAAACGCTACAGGATCGCCTTGGTGAAAAAAGAACAAACATAATTTAAACAATTATTTAATATGTCAATGTCATCCATATAACTGACTGATTCATTTGTTAAAATATTTTACACTATTTTAGTTACACTTTATAGACTATGCGCCCCTGGTCTAGGGCTGTCAATTTAAATAAACTCTATAACTCTATAACGGTAACTTGCCGTACTTATAAAAACAATATACTTTAATTTGTATTACGCTACACAATTAGGCATGAACCCGCGTCGCCTTTTATTGTCGTTGCTAATTAATTCCATAACTGCTGCACTCGCTGAGTCAGTTTCGCAAAACCGACGATGTTCTTATTTTAAAACGACCTTCGTAATAATATTCCGCTTAAATATCTTGCGGTAACACACACACGATTGCGTAATAAAGAATTTGGATACTTATTGAAAATAATACTGAGAGAGGAGATTGTAATGATATAGAATAATAATGAGCACGACCATATCGGTCTTAGGCCTCAGCCTTGAATTTAGCGGGCAGCGGGGCGGCGGCGCGGCGGGGCGGCAGGATCTTATGCGTAAAATCAAATGGACCGGTTCTCGAAAACAGCGGCGCGGCGCGGCGCGGGGCGGCCAACGAGCCCCGCTCCCGCGCCGCCGCCCCGCCGCCGCCCCGCTGCCCGCTAAATTCGAGGATGAGGCCTTATAGCCCCAAATCCAAGTCCAAAGAATAAAACAAATATAGTAGGACGTATTCAAAACAATAGTAAGTAACATTTTGCAGATGTAATATTTACAATGGTATACTGTATGTAAGGTGACCACATCGTGAGGAGTATAAAAAAAGAACATTGTCGGTTGCAACTACGTTAGAGGAGCAAAGAAATAGTTTGACAAAAACTGGTTGTCATTTGTTGACGCTCTATTTTTTTAGCTGCTATAATATTAATAAGCAGTGATAGCCAAGTTGGTAGAATGCTTGCCTCGGTAACAAGGATCGCAGCTACAAACCCCGGCTCGCACCACAGGGATTTCTGGATTTTACGTGCGAATGTAATTTTCAACCATGATTAATAAACGGTAAAGGAAAATATCGTGAGAAAATCTGCATATCTGAGGGAACCCCTTGAAAGACGTGTGACGTCCACCAACCCGCACTGGGCCAACGTGGTGGACTATGGCCTAATCACCCTCGCATTAATAAGAGGCCCGCGCCCAACAGTGGGACATTAAAACGGCTGGTATCATTATTATTTTATAATATTAATAAACGGTTTTTCTTCTTACAGCACTAACCACTGTATCTGTCGAATTTGCATAATGTTATTTCTTATTTTTTTAAATTATATGTATGTACTTTATTTTACTTTTAAATCGCAAGCTCACCGGATAGGTGTATTATTAACTGCTTTCCTCATTTTAAACAGCTGTTGTATAAGCTTATTAGCAACATCGGCAACATCAAATCACTGTACAACCGATCGGCGCTTATAGAGACAACGGTGACCCTAATCGGTGTTGTCGTGTTACAATGCAATAAGGAATAGTAAGATCACGAGATTGCTTTAAGTACGAATGAACTACCCATTCGTATATAATTTGTGTTTACGTAATGAATCGATGTGAAAATGGGAACAAATACTTACCCCCAAATTTATAGAAAGTTATAATGCCATTATGACACACATTTTCCCCTGAACAGTTTGTTATAATGCCATTATAATACATTATAACTGTCTATAAATTTGGGGGTTCTACTACAAGCGTTTTATAAAACTATTTGCACTTGTGTTCCAAATTCTGTCAGGCTATATTACTCTATGCCATAGTATTGTGCTTGCAGTACGAGCAGTGATAGCCAAGTTGGTAGAACACTTGCCTCAGTAACGAGGATTGCAGGTTCAAACCTGGCTCGCACCTCTGGGATTTCTTGATGTCATGTGCGAATCTCATTTTCAATCATGATTATAACTTGCTAAACGGTGAAGGAAAACAGCATGTCTAAGAGAACCCCTTGAAAGAAGTGTGAAGTCCGCCAACCCGTACTGGGCCAATTTGGTGGACTAGGGAATAATCCCCCTCGCATTGATGGGAGGCCGGCGCCTAACTGTTCTTTCTATTATGTTAATTAGAAAGCCATAAATATTTTAAACTAGCTGCGCCCGGCGGTGTTACCCGCGATAAAAAGTATGAAAAATTAAAACATCTATCCCACGGGAACCATACATTTTACCGGGATAAAAAGTAGCCTATGTGCTATTCCAGACTATAATCTATCCCTGTGCCAAATATCATCCAGATCCGTTCAGCCGTTCGGGCGTGAAAGAGTAACAAACATCCATCCATCTATCCATCCATCCATCCATCCATCCATCCATCCATCCATCCATCCAAACTTTCACATTTATAATATATAATATAATATAATATTATAAGTAATATAAGTAATAAGTAATATAAGTAAGTATAGAAGTATAGATAAAGAGAGACGCGCACAGATCAAATCATGACATTTTTAGAAGAGAAAAAATGAACAATACAGATAAAAAAGGTGTTGCCACAACATACAATATTATGTTTAATTTTTATGAACAGTAACAGTGGGACTTTAAAAGGGCTGGTATTATATTTATTATTTATTGTGCTTTTGGCAGTTATCAGCTTGCACGAAGACACGGATGACCCTGATTGAAGTTGTCGTGCTACACAGCCATAAGGAACCAGTAATTAAGCAACATTCTCACGAATCAGACACAAATGCTCATGTATGGTGGTCTATCAAGTGTTTTACAAAGTAGCAAGCATGGCAGGTATAAAATCTACGCCATACTCTTGAATGACTCTGCGCTTGAGTCATTTTGTAACAGGACGTCGCAAGCTCCTTCAAGACGTCCTGTAAATTTTCAGTAATATACTCACTACTATACTGAAAGTATTAAAGGGCTATTTTGTCACGATGTTATGTCAAAAGGTTTGATCTGAAATTTAATTGATAGAACTAGGCGATACTTGGCGGAAATCCATTGTTAACCTAAATTGGCTTCTTTTATTATCGATCAAACTTGTTTGGTTTATAATCGAAAAAGTTGACAAGCCGAGGGTCAGTGGTGGGTCCTCTTTCCCCATTAGGTTAACTATATCTAATGGCAAACTATCTATACGGTGACGCCATTTTTTTTTTTAAGTATAGATGAAGTGCTTGAACCTTTTCCGTGCTTACGTCATCACGCCTGTAATCCTCGAAGGGTAGGTAGTGAACCCACATGTCCCTGTGTGTGATAGGGGGTGCGCGTATAACGCCATTATAACAAGCATACTTCCACTCAATGGGATGAAAATACACCACGCTGTACCACTGCAGTACTTTTGAGAGGCTAGCACGTACTTATAGGTATTTTAGATACTTACATAGTACAGAATCTTTTAAATTGTCATCCGAAACGTTTATTGAGATGTATTTACCTGTAAACAAAGAAAAAAACTTATTATTTACTGTGTCAAATAAATTTACACACTAATCTATATCATTTTATTGAGACTGGCTCCATAAATGGGTTGACAATAATGGACACCTCTATAGTGCGAGTGATCTATGGATCATAAGCAAACCTTGAGACAGATTTGGGCACTCAATATATAGACACGTCATAATACATAAAGTCCAGTAAGTGTATAGATTTAAACGGGACTATACGATTACTAGAGTTGCCAGAACAAAGAAACGTCCTTGCTAGCAAACCGACCAGGAACTGTAACCATTCATTCAAATATGTCGAAATTTTTCCTTCTAATTGACCATGTTATGGAAGAAAAACTTTAGACATCTTTATCTATCCATCACTATGGCTCTAGGGTCATAAATTTGCAAGAAAGAGACAACCCGTTGTTCGTTGGGAACCAGTGTAGAGACCTTAGGACAAGTCCCGTATTTACCGATTCAGTTGTTAATTGTAACTATAAATATGAAATGTGGTCTGTTGCTGTTGTTGTTTGAATACAACGAAACGTCAAGTTGAATCACACAATAGGTAGTCGTATATTCGATTCAGATTTGGAATATTCGATTCAGTTACATAATATTAATCACGTTTCTGAAAGATCTCTACGATACGAGAAAAAAATTAATCGAATCGATTGGAATAATCGATCCGCTCTGGTTTAAAAGAACACCTTAACCGTCGTAGTGTGTAGGTAGAAGGACAAGTCTCGACACATGTGCGCAAGCGCCATAAAAATCAACAAAATCGTACCAATGGCTACTTTAAAAATACATATGATACCCACCTACGAAAATAGAAAGACAAACTGTTTATAGCTTTTTACGATAAGTTTTAAATCTAAATTATGTAGGTCTGTGTATATACGGTCGCGAACATTAACATGGGACCCAATTTCCTTATATTTTCAATGACACATATAATACAAGAAGGTCGAAAATCTGTATATCTGAGAGCAGTTGCTCCTTGTAATGTCAGACAAAATAGTACCTCTTATGGTAAACGTTTGCTGTTCGATATTCCACCTTAAATGGGGCCTAAACTTAACTCCGCGATTGTACAAGCAGTAAGTACAATGTTCTCACTTGCAATCCCATTGCGCAACCACTGGTCCGATAACAACATTCCCAGCACGAACTTTTAAGATTATCACGACGTGGAACTGATTTAAAGATGCAGCGTCATCGTGGCGTGACCGCAATGGCTTAAGGATTGAAGATAGAATGATGTGTCTTATTTCAAAATCGTAGCTTGGCAGCGCTACGAAGATTCGGATGGCACGGTAAGCTGGCGTTCCAGGGCAGGTCGATTCGGACCTTTACAATAATTCAAATCCATTCGATTAGGGAGCTTATCGTGATGTAGATATGTTTCAAAGCTACTTTTAGTAACCGAATTGTACATTTAATACGAATACCTCATCTCGAGATTTGTAGGGAATAATAACGCAAGTTGCAATATCAGAATCAGAATATTTTTTGTTCACGTAGACCATTAAGTACAGTACTTATGAATAGTCAAAAGTTACAAAATACTATGCAACTACTTTAACACGCGTTCGAAATGCCGTTCCTATGGAGAAGAGCGGGCATGAAACTCCATGGTTGCTCTTTTTTAAAAAGATCTTTACATTTTTGAGCAGTACCTTGTTATATGTATAACTGAATTAGTGAATACGATACGATACCTTGTAAGGTTGTCAATCTGGGGGCGGGTCGCTGTTAACTTATAATAATATACTCAGGGTTAGTACTTTTTTTACCAACTACTCAAGCCTGTCTAGGCGTTCCTACATTGTTCTCAAATACCCATAACAATTTACAACACAAACATGTATAACATCCTTATAAAAAGGTGCACTATTGTGCCCCTTATATTGTGTGTTGTGTTTTTTGCCCGTTTTTCTCGATAGAAATGGCATTCCGAATGTGTGGTGAAATGGTAGCTTAGCATTTTGTGGCATTTTTGACGATTCATGAATACTGAAATGATTTACATGAATAAAAAATATTCTGATCCATTCTAAACATGGTCAGCCATTATTATCAGAAGTCTGAAGAACCCTGCTGAATCAGAGTAGCCTAGAATTCAATACTGATACAAAAAGTAGAAAAGAGATGAGAATAGCTTGTACTGCCACTGAAGGTATCTTTGTCAAGTAATATTTTTCTATTCACCTAAATACCAATAGTCAATTAGAACTTAATTAGCTTGGCATTAACAGCACGTGTGCGGTCGGAACGTGTTTCCACCGTGGCTATTAGTTCGCGATCGATAACGTTATCGGTGAACAATACCGAATAATGCGAATCACAATAACGCCGGGTCAACCAGTAACAATGCTTTGGGTGGAGCATGTATGACCGATACCTAAAAAATAAGTCTGTAGGGCAACTTGTGGCGAGCTGTTGGGTAGCGACACCACGGACCCGAGCGCCCCAGAGAGTCGGCTACGGTCCTCACCTCATACGGTCTCGATTCATAGGTCTCGATTCTTGAGACTTATCGATTTATTTTACTTAAAGAGTTCGCAATGAATTAGTTTAACTTAGGATTAATTTATATATGAGTTAGCTATATATTTATTTACTATACAATTCTGGCAGATCTAAAAACATAGCCAGAGCTTCCCAAGGCAATCAGACTTCAAGGCAACATATACTAATTGATACAAGCCGATACCAGTAAACGTTTCAAGGTTTCCATGACTAGATTGCATCACGACCACCACGGAAGCCGTCGCCTTAAACGCCGGACGAGAAAGCCCTTGATGTACGGCCCTGGACAACTTAATGGTGGTTTTCTAGTTAATTGCTTGATGAAGTGCATTTTTATTTGTCACTGAGCGGAGTAATGTTAGAATTTAGAAACTTTATAATAGTTTTATTTCTTCTACGTGTGCTATGTTATGTTAAGAACTTTATATTACCAATGTAGCGACCACTTCAACCGCGCCACAAGCTACACAGATGGCGCTGCCGACGCATTCAGCACAATTGACAATTCTCAGTACAATCCTGAAACGCGCTATGAGAGTTTTCGGAGCACGTAACACAATATCCCGACAATAACCTTCGGGGCATAGCGGCCGCCCCGCCAGGCATACCACCCGCCAGGCTGGTAGATGTCCCAACGGTTATTGTCGGGATCTTGTATATATGTTACGTGCTCCGAAAACTCTCATAGCGCGTTGCAGGATTGTATGGAGAATTGTCAATTGTTCCGAGTGTCGTCTGCAGCGCCATCTGTGTAGCTTGTGGTGCGGTGGAAGAGGTCGCTACAATGCCATCCTCTCAACTCAGGTACATTATTTTTTACACATTGGACATTTCCAGTAAACAAAATCCAATATCAAAGTACAAGCCACTCGATTAATTAACGTATCACCCAAAACTAGTTTTCAAAAACAACTCGCAGGTGAATTAACAGCTAACGGTTGCGGGGTTTATTGCGTAAACAAATCTCAGTGTAATGCATATAGCATTACGGAACCGTGTCGAGTTGCAGTCGGTACACTCAGCCCGGGATTTATATTACATGTTTGCTCTAACACTGGGAAATGACAAGGCGGCATTGCAATATGGACCTACGAAGAACTTTAATACAAACTATTATTATATACTTACTTCTCTCTCTGTCACGAGTGCGAAAATACTATTAAACCATTCGTGTGGTGATCAAACCAGTGAGTGATAAACACCAGAAAAAATAACATCTTAACCTGATGTTATTGACACAATGTGAAAAAAAAATCACACGGATATTTTGGGAATACAGACGCTGCATCATTCAGAAATTGGAACCAAGTTCTCACGATCATTAGGCCTCGCTTTTAACTTCAATGAAGTGGGCACGATTGATATAAACACATTTTCTGATCCTTACCTGTGTTGCCAATACTTCTCGTGTTTAATGTATAACCTAAAGCAGTTTCATTACATTTGTATCTTTTAATGTAGGATGTCAACTTCCTAACTTGGTGTTTTTGAATTGATTTTCTGTGTTTATCGATTGAGATCTTGGAAACCGCATTTTTTTTTGCTAGAGTTAGTTTGCATGTTCGGGTTTTTTTTGTGGCGGTGAAGTGCCACTTGTCCGACCAACAGCTGAATGCATTTGTGTTAGCATTTTTTAGAAGATTCTTAGCAATTTTGGGGTGGTTTGGAGATGTATTTTATTTCGCGTCACTTAAAGTTATGCGTTTACAAAATCCACAACCAAATGATCATTTAGATTTATTTTCAAGCGAAATTCTGAGTGATGTAAATTATGTGATTGAATAAAATTTGCAGATTCATTATACTAAGACGAGATTTTTCTTTGGAAGGGGTAAACCATATTCTATGCAGTAAACACACAGTAGTTTGCCATCCAAGTTAAGAAAAAATGAACTTATTTCAATATTTTTCCCAAATTTAACAAGGTCCTAATAATAATCAAGAATCATCTGACATATAAATGTCAAGTTCAATTTAAATGTGCACTTCAATTAAATGACCATTCTAACAAATTATGGCATTTACTGCCACTGCTAGTTCGGTAATTTCATCAGACCAAGGCTCCAATTAGAAAGGACTCATTTAGGATCAAAACAACCTTGAAAGGATATAATTATTTCCTTCGGACATGATTGTTTTCCAAGAAATATATCTACTTTGAAACGGAATAAATGTTTTGGTTTTAATATTAAAAACGGTATAAGTGAATGAATGAAATGCATATGTAGCTTGAAGAACGCGTTGAGGTTCGAGCATACCTTGACTCCAAAGCGATTTTTTCTAATTTAGCTATCACTGCTTCTCAATAGTTTAATAATGAAAAATACCTACCAAATTCTGTAGGAGTTAGATGATTCCAACTTAGCTATCACTGGATATTAGCTAGTGGATATTTCAATGATGGCAAATTCCTATCACATTTAATAGGAGTTGTCGAGAGGATACAAGTGAAGGGCCTGACATTTAGCCTGTCGCCTTTTGATATTCTAGAATGGTCACCTGCCGAATGACGTATCATTACATCGAGGCAAGGGATTGTCAACGCGTTAAACAAATTATCGTAGGTTCAGTAATTACAATCGTATTTCACGAGAACACAAATTGGATGATTAATTCTCAAAGCAAACGAACAACCTAAACATGAGAGAGAATTGTTGCAATGTATAAAAAGAGTCGGTTGCTCGCGTCAGCTAACAACCCTTATTATCAAAACAATAAAGCTTCAGTTGCTGCGCCACAGACGAGATACGACAAGACAATAAGATAAAATCTGGGCCAAGCGAAAGTGATCAGATGACAGCGGAATTGCCGCGAATTTTCGAAATCAGTTCACTTTGACGGCCTGATTGGCGCAGTTGGTAGTTACCCTGCTTTCTGTGCGGAGGGTCTCAGGTTCGAATCCTGGGACAAACTTTGTGTGATGAACACGAATGTTTGTACTCAAGTCATAGATGTTTAATATCTATATTAGTAATATATACTGGTTTCTCCCTCAGTCTATTGTACTCCCTTAATACAAGCGTTGCTTTGTGCGTGGCCCGTGCCCAGCAGTGGGACATTAAAAAGGGCTGGTATTATTATTATTATTAAACAGGAAAATAAAAAATAGTATGACAACAAACTATGTATCAAAAAGACCTTGTCCGCGTGGAATGGTGGCAAGAATGCTGGCTCCTCGCTGTATAATCAAACTAATTTTTGAGCGAGGAAAGAGCCAGCCCTCCTATCACCTGCGGAGGCAATCAACCTAGGTTATAGATAAAATAAAACATATTCAAATACCCTATTAATACTACATACATAAAGTTAAACTTGCTTAGCCTAACTTGAAGTATGACTCACAGCCAATTCATAAATACATACAAACACGGTAGGTAGGTATATAATCATTCGCACAGATACATTAATTTGGCTAACTAGGTCAGCTTGTGGTAGCCGGGCTGTATTAACAGTGATCAAAGCTTAGCACCTGATTTTAAATATTATTTATGAAAATACATTTGATTAAGAGCCTGTTTCAGTACGTCTAGCGCGAGATTATTCGTAAGCTAACTGTATACTTCATAGTGTACGTATTTAGACGCATTGTGTGGAGAATTAATTTTTTTAAACCGTCCGCTAGAGGAGCTGTTTGTTTGCCTTACAATGTGTCCAAATTGGGTCTAAATATGTAAACTATAAACAATACAGCTTACGAATAATCTCGCACTTGACGTACTGTACTGATACACCATATACCATATCCATAACTTATTTGACATATAGCCCGTACAAATTGTGTGAAATAAATTGTGAATAGGGTTTAGCAGTATCTGATTTATCGCACTTAGCAGAATGCCTTGCTGCGTGGTATAGTTCATATGGACACGGGCTAGCGACAATCTGGTGGTTGTCAAGAGTGATAGAGAAAACTGTTACTGGATTTTTTTCGTGATTCTCGAACAAACAGACACGCAGGCAAGATTAAAAACAAACTTGGCTAGAACTCAGGGATATAAGTAACTTATTTTTTTTATCTTCGCAATTTCAAATAGTTGGTGTGTTCGTCTGGCGATATTTACTTATTTATTGATTTATTTATGTACAGATCTACGGATAAAGGTTTATAATAAGTCACCTATCTATATAATATTAGATTAGGTACGATCAATGTCACCAATCAACTACTTGCTTCACGGATTTTTTCAAAGTATGATCTCACATCGTTGCAAGATCCGTATTCGGGTGGCTGTGTAAACAAGTTTACCGAGATTACTCATATATATTAAACGAGAATCGGTCATTTAGAATTTGCGGTCATAATCATCTCTACCATATCAATAAAAAATCATCATCACGCCTGTAATCGCGAAGGGGTATAGACAAAGGTTTTAACCTTGAAGTTGTGCAAGAACCTTGCAGTTAAAATATAAAGGCGCTATACATTCAGCCAACCAGCGGATAACTAGCGTTTTGCAAGCGAGTGGCATAATTATTATAGGTATGTCAGCAACACGCCGATGTAATTAATAAAGTGATACTACTTAGAATGAAATTAAAAAGGTAGCTGCATCGCAAGTATTAATAATACTGGATAACAAAAGAAGACCGTGAGAATGTATGAGGGAGAGAACATTATCATATCAGTGTCATAGATTCATCACTTATATATGCGATCATATACAAAATGTATGAAATAATCTAATATTAAGTCTAGTTTAAAACTTTGTCCAGAAAACTATGGCAATACGTCTGTCGGGTCATCTCGGACCCAAATAAAGTAAACATAATCTGAGAAGAACAATCTGGAGTTATTAAACATACACAACAAACTCCGAGTGAATTAACTGGTCCAAATATCAAACCAAGTACCCGAGTCACGTATTACAAGGCGGGTCACGTTCGCCCGGTTTGTCTCATGCATTGCGACATTCGTTACAAAAGGTAATGTAACTTTTTTACAGAAGACGCTATAATGAGTAATGGGTGATGTAAGGAGTGATGAGAAGGTGAAGGGACCTTGGGATGATCATGTTTTACTATGTCTAATGATCATAACGATTGCACGACTGAGAAGTGAAGAAGTGTTAATTTAATAATATAGCCACTGTCATTGCTATAGGAATATTATAATAACAATAATACCAGCTTTAACGTCCCACTGTTGGTCACGGGCCTCCCCTCAATGAGAGGGGGATAGGATAGGAATATTGATTTCTTATATTTACGCGAATACATTGAGATAAAACTATTTTTTTGGATATCGCGTTTATTTTATGTTTTTACGTTCGCGACGTTTTGCATGCTTTACAGCAACCATGGGCACGGGAGTCCTCCTGTGCCCATGGTTGCTGTGCTGTTTTATTTCAATGCTATAGGAATACTCAAATTTATGGATTTAGCTGAATTTCTATTTCTAGATTTCATCGACGTTAAACTTTGTGAAAGTACGGTTAAAAAAAACTGACAAGTCATTTACCTAGACTGCGCCTCAGGGAGCCTACTCCTTGCGGTGTGTATGTGAGAATGGTTCGCGTTTACAATTTGTGTGAATAAGTCATACAAATCGTAAAAAAGTAATTACCTATGTAAATGTCACATGTCTGATGAGCTGATATGAACACAATATTGTATGAGTTCCTTGAAACAAATATATATTGCATGTGTCTTTTTAATAAAATTATGTTTTCTTTTACAAATGGAAAGCATCTGACTTATTCTGTTATTAATGAAAAATATTAATCAAAAAACCTCCACAAACCAACGTAGTTTTTTCTGCGATTTACTATTTAGTTGTTTTTACCTTAATCTACATAGTCGAATGAAATTTAGATATAACTTCGAAGACGTTTTAGAATATTAATCTTATATGGTAAAGATGGGAGGCCAATAAGGTCATAAAGTGGCAAAAAGCAGGCCAACTTTTAATAATTACATATCCACGAAGTTTTATCTAAAGGTATAGACACTTATGTATAGACACTTATACAAAGTATATACAGAATTACTACGTATCAATATATTAACTAGTTCAATATACTAACTTATTTACTAAAATTAAAATTAAAATTAGGCTGATTTCAAAATGCACTCAACAAATCCCCACCACCATCGGCGGGGAGGGTGCCCAAAACGCTGGCAGCATTGCCACGTTGAATGGCAATGCTGATGTGTTGGCCAAAATATGTGCCAGCGTTCTGGTCACTAGTTCATAAATGGCACAGATTAAGAGCGAAATACATCAACCGGTTCTAAACAAACGGAATTTTAATAAGCACCACGATCGTGCCACATATAAGGAGGCCATCGGAGTTAATATTGCAACGCTGGTTTGCGGAACTACGATACATTTAAATACATGTCAAGATTATGATCTTACATAATATATCAAACAGCAGTGATAGCCAAGTTGGTAGAACGCTCGCCTCGGTAACGAGGATCGCAGGTTCAAACCCCGGATCGCACCTCCGGGATTTCCGGATTTCATTTGCGAATCGCATTTTCAACCAGGCTTATCACATGCTAAAAGGTGAAGGAAAACATCGTGAGAAAACCTGCATGTCTGAGAGAACCCCTCGAAAGATGTGTGAAGTCCGCCAACCCGCACTGGGCCAGCGTGGTGGACTATGGCCTAATCCCCCTCGCATTGAGGGGAGGCCCGTGCCCAGCAGTGGGACATTAACAAGGGCTGGTATTATTATTATAATATACTCGTATCAAAATTGTATACTTACTAAAATAATGTAATTAGCGTTCGGATTAGTAATTGATAAATGTTTTAGTAGATACCTAATTCCTAATTTCATATTTTTTTATTGACAATTATTACAAAATGTACCATTATAAACTAGGAAATTATTGATCTCATTAGACATCACATTAGAAACAGGCGGAACACTTGAAAGCAAAGCATTAGTTGATAGCACTAGCCACGCGGAGTGGTTACGTTTGTATTTGAAGGAGAGCCGAGCTGAGAGGCTATAAATAAGCGAATTCATATTTGTTTTGTAGCAATGCATGCCATGTGCATACGTAATTGATGACTTTGGTACAAGTATTTTATAGATAGATGAATATATTCATGACTTCCTTTCGACTGAACTCAGAATCAGAATATTTTTTATTCATGTAAACAATTAAGTACAGTACTTATGAATCGTCAAAAAAGTTACAAAATGCCAAGCTACAACTTTACCGCCCGTTCGGGATGCCGTTCCCATGGAGAAGAACGGGCAAGAAACTTCACGGCTGCTCTTTTTAAATAGATCTATTACATTTTTGAGCAGTACATTGTTATAGGTATATGAGAACAATGTAGGAACGGCTGGGCAGACTTTAGCAGCTGGTCAAAAAAAAGTACTGACTCGTAAGTATATAATCACAATTAATGGCTACATGCTTCCCACATTTACAAATTACTTGTGTGACTAGCTTTCAGAGTTTTTAAAGTCGCCCAACAAGTCGAGGCCAATACGCTGAAAATAATGATAACATTATTGAAATTAATTGCTATAGGTAAGTACAGTTTATCCCCTGACACCTGTGTTAGGGGATTCCCACTAATCTTTACATAAACAAATGTATTGAATTGAGAACCTCGTCCTTTTTTTGAAGTCGGTTACAAATAAATATGTCACCAAAGGATTATTATTTCAATTACTATTATGACGTATTCCCTAAAACTTCGAGCGAGCGATTATTAAGCTCGCGCAGGCCGCTCTGCCATTAAACTTTCTCAGCGCGAATGCATCGATAAGCGAATCAGCCGCTCGCTCGCGTCGCTTTTGGGGATGTTTACAATATCGGAATAAATATGTCACCAAAGGATTATTATTTCAATTACTATTATGACGTATTCCCTAAAACTTCGAGCGAGCGATTATTAAGCTCGCGCAGGCCGCTCTGCCATTAAACTTTCTCAGCGCGAATGCATCGATAAGCGAATCAGCCGCTCGCTCGCGTCGCTTTTGGGGATGTTTACAATATCGGAATAGGAACGTCCTCAATAATACTATCTAAACATGCACCTACTACCAGCTGACACTATCGACGGTTTTGTTATTTGAATCACCTAATGTTAAGTTTCCGAATAAGGTTTATTCCATAAGGGATTAGCGAGTGGGTGGTTAGGCCAGCAACTGTTTCAAAGCATTTGTTATTCGGACTTGCCCAAATATGGTAGTTTTCAAAACAAACTATAGGTGGTACTACGTTTTGGATACGCGCCTACACGAGGCTGTATTTGCACATCAATAATCTGTTTTTGTGTTTTGTTGAATAAGCTTTACTAGCGAAAATTAGAGGGCGCGGGCCCAAGAATTTATACAAAGTACTTTACATACATAGGTACTTTCGTAATTATTTTCGTTGCTTATTGGTTTTGGTCCAGAGCTCAACCCTCCCTATAATGAATTCTTGTCTACGGCCTGACCCTAGAGGAACACCAAGATATATTTTTTTTTTCAATTCAACCACAAAGGGAATCGGGGATTAAAGTTCGAATGAAGTTTTTTTTTCGAAGCTACGATTAATAATAAAAACATTTAGTCGAGATGCTTTTTCATAAAACAAATTGTTGTGTTTTAAAATTAACAAAAAACTTTCTATTAATTTGGGAGTAACATGTTAATGTATCTGTTAACCATACTAGGTATTAACCTAGTATATATAGGTATCGTTGGATTACCAAAGACGAAACATTCATTTAACACAGGGGTTCCCAAACTTATTTTGTCTACTGCCCACTTTGAGAATGAATTATTTTTAGCGCCCCCATTTTTTCACCTACTTAAAAACCACTATAAATTCAAATTAAATTAATTATTGTAAGCCTCTACACAACGCCCCCATTTCTTTTCTGGGTCTCTTACCGCCCTTTAGGCCTGCAGCGCCCACAAGGGGGCGTTATCGCCCACTTTGGGAAAGGCTGATTTAACACAACATGGTGACAAACAAAGCCATTTATTACTTTTAAAAGCCACTCCTAGAGGCTACACTGGCTCCGTGAGCCGTGAGTAACGCTGATGTCACTGGCCACTGAGTCATCGGAGGCTTTGCCGATGGTGAACCGGATTTTAAATAAAGACTATACAGGTGATTCAGAGTTCTTGGGGTTCTTTGTCGTATTTGTAAACAGTATGTGAAGACAGAATTTGGATATGTCGATTGTAAAATAATAAATTTTATTCTCAACAAAGACAATTGTGAATTTTGCGAGTTGTATTGAAATTGGCACAGATACGCTAAAGAAACTCAGGTTCTAGACTTTATACCCTCTCTGTCACCTGTATTATTGAAATCGAGGATACAAGAAGACTTATTTAATTTTCTATTCCATGTTCATATGTGTCCGTTCTTCTCCATAGAAAAGGAATTCCGAACGGGTGGTGAAGTAGTAGCATAATATTTTGTAACTTTTGACGATTCATAAGGACTGTACTTAATGGTCTAGGTGAATGAAAAAAAAAATCTGATTATGTGTGCCATATCACTTCCCAGGATAAAAGTATACCAATTTTTGACCCAAACTACCACCAAATCAAATCCACCGCGTGGTTCCCGCGTGACACACTACTTAACACCCTCGTCCTATTATAATTAAACACGCCGTTTTAATTACAACTTCCTTCCGCAAAATAATGAGAACTACCAGCTGGTCATACATAAATGGTGTTTTGATAAAAAAAAACGCACGCACCGGGACTCGAACTAGCATCCCTCTTGGGCCAGACGCTATTGATGACGAGTGGTCATAAAAAAATAATGAATTAACGTTGTTAAGGAGCGCTAAAATGTTGTAGCAAGATGTTATTGGAGTATATCATTATTTATGAATTAGCCCCTAATTTATTTATCGTCAGTTTTCCTTCCATTTACAATTGCATTACGAAGCAGTTTAGTTTTCCAGGTAATTACATACAACAGATATGGACTATTTACAATTACTCATGATCGTGATATACTATGTATTAAGAACTGTCTATTAAAAGCTCGGTTATGTCAAAATACACGAATGTCTAAGTACATAGAGAAAACGATATATATTTTAAATAAAATGTATTTTATATTTTATTTTAATATTTTATAGATGTATTTTAGAAGAAGAAATTAATCAAGAAAAAAAATCCAATTAAACAATACAACTCCCTTTCAACGACAACACGTATAAGATTAACCGCAGCGTCATATTAGCCGCCCCAAACCGGAAGTGGCATTAAGCTCGAGTGTTTGCCGGAAGTTGTGGGAGGAAGCCGAACTTGAGATAAGTGATTTTAAAATATACTAATTATTTAAGATATACCGTACCTCTACATGATAAGCACAGTTCTGGGGTTCAACTCCCAATTCGTGCAAAATGTAATTCGAATCTTTGGAACTAATGACAGCGACTCACCGCGAATTTCGCTGTTAAGATGAAAGCGTCAGGTCAGGGCGCGAAACCAAATTTAGAAGGTTTTTTTTTTTTTTGCGTAAAACTTAAACGTATATGTGTCTTATTTTTTTTTTGTTTGCAACTTCGTCATTATTTAATGCATTTATTTATTAAACTTGCCTCAAAATTAATTTCAAATTAAACAACACTACAAAGCTAGGTAAATAAAGCGGTTTTTGCAAACTTTGGAGTATTGTATCGCTTTAGGTAAATGTTTAAGCAAACTTACATCGAGGCATCTAATGCACAATTTCAATATCGCAAATAACTATATGACATGGTAAAGATGTCCCAATTGCTCGTAAACAATTAAGAACCATCGAAATTTTGATTTCAGCGCATTGAACTGGCGCTTCCACCTCATAATAATGTTCTAGTGAACAAAAAATCAAACATCAATGTGAACGAGCAATTATGTCTCAAGTAGCAATTCTCTCATACATAAGGAAACTAATGACCTATTGTGTAAAACAATGCTTCTAGCGAGTAAGTGTAGTTATTAATTAATGACACTACACTTAAATTATTACTCCATAGCCGTACGGGTATAATAAGATAATCACTATGTTTTTTATAAGAAAAAGCTCTTTTTAAAAAAAAACTGACATAAAGTAGCGTCTTAGCTGATAAAACACATAGATTATACTAAAATCAAAAACAAGTACAACTTTTTTGTTGTTGTAAATCATGAGTTTTAGTTTGTCTAGGTAGATTATCTACGATAACTTATTTATCTTTGTTTATATGGCTACGGAACCCATGTTACTCGACACTGTCTTAGCCGGTATTCTTTCTAGAATTCCCAGATGGATTAACCCCTTGTTGAGCAGAACTATTTAAATGCACAAGTAGACGAAATAAAGCGTAATTAGAAAAAACGCGCAGCTGCAGTGCGCACACGCAGACAAGCTGCACTATGTGACATTTGATGCTACAAACGATACGCGTCTCAAGGCAGATGGTGAAATGCACATTTCTCTTCAAGGAATTCATAGTTTAACCTTTAAAACTCAGACGAATGAAAAAAAAAACGGACGGTGTATCGCGAACAACATTTTGAAGCGCTAAAAACTAAGCTGATTTGTATAGTACACGCTAAGTACGTTAATATTTTATTCATGCGTCTACTTAAGATATAAAATCAAAAAGAATTTGCCGGTATGAAATAGCCTCTAAGAGACGAATGAATAAAATTTAAAAACAAAATATAAACGCGATTAAATCCTTAAAAAATAGTTTTATTTCAATGTGTAGTAGGTATTCGCGTAAATATAAGAAATCAATATGAATAAAATTGATTTGATCCGAATCTATAATAATAATCGGTCCATATGTTAGTCCAGTTTAGTACAAATGGACAACAAGGACGATCGAACAAATGTATTGTATGCAAATATTAATAAAAGGTACCTATGTTAAAAGATAATTATAGGTGGGTTTGGAAATTCTGACTACACATAATGTTTAAAAAAGTGCTAAAGAAATGTAGGATCAAAGTCTAGTATACCCTTGCTGAATGACGCTGTATACTGGAATCGCCCCCAACCCATTTTATGGTACTCAAAATACAAGTATCGTGACATAGTTTGGGACCGTATATATATCTCATATATTCGCCATAGTTCAACACAACGCGGTACGCGACACAACAAAGTACCGAATATTAAAATAAATTTCATTATTTATAACCGCGGCCGACACGCTCTAGTAACTCCGCCAAATATAGCCAAGCCCACTAAACCGTAGTTACCTCACAGTGTTGACTGCCGATGCTAATATACTAGCAATGCGGCGATGCGAATCGCTCGTGTTGCTCGCTTACCTGCAAGAAAGAAAATATACATTAAAGGTGTATTTCCTCGCTGTATTATCAAGCTATTTTTTTGAGCGAGGAAAGAGCCAGCCCTCCTGTCACCTGTGGAGGTAATTAACCTAGGTGATATTTTGTGTATAAATTATTTAGCGCTATGACTCCATGGGCTCCATTGTATTGTTATGTTAGCCACCTGCTGAGGTCAACTGCTGCAAATGATAGCATAAACAGCGAATTGACCTCAGCAGGCGGAGGAACTATTGCAGGAATATGGAAAAATAATTGGG
Organism: Pheosia gnoma; assembly: GCA_905404115.1. Taxonomy (NCBI): domain Eukaryota; kingdom Metazoa; phylum Arthropoda; class Insecta; order Lepidoptera; family Notodontidae; genus Pheosia; species Pheosia gnoma. Next base: position 6,962,024 of record FR989914.1, read on the forward strand.
ACTATGGATTGACATTATTATTATATTATTACGGTCATTTTATTGGTAAGTGGTTCACGTAATCCAATATCGGCGAGATATCCCGACACGCAATATTTAACCGCGTGGTTAACCGCGCGCCCGTTAACTTGATATAACCGCGCCTTTTGTTTAAGGCAGCGAAATTGTTGGTCGGTTTAAATAAATTGCTTTTACACCACTATTATGACACGGTTACTCAGAATGAGTATACTAAAACTTTAACCTTCTTCTTCCTTTACGAAATGATATGCGATGAAATATAATGGATATGAAAACCTGCGCTTCTTTGACGCCTTTGGTACCATCATGTGAAGTCAGAATTTCAATATGTCACTTAAAAAAATAAACAATGATTCATATCCATTTTTAACCGACTACAAAAAGGAGGAGGTTCTCAATTCGGTTGTATTTTTTTTTATTTCATCGCATCTCATTTCGTAAAGAAAGAAAAAGAAGATCTGTAATTTTTTGAGAACATATTTTTTTAATTGCCTTTCTAAACTCTGACATGATCTGATGATTACAACTTAATTGGTTTTGCGCTAAAAACTCAGGTTCCAAGATTAGTATACCCTTTCTGAATCATCCTTTATACAATTAAAATAAAACCGTGTAGTTCTTTCATTTTTCTTTAAGGTTGGCAATCGGCTAAAATATAGAGCCATTTTTGCCAGTGTCGAGTATTACTTGATTAGTACCCCTAATGATAATGATGTTGTCAATGACGATGATGTTGGTAAAATGAATCCCCTACCCTTATCAGTAAAGTACTGAAATTTTATCTAACATCTTGGGTTCAAAAGTCAAGCTATACTATTTCAATTTAATTAATTTAAATTCACAATAGTGAATATCCCACTAATATTACACATTATTTATCAAAGAAACTCAATTTTTGGAATATAAAACAAAATTGACATCTTCACCGTTCAACTTCCCGCCAATAAACCGCAGGGAAGGTTACAAGTTCAGTTTCTCAAAAAAAAACAATTAAAACCTCCTTAGGGTTGGTCCAAGACAAAGTTCTACAAATTTAATTTTCAACAATACTTATATCATAGCCCTAAAAAAGCATAGTGAAACTGTAAAATAAGACCATAACACATTAGCATTAAGTTCCTAATTAGCGTAAGGTCGTTGTAACAAAAGCTGGGCCTTCATCGGAGCCACATTACCGATCGCCCGATAGCATGCCATGAGAAACTGGCGCTTTTTGTTGAGCAGTGCCTCGTTCTTTGACTGGCGAGGTCGATGCCACAACAGTGTCGATTCTTTGTGTGGTGTTGCCAGCACGAAATATATAAACAAGTAACTAATATCAATACAAGTTATTATATTACCACGAATATTTATATTTTTTTCATTAGAAGGCTACAAAAACAAATTGTTATATCGCTATTAAAAACTTGACATTGCCAAATACCCACAAAGTTGTGGGTGAGGCCATATTCCATCTGATTTTATTTTTTTTCATCGCATTTCATTTCGTAAAGAAAAAAAAATGAGGTAGTGAACATATTGGCATTCCTGATTAACTATAGAAAATACTTTTTGGCGGGATGTTGAACTGTGAAGTTGTCAATTTGGTTTTATTTTCCCAAAAAATGTGTTACCTTGATACATAATGCGTAATATCAGTGGGATATTAATTCATAGTAGTCATCAACATCATCATTATCATCAGGGGTACCTAATTATAATTTTATAACCATTATCGAGAAATACTTAACATTGGCATAATGGCAATAATTTTGTAGCTAATTGCCAACCTAAAAAAAATAAGAACTACAGAATACTATTAATTAAATTTGTACTGAGCAACACTGTACCATTGCGAGTAGGTACGCAGATATATCTTTATGATGTGCCGGCTCCATCAAGATCTCTTTATATTCACCCATTCAACAACGTATGGGTTAGTTTTCATGCCACTGAACTTAAATATAACTTGTTTTGTTGCATTGCTACCATGAGAAAGCGATCATGTTCTAAATACTTGATAAATTGAAACTATTGTATGAAATAGAAAGTGTGTAACACCATACACATATTTGAAAAGACTCCTCCGGTTATATTGGTAATTATATTACGTTGTAACCGCTAAATTACTTACCAGTTCCAAGTAAAATTAGCGTAAATATAGTCTAAAACTAAGGATACAAGATAAATACGGAAACAGGTCGGTATGTTTGTCAGTACCTCAAGCACAATCCTTATTACGTGCCGTTTCAGTAACGTAACCCTCCGTTTCAGTAAAGTCCCTCTCACACTACCGATTGCATAAATATGTGTGACGGTGACAGCATGTTTTCTCGACGACGTTACGATTACTTTAGAAGTTCCTTACCTCAAGCACAATGAAAATCCTAACGCCTAAATTTATAGACGTTTTATACTTTATCAAACGTCATATAGTACTGCGCACAAGGGTTTTGCTTTGCCTTTGGCTTGGCTTAAAATTACCTTATACTTTATAGTCTACCTATAAAGTATACGGTAATTTTAACGAATAACTTGCACATGAGCTTACCTTGGTATAACTAGGATCTTACTTTAGTCTATTGTATGATACATTACCTATAATGGTTATTTTCATTTCCAAAAATATTATATATGCAAACAGCTCCGTTACAATTCTATTATAATACTTACCTGTAGATAGATTTCATAGAATCCAACTGAAGTTTCGAACCGACCTTCCGGTCAGGTCGAATAGGCATTAGCTATGGTTTTATTGTGCAAAAACCGATCGGTTTTTCTACACTTTTTCTCAATTGAGGTGACTGGCAGGCGTCGAGTACCAACCGAATTCATTATAACCATTCATTTGCCATTGCAATGCGTCTGTGACTCATTCAATGCACTAAGTATTAAAATGTAAATGGATGTGATTTTTTTATATCACGGAAGTTGTAAAATTTTCGGTAAAATATTGGGTTTATTGTAGTGTAGTATATAATTACTTAGTGTACTTATACTTTTATACTTTGTAGGTTATTATAATACTAGCGGCCGCTCGCGATTCTGCGCGCGGTACCTAATATACATATATAATTTAATTGATAGAACTAGGCGATACTTGGCGGAAATCCATTGTTAACCTATGGGGAAAGAGGACCCACCACTGACCCTCGGCTTGTCAACCTCTTCGATTATAAACCAAACAAGTTTGATCGATAATAAAAGAAGCCAACAACACCCGAACTCCTCTAAGATGTTAATCGAGAAACTATCTATCACGAGTGACGGGACCTCAAATAAAATGCAATTCTCCGCGACACTAAGCGAATCTATAAAGTATTCGACACGTGTTTCGCCTCTAAACGAGGCATCCTCAGGACCGCTGGGCTACGAATGAGCGACGATGCACCGCACGCGCGCCTTATATAAGCAACCGACCGCCATCCCCACTACCCCCGCTACTCTCGCTACTACGTGAATCAATTGAGCGACTAATTTGATGATGTGAAAATAAATTAAGCAAAGGGGAAGTGTCAAAACTAATCTGTTCGTTCAGCAACTCGTTCCTATTTCGTCTAACAATTTCTAATCGCTCCAAAACAGACAATCTAAGACCCTTGCCACATATGTGAACAACATTAAAAGTGTGACCATTATTCAAACTATGACCTGTATCTAACAAATGTTTAGCAAAATGAGACCTATCTAGGCGATTGTGTCTAAAATCGGCTATATGTTCCCTATATCTAATATCAAAATTGCGACCTGTCTGACCGATATAAACGTTATTACATTGATCGCAAATCAATTCATAAATACCCGATTTTTTGGACTTATCTACCCTATCTTTGCCATTACACAATGATTTTAAGGAGGCACATGGCTTAAAGGCTGAACGAATACCGTTCCCCCTCAGAACCCTCGCTAGTCTGTCTGTTATATGTCCAAAATATGTCAGAGTAGAAGTGAAATTTAACGGTTCTTTTATGGATGGATATAGTAAACTGTTTACAATTTTATGTTGTTTGACTTTAATGATTTTATTAATCATGGACCTACTATACCCATTGGCCTGAGCTATGTAATAAATAATATCTAATTCTTTTTTAAAAGAATCTTTACTGAGTGGAGTATTGAATAGTCTATGTATCAAACTGTGGAATGCAGCTAATTTATGATGCCAAGGATGGCTAGATGACGCGGGAATAGTTGTATCTGTATAGGTAGGTTTACGATAAATCTCAAATTTATGATAACCTTTATCTTTATGAATGGTCAAGTCTAAAAAGTTTATTGAACTATTCTGTTCTAACTCTAATTTGAATTTAATTTTGGGATGTATGCTGTTCAATTTATTAATAAAAATATTGAGTAAACGATCTGTGCCCGTCCAAGCCATCAAAATATCATCTACAAAACGATGATAATAAAGGATATTACTATTTTTGACAATATATTTACGCTCATAATGATCCATAAATATATCTGCCATTAATGGACTAAGAGGGGACCCCATTGCTAACCCCTCTCTTTGTAAAAAATACTCCTGATTAAATTTAAAATAATTTTGTTTCATACAAAGTTCTGTCATCCGTAAAATATCATCAATTTGTCTAGGATGTAACTTTTTCATCTCAAACAAATTTTTAATGATACTTAGGCACTCATTATATGGGACATTTGTGAATAGACTTTCTACATCTAACGAAACAAGTTTGACATTGTGTGGTAAATGGACATCTTGAATTTTTTCAATTAAATTTTGACTATTTTTTAAACTAAATTCTGGTTTAAATGATGACTTTTCTTTAATTAATGAATTTAAATATTTAGCTAATTTATATGCTGGGGCGTTCATATATGAAACTACTGGCCGGACAGGCACATGATCTTTATGAATTTTGGGTAGTCCGTATAGCAAAGGGCACTGAGGGTTCATAGGTATAAGACTATTGACAACAAACGACTTAGGCGGAAAATGGTATGTACAAGACTTTAGACAAAGCTTCAACTCCGCGTGAAATCGCTTTGTTGGATCAGAAGCTAAACGCTGGAACTCGTCAGTGAAAATTACGTCCTCAACCTTACTGTTATAATCTGAACGAGCCATAATAACTATAGAATGTCCCTTATCTGCTTTATTTACGACTAAACTATTGTGGCGGATTTTATTTTGAATTGATTTATAAATATTTAAATCGGGATGTTTAAAAGTAATGGCTTTATATGATTTGATTTGATTAGCAGCCAAACTTTTAACTAAATCATCTTTTTTGTTTCTAATGATAGCTACCTCACTATCAACGGCTAATGTCTCTAAAGATGTTTGTGTAATTTGTTGGGGGATACTATATTTTAAACCTTTATCTAAAAGTGACATTTCCCTACTAGAAAAGTGAACATCTGTTAAATTTTTGACTCTAGGATGAAAAGAATGATCGCAGCTTGTCTGGTCTGTCGAGCGAGACACTGGACACCTACCCTCTAACAATTTTTGTAATTTCCTATTTTGAGTCTGGTACTTTTCGTGAGCAAATATTGAAGCCAAATCTCGAGCCTTTTGGTCTAATAAATCAAACTCGACATTATGTAAATAAAATGAAAGTTCTGACTGCAAAATTCTTAAGTGAAGTTTCAAATTGTCCCTAATCCTAAACCAACGTCTAACCTCCTCACCTAACCAAATTTTTTGAGCTCTCTGAATGGCAATACTAGCAGATCGATTGTGTGATATACAACTATTCCCGCGTCATCTAGCCATCCTTGGCATCATAAATTAGCTGCATTCCACAGTTTGATACATAGACTATTCAATACTCCACTCAGTAAAGATTCTTTTAAAAAAGAATTAGATATTATTTATTACATAGCTCAGGCCAATGGGTATAGTAGGTCCATGATTAATAAAATCATTAAAGTCAAACAACATAAAATTGTAAACAGTTTACTATATCCATCCATAAAAGAACCGTTAAATTTCACTTCTACTCTGACATATTTTGGACATATAACAGACAGACTAGCGAGGGTTCTGAGGGGGAACGGTATTCGTTCAGCCTTTAAGCCATGTGCCTCCTTAAAATCATTGTGTAATGGCAAAGATAGGGTAGATAAGTCCAAAAAATCGGGTATTTATGAATTGATTTGCGATCAATGTAATAACGTTTATATCGGTCAGACAGGTCGCAATTTTGATATTAGATATAGGGAACATATAGCCGATTTTAGACACAATCGCCTAGATAGGTCTCATTTTGCTAAACATTTGTTAGATACAGGTCATAGTTTGAATAATGGTCACACTTTTAATGTTGTTCACATATGTGGCAAGGGTCTTAGATTGTCTGTTTTGGAGCGATTAGAAATTGTTAGACGAAATAGGAACGAGTTGCTGAACGAACAGATTAGTTTTGACACTTCCCCTTTGCTTAATTTATTTTCACATCATCAAATTAGTCGCTCAATTGATTCACGTAGTAGCGAGAGTAGCGGGGGTAGTGGGGATGGCGGTCGGTTGCTTATATAAGGCGCGCGTGCGGTGCATCGTCGCTCATTCGTAGCCCAGCGGTCCTGAGGATGCCTCGTTTAGAGGCGAAACACGTGTCGAATACTTTATAGATTCGCTTAGTGTCGCGGAGAATTGCATTTTATTTGAGGTCCCGTCACTCGTGATAGATAGTTTCTCGATTAACATCTTAGAGGAGTTCGGGTGTTGTTGGCTTCTTTTATTATCGATCAAACTTGTTTGGTTTATAATCGAAGAGGTTGACAAGCCGAGGGTCAGTGGTGGGTCCTCTTTCCCCATAGGTTAACAATGGATTTCCGCCAAGTATCGCCTAGTTCTATCAATTATATCAAATCAGCAAGCATAGCTGTCCAGGCGAAATTGTATATTAAGATCTTTAAGCTACACCGTATCGCTTCCCAGAACGTGTGGTTTAATCAGCAATGTAAACACTTTGATCTTGTTCCAAATTACATTAATATTCGGTCCAACACACACAATCGATCTGCTAGTATTGCCATTCAGAGAGCTCAAAAAATTTGGTTAGGTGAGGAGGTTAGACGTTGGTTTAGGATTAGGGACAATTTGAAACTTCACTTAAGAATTTTGCAGTCAGAACTTTCATTTTATTTACATAATGTCGAGTTTGATTTATTAGACCAAAAGGCTCGAGATTTGGCTTCAATATTTGCTCACGAAAAGTACCAGACTCAAAATAGGAAATTACAAAAATTGTTAGAGGGTAGGTGTCCAGTGTCTCGCTCGACAGACCAGACAAGCTGCGATCATTCTTTTCATCCTAGAGTCAAAAATTTAACAGATGTTCACTTTTCTAGTAGGGAAATGTCACTTTTAGATAAAGGTTTAAAATATAGTATCCCCCAACAAATTACACAAACATCTTTAGAGACATTAGCCGTTGATAGTGAGGTAGCTATCATTAGAAACAAAAAAGATGATTTAGTTAAAAGTTTGGCTGCTAATCAAATCAAATCATATAAAGCCATTACTTTTAAACATCCCGATTTAAATATTTATAAATCAATTCAAAATAAAATCCGCCACAATAGTTTAGTCGTAAATAAAGCAGATAAGGGACATTCTATAGTTATTATGGCTCGTTCAGATTATAACAGTAAGGTTGAGGACGTAATTTTCACTGACGAGTTCCAGCGTTTAGCTTCTGATCCAACAAAGCGATTTCACGCGGAGTTGAAGCTTTGTCTAAAGTCTTGTACATACCATTTTCCGCCTAAGTCGTTTGTTGTCAATAGTCTTATACCTATGAACCCTCAGTGCCCTTTGCTATACGGACTACCCAAAATTCATAAAGATCATGTGCCTGTCCGGCCAGTAGTTTCATATATGAACGCCCCAGCATATAAATTAGCTAAATATTTAAATTCATTAATTAAAGAAAAGTCATCATTTAAACCAGAATTTAGTTTAAAAAATAGTCAAAATTTAATTGAAAAAATTCAAGATGTCCATTTACCACACAATGTCAAACTTGTTTCGTTAGATGTAGAAAGTCTATTCACAAATGTCCCATATAATGAGTGCCTAAGTATCATTAAAAATTTGTTTGAGATGAAAAAGTTACATCCTAGACAAATTGATGATATTTTACGGATGACAGAACTTTGTATGAAACAAAATTATTTTAAATTTAATCAGGAGTATTTTTTACAAAGAGAGGGGTTAGCAATGGGGTCCCCTCTTAGTCCATTAATGGCAGATATATTTATGGATCATTATGAGCGTAAATATATTGTCAAAAATAGTAATATCCTTTATTATCATCGTTTTGTAGATGATATTTTGATGGCTTGGACGGGCACAGATCGTTTACTCAATATTTTTATTAATAAATTGAACAGCATACATCCCAAAATTAAATTCAAATTAGAGTTAGAACAGAATAGTTCAATAAACTTTTTAGACTTGACCATTCATAAAGATAAAGGTTATCATAAATTTGAGATTTATCGTAAACCTACCTATACAGATACAACTATTCCCGCGTCATCTAGCCATCCTTGGCATCATAAATTAGCTGCATTCCACAGTTTGATACATAGACTATTCAATACTCCACTCAGTAAAGATTCTTTTAAAAAAGAATTAGATATTATTTATTACATAGCTCAGGCCAATGGGTATAGTAGGTCCATGATTAATAAAATCATTAAAGTCAAACAACATAAAATTGTAAACAGTTTACTATATCCATCCATAAAAGAACCGTTAAATTTCACTTCTACTCTGACATATTTTGGACATATAACAGACAGACTAGCGAGGGTTCTGAGGGGGAACGGTATTCGTTCAGCCTTTAAGCCATGTGCCTCCTTAAAATCATTGTGTAATGGCAAAGATAGGGTAGATAAGTCCAAAAAATCGGGTATTTATGAATTGATTTGCGATCAATGTAATAACGTTTATATCGGTCAGACAGGTCGCAATTTTGATATTAGATATAGGGAACATATAGCCGATTTTAGACACAATCGCCTAGATAGGTCTCATTTTGCTAAACATTTGTTAGATACAGGTCATAGTTTGAATAATGGTCACACTTTTAATGTTGTTCACATATGTGGCAAGGGTCTTAGATTGTCTGTTTTGGAGCGATTAGAAATTGTTAGACGAAATAGGAACGAGTTGCTGAACGAACAGATTAGTTTTGACACTTCCCCTTTGCTTAATTTATTTTCACATCATCAAATTAGTCGCTCAATTGATTCACGTAGTAGCGAGAGTAGCGGGGGTAGTGGGGATGGCGGTCGGTTGCTTATATAAGGCGCGCGTGCGGTGCATCGTCGCTCATTCGTAGCCCAGCGGTCCTGAGGATGCCTCGTTTAGAGGCGAAACACGTGTCGAATACTTTATAGATTCGCTTAGTGTCGCGGAGAATTGCATTTTATTTGAGGTCCCGTCACTCGTGATAGATAGTTTCTCGATTAACATCTTAGAGGAGTTCGGGTGTTGTTGGCTTCTTTTATTATCGATCAAACTTGTTTGGTTTATAATCGAAGAGGTTGACAAGCCGAGGGTCAGTGGTGGGTCCTCTTTCCCCATAGGTTATATATAATTTAGCTTTCTGTCAGTGAAAGAATCCGTAGTTCCGAATATTACCTCCTACATCCAAACTCATAAGTTACCTCTATATAAATAGTCAGTAATTATAATAATTTATTTTGGGCGTACAAATCTACAAATGCCTGTAACCAGTATAAACATAATTAAATACAGCATCCTATAGTACAATTATGAAAGGATTTGTAACAAATTGTCAGGGTGTATTTTAGATTTTTGTAGCTTATGTCTAAGTAAGTACTAAGCGTTATAATTCCACTTAATGACAGCCACATATCATTCTCTTTACGAGCTAACGACACAGAACAGACCTCTAAAACAATGTCCACAAATTCCATGACAGATTGACAATCGCAAGGCCGAGTGAACGTTTGTCGACGACCAAGTGGCGGTGACGCATCGTAACCGAAAAACTGCTTCAACCGTAAGAATCTTTGTACCCTTTAATAGAGAAATACTGGTTAACTAAATATAGCCAGTTAAAATTAACGATTAAGAATAGATTCTTACTTATTCGAAACAAATAATACGATTCGATCAATTGTGTTGTCCAAATAAAAGTTGATAACGAAAACTATTGCTGTCTTGTTTATATATTAAGAGTATGAAAGGGATGATAATTAATTTAGTTTAGTCATGTACACTTTGAAGAGAAGGTATTGGAGAATTGGGCTGTCAATTGTAATTATGGTGGAATATTAACCTTAAGATTATGTCTTCATGAACGTGCAAGAGTGTAGGAAGATAAAATAAACTCAAATACGTTGACTTTTCAAGTTCCAAGATGTTTAGGAATTCGTCTCTCAATTATCAACCACTTTACCAGGTATATGGGGGTTTATTAGGGCCTATATATACTTGAAGTATGTGTAAATATAGGTACCTACACATATTTGTAGCAGAACTTATTGCTAAATATTATATTATTCGTGCTGCCCCAATTTCAAGAGAACGACTCCTCGAATTCCTCTATTTTACAAACAATAAATAAATAAATAAATATCGCCATACGAACACACCAACTATACGGTCCCACTTTAAGCTTATCGCTTGTGTTATGGGTACCGTACAATGGACTGAGGGCGAACTCAGTATATAATACTTATATACATATTAAACATCCATGACTCGGGTACAAACATTCGTGCTCATCACACAGAGCGTGTGTCCCTACAAGGATTCGAACCCGGGACCCACGGCGCAGAAAGCAGAGTCACTACCACTGCGCTAATCAGGCCGTCGAATAGGCTTATTCCAACAGCCCCTCTATAACAGCGCTGTGAGAAGTGGAGTGCGCACGCGCACGATTACAGGCTATTTCCTCGTTGCGAAGTGCACGTAATTGTCTGTCGCAACGCGCTATTGTGCGCTTGACTTTATAATGTACGTACTCAGTGACAATGGGTCACTGCAACCTCGGACTTTTGAGGCAAGTATAGTAGCCATATGTAGCTGAATTTTGGGGACAAAATTTTGTATGACAACCCGATTAGCTCAGTTGGTAGTGACCCTGCCTTCTGTGCCGAGGGTCCCGGGTTCAAATCCTGGTAGGGGCAACCTTTGTGTGTTCATCACGAATGTTTGTACCCTAGTCATGAGTGTTTGATATCTATATAAGTTTTATATACTTCCTGGGTTCGCCCCCAGATAGTTGTACGGTAACTACCGAGTGGTAAATATACCATGGACCGTGGGGTGGAAATTATAGACTTCTTGAGGTTTATGTAATCATAATTTTATTTAAATACTCGGAACACTTTTTAGAGCATACGATGCCAACGAGGCGCCATAGAGAAGAGAGAGAAAACCATAGACAACATTATATAGAGCATTTTTTCATAGATTATTGTCCACCGAGCAAGTATATATTTAGAGTTTTTGGCGGGAAACTGAAAAGTCATGGCGTCAGTAATGTTTTAATTTCTAAAACTAGTGTTCCTGCGAGTTATAGTGAGTGATATAAGTGGAATATTAACCATTATGGGTTCGGTAAAGTGCACGAGTGTAGGTAATTGGAACAGAGTGACGAAACTTGGCTTCTCAGTTTCTCACAAAATATCCATAAAAAATATTTCAGTAAGGTATCCATCACTTTACTGATTGAGGGATGGCGGGGTATTTTACTTGGGCCTAGCCTTTGGGCCTGTGCATATGCTCGAAAACTGAAATAATTTATATTACTTGACACTGGCAAAATACCTATGGTGATGCCAAATTAAAAAAAAAATATATATCACGTGGGAATCTTCATACTGTCACTGGTATAATTATACAAATGTACCTATTATGGAGAAATGGCGGCGTCACACCCTCTAACCTTCGGGCTGTGGCTAAGGCCATTGATATTGTTGGCCGCAGATCGATAGCTAAATGTTATGTTGTTAATGTTTATAGGCAAGTATTCCCATAGGAAAAAAAAATCGACCACAAATTTGGCGTCTATATCAAAGAAAATAACTCTTATACGTTTTTTTTGTATTCCTTGTACAGACTCGATTTAGGTACTTTTAAGTGTATGAGGTATAAAAAAATAGTGTAAAATATTTTAACAGATGAATAAGTAAGTTATATGGATCACGTTGATTTATAAAATAATTAGGTAAATTATGATTGTTTTTTTTTTTGTAAACTGCGCCCTGTAGCTTTTGGTCGTGCTCGGTGTATTTTTTTTAAATGTCTAATAATTCGATTTATTTCTTATGGAATGTTAGCTTTATAACCTACTGTTGGCCTGTTATAACACAATACGCCGTCGAACCATCAAAATCTTTGATAATTCAAACATGCCAACCAATTATGGTAATAATTATCATTGTAATAACATCATTAATTGCATGAAATAATAACGAGATGTAACCGTTTTGAAACTAATGTGTGCGGTGCGTGATTCCAAAGCAAAACCTTGTACGAATTTCCAATAATTCAAGCGAATCGGAAGGAAACTCGTGCGCAGGTAGGTACGGTACCAATGTACCTATTCGTACAGATAATGAATGGGATTAAAAATGATGGCTCATGACTTAGGAATTAGCACATATTTACCCACACCTTATGCGTGCAATGAAAAAAAAGTTTAACAAAGCTTTGGACTACTAGTTACATAAATATTGTGACATGCAAACTATGTGTTACTAGTAACAAATCTCGGTTTGTTACTAGTAGCACTCATTTTTAAATTTAATCAAAGTTAAGTTAATTTTAACAAAATTTAATTTATTTTGGAAGTACCCAAAAAAGGTCGACTATTTAGTTTTTTGAGTGTTGACTTTAAAACAATGCAACTACGAATGTTATTATAAGTTATTCAAATAACTTGTATAGGCAACACACTTATTTTGAAAACTGCTTTGTAAACATCTATAAATTCGGGGGTATATTTCAAGTAACTAGGTACGCAAATACTATACTTCGTCCTTCAAGCTTATACACTACGTCATTGCTTTCAACGTGTAAATGTCAACCTCGGTCATATAAAGGTCACTAAATGCCAGTAAAACAGCTATAATATATACATTGACAATATACAATCTTATAACGTCTGCTATTATTAATTCAGGGTCTAATTATCTTCATGTAAAGGCCATAGCCAAATGTGCAGCGATTTACTAAAATGGTACAAAAAATATTTATCGTTTCATAAACAATAAGATCTTATTATAAGTCCTGTAAGTACTGACTGTTTTGAGAAAGTGAGTGGCAAAGTTTATTGAAAAAAAAAACAAAATTGTCGGACTTGCTTGAAATATGAAATCCGTGCTTCTTGACACAATTAATGGAACATGTATCTTAGCATTTCTTGAAATTCAAACCGTGGTGTGTATGCCAATGAAACAAAAAAAAAATAGATGAGTACTTAGTATACACAAGCGAAGCCATGGGCGAAAAGCTAGTCCAATATATTATGAAGCATAAGCTTTTGGCTTTGGCTTTGAAGCTTTTAGGATTTTTTTTTCGTTTGAATAGCTTCTTTAATGAGTCTACAAAAATTAAGTGGAGACTTGGGCGACTTAAGAACACGAAATTGGATGATAGTGGCATTTCAAATAAACAAATGGGGGAAAGGAACCCACCACTGACCCTCGGCTTGTCAACTTTTCCAATTATAAACCAAACAAATTTGATCGATAATTAAAGAAGCCAGCAACACCAAACTCCTCTAAGATGTTAGTCGAGAAACTATCTATCACGAGTGACGGGACCTCAAATAAAATGCAATTCAACGCGAAACGACGATTCGCGACGCGAGCGATTCTATCAAGTATGCATCTCAAATAGTTGAGACGATCTCAAATATTTCAGTGGCGTTTCACTATTCGGCCGCGAGAGTGCTGAGTCTATACTGTACAACACCTTACACTCAGTACATTCATTGTTCTTTAGCAATAATACAAATCAGATTAGTCTGGGTCACCTCAGCTGTTCGCTGACCATTTTCAACATCGCAAACCAACCGCGAGGACGTTGCAACACAACAAAGGATAGACGTATCAAATACTCTGATGAAATTGGAAAAACCGAAAGTCTGAACGTCTCTTCGTGCCCTTTTAAGGTTTATTAAATCTAATTAGATTTAAAAATAAACACCTTGATAAAAGGTGTTTAGGGAAACTCTGCGATCATATTTAAAACTGACGGAAGGAAACCATAGCTAATATTTTTTATTCATGTAATCTGCTTGTGAATCGTCATAAATTTCACAAAATTCTAAGCTACGACTTTACCGCTCGTTCGGAATGCCGTTCCTATGGAGAAGAACGGGCAAGAAACTACGTGGTTGCTATTCACGTGCGCTAAACCCTTCACAATTATCGGAATCGGTTCCAGGAGCCTCGGTACAGAAAGCATGATCACTACCATCTGTGCCAATCGGGTCGTCAAAAAAGTATCCCAGTATTTTTTTTTTTCAAAAATACTGCGCTTTGTCATATTGTTCCATGCAGATGTTTGCTACGGACGACCGCCCACAAATACCCCATCTGTTTCCGACATATGCTACCCCTAAATGGTGTTTTTGCGATTAATTGAAATAAGCTTTCGGTATACTTTTTATTGGAACCCAAGATGTTTTTGAGTGTAATTATAAATAAATAAATATCGCCACACGAACACACCAACTATATGGGCGCACACTAAGCAACGCTTGTGTTATGGGTACCGTACAATGGACTGGGGGCGAAGCCAGTATATGTTAATAATATAGGTATTAAACATCTATAACTTGGGTACAAATATTCGTGCTCATCACACAAAGTTTGGCCCTACCAGGATTTGAAAACAAAAAAAAAAAAAATTAAGAACCCTAGCATAGCAGGATCAGAATCAACTGCTAATCGAACTGATCGAGCATGTCTATAGGTATGTATGTATAGGTTTAATTTTCAAACTAAACATATTTAATCTGACATCATAAATACCATAAAGAATGGAGGGCAATAAACCAGGATAAAGAAAAAACTACAAAACATTCATAACGGTTGATAGGCATCGCTCGCAGACTCATAGTCGGCCCCTGACACCGTGGTCGCTGATGTATGACCACAGGAAGGTACCTACCATGGTGTAAAAACATACTTCGTATAGTTTAGTTTACGTATTTGGGATGGGCATTATGAAGCACTAGCTGTCCCGGCGCACTTCGTAATCAAATATATGACAAAATGAATTATCTTTATTTTACCGGGACAAAAGTAGCCTATGTGCTATTCCAGGCTATAATCTATCTCTGTGCCAAATTGTCATCCAGATTCGTTCAGCCGTTCTGGCGTGATTGAGTAACAAACATACTTACATCCATCCAAACCTTCACATTTATAATATTAGTGGGATGAATGAGATGATGCACGAACGGAAGAACGAAGGTATGAGTGAATGTATGGAGAATTTAAAGTTTTAAATAGTTTGCGCTAGAGGCGCTGTTCAATTTGACATACAATGTGTCTAAATGCGTTAACTATGTTTTTTTTTAATATTTCTGTTGTAAATATTTAGTGAATCAGGATATAATAAAAAATACTATTTTATTATATACAATTTCCTTCACTCATGCACATTTATGAACACACAATGGTTAATATGTTAACTATAAACTATACAGTTCAGTTAAGAATAATCTCGCACTTGTCGTGCAGGTATTGTCTTCCAACGATCGTCCATGACTACATTACGATTAGTAGGGTAAGCAGGAACTTCTCATGTAATCGTAACGTCATCGAGAACAAGCTGTCACTGTCAAACTTCTTTTTTTCTTTTTATGTTGACAATTGGCTTCAAATTGTTCCATTTTTGCCAGTGTCAAGTAAAATGTTTCACCATTATTTTATAGATACCCCTGATGATAATAATGATGTTGATGGCGATGATTTTATCTCGCCGCAGATATTTGGTCCGGTCCGAATCGATTCAAGATTAATTATCACAAGTGCTGTTTTGCACATAAAAACGTTGAATGTTATTTTATCAATGATTTACATATTTATGAGCATTTAAAAAACTTATTAATAAGACTATTAGTTATTATAATAAGTTCTATATATGGCACGTAGTTTGGTATTAAAGAAATCCGTTTCGATCGTCTAGATGGCTTCTTAATGTCATGACCTCTGCTATAAAAGGAAGAATTATAATGTAAATTACGTTGGTATTCACGAACTGTAGCCACAGACTAGACTTACCTCCGAATTAGTACTGCGCACAAGAGTTTTGCTTTGCGCATAACTATATGACGTTTGCTAAAGTTATAAACCGTCTATGAATTTGGGGTTGACTGTAGCCAAATGGATTCCAGTAAGGAGTGGTAGTAAATGACCGACGGTCCCACACTGACATTAATACTACAATCCAATTATATTTTCCAAACTCGTTAGCCCACACTTAGCTATATAAAGTGTAAATTCGATCTTAAGGCGGTAAAGGACTTTCTTGGTTGACACTACCTACTAACGTCATTCATTTGTCATGCAACATGATCGCTTTTATCTAGAGAGGTGAAATACACTCGATTTGTCGTGTTGTATCACATATTATATCAGATGGAGCTACCGTAGCATGTATCGATATGTTATATCGATAAATAATATGCTATGCAATATTTTCATCGCAATATGAATGGTTACGATAGATAATCCTAATAAGGTAATGTTTAAATACGGTATTACTTTTCTGGTAACTATCATTAAGGAATTTTGGTGTTAACTATGAAAACGTAATGTATACTTAGTAACCGTTATAATTAAGGTCAGCGTTTTAAAACCGTCCATAGCCTAGAGCTTAGACAGGCCGTTCAGGTAGCTAAGAGACCTCATGTTTATTCCCATCCTGGCGACTTAACTATTGACGTGGAGAATTGAACAGCGCGTCTAGCAGACGGCATTTAAGACTGTCAATTCTCCATACAAAATGTCTAAATACGTACCCCCAAATTTATAGACGTTTTATAACTTTATCAAACGTCATATAGTACTGCGCATAAGAGTTTTGCTTTGCGCAGTACTATATGACGTTTGATAAACTTATAAAACGTCTATAAATTTGGGGGGGGGGGGGGGGGTAGACTATAAAGTATACGGTTAGCTTACGAATAATCCCGCACTTGACGAACAGTTTGGACTTACAGTTGGAAGGGCTTAGCAGACTACTAGTAATATGTAGTATACTACTAGTAATAACTATATATAAAAACAAGTCTGACTTCATAAGGTGCTTATTTAATTGATTTAGTTAAAATTCAACCAACCAAATAACAAAAAGACTTGGAATCGAACCCAGGGCTTTAATCCCAGCAAGTTGCGTTTGCGACCAATAGTCCAACTATGCGAATTTTAGGATTCCTGTACCTAAACGGTCCAAACGGAGCCCTAGTATTTCTGTCTTTCTTATTTTATCGGCCAATTTTTTAGATTATCTGTCTACAAATGTAATCTATGGCTATGATAAACATTACCGCCGCTCGTGATATCAATCATCGGGAGTGCGTGGGCGCACACTTCAGTATTACATGTTTACTAGCTGTTACCCGCGACTTCGTCCGCGTGGTATTTATCAAAAAGCGGACCATGTCGCGGGTAACAGCTAGTCTAAAATAAAAGTAGCCTAAGTTATTCCTTGTTACATCAGCTATCTGCCAGTGAAAGTCCCGTCAAAATCAGTCCAGCCATTTCAGAGATTAACCGGAACAAACATACAGACAGACATACAAAAATTAAAAAAAGTGTTTCGGTATATGTACCGTGTATACATCCAAATGCACTTAGTAAAAAGCGGTTATTTTAATATTACAAATAGACACTCCAATTTTATTTATTTGTATAGAGTATAGATGTATAGATATTGTCCCACGAAATAATACTGCGTAAATGTAGGATGCAGATGATGCACACTGTTGGCATTAACGAATTAAAGATGTAAAAACAAAGACAAGCGAGAGGAATGTACAGCATGGCAATGAAACTATGCGCACATTCAAAGGAATATAGGTCAAACTAGACCAAAATGGTTAAGGTTAAACCCACAAAATGGTCATTAAATTTAAATAAAAAAAAAAACGAAAAAAAATTTACTCCAAGCCCAAGCTAAAATAAAGAAAAACGGTTTGTAATACAATTGTGAATTGATTAATGATTCTATGAATTATGGGGGCTATTCACATGACCATAGCTAGCTTAGCTTACGCTAGAGGTTTATCTTATCATGTGCGTTTTATACGTGCGTTACAACGCGTTTTATGAGAACAACACACGCCAAGGGTACTTCATTTGAAGTATTTTGAAAGTAGGTTATATTTATATTACAATGCTATTCTGAATGCAGTGATGGCTATGTCGATAGAACGCTCGCTGTATAATTCTATTCTATTCAATCAGCCGATAGACGTCCATTGCTGGTCATAGACCTCCCCCAATGACTTCCACACATCGCGGTCCTCGGCCACTGGCATCCACCGGCTTCCTGCGACGCGTGTGATATCATCGGTCCACCTTGTGGGGGGCCGTCCTACACTACGTCTTCCGATTTGTGGTCGCCATTCTTGAACCTTTCTGCCCTACAGTCCTGCGAGTTATGGTTATATCTGACGATGTAATTCTAGTTGCCAACATCCGAAGTATGCCTTTAATTTCAAACGAGGCGTGATCAATAAACATTGGTAATGTACAAAATGCACCGGATCCATTGACTAAGCATCGACGCAAGGCCACGACCTCAATCTTGCGGCGGCTACTCTCACTCCGTCTGCGCGGTCCAACTCTGATATGGCACTTTGCGGTTGCCTCGAGATTATTATACAACATCATGACGCTTACTTTATCCGCTTACCTCACCAAGGATCTAGACTTGGTGAGGTTAGCAGAGGAAACAGAGTAAGAGCTAACAATCTCTCTTCTAAGACATTATTGCCTTTGTTAAGTTCTACTGGTCATCTAGTTTCGGAGTTCGGAAATTTAGGATTGTCGTTTTGCGAATATTATTCAGTCCGCATTAGGCCAGCCTGGTGGACTATGGACTCGTCCCCCTCGCATTGAAGGGAGGCCCGTGCCCAACAGTGGGACATTTAAAAAAAGAGCTATTTGAGAATGAAAATATAATGTCTGAGCAAGTCAAAGAGTTATAGGCTTCAAAATCTCATTGATCAGATACTGACACGTCAATATAACATCAGCAGCAAAAATGAATTGGACTTTTTGGCTGGAAGATGAACAGTGAAAGTTGTTAATTTTATTTTATTTTCCAAAAAATGTTCATGATATACATATACTTAATGTGCAATATTAGGGCGATATTACCCATTGTGTGTTCTCAAACGTCTACAAGTGGAGAAAAATTAAAATAAAAATGTCTAGTAAATATTCAGTAATGTATCTATAGCATTACGGACAAAGGTAGGGGATTCATTTCATCATTATCATCTTCATCATTATTATCATCAGGGGTACTTATATTTAAAATAACGAAGGAACACTTTACTTATCACTGGCAAAAATGAAACTATTTTGCAGCCAATTGCCAACATAAAAAAGAAGAAGAAGAAAATTAATTGCGATGACAGTAATAGATGCAAACATTCAAGACGTTAAAAAGACATGCGGAGTACTTGATATTCTCGATGCGAACGGTATGAAGCACGCGAGTGAAATTACGCTTGTAACATACACACCTACTTCCTGCCATTGACAATTGGTAACAAATCCAATCGGTCATAGCTTCTCTTTGCCAATGAAATATTGCGCTAATCTTGAATAATGAGCAAATATGGAGGAGATAATGATTATAATCAACAATGTTGAGATGGTACTTATAAATGAAATGGTATTTCCAAATGAATTTGTGAAAGTAAAACGATGCATGCAATTACAGATCGCAGCAGATGGTAAGAGCTGATCTGAAAGATTCTGCAACAATACATGATAGGCACATAGAAAACGTTTGATAAAAGAGAAAATCATCTGTGAAAAACTTCATTAAATTAATTAAGTACATGACACAAGTTGAAGACTACTTAACAATGACTGTATGAAATATGATTAAGGTATGTCTTGGGTATGTCCTGTCGATCACAACTATTGTAAAAGCAAATGACAACATTACAAAATAGAACTCTCACTACAAATACGTACCTAAAATATTAATGACGATGAAACATAAAACGAACGAATCGTTTAATATGAGAGTTGTACTGCGCGTGAGTCGTGACGGCTGAGCCGAATGCACGGACTATAAACATTATGATTCATCAGATTTACATTCTAGGCACGATGGATGACCGAATAATAGTGTATGCTGATCGCAAACTAGTTGGGAGGACGCTGGAAGTTGGGACAAGTTGTATAGGTTCTCTAGCACACAATTGAGAAGGTCAAGAAATATATTAATCGGCATATGAGAAATATAATGCAGCAATGTGTAAGGTTAAAGCAATCATTTTTGGAATACTCAATACTGGAAGAGCAGTCAATCCATCCCTACTAACTCATACTGGGCAAGGCTAAGGCAACCACAATTCTGAAATGAACACTATCTAAGATTGTCAATGACCTACCTACTTGAGTTTCAATACAACTTGCAAATAGCTTGGATCTACGCATGGTTTTCAAATCAATTTCTAAAGGTTGGAGGTCCTAATCGAAAAGAGAATTGTACGTACCTATGTTTGTTAAATCTGTGTCTATGTCAATAAGATAATTACTTACAGTAATTTACAGACTGAATGAAAAAAAGGCACAAGTCCTCTTATCCTCGGATTTGCATGAAAACCAATTGCAAATTCCACTCACGATGTAAACCATTGCTGTTTTCGTAACCAGTGCTGGCTACGGCTTAATGAGGACGATTCGAAGACCGACGCAGGAAAAGTGGAACAAGGATAGCGCTAAATCTTAGCGATGCTATAAAACAAAGCGTACGAATAATTACGAATCTATTTGGAGTAATTAACAAATGTCAAATTGACTAATCTGGTAAGGAATAAAATTTGAGTTGATCAGACGCTTCAAATGTAGATATTTGAACCTTTTAAAATGTTCATTTTCTATAAAGTTTTTGCTTGTATTTACCTAAAAGCAAAAACTTTAATGACAGGTTAACTTATGGCTTATTATAAGTTGTTTATGACTTGCAGAAGAAGTAACCGAAGAAATTCCATCCAAGATAACAAATGGATTTATCTTCAATCGAATAACTTATCAGCCTATACATTGCGAAACTCAATATCTAATAAAATCAATAGTTATTCGTTCATACTGACGCAGCTCCCTTCAAATCGTGAGATAAGTACGTTTATTTGCTGATAATACGGGCCATCAAATAAATACAATTGAACGAAATTCGCATCAACAAACATAGATTATAGGTTTCAATTAGCCCGACTACTCTTATGGAGCTAATTGTGATACCTGTTACCGTCGAGTTATATTAAGCTAGTTATATCCCCTTAAGAGTCAGTCAAGACGAATGAATGAGATGAAGGATTGTTCAGTTCCTAGAGTGAACTGCACAATCTCATTCATTCAGACGTAATGGCTATCACTGATACGTAATCTTTATCTTTTCATTTCGGTCCATTCGCCTAGTTTATTCCATACAAGGCATATTTGCTTACAGGGTGACCTACTTAGCGCGTAACCAAATTAGTTATTTCGGCCACAAATTTTCTGTAATAAGTATTAATGTCAGACCCACATATTTCAGCTTTTGTAGGAACATGGATGCCTTGCTACACAGTAAATATGCCAAATTGTTGCATGTTGATTCGGTGTTTGAAGGTACCGAATTGTGTTAATCGTTAACGCCTCGTTGGCTTTTGGTGATTTAGATCTGACCTGACCGCATTCAAGCGTATGACCACTCTTCCACCATGACGTCAAAGATATTCCAAAAACTGTAGTTTTCTAAGAATTAAGTAAGTATAAGTTAAAACAATTAGGGGTCCCAAATGTTCAATACTTGGAGGACAAAGGATATTAATTATTTGATGTGGCAGAACAAACATGAGAGAGAGTTCATTAATTTAATTTAATGAAACAACAAATTAATAAACATCAACATTTAATTAATGAATGAAGTATAAAAACATCATCTGAATCACATAACACCATATTCATTATTTGAACTAAATCCCACACAATTCAAGCAAAATATTTTGACGCAGAACCGGTATCGTTATCCGCATATATCTTGTAACACGTATGTAGGAAGTCACGAGCAAAGGGCACCAAGGGCTCGGGTACAGTAATCTGAAGCCGTGCAACTGGTATGACCGGTCCAGTCGATACAGCAGTGTGTGCTGAGATGTTGAATATGATTGAAATCTGTGCAACAGTTTCAAGGGTAAGATACTTTCCAGAATCTGGGATTTGCTAGCTATGCTACCATAATAAATGAAGGTACCTATGTTGTTATAACTAAACAAGTTGTAATAATGAGCGTGCTTTTTCACTTCATTCCAATAACTGCGTTTAGAATGTAACATGAAAATATAACACAACACAAGAATAAATAAAATAACATCACGACTAAAACAATAAAGTCGAGAAATAACGATTTAGAAATCAAATTTAGTCACGTTTGTTCCGATAAGAAACAAGGTTTGTTACGGTTTCACAGGTAAGTATAAAACCCTTTAATAAAGAATTATTTTTGTATAATAGATAAGGCAGACTTTGATTACTGGAAAGACTTGTAAGTAGACAAATAAATTAAATTCTATCACGCACACGGAAGCTATTACAGGACTATAAACATTCTGATCTACTTAAGGTGGTAGAAAGTTTTTATACATTACTACTATAGGGACCATACTAAGAAGTCTAGGAGTCCCCCAAGGGTGCATTATTGGTCCATAATTACAATCGGTTCAGTTCCAGCGCTCAAACCGTGTGACCTTAATAAAATCCACACATTTTATAACAAATATAAAACCCCAAATGGCTTTGTTCGCAGGTGAATCACTGTAACGGTAGAATTTCGGTCACGTCGACTCTCACCCGGCACCTCTGCGCCCGCGCAGCAGGTATCTGCACGGATAATTAGGCAGTTTCTGTTACGAATCGGTTCCTCCATAATTTAATGTGTGCCTAGGATTTACTGAGAATAAATTATACCGTGGATTTGTATGCGTATTTTTAAATGATACTTCTCAAAAGGTCCACAGTAAAGTAGTTAGAATTTCTATTGGTTGGGTTCGAAACAAACATAATTTTACCCCCAAATTTATAGACGTTATAAAACTTTATCAAACGTCATATAGTACTGCGCAGAAGAGTTTTGCTTTGCGCAGTAGTATGTGACGTTTGATAAAGTTATATAACAACTATAAATTCGGGGGTCAATGATAATATAGACAACCAACGTGATTCGCAAGTTATTAAACTCGATTCTGCATGTAAATTACACCAGTACGTCAAGTGCGAGATCATTCGTAAGCTAACTGTATAGTTTATAGTTTAAATATTTAGACACATTGTATAGCAAATTGAACAGCTCCTCAAGCGGACAGTATTCAAAACTTTCAATTCTCCATACAATGTGCATAAATACGTAGACTATGAAGTAAACGGTTAGCTTCCGAATAATCTCGCACTTGACGATCGTTAAGGTAATATGCAATCAAATTACGTCAGAAAGCTGTTTAAAAATGTTTATTAACAAGCAATTCGATGTAAGCAGTTGTTAGCGAGAAACCGCCTGAATACGTGTGGATAGGTCTGGTACCTAATCCAGGAAATGGTTCGATCGATACTGACATCTTATCTTTGGGACTTAAACGAACTTTTATGCTTGTATATTAGTCTAACATTGTTGTGTTGTGTTGTCGGGAGCCTAAAAAAATATCATTATTTTGGTGTAGCCACACGAATTCAGTCGTGGAAATCACTAGGTAGTATATTTTTAACTAGATTTTGCCCGCGTCTTCGCCCGTGGATCCCTGATGAAACATAGCTTATAACACTCAGGGATAATGCAGCGTCCTATTAGTGAAAGAAGGTTCAGGATCGGAACAGTAGATCCGGAGATTACCGCCTAAATCAAAGCCCATCTTTTAATATTAATAATAACATCGCGAGACGAACACACCAACTATATGGCCCCTAACTAAGCAACGCTTGTATTATGGGTACCGTACAATAGACTGAGAGCGAATTCAATATATAATAATTATATAGATATTAAACATCCATGACTCGGGTACAAACATTCGTGCTCATCACACAAAGTTTGTCCGTACCAGTATTCGAATCCGGGACCCTCGGCACAGGAAGCAGGTTCACTACCAACTGCGCTAATCAGGTCGTCATAGTATAGATAAACTTTATGAGATAGACCAGTATAACATTGGGTAAAACATCACTAGCATATAGTTATCGATATAGCTTTATCTATGGTTGCATACATGTCATGATATAGTTTTTAGTTATCTATGATTCATTTACATTATCGTGTCATATAGGACAGTATTGTTAAACGTAATCAAAGTAAACAAGGGTTATCTTGTTAATAAAGTTGATAATGCATTCATTAAATAACATCCATTCTTGGAAATACGACAGGTGCTATTTTGTTTTCGTCATTCTAACTCTTATCTATTACTTTTGTATAGCTGCCTTCTTCTAGTCTTCCCTGATTTGACGGATTACTGATAATTAAATGGATTCCCATCACCCCACTGAGACGCAACTTGTGGGTCCCGATAACCTGAGTGTACAACCAGAAGTTTCCAGCATCTGACTGTCCGTAACGACTGTCATATATGTAGGAATGATTGCTGGTTCCCTTCTTGAATGTTTGCCAATTCACCTGGTGTGAAGCCAGTTTTGACTAATACTACAAATCAGTCTTTCAGTGAATGTCGTATAAGAGGACTAATTAACACCCCTGACCTGTGTTTGCGATGCTACAACCAATGGTATATTATAAAGTTCATTATAACTTCATTATAAAAATAATTTATTTTCTTGTATTACATCGGATTCTGAGGCTGTACGAAGTTAGCCGGCGCAGCCAGTAAGCTAATTGATAAAATCCGTAAATTAAGTCTTTGGTGGAAATCCATTAAAAACAAATTGGGGGAGGAAGGAACCCACCTGTCTTTTTTATTAAAGTCTATTGGTACAGTATTTTGATCAACCCTTCCTATATATGCTAATCCAAAAACAATTGTCAACTGTTTGATTTATACCTTCAATATAAAGAAACATTATAGTAGTACCTCTTAGATTCCTTTCCAGAACGAGCCTACTATTGATCTGTACATTAATGAAATATGGCACCATTGTACGTCGAGCTTTCGGGTCAATAGTCGCATCTAGGCGTGTCTAGACAGCGGCAATCGTTGTGCTGCTGACCTAGTACACTTTATAATTGTTTAGTTAAGATTCAACTAAGCCTTTAACTTGGCAAAAGATATTGTGATACCATACAAGATTAGATGACGGCTTGCCTCTCTAACTATGCAGTTTTCGAATTGGAAACGTATCTTGATATTTAAATAAAAGTAAATATAGTTAGGCCGGTACTTCAAGAAGGTGTAGGTACTTTTGTATATTCGCATTTCGTTATACTTAGCGCATAATTGGGTCACAATTGAAAGACTGATGTCATCTGAAGGAGGACTTCCCGCAAAATGGTTTATTTTTTCTTTATATAAGAAGCTACCCATTCCATTGCTGTGAGTGATTTGATGTTACTTTTGATTTTGTTTTCCAATCAAACTACGGCTTGTTCTTCTTCTTCTTCTTCTTTTTTACGAAATGAGATGCAATGAAATAAAATGGATATGAATATGGCCTCACCCACAACTTAGCGGGTATTTTGCACAATGTCAAGTAATTAATAGCAATAACAAATTCAATAAATACACATTATAAACAAAATAATGGATGTGACATGATGAAATGAAAATGGCGTGCCTCCGGCTTGTTCTTAATTTTGTATAGAATGCACGATTGTCATATGTCACGCTTCCAAACTGAACTACAATTTCACGTTCTTTAGTTAAAAGTTACTTTGATCTCTTTAACTCAATGATTTATGGATTCAGTTATAAAAATAACTAGGTATGCCGATGATCTGGTGACCTTGGTTTCCAATTTCCACAACGCGCCGGTACTAAACTTTTACGTCTGCCGACCGTAAAAACTAAGCTGTAACCATCTTATATTGATGAGATAAATTCGTTATCGTATTCTGCGCCTACGGTTATCATGAATACATTTTTATGATAAACAAACTCTTGTATAACCAACGACGCGCGTTTTACTGATCAATAGACAATACAACATGTAAGAGGGGAAGATGGGCCTTCTCATATGGCTTGATATGTTTATAAAGAACCTCTTAGAGGGGAAGGTAGAAGCAGGGAGGAGGCTGATCAAGAAGCTAAATAAGCCAAATTAAAGACAGGGTTTTGACTTCTATCGTGATGTGAGAACGGTCAATTTGGGTTGGAACAGGCATAAAGAGCATGCCGGGGCGCCACAGTAGTATGCCAAGTGCGATCCTGTGGCGCCCCGCTCAAAGGCGGTGAAGGCGGACCGTGGGGTTTTAGCCGGTAAGAGTCCGGCATAACCACATCGTCACCCCCGTGGCGGTGTGGTATCTATGAGGATTTCCCCACGTTAAAAAAAAAAAAAAAAAGGCATAAAGAGCATAATCAGCTACACCGACAAGGATCTAGCCATAAACTAGAAGAGAATGACACCTACATAAATTGTCTAACGAGTTAGAATCGATCACGATAGCCGCCAACCACAGACAATCAAAGAGAATTGAAAACTATGTTACTCTTGTCTATGCCAAAATAGGGACGACACCTGCGATCGGTAGTAGACTAGTAAGGTTCAATCGATTACACAACATTTTTTTTTTTTTTTTTTTTTTTTATTATTTTTATTTGTTTCGCTGTTTGGTTTTAATAATCGCAAGATTATAAGTTTTGATCAATTTGATTTTTATAGGAAGAAATGATTATTTTGAGGCCTGGGTTGGCGTGGCCCGCGATTTGATACAGGTTTTTTGCCAAGACCAGGTCCTCATTGTAAGAGATGATAGGGAGGAGGATAGTAATGGATTTGATTTTTACATTATTTACAACTTCGAGTTATCTACAACACTATGATGATGATTGAATATGATGATGATTGTGTATTTTTTTTTTTTTTTTTTTTTTTTTCCCTTCTTTTTTTTTTTTTTTTCCCCTTAATTTAAGTAAATAATAATTTTAAGTGCCGTTGAAGGCCTTGAGGCGGCGTACGATGCCGCTCCAGAAAGCAATGTATGAATTAAAAGAGGTTCGCTCCTTGAGGAGGTCAACGAAGTCGTATGGCAAAATGCCCATGCCCAGACAGTGCCTTTCGTGCTTTGTTCTTAAGAAGTCAAATTCAGGACAGGCTGTGATTAGGTGTTCGATGCTTTGCTCAGTTGTTCCGTCGCATGGGCAGTTCGCGTTCTCTGTAATCTTAAACCTATGTAAATAGGCCTTGTGGTAGCCGTGTCCGGTGAGGAGCTGAGTGAGCTCGAAGGTACGTTTAGTGAGGGAGAAGAGATTGTCGACGCTGTTGAGAGTCGGTAGAAGACGCTTTGTGTGCGCGCCCTGAGGCGCACTGATGTAGCGGGAGTTCCATATCTCCCTATGTGACCCCCTGGTGTGGAATTTCACATAGGAGATAGGGAACTCCGCGTAGTGGGGCGCTCTACGCAGCCGGGTTGCTTCATTCGCGGCGGCGTCTGCAGCCTCATTTCCCACTATCCCGGTGTGAGCCTTGACCCAGGCGAGCTTGATTTTGTTGGGATGATTGAATAGAATGGAATGAATCTGGGTGATTAAGGGATGAGTGTTGCTTCTATTGCGGATGGCTTGGATAGAGGAGAGAGAGTCAGAGTAAATTATAGAATGAGATTACACAACATTGAAATGCAGTTATTGATTAGCCAATGACGTCCATCCATCCCTCCATCCCTAAAAACCAAGAAGAATCCCAAACTCGGAAATCAACACCCAATTTGCACAACAATAGATATTTTTTGCGAACAAAAACCCCTTTCCACCGGCGCTCGCTCCACCATTATGACGTCACTGGGTGCCAAACTACCTTCCTATTGTGTTTTTTGTACGGAGATGTTCGCGGCGCAGTCGTGATTGTTTACCTTCTATTGCCTCATCATTAAACCAATGCCTTCGGAAATGCCGGCGTGGAGAATTGTCAAGTTGAGAACTGGGTTTTTATTACGCATCGTGTAGGTACCTGCCATTATACCAGGTAATTATAGAATTAAACTATTTAGGAGTCGTTAATGAGGGAGCCATGGCCCATGAGTCATTTTTTTTTAGATAATGGCCTCACCCACCTTTGGGTATTTTGCCAACATCAAGTGGAATGAATATTTTTCATATCAAATATGGGAGGTTCTATGCAGAGTCTATGATTCCATGTTATTTTAAAGTATTCATAACCACGTTTGAATCTAGTCTCCCAACAATTAAAAGATAAATTCGGAAGGAGCTAAGACAAGTTGTGCGAATAACATTTTTCTTTTTTGTTATTTGTTTTGTCAGCCCAGTTGGACCCGGACACGATGGGGCCTCCACTTGTCAAATACTGTGATTTTTTGGCGATTAATCTTCTTCGTCGTTATATTATTTCCCAAAAAAATGTGATTCTTTGATAAATAATGTGTAATATTAGTGGGATTGTGTGTTTATTACCCATTGAGTGTTCATAAACGTGCACGGGTGTAGGAAATGAAAAAAAATTGTATAACTTGACTTTTCCAGTTCTCCCAATATGTCCGGTAAATTTTCAGTAAAGTATCCACAGCTTTACTGATAGGATTAGGGGATTCATTTCATCATCATCAACATTTTCATTATCATCAGGGGTACTTATTATTCAATAACAATAATCAAGAATTACTCGACACTTGGCAAAAATTGCACTATTTTGTAGCTGATCGCCAACCAAAAAAAAAGAAGAAATCATTATTGCTATACTATTAGAACTTTAATAGCATTTGGCTAGAAAGTATATGCTTTGTTTTTTTTATAACCTTGGCGAAATAGTACATCTAGATGACAATCGATACATAAATGCGGCTCTCGATAAGATAACATCAAACGATAATGTTGAATTGATAATTATGACAGCTTGGAATTTTATCGATTTTTTTACGCGAGAATGGTGGATACAAATGCTTGTACTCAACATAAGGGAACCAGATCTTTGCAGATAACAATAAAAAAGATAAAATCGACGGTCCCTACGTACTACATAAAGACATGTCAAAAATTGATTTTTTTTTTATTGCACATTGGCTTTAGATTTTCCATATACTTACACATACCGATATGTTTTTTTTTTAATATTAATATTTAAAAAAAAATTATATAGGTACTAGCTGCGCCCGGCGGTGTTACCCGCGATAAAAAGTATGAAAAATTAAAACATCTATCCCACGGGAACCATACATTTTACCGGGATAAAAAGTAGCCTATGTGCTATTCCAGACTATAATCTATCTCTGTGCCAAATTTCATCCAGATCCGTTCAGCCGTTCGGGCGTGAAAGAGTAACAAACATCCATCCATCTATCCATCCATCCATCCATCCATCCAAACTTTCACATTTATAATATTAGTATAGATGTGTTAGATTTTAAAGTTAGTACAGATATTAGAGTGAGCACAACAACTACATATGAGGGTACCCCCGATTAAACTTTGACACTAGGACGTCAAACACCTCAGTCCTCCCGTGACCATGGTTGCTGTAAAGCAGCCGGAACGTCGGGAACGTAACAAAACGTATAATAAACGCGACAAAATCCGTAACATTAGTTTTATTTCAATGTGTAGTATTCGCGTAAATATAAGTAATCAATATTATAAGCGATAGATCATTATCGTCATGACTGCATCGACATTCGTATCATGACTGCTCGATTATGACTCAGAAGTTTCCCTAATAAAACCTTGAGCCAACAATAACTGAGTTAACACTTGGGCATATATGTTACAAAACTTTTTAGACTTGAATTCGGTTCTGAACAACTAAGTTCAAAAGTCATATTTGCCCATACAGATAGTTTCCAATAAATTTAAAACATAAAATGAAAATCCGACTGTTAAAAAGGCGAAATAGCGAACTTAACGTTTTTTGCCTCGGTAACCTTCGAAGGGTTTTTTTTTAATTCCTTGGTAGGCATATTTTGTAAGCCAAAAACAAAAAATAAGAATCGACAAGTACATAAGAAATTGAAGATATAACATAAAGACTAACATAAAAATCTCTGTCTCTTCCTCAAAGTGTCCATTTGTATAGCTTGACGATAGATATAAATGTTATTAAGTACCTAGGTACCTATACGAATGCTCATATTTATTAGCCAAGTAAAAAGACATAAATAATTTAATGTACCAAATAGATCACGATTCGAATACTTGCAAACAATACTTAATCTTAAATCAACGCAATAAGGTCATAAATAGGCTAATATGAATCACCTTACAGACAGAAACAAAAGTTTCCACAACATTGCGTGTATAACAGTGAAAACTTACCTCGACTTTTTTGGAGTACTCTTCCTGTACGCGATCCTGGTCCTTCTTCAGTTCCTCGTTCTTTTCCAACAGAGCCTTCCCCAACTCTGCAGCAAGGAGTAAGTCGGACTCCTTCTGCTGGAGCTGTGTCCACAAGTCCACTTCTTGATTCACATCCATGGTGGCACTGGTATTCGCTGACATTTCCTCAACGTAGGCTTCTAAGTCCTCATAAAATAGTTCGTCGGACAGACTCAATGGGATGGGTGTCTTCCTTGTCCCGCTTCTACTCCTACTCCTCCTGTGTTTGCTCGAAAGTGTCTTCGTGCGTATGTCTCCTCTACCGACAAACTCAGTTTCGGCCGTTATGAAATTTGGCGATTTGTTACGATCTGGCGGTTCGGGCTCGGCGGTATCACTTTTACTACTATTTCTACTAATATTTGCACTAAATTCACCGGCCATTTATTTAATGTCTTCTAGTTTAAACTAAATAAAAAGCAGAAGTTAACTCTGTATTTTTGTGTAGCTATTCTTCTTGAAGATCTTCTCGATCGCCTGTTGGAATTTTTCCGTTTTGGGCAGTTTTATTTTGAATATGTTTTTGTTTGTATCGTAATCTTTTTTTGGGGCCATCATAGCGATGTTGTTTGGTCACATTTGTATCATTTTTCGGTTCACTGACACTACACAGCACAGCACAGGTATGTGATTTGGATGGTCGGCGTAACGTCGATACACTCGCGGCGCGGACAGCGATGTTGCCTCGACAACGGTACGGACACAACAGAACCGATGCGAAACCTTGGAGGTGAAACAGGCAGCGTTCGACACAGATTATGATATTTGTCAGAACGGTCAGTAGGTAGAAAAGGTTTTTTTTTAGAAAATAGCCTCACCCACCATTTGGGTAGATATTTTGCCAACGTCATGTGGAATGGTTTTTTGTAAATATCAAACATGCGAGATTCTACGCAGGCCTGGTACGTAGACTAGGCCTAATAAACCCCCCTAGTTCTATAAGTAAAGTTGAGGATACTTTACTGAAAAATTACGGGACTTCTCGGGAGAACTGGAAAAGTCAAGTTATACTACTTTATTTCAATTTCCTTCACTAAAGCACATTTATGATCA
This sequence comes from Pheosia gnoma, assembly GCA_905404115.1. Classification (NCBI taxonomy): domain Eukaryota; kingdom Metazoa; phylum Arthropoda; class Insecta; order Lepidoptera; family Notodontidae; genus Pheosia; species Pheosia gnoma. The sequence continues at coordinate 6,993,763 of FR989914.1, forward strand.
CACAATAGTTAATATTCCACTAATATTACACATTATTTATCAAAGAAACACATTTTTTTGGATAATCGAACCTTTTCAATTTTTTCCTTTATAAAATGGACAAATCAAATAATACTGATCTCATACCTACCTGCCTAGTCTAATCTTTGCTATAAATCAACACGTGCGTTAAAAAGAGACAGGTAGACAAAGAAAGCCTCGAACTGCTGCGTCAGACAAGGACAACTATACATCATCAAGGTGATGCAAAGAGAGTGGTCAAACATAATGTCGAAACATTTATTTTTAATGTTAGTAAGTATACGTCAGGAAATGATATCACACTGATCCTACTAAATTCATATCTAAATTAGGCATGATTTTGTAAAAACTGGACCTTGAGAGCTAGGTTTTTATTTTTATTAGTTTTTTTAGGGGCAAGATTATTTATTTTGTACCTTTTGCCCTCGGTTTCTCCCGCGCCGTCGAATTACTCTGCTGCTCCGACCCCAATGATCCCAGCGCGACGATACTACACGGATTCAGGAATGTTTGAACAGTACCAACAGACAAGAATACTAAAAAAATATCTAATAACGTTCATATCTTTATCTTTTTTTGTAAGTTGACAATCAGCTACAAAATAGTGCAATTTTTGCCAGTATCGCGTAACATATTTCATTGTTATTTTAATATATAAAAACGCCTGACGATGATAATATAATAATAATATATGAATAATGATGTTGAGACGATGATGATGTTGAAATGAATCCCTTACCCCTATCAGTAAAGCTGTGGAAACTTCATGGTTGCTCTTTTTAAAAAGATCCGTATCATAATTATAAAGTACCTAGGTACCATTTTAGTTTTATCGTCGAGAAACCAATCATGAGAACCATTATACCACGACGAAGGTCAACTGGTGATGTGAGACTCCTACTCAAATCTCAATAAAAACGTGACGGCGTCCCACCAATCCGCTGATAGATGGGCTATCTAAAAAACAAATAGTAGCATAACATATCGTACGTATTTCATATCCATTAAAAAAAATCCTCTTAGCGGAAAAGGGAAGATCTTCCAGCCAGGCGGGTGGTATGCCTGGCGGGGCGGCCGCTATCCCCCGACGGTTATTGTCAGGATCTTGTATATATGTTACGTGCTCCAAAAACTCTCATAGCGCGTTTCAGGATTGTACGGAGCCTTCGTCATTTGTTCTGAATGTCATTTACACCGCCATCTGTGTAGCTTCTGGCTAGGTTGGAGAAGTCGCTGCACTCTATAATAGGTACCATGCCGTAGAGGTATTAGTTCTATTTGACCCCATTAAGTATTCATACCTAATGAGAGTAACCTACCATCGCCTAGTTACCATATCGATCCCACAACACTCATAACGAATTCCTTCACACAAAGCGCCAAGCTAAAAATTTCCGAGAATTGAAAACCAGTCTCATCTTTAAAGAAACAAGGAAAGTAGTTCTTTTGTTAATAATGATGGCACCAAGCGATGATATGGAGATGGAGAAGATAGCTGAAGATGAACTGTCCAAGCTACAGAGGCAGGTAATGAAGGTTTAGACTTAATTCTACTTTATTTTCATGTCTTCATTACAATAAGAATAGCTTTAAACATTCACCAACTAAGAATTTAAATGGACTGACTTCCATCAGCGGATGAAAATTATTAATCATTCAAAATTCGAATACTGTTCAGGGTTCTAAATAACATACGGCTTTTGATAGCCTACTAGTTAATGACCTTGTCTAAACCGACCGCGCTGCCTCGCGAGGCACAGATTACGCAGATTAAGGCCTCAGCCTCGAATTTAGCGGGCAGCGGGGCGGCGCGGCGGCGGCGGCGCGGAAGCGGCGCTCGTTGGCCGCCCCGCGCCGCTGCCGCGCCGCTATTTTCGAGAACCGGTCCATTTGATTTTACGCATAAGATCCTGCCGCTCCCGCGCCGCCGCCGCCGCGCCACCCCGCTGCCCGCTAAATTCAAGGCTGAGGCCTAACAGCGAGGCAAATGGCAGCACTCGCCTGAGATAAACGATCGCGCTGCTGGTTCGCTCGAGCGCAGTGTGAGTGCGGTCGAGTAACGAGTAAATACTATATCAGTGAGATAAAGTTCTTTAATAGATGACAAGTCTTATTACAGTTCAGAGTTATGGAGATAGACCGTGGTACGGTGATGAGCAGCGTACAGCCGACCCTCAGGATGCAGAGGAACATCATCGCGACACTCAATGCTGAACTGGAGAAGATCATGTTGGAACTAAAGGTAAAACTTCCGTTAAAGACATACAAATAAAACTGATTCTAAAACTAGCTTGTGCCGGGGCGTTCCTGCAAAACCATTGATTTTGTAAAATGTTGTCTTTCCCAGTTTACCAAAAGCACTTCCAATCTTCTCGAGGGTACGAGAACTCGCGAGAAGCTGATTGCTCTTCTAAATGAGCACGAGAAGTACGCTAGCGAAGTGCGTGAACACCGCGGCACTATCAGTGAGCTGGACTTTCTGCTCAAACAAGTTCAGAAAGAGATTAAAGCGCTGAAGTTCAAAGGAACAGGATTAGAGTTGGTAAGCTAAATGTTTTTGTAAACTTAATCAACTTAGAACATGATATGACAGAAAATCCTAATATAAATCCGAGTTTCCGCATTTTTCAGGAGTATGCAAAGACACTGTCCAATCAGACCGTGGTGAGCCAACTGGAGAATCGTCTGGACACAGCAATGAAGAAATTCAACACGGTCAACAGCGAGAACTATAACATGAGACTAGAGATAGACCGTTTATTGCGTGACAGGTAAAATTTAATTGTTAAGAAGAAAACAATGTAAAATAGCTAATAGTGCCCACTTAGGCCTTCACAAAATAAATGACCTATTTGACTTTGACTCCATGAGTAATTACTTACTACAAGATGCACTACGTAAAACATGGTATGGGGGCAGAAATAAAAGTGTACTAATTGATCGATCAGCCTCGACTTCCTCAGGGTTGATTTGTCAATAATTTTATTCAAATGTTCTAAGGCATTTCGAAATGTTTTTCAAGGCAATTTTTCAACACTCTATGGAAGAATCAGCTCAAACGCCTGATGGATGGGAAGGCCATGATCATCGAACTCCTGGAGCAGGCCATTGCAACATACGACCAGCGAGAAGAGTGGTGCGCTAAGCTGGACGCGCTGAAGGAAAAAGCAGCTATGGATTATAGAAAACACTGTTTGGTAAGTCTTCCTAAAAAACTCAAATTAAGGAAACTGAGCTGTCAGCAACACCAAGAGTCTGAGCTGAGATGGCTGGAGTGACCAGTCAACCTACCCTCACACACAAAATAGGCGCATTTAACATATAGTCGTATACACGCTGAGGAAGAAGAAGCAAAATGGAAAGCTATAGACTTCCCCCTACCGTTTCTCTTAAAGCTGGGACACTAACTACAGTGCCACTCCAAGTGTATGGGTTCCTCAATTATGTTCAAATCGTTTAGGAAGTCCGTGAACTGCAACGTCAGCTCGACCACAGCATGAAGCTGGAAGAGTTTCTCCGCACCAAGGGGACTGTCAGGCTGACGGCTGCTGACGCGAAGGCGGAAGCCAAGAAACTGGAGCAGCAGGAAGAGGAGATGAGGGCTTATAACAATTACGTTAACATTCTAGATGCCTTACGGGTAAGTGTTGTTAAGCTGACGGACCTATTTGAAATTCATAATTTTATCTAAGTTTTTTAAATAATCTTATATATATATAATAATCATTTACCAACCATTATACCATGCAATTTCATAGATACGCTACTGGTTACGTGTAAATATGTATCCCGGAAACTTGCGGTTATCTATGAAGATTTCCTAACAAAAAAGGATTCTTACGGTACATTCTAAAGTTCTCTTTGCGGTGAATTCTCTTGACCAGGGTTTGAACTGGCAGTTTATATTGTTATGTTTTCAGGAGTTCACCGGCGATGAGGACGTTGACAAACTAATCCAGGAGTTCACGCGCCGCGAGGAGGAGAACTACGCCCTATTCAATTACATCAACGAAGTCAACACAGAGCTGAAGAACTTGAGCGACAATGTGAAGATGCTTAAATCCAGTATCGGTATGTATAACCAAGATACCTGGGCCCCAAGTCTGCTAACACAATCGATGCATAATCAAACAGCAACCGCATAGTAACTGTCACTATGACAGATATCGCATACAATATCTGTCAATTAATTACTGTTACATTGTTATTGTTATTGCTATTGATTACTTGACATTGGCAAAATACCCGCTAAGTTGTGGGTGAGGCCATATTCATAGCCATTTTATTTCATCGCATTTCATTTCGTAAAGAAAGAAGAAGATTATGAATCGATTGTGTAAGCAGACTTGGGGCCCTGTAGGCTTTGATCATTGGTGTTATCGTGGCATCGTACTCTTTGAAAGGTTATTCGCACAGTTGAGTTTTTTTCGGCCTTTGTTGCGTAGGGGTGCCACGATTCGAACCATCAGCGGTGTATCATAGTTTGACCAGCCAATTAGCATAGGTAGTTGATAGTGTTCCTGCTTTCTATACCGAGGATCCTGGGTTCAAATCCCCTCAAAGGACTTTTTGTGCTGAGCACCAATGTTTGTACCCGAGTTATGGACGTTTAATATCTATATAACTATTATTATATATTGCTGGGATCTTCCCTAGTCCATTCTACCATACCTACATAACATGCAAACTTTCAATGTTATGGGCCAGATATTCATCTGATAAAACATATTTTCTGTAAATGATTTATGACCATAATAGAAACCAATAATAATCGGACTACGTACAAGACCAAGCTTATTACTAATACTGCATCAACAGATGAAGAAACCGCTAAACACCAAGCGAAACTCTTCAAGCAACAAGACAGTATCGAGTGTCTCCGCGGCACATTGGACGAGCGGCGGCAAGCGACGGCGAACGCGCGCGCCGTCTGCGAACGAAACTCGCAAGTGTTGGCGCTGCTGTTACAAGGCATACAGAATTTGGCCCTGTCAGTATATAGTCTAAGGCTTCTCAAAATAGGGCTTTTAAAATGAGGGCGGAATTATACGGCTAGAGCTTTTTTAGGACCCAGATTTATTTAGGGCTCATTGTTGGGACTCAACAATACCCCGGAATATGACGAAAATTAGAAACACAAAATACAAAATGCCCAGGTGTTGTGTTCTATGTTGGCCTCTATGGTTGCCGTGTGCGCCTTCTGTGGTCAAAGTTTCTCATAATATAGTTATAGGAAGACGCTACTGTTAATTTTTCCAGATCGTCTGACTGCAACTCGCTGCCTCTTCTGAAGCTTTTGGGCAAAACGTTTGATGTAAACGTGACGAATGCGCGCCTGTACATCAAAAGCTTGGAGAAGAAGGTCATGGAGATGGTCGACGCGATCAAGTTTGATGAGGTAACAACAATTAATATCACTGGCACTGATTTTTGTAGGATTTCTTGGCTGCTGTAACATTGAGCTTGGTATATGGCAGGCGGTGCAGCGGCAGGCGGAGAGCAAGGAGCGCACGCCGCCCTCCAGCCGCCGCCGCGCGCGCGCCGCCCGCCCCGAGCCGCGCGCCCCGCACGCGCCGCACGCGCCGCACGTGCCCGCGCACGCCTAGCCTGCCACCACACTACGCTGCTGCCGCCTAGATGACCAGCAGACTGATCGACGAATCGACATCGGAAACGGAATAGTAAACATCCGACATAGATAACCGCAATCGCTATTAAAATTTCCGAATTTAATTATATTCGATGAAAATATCAAATCGTTTTTCCAAAAAGTTTCCGTCGGAAAGGTCGTCGGGAGCAACATCAACATCGGAATGTTTCAAATCCGTTTCCGATATAGATTTCGAATAATTTAAAATAACCTACAAGGTCGCCGCCACCGATACACCTACATGCGTAAACCGAGAATTCTTTCAGGCTCAGTTATTTTTTTGAAATTATCAGCCAACTTCAAATGCGTTGATTTATCAAGCAGATGAATTGATTCCCTTCAAATAAAAATCCGGATAAGTATTACAAAAGTTTTATTGCCTTATTTTTTTTTATTATACAGCACCGGTCGCATTATTTATTGGTACCACCGAGAATTGAACCCATCATTAGTTCCACCGGCGGTACTGTCCGGTAATAATAGTGGAAACAAATGTCAATTCCAACACTGACATTCATTGGCACGGAATAATTTTTTTTTCGTCTCTTTCGATATGTATCAGTTCTATTACGGGATTGATGATCCCGCGTCACGTATCCGCTGCTCTACCTAAAACAAAATAAAAAGTAATATAAGGCCCTCGGAGTCGATACTGAGTGTCTTATATTGGACATCACGACGCCTGGTAGTGGGCGTCGCGACGCCTTATAGTGGGCGTTGCGACGCGTGATAGTGGGCATCACGACGCCTTATAGTGAGCATCGCGACGGCCGCTAGTGGGCATCGCAACGCCTGATAGTGGGCGTCGCGACGCCTTATAGTGGGCGTTACGACGCGTGATAGTGGGCACCACGGCGCCTTTTAGTGGGCGTCGCAACGCCTGACAGTGGGCGTCGAGACGCTTGACAGTGGGCGTCGCGACGCCTTATATTGGGCGTCGCGAAGCCTGATAGTGGGCGTCGCGACGCCTTATAGTGGGCGTCGAGACGCCTGATAGTGGGCGACGCGACGGCTGATAGTGGGCATCACGGCGCCTTATAGTGAGCATTGCGACGGCTGATAGTGGGCATCGCGACGGCTGATAGTGGGCATCGCTACGACTGAAATTGGGCGTCGCAACGCCTGATAGTTAGAGGGCGTGGCGACGCGTATCTTCTCACCTCTTCTCGTTTCCTCCTTGTATCCGCACGGGCAGGCCGCGGGCCACCACGCTGCTGGCTATCATGACGTAGCCGCTGGATCCCCGCGCGCGGGATATGGCTCGCAGGAGATCGTGTTCAGGTACGAACTGATTCTTTTGCTCTACTGTAATGTCTGTAATGATATAAGATATATAGTTTATATTTATTATTTTTTCAGACGATACATTGTGGTATAAATCGTCTCAATATATCGACTATTTGTATCAAGCAGGTCGGTTCTATTAAGGGGTTTCATTAAGTAAGCTTACCCAAAAGTCCCTGGCTCCACTTGCTCTTGCCGACGCTGGGCCAGGGTGTCGCCGCCGCCGACGGCACGCACAGCGCCATCAGCGTGCTTATCACCTTGTCCACCTCCAGGTCAGTGACCTCCCACAGCATGCCGACCACCATAGGACTGTGAACAGAACACAAATTAGTACACATGATACAAAAAATTAGATCTTGAGAATGAATCGACCTGTGATGACCAAAATTTTTGGCCACGCCGCACCAGCCGCACGGACCCGCAGCCCGCCAGCAGCAGCCGGTACAGTACCTGCCGGCGATGTGCAGGTGGTGGTGCGCGGCGGCGGGCGGCGCGCGGCCGGGTGGCCGCACCAGCCGCACGGACCCGCAGCCCGCCAGCAGCAGCCGGTACAGTACCTGCCGGCGATGTGCAGGTGGTGGTGCGCGGCGGCGGGCGGCGCGCGGCCGGGTGGCCGCACCAGCCGCACGGACCCGCAGCCCGCCAGCAGCACACGGTACAGTACCTGCCGGCGATGTGCAGGTGGTGGTGCGCGGCGGCGGGCGGCGCGCGGCCGGGTGGCCGCACCAGCCGCACGGACCCGCAGCCCGCCAGCAGCACACGGTACAGTACCTGCCGGCGATGTGCAGGTGGTGGTGCGCGGCGGCGGGCGGCGCGCGGCCGGGTGGCCGCACCAGCCGCACGGACCCGCAGCCCGACAGCACGCACACAGCTCGGGCCCCGGCCGCGCCCTCCACCCCCGCGCCGCTGCCGCCGCCCGCCGCCAGCTGGCAGCCGTCACCGTGCCCACAGTACCTGGGACATTAGGGAAACATGTTCTTAAATATTTCTTCATATCTTTCGTACACATACACTCTGTAAAATTGTTTTGGTACTCAGCGTTGCTAGACGTACGACTGTGGTACGATGTACATTACGATATTTACTATCGTACGATTTTACAATCCTCCCGAGTGGTTGGCTAAAAAGACTATTATCTAAGCCGCACTATTTAACCGTACATAAATAATATCTATGGTCGAAAAATACTTTTTGGCGGGAAGTTGAACCGTGAAACTGTCAAATGTTTTATTTTCCAAAAAATATTTCTTTGATAAATAATCTGTAATATTAGTGGGAACCATTGTGTGTTCATAAACGTGCACGAGTAAAAAAAAAAAAATTTAATAGTATAACTTGACTTTTCAAGTTCTCCCAAGATATCCGATAAATTTTCAGTAAAGTATTCATAGCTTTACTTATAGGGGTAAGGGATTAATTTCATCATCGTCGTCATCAACATTATCATTATCATCAGGGGAACATATAATTCAATAACAATTATCAAGAATTACTGGACACTGGCAAAAATGGCACTATTTTGTAGCTGATTGCCAACCTTAAAAAAAAGAAGAATATCTAGTCTGGGGTCGAGTCACCTTCGTCCGTAGGAGAATTAAGTACCCTCGAGATACCCTACACGTGACCCTGGGTGGTGCCAACCAGGTGACAACTCTACTGGTAGGTGGTAGGCTTCGGCCGTGGCTAGTCACCACCCACTGAACAAAGCCATGTCGCCAAGCGGCCTAGCCGTGTTCCGGCATGATGTTCGGTGCTGCCGTTCATGGATGGCGGGTCAGATCAGTTGCGCTGCATGTGCCTAGTGAATGTAGCGTCTCTATCTACTGCCGCCTTCCTACCTAGGCAAGTATGCTCCATCGTAGATCTCATCGTCACTTACCATCAGGTGAGATCGAGATCAAATGCTTGCCTATAATGTAATAAAAAAAAAAACTATGGTCGCGAGAATACTCACAGGAACACGTCGGCTTCGGTGAGATATTTGAGGTAGTCTGCGGGCGGCGGCGGGTCGCCGATGTGCCCGCGCCAGCCGCCGCACCAGTACCGCACGAACGAGCTCATGCGCTTCTCCATGCGGTCCAGGTTCTTCTCTGCATATTATTATCCAAACCAAATTGTCATCGCCAATCAATTATGATTCAATTGTGTTACCAGTGATGGGACCCAGGCTGTGGCCTCATCAAAATTGGTAACAATATCATATCATATAATGTAGATGTTATGATTAGGGAGCGTTCAAGTATTACGTAACGCAATTTTTGGAGATTTTTGACGAAATCTAATAATGTTTTGTGATATTTTTCGTGAATTCTTTCACAGGATATTACAAAGAAAAATGTTAGTACTAATGATTAAATATAAATATAAGTGACAGTATAGTAACATTAATTTTTAAGCCGCTGCAGAAATTATACATCTATACTAATATTATAAATGTGAAAGTTTGGATGGATGGATAGATAGATGGATGGATGGATGGATGGATGGATGTTTGTTACTGATTGACGGATAAATAACTTCACCTCTGAAATTTTATAAAATATTAGGTTCATTTAATAACAGCACTCTTTCACGCCAGAACGGCTGAACGGATCTGGATGAAATTTGACACAGAGATAGATTATAGTCTGGAACAGCACATCAGCAAAGGATCGACATGATTTTTCGCGCGGGTAACACCGCAGGGCACAGCTAGTACTATAAATGCACCTGTAGGTTAAAGGTTGTCTTATAAAATAAAATAAAAATAGACTTTTGTTTCTCTCTTGACTACAAATTTATATCTATTTAACTCAGCCGCAATCTAAGGTTTTCTTATACCAAGCACAAAATAAAGGTACCAACCCACCTGGATTGATGACGTATCTGCCGACGTCACACTTCGCCGCGAAGTACCCGTCCACTACATCGGCCTGGTGTATCTTGTACAAATAGTATAGGAAGTGTATATTCTCCATCCTCGTGACCGGGTGCTGGTTCAGTATGGGCAGGGTTTCCCATGGGAATGTGTCGAGCATCTGGAAATGGATTTATTTATTACTAGTTGTTGCCCGCGACTTCTTCCGCGTCCTTAAATTTTAAGTGAAGCTTACCACAATACATTAGTGAAAACAGCAGCCAAATGGGTTAAGCCGTTTCTGAGATTAACGCGCACAAATGCACAGACAAACAGACAACAATTCTAGCAATCATTGTTTTGGGTTCTATTGCGTTGTAAAGGCCCTCAATAATAGTTTTTCTCATATATCTATCATGTACAGACAGCGATCAGATACATTTTTTATTATATGTATAGATTTATTGTGATATTATTATTATACAGCAACCACACAGGGCCCCAAGTCTGCCAACACAATCGATATATAATCGAACAGCAACCGCATAGTAACTGTCACTTTTGACAGATATCCCATACAATATCTGTCAAAAGTGACGGTTACTATGCGGTTGCTGTTCGATTATGAATCGATTGTGTTAGCAGACTTGGGGCCCAGGTTTCGTGTCCTACTAAAACGCCCTAATCGTTTGACGCGCTCCAATTTCACAAAAAAAAACAATAAGTTACAGGAATATGATCTCTAAATATAAACAAAATTGACTCACCTCGTCTACGATCAAAATGACAGGATGTCTCCTAGCTTTCTTCAGACCCAACTCTTCACTATCCTTAACCTGCATGGCAGCCTGAGAAAATGCCCTGATCCCATCAACCAAAGTGAAATGATGGAGTTTTTCAAAACATTTCGACAAACATTGTAAACATAATTCATTTAATAGTTTAAAGTCTTTGCTGCATGTTTCACAGTCTATGGTCAACGCTTCTCTGACGTCGTCAATGTTGCCATGTTCGGTTAATATTCTTCTAATGCACGATTTAATTTGTTGTGACTGCAACACTGGTGAACACTCTATTAGGTTGTATAAGAGGATCCTTTGCTTCTGCGTTAGTCTCATGAAGCTGAAAGAAATGGTACGATTTTTGTGACATTACTGGCGAAGTTGAAGCTGCGATCATTGATACTAATACAAGCACTCTACCAACTTGGCTATCACTGCTTCTATCAGCTATCATTATTTGATACTCACCCCCAATCATGAATGGTTGTGTCAACTATTTTCCTGATTTTGTCCTTCAGTGTCGCATCCACGAGTTTCCCGGTGAGCAGACAGCCCCAACCGCCGAGCCATTCTTTATCCATTACATTTATTACACTCTGGAATAAATAAAAAAATGATTAGGACCTCAATACTTATCTGACGGCCTGATGAGCGCAGTTGGTAGTGACCCTGCTTTCTGTGCCGAGGGTCCCGGGTTCAAATCCTGGTAGGAATAAACATAGTGTGATGAGCACGAATGTTTGTACCCAAGTCATGGATGTTTAATATCTGTACAATTAATATATTCTGGGTTCGCCCCCAGTCCATTGTACGGTACCCATAATACAAGCGTTGCTTAGTGTGGGATCGTATAGTCGGTGTGTTCGTCTGGCGATTATATTTATATTTATTTATTTATGTTAACTGTTAAAAACAAACTTATCCTGCGGCCGCAGACCACATGCGGCCTACTGAGCTTCAATACGTGGCCCGCCAAATGGAGACAATTGAAATATTGGGTACATATGATACAAGGGCATGTTTAAATGCAGCAAGAACTTGGAGAGAATGTTCCAGGATGTCACCTTCAAATTAGGGCACAATGAGATATTTTTCTAACTCAGTGGGAGAATATCTGCTTATATTTTTTACATGCAGTTGTCATGTAGGTTTTTTAGTAGGTATACACAGGGATGAATAGTTTAATCTGTAAAATTGCATGAAGTATCTTGCTCTGGGTGAAACAGGGCCCCAAGTCTGCTAACACAATGGATGCATAATAGAACAGCAACCGCATAGTAACTGTCACTTTTGACATATATTGTATGGGATATCTGTCAAAAGTGACAGTCACTATGCGGTTGCTGTTCGATTATGAATCGATTGTGTTAGCAGACTTGGGGCCCAGTTAGCATACAAGTGTAATGGTTGAATACCACTGGTTAAGAATATCTCTTCCATAAATCTTTGGGAATTAGAGTAGTAGGAATAATATTATGCATGGCAATTGTCACCTTCATCCTTAAATCTATGTCCTCCCTCCTACTCCAATAGTTCTGCACCAGCCTCTTGTTGTTTAAGAACTGTGCATTGTCTATGGTTTTGTAGTTCTCGTCCAGTAGTGAGTATAGCTCTGTAAATAGAGGCTTTTCACCTTCTGAAAATATAAGTTGAGATTAAGTTTACTGTGGGTGGACCTGGACTAAGCCCAGTGTAAGGGTCACAAGTACTTATATACAAATTTCATAATAAATGTTACCAACCTATTTAGTTTCAAGATTATGTGTAACCGTGTGTACCTGGTTTCAAGTATCTTTTTTAATGTAGGAAACTATTGTTTAAATGTAGTATCATTTTAAAACTCTTGAAATGTTCTATATTATTTTTGTTAAACACTTATATATAATAATTTAAACTCATGAATATTACAGTATATAATAAATAGAGTACATCGCTCGAACAACCAATGGCCATTGAGGCAGAAAGGGCCCCCCACAAGGTGGACTGATGACATCACACTTGTAGTAGGATGCCGGTGGGTGGAAGTAGCAGAGGACCATGATGTCTGGAACTCATTGGGGAGGCCTATGTCTGTCAGTGGATGTCTTTCGGTTGATTATATTTACTTACCCTTATTAACATTAGCAGGTATATTAACAGTGACGGGTCCCAGCCCACTGTCATCAATGTAGTCATTGCTGAATACGCTCAGGTATATTGAGTCTACTTCTGTTCTGTACTCATGCAACGGTTTCAGGTTCTCATTAGGGTTGTATGGAGCAGTCATTTGGATAATAGTCCATTCTGTAATTTAAGAAAATCAGCCATTTACATTACCTAATTCAATTATTTGGCATAATTTTAGGATGCATTATTGGGACTGAAAACCCATTAAGGCAAGGAATATTTAGGCCATAGTCTACCATCCTTTTATTTTTTGAGTTGGAAAGTTTTTCATGGATCTGCAGCTTCAGGGGAAGTTAGACAGGTATGGAGAGGCTAGAACAGCTATATGCCCATTAAAAACCCAATGTGATACTATTACACAATGAATGAGACGCTACAGGTTTGCCCTAGCATGCACTGTGACGCCCCGGCGGTTAGCTTAGCCTAAGCTGGACTTCCTACTCTAAAAGGGGAGCTAACCTGGAACATAGCTCACACTGGCATCATGTGGTTATATTCCCTAGACAAGTAGGTTTCCCCATGCTATTCTCCTCTATGATTGGCCAGATTCGTGATATATAGCATCACATTAATAATGATTTAACCAATATGCTTTTGTATGGCTATAGTATAATATAAATGATGCTTTATTCCTGAGGAAAGGGAGCTACAGTAGAGGTACATTTAAAGTATCATTAATAGAGCACTTTTTCGGAAAATTAAGTTACACTATTCTAAATTTCTTTCAAATATTTAAGGGGTATCTAGAAGTCCACATAAAAAAAAATGCATTTATCATAGTAGTCTGGATAGGATGAGAATGACAACAGGATTGCCTCCTATTACATTGGCTCTAATACCACATGTGTGGGTTTAAAACATGGCATCTCTGCTCAGCCCTTCATGGCAGTCAGGTGTGATGATTTTATTTTCGTAAGTATTAAAATGTTATTACCTTTAGGTAACTCATTCAGTATCTTCCTGAAGTTGTCGATATTGTTGTCTGAACTGAATTTTAGATATCTCTTGTGAAATGGGATCTCATCAGTTAAATTAATTTTTTTTAACACATCTGTGACATCATTAGTTTTGTTCAGAAGGTCTAACAGCTTTTCCTCTTTCTTTGATCTGAAAAATAAACTTAATGCACTGAACAGGTGGTATAATTTTGTATAACTCACATGAAATTGATTGATAAAGGTACACTTACATTGGGTTTGAATCAATCAAATATTGTATAGGTTTTATGTAGCTGGTTATTTTGTGTAGTTTATTTCCTGTAAATAAAAACAAGCAAAGGGTACTCAATGTGGTTTGCTTGAGCCACAATTTTAAGGCAATAGGCACTCCTACTAGCACCGGGGTACTGGAGGAATGATATCTAATGGACAAAAAATTGCTATGAATTTAGGAGTCATTATAAATGAGAAACTTACCAGCTGCTTTTATCTGTTCATCTCTGTACACTGCCATGATCCTCAGGGATGCTGATACCGCTTCACTCAGATGGAAGGCACATCCTATATCATCACTGGATGCTAAGCATTCTTCTGCTAAAAGTTTTCTACCACCTAATAAAAAAAACACACATTATCTAGAATAAATAAGGTTTTTATAGTTCTAAACTAATCTAAACATATCTACTGTGGTAACAAAGTTTCTAAAAGACGTTTTCTAGGACTAAGAGTTGCGTTACAACTCATAAATAAATCTAACAAACACGAACTTCGCAAATTATAACTTAATAACTTCAACACTTACTTTGGTAATTTGGTCCATTAGGTGTGGCTGGCACATCGTTTACATACTTATTCAATATATTTTTGAATAAAGGCTTCGTAAAAGTTATCTCATTCGTGAAAACATCGAAATCTTCCATATTATATGAATTATTAGTATGTAAAAATATCAGATTCGCCAACCATTTTTTGAATTCAAATAACTTGACATTGACAGTTTTCTTCTTTTATTTTTGTAGCTACAAAATAAAGCCACTTTTGCCAGTATCCTACGTTCATGCCCACCTGTGGTTCATGTGATGACGATGAAAAAGTGAACACTATTAGTACATTTGTGTATACTTTACTGAAAAATACTCGACTTTACCGTTACACAGTTTATGGTTAAAAACTATATAAATTATTACAGTTTTGTTATTCTTACCGAGATTCGAACCCAGGCACAGAAATTAAAGTCACTTCACTACCAGCTTAGCCAATTGGGTCGTGACGTGCATGATTTGTTTTTAATGCTACGTATATTATCTTCTGTTATGTTGGGTCTATTATGTGTATAACGCGAAATTGTATATGTAGGTACTTCAGTACTTATTTTCAGGCCCTTTTTGTCTGTCTGTCTCTGTTCACGCATCACGGGAAATCTTCTTTTTGATTGGATCAATATCCTAAATAGGTAATTTTATCCCATAAATCATTGTGACTTATATTTGTCGTTGTCTTTAAAATGTGTTAAAAATAACATAAAACTATGGCCTTCTATCGAAACGTGGTAAAAGTAAAAATGTTTTCATAAACGATTTGGGATTAGTCCGTTCGCCTTGCCTACCTAGTGAATAAGCTGAAGTCAACGCGTAAGGAGTTACGGGCACGATTAATCTATACTTCTATACTAATCTATACTATACTAATATTATAAATGTGAAAGTTTGGATGTATGGATAGATGGATGGATGTTTGTTACTCTTTCACGCCCGAACGGCTGAACGGATCTGGATGAAATTTGGCACAGAGATAGATTATAGTCTGGAATAGCACATAGGTTATTTTTTATCCCGGTAAAATGTATGGTTCCCGTGGGATAGATGTTTTAATTTTTCATACTTTTTATCGCGGGTAACACCGCCGGGCGCAGCTAGTATTATATATATTACTTAATAAATGGCGATATAAATCATGAAAAATTACTTATCTATGGTTTTATTACTTATGCCTTGTCCACTTTCTATAGCCTTATGTATAATGAGTCTGTGACAAAGAATATTAATTAGCGAACGACTACATTGATATTCTATTCTACCTGCTGTATTATGTAAGCAGCGAGCAGCGTGTTCTGTGGTAGGTATAGTAGGTACTTATCTATATCGGTAGCGCCATTATTTACCTACCTACCTATGTCCAAGTTGGCTTTGATTCTACGCTTTCTATTAAGGTGGACCCACTTTACACGTTCGCTCTTTACCGCCCGAATCGGTTCTCGCATTGGAAAGACCTCACGTGTAGCGATAAACAAGAAAACGCTCAAGCACAATCTGTTTTACGTAGTTTCGGTAACGTAACGTCTTCCATCCCTCTCACACCACAGGTTTCATAAATAAGTATGACAGTGACAACATGTTTTGTCGATGACGTTACGATTACATTAGAATTTCCTGCTTACCCTACAGGCGTTATATAGTATGTACTTACTTATAGGTGATATCAAATAAAATGAGCAACAATGACGGCTGTGCGCAAGAATTAAATACAATTAAGCATGCGCAAAGTCGCCATCTTTGAGTATTTATTTGACGCGCCCTGAATCTTGTTAATTTATTGCATACCTTCCAACAGAATAAGCGACACAAGTGTACCCAGTTTTGTGAAACTAAATTTATACTTAATAGGAGGTAGGTGCCTACCTCAGGTATACTGTATAGCTGGAATAAAACTACCACGTGTTTTACATTTTTTTTATTTATAATAAACATAAACAATGCGCAAATCAGCCAGTTAACCGTCAATTTGCCACATTACCTACAGTGTAACGACTTTCACGTCGCAAGCAAAAAGAATACATTTTGTAAGTAGGGTAAAATAAGATTAAAGTTTTTTTTTTCTAAGGTAAAAATTAACTGAAAATGATTGTTACACTTAAAATGACTAACGAAATGCTCCTTAAAAATAACAAAAAAGAAATACATACGTAGTGGCACGGATAAAACATTTTACAAAACCATAAAAAATGGGTAAAAGATAACTTCTTGTGCAATAAATTAATAAAGCACACAACGTAAACATTTCATTATGCCAAACAAATATATTATGGCCAAAAAGGTTATTTTATTTTAGCTGCCAGCAATACTGCTTCTTTGATACAAAGGAAGGCGGTAAATGATATGATTGGAGTACATTGAAACAAATGCTTACAATGACGACTGCAAACTATTCTCGCCACGATCTATCAATTGGATGCCGTTCAAAATAAGGACAATACTGATGAGTAATACATGCCAGAGTCTACGCCGCACATTGATATAGAAGTAGGCTATACTATACAAAGTTCTTAGACTACAGTGCGCATTATTGCTCTCCAGGTGAACATTGGAATAAATCATAGATAAAAACAAGGATGATTGGATATCTAGATGGGACATAGACAAATCCGGAGATTTTGAACACTATGCAACACTACGTACCTACTGTTACATAATGGTACATCCTCATATTCGTAGTAACAGAGTCAATTTTAAAATAAAATTACTAAAATTCAAATCTATCCAAGACCCTAGAAGACACAGTTACATTGGGTACTGTTACCTCCATTAAAAAGGACATGAGGGATATAAATTATCATATTCTATGACAAACCTAGATCTAGGATCATAGGTGTGATCATAGATGACATGAAGGAAACTATGATTACAGAATCATGTTTCAATTAAATTAACAAATAAATAGGCTATCCTGGATGTGTGATAATGCTATTATATTATCTTTATCACAGAAATACTAGGACACATAGCTACCGAATCTAGATTGCAACATGTTTGCTCATACCCACTCAAAACTATTATAGCAATGTGGACAAAAAAAACATTAATTTCACATTAGCTAATAGATTTCATTGACTTCATGTTTAATCCATTAAAATTGTATGATATTGCAAATAGAGGATAGAAGAATTTAACGCACAAACGCTTGCAGCAGTGTTTCGCAACCTAATTGGTAAAGCCTCATGTAAACATAGACACAATGCCAGACTCCGAACACGACGCTGAACCTAGTTATGTATGAAAACTAAACGGTGCAATAGGAGCAATGTACGGCGGTTTATCGAGGTCAAATTCTACCAAAATTCACTCGCAGTATTAAGTAATTGGCTCATTGATTTGGTATTTGGCGCATATTTCAACGATTCAAATTTGGAACGAAAAGAAAAACAATTGCCATAACTTGTGCTTTAAGAACAAGGCGGTTGTTATCAGCTTAGTGGCCACAATTGAAAATAAGTCCTTGTGCGGCGTAGGTACAAAGTAATACAAGCAACAGTGCTGCTACAATATAAAGCAAAAAGCTTAGAGCCTCCACACCTGCTCGATCGGTCTTATTTGACATGCGGAAATATTAACAAATCGAGCAGTACTAGAGGTACCCATAAAATATCCCTTAAATTTAACACATTTCTACTTTTAACTATAACATAAAAAATAAACTATTCGAATGAATTCAACATGCTTAGAAGTATTTTTGTAACTTTTACGAAGCTTTTCGTAAATGTTACAATGCAGGTTGAAGACTTAAACATCAATAGATTATGAGAACTATCTATCTAGTTAGTGATTTAGTAGTACACTAAGTACGGTATAAACCTTGTGTTATTCACAAACAACAAATCCACCTAATCTTTGTGTTACAGAACTATTAAACATGATGATATAAAATACCTACATTTCTTTTAATAATTGAATATAAAGGCATTCGTCGGATATGACTCGAAGGCACACATTTTTAAAACAATGATATAAAAACCTTTACGGTTGTCCATCTCGAATACTTTATCAAAACTACCTACAAACGCAAACCACCGCAGGTAGGTATATAAGTGTATAACATTCTATGTGAATCAAAAAGAAATTGTTTTTCCAAGCACCACCTCACACTACGTTAAAAAATCTCATTCAATATCGCTAACCCTATACCAGTTTTTAATATATTTTTAAACGTGTTAATTCTACGTGTAAATCTTAATATTTGTTTTAATAAATATTTTACAATATCAAAAAAGAACTTGTATACACCTATTATTGCCCTCATTGATACATATTTAGTAGCAACGAGCTACTAAATAAAATTAACGTATAAATAAATAAATAGGTATATACATTTGCCTCACTAAGATATCGGACAAACACTCAATCGCATCGTGATTTCTGAGATGAAAAGATTATGCATGCTTATCAAAATTTATCTTATTTACAATTTAAAAGATCGCGGAAAAAAGGCCTTGAAATCTATCACATTTAAGTTTGGGATACTTAATCGGCAATAGCCAAAATAAAATAAATAACTACTAATTATAAAACTTAACAGCAAAAACTGTATCTTCCAGTTAAAAGAATTAAGTAGCTGTTGTATTATGCGAATTACTGTTGCATTTATTCGAATGTGCACGCTTGTCTCCGCTCAAATGAGCATATAGCGTAGGCGTTAATACACTTGGAAATGCACGACCTCACAACAAGTTTAATTTATTCTATCTCGCACAAACGCACCGCTATCATACGCCCGCAGAACTAGTTTAAACTAATAATTGATTTAATAGGGCGGTGTCCCAGGGAATATCATCAAACTTGAAACATAATAAAAATGATCACATAGTTACATAGAGAGTGTTGAAACTAAGATGTGGCACTCAGCAAAATGGTAGTACAATAATATCCTGAGTGTCATCACGACACGTTGTTGATACCTACCCT
The DNA here is from genome assembly GCA_905404115.1 of Pheosia gnoma. NCBI lineage: Eukaryota > Metazoa > Arthropoda > Insecta > Lepidoptera > Notodontidae > Pheosia > Pheosia gnoma. The sequence goes on from FR989914.1 coordinate 7,013,178, forward strand.
TTTGTTCGAAGGGGTCGCATCGAGGATCCTTTCGTTTATCTTATCCTCCTCTCTGAAGTGTATTCGCGTGATCACAATGTCTCCCGTGCTGAGTGTTTGCGAGCCAACTTCTGCCTTCTTTGTTTCGTTGAAATCATTGCACCTACCGTCGAAAGAAGAATTATGGCATTTGCAGCAGCAATTTTGTCTATCCGTATCACCTAGGTTCAAAATTTGGCTTAAATTGGACCAATCCTTGTTTTTGAGCAATGGTAGTGTTTGTTCCATTGTCTGTGAGAATTTGTCCTCCAATTCTCCACTGAGCGGTGCAACTGCAGACAGGATTGCTTCAAGGCGATTTATCTTTTCCACTTTGTCCATATTGGTATCTGATAAAATTTCATCCATCATCTGCATGGATTCTGTGAGACTTGGTGGCTGTGTGGAGTGTGGGGAATATATGGGATCTGAAGGGTTGGACTCCAGACTAGCCATTTCATTTTCCCTCTCATCATCTTCTGAATCAGAATCCTTGTCTTGACCGATTGCTTCCAGTTTTTCCAATTTCTTAGATATTTTGTGGCATCCCTTCAATTTTTCTTTTTCTTCCTCAGTGAGTTCAATGTATCTCAACAATCTTATTTCTCTGTTGCTCAACACTATGTTTTTAGTGGTTTCAGCTAGTTTCTGCTTCAATTCACCAACTTCTGTGTTTATCTTTCTCTGCCTCTTGCGCAATTTTACTTCTGTAGGTTGAATGTGCATGAATACTTGTTCATTGCTCAATTCTTCAAAGAGCAGTTGATTGTCTGGTTTGATGTTGCCAGACATATATGCATAAATAGCTGGATTGACCAAAGAAAGAACATCAGAAGCAGCATAAATGATCATGTCCTTTGTCAAGGGTCTTCTTGCCCAATAACGTTGGTCTCTACGGTAGACATTTTTTAATTGTTCCTTCATTGGATTCATGGGTGCATTGTAGAGTTCACATAAGGCATTAAGACTTAAATTTTTCACTTTATAAACAGGCACTCCTTGTTGTTGCAATTGCAATACTGCGTGCGCCGCTTGTGTGTCGAATACATTTTTAAGGACAATTTCAAATTGATTGTGCAAATTGACTGAATCGTTTCTACAGTCATGAATAATTTTAACCACATTTTCACATTCAAGTAGCTCTTTAATTTTGCCCTCAATAACCATACCTGGACAAGCCATTATATCTAATATGTACACTTCACCGTTCATGGTAGCAACTTGACACATAGTCAATACTCCTTTAAGGCCAAGGTTTATTCCTTCACAATCGAAAGAAACAATGCTCTTGGCATTGCGTTTAGGTGCCATAATGCTTTCAATCAATGTGGCACATTCTCTTACATTAGCAATGACCGTTGTGCACTGTAGCACCTTTTGTCTCCAGGCTTCTCCCATTAAATTGTTCCTGAGGCTAGGAGTGCCATTTGTTTCCTCAGAGCTCCGAGAATTTAGGTGATTGTTCACTCTGTCTCTGACCATGTTTTCTGCCAAATTCTTAATGACAATAGAATTGATTCTTTGTTTAAGCGTCTGGTTAGCAATGTTGGCCTGTGGACCTCGGGGAGATTCTATAGGGCTGAGTATTCTGTTTGCAGGGCTTTTATGGCCATCAGAAGGTGTAGGGCTTGCAACAGGAGTTGGAATAGGTGACAGGGGCTTCTCTTCCACCACGGGCTTTGGTGTGTCAGTCTTTTGTGCTTTTGATTTTGCATTTAGATACATAACGGGTATTTTTGGTTTGCTTATAAGTGTTACAAGATTTGCTTGGACATGGAAGCTGTCAGAAAATATTTTCAAGAAAGCGCTCAAATCGGCTGGAGATTTAAACATCTGATACCAATATTCCTGCGGGAAGCGTGATATGATCAAATGGAAGAGTTGATCAACCATCACTGGCCCTTTGGCCTCTATGCACTGAGCGACATAGTCTAACAACTGTTGGGCAGTGTCTGTGTTAATATTAGCTACAGGTAGATTGTGGAATTGTTCAGAGTTTGTGTGTGCGTTACCTCTCCTATGATTTTCACTGACTAGAACGACATTGTCATCGATGATTTGGAAGGCGTCAGGATGCTTCATCAGGAACTCTTTGAACTCCTTAATCCTCTGTCCGGAGATGTGACGCACCTGCGGGGAGGCCTGGCTCCTGTGTCCGAGGAGACTCTTGATCGGCACCTCGGTGCCCTCACCGTACTGAACCATCTTGCCGGCGAAGTACTCCTTCGCTTCTTCGATGTAGTCGTTGTTGGAGGACGCGCCAGCCCCGCAAAGATGCTTCTGGAACGTGTTAATATCAACATAGTCCCCGTCTATGTTGAACAACGCCGGGTACTGAGCCAGGAACTTCTTCAAGCCTGACTGGGACCCGCCAGCGATCTGTCGCATCTCCTTCGTGAACCCCTTGGCACCAAACTGGCAGGAAAGATCGTGCAACGTGCGCGGCTCGCCTTTGTCGAGCAGGCGTTCCACGAAGAATAACAGAGTAAGATTCCTAGCGAGCTCATATTCCATTGATTCCATTTCCCTGCAGTTGGTGCCAATGTGATTAACTTAAACTAATTTTTTTCTACGTATATGTGTCACCCACAACACCATGTAATTTTTCTTTTTCTTCACGCACCTAAGCCATAGAGTATAGATAGAGCGATAATAGTGATGGTGATCTAATCAAACGTAAAAACTAACTTTGTTGAATCATCTCTTAGACAACTTCTCAATCTACGAATAATCTAGTAAAATGTAAAATAAAATAGGCATCTAGGAACAACATTTAAAGTGTTAATGTTTCCGATTTTAAAGCATTTTGTCATAGTTTTGTTCCTTCCCTTCCCGTTCGATTGATCATAGACTACACTAAATAATAAAAATGTAAATAAGCACCAAAGACAAAATATCTGTCTATGCCTCCTTGCACAAACTAACGGCAATCTTACGCGTCAATCAAATATACTGAGTGTTGTACCTATTTGATTGTTTTGGTAATCGATTATGGCATAATACAGTTACCGATTGTTTGGAAATGGTCAAATGGAGCACAGTATTTATGTTAGGGTTACATATATATTTTTGTAACTACGACTGTTCCTTGCTAATCCTTGCTAAGTTCACCTTGCAGCATTCAAATTTGAATGTTATTTTCAAAATATTAGTACCTAAAGTTGTAACATTTCTGTTATCATACCTCTCGGCATGCAACTTAAGTTAGATGGGGTACAGAAGAATATTTAATAGATTTTTTTTATAGATAATCTTGAATTAGGTAGTGAATATTATTTACTATTAAAAACGATAAAGTATAATTTTGTATAAAAATCGACTATATTCAATAATCGATTATAAAAATGTAGTTGTTTTTTTTTAATAATAAACAATTATTGACAGCACTACGCTGCCCACACTACTGTGAGTGTTGTTGGTTGTGTTGTGTACTTCACAGACTAATAAGAGAACTAGTTGTGTACTTGTATTTTACAAAAAATCTGAAGTAATATAATACTCGAGTATTAGAATCAACAGCCCTGCTAACCTGCTATATAGGCGCCGATAGAATACTTACGTATATTTACAAAGTTTCGGATACATAATGGTAAGCTAATACACCTGTACTGAAAACGGAAATACACCCACTTTTTATTTGGTATTATTCCAATAAATAATATGCAATGAAATAGAAGTAGAGACTAGAAAATAATGTTCGACGATTATGCCTTGAATAATTTCTAATTTAAAGCGTCAATCGGTATAGCAGCTACATTTTTAGTAATATGTCTACATTGGTCACAATTACAAGTATTACAAGTACATCTTCAGTACCTGTAGACAAATCAACATAAGATTCTAAATATATCGATGATCGTTCTGCGCTATTTGAAGTGTATGGGATGCTGACAGCCTGCTGTTTGTGCAGGCCCTGTAAAATCATAATATATACATTACAAGATCATAGAGTTCTGGTCCTACTTCTGATTACTTAGGGTCTAAAATTGAGTCTATTAATCTCTTCATAATTTACCCTGGCTGTATGTCAACGGGATTGCCCTCAGTCCATCACATGGAACCATACAGTACTAATGAAATAAACTTGGAATTCTTTCAGCTGGTGTTAGTGTTAGGTGATCTGCACATTCCACACCGCTGCAGCAGCCTCCCGCCCAAGTTCAAAAAGCTGTTGCTGCCGGGCCGGATCCAGCATATCCTGTGTACCGGCAACCTCTGCACGAAGGAGTCCTACGATTACTTAAAAACATTAGCTAGCGACGTACATGTCGTTAGAGGAGATTTTGATGAGGTTAGTTTTAGCTATGTATTGCTGTATGACTTCGTGTAAGTTACAGGAGAACATAATCCTGTATGTGAAAATTAAATATGTATGTTCTGTGATGCGCAAACAGACATTTTAAAATTAGCAGATTTATCATTTGTATTTAACGAAAAGTCCCCTAAGATTATTTTTGTACAAAAATATTTAATGTAAATAACTAAGTTATTCTCAGCGTCTATGCTATTACAGAGGTGTATAATTATAGATAGATAGATAACACTTTATTGTTCCACCACATAAAATGAGTACAAAATTACAAAAACTTAACTTATACAGAGAGTGTCACAATGAAATATACTGCGTGATGAGTATGAATGTTAGTTCTAAAGGCATGGGTGTTTAATATCCATATAAATATTATATGGGTTCGCCCCCAGTCCATTGTTCAGTACCCATAATACAAGCATTGCTTAGTACGGGACCATATAGTTTGTGTATGTGCGGCGATAAAATGGACTTACAATATAAAAACATAAGATCTAATCTTATTTATTCCAGAATTCCACTTACCCAGAACAGAAAGTAATAACTGTCGGCCAGTTCCGCATCGGACTGATCCACGGTCATCAAGTCGTTCCCTGGGGTGATGAGGAGTCACTAGCATTGGTGCAGAGGCAACTGGATGTGGACATCCTAATATCAGGCCATACACACCGATTTGAAGCTTACGAGCATGAGAATAAGTTCTACATTAACCCAGGATCAGCTACTGGAGCATACAGTCCATTGTTCAGGTATTTGGGTAGTCTTTAGTCTTTATCCTAATTCCATTGAGGTTTGTCTACCGAGGTGATAAGGTTGATAATTGATATTTTCACGAAGCGATGGCTATCTGCTGTATAAGAACCAACTAGTATGACTATTGGTCACTAAGCGCACAGAATTGCACATTAAATAGAAATATAGTGATTGACTAGACTATTATACACAAGCTATTTATGATAAGCAGACAGGGTTACACAGGGTAAATAATATAACAGTGCACAGTTGGTTAGGACTTCGACTATGTGTGTACTCCGGGCCCCAAGTCTGCTAACACAATTGATTCATAATCGAACAACAACCGCATAGTAACTGTCACTTTTGACAGATATTGTTTGGGATATCTGTCAAAAGTGACAGTTACTATTGCTGTTCGATTATGGATCGATTGTGTTAGCAGACTTGCAGCCCTATGGATCTGATATATATATTTTTTTATGTTTAACAATTTTTTTTTTCAGGAACGCTACGCCATCATTCGTCTTAATGGACATTCAGAGCTCGACGGTCGTCACATACGTGTACAAACTGCTCGGAGACGAGGTCAAAGTGGAGAGGATTGAGTACAAGAAGGCATAATGTTAGAAACATAACTATAAGTACCACATGAGTAAATAATCCCTACAGAGAACAAGCTACATATGATCGGCCCGCCGCGAGACCACTCACTCACGCGACCTACAATCCCACAGAACAAAATTACTCATATTATTCATGTAGCAAAACATGAAAAGCGTCAATTTCGCACTAATACGTCTATATCTCGTATTAAAATTCACATTTTTCTATCATTCGAATTCAATTATTGAACAGTAGGTGAACTTTTGAAAAACAGATAAACAACGAACATGAACGTTCTTTAGAAGAAACAATCAGAATATTTTTTTTCCTCTGGAGCCAAAAAATAGTAAAATATGGTGTGCATTTACACCAATGTCTCTGTGTTTATCGGGCCTATTCTTACTATCTTTTTCTTTCGTGGAGCGCTATCCCTTTGCATTGGTTGCTTAGGAAGCTGACCCCCCCCTGTACAGCCCTGTCGTTCATACCACAACTGCGCCGGCGCAAACCGGTTTGTACGCCGGCGAAGCGCCCGCGTTCGTAGTGGGCCTCGCGTATGTTGCTTGATCTCTATAGGCATTTTTTACTCGCATAACTATATTTACTTAGTGTTATAAGAGATCTTGTTATGTATTGTAATTTTTGAATGTAAATAGCCGTGTACCGACGAGTAGCCTCGTGGGGCAACTTCGCAAGGCTCAGTCTGCACGCTGTCACTCGAGCGTATGCAACCACTTATTGCCAGTTCTTCATTTAACAATAATAATAAACTTACATAAGAGAAATATTACTTTCCACTGTTTAATATATCAAACTTTTTGTAAGCGACACTTATTAATCTTTTTATGTTATTAAATATTTGTATATAAAGGTTTATCAATATTTTTATTCTTGAACCCACTTGTGTCATTTTCATATGTACCATAAATTGAAAAAAAAACGTGATTTTTCCAAGACGGTCTATGGTATTAATTTATTAGTTGGTTTTGTTTCGACAGCATTACATAACGAATGAGCGATCGAATGTAACTATACACAATGGAATCTTTCGAAACGTTTAAAACTCATACTAGCTCTGTTTTTATAAATAAATGTCCGTCAGTGCGCCCACTGTTGGTTAACACATTTTTATTCTGAATCCCACACATACACACATGAAACATGATATTCCAAAATAATTCTTAAAAACCCACTACAAAATAATCCGCCCAAAAATAAGTATAATCTCTATTGACAGACACATTCCCATTTGGTAAACTAACTAACCATCGCTTGCAGTTCGCTCAATTATCACCATTATGCCAATGCAATAGAGTCCGCAATCATTTGCACGGTATGATTGGGTTCGCACGCGTGCCGGCCTATAGTTGAGTAAGATCTATAGTTCGTTGACATCTTACGTAAGGTTATTACAATCAGTTTTTGGTTGTATTGCGATATAATTTAGACATTATCATAGCCCTTTGTTGCTTCACGTGTAAGTTCAGTTAATTCAAAATGTTAAAGTATACATACTTAGGTGAATTAAAAAAGTATTTTCCAAATCGGTTCATAAACGATGGAGTTATGAGGCAACAAACATTAAAAAAAACAATCGAATTGAGAACCTCCTCCTTTTGTTTTGAAGTCGGTAAAAATACAGGTGATATAGTTTTTAAAGAAAATCCATAAATTTGCAGACAGAAAAGCGTTATTTATAAAGGCTATGAAAGCTTTGCTTTTATAAATTACGCATGTAATCCCTGAAGGTGTAGTGTAGCACCCATATTCGCAGATAGTATTAGGGTCCAAGGGGAGAGCTTATTGCTTAGAAACACTCTCCTGTAAACACTCCTCTGTGAGGGGATAGTCCAGGATTCTTAAACGATGTTTGCCTTCACCGTAGTACAAAAAGTTTTAATCATGATCTATACATCTATACTCAATAAATAAATAAAATTGGAGTGTCTGTTTGTAATATTAAATAACCGCTTTTTACTAAGTGCATTTGGATGTATACACGGTACATATACCAAAACAATTTTTTTTTTAATTTTTGTCAGTCTGTCCGTCTGTTTGTTTCGGCTAATCTCTGAAATTGCTGGACCCATTTTGACGGGACTTTCACTGGCAGATAGCTGATGTAACAAGGAGTAACGTAGGCTATTTTTATTTTAGAAAAACTTTTGTTAAATACCACGCGGAAGAAGTCGCGGGTAACAGCTAGTTGAAAATAAGATTTGCACACACAAACTCCCCACGAGTTTGAACCGTTTGTCTAAAGAGTGCGTTCGTCTCGGCTATCTCTGCTATAAATGGAATGGAAATAACTAGTCTATAAACAAACAGACAAACAAACGCGACCGACCCTATGTCTACGTGCGACGGCCCGCGTCCACTAATCACATTATAATTAAATAAGGAAAAACTTTAATTTATCGCTATCGCTAATAACAACAAATAGTTAACAATTACTTAAGACGGCATGTAATTAACCCAAATTGCAATGTTGTTGTGTCTACGTGTGGTGTGAAGCGTCGGCTATCGTTGCTGTAAGTGCAGTACATGATAATGGCGGGTACACACGGAGTTAATATGTTAGAATTTTCATAAGAGTAGCAGTGAATTGGGGAGAGTGGCAATACATGTTGAACTAGATAAGTACAAGACCGGTATGAATTACTGAAAGGGTGAGAGGAACAGAGAGAGACGAAAGATGTAAATCCCAATCTATACATATAAATAAAATTGGAGTGTCTGTTTGTAATATTAAAATAACCGCTTTTTACTAAGTGCATTTGGATGTATACACGTTACCTATACCGAAACAACATTTTTTACATTTTTTGTCTGTCTGTCTGTCTGTCTGTTTGTTCCGGCTAATCTCTGAAATGGCTGGACCGATTTTGACGGGACTTTCACTAGCAGATAGCTGATGTAACAAGGAGTAACTTAGGCTACTTTTATTTTAGAAAAAAAATAGGATCTCACGAAAAACAAATTAAAACCAATGTTGCAGCGCAGCGCCTGATTAAGTTTGATAGCAACAACCTGCAATGCGTCCCGCGGGCTCAGAATGGGCGAGCAGGCTGTTGTCAACGGTTGTCTTTGTTAAATACCACGCGGACGAAGTCGCGGGCAACAGCTAGTTTAGAATAAGAAACTTCAAGTAGGTAGGTAATTACTGTAATTAATTAATCAATCATCAAATGTCACAAAGTTATATTATGATAAGATGTTACTGCTCGCTCTAAATACCATTCCTATGGAAAAAAAGAGGCTAGACACTCTTTAAGGGGTTATTATTTTCCTGTGTACTTAATACATTGTTGTGTACTAATTGGAGAGCTATTTAGGGATTTCATTAGGTACTAAAAATGAAATGAAGTATCTATACAATTTAATGGCGGCATGATCTTATTGCTGCATTTACACAAGGGTTTGTAAGTATACTTAGTGCAAGTTGTGTGAATAGGTAACCTGATTAGGCTTTGATCACCGATATTTTCACGGAGGAACGAGGCGACAGCCATCTTCCTTCGGAGACCCAACTAGTGCAATTACCGGTAAGGTTTATACTTGCTTCTTACTGTCACTATTTAGGGAACATTTTGTCCTGAACCTTCGATAAGTAGAAACTATTAAACTATACCACTAGCTCGCTTGCTAAACACACTTATCACCTCTGAACCCACCAACCATCTAAAATTGTCCCCAATGTATGCATCCTACGCTGACCATGGAGTCATGACCGTACAAACATGCGATCGTTTCTATCCCTTATTCGAATATAATAAAGTCGAAAATTACTCTGAGATATACCTACTTAGGTCAGTATAGTTACTGTTCATTGGATGTTGATAAACGTTTTTAAAGTCGCTGCATCCGTTGCATTGCAGACCGGTTAGCACGTTTCGTTATGATCAATATCTTCCTTGAAAACAGAGAGTCAGTCAAATTCAGATAATTTCTCCAATAGGACCATCGTCCATAAGGATGTACTATGGTTCATAGTGTTTCTAACTAGCCTACTAAGTCAGTAGGTTCTACTCACTATGGCCAAATAACTAAACTCTTTTAATTGAAACCGGTAAGACGGCGCGTGTAGGACTATTATAATTGTCTTTTTCTAAGGGAGTATCCTCTCGCATTGAAGGGAGGCCCATGCCCACATATTAATTAAAATGGCTGGCATTATTATTGAAGCGAGTATAGCAAATCACTTGTCAGGGAGAACCTCACCATAGTAAAGTTCTCGAAAGACGTGTGAAGTAGGCACCCCTCTGGGCCAAAGTGGTGAAGTATGGCTTGAAACCCCCTCAAATTGCTGGACGGCCAGTAGTTACCAAAAGGGCGCATTGTTATCAGAATATAATAAATAAAATTATTGTGTAACAAGCGCTTTATTAGCTTAGTTAGCCTAGACCCCAAACATAGCCACATGTTGCCGGTTGAAAACAACCCCCCTTTCTCCCCGCGAAGGGCCGCTAATATAACCCAACGCGCATTCCCAATGCGACTCAGTCCAATAGCAATCGAGAGGTGCATCGCACGCGCATCCGATGCGTTCGGAAATGTCGGAAGATTTATAATTTTTCATACAATTAATGGTTTGTTTTATGTGACTGTTTAAAAAGAAGTGATTTCAATATGGCGTTTTCCATTGTGAGATTGGGACTGCGGTCTGTTGTTAATTTCGAGAGGAATGCGGCTGTGTTATGTATGGCCGGTGCCCCCAAATACAAAGTGAGTATCTACTATCTACTGTCTATTTCACTAATAACTTGACGTCAATTAGTTCTGTAGGTATTATGCGAAGTTCATATGGTGTTAGTGTCTGGTGTGAATGACTCTATGTGACCGTTGGATGCGTTCTTGTGGCTTGCCAAGCGAATCTATGGGAGTGCGCAACAAAACATCTTTATAGCGTACCTAGATACTATACTTAAGTATATTTTGCTATTCCTAGCCCTCCCATTTTCCGGACCAAAAAATATCCTAGAACATCTAGGATATTTTTTGGTCCGGAAAATGGGAGGGCTAGGAATAGCAAAATATACATGCCACATTTTAATAAGATCCGCGTAGTGGATTTTGAGATGCTTGCAGATTTGTGGATATGCCACCGGTATCCGGAACCCGGAAGAATAAAGTAGATGCCTACTTTTTATCCCAAATGACTGTATTAATGTATTAATTCTGGATAATTTATTTACTACTACTATGCTTTATTCAGTTTGAGAATATCATTGACTTTATTAATAAAATGCTTAACACTGTCTGACAAGAGAACGCACAGCCTAAACCAGAGATTTAGACTCCTAGGGGCATGAAAATTTGCACTAAGGGTCCCAGGGACCACTAAGGGTCAAATGGGGGTCAAAATTTATATGAAGTTTTTTTTTAAATTTACGTACGACCACATGGCTAGTAGGTACCATATAAATAAGTTCCTACGTAAGTATTAATTACTTAATAGGTAGTTAAGTACAGTAAAGTAATTTGAATTTCGTTTATCATTCGATGGGCTTCTATGAATAAGGGCATAGGTACTTACTTAATTTATAATTTTAAAAAAAGCGCTGCTGTGTGTGCCCCGATAACCTTTATCAAGCCCTTTGCGCCTGTCCGGCTCGGACCATTCATACAATTATAGTCCTCGTTACATACGAAATAAGCGCAGTTTTGTCCTGAAAGTGGCTGTATTGAATAGTAGGTCAATTTTGTATAGATAACGTTAAAAGTTTCGTGATCGTTTGGTTGAGTATTTAAAAGCTATTGTTATTAGTGTATTAGTAGTCAGTATATCCCCAAATTTATAGAACTGTATCGTCTATTTACGACGGCATTACAAAGCATGTTTCTTCTGAAAAATATCTTGTGGAAATACTCATATTAGAAGTCTTATTGTTACATAGTGCATACCTTCCATTGTAGATAACAAAGTAGATATATATTCTGTGTTACAATGGTGGCCTTGCAAAGGGCCAAATCATTCACGCATTGCCATTCACAACACATTTGTATGTATTGTTGGTTCGTACTCACCTAAGCGCCGAGTTCAAAACATGGCCTCCGTATAAGGGCCTCTACACACGAAGTTTCCTTCGCGCGCATTTGTCCCGCACGCGTCCATGGTACAATAATATGTTACGCCAGGTATTATCTCGCACTAGCAGGGCCGGTCCTACCATAGGGCGAACGAAGCAGCCGCTCCAGGCGTCAAATCCCAAAGGGCCACAGTGGGGGAAAAAAGCTGTTTTTTACATTATTAGGATTGCGAGCGTGTGGCCAGTGATATGTTTAAAGATTTTGCGCTTGGGCCTACATTTGATGCCCCGGCCCAGATTAAAGGTAAGGGTAACACCCTTGCCGAGAGCCATATTCGTACCATTTCTAATAGTTTTCCCGTGTCTTCTATGGATTTGATTTCCTCATACTGTCTCAACTATAAAATACACTTTGTATATAATATGGGGCAAGCAATAGGAGCTTCATAAACAGATCTCACTCCATCCTAAAACTTGCATCGGGCCGGCACTGCGCCAAAGACTGAGTCATCGGCCATATTCGTCTAATTCTATTGAACACGTCAATTAATGGCAACATTGATCGTAACGCAGAGAATACCTGGCATATGTTTATACCATGACGGTATGTATAAGGTTGCTGAATCCACTGGCTGCGTCCGACTATATCGCGTTCCCAGCTCGTGTCTGTGTGCAGAGGCCCTTAGATAACTAACCAACAAAACAATAATATGTTCCAAGGCGACAACGGCGATAGATTGGGATTATAATTGAGATTAGTTTGATGGGCTACAGTGATCTGGTCACGTCGGCAGATATGCTTCCAATGGGCACGAACGAGCCTTACTATGTTCCTATAGCATACTTAATACATACATACATAAAGTACGTTAATTTTAGAAATGCATTCTCGTGCGGGTGTTACTTACCGGTATTTCTTTCTCCATAGACTTGATATTTTTAGAAGTAAGTACCAAGCACAAAGTTTATAGTATCACTATAGTTTACAGAATTCATGTGTTTTTCATGTTATATATTGCATTCTATTTATTTCGTTGTTAGTAAAAAAAATTTAATACATTAGTTAACAAACTTAATATGTCGAATCGTATTTCTTAAAAAAAAATGCGCTATTTTTGACTTCATTTTGTGGTAAATAAGTGTGGTGGCATTGTTAGCAAACAAAACTTGTAAAAACGGGTTACCGCTGTATGAATACAAATACTCATTAGTTTTTGTTTACCGCCTACGTTATTTACGTACGTGGTTTTAAGATAAACAAATTTGTAGTATAGTACGTAGATATACCACGTCCAAGGTATCGCACTAGGAGACGATGAATGAAAAAAATGGCGGCCCTTCTGTGCAAAGCCTTATTTATTTTGTACCCAGTTTAAATATCTCAGGTTGTAGAGAAGATATCGTTCAAGATCATGGCCTAGAGTGAGTGATAGAGAGACATAGGTTACCGGTAGCCCAGGCAGGGCTGTAGCCAGGAGCTCACATCGGGGGGGGGGGGAGCTCTACAACTAACAAATCTCCCAAGTCCATTCCGCACGCTCCCACATACAATATACAAAACACATATCTACAGAACATAGTACGCAAGCAAATAAATTATCAATAGTAGATGCAAACAGTGAGGCCTGGATCTTTTCACATAAAGTGCTAAGACACGTTAGCAGTATCCAAGCCTGACATTTTTTTAACTAGGATCTAAAATACTTATCTATAATATGTTTATACTGCAGTTTTATACATCAATGTTATATGGAGGCCTTTGATTTGCTTCATACTTTGTCATACAATAAATAAATGGAAGATCGTCTATCTTCTGTCAAGCCACGACATTTAGAATTGTCATTTGTTTGCTTAGCAATCCCACCATTCGCTAGTAATGATGAATGGTGGTTGGATATAGGGCCCTTCTAAGTTCAACGACCCACTAACCGGTACACTGTAGGTTGGTAGGCGTTAGGTAACACATAAAATATGGGGGTTATGTAATTGGAAAACCGTCGCACGTATGATGATTTAGACGAGAATTATAATGTAGGGAGGGGCCATTTTCTTATATATATATTTCTTATCGCCATACAAACACACCAACTATATGGTCCCATACCAAGCAACGCTCGTATTATGGGTACGTACTGGGGGCGAACTCAGTATATAATACTTATATAGAGATTAAATATCCATGACTCGGGTACAAGCATTCGTTCTCAGCACACAAAGTTTGTCACTACCAGGATTCGAAACCAGGACCGATGGCACAGAAGGTAGGGTCATTACCAACTATATTGATTATTGGCAGCTATATTGACGTGCAGTTCAGATTAAGAATACAAGTCCCAATTCTTGAAATGACATAAAAAGCGAGTGTGGAATTATCGACATGGACCAATAACTAACATTAGGCACGCATGCGGTTAATTCTTTATTTAAGTTGACACTTACTCGTAATAATTGATAGAACTAGGCGATACTTGGCGGAAATCCATTGTTAACCTATGGGGAAAGAGGACCCACCACTGACCCTCGGCTTGTCAACTTCTTCGATTATAAACCAAACAAGTTTGATCGATAATAAAAGAAGCCAACAACACCCGAACTCCTCTAAGATGTTAATCGAGAACCTATCTATCACGAGTGACGGGACCTCAAATAAAATGCAATTCTCCGCGACACTAACTCGTAAGCCAACCTATTATGTATAATATGTTAATTATATAATATCCTGTTAATAATTGATTCAATATTTCTTATTTTTATTGTACCCAAAGAAATAGATCAAACTATTAGACATTTTAAAAAATTAACCCCCATGCCGAGCGCATGGCCAAACGCTTTGGTATGGTTTATGTTCCACTGACTCTTACAGATTTACACGTAAAATATTTTACACTATTTTTGTTAAGCCTGTTATCTGTTTTGTTAAGCCTTATATTCTTACTCAAATACCTATTAATCCTGTCGGTATTTGGAATGCCGTTTCAGTCGCTAGCTGGGTTCGCGGCCCTATAACTCGTTATAGCTCTTTTTACATTTTTAACCGACGAAAAAAAAGGAGGTTCTCAATCCGACAGGTAAGTAATTTTTTTTTCCTATGTATGACCACGTATCACATTTTAGTGGATGATTCGATTTTGATGATTCTATTTTTATTGAATAGGGTATTAGTAGCTTAAACCGGGCCAACCGGGTCATCAATATTAGTAAAGTACTTTTTGTCTAATAACTTATATTATTATTTTTTAAGCTTTGTTTATCTTGATGATGGTGAGTATAAATTATCTATTTCCCGAATGGAGCAGCTACCTGTCAGTAGGTAGACCTGTCTATGAACTGGTTTGACGAGTCCTCGTTTATAGCCCGCCCCGGATGGTTGTAGTCCCTTTTTTATTATCGATGACCTTATAATAAATTATTGAGGCTAACATTTTGGGCGTTTGATTCCGCAGTGTCTGGATACATTAATAATTTAAAACATTTAAGTTCAGTGGCTCAAGCAGAATCTGTACGTATCGTTACGGTATAATATAATAACAATATAATATCGCCAGACGAACACTCCAACTGTACGGTCCCACACTAAGCAACGCTTGTATTATGGGTACCGTACACTGGACTGGTGACGAGGCATCCTCAGGACGGCTGGGCTACGAATGTGCAAATTAGTTATAAATAATGAGGTGGTATTTAAACCAATAATTAAGCAATTGAGATGCAAGAGCACCCCTCTTAAGGTTTAAGTAATATATTTATGTAAGTATATAACTGTGACAAGTTACGTTTACTAACTAAATAGTAAAACCTGAGGTCAAATAATATTTATATTTGACGAATCGTTATCGATTCGAATCTGGGGCAAAATCATTTTCCTGTTTATCGTTCGTGTTTACAGTCTATTTATAATTATTTAGTTTGCATGTGATTATAACTATATGGTTTATCAGTAACTAACCTGAATTGATATAATATGTAATAATACCAGCCCTTTTAATGTACCAATATTGGGCACGGGTCTCCCCTCAATGCGAGGGGGATTAGGCCATAGCAGACCAACAAGCTGGCCAAGTGCGGGTCGGCGGACTTCATACGTCTTTCGAGGGGTTCTCAAAATGAGATTCGCATACGAAATCCAGAAATCCATAAGTTACAAGTTTGATAGTGGTCAGTCTGTCTGTCTTTGGCATCGTAGCTGGCAAACGGGTGTACCGATTTCTATGGGGCTCTATCACTTGGTTAAAGGCTAGTTTGGATAGTTCTTAGCTACGTTCGGTTTATGGATGATCAGCTTTTTTCCCCGTTGGTTTAGGAATCTCAGCTTAAAAATCAATATAATTATTTTCTTCATCTTGTTAAATGATCTCGCATATATAGGTAATGTACTTTTCTATTTCTACTAAACGAAGGCAATAAAATACAAAGAGATCTAGCATGTTTTACCACATATGCATAGCGAATTGAACTACTCAAGTAGGTACCAATGTTTCCAAACTATTCAAACTGACAGTATCTATATTACTATATAGGTATATATATGTACATTGATAAGAATAGATAAGATATATGCATCGTGGGAATTATTTTAAGATACGACGCATGGCGTATCAAGCGCAATGACTGTACAAAGGTCAGAAATAGTTGCCCCATGCAGCGATATAATGATAGTTAATGGATGCAGTTAGATCTATCATTAGAGAGAAAGAGAAGGAGATATTTTATAAGTAACTATAATTAGCTGGACGTATCGAAATGTTGACTGCACATAACAATTACAAATGCGGTAAAGAAGCGCAGGTTCAAGGCTCAGTATACTTCCCTTTCTGAATCACATTGTATACATTACTACAGTATACAATTACACAGTTATCAACCATGTCTATAACATTGAAGATATTAAACAAAATCCAGCAAATAGGCTTCTTTGAAACAAAATCAATGTTTTTAGAATTCTGGTCCGACTGTTAGTTTATGCGAGCATCACGGCAAAACTGCTGGAGCGAATTCAACGTTGTTTTCCACTATAGGATAGCCCTTAGAATCATAACAAATGGTAGGTGCATATCATCATGATAGAACCATTGGGGGGTTGGGTAGCACAGTAAAATCAGTTAGTGAACACGCGCTATAGTAGGTATAATTACTATTGAAAGTTTAATGGAAACAAAAAGTGAATAGGTATACTTAAGATCGACCATCCTCCTATACCTTTTTCCAATCGATTTGCGGTTCTCGATAGTAACACAGAGCGACTGTAATAGTCTGGCATTATCTCTATTAGTAGGGTTATATTCTTGCCAGTTAAATCTGTAATATATTCCGTACTAAATCGTGTCAAATCAAACGATAGTTGCGTAAGTGCAAGTTGCGCGCGCGCATGGGCCTGCATAATGCGGTCATCGCACCCGCCTATCGCCGGCGCGGTACAAATATTATGTTGTAGATAACTTAATGCTCTATCTATTACGATGATACACTGTTTCCTTGTACCGTACGGTATCAATTTAAACCAAGAGCCGCGTACGGAACTGTTGCAGGAGCCGAATGGAAAATAATTCGTTACATGGGCAGGTAGGTAGGTTATAGGGGGGGGCAAATCTTATATTTCAACACTCTTGGTACAAATAAGTCTTATTTTATCTTACATAGGGGAGGGGGTCATAAGAATGTCTTACGTAATTAAATGAAGGCCGTAATGAAAATCTCACTTCCAAAATAATATTATCTGTATGTACAAGTAATTTAAACATATATGGGTTGTTTTTTTTTGGGACTACGGCATATTGTAATGCATTTATAATAACATTGCTACAAAATCAGTTTCAAATGAAATAACACCTTGCAAAGTTGATGAAAATAGCGGTTTGTGGAAACATTGGAGTATTATATTGCTTTAGGTACTTTTTTGAGCAAACTTAATTTATCGAAGCATGTAATGCACAATTCCCATGTCGCGTTTACACTTAAATGCTGATCCTCAACTGTCGTGATTGGCCAGATTCAATCACTCAAATCATTCTGATTCCTTATGCTTCCAGTTGATCCACACAAAGCCAACGTGCAACGGCAGTGTGTGCTACTTGCCTGAGATGGCGCGCGAGCTGGACGCGTCCGAGCGCAGCGGCGAGGTCCGCAGGAGCTACAGCAAACAGCACGGCAGACCCGAGGAGGACCGGAGGAAACACGACTCGGATAGCGACAGCGATTCAGATACCGAGTGCAAGGGCTTTGATAGGGTGAGTGTTGAAAAAATCCCTTTGATTGGATGGTTGTTGAAAAGTCCTCTGGTTTTGGTGCGTGCTAAAGATTCTCCGCCTTTTATAGGATCAGTATTGAAAATTCCTATGGCTTTGATATGGTGAGTGTTAAAAAGTTCTCTACTTGGGACCACGGGCAGAATCCAGGGATCGGCCGCAGAGAAATCTCGGGAATGCGTTTTGTTCCAGAGTAGCATATATTTAGAAGAGCCATCGTGGACATACCTATCTACTCGTACATGTCGTAGACTGTCCTAATATGCTAATAGCAAACAGCGCGATGTCAAGTGTCGTTAAAAACATCTCGGTCATACCAAGTATGGTTAAAGTTGGTGTCAGTCATCTGTATAATTCGGCAACTTATTGGCGGTGACTAGTCGGATAAGGTGGCCACAAAGCTGGCAGCAGGCGAGTGACCGATGACAGCGCTTAGGCGAGGCAGTGCGATCTTTAGACCAGGGCGAGACACGTACTGGCCTCGCGAGGCCGGCGAATCGGCCATAATACGACTAATTACGAAATATATTTCACAGTCCGAGTTCTGGCGCCGCAAGATGCGCACTGTGCACAACATATTAGACGTAGACAAGGACGGGCTGATCTCTTTCAACGACTTCGTGCTGTTCTCGGAGCGGTTCAAAGCACTGGGACACCTGGATGAACAGCAGGCCAAAGAGTTCAGCGCTATTATTAAGGTAAGCTTGGAACTACCTACTACGCAAGGATGTCGTTAATGGGCGGGGGCAGGGGGGCTAGGTTATCCTCCCCTAGAGGCACGAGAAAATTTGATCATATTCCTCCTGTTTTTCTTCTTATAGTAACATCTATCTTGACGGCGGCTGGGGACGCCCTTGCTACTATGCACTTTTTAGCTACCTACTCAAGTCTTATAGCTGTTACATATCCATAAAAGTGTAGGTATCACACAAAATTGTATAACATAGTTATATAGAGAGAAATCATGGAGTTTCTTGACAATTCGGCTCCATTGGAACGGCATTCCGAACGAGCGGTAAAATAGTAGGACAACATTTTGTGACATCCTTGACGATTTATAAGTACCTATTGTAAGCCCACTAATATTATAAATGTTTCAAGTTAGGATGGATAGATTTATGTTACTCAATCACGCCAGAACGACTGAACGGATCTGGATGAAATTTGGCACAGAGATCGACTATAGTCTGGAATAGCACATAGGCTACTTTTTATCCCGGTAAAATGTATGGTTCCCGTGGGATAGATTTGTTTTAATTTTTCATACAGCAAAGGATCGACATGATTTTTGCATAGGTAGTGGTAGTTTTGGGGTCAGAAAATAACATAGGGACATACTTTTGGTTTTTATGGAGGAAAAATAGTCTGATTCTGATTTGTTGTGCATCGCAGCTGACGTGGGAGGAGCAGTGGGGCGCCGTAGATCCGTACAACTTCGTCACCGTGGAACAGTACTTGGAGGACATGCATCACGTGCTCAACGACAAGACGCTCAAGAAGAAGGCGCACCGCTGGCTGCCGTACTTCTTCAAGGTATTGCAACTATGTATTTAAAATCTATACTAATATTATAAATGTGAAAGTTTGGATGGATGGATAGATGGATGGATGTTTGTTACTCTTTCACGCCCGAACGGCTGAACGGATCTGGATGAAATTTGGCACAGAGATAGATTATAGTCTGGAATAGCATACAGGCTACTTTTTATCCCGGTAAAATGTATGGTTCCCGTGGGATAGATGTTTTAATTTTTCATACTTTTTATCGCGGGTAACACCGCCGGGCGCAGCTAGTATTCTATATGTAAGCACGAATGTCAGTGTTCTTATACACTAAACTGTTGAAAAGCGGTATTGTGGAGTGCAAAATCCGTGGGTCGGGGTGGGGTCGCGTTCCATCTCGTTGTAGTTACAAGAAAAAAAAAATTGAAATGGCAAAGTGTCAGCGTCTTAGTAGGCCATAACTAATAGCTCGGACTGAATGAGATTTTTCATTTCATCATGTCACATCCATTATTTTATTTACAATGTGTATTTATTGCATTTAATATTGCTATTAATTACTTGACACTGGCAAAATACCCGGTAAGCGGGTGAGGCCATATTCATATCCATTTTATTTCATCGCATTTCATTTCCTAAAGAAAGAAGAACTAATAGCTCCACTTTCTAATGACACTAGGTAATTAAATTATTATTTTTTGGGAAAAACATAGCCGATATCGTTCCGTAACGTTTTAGAATTTTTTGTCTGTCAGCGTATCTGTTAGCGCATCACGGGAAAACTGCAGAATGGTATTTGATGATACAGTGATTGCATATAATCCGGGTGAACATTATATGATACTTATTATCCGGGGAAATGAGATGGGTTCTCGCGTGATATCCAAAAAACTGATGAACTTCAAAGTTAACTAAGAAGATTTTACTCAAACTTAGCATAGCGATGGACAAAATCAACATGTAGAAAACAAGATTGTCCCGGCAAAATAAAAGAGTACTCAAGTAGACGAAAGCCCACGCGGACGAAGTCGCGAGCACAGCTAGTTTTTTTTTATTACATTATAGGCAAGTATTTGATCTCCATCTCACCTGATGGTAAGTGAAGATGAGATCTATGATGGAGCATACTTGCCTAGAAGGTACCTGTTCACAACAAACGTTAGTACAAACTATCAATGATTGTGTCATCTCCCCAGGCCGTGGACAAAGACAAGTCTGGCTTCATCTCGGTGCACGAGTTCAAGCTGTTCTTCCAGTGCCTGGGGCTGGACAACGAGCACGCCGCCGTCGCGTTCGCCGTCATAGACACGAATGGGGTGAGTTATTGAGCTAACAGCCGCGTTCAGACTCACCGCACTCACCAAAGGTTTTTCGATAATAGTCAACAAAAATGCTTACACAAAACATTTTATTGCGATAGAACACATGATTGTATACTATCGCTCTTTACACGCGCAGGGGAAGCTGTTGAGAAGCTTTTGTGTAGTGTGGAGTAGGAAAAATATGCGCAAGGCCCCAAGTCCGCTAACACAATCGATTCATAATCGAACAGCAACCGCATAGTAACTGCCACTTTTGACAGATATTGTATGGACCATGGTTGCTGTAAAGCAGCCGGTACGACGGGAACGTAAAACCATAATATAAACGCGATAACATCTCTAAAACAAGTTTTATTTTAATGTGTAGTATTCGCGTGAATATAGGAAATCAATATGTGACCTAATATATCAATTCCGCACCGGAGTTTGTCATATCTGACATACATTATTTGTGGTTGGTTTTAATAAAAAAACCTTAAGATTCAAATTGAATATTGGTACGCCATTTTCATATCATCATGTCACATCCATTATTTTATTTATAATGTGTATTTATTGAATATTTTATTGCTATTAATTACTTGACATTGTGCAAAATACCCGCTAAGTTGTGGGTGAGGCCATTTGCATATCCATTTTATTTCATCGCATCTCATTTCGTAAAGAAAGAAGAAGAAGAAGAAGAAGATTCAAATTGGTGTATTAATTAATTTATGTGTATTTTTGCCGCCAGGACGGAAAGGTGTCTTTGAAAGAGTTTGTGAAGCTGGGCAAGGAATTCTTCACCACCGAGGACGAGACTCGAGTCTCCAAGATGTTCTGGGGACCTCTGATGAACTAAGTCATAATAATATTAACTTTAAGCATTAGAACATAAGAGTCATTTATGACTGTGTAGGTGTTTGGGGATTTGATGTATGGTTTGTACGCAAATTTGACCGGCTTCACATTATATTGCATTCTTTTCTGTTGTTCCGTGTGTGATAAAGATGGCAATATGTGTAATAGAAGTTTTGTGTACCTATGTATGTATAAATTTGTGTGTGTGTGTATGGTTTTTAAGAATTGGATGGAAGAGTATATTTAGCTTATGCTACTGTCAAAATAATCAAAATAAATTCAGTTACGCTGGCAACACATACCGTTTCGATATTAATAACATTAAAACTAACAGCTTCTGCACGTCAACTGCGAGCTAACCGTATACTTTATAGTCTACCGTATTTAGACATTTTGTATGGAGAATTGAGAAGCGCCTCTAGCGGACGGTATTCATAACTTTCAATTCTCCATACAAAATGTCTAAATACGGTAGACTATAAAGTATACGGTTAGCTTCGAGTAATCTCGCACTTGACGTACTGTAACTATAATCGTATTAGGTATTAAGTACAAAAGCTAAATATACTTTTCTTAAACTAGGGAAACATTTAGCGAAAATATTGCGCCATTATTATTGAACATAATATTGTTCATAAATCGTACGTTGAAATGGAATGATGCTCGCGAAATTTTATGACAATATTTTCGCTAATCGGTCTCTACATTCATATTATGTTATGTTCCCTCCTTTAGTTGAGAGACGAATCACTAAAGTCATAAGACGCTAATACTTAAAGCTTTTTGGAACGGCACAACTTGGCACCCGATGTAGGGCCTGTTTGTAGGGTCCCTACCAATTGGCATGTGAAGGGAAGAGTTGGCTAGTCATTGATGTGCCAATTGTCAGGGACCCTACAAATTGTCATGACAAGGGAAGAGTTGGCTAGTCATTGATGTGCCAATTGTCAGGGACCCTACAAATTGGCATGACAAGGGAAGAGTTGGCTAGTCATTGATATGCGAATTGTCAGGGACCCTACAAATTGGCATGTCAAGAGATATGTTGGCTACTCATTGATATGCCTTAGTACCCAACAAATCGGCCCTACAGATTGCGTACCAAGTTGTACCGTTCGTAGGGGCCCTTATAATAATAACATTCAAATAATTCCTACTAGTTAGTTTTAAGACGATCATTCATTGTATGAATGATAATAAAAAACAAATTAAGAAAAAAAAATGTAGATAGGAATCTCAATAAACATTTTTTTTAATTCTTCAGGTTTTATTTTCTTACAAGTACTACTAAACTAATGCGCTCCGAATCTGAGGCCAGTGGCGCAAGCAGCATTTTGTTACTTACTCGACTCGACGCGGTACCGTAAGCGTTTTCCGTCCCGCCCACACCACAGCATTTATAAATGAGTATGACATAGACAGTATGCGTTCTCGTAGACGTTACCATTTCATTCATTAGGAGATTCTGGGTACCCTAAAGTACGCGGGTCAGTTGGGCCGACAGTCCAGTCACTAGACCCATGTGAGGAAAATTTGAAGACAGTTTAGTGAGCAAGAGAATAAAAGAGATTTTTCCATCGAGTTTTTATTTTATGGAGTCATGTTTTCGCCTAACATAGTACTTAGCATTAATCCTAAACTTTACCGTGTATTTATTAAAAAGTTAATGCTGCAGTATCTTTGATATGGCAAAGGATTGAAAAAGTACAGAAAAGGTATTATACAGAATGATTCAAAAAGCGTATACTAAGCCATGAGCTAGCGCTTCTGTAGCGCGTTTATAATCATTATGTGAATTCATAATTTGGTATGTCCTATGTCCAGCAGTGGACGTGTATATCGGCTGATAGATAGATAGATAATTTGGTAATGTCTATTAAAAAAATATCTTCGCAATAAAACACAAATTGACATTTCGTTGGAAAAATAAATACAACTTATCGAAATTCTGACTTCAGATAATGATTCCAACGGAAACGGAATCGTAAACATCCAAACTGGATTACCGCAATCGCTATTAAAATTTCCAAATTTAATAATTTTCGATGTTACTCGATGGAAATACTAATTCGTTTTTTTCAAAAAGTTTTCGTCGGAAAGCTCGTCTGGAGCGACACCAGCATCGGAAAGTTTCAAATCCGTTTACGATATCAATTCCGAATAAATTAAAATAACCCCCCCCCATGTTCGGGGATAGTATATAATAATAATACCAGCCCTTTGTAATGTCCCACTGCTGGGCACGGACCTCCCCTCAATGCGAGGGGGATAGTATACCTCTTCCGAATCTTCAAAAGGCGAAATAATACAAACCAACAAAATCATTTGCAATAGTCATTTTTTACTTCAAGAACGTACATTACTCTTATCGATCTCTTATCGATGTGTCGGTTAATTTCACAGTTCGTTTTTAATAATGAGAGTAAATGAAATACTTATATGGTAACGGTGACAATAGGTAACTAAACTATGCTGAGTTGGTCTTTGAGCAGCTTCGTATCTTCGATCAATGTTGATATCTGACATGTTCTGTAAAATAATTAATAAGGGTTGAGTGCACAATCCATGGTTAAATTTAACCAAAGTCAAATCTATACACCATCCATGGTTAAAACATGGGGAAGAGGACCCACCACTGACTCTCAGCTTGTTATTTTAATTATAAACCAAACAAATTGATCGATAATTAAAGAAGCCAACAACACCGAACTCTTTTAAGATAACATTAATCTAACATTGAGGTAGACTTCTATAATAGATTCATGCTAAAAGCCATTTAAAAAAAAACTGAAAACGTGTATAATAAATAATAATACCAGCGCTTTTTAATGTCCCACTGCTGGGCACGGGTCTCCTCTCAATGCGAGGGGATTAGGCCATAGTCCACCACGCTGACCCAGTGCGGGTTGGCGGACTTCACACGTCATTGGAGGGGTTCTCACAGACATGCAGGTTTCCTCACGATGTTTTCCTTCACCGTTTAGCAAGTGATAATCGTGAATGAAAATTGGATTCGCACATGAAAACCAGAAATCACCGAGGCGCGTGCCAGGGTTTGGACCTGCGAACCTCGTTACCGAGGCAAGCGTTCTACCAACTTGGCTATCACTGCATTGAAAACGTGTATAATATATGAAAAAGATGATCGGAAAATTCCAACTCTGGGGGGTCCAGAAACACAAATTGAATCCATATAATCAGTTTTCGTTGCGTGGCCACTTATGCCCTGTGTATAGGGTTTCTTAACACAATTAACATGCTAACGAAACATGCTGTACAACTAAAATAATACAGCTACTATTAGCACTCACTGCTGTTGTAGGATGGATGATATGGTGTCGCTGTGCGACTTGCCGAGCGCGACGCTCTTCGTTCTGTACTCCTCGTGCCATTTTTTCAGCTGGAAACCATAACATATGGGTTAAATATGACGACCTGATGGGCGCAGTTAGTAGTGATCTTGCTTTCCGTGCCGAGGGTCCCGGGTTCGAATCTTGGTAGGGAACAATCTTTGAGTGATGAGCACGAAGGTTTGTACCTGAGTCATGAATGTTTAACTATTTATATATGTATTATATACTGGGTTCAACCCAGTCCATTGTACGGTGCTCTTAATACAAGCGTTGCTTAGTGTGGGACCGTATAGTTGGTGTGTTCGTCTGGCGATATTTATTTATGATTTAAATTTACCCGGATCCGTGCGAAAATCATGAGAAATGACTTCACAAAAAAATCTAAATAATGAAATATAAGTAACTTTATTTTTTTAATTAAAGCTTTAGGTACTTTACTGGACATCTTGGGAGAACTTAAAAAGTAAAATTCACTATTTACTTTCACTCGTGCACGTTTATGAACACACTGGTTAATATCCCACTAATAATTAAACATTTTTTTATCAAAGAAACAGATTTATTGGAAAATCAAACAACATTGACAACTTCACGGTTTAACTTCCCGCCAAAATGCCATAACTTCAGTCTGCCCGCCCAAACTACTTTTTTTATATTATTTTTAAAGGCCCCGGATACTAGTCCTTTTGCCAGATCGATTGTGAATTCCGAGAGTAAGGAATGGGTAAGGTTACCTCCTCGGCCTTGTCCCGCGCGTGCTGCCTGAGCTGGTGCAGCTGGGCGGCGAGCTGGGCGCCGCCGCGCCGCTGCCGCTGCAGCTCGGCGCCCAGCGCCAGCTCGTCCGGCGACAAGCTCGCCGCCGCGCGCAGCTTGCGGATCGCCGCTGAACACCTGGGGGGGGGGGGGAGGGGTTATAGTATCGCAA
Organism: Pheosia gnoma; assembly: GCA_905404115.1. Lineage (NCBI taxonomy): Eukaryota > Metazoa > Arthropoda > Insecta > Lepidoptera > Notodontidae > Pheosia > Pheosia gnoma. The sequence goes on from FR989914.1 coordinate 7,039,057, forward strand.
GAGTTCTGAACACCTGGGGAGGGGAGGGGTTATAGTATCGCAAGAGTTCTGAACACCTGGAGGGGGGAGGGGGGGAGATTGTGTTGCAAGAGTTGATTGCAGTCCGCGACTAAGGTAAAGCACGCAGGCGCGGTTTTTTTGTGTTTTTTTATTACATTATAGGCAAGGGGCCATCCATAAATTACGTCACACGAATTTCATGAATTTTTGACCCCTCCCCCGTCCTTGTCACAAGTGGTCACATTTGTGATCCCCCCCCCCCCACCTAGTGTGATATCACATATTTTGCAATTTTACATTCAGAAATGTATGAAATTAAAACAGCAGTGTTCCGAAATTGTCTTTATTTCCATTTCAATTATTTTTCAATAAAATCAATAGTTGTAATACTTTGATATAAAACATTATATTTTGAAAAAATGTGATGTCACAAAATTTGGGACCCCTCCCCGCCCCTTGGCACACAATGTCACACTTCGTCGACCCCCTCACTCCCCCTACAAGTGTGACGTGATTTATGGATGGCCCCCAAGTATTTGATCTCGATCTCACCTGATGGTAAGTGACGATGAGATCTACGATGGAGCATACTTGCCTAGAAGGTACCTGTTCACTCTCGACTTGAAAACACCCAGATTGTAGTCAACGGGGAACAAAGACGCCGGTAGCGTGTTCCATTCCTTGGCAGTTCGCACGATGAACGTAAAAGCAAACCGCTTAGTACGTACCGAAGGAATGTCCACAGTGTACGGATAAAGGATTTTGTGTGATTTTATATCAAAATAATAATAATAATAATACTAGTCCTTTTTAATGTCCCACTGTTGGGCACGGATCTCCCGCGATTTATCAATGCGAGCCGGATTAGGCCGTAATCCACCACATATATTTACTCATGTGAACAATTACGGTACGTGTTTGTGAATCATCAAAAAGACCAAATAAATATTAGGCTGAGTTATTATCACCCGTCCGAATCCTTTTTCTATAGGGAGAAGAGGTAAGCTACATCGTGACTCTTTTTATAACGCTCATGCTACACCTGCGCCTAGTGCCTTTAATTAACGCGTTAATCGACACAGCATGCTGGTATTTAATGTCGATTACTGACGTTTACGGTCGGCCATTAGGCACAGGTGTGGCCCGAACGTACGGACGTCGTACATTTTTGGATAATTCACCTGTATTTAAAATCATCCTGATATTTTTCTGCCAGCAAACATTTCTCCCTGAGCACCGCCGATTGTAAACGCACGTCATCCAATTCTTTCTGTAATATTTAAGAGTAACATATAAATTAAAAATATACAATCTATACTCTATACAAATACTCTTTTTACTAAGTGCATTCGGATGTATACACGGTACCTATACCAAAACATTTTTTTTTTAAATTTTTGTCTGTCTGTCTGTCTATTTGTTCCGGCTAATCTCTGAAATGGCTGGACCGATTTTTACGGGACTTTCACTGGCAGATAGCTGATGTATCAAGGAGTAACTTAGGCTACTTTTATTTTAGAAAAAAAATAGGATCTCACGAAAAAAATTAAAACCAATGTTGCAGCGCAGCGCCTGATTAAGTTTGATAGCAACAACCTGCAATGCGTCCCGCGGGCTCAGAACGCGCGAGCAGGCTGTTACCAACTGTTGTGTCTTTGTTAAATACCACGTGGACGAAGTCGCGGGTAACAGCTAGTCAATAATATATTTAAGTAGTGGCGAAGGCTGCGTATACCACGATCCAATCGGATTCTCTTTCGAAATTAAAATTCGAGTGCCTAACTACTTGCTTGAACACTTTTTTTTTTGTTTTACAGAAACCAACTAGAATCTTGGTTAGCAAACATATTTTTAATTGGAAATTTGAACCACATTGAGTATGAATGATCGGATCGGATCTCATACTTTTATAGATATTAAACATCCAAGACCAGGAAGACCCGGACCAAGAATACCCGAGGTACAAACATTCTTGCTCATCATACAAAATTTGTACCTACATGAAAATATTGACTGATGATTCCAGCTCTGGGCCCCATGTCTGCTAACCCAATCGATTCACAATCGAACAGCGCCCGCATAGTAACTGTCACTTTTGACAGATATTGCATGGGATATCTGTAAAAGTGACATTTACTATGCTGTTGCTGTTCGATTATGAATCGATTGTGTTAGCAGACTTGGGGGCCTGGTGTGCGGGTGCAGTCCCAGAATCACGAGTTGAATTCACGGTGTCAGTTTTGGATTTGGGAGTGTACACAACGTACATAAATAATGTATTTTTTTAGTAGCAACATTATGCAATATATTTTGAGAGATGGCAACTTGCGACCTCTGTCTCTTCTCTAACGCTCATTACGCGCAGCACAATAAATTTAAGTGATTTTTAATATTATTCAAATAAATGGTTTCAAACAGATATATCATTAATTATTTACGTTGATTACATTGCAACAGGGAGCGAGTGATACAGTGTGTACATGCCTGCAGGCCCCGCAGCCAGGCGGCGTGGTGCGCGGCCAGCGCGCGCAGCGCGGCCAGCTTGCGCGCGGCCGCGGCGCCGGCGCGCGCCTGCCGCGACATGTACTCGCCGCGCAGCTTCAGCGTCGCCGTCGACACCAACTGGAATACATTATTCTACTCAGACACGTACCAACTGACACTGCGAGAAATGACTCTTTAGCGGAAAAGGAAAGATCTTCCAGCCGGGTGGCATGCCTGGCGGGGCGGCCGCTATGCCCCGACGGTTATTAATTGATTGATTTGAGTGATTAGTACGCTGCTGGCCGATGCGGCCTTTGCAGCTTCACCAGGTTTTTTGGGCGAGCGCAGAGTGCGCTCTAGCCGGAGGGGCATGCAACTAGCTCAAAGGCGCCACATGGGGCACGACCTCGGCTTGGGCTGTTGCTTGGGGGGAGATTGTTGGATTACGCGTAGGTGCGAAGGCGCACCTGTTGGTGGCGGCGGACGAGAGGACTCTTCGACCTCGCCGGCGAGGTCGGTGTCTGTTAGGTTGTGTACGAGTGTCCGACTCTTCGATTTCTGTATCGAGGAGAGCGGTGAGTGGGTCGGGGGGGTCTAGGAGTACGTGTCGCGGGCAACGACGTCTCGGCCTAGTTAGGTCGGAGGGAGCCCCGACGGTTATTGTTGGGATCTTGTATATATGTTACTTGCTCCGAAACTCTTATAGCGCGATTCAGGATTGTGACGTCAATCGTCTATTGTTCTGAATGCGTCTGCAGTGCCATCTGCGTAGCTTGTGGTGCGGTTGAAGTAGTCGCTACAACTCTATTTAAAGATAATTACCGACTATTGATTTCTTATATTCACGCGAATACTACACATTGGAATAAAACTAGCGTAGATCGATATCTTCTGCGTAGATCGGACCACAAGCAACACTTAAATATGAGGGTACCCCGTTTCAAACTATGACACCAGGACGTCGACCACCTCAGTCCTCCCGTGACCATGGTTGCTGTAAAGCAGCCGAAACGTCGGGAACGTAAAATCAAAATATAAACGCAATAGAATCCTAAAAATTAGTTTTATTTCTATAATTGCCGACGTAAAAATTGAAGGAAAGGAGAAGTGAACGAGCAAGCATGTTTGAATCCCGCGCTGGCAACACCGGAGGGGCCCGGCGAGTCTCCGTCATATTCAGCGCCTTGCAATTACAAAAAGTCCACTGCCAGCTATCGAAGGAAGGAGTACACCATTAAGAGCTTCGGAACGCACAAAAAGAATGCAATAGGCTGTTAGAATGTGTTTAAAAAACTATCTTAATTTAATCATTATGCTAACAATATAGTTCTTTCATGTTAAATTCCAGTATTTTCCATAAAATTTGATGATAAAGTTGAAATTTAAAAACATAGTTTGTAATTTGAAAACGGACGAACCTTTCCAGTCGGCCACTGTACATACCTCCAAGCACTGCTTAGGGCTGGGCTCGTCTTTCTTGCTGATGTTGAGTATCGGCTGAGACACATCCCTGGTTAGTATCTCTTGGATGATCGATGTGAACGTCAATTTCTGCCTCTGTGAACATTAAAACACATACTTATTGTTTTGTGTGATGATAACATCTATCCAGATTCATTGCATAGTCCATGCACACCAACCACACGGTCTAAAACCAACGAAACCAACACCACGGTCTAGAACCAACCATACCCACCACACGATCTAGGACCAACCATACCAACAACATGGTCTAGTCCCAATCATACCAAACACATGGTCTAGAACCAATCATACCAAACACATGGTCTAGGACCAACCATACCAACAACATGGTCTAGTCCCAATCATACCAAACACATGGTCTAGAACCAATCATACCAAACACATGGTCTAGGACCAACCATACCAACAACATGGTCTAGTCCCAATCATACCAAACACATGGTCTAGAACCAATCATACCAAACACATGGTCTAGGACCAACCATACCAACAACATGGTCTAGTCCCAATCATACCAAACACATGGTCTAGAACCAATCATACCAAACACATGGTCTAGGACCAACCATACCAACAACATGGTCTAGTCCCAATCATACCAAACACATGGTCTAGAACCAATCATACCAAACACATGGTCTAGGACCAACCATACCAACAACATGGTCTAGTCCCAATCATACCAAACACATGGTCTAGAACCAATCATACCAAACACATGGTCTAGGACCAACCATACCAACAACATGGTCTAGTCCCAATCATACCAAACACATGGTCTAGAACCAACCATACCAACCACACAGTCTAGAATTAATCAATATATGAATAAATCATTTTTTTTTCTATCCTGTCCGGGCACTTTCTGGCCCGGCCCGCGAGCTACCTCTAACATTAGGTCAGAGCCTTTATTATTCTATTTTAATGATTATACAGGGGTTTATTTTATTTATATAATGTTACTACTATGCTTTTAATTGACAATTCTTATCTAGTTCTTACGTATTAATTACATGTATTTCTAATTCTTTACTTATTTTAGTGTTATATACTATCTTATTGTTCCATTCTTATTCTATTCCTATTTTTATTACAATAGTTTTATACACAGCATTTCGTTATACACATAGTATCGTATAGTATTACTTCCTTATTCCATTCTTATTTTAACTTCACTACATTTGCATAGACAGTTTATGGCATTTGACTGGGACTTCCCCATTATCCCCCGCGAGATTCTGCCAACCAGTGGACAGTTTTATGGTGGTCATAAGTGCTGCTCCGAATATTCTTATAATATTTGTACAGCTTCCTTCTTCCCGTTTAGTTTTTGTTTCTGTTTATGACACTGGTTGCCAGCCTCTCGCAATAGGTTAGGAGGGTTCCCCTCGTCTTCTTATTTTTAATTATGTTACTCAGGTTGTCCAATCTAAGCTCCATACCTAGGGACATTTCTAGCTCGTATCTCTGGGATGCGTAAACTGGACAGACAAGTAGCACGTGTGCCACCGACCCGCTCACGCCCGGTTCGCCGATGCACGATGGGTCCTCCTTGCACTTGAAGCGATTCAAGTACTCGGAAAATCCACCGTGCCCCGTCAGTACCTGTGTGAGCACGCCGGTGGGTTAACCACACGGTCTAGAACCAATCATACCAAACACATGGTCTAGAAACAACCATACCAAACACATGGTCTAGAAACAATCATACCAAACTACACGGTCTAGAGTCTAGAGCCATTACCTACCTCTTTCAGTATAATACTAATGTCGTCTTGTTCCAAAGCGGGATTCTTCAATTGTATCTCTTTATATAACTGTTCCTCTAGATCGTACGGCTCCAGCGTTCTGGAACAATAAACATACAGGAAATCTAGTATTTATGATAATAAGAAAAACGTTACGGCGCGTTACATGGGGGGGGGGGGGGGTGGGGGGGTGACCTCGGTGTCATCATGGGACACCATCGTAGATCCTGGCTTACAGAAGTAGCAGCGGTGGGACTGTGCCTTATCCCGGGACTCGCCGAGGTTCAAACCTCTGTAGATCACAGAAACACTGTAGATCTTGGCTTACAGGTGTAGCAGCGGTGAGAGTGTGGCCTAGTGTCATAAAAGATATACCTTGCCAGCAGCTGGCAGTCCCCGCACAGCACCAGCAGCGTCGGCAGCGGCGGGCGGGTGAGCGCCACGCCGGCCGGCGGCGCCAGCGCGGCCGCCGAGTCGCTCGTGCACACCAGGTGCCGCGCCACGCTGGGCCGCGAGCACATCGCCGACAACACCGCCTCTGTTTCACCTGACATAGAGTAGACCACAAAATGAATAGATGCTGTAGAGCACACAGAAGAGAATGCTGAGAGATTTGACATTTGGCATACTCATCGTCAATGAGAAATATTCTAGAGGTCTCTCTAATAATTTATAGACTGCCCGGTATGCTACACATTTATTAACGAAAGAAACGAATGGCACACATTTTCACATACAAATATTTAATTATGCAAGTACCTTACAGTGGTACAATCAGAAAACATTAAAAACTCGTGTCGTAAAAGTATTTTTTTTGTTCTTCTTTTTTTATGGTTGGCAATCGGCCACAATATATTAAAACCATTCTCAGAGGGTGTAACAGCCATCACAGTATACAGGATGTAAAATCGAGATGGAGGGGGGGGGGGGATGGGGGTATGGACACCTCTGAAACTATAAGACATGTTCTAAGTAAGCAGGTCTTCGATTTCAGAGATAACAAACCCTGAACATATAGATTTTCAAAAAAACTCGTCCGTGAATTGGGAATCGAACCCGGTCATTTTGAAATGTAACCCATCGTTTTTTATTGCGATATTAATAGTTTCGGAGATCCCCATACCGACCCATTTCGATGTTACACCCTGTATAACAATTTATCACACGTGCATAATTTGAACACAAATATTCGTGGTCATCGCACAAAGTTTGCCGCTACCAGGATTCGAACCCTTTGTACGGAAAGATGAACAGCAGGCTAAGTAAGCTGTCACTGTCATAGTTATTTATAAAAGATGTGGTGTGAGCGGGACCGAAGACGCTTACGTTGCCGCAACGCTATGTAAAGTATGGTTTATAAGCCACTGTACCTTCGTCGGCTAACACGTAGTCCATCAAATGTCCAAGCATTGGGAGGGTGATGGCGTGAACACCGCCGGCGTGCACGCACACGTAGGTGTTGTTCGTGCACTGGTGACAAATAAACAGCACACATTCAACTTATTACTGTGTATCCAAACTAATTAATGTAATACATGACTGAAATATATCCACCCCTACAATTTATAGACGTTCTATAAATTTATCAAACGAAAATATATAAAACCCTACAATTTATAGACGTTCTATAAATTTATTAAACGTCATATTATAGTGGTGCGCAAAGGAACTCTTGTGCGTAGTACTGTATGACGTTTGATTTACGTTATAGAACGTCTATAAATTCGGGGGTTAAGCTGTAACAAACGTAGTGTAAGCACCTAAAATATTTTAAGAGATGCATCGGTAAAACATATAAATATACAGGCTGATTCATCAATTCGAAAAATAATCACAATTGTCATTTTGTTAAAAAAAAAAATTTAAGATCGACCTGTCAAAATTCTGTCTACACATAGTGTTTAAAAATGTCCATATAGAAGCCCAGTTTCCAGGCTTAGTATACTCTTTCTATATATTACAGGCTACATCATATAAAATGAGCAATGATAGTGGGTCTGCGCATGCGTGCACAGAGTCCCCATCTTTGCTAATTTTATTCAATGAGCATGCGACCTACCCTACTACAAGTATGCAATAAATACAATAAGACAACTAAACAACTTATAGGTACCCACATCATTATCAAATATATAAATAATGTTATAAGTCAAGAGTGAACAGGTACCTTCTAGGCAAGTATGCTACATTGTAGATCTCATCGTCACAAATACTTGCCTATATTGTAATAAAAAAAAAAAAATATTGTCAAGAACATACCGGGTACAGATGCACCGGATAAGAATACTGCATGTCATCATCCGCAGGGTTCAGCAACATGTTTATCTCCACAGCCTCCACCACGTACAGGGCATGGCTCTCGCAGTCTTCTTTGTCTGATGACTGGAACATAACCACATAAATAGTGTAAGAGGATGTTTAATATTTATACAAGGCGAATCAGAGATGGTATACCAATTCCGAAAATCTGCGCTTCTTTACCGTATTTGTAAACATTATGAGAAGTCAGAGTTTTGATGTCGGTTTAAAAAAAATTGTTTGCAAAATAACGCATTTATCATTTTGTTACATTTTTTTATCGACGTTATCGAAATTCTGACTTCACATAATGATTACAAATGGGCTACGGAAGAGCAGTTTCAAGGCTTAGTACACGTTTTCTGAATCATCTGTATACCGGGATTGTGCTTTGTCCATTGCACGTTACCCATAATACAAGCGTTGCTTAGCTTCGGATCGTACAGACCGTATTATTATAATGGGTGACGAAAAGGGTTATGAAGGTTAGCCATATAGCAAGAGTTCGCACATGCAATGTGCCTCGTGCCTTGGGGGGCCTCGCGCCTCTGCACAAAAACCATATATCCCACCTACCGTCAAATGAAACGACGTAGTAGTTATATATGCCTCGTTTAATTTACCACAGGCTCCTTAATCTGGCACTGGGATGTAAAAAGTCAAAGGCTTACATTAGGCAGCAAGAGGCAGTGGTACAAGGCGGCGGAACATGTGGCCACCACGACGAGAGGTGGCGTGTCACCCCCACCCACGGTGGTGATACTGCAAGACTCGGAGCCGTAGTTATCGTCCGCGGGGGGGTACATGGCGAGCGGACCTTGAATCCTCGGCTGGAGTGGACTGGAAGAGAGCAGGGAATGATAAACGTAAAGGTGACGCACATATATCGACCCGGTGCCAGATCAGCATCACCTATACCCAAGCGGTTCAGAACTCTCTGTATAGTATTCTAGGTCGAGGTCTTTGGTCTCAGCGTTTCAACGCGGGCGTTTCGCTTTCGTCCTGCTTCCCACCGTCTGCTTGCCAATGTATTAACAAAGCGACTGCCTGCTGATCATAGGTCTTACGTCTCGAAAATTGCCAAGTCATAGACGCACTGACACCTTGAAGGTGCTAAGTCGGTTCGGTGATGTGTCTGTGTTGCGGGAAAGGCGAGGTTATGATGTGCCGCGTTGCCGGGCTGGTATGCCTGCGTTAAGTTAAATTGAATTCGAGCATTGGAAATCTTTTGGCCGATAGATGGATGGAACATTTTAGTAGTAATATTAATCCATCAGATTCCAGAACGGGTAAAGATAGACAAAGGAACAACACACTTTTTCATCTCAGATAAACACCATAGAAGCTATGTCGTCAATATGTATGCGTGTAATAATAATGTTTTGCTGACCAAAATTCGGCCCCGACAGACAATTTCAACAGGTACTAGCCAACTACGCAGGAGTTATTATGCGCAAGCACAGGTGTACTGTCTCTTCCCTCACTCTCATGGTCTGATAGGACGGCAATCGAAGAGAGATCAGGAGCAAGACGACTTTACGTGCTCTTCGAGGCACGAGGATAATCATGATTGAAAATCAGCTACACACATGAAATCCAGAAGTGTAGAGGTTACTACATGCACAGTACAATCTCACCTCTTAGCCTCCAGTTCACACTGCATCATGTACACATCCCCATTTCCCCGCAGTATGAGCAGCGAGTCGGTGTCGGGTATAGGCGTGAAGTCCACCGCAGTGTCGCCGAGGCTGTCGAGCAGGGGCCGCCCCGCCATCACCGACGACGGCTTAGGCCCGATATTCAGCATTCTGACTAGTTTAGGCCCTTTCTTGATTGCTATATTGTAGAGTCTAGGGATAAAATGTTCAAGATTTGCTTAGTAATATTAGTTGTAGGATAATTATTGGTAATTACACTGTTACCCAGAAAGATAATAAGTACTATATAAAAAAAAACTACCCAAAAGGGTGCGTGCCGGATCTTCGGCACGTATTTGGGAGGTTCTTTTTAATTCAAGGTCACAGTATATTAGGACATTAACATAACACGCTTAAATTTGACTCCAAAAAGAAGGGCGGTAACGAGTCGTTGGACCTATTGTGGCAGCCCTTACAAGGTTGACCAATAAACCTTACGTACATCGAAGGGAGCTCTTGGATGCAAGTGTCAAAGACTACTATACTACTATGTTTGAAAGTCTCTACCACCTACATAACAGCAATAGTCTTCCAGAAGGATGGCTGGACGGTATCTTATAGAACTGTGCAGCAATATACCCTAAGCTTTCCCCGTGTCTGTTAATTCCACACTAGCCTATAAATACATCAATAATATCTGTATGGTAAGCAGGAACTTCTAATATAACCGTAAGGTCATCCAGAAAACACGCTGTCTCGGTCATTCTTGTTTATACATTCAGTGGTGTGAGAGAGAGGGTAGACGCTTACGCTACACACACACAAATGTGCTTGAGCTACAGTTGATTATAATTACCTGATGATATTATCCGAGCGGAGCACTAGCACGTGCGATAACGAGCTCGGATGCCAATGTACGCGGCGGATCTCACCCTGAGAGTACTGGAACCTTTCGGAGAGCGAGTAACTCCTGGAGACAAAAGTTCAAAATAAATACACAACACCTGTTTTTGCCAAAGGGGTAGAAGCGGTCACACTATAATACCAGCCCTTTTTTGTGTCCCACTGTTGGGCACGGGCCTCCCCTCAATGCGAGGGGGATTAGACCATGGTCCACCACGCTGGCCCAGTGCGGGTTGGCGGACTTTACACATCTTTAGAGGGGCTCTCTCAGACATGCAGGTTTCCTCGCGATGTTTTCCTTCACCGTTTAGCAAGTGATAATCATGGTTGAAAATGAAATTCGCACATGAAATCCAGAAATCCCAGAGGTGCGGGCCGGGGTTTACACCTGCGATCCTCGTTGCCGAGACGAGCGTTCTACCAACTTGGCCATCACTGCAATCGGTCACACTATTAAATAATAGATCTCTTATTACGAATCCATACTCATTCCTACTACAGTACCTTTAAAGATAACCTGAAGTTATTAAACACACTCCCTTATAGAAGCCAAAAAAGGTTTCCATTAATTATTCCCTATGATAAACAAGCGCCAAAGATCCGCGGTCGGCCCTCGCGTGGCCGCTTTCCTAATAATTTGATTATTCCGCGGCCATTTTGTATTTTTTTCTCCATTTTTCCGGCGGTAAACGTGCGGCACGGATTAATCGTGCGTTTAGCAGTCGCTTTCTTGTGGGATCCTCTTGTTTAATATTAAAACGGGCGGCTGTGATTTCAAACCAAAGCTGCAATGTTGCCGAGATGAAAGAGAGCGGGAATCTGGTGATAATGTTGATTAGCAGTCCGAAATTATTCTGACCATTTTACAGAGATTTGTCGGACTTACTTAAGAAACTAAATCAAGAAACGTATCAGCTGTTTGTTTTTTCGTATCTGTGTTCCTCTCTTTCTGCCGTCAGATCAGGTAGTCCAAGATGAGAGTATAATAGTGGTCACTGAATTGCTAATAGGTTATTATTATATTATATTCCTAATAGCTACACAGAGGCGAAGAGGAGTATTTGTTTGTTTTAGAAGGTTTCATGAGGAATACTTCAGAGCTTTATAAGCTTGTCCTAAGATGCCTTAAACCTTACAATAAGGTAGCATTGCGATTAATAGCCCGATTCTCATTGGCCATGAATATAGCTTTGACCACTGAAGGGGCAATCAATGAATTAGATTAACGTTTTCATTGATGTAAGGATGAATCAAAGCGATGTCGGCATGAAGTCAAATGCAGACGAAATATAATTTGATGATAAATTAGAAACTGAAACACACCACCAAGCCTGTATTCTCCGAAAGGGTAGGCAGAGGTGCACCACTGATCTCACATTGCGATTGGTATTTTGGTCCCAATGAAATAGGGGGCAACCGCATTGCCATTACATCGGGTATATCTTTGAATGCGAAGAAGATTCGGGTCATAGACCGCCACGCGGGCTCAGTGCATGTCGGCGAACTTCACACGTCTATGGAAGTCGTACAGGTTTCTTTAAGATTTTTGCCTCGTATCGTGTGGCATGTGATAATCATGATTGAATAATAGATTCGTACATGAAATCTGAAATACTCGAGCCGGAGTTTTGAACGCATACACCAACGAATTCCTTATCGTTGCACTTGACTATCACTACTTTCGAGTACACACTGACTTTTACTCATTCATGTGTTCATAAATACTGAGAATATACGTCGTAATAATTAAAACGCAAAAGGGATAACCGAAGGAAACGGACGGTGCGCACTTTCACAAACATAAATCATACAATTTTTACATACCAAAGAAAGGGTCACCATTAACCGACCAACTAAAAAATACACGCGCACATATACAACGTTATATACGTATATAAAAATTACAAATGGGCCGACATTAGAACAAACCGGGCCCGACCCGCGGCCGAGTGTCTCCGGAACAAAAACCGATAAAAAACGGCGAAAAGGATCCGATCCGGTAAAAAATAAGAATCAGACAAAGCGCGCCGGACGGCCGGTAACCTCTATACGTGTCCAGTTTTTTTACGAGCACCCCGCAGCCCTTTTGTCCTTCCGGGAGGCCTTTTTTTAAATAGATCAGGGGTTGGCAAGTAAAGACCGCGGTCGCATCCACCCTGAAAAATTATTGTGGATTTTTCTGCTTGGCATTCATAAATATTTCCCAGGGAGAGTGGCCCGTCTCTCCCCGCTGGAGGGATTTACTCGAATCGGCGTAGAATTATAAATTCGGTTAATAAAATATGATACGATAAAGCCGCTTTTTTTTTCTCCGCGCGGACCTCTATTATATTTTGTTTAATTTAAATATGAATAATTAAATTTAAAAAGGAAATCTCGGGGCTAATGAAATTTTTGTTTTCGAGATAATGAATTGAAAACACCGAGTGTCGCTCGGCGAGTGCTGTGTTATTCTTTTCTCGCTCATTCGGATTCATCCTTCGTACAGAAAAACGCCCTAGAATATAATATATTTTTTAAACGTATTAATTATGAATACGAATTATATTTTTTCCATGTTTATCTGCCCCTTTATGCGATTGCGTGGACCCACACGTGCTAATTGTATTTTTTAAAAAGCGTACCACCTACCCTAGTGATATAATTAATTAAAATTTCATTAACATGCGTCGAAAAAATATTTTTAATGTTTACTCACTATAAAAACGCCTAATTTGATACTAACCTAAAAATATTTCAAACATTATTTTCAAATGTTAATTAATTACTGGACAACCTAATTTTAAATCTCTCTCAAGTCCAAATTAGACCAAAACACACTTCAATCTAACCTATGATATGTGACCTTGAGAATGTAAGTAACCCAGTCCAACAAAGGAATTCCAATAGCATATTAAAATTACCAACTGGCAAGGAAGAACCAGGAAAGAAAAAAAAACTCTGCAGTGAAAACAACGTCCAGGAGACCTCTTAAACCACGAACGACGCCTTCAAATCAACACACCCGACGATCAAAGGCCGGCCGGGTCGCTAAACAAAACAACATCGATCCAGACCGTCGCAACCGCAAGGGATTAAAATCGTAACGAACGCATAAAAATATTCAAAATACAATACTAACAAATTGATACAAACACTCATTAGGTGAGGATCGCGGAAGGCGCCCCCCTCACCGCGCCCAACACGGGGGGCCCGCCCGCCCCGACGCCGGCCGATCTACCGACATTACAATCCACACAACGTACAAATATTATCTAAAATTCCTTCTCATTTATAATCCTTTTGTGTCCTCAGTGCGGTGTCCTCCGTCAAATCCACCCCTACCCCCCCTCGGGTGGGGGTATTTTTATATTTTTAATCGCGTTGGGCATTATCCAAATGGACATTGGCGGCCTCGCCGACTGCCGGTGCCGTCTAGATGATAAATTCTCCTTTCGTTCGACACCGGGCGCAATGTTTTGTTTTGTCCCTTCGGTAATGTCTCCTTTATTGGTATCGGAGTGGGAGAAAAAAAAATATACCCTCATAGTCATTAATTACGGTAGACTTGTCTGCCGGTGACTGGCGATTTCTCCTTGGCGACTATTAAAAATGGTCGGCCGTCGGCCCTTTTTCTTCTTCGGTTGATTTTGTTCGGGCAAATTAGGATTGATTGTGGCAATCGTTTGATGCAGATTCTTATTGAATGCGATGACGTTTGCTGTCGGTGATCAATGGTTTGTTCTGAGGGTGCAATTAGGTGGTCGTTTTTGTGTGGATCTCGGTGAAAAGGCTGGCAGTGTTGGCAAATCGATTAAGGTGCGCGACTTTTCTTATACACTTTCAGAAAACTCCGCGTTGTAATGACTTGTGTTTGTCAATAGTCTGTGCAGATAATTAATTGAAATTATATTAAATTAAAAAGCTATTGCTAACTTTTGAACAATTTAACGTACTTAATCAAATCTTTAAACGAGTTAAGGAAATTGAACTATGTAAAATAGTATAACTTGACTTTTCAAGTTCTCCCAAGTTGTCCGGTAAATTCTCAGTAAAGTATCCGCAGCTTTACTGATAGGGATAGGGGATTCATTCCATCATCATCATCGTCATCAACATTATCATCAGTGGTACTTATAATTCAATAACAATTATCAAGAATGACTCGATACTGGCAATAATGGCACTATTTTGTAGCCGATTGCCAACCGCAATAAAGAAGAAGAATATAGTTACGTAGCAAGATTATCAGTTACCTATTTTATTGAATGACTACTTCATAAATGTATAGGACCACTATTACTACAATAAAGACATTTATTTTTTTAAACAACAGAAGAAGAATAAAACTATTTTTAAGGATTTTATCGCGTTTATTTTTCGTTTTTTACGTTCCCGACGTTTCGGCTGCTTTACAGCAACCATGGTCACGGGAGGACTGAGGTGGTGGACGTCCAGGTGTCATAGTTAGAAACGGGCTACCCTCATATTTAATTGTTGATTGTGGTCCGATCTACGCAGAAAGTGCTCACAGTATCTTGAGGTCTTGCAATGGTACGCTTGGTTTTCGATTTAATAATATTAATAACTGGATCCCAAGTCGTTGGTAGCACCCAGCCATCTTCCCTATTGAAACCATGTTGCGTGTGACCATGGTTGCTGTAAAGCAGCCGAAACGTCGGGAACGTAAAAAACGAAAAATAAACGCGATAAAATCCTTAAAAATAGTTTTATTTCAATGTGTAGTATTCGCGTAAATATAAGAAATCAATAACAGAAGAAGAATTACACGAACCGCAACACCAATTTAATTAATCACATACCTACCACTATCACAACGCACCAAATAACCTCGACAAAAGTCCAAGCCAGCGATCGTGAACGTACATAAATTTAAAACGCACAGAAGCACTTTCCACTGCGGGCCGGCCCAAGTTTCACACCATTAATTCTTCGCCCGCAGCCCACTGCACTTTTTCCATCGCTCCTCAATCCTCACGCAAAAAGAACAGTCGTTTCTATATGCAAAGCAGCCAGCTCCCGTGCCCACAGCGGCGTAGTAATAGGATCATCTATACGATATCAATTTCGCATAATAATATATTGGGGTATTTTTATGTTTTATTGGGCCGCCCGGATTTTGGTTCCATTAAACTTTTTTTTTTGTTTTTCGAATTTTATGTTACGGAAGATATTGCTCTTCTTGTTGGAGGATTTAAACGAGGGTGGTTCTGTGTAATGTATCGTTTACTGAATTGGATTTTTTATGGATAGGTATTGATCATTTATTTTACTTGTATATAAATGTGGATGTGTAAGACTTTGTACACGGTTGGATCATCCACGGCAACACAGGGAGATGTGCAATTCTATCCTTCTTCTGTAATAAATATCGCCAGACAAACACACCAACTGTACGGTAACAAACTGAGCAACGTTGTATTATGACTACCGTACGATGGACTGGGGGCGATTCCAATATATAATTACTTATATACATATTAAACGTACTTAACACTGGTGCAAATATTCTTGCTGGTGAAACAAACTTTACCGGGATTCAAACACAGGACGCTCGGTACAGGAAACCTACCAAGAACTGTGCCAATAGGGTCAAAATCCGTTAAATTCTCACGGCACTGTGTAGCCTGTTGATTTTGACCGATTAAACGTTACTGATGACCTTCGATGGCGAACGTGTGCTGTGAAGTATCGGTTGTAGATGTGAGAGGAAAAACGATTTTGATACTTGGCTCTATTTTTTTAAGATTTCATTATTCTAACTTTATTATTAATAAAAAGCCAATTTTGGGCAAGCGAATACTTATATTAAGCTACACACTTCAGCATTTAAATGAATTAGCCCCATAGATTGTCTGTAAATAGGAACTGAAAGATTGCGGCGTTTTGCTGACTTGGTACGCACTTCCATTAAATTTGTTTGGAGATCCAACGCATTGTCACAAAATTCAAAATAACAATCTGTTACTGATAAAATAAAGATCGATAAATATGTACCGTAAATATGAATCGGTAATAAGTTTTAACAGTAGCTCCAAATCGTATTCACGTAAGTGAGGACGACTAGGTTGAGAGCCAGTAAATACATACATACATTAACTGCTCAAATCACGATCAATCCTTCTGGCTTTGCCGTAGTCGGTTAAAAAAATAACTAAGCTCAAGTCGATTCAATCCTCACACAGTATTATCGTGGCGAAACAACGATCACTTCGGTTCAGGCCGACGCTTCGCAAATTTTTATTTTTCGTCCTTTTTTCGAATCGGCAAACCTCGCCGCTCAGTGCCGAAACCGCGAGCGCGGTCGAAACTGTTTAATGATTTGAAAAACGTGTTCTATCAGCCTTTACTCGGAAACAACCGAAAAAAGCCGACAACAAAGGGTTCAGAGTGCAAATATAGACTCATTGGTGTTGCCTTTGCGGTCCTGAAGCAACATTTTCATGCGATTTTAAGTCTTCTATCTGTGTGTTAGGGTCACCGTTAGATTTCCGAAAGTGTGCCTATATTGTTGAAGTGTGAGCACAGATCTCATCGGCAATTTATTATATTTTGTCCGTCGGTGAATTTACGATTATTTGGACGGGACAATGGACGGAGTGTGCCGATTGGCCGGTTTTTCTATCGCCGATAATTAATGTGTTGACGATATGTATGGACAAAAGGATCCCTGGATCGTGATTTGAAATGCTAATGCGTGGAAACATTCAGTATTGTTTGGAAGTTACATAACAGACCTGGGTCAGGAGAAAACATGAGTAGGTACATAATAATTGTACTCAATTTCTTTCACAACGCTTTAAAAAGAAAACATGCTTGCAAAATTTGTGCGACATCTGAACAAAAGTAAGTCCTTAAGGATGAACAGTATACAAGAATAATAAGAGAGTGACTGTCACAATGATCGCTAAGAGAATGAAGTCAGGGCTGATTGTGCCGACTCTACACCCTAGCTAGAGGGAGAAAGAGTAGGACATTTCAGGAGCTATTTGTGGAATACACTCTTACAGTCAGTTTCTTCATCGACCTTAACAGTTAACAGCCTCCTGTCATCCTTATTTATGATCAGCAGTTTTTTATTAGATACAGTTTTTGCCTATTTTGCGGAAAACCTTCCAATTCCCAGGATAAGAAGTATCACCAATCACCATTCCATGTTTATCAAAATCCATCCAGTAGTTTCCCGCGAATCGCGAACAAACTGACCGATGAAAATCCAAAATAGGCGAATTCGGTTTCAGAATCGCAAGGTGCCATACAAAATTTATTTTCCAAAAATATTGACACACAGATACGACCGGGTTACATCCTTATTATTATAATATCGCCAGACGAACAAACTGTACAGTCCCAAACTAAGCGGTCCTTGTATTATGGGTACTGCACAATGGGGCACGTATGGGGCCACTGGGGTCAATCCCTGAATATATTTTTTTTTTATTACATTATAGGCAAGTATTTGATCTCGATCTCACCTGATGGTAAGTGACGATGAGATCTACGGTGGAGCATACTTGCCTAGGTAGGAAGGCGGCAGTAGATAGAGATGCTACATTCACTAGGCACATGCAGCGCAGCTGATCTGACCCGCCATCCATGAATGGCAGCACCGAACATCATGCCGGAACACGGCTAGGCCGCTTGGCGACATGGCTTTGTTCAGTGGGTGGTGACTAGCCACGGCCGAAGCCTACCACCAGTAGAGTTGTCACCTGGTTGGCACCACCCAGGGTCACGTGTAGGGTATCTCGAGGGTACTTAATTCTCCTACGGACGAAGGTGACTCTTATATATGACGTATGTGTATAGATTAATGTATACATGTAAACTTGATGGTAGCCCCCCATTAATCCGAACTTCCTTTATATTATGATCTCTACATTTTAATCACCAAATATACCTAAATAAATAAATAAAAAGTATCTCAATAATACCAGTGAAATTTACGATATATTTACATATGTGATAAAAAATCGTGTCCAACACGGACCGCGGGTCGTCGGTTCAATTCCCGCCGTTGTTTTAATTAAACAAACCGAATATAATATACGGTGGCAATTTTATACGTGTGCGGCGGGCCTAACGACACTTTATAGATGAGTTGTGGACGCCAACCATTTGTTATAAATTGTCACAATTTGTGGATGTGGGTACTTATTAAAAACAATATTAATCGTGCGAGAAATAACGAATTAATTTGTATTATGACAAACTTTTCAAATTGTAATAATTATAGAATTAGATCAATGATATAATTGTCGTGGTGAATTATTTTACAAAAATAGCAACAGCACACAGGAATTTTCGGAACTACACAATTAGGTATTTTATCTATAATTTTGTATATGAAAGTTGATAAACATATAGGTAATAAGTTGGGCACGGGCTTCCCTTCATTGCGAGAGGGATAAGGCCTTTGTCTACCACGCTGGCACAGTTGCGGATTGACGGACTTCAGACGTCTTTCGAGGAGTTTTCTCAGATATGCAGGTTACCTCACGATGTTTTTCCTTAATCGTTTAGCAAGTGATAATCATGGATGAAAATGACATTCGAACATGAAATTCAGAAATCCCAGAGGTGCGAGCAGGGGTTTGAACCTACCCGCTTCCCGACAATAATGTTCAAATACTACTTTATAACACCTGTCCGAATAAACAGTGGTATTATAAAGTACGGATCATCGACCCTATACTGTCAGCAGACTCCAGTATTGACTGTAGTATACTAAAAGTAAATTGAGCTGAGTATCGAGACTGTCGTTGAGTTGCAAATCATAATTACATTTGTTATGCAGACAGTTAATGAGTATTTAAATACAACTTATTTTACGGGAGCTCCTACCGTGACCATGGTTGTTGTAAAGCAGCCAAAACGTCGGGAACGTAAAAACATAAAAAAACGCGATAAAATCAGTAAAATAAGTTCTACTTCATTGTGTAGTATTCGCGTAAATATAAGGAATCAGTAAGTGAGTATATTAAGTATCCTAGGTGAATGTCCATCGAGATACAAATAGTAACTGCCCGTCCGAATAAATGAGGGGTGTGCGAATAGAAAAATAGAATTATTAATTTATTCTATTTTTGTGCGTGACGTTTAATATGCATGCGGCCGCTGCGCGGGTCCCGTGAGCCGCCGAATACTACAGCTATTATTTATAACGCATCTAAATGCGATCACGCATGTTATATTTAATAAATAATGTATGAACGTGAATTGAGCGGGTCGTCGAACTCTTTTCTGCAATTTCCCGTATCTATCGGAGAATATGGTTGTGGAAATATTTTGCGGAAATACTTTAAAGTAGGTAGAGTGCTAATTTAAATAATAAACTTAGTCCTTGACAACAGCATTGATGGCTGCTACCACATGCTTTTATATTGCAGCGTCTAAAATAATATTCCATATTCCTTAACAGTGAGCAAAAATGATAAAGTAAATGTACAATAAGTAAAACAAACTAATGACTGTGTATAGCGCTCTCCTCTACAAATTAGCTTTTCTATATACCTACCTACATAATAAATATAGATAGCAGTAATGAACGCAGTGAAAGGTACGATCACAATAAAATATTTGGGGCGAAAATGGCTTTCGCCGTTCGTTCGGCGAACCCCGACTTTTCACCTTCTGCCGGAAACAACAACATTTTTCGCGAGGTGAGGTGCACGGATGTAGATTGAAATGGAAGAGATTTTTTTTTTAAATAAATACATTTTATTATGACTCCAAATATATTTAGGATTTTGAAGATATATGTTTCAAATAGTATGTGCTATCAGAGTTGAGATTCTGAATCGTGGTCACTTACTGTGGGCCCCATAAGAAAGCTCAAACTCGCTTAGCGAGCAATGGAGAGAGCTGTGCTTGGGGTTTCGCTACGCGATGTGGCGATAAATATGGAAATCCGGAGGCAAACTAGAGTAACCAACATACGTGTAAGAATTTTAACGTTGAAGTGACAGTGGGCAGGGCACATAGCTCGAAGAAACGATGGCTGTTGGGGCACAAAAGTGGCGAACACGCGCCCAAGGACATAGGGTGACGACATCACTCGCGTCACAGTAACCAGAAGATTTTGAATGACGGAGGACCGTGTACGGACCAGCTATGTACAATTAGTAGAGTCAGCAAGTTACGCGACCATTAGTAATTTACCAGGCAGTTCGCCAATCATACTCGAGCTGACCGGTCGCGAGCTCACACAATCACTGTAATCTCTCATTTATTCTAATTTCTATCATCTTTACTTCTATCAATATACTATCAACTATCAGTTCGGAATATCATTTATCACTATCAACTTTTATCAACTATCAAGTCGTGGATGGGTAACGTATCGGCCCGTACAGACCGTGACATGTTAAGTCATTGGAGGTCTATATTCAGAATTGGACGTCTTTCGGCTGATAAATGGACTATTATTTGGATGGCTTCGGTTTTTTTTTTTTAATTCAGCCACATCCAGTACTAATTTTTAATGCTTGTACACCTTTTAATAATTAAATGTATACCGATGTGGGAGTCCGTGCTCCGCGTAAATCGCCGATCCGGGATAAAAGTGATCAATATTAACGATCGGCGAACACTTCGCTCGTTTTCGGCCCGCGTCGGCGTTGGCCGCTTGCGCCAAATTGAATTAGTTATGCGCCCTGATTGGGTACGTGCTTTATGGCCACTGGCTGGGAGCGTAGAATTGTTGACGACGTCATATACTGTTCGATATTTAAAAAAATACGTAAATAAAAAAGCGGGTAAACTCTGAAATTGGAACGAGTGATCGTGGTCATCTCACTGACGACGTCATCATAAATGTGTTAAGTTATTTTAAATAATTTCTGTATTACTGGTGGTAAAACTAGATTACTTATCTCTCAGTAATTTCATGCATCATAATGTCGCAATTCCCACTTCAAATTCCACCCAACTGAGAACTATTCACCAAAAAAAGTCCGACGACATCCAAGCGATTTTAATACCAAGAGGGTCAACTATCCACCTTTTTGACTCACCCTAAATCGCGTACGAGAGCTTAAAACTAATACATCTGGGTGGCGTGTGACCGGGGTCCCCCCGCCGGAGAGTGGGGGTATAGGAGGTTGTAAGGGGGGTAGGGGGGGGGGGTTAGGTCGCTGTTAATTATTCACATTTTAATTTACGGAGACCGGGCACCGCTGGCCAGTGTGGGGAAAAATGTCTTGCGATCATTCGACAGACGTATGAGTGCGGTGCGTTGATGGATTTTTGTGTCGCTGTGCTAATTAGTTTTTCAAGATTTGCATTTTTAGTGTTATATATAGTTACTTTAGAATTCCTAGAAACATACGATGCATTCACAATGTAATTGATGATTTCGACGGATAGTGTTTTGTGAGTTCATCATCATAAGACCATCACGCTTGTAATTCCTGTAGGGGAGGTAAAAGTACATGCATTTCGCCTATAGTATTAGGTCTTAATATAATAGGGGGGCAATCAATTATACTGAGTACACTTCCCGGTCAATGCAAGGAGTGGTTTAAATAGTAATTCACCACGTTGGCACAGCGCGGGTTGGCGAACTTCACCTGGATTTCCGGATTTCCTCACGATGTTTCCCTTTACCGTACGTCTAGTGGTAATCATTATTGTAAATGAGATTCGCACTTAAATTGCGAAAACCCTAGAGGTGCAACACAGGGTTTAAACTTGCACTAACTTGTTCGCCCTAGTTGGTTATCAGACCTTTTTTACATATTAAAAAAAAAGCAGTTACTATGATATTACAAGTAAACAGAACACACGACGGAACAATCCGCCCGCTTACCTGAGGTGATCAGTCACTTAAAAAAATATTATTTTCTAGGGAGAGGAGGTAGCCAGCCTCCCTCTTCGGGTACATTATTCAAACCAACATTCAAACGCGGCATTCAACCCCAAACGTATTAGACATCACATTCATGACACATGCTATGAATAAACGAAACAAACCCAGCTCCACCTATGGACATACATGTCTCTCTCTAACGGCATTGCACAGATAAGGACGGATATAGTGCTCCTATCCGATACCGATGAGAAAAACGATCAGAATACGGACCCACGATTGCTATTTAAATAATTCAAGCGTGTATTCAGTCTCTATGGCTCTATACAAAGTTATACTTGCACAAGTTATGGATATTCGAGAACTTTATTGCATGCGAAATAAAGAAGAATTTTGAACAGTTTTCAGTTTAGGATATCCGGGCAAACGCGGTGGTAACGTATGGACTTTTTACAGGCTCTTATGCGAAAATGTCGAACCGAATCGGCATTTTCGTAATCGGAATGTATAAAACAGTAGTGTAACTTGGCATGACTTTGAAAATTGAATATTATTTGCAACTCTCCTAGGTTCCCGACAGAAACATAGAATCAACTTGTCAAAAACAAAGTCGTCAACATAAACCAGCAAATTGTAGACTTTCAAGTACCTCATATAACTAAATTCATAGATTACAATTGTGGTACAAGAAACTATAAAGTAACTGTTAAATCATACTATACTATAAAATAACTTTGAAAGTTGCAACAAATTTCAATGGCAATACGAAGTATTTTCTTTCTAAAAAAAGCTTTGTGAAGTAGAAAGCTACTAGTATTTTAAGCATAAATATTGTTTATAACACGTAACAAATTGTAGCTATCGTTGATGAGCGATCGCATGAAGAATAAAAATCCGTGATGTCTGTTTTCTAAACCTACTGCAGCCATTCCACATTAGGGCATTAAGACGAATAAAACGCCTAATCTTCCGTCTTTTAATGAGAGATCTATGCCCATGCAGATACATTCATTTGAACTACTGCTCCCTCCCCACAGCATCCCACTGATGTGTGCCCTCAAAAACAATGAATGCGACTCGTAAAAAGCGAACGACAAGATGCGGTGATAAGGCGGCCTAATAACTCGTCAGTGTCGATCACGGAGCCGGATGCGCGAGAGGCTCCCTCCACCATTTGCGATGTAGATGTGCTCTCGCATATTTGTTCCTTTTACGATGGCTCGTTGCCGGATTTACGGTTATACATGTCGATGGGTTATGAGAGAATTTTCAGCTTGGCTTTAAGTACTTTTTGTAATTTGTCCATCTCCTACAGATGGTACTGTTAAATGGTGGATGTTGGTATGGATTTGGATGTACTCTAAAGTAATGAAAAAACTTAAAATGGTAAAGTATTAAGGAATCAAACCTGCCCCCCGATTCACAACCTTAAGTCATGTATCAACCGATTCGGTTGTTAATTAAAACTTGCATTATGGAATGTACTATGAAAACACAGCGAGTGCTCGAATCTAACCTTTCGGTTGCGTGGTCGTATCGGATCTTCTATTTATTTATGAAGACTGCTCTGAAAGATCGTACTTGAAACGAGAAAATTACTAATCGAATCGATTCGGATACTTGTCGAAACGTTCTGAATCGACCCTCTGCTTCCATATACCCACATCACATCATTTGTCTGATTATCGATATTTTTAACACCAAGCGTCATACCAATTACAGCATGGGGATACAAATAATCGTTGGTGTTTACCAGACGGCATATGGCACACAGTTATCATTGGCTAGAGGATCTTTACCATCGCAAAGCATTCAAAGATGCACGTAGCCTGAAAATCTGAATATATCATCAAAGAAAATTCCATCTCCAACACTTTTTTGACCGCCGAAATTCAAGCCTACTCCCAAAAATAACCTCACCTAGCGTTACTTAGAGACTTAATCAATTTTGTTCGCATAGCCGCTTCACAGGTGACATTTACATATTTTTGCGATGCCCCGAGTTATTTCAAAGGGGTGTGAATTTCAAAAATACGACGTCGGCACACACTCTCATTAACTTTGGAACACGTAAGGAGTGAGACTGAATACTAATTGAGAGCCAAGAGTGATGTGAGCAGACGCGACAGATGGATAATTGGCAAATAATTCACGGACGTGTGGGGGCAAGGTAATCAAGTTGTTTACAAGAAATTGATGAATGGAATTCATTTTGATTTTGTCATCACTAAACAATGTGTGCCGATTGAATTTATAAAATCATTGAAAAAGATTTTCAGAGACACAAATTAGACAGAGCATACATATATTCAGCATGATGACGATATAAATAAAAGATTCTGATTTAAAACCGATAAGTTAGTTTTCTATGTAAATTCAGCCGCACGATTATTTATAGCCATTAACTTGTAATCTAAACAAGTAATATAAAACTCTGAGTTAGTACCTTTTTGACTAACTGCTAGAGCCTGCCTAGCCCTAAATTGTTCCCACATAACAATGTCGCACTCAGAAATGTAAAAGATCTTATTAAAAAGAGCAACCATGGAGTTTCTTGCCCGTTCTTCTCCATAGGAATGGCATTCCGAATTGTTGGTAAAGTTGTAGCTTAACATTTTGTAACTATTTTGACGATTCATAAGTACTGTAGCTGTACTGTGTGTGTGGTTTTCATATATAAAAAAAAATCTGAATCTGATTAGTTTCTTTTTCTTTATTTCTGCCATGTCTATGCTACCTACTGCAACGGCTTCTAAATTCAAGGAGACGAATTAAACATTTTTTATTCACCACTTTTAATTTCATCATCACATCTATCACATCTGACCGTTAATAACTCGTCGTCGCGTCTACCTCCATTAGTCTATACCATGTATCAAAAGGCAGGGGGGTAGGGTGCGGAGGGCGAGAGGGTGGCGCAGTGTTAATTATACGATTTTCTTTGAAATAAGCTAATAAATATTGGATAAGGTACATGCTGGCCCTTTAGTGAACCAGCTCGATGGTTATGATGATGATTTTTGGGGTTGATGTTTACGGGATTGAGAGGATTGATGGGCTATTCATAACGGTTATAACAAAGGCAAGCAAGATGACCTGGTTGGCACAATTGGTAGTGACCCTGCATTCTGTGCCGAGGGTCCTGGGTTCGAAACATGGTAGGGGAAACTTTGTGTAATGAGCAGGAATGTTTGTCATGGATGTCCAACCCGAATCATAGATGGTTTATAGCTTTAGAAGTATTATATAATAGATTCGCCTGCAGCCCATTGTAAGGTACCCATAATAGAAGAGTTGCTTAGTTTGAGACCGTGCAGTTGGTGTGTGCGTCCGGTGATATTTATTTAACTCAGATCTTATCTTAATCTCAGATCTTAATCAGAGAATCACAACTTTCGATGAGAACTTAGAACAGAACTCTCTAAATTCAAAGGAAATGTTCGACCTGGACCATCGATGCAGCCGCCCGCTCCCAGCGCGGCCGATCAGCTAAGTGGATTATTTGCAGAGTTCTCACCCAATTCCAACCCAATTCTGTTAATTGGTTAGTAATCCGCTGGCTAAATGACGGGCATAAGCTCTGGGACTGGCGGGACTAAGGCGCGGTCTAATCGATTGATTTTTTAAAGTTTTTTTTTGCTTTAAGTAACATCGGTGGTATCTTTGACGATAGCAAATTCCAGTGGATTGGGAGTAGGCCGTTCGGCTCACTGCAACGAATGGTTTCGGGTTCGATTTCCAGTTTCCGTAATTTGTTCAGGTCTGGCGGAAACAGTGATCCTCACAATTTCGTCTGTTGTATGGCACGCATAATATAAAGCGATGCTTTGTTTGTCGCCATATAGTTGGCAGTATTTGTATTTATATAACTAATGTTATATTGTTTTCGCTACCCAAATCTTAATCATAATTTGCCTTCCATCACACGATCAGTCAGTCCTTCTTGACAATACAATATCTTGTGGAACCTTGATTTTGCAACCCCTAATTCTCCATGTGTCGTGACCACCATGACACCTTTGTTCAGATTCGGCTTAGGGCTTAAGAAACGTTAGCTAACAGCAAGCCGCAGCGTCAGTCCACATGTCGCGCCAGACTCGCCGCAACCGCCACACAACGCCTTGTTGCCGCACCTTTCACACGTGAAATCTTGTATGCACATATGCGTGTGCGTTTGTTTCTTAATGATTAGGGAAATGCTGATATGCTTAGCCACCGTTATTTAAAGTCCAATTAGGCTGGCACTCCATTGAGTACACGCGTGGTGAAAATTATCATCAATTTGGTTTTAATGATACTGGCAATCCCCATCATATGCCGCTAGCCTTTTAGACAAAATGATAAACTACCTACTAGTAATGTTTTCAACAACTTAGCGCTGCTACTACACATACAAATTTTGAATAAATATTCCGCATTTAGGTTAATGGAAAGTATTCGCGCTAGCTACCTTCGCGAGTTCCTTGCCAATATATTCCAAATGTAAGTAAGGAGCTAGTTCTAAGCGAAATAACCCTAAATCTAGCCAAACTTCCCGCGTGTTGGCTGTATATTTCAAAAGTTTCTTTGTGTGGAGTAGGAGCGGTGCAGGCGTTAGACAGCTCAGAAAGGGGTTCGGGATTAACTGAAGAATAGATGGAGTTTAGTTTTGCAGATGTTTTTTATATCTTGAGTTATAAAATGCATCATAAAGTTATTCTATCCCGGGAAATAGAAGGATTGCTCTGTGGTAGCCAAAAAAGTTAAGGCCACGTGTATGAAGTCACGAACACAGCTAGTGATGTAATAAAAGGTGAGATAATAAATAATGCCAAAATATAATTGTAACAATCACGAGTCGGCGCCTAAGACCGTCCGCCGGCCGGGCCGTATTAATATTATCACATATCCGGGCCTGGCAGAGCTCAGTGGAAGAATTTTTAATGCTATGCTTTAATTATTTTGCCGTCGGCTGCCGCCCGAGCGCCACTAAGTTCCATTCACATTAGAGAATTCATTTTTGCTACGGCCGCGCCTACATTCTGAATTATTAAGGCTCTTGCCGAAAACTGAAAATTGCTGAGATCACAGGGTGGCAGCCGAGGGTATTTATGAGTGCGTAAATTTTCTAGAGGTATTCCACGTAACCGTTTGTACATTATGAAGCGGCCTAATTAACCGGCCGAGTTCGGGTGCCATTAATAATGGACGGCAGTCAGAATGTGAAGTGTGTAGTTCTAATGTTGGATTGATGTCCGAAGAATGCGAGGTTTGTATTTAAAATTAATTTTGTTGTTGAATAATGTACTTTATGGATTAGCGAATTGTAATAAGCACGGCTATGACTGTACACCGTAAAAGCCATCACTCGTTTATCAACGCCGCACCTTCTCGAGTGGTTGCAATATGGGCTTTCCTAACGTGCTGATAATTAACTGAAATATCTAAATGCCGTAAATCATATTCCAACAATACGAGGACTATCCAAAAATATTAAAACACCGACAAACAAATCTAATTACAATTAAATCTTACCACCGTAACCATCACAAAGAAGCGGTTCAAAAATGTAATATGATTAGAAACAAATTACACACGCGGCCGCGATAAGTCCGGCTCGCGGGCTAACCAACCGTTGCCCCACGTCGGGCGCCACTCCGCCTTTGTCCGGCCACTTTCTTTGTATATCGTACCATTTCATGCAAAATTTAATTTCGTTTTCAAGACTCGTGCGGAATGATATTACGGTCGGCGGACGTTACCGCCGTTTGTAATTTCCCTCTTCAAGTGTGTGGACATCGTGTATTTTTCATGGCATTCCGTTTCGGTGGGCTGGTCCGGCGCGGGCCGGTCGCGTTACCTTTATTGCGGCCGGTGCGGGCGGTGGCTTGCGAGAGCCGTTAATTGCTGCACAGAACTACGCTCAGGTGGTTTATTGGACACTCTGTTAGTGGTGGCGCCGCATGATTTCGTTGGTTAATCAAAATGCTCGCGGAATTTCAGTGTTCATATGCGGAGTTTTATAACTAGTTTTCAGGATTTTCTTTGCTGATGTTAATTTGATTACTGGATGTTAAGGTGCACCTTTCGACTTACCCAATGCTAGCAATATTACGATACTTAATACATAACTTTAAAAACAGAATGCCAAAAAAAAAAAAAACTTTTTGTCTCTAACTTCAACTTTCTTCCCGTGTACGCAACAAGTCCCTACAAACCTGATATTCACTTTGCGAACCAATAAAAACCGACGTCAACATGACAAGGTTACGCACCCCATCTTGTAAGAACTCCCAAATCCCTTCAACCCTTTAAGAAATCGAGCATCCCCAATTTGTTATCGATACCGGTAACACGGTCCAGTGACTCAAGGGAGCCACCCTTAGGTGAAGGGATAAAAAAGGGATTCTTTTTGCGATCTACCCGCAAATCGGTGTGGTGTACACACAATGGGGGGCGATTAAGCTACTTAGATTTGGACGTGGAGGATCTTTTTTTAGGTCCTTTGGTGTTTGTTGTGGATTAGGGAGGATGGCAAAACGATTTGAAGACGATTTGTGGTCAAAAGAGTTTTTGGAAAATTACAATGAAAATTGATGCTAATTTTATCAGAAACTCACAGCAAATAATAAAATTAGACTTTTTTCACATTCATATCTTACTGACGATTCAAATAATAAAACTGAGTACAATTTTCGCGTTTTTTTTCAATTATTAAACTATTTATCACCTGCGAAACATGTTACTTCGGATTATCCACTATACTTTCATGCATTTATAACTTGAACTCCATAAAGACATAAATCGTCAATGGTCCCTTTCACCTCATCAATCTGTATCATGATCTAAAGACCCCATCATAGGATCGTACTAGATTCCCTTGGATGTTCCAGAATCTTCTTTTCGACATCAATATAGCCGTAATATTAGATCGTTATGCGAGTGATACTTTTTATGATACTCATAGCACAGATAAGGGAATAGTTGCTGATAGTGTGAAAGGCCCAATAACTGGATCTACTCATATTGACATTAGCATAGTAGTTGGTCAACAGTCAACACGTCCCAACACGATGGACTGCGGACGGTTAGTGGATATTTGCATATCGGCCTCTTGCGTGTTTGTCGACGTGTCTGACATTATGCTGTCGGGAGATTTGCTGAGATTGTGTGCTCGATGGTCAGTTTGTTTATTCAGGTTTGCGTCTTAATATGAATTGTATATTGACTTTGCACGGTAGCGTAAATACCTTGTTTGATCGTTACATACAAGGCATTTTATGTTAAGAGAGAAATTGTACAGTCAGTCCAACTTTTGAAGAATGTTATAAAAGGGTTGTTTGCTTTAGTAAGTGTAATTTATGATATCCTTGACACATGCAAAGATTCAGCTTAGCTGTAGCAAAAATCATTCGATATCCAAAAATAAAACCATCCAATCCACTGCGTACCAAATAAAGCCTCGTATAAAGATAAAGAAGAAGGTTCCTCAGTGTATTCGTGGCTAGGGGCACCCGGAGGCGTCGGTACGTGCACGCGGATTATCCGGCAAATTGGTTTAAGCCAAAAGCCCGGATCACGGGCCGGTGCCCCACGAATCAATCCCGATCTTTGGAGACGTGAGGTAAGTAGTGTAGAGAAGGTTTCTGGCACATCTTAAATTAAATACAAATTGTATTTTAGAATAAGAACCATAAGCTGTTAAGATGACGAGCTCAAAAATGTTCGTCTTTATTTTTAGTTTTACCCAAAAAAAATTTAATACTATTATGTTCCCATCTTACGTTTAGGTTATAAGGATGAATTTGTCAGACATTGTCAACCTTTTATTATAAGTACGCAAAATGATTATATGCTGCTGTTAGCCACTAAAGAGACCTATTAAATTAATTTTATGAAAGCTTCAGCAGCTTAAGATGTCTTTTAACTTTCAGATTTATGCACAGTTTGAGAAAATGAGTTTTCGGTAGACAATTAGCCTTCATGTATGAAAACAGGAACCCTCTCTTTACTTTTCTCGCACACTTTCGATCCCAATAGATTCTAATAAGATTAGTGTTGTCACACGGGTGTTAGATAAAATAGTTTGTGGCCTATAATTGGGGTTCAGGTTGGGCCGGCCGTTGTCAAAAATCAGCTATGCCAAATCCCACCCAAACAAGACCGCACTAAAGCGTGATTTCCCTTAATAGTGTTTTCCATGGTCATCACTCGCATGACTAGACAATATCGACTTGGGAGGTGATCTCCGTAACAGCAATTGGTAAATTAAACCTTTTTGGTGCCATGTTAAGGTTGCTTCTGGATTGTAGTGCTCATTGTTAGTTTTCTCCGATCAGGTCCCGTTTACAAATTGGATCGGTCGTCGGGTAAATCAGGGTTACCCAGTAATTGAGACTTACAGGATCGTTCGGTTTGCGGCCGAGGACGGCGGTTGAAGGATTATGTGTGTATATCGCTATCTATCGATCTTGGGTAATGTTTGTCTTTGATGGTTAATGTAGTTGATATGGCCAGCTATTGTTTTGGAAACAAATGTAGTTCCTGTGTAAGTTTGTTTAGTATTCGATGTTTTTATTGCATTCAAACATTCTTGAGCAAGTAGGTATCTCTTTCTATTCCCGCGCGAGATCTGCTTGTTTTTTTTCGTGTTTGTACGGAATCTGTTTGAAGTCTAACTGCGGCAATAATGGACATTTAATTACTCAAGTACTAGAGTCCAACTATTTAAATATTTTTTCGGGCATGTAAGAGGAATTGGGAATTTACTGACAAACCCTTACATTGGTGCAGTTTTTATCCATTTAAGAGATTGATTTGGTAGTACTGTTGAGAATTTATTAGAACGTGATCATTTTGTGTTTTTAACTGAAAACAGGTTCGATATTCGGACCTCATCTGTTTAGGAAATTCACGTGAGGACCACAATTTAGATTTGATTGTTGCTAGAAATGAAAAGTTCCCCAATTAGAAATATCTCAAAACTAATACTTATGTAATAGCAGTTAATAGCGTAACACCCGCAAAACAAACAAGATAAATAATAAACCATATCTGAGGCGGCTGAAGACTCGGTTCAGAATCGGGAGGGAATGCAGTGAACAGTCGCCACGACAAGGGTTTATCGAACAAAATACGAGCGGCCCACTCCAACGAGTGCACTGAGTGCGGAGTACGCCACCAGGAAATATGTGGAAACGACACAGAGTATAAGAGTATAACAGTTTCTCTATATAGATGACATTATTTTGATTAAACGTGATAGCAATGATGGTCATTAATAGTAATGAGAATCTAATTAAGCAATCGGGAATATGCGTATGTTCATTTATGTGCTGTAATCACTTATGTTGCACAGGTTCACGATAAAAAAACGAAAGCATACGTCACTAGGCTCTGCACTAGTGACGTCACCACCATAACTGAATACAAGGGTAAAGTTAAAGGTGCTTTGGATCAATTTATCTACAATGTTACTGATGGGATCGCAATTCATTGTTATACCTATAATACAATCATTGTTAAGTTTGGGACCATACGACTCGTTTATCAACGTTGTGTTACTGGGCATATTCTTTCCTATTAAGAATTGAAAGACCACAGAAACACATTCCTAACCATAATTTCTTGTATGTTTCCACCTCAAAATATTGTTACTCTGTAATTTCAGTAAACTGTGTCTCTACAAGGTACCACACTATCATCCCAGTATACTGCAGTACAAACAAACTGTAAAACTCAAATCCTCAGTGCAGACGGCAACTTCGGCTGAACATCTTAGCATAATTAGCCGAAAGGGGTCGTTTATTGCTAATATTAGTTGTAAGGATTAATACTAACGACCGGGGAGTTGGGCTGAGACTTTTAACTGGTATTAGCATAAGTTTAGGCTGAGATCTTAAAGAGTAACTTATATTACGATGTATGATTATGGTAAAGTATGTTGATGACTTTGTTTTGATTTCTACTTTCCATGTAAACACACACACAAAGTTAAACAAATAACTAGAGAATAAAAGTGATTCATCAAAGTACAGCTTGTGCTAATATGAATGTTTGAATTATATTTACAAGAAAAACTACCATTTTTATGTTGCTGTTTGCTTGTACGTGGCTTATTCAAAATTTCTTTGAAATCCACTTCAAATTCAGTAACAATATTATGTCTTTATCTCTAATCCAATTAATTGAAAGCCATCGAATCGAATAAAGAAGCCCGCCTCCCGAACCCGACCGCAGTACGTATCGGTACGTATAAATCCCAATGCAGAAATCCAAAAACATTACAAAAGCCACCCCTTGGAGGCGCCCCCGTCTGGATGGTGGATGCGGGCAAATCTTCGAATTAATTTTACTGCCGAAATATGCAAATTTCGAGATATAGCCGACTAATAACATGTACAAAAGAGTGGTGACTCGGGCGCGCGAAACACTTAGACTATTTCGTTGTTGGATCTTTGATGTTTGTGCCTATGATGAGATAGCCTCAATGAAGACACCCTTAATTAGGATATATTTATTACTAGCTATGATGTAACGCAGTTGTTTTCTCCTAGCATTCAAACAGGTAACTGTGTGTTTAAAACATTTTAAATTTAGAAGTGCATTTTTAAGGACAACAATAATGATGATGTCACTAAGAACGATAAAAAAACGTTAACGGGAGTCAAAAAAGAAATTCTATCTGACATTCAAGCCACCACAGTCCAGTCTCCTTACAATGTCATTTTAATAATAATCTGTGCCTTAATCGCTGCCTCAGGCTAACATTATAGCCGCTTCGAGGAGCTTAATAGGTTACAAAATTTACCGTGATAGTAGAAAATACACGATGCTTACGTGCCTGCTTTCTCGGGAACTTATCAGGCTTTATTAGATTTCAGGTGTTTAGTTTCTTCACTAGACGCGGTTAAGCCTTCGTTTTATGGTTGAAATTTGCTGCAGTAAATAGCTTTTTGTTTACGTTGGATGTTGGTTAGCTTTGACATAATAGGTTATGGTTTGTGGTGAGTCTACTTACTGGGATTCGGGTAAGAGCGTAAAAGACTAATGAATCTCAGCAATAGTCAAACTGTCTGCTGATTACTATTCATACTCACTATGACAGCCACTGAAGTAACGGTCGTGGAGTAGAGAAAAAAAAAGTAAAATGACAATTTGTATGTGCCCCCGTAGGCTTATACGAAATAAATGATTGGACTTGGACTTTGATGGGCCTACGCGGGGACACACAGATTGCCAACTTTTCCTTGACCTTTTCTAGATCGAAAAGCGACCTCAACTGAGAAATACATTATGTGTTATATACGGTTCCTTTAAAACTTGGTAATACTAAATCTAATATCAGATTGTTGCTTCAAGTTTCCTAGTGATTCCATAATGACATCCGATGATGGCATCTTTTACCCATTATAACATCGCTTACTTGGTAGTCATCACTTACTTGCACAGCACGGACTGGTTGCCTGAGTCGAAGAGCCCTCCCCTCCCCCACCGGGAGGGTAGTTCAGCGACGATGACGCCACGGGTGCCCCATGCACAGATCCTACTCCCACACACGCTGCTCATTATGCGGTCCACGGTGAAGGAAGGTGGCGAGAGGAAATGAAGTTTCTGGAACAAATATTGAAGATTTAGACTTGTCTGCTTGATTTGGCGGGTAGTTCGTAGATGTAGAGACTAAGTCGTTACGTGATCAGAGTGATTAGCGATACGATTATGACTGGTAATGACAATTGAGGTGTTCTATTTATATTTGCTTGACTATGAACAGGGTGGTCCGAATTCTGACCCCGTTATAGAGTTAAGAAAAAAGTGCCCATAACAATATCTAGTACTCAAAAAATTATTATTAAAAATAGATTAAGCTGAGAAGTTTTGAACCTTTTCAATTTGTCCATACCATGAGCCAGAGAATCAGAGAGAAGTACAAAAATGTCTAGTGGATCAGATCGGAGTCACTCCTCTGGCACTACACAGCATTCAGAACCATTTAAATTAATTTTATTCAAAAGAAAATTACCTATTTGTGATCGTCAATCATTACAGTCATTAATCTTACTATCATCGAGTATAACGAAAAAAAAACAACAATTTATGGTCTCAATAAAATAATCCTAAAAAGCAAAGAGTTTAAATCAAATCTCAAACAATGCCGATAACTATCCCACTGTCGAGCGAAATATGATTAGGAAAGTTTTTTAATCAATAAAAAGAGGAGCAAAAGTATATATAAAGTAGGAAGCATCCTCCGCTTCCTGGCTGGCTGGGTCGGATTTTTTCGCCTTATTTCTCATTACGCCGCCGCCTCCGCTCGTTTCCTCTGACGTCATAGTTATAATCATTTATCGTTTGACGGCCGCGCCGCGGTCCACGCTCCCATCTCTAAGGGAAATTGAAAAAGTTGCCTTGATCGCGAAGTGTGAAATGGAATCGGGTGCTCAGCACGGTGTACGTTGATGACTTATTGTTTTAGGATAAGTGGGCCGATTGAATTTTGGATCTACTGAGGATACCGTTAATGACGACTTGATTGGTGCAATTGGTAGTGACCCTGCTTAGGTCAGTTCGGTTCTGGTAGAAGCAAACTTTGGGTGATGAGCACGTATGTTTCTACCAGAATTTAACATCATGATAAGTAATTGCAGTGATAGCCAAGTTGGTAGAACGCTTGCCTCGGTAACGAGGATTGCAGGTTCAAATCCCGGCTCGCACCTCTGGGATTTCATGTGCGAATCTGGGATTTCATGTGAAAATGAGATTCTAAACGGTGAATGACACTTGCTAAACGGTGAAGGAAAACATCGTGAGGAAACCTGCATGTCTGAGAGAATCCGTCGAAAGATGTGTGAAGTCTGCCAACCCGCACTGGGCCAGCGTAGTGGACTATGGCCTAATCCCCCTCGCATTGAGGGGAGGCCCGTGCCCAGCAGTGGGACATTAAAATAGGGCTGGTATTATTATTATAAGTAATTATAGGCTGGGATACTCCTAGTCAATTATACAGTACCCATAATAGAATCGTTGCTTACTTTAGGCCCGTACCGTTCATATTATACTATGGATAGATACCTAATATAAATCGTGATGCTGCTTCCACTCTCTGATCTGGTACCTAAAAAAAACATTTATCTGGACATCCGTGGATTGCTATAAATGATAGAACTAGGCGATACTTGGCGGATATCCATTGTTAAGCAAATGTGGCTCATTCGTAGCCCAGCCGTCTTGATGATGCCACGTTTAGAGGCGAAACACGTGTCGAATACTTTTTTAGATTCGCATCATTTCGCGGAGAATTGCATATTAATTAAGGTACCGACACTCATGACCGACAGGTTCTCGACTGACATCTTAGAGGAGTTCGGTTATGTTCGGTTCTTTAATTATCGATCAACTTGATTGGTTTATAATTGGAAAAGTTGACAAGCCGAGGGTCAGTGGTGGGTCCCTCTTCCCCCATTTATTTAACAGTGGATTGCTAGATCAAGGGTCTTAAAACTGTATGTTAAGGTGTGAGACATGTGACGTTGATGCTTTTCCACTTCCTTACACTCTAAAATCTAATCCAGTACATTCACACCAAGACTCAAAACCATTTGGGTAGACGAATATTGTGACTCACAGCAATCTAGTCTTATCCAATGATTCGCATTAAAAGTCCCATCAAAATTGCCCACAATCATAAACAAACATGCAAACCGCGATCCACGAAATACCATTTAAACCGTAATATTAATAGTCTAATCGCGATACTAACTATTGCAACGTTATTTCCAGTACATTAACCGCTATACAAACTTACTAAGCTCCGGGCTCGTTCCGAAGTGTTCAATGTACTATAGCGGCCTATTAATATTCCGATGGTCAAAAGCTAGCCGGCATTGGCAACGCCAGTGGATGGAAATTAATTGGTACAAAGGACTAAAGTTATGTGTAATACGCGTCGATACAATGTACCTAATTCAGTTGGTACATAAACTAAAGTGGACTAAACTAAAAATATGTTCCATTTTACTTTTCATGTTCATTTATAAGATGTAACAATAATAATGTAAAATATTTTAACAGGGCCAACAGTAGGTTATAAAGATAACATTCCCAAAGAAATAAATCAAATTATTAGACATTTAAAAAATGACATCCTGTACTGAGCGAAAGGCCAAACTGTTTGCCTTCTTTAAAAAAAAACAAACATCATTTATAACAATTATTTTATACATCCACGTGATCCATATACCTTACTTCTTCATTGGTTAAACTATTTTGACCTTTTTATATGAGTAAGAGGGAGATAAACGCTGCAACCGGGACACCATACCCTATATTTTATCTCATGATTTGAAAGCGGCGAGAGCCCGCAGTGTATTAGCGAGTGATTATCGAAAAGAATCAAAGTGGGTTAACCCCACAAAACGTCACCCGGACGTTTCGACCCGCGCGGTAATGTGCACTCGGGTTACCAGTGCGAGCGAGAACACCACGTGAATCAATCTATCTCAAACAGTGGTGTCGCGAACTTTATTATATCGCAGTACTTTCAAGTGATGATGCCTGAGAGAAAGGTTGATAAATACATTTGACGACTGCCTATAATCAAATCAATGAGTTCTTAATGTGGCTGTTATTTTAAGGACGGGGAAATTAATCTTCGGTTTTCAATAACTAAGCTGAACACTTGGTTTAGCCGTGAGACACACTATACTATCTATTAAGAGGTAAGGTTTCAATATTGGCGGTAATCGCTATAACTCTTGATCTGATTCCAATATATTTTTATCCCTGACTTTTATAGGCTATGTAACATCAGGGTATCCCGCGCGGAGACACGGACGAAGGCGTATATGATGAAAGCCTATCTCTCCGTCTTCAATCAAGACTAGCTGGCCGCTGTCACTGAGCCCACACAACAGCGTCGAACTCGTACGCTGCGGTCACCTCGGGGCGGGCATAAATTCAGACGACGAAAACCTACGACAGTTCGGAAGTGCGGCCTACGGGACAACGATAATGGCTACCAATTTCACGCCAGAATCATTGGGTTTATAATTATTTTTTAAATACAAATATATAAAAGACGAATACAAAGCGGTGGTGATGACTAAACATATATATGATTTTCCAAAAAGTACCTTATTACACTACAAATACCAATTTTATTTACTACATTATAAAGTACCATATTATAATATACACCAACTGTCAGAGACAGAATGATGTCTGATCAACAAAAATAAACTCATTCCCTAAATTAATCTATTTATATAAAAAAAAATAGAATCTATACGCAAACCCATAAAACAAAAAAAAACGTGAATTATATATGCAAATACAGCGAAAGCACAATAAAAATAAGGGCCAGGATTACCGCGGTAACGTATTAAAATTCCTGATACACACATCGCTAAGCCTCGCACAATTAAGTGAAGGTGGGTGTCTAAGGGGACCAGGGCGGCGGAGGGTTAGGCCATATTTAATAAAATAATAATATTATGTGGAAAAAAAAGGAATTAAAATATTCAAGGCGCGTGCGGACGTGTATCGCGATCGGTGTCCCGGACAGATATGTACATAAATAATGTTTTTTTTTTTACGCCATTTTGTTTTACGTGACCGCAGGAGCGGCTCGCAAAGATTGCCCCGGACTATGCATGTATTCCAAATAATTGTTTGTGTATTTTTTTTTCGTGTTCGCTCTTCGTTTTAATTCTTCCCACGTGTAGAATTTTAATGAATCGCGTGTAAAAGATTTGGTGGAGGATGGGAACGGGTGGGTTTGGGATGGTACGAGGTTTATGGGAGGTACCTACCTAAAGTTTTTTCTATATAAAGGTTCTCAATGATTTTAATTATTATTGTTTCCTTTAAGTTTGAGCCATGTTAGTTATAACAATTCGAGCCCTTTTTTAATGTCCCACTGCTGGGCACGGGCCTCCCCTCAATACGAGGGGGATTAGGCCATAGTCCACCACGCAGGCCCAGTGCGGGTTGGCGGACTTCACACATCTTTCAAGGGGTTCTCTCAGACTCCATCTCCATGTTAGTTACCGGAAAGAAATTTTAATTAGCCTAAGTCTGCAAAGTCGACTGAATTGTGAGTAATAAAAGTGACAATAACCATGTCATTATCATCCTATTGCGAGTTAATTGTGTCAGCAGACTTTGTCTTGCACCTTTAGAAAACAAATAAATAAATTGCCACACCATATTAATCGATTCTACTGATCGAGTCAATCTGTATAGGAAGTCATAGAGAAATAAAAGAAAATTAGCGATTAAAAAGAATAGGTACTGCAAAGAATACGATAACGGGAATAATAAATGTCAAAACCAAACTTCATAAATCTGACATCTTAGTTTACAAGAATTCAGTATAAGATCCGAACCAAGTCAGTTAACCGCCAAGAAACTTATTATGAATTAAATAACGTTTAAGCCGACACGTAATTAAGTTTAGTGTCGCTACTCGACGCTAGATGGCGCTACTTGTGTCATTACTGGGGCAAAGTTCGCAGGTGGCTTTCGTGGCTCGTTAAATTGAAATTAAATTTCATGTTATACTTATACAACAAATGTGACAGTGTAGATAATGTTTTAATTTTGAACTTTAAAGTAAATTATAGTAAAAAATCTCTTAATTGTCATCATGTTCACACTTTTCCAAACATATCGCAGTGTAGAGGCATAGTAGCTAAAGGAAAAAGTATAAACAATAATTAACTGTTTAAAACAGATTTTTCACTAACACACACACACACAACCATTACAATCAATTGCAGTATTATAAATAATAATCAGCCCTTTAATTGTCCACTGCTGGGCACGAGCCTCCCCTCGATGCGAGGGGAACTCAGTCCATAGTCCACCACGCTGGCCCAGTGCGGGCTGTCGGACTATTTATGACACCAAAAAAACATCATAATCTAACTCCCGCATTTATAGACGTACTATAACTTTATCAAACGTCATATAGTACTGCTGCGTAAAGCAAAACTCCTGTGCGCATCGTCACTTACCATCAGGTGAGATCGAGATCAAATACTTGCCTATATTGCAATAAAAAAAAATAAAAAAAAGTACTATGTGACGTTTGATAAAGTTAGAAAACGTCTATAAATTTGGGGTTAAGGGTATAACTCACATAACAGCTACCATTTAATAATTCCAGCCCTTTTTTTAATGTCCCACTGCTGGGCACGGGCCTCCCCTCAATGCGAGGGGGGTTAGGCCATAGTCCACCACGATTGGCGGACTTTACACATCTTTCGAGGGGTTATCTCAGACATGCAGGTTTCCTCACGATGTTTTCCTTCGCCGTTTGTGCAAGTGATAATCATGGTTGAAAATGAGATTCGCACTTGAAAAATCCCAGAGGTGCGAGCCGGGGTTTGAACCTGCAATCCTCGTTACCGAGGCAAGCGTTCTACCAACTTGGCTATCAGTGCTTCCGCTACCATTCAGGCACTTAAAAAGCGGCTCTTTTGGGATACAAGTATCTCCATTAAGCCGCTTCCTAAGGTCCACCTGTCCTCGACGGAGCCACGACATCGAACCGCGGATAGTTCAAAACTCTTGGATATAAATCACCCAAGTTGTTCCCGCAACGTACTCTCCGCGTGGCCATTAGCATTTTTTATGCATAGGAATCGATCCAGCGACCGGCTAATGCCTCCCGCGATACATTAATATCTTACTTTTTACGACTCTTTGGTAACAATTCGTCTCTTACAGCGCAGGATAAGGAGCTGGACACGGCCAACCGAAAATAAACTCTCATGTTCACAGGATGGAGTTGGTTTTAGCATGGTGGTGTGGGTGCGGGAAGTGGATATGTTCGCGGATTAGGCATCGTCCACAGTTTAGCTCAAAAGTTGGGCTATAATCACGTGAGCTACAAATATCGGGGCTAAGATGGGATTAAGTAAGATGCATGCATGAGAACCAGCTCAGATTCTTGCTTGAAATAAGAATGCATTACAAATGTGTATTAAAAAGTTTCGTATAGCTACGCTGATTGTGGTGTGGTGGACTTAAGATCTACTATCTAATGATAGTAGGTAATAACGACTAATGAAAATATTGTAATGTTAGGCCGCTGTTTGTAGTTTTAGGGAGATTTTATAAATGAAAATGCCGTTTTGTTTTACACACGTACTTCATGGAAGAAGACCAGAGTTTTTTTTTTTAACCATTGACAAAAACATACGTGATAACGTAGAGGACTAGCCCTAGATGAATAGTGATTGAGCTTACAAAGTAATGGGCCCGGTATAATGGGGTCGAGTCACCTTCGTCCGTAGGAGAATTAAGTACCCTCGAGATACCCTACACGTGACCCTGGGTGGTGCCAACCAGGTGACAACTCTACTGGTGGTAGGCTTCGGCCGTGGCTGGTCACCACCCACTGAACAAAGCCATGTCGCCAAGCGGCCTAGCCGTGTTCCGGCATGATGTTCGGTGTTGCCATTCATGGATGGCGGGTCAGATCAGTTGCGATGCATGTGCCTAGTGAATGTAGCGTCTCTACCTACTGCCGCCTTCCTACCTAGGCAAGTATGCTCCATCGTAGATCTCATCGTCACTTACCATCAGGTGAGATCGAGATCAAATTTCAAAGTGAAGGGTTCAAAGTGAAATCCCAATTTTAAGTCGACTTGGCATACTCAACGCCCCATTTTTTCATGGGCAAAAACAATAACGTATTTTTGCTTTTGTGCGCGCATTCGGAGCGTATCATAGAGTAGAAGGAAGAAGAAGGAATAGTGGATATATGTGGACACGCCTTTACAGAATCGGAGCTGATAAAAGGCGGCGCTGGTGATTCGCCTAACGCCGCCATTTTTCTTACACGGCCACTTTGAGATCAAAAGTTTGGAAAATGAAATGAAAATCCCGAAGCTCGGTTCGGTATTTTTGACATATCGCACCCGTATCGGCGTTTAGAAAGACCAGTATAAATTATTGCTATGAAAATTCTGATTTTAAATGAGTGTAAATCCGCTCTGCTACGGCTTTAGCAAATAGGTATGCATCTAGGCTACGGAATTTTGGTTGTGGAGCTTTGACTACGGGCTATCGCCTCGAGGTTACATGTTTGGTTACGGGCTACGAGCTTCGGCTACGAGCTTTTACTACGGGATGTGGAACCCAGATCACAAGAATTGACTATAGCTACGAGCTTTCGCTACGGGTTACGGGCTCCAGGTTGCGAGCACAGGCTATATGCTACGAGATTTGGCTACAGGGAACGGGTTCCGGGCTACGAGCTCGACTACTGCAAGCGAACTTGGAAAGCAAGCTTTTGCTACGGGATTTGGGTCAACAAACACTACTCTTCATCACTTTAAAAATCATTGGAACTGTAGCGCATATTATATTTTATTAAGTTTGCCAGCCAATGAAAAGTGGTGCTGAAACTTAATCAATCGACTATATCATTAAAAAATGACCACCGATGCGAATTTACTGAAACGTTACCAACAGTATTCCAATTTTTATTTCGCTGTTCTTGCGAAAATTATACTGCGCTCACAATATTCTACTAATGTATATTACAGGATCCATGTATGTGTGTATCCATAGACCTGGAACTCTGCCAAATTCCCTTATCGGTAAGCACGCGGGCGTTCGCTGAAAATATTATAACCGATACTTTAGCTAGGATTAAATACTTAGTTAGCCGTTTCAGTAAAATGAGCTATAAAATAGTTAAATCATACCATATATTTTACTATGTCACATAACGACTTATTACCACAATCTCAGACCAAATTATTGTCGCTACTAATCAAAATAAATTTGCGTACTCTCCAATCAATTGTAAGTAAATAAATTAAATATCGCCAGTCCAACTGTATGGCCCCAAACCAAGCAACGCATACAATGGACTGGGGGCGATCCGAGTAACACCCAGACTAGGGCAAACTACGAAAAGATCG
This sequence comes from Pheosia gnoma, assembly GCA_905404115.1. Lineage (NCBI taxonomy): Eukaryota > Metazoa > Arthropoda > Insecta > Lepidoptera > Notodontidae > Pheosia > Pheosia gnoma. The sequence goes on from FR989914.1 coordinate 7,081,337, forward strand.
GTTCCAAAATTTGCCCAGGCGGGAATTGAACCCACAGCTACCCGTTGCAGTGACCCGACCGGCCTCAAACTACTAGACCAAGATGTCGTCAGACACAGGTTGTTTGAGGGTTTCGTTAATCACTTCATCATCAAGTCACCTGTTCTTAGTATTTAATGTTTATAATACTCGAAATGTCCTAACCAACCAAGCAGGGAATATAATGTCACAAAACATACATTATTAGCATCATAATAAAAAATAAGCGTACAAACCAAAAACTGAGGCTACCGAACAAAAAAATATATCAACGTATACAACCAAGCGGAGATTCCGAGAGAAAAACGGTTTCCCATAACGTTTACCGAGAAAAATTACCAACATAGACAACGCGAGAACATCGCAAGCGGTGTCTGAAACAAAGCACTTGTTACGTTTGTCCGCCGCGAGGGCCGAGGAGCGGCCATAATAGCCCGCTTTGACTTACTAGATGGAATTTTTAATGCAATAATTTCGATAATTTATCGCTAGATAGCGCTCCTTTGTGGCGGGGTGGCGCGGGGAGGGGCGCAAATTGGTTTTCTTTTTATCAGTTAACATTAGAGGCGGACTCGATTGACCTCCGGATGTTGTGGTACAGGGCTGTGGAAGTTAGCAAACACGTAGGTAGCACATAGATTTAGACTTGTCTTCTTGAAGTTGTTGCCCCGTTATATTAAGTTGTGCTTTGTTGTGTCGCGCGGACTACCCCTGGTGGGGTCACGGATGTGTGCGAAAGCGCCCCCCCCCCCAAAATAAGGTGGGAGAAGGACCACCGTGGGGTTTTAGTCGGTAAGACTCCGACATAACCCGCTTGCCTCCCTCGGAGCGTGCGGGTATTTATGAGGATTTCCCCACGCAAAAAAAGGAGTCCAGAGTATAGTTAGTCCAATCCCTGAGTTGTACTGAAACCAATCGTGCGAGGACCATTATTAAATGGGATTGCAATAGTACTTTATGCTACCGACATCTATCAGAGTTCCGACAGTATTGGTACATGATAAACTAAGGTAATTCCTAAGCATCACTTTTGAAATTCAGCTGGGCTGGTGATTAAATACGTGATGTCATTTACCCATGGCCTCTCGCGGTAATTTGCGGTAATGGAAAGAGGGCCGCCGCGATTGTGTGAACGGTTGTTCTAAGCTCGTAAAATATTTTATTAAAAATAAAAATTTTACCCTGTTCAACTATGTAGAAAATTGAGCTTTAGTAAGTTGATATATATGATCGTAAGAGGGAGATAGGTGCCGGTAGACGTCAGGTCGGACCTCAAAAGGCCAGATGATTTAGTGTGAGTCAACATTCCACAAAGTGGACTATTGGATGAACTCGGTAATGATGATGTTGGTGCTAGATGACTGTGACGTTTCGAAATCCTTGTAAGTTACCAATGTTTGATAAAGTCAAAGTCGAATCATTTCTTTCGTATAGGCAGGCCTACGGGGCCCTTAAAAATGATAATTTTATTTATTTTTGCTTAGCTCTGTAACCGGGACCTCAACTGAGAAGATCCGACAAGAAACTCAGCGGGCTTGTTTTTTTTACAGTTCTTTTTTTATCGCCATTTATGGCACCGAAGATAATATTTATCAGTATTTATAGAAAAACATGCTTTTAACACACACCGAAGTGTAGCAATCCACTACGGGCAAGTATGGTTGAAATTGATCATAATTTTGATTCATTTTCAAATATAATTAAATGAATGAAGATTTAAATTGAATTCCAGTCCATTATTATGATTAGCACACGAATTCTCAGTACCTAGTGCATGCGCGGTGTAGGTGGCAAGGAATGCTGGATAAGATATATGATAATCAAGTAAGTGGCGGGCCGGGTGCCAGGACCCGATACCGAACGGCGCTCGCGACTACGAGAATAATAACAAGTGATATTCTTTGTACTGTATTGTAAAATATGTGTGTAATAGTAGATGCGAATGATGTGTAGATTTTCGTAGTGTAGAGTTCCAAGCTTGGCTTATAAAATTTATCTCGATGTTTTGATTACTTATATTGTTGTATGTGGTACTTATGTTGTTTGTATATTTTTATTTAAATATTTACTAGTAATGTGTCCGCGATACCGTCCAAAAATAAAATTGTTCAAACATATTTTTTTTCTAAAAGTTCAAATTCCGCACTTAATAAGACACCTGTCTGAAGAGGAGGTGCGGGTAAACAATTTAATTTGGAACACGGTGCCGCCGGGGGTCGAACTCCGATGACGCACTCCGATATTGCCTCGTTAATACCAGAAGCATTTTTTTCACGAGCCAGAAAAAACAGTAATTTGCAATTTCCTGGGTTCTTTATACATATTTTTACGTGCTCTTTTTCAATTAGAGTAGTGTGGTCGGCGTTCAAAATATTATAATTAATTGATTGCCTATTGATTTCTTATACTTACGCGAATACTACACATTAAAATAAAACAAATTTTAAGGGAACGTAAAAATCATAATAAAAACGCGATAAAATCCTTAAAATTAGTTTAATTTCAATAATTGTTTGCCGTTCACATTGACTGTGAATATCGAATGGTCTAGACCATTTGATGATTTTAAGATTATGTCACTCATAATTAAGTGACTTGAGTCTTTGCTTTCAGATATTATAGTTAGAATGAAAAGGCGGCGTATGGACTACATTATGCTATATGATAAAAAAAGTGAATTAATAATTGAAAATCTATTTGCACAAAAACTCCTCTTCGCATCCCCAAAAAACACGGACAAATAATATATATAGCACACTCGACTAATAAACGCGATGTTCGCTAATTCATCATTGTTTTTCGCTAATAAAAACACGATAAAAACATTTCTTCTCGGCCCCACCCCCGCACCGGCCGGGAGGCGCGGCGAGTGGCACCTCCAGGTAAACTGGGGACAAAAAAGTTCATTTGTCGATGCCTACTTACGTCATTGTGTGTTGGGTTTGTTTTGGAGAGTTACGAAATTGTTATAAGTATACCTAGGTTCTTATTGAATTATGACTTTTTTTTTTTATTACGATATAGGCAAGTATTTGATCTCGATCTCACCTGATGGTAAGTGACGATGAGATCTACGATGTAGCATAATTACCTAGAAGGTACCTGTTCACTCTCGACTTGAAAACACCCAGATTATAGTCGACGGGGAACAAAGACGCCGGTAGCGTGTTCCATTCCTTGGCAGTTCGCACGATGAAAGTAGAAGCAAACCGCTTAGTACGTACCGAAGGAATGTCCACAGTGTACGGATGACACTTGTCCATGCGTCTTGTCGACCGATGATAGAATGGAGATGGGGATGGAGAGACGAACGCGAATTAATGGATATTATGTGAAAAAAAAGAAACCCCTAAATAAAGTTACACTATTACACACGGCGAACTGATTAGCTCAGCGGGTAGTGTCCCTGCTTTCCGTGCCGCGGGTCCCGGGTTAGAATCCTGGTAGGGACAAACTTTGTGTTATGAGCACGAATGTTTGTACCCATGGATGTTAAATAAGTATTATATACTGGGTTCGCCCCCAGTCCATTGTACGGTGCCCATAATACAAGCGATGCTTGGTGTGGGAGCGTATAGTTGGTGTGTTTGTCTGGCGATATTATTATATTATTACTAGTACTAGTAGATTTATGTTTATATTACGAGTTATAGACTTGATTAAAACATTAACTATTCCTGTACAAATCAACTCCAAAACAAAACAGACCCACAAAAACATAAATAGTGTGCAATTACAACGATCTCTACCGTCTTATAGATTGTGAATTTTAAAAGTGATGCGCTCGGTGCAAATAATGAAATTATGCCGAGGGGAGGGGAGGGTAGGGTGGCGCGAGCATCTTTCGCTTTTTCCTCCCTTTTGTTTGTTTATTCGTTATTTATCGGCAGATCGAGGACGCGGCGTTATAGATTAACATCAAAGGCATTTTATGGCGCATACGATCTCGTTAAAATTGAATGGGCCCCTGTAATAAGACGGAATTGGCGCGAAGATCAGGTGAATTTTCAAGAAAGCAAAAAAAAAAAGATTTCAAAATGGCGATGATAAAATGAGCGAGACATATTAACAGGTTTATTGGTGTTCCTTATTAATGTTTACGCCATTTCGGTGCAGACAAATCAATGTATACTATTTGAAGCCATTTAAGTGTCTTTTTGCCTTACAAAACTGCCATGACTCCAAGACAAAACGATCAAAATGCGTCTGCAAACCGCCCGAACAGTCGTTATCGCGCTTATTGTTGTTTTTAATGAAATGTGACCGAAATGATGGCCGCCGAAGCATTGTCCGACGGATCGGTGCCCATTATCCCCCTTTCCCTCCTAATATCCTGAAGGGCCGGCAATAAAATTTGCCTTGGCAATGTTTCGGACCGCCCCCGAGCCGAGCTGATCGGGTGACAAGTTTAGCTCGTAATGGACAATAAAGTTTGTAAAGCATGTTGTAGAGGACGGATAATATGCTTTTGTTCCGGGCGGCGGTCTGAACGCTTTGGATTTAGATGTGATGATAATTGTTGTTATTTAGGATATCATTTCACTATGCATGGATGCGATTTGAAACATCTACTAACTAAAAAATAATTATTAAACAGCCGTCTTACCATGAACTATTATATCGACTCAAATCAAGACCTTAATTGGGAAATTAAGTCGTAATCGAGATTGTCTTAATCGAGTCCGTTGGTACAAATTTGCGATGTAGATCAAATGAGGACCAGATATGAGTCGCATTAATAGTTCATGGTAAGCACCCGTGGCTCTTTAACGAGTCATTACTAACTTATCTAAAGAAATATTTTGCTAAATCTATCTGTTTGAGGCATAAACATTGTCCAAAGTGACTTAGCATGTTTAATTTGTGATGATAAGCACTGGATGATGATGATGATGATGTACTATTCAAAATTTCACTAATACTTATTGATTTCTTATATTTACGCGAATACTACACATTGAAACAAAACTAATTTTAAGTCCTCCCGTGACCATGGTTGCTGTAAAGCAGCCGAAACGTCGGGAACGAAAAAACATAAAATGAACGTGATAAAATACTTAAAATTAGTTTTATTTCTATCCATTAATGCTTACTGCTTTGAGTGTTAATATTTCCAGTATAACTCCGGTTTCGTCAGTGGATGATGGATGCGCAGGCGATTGTTATTTCCGTTTGATCTTGATTAATTAGTGATTGCAAACAGAATGGGATATTACGACGCTACAGCCTCTGATGGAGGGCGATTACTCGCCAAATTACTTGTTAAATTAAACCTAAACATCGATAGACACAAATGTATTGGTGCTTTCAGGTTCTAGCAACATTAATCTCCTTGATCTGATATTCTATTTTAATTTGACAATGAAGTGAATTACTTGTTGGAAGTGTTGTACTGTAGGGTAAGTAGGAGATTCTAATGCAACTGTAACGTTATCGAGAATACATGCTGTCACTGTCATACTCAATTATAAAATCTGTTGTGTGAGAGGGATGGACGACACTTACGTACCCAAACGCTACGTAAACGAATTGTGCTTGAGGAACTGAAACCAATTATTGACAAAAAACTATGTAACTACTATTAACAGTGAAGTTAGAGCGATCACACTCAGACCTGTAACATTATATAAAGATTTCGTCCATTTATAGTTGTATTATACAGCAATTTTGTTCTGAAAATAGTTTTGTAATAAACATATAAACAACCATAGACATATAAAATGTTTTTTATTTTATTTAATATAGGCATTTTGCAAATGATCGTGATCAAATCATGGGATTGCAAACTTCAAAACTGTACCACACTGGAACTTCAATTAAACTGTTCCCAATATCGCGACAGCTGTTACCAGAACAACCAACCTCCGTAACATAACAGCCGTAACATAAAATTTTATAAGCATAGTCGATTTAAACACCCGCCGCGGACATAATCGCCCGTCGGTCTTTAAGACGGTCCACACCCAAGGAGGAGGGGGTGATGATGGCGTTTTTTTTTTCCCAGTCGTCAGATAGATTGGATGACACTCGATCTCCCCAAGAGAGCGAAATTAAAACGGCGGCGATGAGCCAAGCACGAACGGCCGGGGAATTATTTTCCGTTGAGTGATTCTGGCCCATAAAATTTCTGATTGATCAATTCATCCGGTGTTGCCATTCCGGCTTAATGAAGAGCACGCGTTACTGGTGGACAGTTTTTTTTCCCCCGACTCTATTTTTCCGCCTGTTTTCGCTTTAGTGGGTGTTTTATTAATTTCCTTTGCGTATTTTTTTCGGGGGTATTTTTAACATTCGGGGATTCTATGTTTGAAAACGGATTTCTAGGTGTTTTTTGTTTACATAGCTTTTTCAGAAGTATCGCGTGCATTAATTTATTTAGTATTTACTACGCCTATGATTAGGGGTTAGAGTTTAGAAAGGGGCAAGAACTTATAAAACTATTATTATGTAAATAGCTAATAGTAATAAAAGCGTCTTGCAGTCCTACGAATTAAGTAAAACTTCTTCGACGACATGAAATAATTTGAACAAACACTTTCAAGTTGTGTGAGTGCGAATGGTCCAGAATACGATCGCAAAAAATATGAAAAATATATCGTCCATCGCGCAACTTATTATCCAAGAATTCGAAAGATAATTTCGCAAAGGAGCGATGGGCGGCATTAAAATAGCAATCAAACTGGCAATTTGAGGGTGAAGTGTACGAATTTAAATCGGAAAAAGTAAGTACTGCCAACCGATTTGCGATGCAAACGTGCCAAGAGAATGGCGGCTTATATTCGATTTGAATAAAGATCTGTCTCGGACAGGGACTCGGTCTGAATTCTTGAATAATTGAAAAGCGGAGTTTTTATCAGTGGTCTTCTGTTTTAGAATATCATTGCTGGTATTTGAATAAATTGATAGCAAATGTTTACTATATAGGTACTTATATTTTTATCAAGGTAGGATCTTATCTTATCTAGCTTTGTAGGAGGTGGATTATTTACGATGGTCTACATTAACATATAAACTTCAAGGCCAAGCATAATTTCACAAGCGTAATCCCTGAAGGTGTAGCTAAAGGTAGACCAAAATTATTTGAAAAAAAAAACTATAAGAAAATACAATATAAGAGATCTGAATGGTAAGCTAATTATGCGGTTTCCATATGAATAGCCGTAACCAAACCAATCGCTTTGCCTCGCGCGACTGGGATTAGGCACATGCAGCGCGCCGGTTGATAGTAAAGCAAATGGCGGGACAGCGGTATTCCGCCCGAGAGAAACAGTCGCGCTGCCTCGCTCGAGAGCTGTATGCTCTTGCGCGGCATGTTACCAAGCTTGTCCCGCGAGGTTGTCAAGGCACTCTGTACACGGCCCTTGACTATAGTTTGCCACCTTACAAGATCCAGGGGCAAAATTGGAGTCGTGATACTAACCCGGCACCAAATAGGAAAAATACAAATATAACTATAAGATAATCCTTAAATACTGTCACGCCATCCCCACAACATCGCGCAACACCAAATGAGGGATACGCACATAAACAAGCGAATTCGCAATCTCGAGAAAAAAATAATAGACATTAAAAATCACCCCCTGATCAAGGTCTACAGTCTCCAACGATCAGGCCCGGAGCTATGTTCATTAATGAAAACCATAAAAGTGGGGGTTCGTTTCCGGGGCGCTACTACAGTTGTGCGAAAATTCTACATTTCATTTTAAAATACGCTATAGTAATGTAAGTATATGTCGTTGTTTCACTAATAGCACAATAAAATATGCCTATATAATTATAATGTGTTACAAAATGTAAAATATTCAAACAAAATTTACGCAAAAACGACAATTGAAATAATATTTTTATCTAATATAATAAATAAAACTAATTTAAAGGATTTTATTCCCTTTATTTTATGTGTTTGTCGGGAACGTAAATACATAAAATAAACGCGATAAAATCCATAAAATTAGATTTATTTCAATATTTTAAAAAGTCAACAATCGGTAGGATGTCAATATAACATTTACAAAAAAACTATACACTTTATATATAATTTAATTACCGGATTATGCACTCAAAACGTGGTGTTTGACGACTCAAAAAGCTTGAAGATATTAAAAAACACATTTTACATTGCTTTCGTTGGTCCTAATGAATTCTTGAATATTCCTCGAATTTTCTTGGATACCTTTTTCCACATTCAGAGTATACCTCCTATTTCAAAAGAACGGGCGCGTAGAAACGCGATTCAAACGGCTATGGCCTTATTAAGCCCGCGGGGGATGCAGGTGAGGGATGAAAAAAAATTATAGTATTTAACGACATTAAGTTATTGAAGTTAGATTGGTAGCCTAATTGGTTGGCGAAGTTTTTATAAGGATGAGGACCAATTCCTTGGTCTCGACACACACCGAATAACCACTCTCTTTATGATGATATATTTAAGATGTAGCGATAAAATCTTGTCCTGTATTTTAACTAGTAAAAGTAAAGTAAATTTTATTTCAGTTTAGACATTTGACATGGTAGGTTAAGTTGCGGTACCAAACTAGGCGGAAGCCTGTATCTTCGAAACCTGAATAGTTTACTTTATAGTTAAACACATCTCACACCTAATTATCCATGTGAATAAATGGATGCCTACACTCAATCAACTAAATTAATTTAATTAGATCATGTTAATACTCTTAACCACGAGTCGTCTCAAATCAACGCAGACTCGCTGGACCGTCCTTAAAACTATCATCAACAATATCTCGCATACCCTTTGAATGTTCAATTGGATGATAATTGGGATCGTCTGATGATGAGGTGGCGCGGAAGATGCGCCATTGCCAGCATCTTTGATGTCGGCGCGTTGACATGGGTCACGGGCCTGCGTGTGAGTTCAGTAGGTCAAATGAAATGTTATGGGTACGGCCAAGTCGAATCGGCTCACAAATATAGTGCTCGAGGAAATATCGGAAAGGTAACATACATATAATTTGATTTGATTAATTTTTTTAACATTATCTTGTAAATATTTAGTAATACAAATCAATTAGCAATAATGCCTTATTATTTCCAGATCAAAATACCAATGGAGTAAGTATCAATGGACTGGGAGCGAACGAAACTTATCGACTTGCAGAATAATCTATCCACAGATAACTTAATACTTCTTGATGTAGCTAATACTAATAGCCAGACAGACGGAAAGGCTAAAAACTGGAAATTATAAGCAGGTACCTGTTCATTTATTAATGTTTAATTATTATTTTCAAGGTCACAAAGACACTATCGCCATTATAAACAGAAACTTATCACAGTTAAAGATAGCAGCAAACGCCAAGTTCCCGTAACTGTGTCATTCGCAAACCCACCGACGTTCAACTTCGACTTCACATCATTCAACTTTCGTCGCCGTTGGCCGGAGTTTTTTTAACGACATTATCAAATTGTGGAGGTTTGTCTCCCGTTTCCCCATTCCTATGGAGGGCTAGGGTTGTCAAACATACCCTTTTTAAGTTAATTTTAACATTTATTAAATTGTTATTCATTGTCATCAAGTAGATAGTTCTGAGATAGGCAGCAGCAGACATGAATAAGTAATTGTTTAATGATTTATAATCTGAATCTTGTTTTTAGTGGATAGCGCAGACTTGATTTCGACTTTTGAATCCCAGTGTATGTTCCCTTCGCGTTTTCTTTCTCGCTAGTGTTGTCCAATCGCTCATAATCTTGGGTCTGACTTACAAGTCGATTAGAACTTTTAAGGAGTGCTAACCTGATGTATCTTTAACAAGATGTATAAAGACCTTCAACAATTTTATTTTTCACAAAAATCACGTTCGGTTGACAGCTCCATTATCGCTTATCGGAAGGCTGTCGAGTGTTGTTCAACTTTATCACTTAATCAAATTAGATGCTTAGATATCTTGGAGGTGTCTGATAACGGAGCACTATTATCAACTATTATCAGAATTTAATTTATCGTCTATTTTTGACAAAGCACCGGCACAGATTTATTGTTTGGATATCTTCCATGTTCCACTAATCTAACGTTGTATATCGTACTTGTATGAGATGGACGATACCGTGGCATATATATTAATCATTAAAGGAATTACATTTTGTCATACTTATCTTTTTTTAATCAGCCCATTTCGTTTTATTTATCACCAGTATTTTTTTTATAATACATGCAATACGAACTGCTCCTAAAAATATTCGTTGTTTTGAGGCTAGCTTGCACTTTTCTGAAATGCTAAGCTTAACTTACGCTTAAATAGAGAACATTCGACTCTTGATAATGCGGATAGGGACTTGGACTTTTAGTACACAAAGCGATGCACGGCGTGTTAGGTCACCGAATTATTTAAAACAATACTATCATAGGGTTCCATTCAACATTATTAGAAAGACGATAGCTTGACGTGAGCTCTTAGCAGTCTTGTTTTTGCTAAAACTAGGTCTTGCATTATCGCAAGACCGATACCGATTTGCACCAACACTATTTCTCGCGTACATTTGCCAGCTTCAATATTTCTCTTCACGATTATGGCAACCCTATTCTATTCGCACCTTAATGAGAGCCCCCCAGTCTCCCGATTTTATAACTGCCGATAACACGGCAACATTGAATAATTGTCGTAATTTTGCCGCGCTTGTTAGGCAAAAACACGATACTTGAGGGTTTTATTACGTATCGTTGCGGGGCGATAGCGTATATTGGCAACAACACAGCCCTGAAATGATGCTGGTGTGATTGAGTCATTCGGTATCCTTGCATACTTTGTCTTGTCATTTGCGCGTGCTGGCAATACATAGCTCTACGCTTACCTATCGGGACTGTATTTGGCCTTATATTCGGCCAAAGACTGTTTGGTGTATTCCCGCGTTTTCAATATCCAACGGATTCAAAAGACGGAAAAAAGCACCTTGTTTTCTCTTGCCGAGGGTACTAAATGGATCGTCTTATAATAAGACTTAGCTAGTTGACTTCAACTATCATTATTTAATTATTTCTCATTGACCACACTTCTTCAGCTGTAGTCATTAAAGTTATTTTTTCTGAAGGATTCCCAATATTTGGTCGGGACACTAAAAATATCTCAAGCACGCGTCTTCAATTATTTTAATGTCGAAATATTTTTTCGTTCCGCATACCTGCCCCCGTATCATCGTGTAACGCACTAATAAGCCACTTGTACATTTTTAATAACGCGAATGTTCTGGTAAGCATTATAAATATTGACATTAAAATTTACCTTGCGCAGATAATATATTTAATAATGGGATGTGTTTTTCGTTATCTGTTCATTATGACAACAGTAATATAACAAAATATCAAATTTGGTACTAACTTAATTCAAAAATGGGAATTTATTTGCACAATATAAATAAGTCTATGCTTCATTAGCATAGCTTTCTTAAGAAAAAATGTGCACATTAATCTACTTATTTAACTTAAACGTTACAATGTATATGTTTAAGCATGCACACATGCACAGGTACAGCTAGCACATATTTTCTCCCGCGGTCAGAATAAATGCATCTTCATTAGGCTGAGGTCGGTTCATTAGTTATTCATCAGTTCGCCTCGCCGAGTTGCCAATTTACAGATACATATATACAATATATTTTTTATAACGAGCCACGCTTCACCCGCCACGAGTACGGTCGGAGCCGCTTCCATAGAATATGGTGTAAATATCTCGCCGTTATGCTATGGTATGGCGAAATGAGTGGAGTTATGTTTCGGAAATTTATGTTTATTTTTAGTCAATAAGTACCTGTAGATGTACAAAACTGAGGGAGCGTTGATATCGTAAACCAAAGGTTGTTGTCAACAATAATTGGTGTGAGTGAAACTACACACGGCATAAAAAGACATATGCAGAGCATGCCTTTCCATTCTTCAAAATATTGTCTACTTCTTTACTGATTCTAAAAATACCGAAGTCACAGAGACGAGTTCATAAAAGTTAATACACAAATATTTAATAAAATATTGGTACATACCCAACTTCGCATCACAAAACCTTATTTATACATTAATCCCCCCTATACCTCGAACACCAAGAGTAAGGATACACAAATAAGGTCTTGCAAATAAGATGCGCCCGTATTACGCGGGCTCGCGAGGGTGTCCCGGAAAAATAAATTAAACAACCACCTTCGCCCGGCCCGGGGATTGATCCGGCGGCATTATTGTATCTATAAACATTTCAATTGCGGCGGGACCTGCTTAGCCGGGGCGCAAAGATCACCGAAGGGTCTTGACGGGATGTAAAAAGACGAAAAAAAAATAGGTCGGTGTTGAGCATTTTGAAAAGGTCAATGATGTTAAAAAAATATACGTACAGAAGTTACGATAAAACAGTATGAAGAAATTATAGGTGAAACGATACACAATGATAACAAATAATATCTAATAATAATTAACTCTGTAAAAATACTAACACAACACCTGCCTCCCAATTTACAACTTTGCGACCAGTATTGTATCAACCGAAGCGGTTATCAATTGAAACTTGCATTATAAAATGTACTATGTAAACACAGCGAGTGGTCGAATCAAACCATTCGGTTGCGTAGTCGTATCCAATCATCGATTCGGTTATGACAAATGGCTCTGCAAGATCATCATCCAAAAGAGAAAATTTCTAAAGGAATCGATTTGCATATTTGTCAAAACGTTCAAAGCCGATCCGCTGGAGAGATCACTAATGAAAGCTTCCATTATATCGACGACATTTTATAACAAGCAAATATTAAAAATAGGATAAAAAAATTCTTACAAAGAACAAAACATTCAATACACAAAACTAATTTATGAAGCATCATTCTCATCCGATGTATATGCAGATGGTATTCTTAACGACGACGGCCCCTACACCTGTAGGATTACCGTTTGAAAAGGAAAATAATTTATTTTAGTAGCTGCAGAAAATATACTTTTCCGTCTGATTGCCACTCAAAATATCCCAGTAATGAGACAGACTACATAGGTCATGAATTCAAAGTAGCTTCCAAATGATTGACTTTTTTACGGTAGAAACAAATTGTTTTGAAGAATTTATCCATCTCAAACATATTTATTGGATCAATGTGATGCTGAGTAGAGAGAGCAAATCATTAACTTTATTAGGTATGCCATAATAACAGACAGACTCCAGCAAGAGGCGACTGCCCGAGGTCTGACTGTCCTAGGAAATAGGTGAGGGTATTATATGCTGGAAAATTGCTTATTAAAGTTTTTTTTTATAGAGTTTAGATTTTGTGAGCTTCCTTACCACACATTCATTACTGGAAGTCAGGATCTACAGTTAGCTCCAACGAAGGTAAACTGATTTGGCCTCCAGTGAATAATTGTTTAGATCAACTGATCAAATAATGCGCACACATACAAGGTGCCATAATCAGAAGGGGGGCAAAGAATAAAAAAGTTATTAATATTATTGAAGTAATAAACATTTAAAATCCAATAACCCCACACGTCGTCGCAATGATATCTTCCTTATCCAATCATTGCTATTTACGTTCCACAATAATGTTTAAAAGAATTTAGCCCCACCTTCATATCACCCCATCGCGTGTATGATACGTTTCAATCCAAATTATAAGTGTGCATAGAGTACAATGCTCCCGTCGGTTTTTGAGCGTAAATTTTGTTTGTACCCGAGATGATTATCGATTGAGTTGCTCAGTTTACAAGTCGAGGAGGCTGATAATGCGATACCGGGGATGGATATAACAGGTAGCGACGCGTTGATAGAGCTGCTTGGGTTGGTGTGACGGCATTATTTGGTGTGACACGAGATTTAAGCACTCCAAGACTTTTATTATTAAACTTCGTATCTCCAGAAAGTACGTCAAATAAAATTAGGTGAAGCATGTTAAGTTTTTTCACAAGATCAAGGTCATTTGTTTATTTCCACAACATATATTCAATAATACCATGAATGAAGAAGTGAAAACTTTGTTAATTTTTGTGTTTAAAAATATGCTTCGTGATTAAAATAACAGAGACATTATGTTTTCCAACTAGGGTGGGTAATCAAATATTTTACTGCAGTGTCGTATACCCACTAGGTGCTAGTAACTGTTTTTCAAAGCAAACGCGCAAAACATGATACTCAGTTACACTGACAATTCAAATCAATTTGACATGAAAAATGGTCAAATCCATATGAGAGCCGAAATAATCATCCATCCCGGTGCAAACAACTCTCGAAAGATTCTCGCGTTCCCCGACCGTGCGTTTTTCGCGGGGTATTATCAATTATTAAACATCAGCATGGAAATAGCACCCCAGAGTCCGCGAGACTCCCGCACCCCCCTATACATTGCGTACTTGTATTAAATATTCGTGGATTACAGTATACGGGACCCGCCACGGCACCCGTGAAATGGCTTTCGGTTTTGTGCAAGTTATTAGCGGGATTTGCATGTTTGTGATTTATTGTTTTTTCTTCTCCTCTTCCATCTCGTGGGGCGGCGTGTTTAGATTGGGATGTCTCGTGTCTTCCTGATATGATACATCTTATTGTTAGGTGTATGCATTTTTAACAATCATTATAGGTAGGCGTCTTATCTTTATCGATATAATTAATTGACTCACTCATCATAACTGATTAAGGATACAGATTACAATCGATAGCAGCGGAGATATATCGCATGACCACCTTGGTAACATAGTGACTTCCTTCAAAGATAAGTAATAAGTTGAGTCACAATGGTATCGTCATGTCCGACTATGGATAAAACCCCCTCAATAAACGAAATAATGAATACAGATAAATAAGCTCTATCAGCACCCATATATGGTTGTCCTATGATAACTCTTATGTTTTTTGTCAATGGTTAAAAAAATATACCCTTAGGTCTTTTTTCCATGACGTGTGTAAAACAAAACGACATTTTTATTTATAAAATCTCCCTAAAAGTGTAAAAGTGACCTATCTTTATATTTTCTTCCAATACTTACTGTTTTTTAAGGAGTTTAGATGAGAAAGCTAGTGTTAAGATTGGGCTCACATCAATATTTTAATGACCCGAGTGGGGATCGCACCCAGAACCCGCGATCACATAATATGCTATTGACGCTTCGAACTGTTATACAGGCAACGATTTTAACTATATAATACATACATATTGAGATTTTAGGTTATGTCTCGGCTCTTGTCTAAGATCCATCTCAATCTTAATGTTTATTTGTAGAATGCCAATTTTGTGATGCCAGTGGCACGGCAAATAGCCGTGGGATGCGTTTGATTGCAGCTTCGGTAGGCGCTTCGGAATTATTAACCAGTTGCTTCGAATACCGAACGTTTTGGAGACTGATAATATGTCTGTCTTCACTTGCGGATTTGTTATCAATATCTGATGAATATGATGTGAATCTGTTTTGTCTAAAATGATATTAATCTATCGTAAAGTTTGAAATAGTTTTGAACACGTTATTAACATCTTTGTCAGCTAATCAATGTTCAATTTTGTGTCCGATTTTTAGTGATTGATGATGTTATTTGTCAAGTTACGTCAAATCTGGTACGGATCGACCGGTTAATGAAAGCCAATAGACCATTCCTGCTTGTTTCTTGCAGATTTGCTTTCGATATTTGGTCCATTGCTACATTTTACTTGATAATGTAAGATCGAACAATGTCTAGCAAATTTTTTCGGGGACCCTAGGAGGGTCATTCTCGCGAAACATATTCTCCGGTGATATTCATAGTATTATTTTATTAATTTGGGACCACTTGATCTTTGGGTTTTGACTATCAGTCTATGAACCTACATATTAATAAAATGAAAATATCCCACATCTAAATCAATTACGCAGTCCCCAGCCCGAGGACCAATATACCCTACAATCTACTGCGGCCATCTTCACCTTCCATTCAATTTTCTAGTCCATTTCCGAACGGCATAATTAAATTTGTCCGTTCCACCTTCAGGGAGAGGGGGCGGCCATTTTTCCCCACAGACATCGGTAAGTGTATCGGATGGAATTGGAGCTGTAGTTTTTTTTGTAGTAATTATAATTAAACACATCAATGTAAGGCCGTGATTTAGAATTAATATCAATTGATTTGATATCATGGAATTGCTGGCTACAAGAACAGTGTAGGACAATTTACTACAAGCTAACGTGCTTGACAATGATGGCAATCAAAATACGAACAAAAGAGATAATTTAACCCACAATACAGTAAAAAATATAGAGGAAAACTTTTCATTCAGGTAAACAAAGAAGAATGAGAGGGACGACTATATTGGTAAACTGCGAAATGGACAAATGACATGACTCCAAAACACAATTATTTTTGGATCAATAATTAATCATCAACACAGAGTAGGTGTTCTTAAACTATTTGCATAATAATATTTTCCATCCCTTTTCAATTTATAACAAAGCAAAAAAATGTGTTCACTCACATTCAATACCTTCGAAACATCTGTTGTTATATAATCAAATTAATCCATCTAGGAACAGATCGAAACGTCAGAATGGACCAGCAGTGGAAATAATTTCGTACAGAACGTGACCAGAGCAAATAGAGCTTTGAAAATACCCCTGAGGTGTATACGACTCGAGGTTTTCGGCGGGGTTGGAAGGTCTTCGTAGCATGGTGCTGTTTGTACGAAGTGGGTATTATGATGGATAGTCCGTCCACTGAATGGTCTTTTGACAGGTCCATCGTTCAATTGCCGACAATCGCACTTTGACAAGGTGGGAGTGCTCGAGAAACGATCGAGTACATTATTATCAGCTTGTCACAGAATATAGAGTCGAGTAGATATTTCTTTGAATGGCATATTGTTACGAAATATTTATCAATCAGGTTTTTAAATACCTTTTTTATTTAACAAACTTATTAATTAAGAGAAACATTCTAACAATAATTGTTTTTCGGTTCTATCGCGTTGATAGAGGCCCCCAATAATAGTTTTTCTCATGTATCTTCCATATACGGACAGCGATCAGTTACATTTTTATTACAGGTATAGATAACTTTGTGATATATTAAGTCTATGTTATTAACCAAATGCATCTAATTAACGCCCCTACAGTTAACACTCCCAATATCAGACAAAAAGTACAAAATCGTTTAATCCCGAAACACGATTGAACCGGACACGCGCACAAAGATACCATCTACATTTAATTAACCGGTCAAACCCAAATGTTTGGACCACAAAACATCAAAGGCCATCTTAATACGCTCACAGGCGAAATCGTCTCTAAACATTGGCATTACAGAGCCCCCTCGCACTAACAAATTGTGTGCCGTCTTCATAAGAGGTGAAATTTTCACCCACGTTTGTCCAATAGTCTATTAAAACCGTACTACCAATAAGACTCTATCCTTTGTTTATAATAAACACTTTCCATTGACTCTGTCCTTATCGAGCGCACTGTCTGGCGTGTGCCGCGTTCTCTTTCGTGCGTTTGTTTTGTAGTCGCATTCTAGTGCACATCTAGGGTGGTACAGTGCGGAACACTCCCCGGGAACGTTAACGACTCGCCCCGAGTATGCCTGAGGCCGATTCAATTACTACTGTCGTATTATTTCCACGAAAATATGTATGTGTGTTGTCTGTTTGTTGTGGTGTATATTAAATTCTGTTTGGTGTTTATTGGTCACCGTCGGCGATGTTTTGGATAAGGGTTGCACGTTAGACCTCGCATATTGGTACGAATTGTGGTACCGGTACCTGTTCAGATTAATACTGGCGGCTAAGACTTATGCACAATTTAACATGTCTTATGTTCTCTACCGTACCGTACAATACCGTATTACTTATATATTTATACAATATTCTATATACATTATATGTATATAACACCAAGTCGTGTTAGTGACACCATTTATAACTCGAGAACGGGTGGGCCGATTTTTATGATCTTTGATATTTTTTTATTTGTCTCCGTCACGAATAGCAGAATAACACGCAACAATATTAAAACATGGGATACATACAAAAAAAAATCTAATTCGTTTTCTCATACATTTGATTCTGAGGCGGTTGAAACAAAGTTCGCCGGGACAGCTACTAATTAATAAAAAACAAATAAATGGAATTTTGAAGAAAACCAATATTTCAAAAAAAATCCATGAAATCTGATTAAATAACTAAGTAATGTACGCTAAATATTATAGATATTAATACATTAATTTTAAATCACACTATGATTCTCACATCATAACTTAATTCGAAGGGTAATTCCAGGGCCGAACTATAATAGGTTTGATTAAGAGGCGGCGCCCGCAGGGCACAATCATCGGACCGATACCGTCCTTAAACAACTCGATAAGGTGTTATCGGTACCCTTGGAGCAATTTATGGGGAGTTAATAGTCACCCTTCAATGGGCAAGGGCCTGAATGGCCGATTGTGGTCGTCGGTTAAGTTTGATCGATTTTATCTGTCACTATTAAATGTTTGAGAGTTTGTGATTGCGGTTGTAAACGCTTTGGACAATGTTAAGTAAATAAATACTTGCAGTTTATCCGCAGGATATGTCATCTGTGACCGGAGCTAGTGTTGTCATAAAGAAAATTGTAGTCATTTGTAAAGGTAATTTCTACGCCCTTATCTGTACCCATTGTTCATTCAAGAAGTTATCGGAAGCATTCTCAAGCATAATATAATTATCTAGCAAATTTCATAAATGAATGACAGTGATAGCATGATTTTCGATGACAATGCTAAAACCTCTGAAGATTGTGTTACGGGCACAGATATGCCGGTGGCCAAAAAGAAAAAATATTTGTTCCACAGAGTTAACAATGACTATCTACAGTCTAAACAATTTGCTGTATGTGTATGCACGCCGATGCGTACGGTGTATTAATTTTTCAGCGAAGCGCGGTGCTCTCGAGAGCGTCGCCGCTGGCGTCGCAGACAGTCGCGAGTGCTGCCGACGTGTCTGTCTGGCACGAAGGCTATGGAATACGCGACTGGAAGCATATATTATGACAAAAAAAAAAACTTTATTCAAATTGTCATCGTTTATGTGCCTTAAATACGGTATAAGTTGTTATAATAAGGGGCCTGTCCCACAATGCTGATCATTACTAATCAGAATGTATTTGACAGAATTTGTATGGGCCATCCGTCAACTAAGATTTGGAAAGGCTTTATCAAACAATTGTAAAACACGCCCATAGACAAGTATCAGTATAAAGTAGGTAAAGAAAGAGAAGAAATATACATAAGTATAAAAATCACATGCTTCAATCATATTTATGTTTGCATTCAATTGCAATAATAATAAAAAAAACAGAGTCATCAATGTATATACATATATGAATCATGTGCTAAATGATGTGTCAGAAAGAGATTGGATGAAGAAGATGAAGGAGTAATATTTGATATCAGAGAAATTATGGGCAGAGATGGAGAATGAGATATCAATACTGCAGCTGAATGAAGAGCAGTCACTTGCATTACTGACAGAGTAATAACAGTTACTGATGACAAGTAGCCCTTTACAACATAACAGATAACGCGTATTTTACACTCATGTGATAGTAAAGTTTTTAACGTAACGTTACTTTAGATTCGCCGGCTTCATAGCCGCATCGTAGGGTACGCACAAATATAGAAATGCGTATAGCTACAATGTAGAATCATAAATATGATTTTACATCCTTAACAAGTATGATAGCGGAATAAAAACATCAAATCAAACACGAGCACATTTAAGAAGTCATTATAATAATATAGCCAGACGAACACACCAACTATACGGTCCCACACTAAGCAACGCTTGTATTGTGGGTACCGTACAATGGACTGGAGGCGAACCCAGTATATATTACTAACATAAATATTAAACATCGATAACTTGGGTACAAACATTCGTGCTCATCACACAGTTTTCAAACCCGGAACTCTCGACGTAGAGAGCTGGGTCACTACTAACTGCACTAATCAGGTCGTCAAAATTTATTCATTTATATTATCACAAATTTCCATCGACATGAAAAGTGATACGAAAACCTATTCAAAAACCCAAGCCGAACTAACTAAAAACATATAATAATACATCTACAAGCAAAACATCTTCAAATCTTGGCTATTTAGATATATTAACCTCATAAGCTTTATTTTCTGTACTTCCAAGTCCTAATTTGCTTAGTACTCCACCCTCCACATTGTCTTTATCGGTACGGCGAGGAGGGGATGATCAATTATAAAGGTTTTCATATGCAAATGTCTGGGGAGCAATTTTAATTACGCGTTTTGATTGCATTATGTATTGATTGTGTTCATTAAGGGATGTCGTACGGAGAGCAATGTTTGTGAATGCATGTAATTAAGCGTAATGAATAGAAAATTGTATTTACCAAAAAAGAGATTTGGTAGAGATCTTTAAATTGCAGTTCCAAATTAATGGGCTGAATGATGACAAAATCAAATGTCAATCATTGAGGCCCAATGGACAGAACGTGGGTGCCAGATTCATGAAGAGAACGACGGGCGGCCGTCATCATCAAATCAGGACTGGTGATACGCTTTTATATTTGAAGTGAATCACTCCTCACTGGCATTGACATAAGGTTCGAACTAGAACTGTGATCATTTGGTTGGCACATCTCAAGGGTGTTGTTTGGAGTATTTTGGTGCCTAAGACATTCTTCTCAACAACAAAGCACTGTTTAAATACGACTAGATATATATCAATAACCACCCTGCTCCTGAAAGCCAAACAGATCCGATCCCATAAATCTTAATAAAATCCAATTTATTCGGTTGAACCTGTTACTTTAAAACAAAAGGCAAACTGTCTCGAGATTAATATCAACCCAATATCCGATCTGGGGGTAACGACTTTGAAAATCGACAGCATTATAATTCTCAACCCTTCCCCGCGCACTCGGCTGTAACGGATCCTTGAATTTTTGATCTCGCGAGGGTTGGGGGGGTGTCACCGGCATTATTAACACTTAATATTTAGTGCTGGAGGGATGTTTGGTTAACGGTTTTCCACTAGAGGGGGATCCGTATTGGTGGAGATCAAAGATAGGATGACTTGTAATTAGTGTTTGGTTTAAATAATACAAAGAGCGAAAAAGTATTTTTTTTGTTCTATTTAAAATATGTTCATTTTTGGGATCAAAGCTGACTTTAGACATTACTGGGGTTTCGATAGTCCGTCAAACTAAGCCAAATCCTGTGCTAGCTAATGAACTCACTTCGTCATAGTGTCACGGCCGGAGTGAGAATCACACCGGAACCTCTCGGTTGCGAGGGTGACCCCACTAACCACTAGGCGCTTAGCGAATAGACTATAAATATTTTTTAGAGAACCTTTGGACATTATACTATTATATGCTAAATTTAGGTCAGTAATGTATCTTCTTTGTCATATATTTCTACCCTATTCATATTTTATGCCCTTAAAATAATATCATGACCAAAAGTTGTAACGCAAGGTCACACAGTTTTTCATTTGTTTACACTCGCGGCAACGTCCGACGGCAATTATGACAGCTGTCAATCATACAAATTATCTTCAATTTCATCAATCATAAGTGGTTAAACTGATTCGTATGTTATTGTTTTATGTATAGTAGGCGATGAAATAGTGTGGGAATCGGACCCAAAGCAAATGACAGCTGTCATAAATAACATCATTCCTGGCCCCGACTTTAGTAGGCTCAGTTTAATTTCACCAAAAAAAAACACTTCCTGTTTCACACCCAAAAACATTCGCGCCGCGGTAAGTACATAAAAGCTTAAAGTTTAAACCTCTCGCCCCCACCCCCGGCTATTAACGGTAAGAACGCGCGCAGACCGCCAAAGTGTCACAACTCAGAGTAATTAATATTTTAATTGGGCATTTTGTGCGCTGTTACTTAGCTGATATTGCTCGATAAATTCGGTGACGCTAATAATGTGGCACCCCCGGTGAGTGCGCGCGGTTTTGAATTTTGTTACTTCGGTGGCTTAGATAGTATGAACAGTAGTACATTGCTGATCACAAAATATAGTAGCCGTAATATCGTAGCCTTACAGAAATAATTTGAATGCCTTTGGGAGACTCACATCAAAATTTTTGGAATAAATAAGAGCTAAGGTGCAGGTCCGACATCGAACATGTGTTATAAATATAGCTATCTAATCACTTAGCCACAATCTTAAATACACCTACATCATACATAAAGCTATTATAACTTTAAGTGCTGTTTACCAAGTGTTATGGATTTTCCTTATCCCAACACTGCATAATGTAGCACCCCATTAAAAGTTTTACAAAAACGGCGCAATCAAAGATACCAATTAGGGCGCTCCGTCAAAGCGGCGTCACGCCCGATCAACGAGAGCTCGACTCCCTGTCGCGAGCGTTTTAACCGCGCGTTTACCGCGGATACTGATCGTAAACCGCGGTAAGTGTTGCTGTTGAGCCATGGAGCAGGAGCTACAGCGGGAGAATATAAACATAGTGCAGAAGCTATAGCGGGAGAGTAGAGTCATAGAGCAGAAGCTATAGCGGGAGAGTAGAGTCATAGAGCAGAAGCTATAGCGGGAGAGTAGAGTCATAGAACAGAAGCTATAGCGGGAGCCGTTACATAAAAAAGGTGACATTGACAGACTTCCTTGACTTGACATTGACAGACTAGCTTCAGGCGTTGCTCGCCTGGCACATGTTGATCTGAACACTTATTTGGTGACCGAATACGGAATATGCTTCATAATATAAAGACAGAGAGCACAACTTCGAAATGCATTCCGCTGTTGCGCGAAGAAATAGACAGACAGGAACGATAAAATAATCTAGGATAAACTAGAAAAAAAAATACGTACCTACAACACGATCACATTACAGTCTAATTAAACATATGTTGAGAACATCTAGTTTACAAATTGCTGGTCGCTTGTTGAGTGGCCTATTTTCAATCACCCTTCACACTTCAGGAGCCTCATTAGACTTCACAAAATGTCGGTTCAAAAGTTGGTACGCACCTGTATATAGTCGTGTTTGATTTCTAGCACTCGACAAATGAGAGATGATTGAAGCGATAAACATTGCGAACAATGATTTAAAGAAAACATAATCAGAGGAACGCATGTCAGAAGCGAATATGAGGATTAAGAAATCAAAAGTGTATTGAAACTACGGATCATTTACAAAGCGGATAGAGATAACAAACGCAATATTGTATACTGAATTTATATATAATTACACCAGTTTTCTATAGGTACAAAATTCTAAGATAATATCGACACCTAATCGCAAAATACAAGCGCGCAGAAAACTAGTTTTTACGCATTTTGGAAAGCATATCCATCCGGCAGAGACAAATGTGCTTGGGGAGTCCCTATCTAAATCGTCTATTTAAAATTTCAATAGGCAACTATCGTGTCAAACGGTGGCTCGAACCTACGTAGTATGGCAATGATGTTGACCTTAGTGAGAGCTTTTTGAATAGCCAATTTATGACTCAAAGGCGAGACGTGACCGCATTTCACACCCCCGAAGATGCAGCGAGCGAGAGATTCAACTCTGATTATCTGGGTCAAGTTAATAATTGGTATCTAGCTAGGCTGTTTTTATCATCTTCCTTAAATATTTTTACTTTTAGGACATGAAATCAGCAGAATTTGGATTTTTATCAAATACTTATATCTCATTTCCAACCGTGATAATCTCTGGCTAAGCGGTGAAGGAAAACCTGCACGTCTTGGAAAGCCCCTCGAAACACGTGTGATGTCCCTTTGGCCTAATCTTTCTCACATTGAAGGAGGCTCATGCCCAACCTCAAAAGGGCTAGTATTATTATTTTTTTAATTCAAGTATACATCATGCAGTATGTACCTAGAACCTGTTTCAAGCCTATTCTCTAATGCAATTAGCGCTACAATAATGGCGGGATATAATCGGGAGTCCGGAACGATCCCAAGGCGGTCGCCACTGGAATCAATGAATCATCGAGTCTCAAACTGTTCGCGGTTACTTGGGTCTGATACTCACGGACGACATACGATATAGAGGGGATTTAGGGCCTCGGTATTCGATATGCTATTAAAATATCTATGGTCCCTTGCGATACTTGCCTTAGTGCTGCCTCTGTGTGAAACTTTTGTTTAGACAATATTCTTACCTCGTCAACGAAAATGATTATCAAAATAATGATCAAGTTATGACGAGAGCAAACTGTTCTTTATCACGGGAGTAAATATATTTGATGCTAGTAATTACAACCATCCGCTCAATTAGTCTTGAACTAAGTATGCAAAATATTAAAAGAAGACCTCTTGAAATTGGTACATGTAAGTACTTATTGCAATTATTTATTAAAAGGTCCATTTCAACTATGTACTTGCCAATGTTCGCCAGATTTGTTCGTCAACTTCTACAGCAGTATTTCATAATGTGTATTAATGAAACAAACTTCCATACGAACACTTGTAGGCTACCGAAGTCACTCGCAAGTCCTGACCGCAAAGCACCCTCCCAGGATCTTCTCGGAGCGCACATCTTAGTACACATCGTATGTTAAACATTTCTAATACTATGTATTGATGGACACAGTAATGTGCATTATATGGTACTGTACATTGTACAAGCAAGCACGTTTAAGTCATACATTTAGAAAAACATTAGTAGTGCTCCTTCGTGTTTAGTTATGTTCGTGTGAGAAGGTCGCAACCTAGTTGAATGGAAATTCACATACATACTGTTAGTAATACGTGATGAATGTAAAATAATTAATAGAAAATGTCTGTCAATGATTTAAATAACTTATTATTGTTTTACAAGCATAATTATTGTTATCATGACGTATGAAATACATAGAGAAACGTCATTGTTTTTTTTTTTATACATTATAGTCAAGTATTTGATCTCGATCTCACCTGATGGTAAGTGACGATGAGATCTACGATGGAGCATACTTGCCTAGGTAGGAAGGCGGCAGTAGATCGAGACGCTACATTCACTAGGCACGACCGAAGCCTACCACCAGTAGAGTTGTCACCTGGTTGGCACCACCCAGGGTCACGTGTAGGGTATCTCGAGGGTACTTAATTCTCCTACGGACGAAGGTGACTCGACCCCAAACCAATTCCAATTCAAGAAGGGATCTGTACCGCTTGATTTGACGATGTACTACACTGAGAGAAATTATTGGTTGGCCCAACAAAAAACCTACAAAAGTTACACGTTAAAATAGCGCCAATCGAGAAATTTGTTAGTGTAACAAATTTGACTTTGTTATTTTTATGTTTGAAAATTGTACATTTAACAGAGAATTTGATTGATCCAATTGATTATTTGTTAATGTAACAATTATTCACGGTAATTACAACGAACTCTTGTTTGTTGAGACAACCAAATTTTATTTGGTATTATTTTTTACAAAATAACATTGGTTGATATAACAAATTTCATGTTTGTTGATTTTATCATTTCTTAGTAAAGGATTTCAATTTAAGAGTAACATAAACGGTAAGTCAAATATACCAAAAGAGATGTTGAATTTACTACCTAGTTGGGTTAGTAAAACCAAAATAATTCGTAGAAAATACTATTATTGTTGTAATCATTATAACAAATAGTGTTAAAGTAACGCAATCATTACGGTAGTTCATACCGGAAATATTTGTAGCGCTCACCACCTGTTATGGTTCCTACTACTGTATTACTTTGTGTTATATACAACAGCTCTTTGTTGTATGTATCAATAGTTGTTTAATTTTACAAAATTCTTTTTGTAGTATATATCGAAATACATGTCGGATGTACATTGATAATGGTTGTTAGAATAACCAACAAAGCGTTAGAGTTACTGTTTAAAAATACTATTCTAGCTATTTATAGTAACCAATATTGTCTGTAACAATAACGAACGATTTGGGTAGAGTATACTAGATATATTTGTTGGATTTACTTAGGTGTTTGGGTAACAACAACCAATAGGGCGTTAGATTTACTGTTTAAAAATACTAGTCTAGCTGTTTATAGTAACCAATATTTTCTGTAAAAATAACGATCGTTTTGGGTAGGGTATACTAGATATATTTGTTGGATTTACCTAGGTATTTGGGTAACAACAACCAATAGGGCGTTAGATTTACTGTTTAAAAATACTAGTCTAGCTGTTTATAGTAACCAATATTTTCTGTAAAAGTAACGAACGATTTGGGTAGGGTATACTAGATATATTTGTTGGATTTACCTAGGTATTTGGGTAACAACAACCAATAGGGCGTTAGATTTACTGTTTAAAAATACTAGTCTAGCTGTTTATAGTAACCAATATTTTCTGTAAAAGTAACGATGGTTTTGGGTAGGGTATACTAGATATATTTGTTGGATTTACCTAGGTATTTGGGTAACAACAACCAATAGGGCGTTAGATTTACTGTTTAAAAATACTAGTCTAGCTGTTTATAGTAACCAATATTGTCTGTAAAAGTAACGAACGATTTGGGTAGGGTATATTAGATATATTTTTTGGATTTACCTAGGTATTTGGGTAACAACAACCAATAGGGCTTTAAATTTACCGTTTAAAAATACTAGTCTAGCTGTTTATTGTAATCAATATTGTCTGTAGAAGTAACAAACGCTTTGGGTAGGGTATACGAGAATAAATTTGTTGGATTTACTTTTGGATTTTGGTTAGAACAACTAATAAGGCGTCAAAGCTACTGTTTAATAATACTAGTATAAGTGTTTATCATAACCAATATGGTGTGTTAAACTAAAACGTTTTATGTGGGGCATACTGAACCAGTATGTTGAATTTATTTTTGGGATTTAGATTACAAAGAAAATCTATTATTCTAATAAAAATCCCAAAATAAATACAACACACATGTTTAGTATGCCCTGCCTAAAACGTAGTTACTTTAATATATAATTTTGGTTAATAAACGCCTATACTAAGTATATTTTTTAACAGTAATTCACGCCTTAATTTAGTTAAGTAATAAAAAAGCCAAAGTAAATTAAAAAGCCAAAAGTAAATACAATAAAGTACTTCGTACACTGAAATATAAAACGTTAGACACTTCGTAAAACACAATTGTTTACATAATTAACAGGAAACGATTATATAAGTATACCGCTTTACATTCAATATCATTAAAACCAATATGGTAAACCAAAACTACATCACAAGTTTAACAAATCCTATATATAAAATCCAACAAATTTTTTAGCAGTATTGACTACCCAGTAAATGATTGGAACAATATTAATAATATTATATATTAAATATTAGATAGCTTGTAACAAATTTGCAATATCTGAAATAAAACAGGTATGTAGGTACAATAGAAAAGTACATCATTGCAGAACAAAAAGTGTCAGTTAAATTAAGCTAGTCACTGCTACTGGGTAGTCGAACATTAATGAATTTTGATATCTGTAGAAAAATAAAAAGTAAGTGTATGAACAAATAAGAATTTTTATTTTATATATATTAACATACAATAAAAAAGTACAAAATCTGCACTTAAAAGGGCGCATGCATGTGCGCTCAGTCTCCATTAATACAACATATTTGAAATTTCATATACCGGAATTTTGAAAGCATGAATTATTTTATCCTACTGATTATTAGTGATCACAATAATTTGGGAAATCATCAATCCACTAATAAATGTCGCATACGATTCCCAGAAATATTTATCGCATGCGATAACTATCATTGCATTAGGTGATTCGCGATGTTACTTTGTATTATTAAAAATCAATAGGACAAAAAATTCAAGCTTTCAATATCCCAGTAGATTACATTGAATATTTTGTATGGGTAGTCTTGGTACTGAAACATACTAGAAAGTATGGGCGTGTTTCAGTACAAAGACTATATTATTATATACTATTATACCCTACAGGAAGGAACAAAATTATTGCATGTTGATTATTAGCATATAATTAATGACATTTATCAAGTGTGGTTAACCTACGTTTAAACATTATATATTAGCTAGATCATACACGATACAAAACATACAGATACGAGAGCTTTGGTCAGAGAATCAAACCTGTACTTTACGTCATCAATGACCACATAAAAAGCTTCAAGTGCTGCAGGTGCGCCAACACTTATAACCATAGGTTGGCGAGTAACTCCTTTTTTGCCATAGATTTGCGTCTGTTCTGCAATGCTTCTTCTATGTCAGCATGATTCTAAAACAAATCAGATTAATGAATAAAAAGTCCATAATAATAAATACCATCAGAGTAGGTATACTTGGAACAGAATAATAAATAATAAATAAATATCGCCATACGAACACACCAACTATATGGTCCCACTTTAAGCTTAACGCTTGTGTTATGGGTACCTTACAATGGACTGAGGGCGAACTCAGTATATAATACTTATATACATATTAAACATCCATGACTCGGGTACAAACATTCGTGCTCGTCACACAAAGCTTGTGTCCCTACCAGGATTCGAACCCGGGACCCTCGGCGCAGAAAGCAGAGTCACTACCACTGCGCTAATCAGGCCGTCAGAATGAGATAAATATCTAAAATTAAATTAAACTAAAAATAAACATACCAATCGAAGTCCGTTAGTTGCTTTCAGGCATGGCCATTCACTAATCATCATATTTAATTTATTATCTGCTGTGTCGTCCTTTTTTTGCAATAATCGCACGTCGCCGTCCATGTTTCTTCAACCAGCGGCCAGGGGACTCGGTTAAATTTCAACCATTGCATTTTTTTTTCATTGTTGTCTGTAATATTTAACAAATAATAAATAAATAAATTGTGGCAAAATGTGTGGACAAGTGATATTATGTAGATTTATACCAAATTTCAAGATGATAGCTTTTAAAGATCCTGAGAAAATCTACTGTGATATACAGTCTGACAGACAGACACCAGAGTTTCAGCCGGAGTATATGAATTCTGTTTCACCATTTTTGTATGGAACCCTAAACAATGTAAATTCTGTTAGAACATATTTATATATCAAACTTTGAAATTGCACAATACTGCCTTTGCTTTGATGTATTTTGCTTACCCTTATCAGTAGTTTTGTTATTGCTTGTGCCAATTTTACATTTTTTTGGGAGTCCGTATTTGATTATAATATCTGTCCACAAGTTTTCCTTTTGCTGGCATCGTAGTTTTGGGACTTATAGTTCTACTAGGAATATATTACGTTTCCTGAAACAAGATTGTATTTTTGAGTTTATCCATTACAAACAACAACGAAATATCTTTTCTCTTTATAATATAAGTTTTACACTATGACCATTCATAAGACTCAACAATATTGACGCGTAAGGCCCCATTTTGAGGAAAAGCTACAAGAAAACGAAAATAAAAGATAAAATAAGGCGATAGCTAAAATACTTCCTGAGAAAATCGGATGTAACATACAGATGGACAGACAGACACCAACGGTGTCTCAGCATAAGGGTTCCTTTTTTCTATTTTGGTAGGGAACCCAAATAAAAGTATAATGCTTACAGCATCTCAATGTCTGTGAATTAACAGGATAAAAGGATACCTAAGCACCAGTAAAAATATTATCATTACTTACATTATGCACGGTCTCTATTTCGGCCTTATAATTTTTATAGCCCATTTTGAATTTGATGCAGTCTCTCAATTAGTTATCCGGTATCAACATTTGATGTTCTTCCTCTCCTAAGCCATCAAGATACGCTATGCCGATATTATTATCTGGAATGTTTAAAATTATATTAATATAATTATTAAGCAGTCAAATAAGCAATTTTAGAAATAATGGCTTATATATTTGAGATTAGGTTAGGATTAGGCTAGTTAAGGTCTTGGGTACCTACATAATGTGTATGTCTGGGTCATATGCATTGGATGTCATTAAATGACAAGCTGCCATTGACCTCCCAGGGTCGTGTGTACCCTGGGTACCTATTGTTTAAGACTTCAACACGCAACGGCCCGAATAAAGAAAGCCAAGGGATGTCGTCGCCTACTGCTGACCGACCTGCCGAACCTCCAATTGTTCACCAGTGGTCTTCTGGTCTTCCCCGGCAGGGGTTTGATCGCAGTGGTCGCATGATTGGTTCGTTTATGATGCCCCCCATGCGGGATCAACCTGCGAAAAAGAAAACACCCATATACATGGGTGGCGTGCTAAATGCTGTTACGGAATCGAAATATCCGTACTGAATTCTAGAAACTAACCCCCAGATTTATAGAGTTATAATGGCTTTATAAAATACTTTTCAGAGCAAAAGTGTGTTATAAAGCCATTATAACTTACTTAACAAAAGATTTTACTAAAACCAAACGGAAAGTTTAACATAATAACTATAACTAACTAATTCTATCAATTATATAATAACTATGGAAGGTAGTTATATGCAAACTGTAGCTAGGGGCTGGGGCAGCGTGTCGGCGGTATCGGACGTCTTGGTGGCACCAACTTTGAGTGACAGTGTTTGGCGCGAGTAACAGCAATACCACGTTCCATATACAATAATTACATGTTAATATTACCGTTTGGTTTCGTAACGTTCAGTTTCTAATGCCGATGGATTCAACAATTATAGCGGCTGTGAAATAAGCGCTGGTCGCTGCGTAATAGCAAATATGTACGCGCGGGCGATGGATGAGGAGCTGCGCGTAACCGCGCTCGCAGCGCACTTCAAAGCCGCCATTTATGCTTGAATCTATCTGTACCTATTACGAGTATGATTCCCACCCACTCGTGTAATATGCTATTGGCACAAATGCCAATTGGAAACTATCAGATTATTAATTATTGTACTTACCATGAAAGACAACTATAGTATCTTGTGATACTCCCCACGAAGTCAATAAGTCTTC
The DNA here is from genome assembly GCA_905404115.1 of Pheosia gnoma. Taxonomy (NCBI): domain Eukaryota; kingdom Metazoa; phylum Arthropoda; class Insecta; order Lepidoptera; family Notodontidae; genus Pheosia; species Pheosia gnoma. Next base: position 7,112,132 of record FR989914.1, read on the forward strand.
CTTATTTGCTCAGGTGAAAAACACAATAACGACACTAACAATCTATTTTAACTATAAACATTAATTTTCTTCTGAATGTATTGTTTCAAAAGGGAATATAATAGAATACAATGATATAGAATAAAATTATATGAAACTGATCGCCCGAAGTGTATGCGCTACGTCCGCACGCTGCAAGCGCAACGCACACACTCAAGTTCCGCGCGCCGGCGGCGCCCCGCCGCCGCGGGTACGTAGGCCAGCGCAGCGCACACCCCCCTGCCCTAACTCGCGTCTAACTTCACAGCCGCCATGTTTGAATCGTGAGTACTCTGGCTCACACATCTACGAAAAAAATTGCTTCACCATACAATTTAACTCGGTTATCATTACCAACTTATTTAATTATATATGTATACTTATCTACGATCTCACGATGATAAGCATGCTCGTTTCTCAAAACTAATATTCTTGAAGCTAGCAAGTTCTTTTCTCTTATCTTGAAATACATGTAAAACGACGAACTCGTGGAAACATTATATTAGACGAACTCAAACACGGTGGGTTTGCTGTTAAGTACGTAGTTCCTGTGACAACTTACCCACTTCATCCTCAGGTCCTGGGGGTGAATTCACAGTTGACGAATGTTTCTGACGTATTTTTAGGGTTCCGAAGCCAAATCGCAAAAACGAGCCCTTATAATTTAGACCGGGCCCAATTCTCGTGCACTCGAATTGATCACGGATTCGAATAAAATCTCGAATTCGTGAATTTTCTCGAGTGCCAAATCAAGTTGAGCATTTCTGGAAATGTCGAATCCGTAATTTTTCGAAGGAAAGCCGTAAATCCGAAAGGAAAGCAGTGTTCAAGACCGATCGAGAAGTCATTTCGCATTCGAATTAGAGCAATTGCAGCGGTGTGGGATACATTTATTTGTACTTTTTCTTAAATAAGATAGCATGTTAAAACAAATTAAGATAAATACTCATGGTGATTCGCACGCACCACGCCGCTGGTATATGGCGCTCTATTACATACTTGTGTATTCATTATGTGTATTCATAAAAGAATTATTTATTCTGTGGAGACGAGTGACATGCACGGATAGTTTGTCCTTATTACGAGTGTTTACAACATGAACATCACTGCTTTTCTCAACATTATGAATGTTTTTCTTAACATACATTAGATTTTCATAAATAAATTGAGACACAACAGTTAGAATATTTATTTTTCTGAAATTATCCTTAAGGGAGTCTCTAAGACCCATGCTGTAAATTGCTCGTATTGCCCTTTTCTGCAAAATGAAGATAGTATTAAGATCTGCAGAGCAACCCCAGAGCAAGATACCATAGGACATAACACTATGGAAATAACTGAAATAAACAATTCTAGCTGTGTCTATATCAGTTAATAGTCGATTTTTTTTAACAGCATAAGCTGCCGAACTCAGCCTACCAGATATTTTTTTTAATATGTGTACCCCATTACAATTTAGCATCTATTATTATTATTATTTAATTTACCAAAACTACTAGTTAGTCTTGACCACTCAATTTGTAAATCTAAACTACTATTCTGTTACTTTTACTAGCTGAGTGCAGTTTAATTAGATGACGTTAAATTAGTTATTCTTACCAAAATACTTTTGTATAATTGAGCATAAATAAGGTGAATTCAACAAAGACAAATTAAACCACAGCTATTGTTGTGACAACCTGGTACTTTTAGTAATTTTAGCACACGTGTTGGGTTCAATTTACTAAAAATGTTTGTTCAATTTGCTAAAAATGTTTGTTGATTTTACCAAAACTACTAGTTAGTCTTGACCACGTCAATTTGTAAATCTAAACTACTATTCTGTTACTTTAACTAGCTGAGTGCAGTTTAATCGGATGACGTTAAATTAGTTATTTTTACCAAAATACTTTTGTATAATTGAGCATAAATAAGGTGAATTCAACAAAGACAAATTAAACCACAGCTATTGTGACAACCTGGTACTTTTAGTAATTTTAGCACACGTGTTGGGTTCAATTTACTAAAAATGTTTGTTCAATTTGCTAAAAATGTTTGTTGAATTTACCAAAACTACTAGTTAGTCTTGACCACGTCAATTTGTAAATCTAAACTACTATTCTGTTACTTTAACTAGCTGAGTGCAGTTTAATCGGATGACGTTAAATTAGTTATTCTTACCAAAATACTTTTGTATAATTGAGCATAAATAAGGTAAATTCAACAAAGACAAATTAAACCACAGCTATTGTTGTGACAACCTGGTACTTTTAGTAATTTTAGCACATGTGTTGGGTTCAATTTACTAAAAGTGTTTGTTCAATTTGCTAAAAATGTTTGTTGAATTTACCAAAACTACTAGTTAGTCTTGACCACGTCAATTTGTAAATCTAAACTACTATTCTGTTACATTTACTAGCTGAGTGCAGTTTAATTACATGACGTTAAATTAGTTATTCTTACCAAAATACTTTTGTATAATTGAGCATAAATAAGGTAAATTCAACAAAGACAAATTAAACCATAGCTATTGTTATGACAACCTGGTACTTTTATTAATTTTAGCACACGTGTTGGGTTCAATTTACTAAAAGTGTTTGTTCAATTTGCTAAAAATGTTTGTTGAATTTACCAAAACTACTAGTTAGTCTTGACCACGTCAATTTGTAAATCTAAACTACTATTCTGTTACTTTTACTAGCTGAGTGCAGTTTAATTGGATGACGTTAAATTAGTTATTCTTACCACAATACTTTTGTATAATTGAGCATAAATAAGGTAAATTCAACAAAGACAAATTAAACCACAGCTATTATTGTGACAACCTGTAACTTTTAGTGATATCAGCCAACGTGTTGGGTTCAAATTACTAAAAATGTTTGTTGAAGAAATGACGAAATGAAAAAATTTTTTTTTAGTTGAATTTACTGTAGAGTTACATAATTATTTGTTGATATCTAACATATTTTTTTATTAAAACTACTAAATGCATGCGGGTTGATTAAAAAAACTACATATTTGTTAATTCAAACAATATATTTTGTAAAAGATTTGTCAATTGACCAAATAAGCAGTAAAATTAACAAAACAGAAATTAACCGAATAGGTTTTGTAATATTAATATGTGATTTTGTTTGTTTTAACTACATGGGCACTAGTAAGCACAACGAAAGTGAATTTGTTATTTTAAGCGTGTCAGTTTTGTAATTTTAACCAATGTCTAGTAAATTTAACCGAAAAAAAATCAACCGAAGCACTTTTGGTTATTTTAACCTGTTTTGTTCTCTCAGTGTACGTTCACCATCAGTATCTTGACATAATTTCGACCCCAACAGTGGCAAAAACAGAGTATGACCGGAGAATTAGGGATGATGACATTTTATCGATACTTTTGCCATTTTATACAACAATTAAAACGAATCTTGTCAATATTTCTGGCTTATCTGTTTTCTACATAAATTTCGGTAATTATTCTTTCTACAGTTACGTCCATTACCGTCCATCGTGTTTAAAACCTAATCCTCTACTGGCTATGCTCGTAAAGAATACCTACACAAACTATCAAAAGCACACATGTTTTTCAGTGATTCCGATCTGAACCACTAAGGGACAGATCCAACGCATTATAAATTATTTTTATACATTCATTTTTCTTCCGATCCCACTGTAAACAATGTATATCGTTCCATTTATAAAACCCATATTAGAACGATCGATAAACAACCGCCGTGTCTCCGCTATCCCTTGCCCACATCGATATTTATTTACCAAAATCACCCCATCCCTGAGCAGAGACAAAGTGTTGGTGTACATTAGCGGGCGGTGGGGGTGTTTTTACTGCCGCCCACGCCTTAAAATATTGTCTGATTCATTAGAGAATATCTCACATTAAGTTTCGTGTATGCTCTCCGCTTCCCTTATACGAAATATTTCTCTAAACTTTTGAGTGGCGATCATTTAAAAAGGGGGGGGGGACGGAACGACACCGTTACAATTTTCTGAAAGGATATCGTTACGTTCGCGTAATAAGACGCTAAGATTCCGTTATACCCTTAATTATGGGGAGGTGGGGGGGCCGTAATGTAATGACACATGTATGTAAATATTCGCTGTAACGACTCGAGGTGGCGACGTGTTCACGCCTTAATGGCTGCTGGGTTGTTTTCTTTGATTAAAGAATTTTATTACGGTATATAATTCACGATTAGACGCCAAAGGGTTGGGGGATGCGTTAGCGTCTCAAGATAAAAGGTTCGTGTAATGACGGGTGCGTGGTTCCGATTCGAAATTGTTATTGTCGGTAAGCCGATGTTTGAATTTTGAACGGTTAGGTGGAATGCAACAATGGGAATCTATTAAGTAAAACTTAGTACACTAGGATCAACGACAGTCCTCAATATAAAAATTTGATCAGAAGAGTTAGGAAGCATATTTTTTGTTTATTAAGAACATACATATTATTTTCTTGCCGGTAGTTGCGGTAGACTTAGGGCAAAAACAATATCATCATATAAGCAAGAAGATTTCTCATATTTTATTCTCTAAGTAACTAGAGATTTATGAAGTAACTTTTAGTGATACGTGTAGTACCTATTATAAATAAAGCAGTTCCTTTGGTATGCCAACCAATATGCTGTCCTAATTCACAAGACCATAAGAGGTATATTCGGGGGTATTTGGAGGATAGGACTGAACATTTATATTTAAAAAAAAAAATGTTTTTGCAAAAAAAAAACTTTCGTTAAATTATGATGAGTTATAGTGGTGGAATATTAATTATGTGTACATAACCGTGCATCAAAATAAAATGGTGAAACTTGATTTATCAAGTTCTCCCAAGTCTGTAAATTTGTCAGTAAAGTATCGTCCGCCGCACTGATAGTGTTAGGGAAGGTTCATAAGACCTAGTCTACAAATTAAGCCTGGCGAATTCTCCCATTTTTAATGGAAAAATACCTACACAATAGTGGTTGACGCCATTAAAAAAAAGACCGCAAAACAATACCCGTCATAGAAAGATTAAATTCGTCGCCTGCTGAAAATAATTAGTATTTATTTTATATAGGTATATTAACTATAACACTAGTAGATAAATTAGTCCACCCACACTAATATCGTAGCTACGGATCCGCGTGCCCGTCCTCCACACACCCTCTTTTGAATCTTATAACCCGCTCGCGTTTTAAATTTTAATGAATATAGATATCTTTATTCGCTTTGAGCGAACCCAGCCTCGGCTCACTGAGAGCGCTGATTAAGGTGTGATCTTAATCATTAGAACGTAGGTGGATAAATAGGAACATAGTTTAAATATAAACACGAAGAAAAAAAAAGGGGACCTCTCGTGAGGCAAACATAAATAATATTCTCTCTTCTTCTTTTAATATAATAATTTCACCTTCGACAGCCGCGTTCATAGTATTATTGGAAGTCTCTGAAAAAAAAACACTCACACGTATATCAAATAAATTATTTCATTTTAACTACGCAACGCTTGTATAATGGGAACCGGGGAACCGTATTCTATTTCCTTCTTCTTCAAACTTCCCTTTCTTTCTTGTCTTTTTGTGTTCCTCTTTCTTCATTTGTTATAATATTCTCTTTTTATTACTCATATTTTTAACATTGTTTCCCATAGAACTATTGTTTTCACATCCTTTCAGTTTTTATTTCTTTAATTTATCCGTAATTTTTCTTTCTTTAATACCTTTTGCTTTTTTAATTATATTCTGCTGTCTTGTCAAAATCTGTTGTTGGCAAAATCATCAACAAGAAACAATGGAAGCCATAATGTTTTCAAAAGCGAAGTCAATGGGATACGTGCGAAGGGTTAAGGGCTGCAATAGGAATGTTGTATTACATGCACGATAAACATTATTCAAAATAATCTTGATAGTTGGACCAAATCTGAATGATATCACATTGCTTCGCCTACCACAGGCAAGAAAATATAATAACAGAACATTCGTCAAAGGGACGAACAACGTTCGCTGCTATATTTAACGGACACACCCCTTAAACTGTGATTAAAACATTCGGAGCGCGCCATTAAATCTAATATGCAGTGGAATCATGTACGATGTTTGTTCGTACCGTGCATTCAGTTTTTTCATGTAATAATCATAATTAGTTATCACTGCTGCATCATTTTTTTTTTGCTCTTTTGGTTTTCTGTAGTGATGCGTTTCCATGTGTGACTTCGAGACAAATATGTCGGGTTTTCCCCAAGTATGTGATGTTTAGCAATGGAGAATAAAAATTGTTAAACAGTTGATAACTTCATGGAATAACCGTTTCCAGGAGCAGCGTCTTTTGATTTGGCTAGGAGCAGACATTGCCGTGCATCCGGATGTTTAAACAAACGTAGCTTGCCTATAGTCATTTTAAGACTGAGTACAGGAATAATCACTGCTGATATTTATTGATTTATTATATTTACGCGAATACTACACATTGAAATAAAACCTATTTTACAGATTTTTATCGCGTTTATTTTATGTTTCTACTTTCTCGACGTTTCGGCTGCTTTACAGCAACCGTGGTCACGGGAGGACTGACAACCATGGGCCTCCCGTGATCGTGGTCCAAATCTGTAAGGTAGGTTTTATTTCAATACTGCTGATATTTCTAATGCGTAAAGTCAAAATTATGTGCGGCAATAGACTGAAATGTCTTGAAACCTCATTCTACAACCTATGTTGTATGAAAATACACAAATATTACGGTTAACACTCTCCACAGGGCGTGGCAATATCGATGATAGTCAGTAATTAGCGATGGGCGTACCAAGGGTCAATTAACTACTAATTGAATGCGACATAACGACTTGTTTGCCGAATTTTTGCGACGCACTTTAGCGATTATTGGACGTCATTAGCTGTCGCGATATACACACCATACGTTTACCAACTTATGTTAGTTAGAGGTGAAGCTACTTAAGGCTATGAGAAAAGCGAAGATAGGTGCAGGTGCAAGTCTACAGTTTCAAACTAACCAACAATTTTATTATGGGTAACGGTCAATTTACTGGGGTCGATCTCAATATTTGGATATTAAACATCCAAGACTCGGGTGGAAACATTTGTGCTCATCACAACATAGTTTGCCCCAAGATTCTCAAACCCGGGACCTTCGTACGGAAAGCAGGGTCACTACTATCTGTGCCAAAGATTACAATTCGAATGTGAAAGAAGTAAAATGCCTTGTGACCGAATGCTGATTTGGACTGTAACAAAAATAAGAGGGTCATATATTGCTCTTATAGAGCTGTCGTCTCAACCCACGAGAGCTCCTTAAGAGCAATATAAGATCCTCCTATTTTTGTTACAGTCCGTGCTTATTATTGTTACCTTTAATACATACCATTCGGCCCCTCGCGGTACTAATTACCGCCTATCGGCGAAGTATGATCGCCGCACCCCGCTACCTGTCAAGTTGCCATCGCATAATTGATGTCATTATTAACTATTCTAATGAAATTACCCATTCGATACACCGTGGGGAATATCGTGTGGTAGAATTGACTATTTATTACCTTTTCAGTCGTACATTTTGTGCAATAGCAACATTAAAGTTGCTATTGCACAAAATGTACGACTGAAAAGGATTATAACTTATGTCTGTCTAATCTATATATATAAAACAAAGTCGTGTTAGTTACACCATTTATAACTCAAGAACGTGTAGGCCGAGTTTTATGTACAATTTAAATACAGCGAGTGGTCCATTCAAACCATTCGGTTGCGTAGTCATATTGAATCTTCAATTCGGTTATGAAGAATGGCTCTGAAAGATCGTCGTCGAAACGAGACAATTTCTAATCGCACCGATTCGGATACTTGACCGACCCGCAGACCCATTACTATCTAAAAAACTCATGGCTCTATATTTCGAAAGCTATCAAATACCGACCACGACCTTACAGCAGATAGCAGTATCACTTCGAAAGTTGAGCATACGTCAATCGAAGTATACTAATACTATATATTATTGAGTTCCCAGAAATGGCCATTAGTCCAACAGTAATTTCCATACAATCATACTCACGGTGTGGTATTAACTAAAGTGATCGTCAGCCGATTCCCGCGGGATTTAATTTGGGACTTTTATGTTTATTACGGCTTAATTGAATAGTTAGTGAGTATGTGTCGATGATGGTAATGTCTAATAACTATTAGTTTCCGTCGACCGAATTGTTTAGGGGAATAGATTGAACATTAGTAGCTGGTTTGATAATTAACCTTGACTATGTATGGTGAGGTTATCAATGCCGGGAGGCTTCTAAGCGATGTATTTATTAAAATTGATAAGTGTATAGAGATAATGGACACCTCATTACAAACAGAATGATCTTGAGTCATGAGTCATGTCATGAGTTGGGGTAAGTACTTTCTGGGCTGGCTTTGTAGGTGGGTAAAGTACCACCTACTCAACAAGATAAGTTATCTTCTTAAACACAAAGTTTGTTCAGTAAAGAAATAACTTTATCCATAGTTTTCGTCTATTAATATATATTTTTTTTTATTACTTTATAGGCAAGTATTTGATCTCGATCTCACCTGATGGTAAGTGACGATGAGATCTACGATGGAGCATACTTGCCTAGGTAGGAAGGCGGCAGTAGATAGAGACGCTACATTCACTAGGCACATGCAGCGCAACTGATCTGACCCGCCATCCATGAATGGCAGCACCGAACATCATGCCGGAACACTGCTAGGCCGCTTGGCGACATGGCTTTGTTCAGTGGGTGGTGACTAGCCACGGCCGAAACCTACCACGAGTAAAATTCTGCAAAAAAATAGTCCTTTAAAGAAAGTGCTTATAAGAATCTGATCCAGGTAGTATCTAACTCTCAAATTTCTTGGACAAAATGTGTAAAATCCTTATAAAAAGAGCAACCATAGAGTTTTTGCTCGATCTTGTCCATATGCATGGTAATGGACGGTAAAGTCGAAGGATAACATTTTGTAAAATTTTTGACGATTCATAAGTACTGTGGTGGTTAACATAATTAAAAAATATTCTGAATCTTGGTCATTGATATCCGAATTCACACCTACATCGTATCCCTTATTGAATTACACTGAACATATTCGCGGACAACTCATCTTTGTCACGTCGGTCGCCGGGGCGTTCTATCCCCTCAGCATCAGTATCGGCTTATTGTGCGTATTTCCCAGGACGCAATATTTTGTATGGAACCAATGACTTCAGAGGACAGAGCTGTAGATTGTATGGAAAAGTTTAATGAGGTCTTTCGTGATGGGAAGCCTATTTGATGCATAATTCGTGTCAAAATATCTATTTTCTATATTATTATTAAACTGCAACTGGGACGGACGAAAAAAAAACAAAGATATTAATAAAAAACGTGCAAAAAAGTTAACTTACGTATAAGTACCTCTGAATCTTAAGCTTGTTTTTAAACTCTTGTCTGGGTCTGTTTATAGGTATACTGGACCAATTACTTTGGAGTTTTCATTATTGTATAGCCTATGTTTGGGCTCGCGACAAACATATTATCGCTCTCAGACAATTGGAGGCCGAAATACAGAGCAAAGCCGATGGTAGCACGCGCTCAGCCGCAAGTCGAAGATGGTTGTTCAAAAATTTATGACTTAGCCGTTGATGACGTCACAGAACTACTTATTATATGATTTGCAACTCTGTATATTAATAACGTTGAAATAACCTTATTTATGGATCTAAATTTGGCCATCAACTATATTGTTAGGCAGAGATTTCCCATTCACATTTCCATAGTTGTCTTGCCTGAGCCGGTTGTCAAACTACTCATACGAAATATTATAAAGAGGTTGAGTATGTCAGTTTGTGAGTATGGATGTAGGAGGCTAGCTGCGGAACGACTGATCCGATTCCGATAAGCTAAATTATACATGAGTGTTTTATTGGGGCACCCTGGGCGGAGCCACGGGCAGAAACTAGTGATGAAGACATTCACAATTCACAAGCTCGAAGATTTCAAATGATCGCTTCTAGACACAAGTATAAATATATCCGCGTCATAATTCCTGCCCTCTTGTGGTCAGCGTTCTCTAATCAAATATATTTTCCGAGTCCCAGGAGGAGGTGACGATATGTGACAAGAAACATCGGATGTAAAACTATTGTGGGATTGACGACTGATCTATTGTTTTCTGTGGAGGCCGCTCGGCTCACTGAACCAAATGGTTGCAGGTTCACTTCCTGACGCGGGCAATTTTTTGTTTTTCTCGTAAAGGTCTGGGTGTAACTACGATTATCTCCGGCTCATTGTACGGTACGTATAGTACTTAGTTCGAGCTGGCGAATATAGTTCACCTAAGACAATCAAAGTCTAATTCTAAACACTAAGTTATAATCTTTATTAAGTGCCTACTGTTTTTCATCTCACCATAGCTCCAAGTCTGCTAGCACAATTGACTCTCAATGAACTGACAATGGCATCGCAATTTTCGGCGTCATTTTCATTTTTTCATGAAATTATAATTATGTTACTGTAAGCAAATGTATTAACGAGGTGACGCTGTAAATGCCAGAGCATGGTTCATTCTAGGAAAAAAATGGTAATAGTTTGGTATAGTTTTTTTTTTCAATTGTATACAAAAGTTTGGGCCCCACTGTCCAGCCACGTCAGTACGAGGAGCGAATGGCGAATGATTAATAAAGGTAATACCATTAGCGGCGCGGCACGGGCGCGACATTCGATTACGGGCCCACACCCGATTTGTCTATCGATATAACATAACCAAGTACGAGATATCACGACATATTGTAATAAAGCATAGTCATTTGCAGGCTAACGGGTTTTTTTCAATAAAGAACCGTAAGTAGGAGATGGTAAAGGATATCACGGCTATGATCTCAGTCAAGTACGTGTCCAGTCCAAGGAGTCTACCAAGTAGCACAGCCGGATGTGACTAGTCAATATGTGAGATAAATCTATTTACTCTGTTTCCCTCGTATGAATTACGGAAGGGAGAGAGCGGCTACGTCCGATATAATCCGCGGCCATAGGTATTGTCTTGACCCGCGTGCTAGCCCTTCTGCACTAGTAGCACAGCCGACTGTTACAAGACAAAATGTGAAATAAAACGATTATGTCTCTTTCCCTCGTATGAATCACGCAAGGGAGAGAGCAACTCGGTGTGACATAATCCGAGACATATGTTTTGTCTTGACCCGGGTGCTAGCCCCTCTGGTCGTGTTTATTTTCTATTTAACTCTCAAAATAAAAGAAGTGAGAAAAAGAAGCAACGAACGAGCAAATATCAAAACGCAATTCATATAGCCTTTGGAATATACAAATAGAACAGAGGTTCTTTACAGAGTGTTAATACTGTCAAATTGCATGATGACGTCAACCACCAACAGCCACGATCGACGCCTCACCCACACTCCTCATTATCAGACATAACAGTCGGCAAAATTCTACATAAACGAAGAACAATGACACTCAAGTATCCGGGGGTCGTATATTATCAGTTCCCGTTGTCTTGCCGTCTGTCCGACACACAATTACTCAAACGCAAAGCCGCGTCACCAATATAGCGGACAAAGGACACGCGATGCAGAAAACAGCCTCCGGGACGTTGGGAAAATGACAGATGCTGGATACGATATTCGAGGGAATAAATAGCCTTTGACGACGGACATATACACATATCAATAAGGTCTAAAGTCCTAAACGAAGTCTATAAAGGACTTTGCCGTTCTGAGTAGCCAAAAGTGTAAGGTGAGTTTTATCTAATGCCGCGAACAAATAATGTGAGCAAGAGAGATAACGACCTGATTAGGGCAGTTAGTAGTGACCCTGCTTTCTGTGCCGAGGGTCCCAGGTTAAAATCCTGGTAGAGATTCATCGATGTTTAATATCTATATAAGTATTATATACTAAGTTCGCCCTCAGTCCATTGTACAGAACCGACAATACAAGCGTTGTTTAGTGTGGGACCGTATAGTCTCGTCCGGCAATATTATTGTCATTATAAAATATATGGCAGGGGGTCACTGCACTCATTTTTCGTTAGTGGTATTTTCTCGTGACGTAACAAGGTAAATTCAAGAAATTGGAGTGTCTGTTTGTAATATTAAAATAACCGCTTTTTACTAAGTGCATTTAGATGTATACACGTTACCTATACCGAAACAACATTTTTTACAATTTTTGTCTGTCTGTCCGTCTGTCTGTCTGTCTGTCTGTCTGTCTGTCTGTTTGTTCCGGCTAATCTCTGAAATGGCTGGACCGATTTTGACGGGACTTTCACTGGCAGATAGCTGATGTAACAAGGAGTAACTTAGGCTACTTTTATTTTAGAAAAAAAAATAGGATCTCACGAAAAAAAATGAAAACCAATGTTGCAGCGCAGCGCCTGATTAAGTTTGATAGCAACCTGCAATGCGTCCCATGGGCTCAGAATGGGCGAGCAGGCTGTTGTCAACGGTTGTCTTTGTTAAATACCACGCGGACGAAGTCGCGGGCAACAGCTAGTTGTTAATATAAGCGAGGCGCTTCATTGCCAGGGAGATCCGGGCTATAGTCCACCACCCTGCCGGCTATAGTCCACCACCCTGCCGGCTATAGTCCACCACGAATGGTGGTTAGCAAACTTCATACGGATTTCAAAAGACGTGCAGGCTTCCTCACGATGTTTGTCTTCACCATGCAGCAGAGAAAATTACTATGAGTTGTATCTGAAATCATCGAACACGGTAACATAGACTTTGTCAAAGGATATGCATCCCAATCGTCAATCAACTAACCAACCAAATATTCGCATATGGCATGGCAAGCTGTGCTGTTAGCGACGGATATAGGTCAAGAGGATGATGGATAGCATATTTCATGAATTTAATGAAAAATTGTGTCTAGTAAAATTACTAAGCTAAAGTTCGCTAGGTCTAGCTAGAATCCTGCTGTGGACGGAAATGTTGAGTGATTTCTTCTAGCGAAATAATAATAAGAAAAAATGATTTGAGAACTGAATTAATAGACTATCACACTAATATTATAAATGTGAAAGTTTGGATGGATGGATGTTTGTTACTCAATCACGCCAGAACGGCTGATCGGATCTGGATCAAATTTGGCACAGAGATAGATTATAGTCTGAAATAGCACATAGGCTACTTTTTATCCCGGTAAAAAGGGCATACTTTTTAATCGCGGGTAACACCGCGGGGCGCAGCTAGATAGTTATATATGATAGAGCAATATCAGCTTTTGACGAAGCCCAAAGGTAAAGGCACACAACTGATCTGAATCGAAGAAATACAGCCTGAGCTACCTCCTAAATTCTACACAAAAGAATTCGCCGCATCCAGTCGGCCAGTATCAACACGCGAGGGTACAAACAAGGGGACAGTCGACTCTATAATCATTTATCTCGAGGAGTTTAATAAAAGGAAGATTATTTAGTGCGGCGGACGAACGGGCGCGGGCGACGACGCTAATGTCGCATGATTTAATCGCATTACATTGGGAACGATGCCAGCGGCGGCTACCAGGGTGTTGGTGGGTGACGCCAGATCTCGCGAATGGGTAGGTAGTATTTTTGTAATATGTAGGAGATCATAAATTGGGAAATCAAGAAACAATACGTATTTTCAGATGAATATCAATCGATATTTTGTTCATAAGCATTCGGTGTGGAAACGAGAATGGAGATTTGACAGTCTGTGAAAGATTTTTTTGACAAAGACAAACTCTTACTACGAGATAAGATTATTTTTAATAAAAAAAATAGAGCACAACATGCCTTAAGACGCGATTATGATGCTAGTATCTCCACAATTCTCTCCGAATTAAATCCAATAAAAACAATCCAAAAGTGTCGTAATATTAAGCCCCGATGATTTAGTTAATCTCGGAGAATTGCGAACCTCTCAGGATGACCACTAACACCGTCTCGGTCGCGACAATAGGAAACCGAAACACAATTGAACTGGCAGAAATGTTTCCGCCGAAACCCCATTATATCAGTAGATTAAAGGCCACTTTACTCAATATTCCATAAAATATTGCCTCATAAATAGAAGGGCAGCTGCGAAGACGTGATCAAGTCGGGGGTCGGCGCGTGTAATCCCGTTAAAAATTGCCAAACAGAAAACAAACCGACAATGGCGGGTGGTTATACATCAAGTGGCTTAAAAAGAGGAGATGAGAAGAAAAAAAAGGAATTCGTCCGAAAGCCGTAAACGGTGGCTGGATGTCGTCCGAAGACGGATTCCGAGCGGTTCCGGACGACAGATACGAATGAAATCGGATGGGTGTAATAGAGACTGGCACGGTCAGGCTAAATGACCAACATCCGGCCGTAGACAAAAGCGAATCCGCTGTAATAAAGCAGGATTGATGAAAAAGCGCTAAGCCACGCCGATATAACGCCGTGATCTAAGCGACGCAAGACTAGCGGGAGACATCAATATTGACAGCAGTACCAGTCAAGCCAAGTTCATCAAACCTATAATATAAAATCAGTTTTAGGTCATGGCGATCTTCTATAGACAATAGAACTGTAACATAAAGGGCCATAAGACTACAAACAAAATTTACTTATTACGTTAGGCAAAGTTTTGCACTTGTCGTCTGCTAAAACTCACTCTTTAATAAGCAGTAAATAAGTGTCATTATTAGATATTCTCTCCCTCTCGTGCAGGTCTCTTATTTTCGGACTACCTATAAGAAACTATCCTATCGTTTGCACCAAACAGTAAGACGTCTCTCTCGGTAGCTTTAATACAAAGCTATTGCTATTACAGAGATCGCGAGGAGCGCGGACCATCGAACACCGCCCGGCTTTACTGGACTCACTTTACCGGGATTTTGGATATGACGTAAAGCACTCACTTAGCCGCCCCGGATCCCCCCCTCTGACCGAGTTTTTCTCCGTATATTTATTAGCTTAGGATACATTTGAGGATGAAAAGATTCAGCGGGATTATTTCCCGGCGATGCAATATGAGCTAGGGCGATATTGGACACTGTTAATTATGGTGGTGCGCGGTTAATCAATGACTTTATGAATCTACGTTTCATCGAATTAAAATCTTTATTAACAAAGTCGTACGCATATTTTTGTATATGTTTACTTCGAGCCTGTATAACATGCTATTACGGACATAATAATTGACAAAGAAAAATCTCATTTCAACAGAGGCTCTTAGTAAATTGAAAAGCGACCTTTGTTTGGACGTTTGACAACATTGGTTAGTTTCAATTTTAGACAAATCGTTGAGTAATGAACACTCATAGAATGGTACAGTCCCAAATACAAATGTTCAAATACCCACCAGATTTGCGTAATACACAAAGATATCCAAAATAATGAGAGCAAAACAAACATCTCACCCGAGCATCAACACAAAAAGCGGAATACTACAATATTTACAGGTGACCCAAAATTACTGTTTCTTAACGCAAAACCTTTGTTGTAATATGAAACAGAATAGAGAACATACCCTGCAGGGACACCTGCCAACCATGGGGTCACAGTAACATATATTAATAACACGTTAATTTATTAACAAGCACTGTTTATCCAGGGATTAACTGAGAATAGTTTTAGTTAACAACAAAGGGGCGAAAGGGTTCAAAGCGAATTTCTTGCCGACATATTTACCTAAGGTGTAGGTGATAGTAATTTTACGCGCGGAGAGGTCCGAGTTTTGGTCGGTAGCAAACAATGTTGGCCGGGGCATGCCTAAAATTTCGCCGTGCGTTGATTATAATACACAACAAACGTTACTGAATATCAAAATTGTTTGTTTGATGGTGTAAAGGGTGTGCTGTGTGATTGCGAATGAAACTAACATCGAGTAATACGATCAAATGAAATGTTAATGTTTGTTGTCGTGAAACGAGATTTTGTTACAACTTTTGAATGTGTTAGTAGCGTTTTGGTAATGTGAGAACTTGATTGTAAACACATGAGACGGTAATTTGAGCGCGCAACAGAAAGCTAAAATTGTCTTTTGTCTGTCTGTTTGTGGCATAGTAACATCAGGAGAGTTAACCGATTTCAATGCAATTTTGATAATATATAGTGATAATGTTAATATAGACTTATTAGTTATCAATATGGTTTATTTCTCCAATTCCCAATTGTCTGACAGAAATCTTAAAACGAATCGCGTTATATCCACATATCAGCCCCAATTTAGCTTGAATTTTACATTTGGCGCAATACCATAGTTAGCTCTTACTTCAGATTTCCGGGCAAAAAGTCTGGGATATCGCTAAAAAAGGCGAGTCCCACCCCGGGACAAAGAGCCGGTTCACTAACATAATTAAAATCTCCCGATTCCTACCTCCCGGGCGTCGAGTACAATTCCGTACATTTAATTATGGAGAAATATCTAGCGATAACATGCTTTGCCGACTCTATTTCTAAATATAATATATGTGACTTTTTTTTGATAATTTATGAATAAACTAAATCTGCCTCAAGAAGAGATAGTAAATAGTATTTGATAAAGACGATAATTATTTGCATATCATTTTAAAATTCCAAGCTGTACATAAAATAGACTAAAGAAATAAATCGGAAAGTAGACCTTTTGCTATACAGCCAGAAAATGAGGTTTCTCATGTCAATAAATAAGTGATATCAATGAATCTTATTAGCATTTCGAGGCTTTCTCCGAAATGCAAATTCAATTGTCGTTTCGAATCTCAAATAGAAAGGTCAAAACTATAAATAAATTGTAAAGAAAATTCACCCTTTTCATTGTACCACAAGTCAATCTCGATACGGTCAACGCAAACGGCCCGAGGGCTGAGACCGGAGCCCACCGCGTCAAGTCGAAACCTTAGATTAATTAACAATTCACATTAATTTATATTCGTCGTAACAATAGTTTTATTTGCACCGTCCACCCGTGTGCCTCCAACAAAGAGTTCTCCCAGAATTATTTTCTATACAATCGTGTTGGGTTAAATTTTGTACCAAAACCCCGGTCGAGGGTGTAGTTGGTTAAATAGTGCAACAATACATGTGGGCAGTCTTCATTAATGATGCATCTCTTCGGTTCGGACCTTCGCCTTTTGTGGATTTCTTGGGTGTATTGACGTCAACGTTTCAAATGCAAAAAAATGTCTGTATCATAAAATCATCATCTGCTTAAGATTCAAACGATGTAGGCAAATTATTTGAGGAGATATGCCTACAACTTGATGCTCCCTAATTTGAAATGGGTGTATAGAGAAATCGATTTAGCAAAACGAAACATAAAAGGAATACAATTCCAGGCCATTGATAAAAATAATAATCTTCTGTTGAAACCTAAAATGTTCAGGTATTCGTCGCCAAATCTCGCCCCTCAGTCCTCAAACAAAAGTTATTTGGAAAATTTTCGACTTCCGCTCATGAACAAAATAGAGAAAGAATCAGATTTCCGAGTGGGAAACCCTTCAGTTTCCTGCGAAGTGGCTTGATAATTATCCTTTAATGATCCATTCGGAGTCGCCATCGGTGAGGTCCCGGTATTAATATACCATGCATTGAGGGCGCGTACAGATTTGAGCAACAATTTGAAATATCTCTTTCAAAATTATAGCAGTATCAGCCCTAAGCTTGAGTAGAATGAGACACACATTTATGAGACATTTGGAGATCTATAAAAGTTGAGTAGACATTTTTTTATAAGCATACGTTGGAATTCCCAAAATTGGAGTCTTGGTTCCATACAACTATATAAAGTACCACACATTTGTCGCTACTGAGCAGATAGGTCTTAATCGTATTGCTATTGTTTAGAAATATCGCAAGCGCGTGCCAATCTCTCGCTGTCTGTAGATCTGTACACAGCCTGCGGAAGTGCGCTTTCGACTCGATTGTTTCACGAGATTTTAATAACGGTGCAACGCAAAGAAAAGTCGGAAACCCATTGTTGACTTCAAGATGGGCGGCCACTCGTCACACCCGCCGCTTCGGATCTACTCCTTTGATTTTATGTAACTATATCATTACAATTATTCCTTCGTAAAGCTTGATGTGTAAATATTCAATTAATACGACATTACCGAAGAGGACAATTTGATTATTTTAAACAGTTTGTTTGGACGCCCTTACAAATTCAATGTCAACAATACAGCACCGAAAGTTAACTAAATCTACAAAGTCAAAGCAATCTCTTCACAGCAATCATAAGAATGTCACCGCAACATAAGCTGGGGTCGAATCAATGAAGGTGGCCCATTACTAACATAGTTTAGCAAACTATCATAACTTGTTCCAAAGGCCTGTCAGCCAAACTATTCGGACTCTTTGTTCCACCTCGCTCCTTTTACTGCCTATAAATAACGTCATTACCTGTTCACGAGGCATCTCTGAACATGTGCGGGAACAATACGCAGATTTGGGACGCCATTAAATCCATATAAACAGGGCGAGACATCGGTTCGTGGGTTTATTAAGGGCTCCTTCTGTTGCTATGTGCGTAAAATTAATGCACGGGCCCTTAAGTATACTACTATTACGGATGACCTTTAAGGAGTTAATACTTCTGGTAAGTGCTTTATAGGATATCGTCTTTATTAGTATCTGTTAGACGTTTGGTTGGGTATGTAACCAATAACTTGCTTTTATCTCGTTCACAAATCGAGCATAATTATAAAACGATTTTTGATGTATTTCTTTTTAAAGCAAACAAATCGCATCTAGATGTTTTTCCCTCCTCCAACAGCAGCAGGGGCAATTATCTACATCTTGGACACAACAGCGCAGACGTGCTCGAGTCACAATGGCTGCCACTAGAGGTCGCTGTAACGAATCCACTACTGCCTACTATCAACCGGTCCCTTTCGCGAAACTGGAGCGTGATTGTTTGTGAGACACTCCTACACTAGCTGTTAATGATGTATGGGAGTGGGGAGGGGAGGAGGTTCATTACCTGACAACTTTACGTTTTATTCCGAATGATCTGGTACAAAGACATACTAACATTATGGGTTGTATAGAAGTACTTTTAGGGTCCTTGACTTCGAATTTGAGAAAGATTTAAATTTGGTTTATATTCGCAAATCTTTTTTATATTTGAATTAAAATCAGTAATATTGGTGGAATATTTTCCATCATGAAATTTACAAACGTACATAAATGCGGGTAAAAGAATCAATAGTGGACAAACAAGTATTTTGCCTTAGTTAATACCCCCGAGAACATTTGCTTTGAAATAGCTTTACTTACGCTGTACTAGAAGTTGGCTAAATACCTAAGATGGTGACGCTGTATTTTTTATAGAAGAAGATATTTCAAATTAGTAGGTACTAGATTTTCATTTTCTAACAAGGATTATGACATTTTACCACCTAAGACCTTAATAAATACCGTAGAGGACTGCCAACTTAACAGCAATAAAGTCTTTTAAGAGCCGTCACATCATTATAAAGGAACAAGTCTTTCTATTAAAAGATTTGCAACGATACTTCGTTTTTAGTTGTCTTTTGAGATAATCAACCGCAATGGAACGGCTATTTTACCCCGAAAATTCCAAAGGATAAAACATTAAACAGCATACTGTGTCGCCGAGGTGACACAAAGCTTTCATTGGCCGCGATCCAGCGCAATCCATCACTACCCCCAATTGTGAGTCCCCGTCCGAGGGTCTCTTGTGCCCTGATCATTATTTAAAATATAGATGAGTGTTTTCTTTCCGATAATCGAGACCGCGATTGAGGGTTGAGCACAATGGCAACGGTTCTTTTGAAAGCGTCGCCTGTAGCCGGTGACGGGGGCCGGAAGGACCGCGCCTCGGTTATTTGTATTAGTAAATTGAAGGTACACTGTCCACTCTATTGAGACCTCTGGCGTTGCACTCCTCGCCTCCCTTTCACCTTTTTTTTGGGTACCGCGAGTGGTTTTGAATGATTTTTCTTTGTTAATAAACCTATAGTCGTTTGTAATATATCAAGTATTCGTATAAATAACATAATCTTGATTCGACTCCAGATTATTTCGGAAGAGGTAAAGCTTAAGCACACTTAATTATACAGACTGACACTTAAACAATTTAAGTCGGTATAGGAAAAGGTGTTCCATCTTTCAATAATAATAACAACATAAAAAGGAGTATATGTAAATGAATGTTACAGATGTTAATAAAGTAAGTAAATAGAATAATCAAGTGATAATTGAATTTTGCTTTTAGAAACAAGTACATAAACCCAATTATGCCTGTGTTGCATTGTCCAACTTGCCTCCATCAATAAAGACGATAATATTAGCTGGAACCGGGATTACTATTCCCAGCTCACACCTGACCAGTTATTCGTGTCTCAAAAGTGGAATGGGGCGCGGGGGATCAATTAAGGCAGTCTTTGTGAACATTATATCGACGCGCATTGAAAAGAGTTGTGATTTTCTTTGATACGGCGCAGACGAGGTTTGCCGAGTGAAAAATCAAAGGGTCTGCCATCGTAATGCATGACGTGTTTTATTAAGATTTAATGTCGGGAACGACACTCCGAGGCGGGAAAAGAACGAGTTTCAAGTGCACACCGCGGTGTACGTTTTACATGACGCCATTTTGGATTTGTTCGCGTAAATGTCGAGTGGTGAGGTGCACGAGCCGCCACCACTATGTTCGAGTGGAGAAAATGGGAGAAATTTAGTTTATAGCTATGGTGGTTGAATATTTCAAAAATATATCTCATGTCACGTTGATAAAATGCTTAAATACATAAAATTAAGCTTTGGGCAGAATGGTTCTAGAATAGCGACGCGAGCTGGAAGGCGTACTGTAGGATCGCCCCACAAGGTGGACCCGATGATATAGCACGCGTCGCAGAAAGCTAGTGGATACGAGTGGCAGAGGCCCGTGCTGTGTGAAAGTCATCGGGGGATGTCTAAGTCCTGCAGTGGACGTCTTACGGCTGATGAATGAAGCTTAAGTTTTCTATTAAGAATTTCTTAAATTTCATTAAATCGCAAATCAGCCACCTATCATACATAGGCCTACATAGGTCCTAGAAATTAGCATACTATCATTAGGAACATTTTAGCATGACGACCCAAAAACTTTAAAATACTTTATGTAAGTTAAAGACCGCTCTAGAATAACTTCTTCTCAATCCTCCTCTGATGTAGCATCAGTTTTTCTCAATCATCATGCCTCCCTGTTAACGGCACAAAAACTATTCAACGATCATCGGCTTAACATGCCGAGTTAATGAACACCCGTGGGCTTACATATTCGCGCTAGCTGTGTACGGACATACCTACGGGGCTGTGGGATGGGGCAGGGTGGGGCAGAGGACATGAGGCACCCGTGCCCATCTTACCGCGGCGTCTTGAGACGCTCTCACACTGGCTATGGTTGTGATGCGGTTACATCAGTTGCTGATACATTGGGAGTTTTATTACAAGATTACCGGTTACCCTTTCGGCATGTTTGTCCTAAAGGCTTTTTAATAATGTGTCCTATTTGTTAATGTTTAAGTGTTCTATCTTTTCCTATTATCTGTTTGGTTTTGGTATGTCGATAACATTTGTCTTTTCTTTTTTTACTGGTTTTTTTTGCGTACATCAATGTGGCTGTGTATTCTTGTCTAACAAATGAGACATTGGATCGTTTTAATTATAAAGGTTCAGATTTTGTTTGTTTAAATGTAAGCTGCATTGATCTCTGAGCCAAGACGCTAATAACGGTTTGAAAACTATAAATATACTCAATAATCTGATCAATTTTATTCAGAAGACCGTTATACATAACTACTTAACTAGTTGAGGCAAATAATGTTCAGTGTAAGCTCTCCTTACCGAAACCCGTTAAGTACATTTGCGCACAGTAATTTATCCAACTATTGGCATATCAGACAATACACATGAGATAGAAACTAATAACTTATGACGTCAGCAATGTGCAGTTAATTCCGGAACGTTCGTTACGGAAGGGGCCCGAGATATATTGTCTCTATGGGACTTGTTTATCTTCTTGGCCTGTTATTAAGACCATTGTATGTATGTCGATGATATTTCGATGGTGTAAGTGAATATTAGATGCTTAGGGAATATGTTTATGAATATAGAGGGCAGCGCTGAAAGTTAAGATTTATATTTGACTGTCGATGAAGAAATACATTAACAGTCGAATTTAGAGACACTGATCCGAACATTGTTTCGATGCTGTATACTTTAAATTATTATATCAACACTTTTGAAATATCGTAAGCATGGCAACATTATCCTACCAATTAAAATGTCTGCTTTGTATCTGCTTTGAACGAAGGCGACGGGTTTCCGTATTTAGCTGACTATTTCCTTGAAACAGACAATTGGCTCGAGACACTGTCTAGTCATAGCTATAATACAATTTAATTATGTACTATAAATAAAAAAAATACGCAAATGATTTATTAGTGCTTTGTAATGACACTGTAAATAGATTGTTAGCCTTTGTAAAACTATTCAAACCCTACATTATTTTTATTTAGTTGTGATACTAAAATATCTATTTCTGGAGCATGCTCAAATTTATCACCATCAAAACAACATGAGAAGTCTTGTACTTAAATAGTACAAAAAAAAGTCATGCGAGAGAACCAAATTGTTTCAAAAGTTCTATCATGATCAAGGTAATCACAATTCTAAAACAAACAAACTTGCAAACCCAATAAATAACACCGAAGCACCCAGCACCACACACTATCGAGACATTATTAATTAAAGACTTCTCAAGGAAGCCCACACCTGTCCCAGAGGTGCTCCAATCGGGTTAGACAAAGAACCGGCCGATACGCCTCGGGCCAACAAATCCTTCTGAGGGTTCTCTTAATCCGCACACGAAGGACCAACTATCGATACAAGAAGCCTTACCGTTAATGTTTAATAGGTTTTGTGCGGTAGGAGTTTGATTAATTTTGGTTTATGTAGTTAAATTGCTGTCTGTTGGAAAGTTTGTTTTTGGTTAGTTAGTTCGGTGGTATTGTAGCAAAGGTTCCTAAATTAGGTGCGTTCGTTACAGACTGAAGTTTTGTAAATTTTAAAGCGTCTAAAACAGTTTATGATTCAACACAAAAAATAAATTCTAAAGTAAACGTAATTAAGAATACAAAGTATAGTAAAATAGATGCACAAAAAAACAAGGAGCAAGCAAAGCCGTAGGAAAGTTTCACAATTAATTACAGAACAACCAATTCACATGGCCACAATAAATAAGACCACAATCGGAACAAATGGACAGGCGGCAAATTAACCCAACGCCGAGCTGCATTTCGATCCACATACATTAGGCACATCGATCTAACACGTCTAAACAAAGGCCTCGGCGAAATGCTGGTGAACACGCGATAGTCTTAAGTTTACCTCCCCGAAATCTACGATCCTCTTTGGTTTCAGTATCGTTCCAATTTGGACTTTAATCTCTAAGTGGGTAAGTCTTAAATCGTTCGCAAATAAGTGTTAAGGAGTTGCGGACGATAGTGCTGATTATACCGAAGTGTAAGACAGGGGTGATGAAGGGTTTGTTTGTATTTTAATTTTATCATGATCAAAGCATTTGCAAGTTAGTAGACTATTTTTCATTTTGGATATACTAGCTGAAGGCCAGTTTGAATTATTATGAATATATTTTTTTCCCCAATCGTGACGCTTCTGAAATGCAAGCCATGACACTATGCCTTGGTGACACGAAGGAACGTTCGAAGAAATAACAACCACACAAAATAAGTATCGACAAAATAGTCTTCGAAGTGGCAACTAAAGACGATTGGTGTCTAGAATCACCCCTACTTACTTATCCAAGTATGTCGTAAAGTGTCATACGACACTTTTTCCAAAAAAAAAACTAACAGAGAAGTTTATCTACTTCATCCCCATTACGGATCGGTGTTAAACACGCCCATCCTTAATGCGGCCCGAGCAAAAACAAAACAATCCGATGCTCACCTCCTCGCGTCCGGTTCCGTACAGTAAATTTACATTCCCCACCATCCATCCCAGAAGTCCATCCGGCCTGGTAATAAAACGATCTTAAGGCACAGAGGAAAATGTCTTAGAGTTAGAGATTTAAGTTATGAAATTATGGCGGTGATTGCAATTTTCTTTAACTATATTACCGATTATTGAAAAGGGAGATGCGGGATATTAGATGTGAGGCCACTCCTAGCACTAACTTTAGCTTAGTTGGAGGGGCTAACGGGACCATAGGTAAAACATTAATCGCACATAACTAAAAAAAATAAAACATTGGTTAAAAGACATTTAACCCAACATTCTTCAATTTTATCTTGATGCCAAAAGTGAAGTGAATCTGCGTTGAAATTTTAAAGTTATATTTAATAGAATATACCTTTTTACTACTAATTCGAATCTACTTAACTCTGGAGAGATGGAGATAAAGTGAGAGTGAAAGAAGTGGGATTATAAGAGAAATTACACACAATGGATATACAATAATTACAATGAAATTTGTTCAGAAATACATGACGCATAAGTATGAAAAAGCTCCAATATACAATGATACTAAGAATTAAAAAATCTGGATACATATAAATCTCTAGTCGCTATAATCCTAACAATTATGGCTGCTTCTCGATTGCCACGCGGCCCGGAGCCACTAGATATACGCCTAAGGGTACCACTCTTCGGCCGTGTGTTTACAGGCTGATGCTATCGGCTAATTGTGACAATATTTGCTTTCCACATTTATGTATAGTAGGCGGGTCAAGTTAATTGTCCTACCCAGGTGTAGTGAGGGCGAAATTACCTATTGAGTAACTGATTAAATCGAAGGTTTAAGTGGGTCACTTAGGTATGGCTTTAATTAAAATGTTACACAACAAATATACTATTCGACCTTTGGATGGCCCTTCTTGTTTCTGAATAATGGAAATTTACGTGTCCGAGATTAAGTTGTATCTACATAAAACAAATTACTGCCTACAGTGTCGTATGGACTTTCACATGTCATATTTTCTTGAAAAGATTATCTGGTCATTCTAACATAGTTGACAGACGTTACAGGCAATCAGAAGCCTGAGAAATTCTGACAAATTGTCTTGCCCTTAGTTTACCGGTAGTGACACTAGTTGGTGTATCGGAGGGCAGATGGCGATCGATTATCGATTTATATCGGTAAACAGCAAAATTTGGGTAGTCTGAAAGCCGATCGCAATACAAATATAGAAATGGGAAAAAGGATAAGAAGAAGAAATGATAAACCTCTTCTATCATTGTTCAAAGAATATTTCAAATTGCTTTGTTAGCAAAGCGAATTAAATTTATTTCCTTATTAAACGAGCAACTAAGAACCACCCCATAAGTAAACATTCCAACAGATTTAAGAGCGTCTTGGCTCGAAACGGCCAAGGTGAAAAGTACACCTAAGTTCAGATTAACAATCGGGCCCGGCGAAGGGCCACTCGGACCGCCTCAGGGCAAATCCTCAACAATAAATTCGCCTGGAAAGACCATGCAATAAAGCAATGCGTATGTAGGGACGCGTTAACGTATAGTTTATGCAATGCGACATATGGTTCCTGGTGTATTGGGATTTGTGGGCGACTGTTATATTTGTAGCAGAGTCTTGACTAAATTCATATGAGTAAGTTTTATTGAGAGTTTCTATCGCCAAGAGAAAATATGTCAACGTACATTTAAAATTTTAACGGGCAAATTGATGGAAGAAAAGTTAGCTAATTTTACGAATTTTATTGCGTTTATTTTATGTCTTTACGTTCGCGACGTTCGGCTGCTTTACAGCAACCATGGTCACGGGAGGACAGAGGTGTTAGACGTCCTAGTTCAAACATAAAATCCGTAAAAATTGTTTTATTTCAATGTGTCGTATTTGCGTAAATATGAGAAATCAATGGGCGAATTGGCGTTTTCATATAATTCTATCAATTTGACTTTTTGTCACTTCAAACGGACTTCTTTGAATCGTAAATTTGGTATTAATATGGGAAAAGCAATACTTGAACATTTGCAACCCTGTATAATCTCATCTAGCGCCCACATCGCCCCTAAATCTTGGGCACCACTTCTGGTCACTATAAATCGGCCAATGAGATGTAGTGATTTAATCGGAAAGCTCAGGGTCCCACAGGAAGCCCATTAAATCGTATGGTCAGAGGATAATTAATTCTGTGGTAACGTTTCAAGTGAGATTAATGGCGGTGCTGGCAATCGAGAGCTCTTTTCAATGGCCAGTAGTGTTGCTAACATGTTTATTGTTTTGTTGTTGTTGATTAATTAATTTGCGTTAAGTGATTTTAGTTCACATTTTTTTTGGCTGTTTTTTGGCGGTTATATTGGCGGAGAGTAATCTGAATACGAGAAGTCTCGATCGTATCTTGGAAAAATATCGCAAAATAATAATAATATCGCCAGACGAACACACCAACCATACGGTCCCACACTAAGCAACGCTTGTATTATGGGTACCGTACAATGGAATGAGGGCGAACTCAGTATATAATAATTATATAGATACTAAAATGTATAAGTATATGTAAAAAGTATGTGAATGCAAAGATGTACATTTATATTTGGTTAATTAAGTTTTAAGATAAATATTGAAAAAAAAAAACGCAGCATTCTAAGCTAAATTGCAGTAGGTAATTGGTTCTTATATCCGTTACTGAGACAAGGCGTAATAATGTTTAAGTCTTCGTCCCAAACCCCACGATACATTGACATCAGAAATAATCGGTTATTCTGGGTCTTGACCACATCGGCTTAGGTACGTCCCTGAATGATTACAGGCTCTGAATTGAGACCCGACGGAGGGAGAGATAAGACATAATTCGTTTAACTTTGTCACTCTCCGCCAGATGTGAGATTATGTCGATGTATGATTATGATAAAATTATGGCTTGACAGATCATTTACATAAGTGTTACATATATAAAAGTCGGTATATTTTACAAAAGCTGTTGAAAATATGTTATCCTGAATGATATATCACGCCTATATTCAGGCCTGACCTAATGCAGGAAGTTTTTGTCAATACCTAGTAACAGGTTCTTTATATTCTCAATATTATTATTAAAATTGTAACTGCAATGTAAAGAATACCTGTAAATCTCGATTTTTGGTTAATAAACATTTAAACATTTATTATATTCCTAAGAGGTAGGCAGATATGTCCAGTACTTAGTCCCAATATAAGGGGCGAAGGGGGGGTATTTAAGGTGAGAACCTGTTGCCATTACCACCGGTCGCATACCCACTCAATGGGACGAATATTCAGACCATAGTCCACCATGCGAATCAAGGGAAAACAACTGGATAGATTTTGAAAAAGACACCATGATAGCGTATAGCCCCGGTTAACATATAGGAATTTTTTGTACCAGAAAATGGATAGGTAAATGCAGGATAGCCGATAAACTATATCTCTAGATCCACTGGGTGGATAACTAAAACCTAGGATGGTGATAGCTAACACGCCAGTTCAATGTATATGATGCTTTTATATTGGGAAATTGAAAATTTAAGAATTCCACTGGAATAGTCAAATATTAAAGTCCACAGACACAAAGTCACGGTACTACTAGGAGCATTGAATCTTTGGCCATAAGGTACCAAGTTAACATGTGCCCTTATTATTTTTTACCCATAGTTTATTCATACTTACATACTACCTTCTGCTTTTGGCTCTGACTGCGGTAACATAATAAAACATAGCCCTCGAGGATAATGTAGCTTTTTATGGGTGTAATAATTTTCAGAATTGGATGAATAGCTTCAGAGATCACCCCATACATCCAGAGTACAAACTCAGAAACTTTAATTCTATAATATAACGTAGATTACCAAGAATTTTAAGAAATAAATTATCATAAGATATCAAATACTTATTGTCATATGTTACAATAGATCAGATCAGGTATTTAGTAGTGTAGTGTAGTTTTCTACTTTATTAATAAATAATGTGGATTAAGTGGTTAGATGAATATGACAACAACACAATACATTGTCATGGGTACCTAGCAGATTACATGATTCATAGATACAATGAGTTTTAATTAAGATCAGGACTTTACAATTATGTAGTATTTTATTTAATACTAAGCACCAAAATAGATACAGAAAAAGAACAGACTTACTGACATAACTCAACAATATTCTACTAACAGGATAACAAAAAACTTACCTGTAAAAGAAAAGAACAATTAATTTATAAATATATTTTTAAAACAACTACTAAAGTATGCAGCAATATTTAATTATAATAATAATAAATATCGCCAGGCCACAAGCACATCCACCAACGGTAAAGTCCTATACTAAGCAATGCTGTATAATGGGGACCATACAATGGACTGCGGTTATCTGGTGTGGGTACATTTATTTAATTATGCATGACTCTGGTAATAACATTCATGCTCATCATGCAAAGATTGCTCCTATCAGGATTCACACCTGGGACCCTCGGTACAGACAGCAGTGTTTCTACCAACTGTGCGACTGTTGCACATTGGGATGTCAATTAAATGTGAACTTACTCTAAGGTTTACTTGTCAAACTGTTTAAGAACACAACCATGTTGGGAATGCCATCGGAAACATTGATTAAGTAGAAAAGGATTTCTGCATAGCTTATAAAGAGTGATGGTATCTTCTACTGATTCAGCTTTAATATGGTGCCCTGTATGATAAGTAGTTACCTTTGTACTAATAGACTCATTGTTTAGAAACATTGTTGTTTATACTTAACATAGAAAAGTGAGTTTTTAAATAAATTAAAACTCGTCTAATTTCATAACCTAATCAATAAAGGCAAAGGTGTAGGTACAATCATTCACCGAGGAATTTCGCCAAAAAATGTTTTCAAATGACATTATGACAACATAACCTCAAAATATTGTGAGAACATCAAACTCATGCCGGGTACTTTAAAAAGCTTTAGAACAGTATAAAATGTGGTAAGTGTACAATAAATAACCTGATAAGGTGTCTCCTCGCCATTTTCCTCCAGCTGCTTCAGGTTCAAACTCAGTAAACAGTTCTCACTAGGACTCCAAACGTACAAAACATCATCCCTCAATTCAAGCAAATTACGCAACTTTCCGCTTGGATTTTCGTTCAAACTGCTTTTTAGAACTTCAAATATATCATGTCTCGGCAATTTTGTTTCGTACAAACGGGTATCCATCGCGAAAAAGTTATATTTATTCCTTGTTTCCACCAACAAACAAACGACAATCTTCGCAACTTGACTTTGACAGTTCGTTTGGAATGTCGCGGTATTTTTGTTGCGTTTCGTTTTTTCGTTGGATGGTGCAAACGGTTATACAAATTGAACAAGAAAATAATTTACGAAAGACATTATTATAACAAATTTTACGGAAGAAATAACCAAACGGAAGACTAGGCTGTATGGTCAATAGACTATAGCCTGCCTGAAAGGGCGAAAAAAAAAAAAAAAAAAAATTGAACAAGAAAAAAACAAATAATCAAAATATTAATAATATTAAAAGGCGATAAAAATATTAATAGGAGTGTGTTTAATTGAAAACATGAGTAAAAGATCTGGTAAATTCATATCAATCAGACTATACATTCATTAGTTCCCCATTGAAAAGGGCATTTAAGCTTACCTCGCCGGGGCTTGCTGGTATCCTTGAGGATTCCTCAGGCAAAAAAAAGAAGGCTGGTCAAGTCCAACTTAGTGGCTCGGGGCTTAGTATATGTTTTGACAGCATTTACCTACTAAATAAATGTATAAATGGATTGATTGGATCTTTCCATACATTTTGCAGCAGCGCCCCTATCGGAAAAGAGTAGCTTTACTGGATATGCCCATAGTAAACATTCCGTTACACGATCGGTTCAAAACTAGTAGGTACAAGCTTCGCTACCAAATCAGCAAGTAGGTATCTTGCCACCTAATGGAGGTTTAGGTATTCAGACAATCAAACATCTTAGTGAATATGCTAAACGAAATCACACACACATCTGGCAAGTACCTATCTACTTGCGCTGTATAGGTAGGTAGGTATATCACTTTGATCCGAAATGGTATCACGTAATTTCATCTCCCCGAGCGCGCCCATGCTTTCTTATAAATAAAACACAATATAGGTGGCGATAAATCCATTCTACAAGATTTGGTACGTGAAGTTTTCTTTGTGTAATTTAATATTTTTCATGTTTCGAGAATTGTTGATGACATTGAATAATGGCAGTTGTGTTGCGATTAAGATTTCGCGCTGCTTTGAGATGTGCATTCGGGATAATGAAACGAACAAATTGCAGCCTCATCCAAGTTCTTTTTTATAACTGAACCATAGATCACTTAGTTTTAACAGATTTTATAAAACAGGAGGAAGTTCTCAATTCGATTGTATTTTATTACTTATGTACCGAAAATGGCATTCATTGGCTCAATATTATAAATATTCTTGCGCCTGACAAAAAAGCCATACTATTAATCATGCAGGCAGAATTTGATAATACTTAAGTAGGTACCTAAGTACGATTATCTACGTTATGCATGGTTTGCTTATTTAAAACTCAACAACTGGTATGATTATTTTATACAAAATAGCATAGAAGCTGGTAGGTTTTACCTCTTAGTTGGTAAACAGAGTAGGCTGAAACCTCAGTGATTTATGACAGTATTGTTATCACTCTCCTCTGTGCTTTCGTTAGGGCCTCAATCCACTACTCTGCCTTTGTAAAACACTGTAAACACACTACTTTGTCTGAGACAATTATTTATACTATGATCTTTGCATCCACATCTAGGATATTCCAACGGGCGTAAACTCTCTATAAATGCATGCCTAAAGTATGCATGGCGTAGTTTACATGTCTTTAAGCGAAAAAATGTTAATTCGAAAACATGTAACATTTTTGGAGTTACAGACCCGGCTTAGCAATGGCCCCGTAAGATTTCTCCCGAGCAACAAAGATCAATGTCTCAAGATCGCAACCTGAATAAAATATAAGGAGTCCCGAGCACTCGGTCCTCAGAATATAATGCTATTGATAAATTTACCAGAACTCTCACATGATATTAAAGGGTGGCGATATACCACCCCCGCGGCCCGATCTATTATTATGCTGGGCAGGTCGCGACGTATGAAATGGTGTAGGGCTGCCACGTGTTTTAAATAGGTCAAGATTTTTTAATAAGCTTTTTTCTACACTGCCTCGTTGGTAAGTATAGTTGTCAGTGTACCTTTTACTCCTTCGTTCCTACAGGGCCCCAAGTCTGCTAAAACAATTGTTTCATAATCGAACAGAAACGGCATAGTAACTGTCACTTTTGACAGATATTGTATAGGATATCTGTTAAAAGTGACAGTTACTATGCCGTTTCTGTTCGATTATGAATCGATTGTGTTAGCAGACTTGGGGCCCAGATGATTTTCTTTGATTCCTCAATCGGGATGTGTTGATAAAGAAATATATCTTAACAAATGACTGGCCACGGAATAGAAGTGTAATGTAATGGGCTAATGATATAAGATGGTCTCCTATTAAGTACATTGGGAATAGTGTAAGCTAAAGTTTTCAGAACAAGACACAAAACTCTCGCAGTTTTTGCTATAAAACTTTGCATAGCTCTGGCATTACTATATGAGAGCTGATGTACACTAATAGCTCGGATATTTCTGGTCAAACGAATATTTGAAAATCATTAAAAATAAGAACCAGAATCTGAAAGCTTGCGAGTTAACATGGGTATCTAAGAACTAACCATACATACACCAAAATGTGTTCTCATCATTTGCGTGGCATCCCTGCCGCCGGCAGCCCGCCGGGACGGCACCGATGACTTGTCATTAATAACGACAGCGGAAATGTATCAAAAGGTGACGCGTGTCCCTGCGTCTGTCTCGGCCCTTATTTATGATACCAACAAACAATATTTATTCGCGTTTATACGTGTATACGTTGCGGGCATTAGCGCGTGACGTACCTATGTATTGTTTGAATACGTGGGATTAGGATGTAGGTAACAATATTGAAGTGTCTAGCTGACATTGTCAGCTCTTAGTTGGCTGTACTTTATCTTCTATGCATGTTTATAATAATAAAAATATCAGCCCTTTTTAATGCCCCACTATTGGGCACGAGCCTACAATCAATGTGTGGGGGATTAGGCCATATTCCACCACGCTTGGCCAGTGTGGGTTGACAGACTTATGCAGGTATACCGTGTATTAATCTGAATTCTCAGTATCTTCTGATTATGATAATGAGGTGGGTAAATTATGAGGTTTAGCTATACTACTTGCCTATATTGCTAGGAGATTTGGCTTAGCCAAATGACTAGTACCGAACTAGCTGTTCTCTCATTTTTTGTAGTATACTTTTTTATCAAGCTTTGTGAGAATCTATATCTCTTATTTATTATCTATTTATAGCTTTCGCCTGCCGCAGGTCCACCCGCAAGCATGCTACCCAAAGACATATCTTAGATATCAGATTATCTTGTATGATCATAATTAAGTAAAATTACCGCGGGAATTAGAAAACCAATAAAATTTATCTGAATACCTATAACAGTTTATCAAAGGAACATCGCAAGACGAACGTCCAATCCCGCGTAGGGTGACAGCGCCGGTTGCTGTCACGTACGAAATATGGGTATACAATTTACACAATATCGTCATATGTCAGGAGTGTCAGAGGTCCTCACGAGACATCTACCCCAATTACTGTTAGAATTGTTTCACAGCAGAGCTATCTATTACTCTTCTTGGTCCCTTGGAATTTGGACCTTTGTTGGATGGTAAAAAATAGTTATTTGTCGACTATTTTGGGAGGGTGTCGTTGTGATTACGATGATTGATCTAACGCTGAGTATTGGATTATGAATTGTGTTGACGGTGGTGGGTGGAAATGAAATTTGTTGTTTGTGGCGCTTTGCGGAATATTGAAGTATTCTAGGGTTTTAGTGAGCAATGAGAACCGTCCTGTCGGTTTGATAGTCATATCACACTACAACGTACCCGGCTTTAGAGAAGTCTGACATATTTCTTCTTCCAAACGTTTTTTCTGCGTTTCAATTTATTACTGTAATAATGTAACATCACTAGTATTTAGTTTTATAGTGCGCATCACTAGTAAAAAAATATCTTCCGTTTCCGCCGAGATATAGAGATTAACTTGAGAACTAGAACATGTATAAAAAACATATAATAAATTAATAAAGCTTCTTAGACTTCGTTAAATTTATTTTTTATTATAATCACGATACCAGATGAATATGCCCACGGGGAGGTCAGATGCTATAATTCGGTCACCCATTCAAAGTTCGACCGAGGGACGCATCGTTTAAGCTTTAGGGGTTCAATTTCGACAAATCCTTTATCAGATAGCTTCTGAAAGTCACGTACAATTTTAAGCTGTTAAAAGAAAAAGGGTTTAGTTAAGTAGGTATGTAAGTAATTAGCTTTAAATTTGTTAGTGACCTCTTGAAATTAATCTGGCCATCTTTAACAACAGAATCACCTCTATTACTTAAGGTTATACTAAACAGCAGCTCTAAACAGAACCAATACAGTCCGCCTATAAATCCGGTAGAACGTCCGAAACACTTCAGCTGTCTTAACCGCGCACAACTGTACGACGTAGGTGTCTCCTGGATTATGCCAACAAGGATAAGACTATAATGAATTTGTGAAAAACTTACTACCGAAAATTTGAAGGTTTTGACACTACGGCAATGTTCTATTCTGTGAACTATTCTATTATTAGGTATAGTAGGTATTGTTGGAATGCGAAATGGAAACTGGTTTTCTGGAATTTTAACTTTATTAACATAATCTTGGTTAATCGTGGAAAAAAATCACGCAGTCAATTGAGCCATCCCATAACAAAAACCTGGTTAGCTGCACACAATTTATATGCATCTACATTTGGTTTTGAGATTGTTTTGATTGTATTGATTTGTATAAAATTGAATGTTCGTTTCGGACATTCAAAGTTAACTGAGGTGAATATCCCCTATGTTATGATAAGATGATAAAAGTATCGAATGGTGTTTTTTGAGTAATTGGACACTGGTATTTATAATTATTGTGAGAAATAAATATAGTGTGTTTGAATGTGAGACGTATTTTTTTTTGTTTTTATATTAACGAGGTACTTATACACTCGATTGAAAATATAATTATCTTGTTTATTCGTATATAGATGTGTGTGTAGATAATAAATAACATTAATTAGGGGGTCGCTGTTATTTGGTACTTGAATCCCCTCTAAAGGACGACCATTCAAAGTCAAAGTCAAAGTCAAATCATTTATTTCGTATAGGCCTACGGGGGCACTTACAAATTGTCATTACATTTTTTTCCTTAATACTACAACCGGATCGGAACGCGACCTCAACTGAGAAGATCCGGCAAGAAACTCAGCGGGCTTGTCTTTTTTTTATCCATTATATTTACAAAAAAAATAATAATAAAAAGTAAGCTCCAGTGTGTTGCCATGCGAGGCGCACACACGCTACACTTTAACATTATAAATATTGATATTAGAGCGATCAGTCCCAGGCTGCTTTATCATCCAAATAATCCAAGATTCTGTAGTAACCCTTACGACATAAATTACTTTTAACAGTTCTTTTAAACTTACTAATGGGCAAATCTCGGATTCCTTTGGGAAGTTTATTATAGAAGCGTATACATTGCCCCATAAAAGAATTATTTATTCTGTGGAGACGAGTGACATGCACGGATAGTTTGTCCTTATTACGAGTGTTAATAACATGAACATCACTCCTTTTTTCAAAATTATGAATATTTTTCTTAACATACATTAGATTTTCATAAATAAATTGAGACACAACAGTTAGAATATTTATTTCTTTGAATTTATCCTTAAGGGAATCTCTAGGACCCATGCCGTAAATTGCTCGTATTGCCCTTTTCTGCAAGATGAAGATAGTATTAAGATCTGCAGAGCAACCCCAGAGCAAGATGCCATAGGACATAACGCTATGGAAATAACTGAAATAAACAATTCTAGCTGTGTCTATATCCGTTAATAGTCGAATTTTTTTAACAGCATAAGCTGCCGAACTCAGCCTACCAGATAGTTTTTTAATATGTGGACCCCATTGCAATTTAGTATCTATGGTAATACCGAGAAACACTGTTGACTCCACAAGGTCCAAATCAGTTCCATTCAATTGTAAATTGGTTCCAACTTGTCTAACATTTGGTGTTGAGAACTTTACGCATTTAGTTTTCTTCTCATTAAGGAGAAGATTATTTATAGTGAACCAATCAACAACTTTAGCGAGTGCATTGTTCACATCGTCATAATTAACTAACTGTCTCTTGAGTTTAAAAAGCAGTGAAGTGTCATCTGCAAACAATACAATCTCGTGATTATTCCCTACATAGTAAGGCAAGTCATTAATGTATATTAGGAATAAGAATGGCCCTAATATCGAACCCTGTGGAACGCCCATTGACACTAGAGAGCCGGGCGATTTTATACCATTAACATCGACCTTTTGAATCCTATTATTTAAATATGAAGTCAAGAGGTCAAGAGCCTTGTTCCTAATACCGTAGTGGTGCAGTTTCCGGATAAGTATTTCATGATGGACGCAGTCAAAGGCCTTCGACAGGTCACAGAACACACCTAAAGCATCCTGGGAGTTCTCCCAGGCACCATAGATGTTCTTTATTAACTCCACACCCGCGTCTATAGTTGAGCGATTCCTTGTAAAACCGAATTGATTTTTATGAAAAATCTTGTTGTCATTAAAATGACATAACAACTGGTTTAATATGATTTTTTCAAATATTTTGCTTAGTGTAGGTAGTATTGAAATAGGTCGAAAATTTGATGGATCAGTATTACTACCTGATTTGAACAAAGGAATCACTTTACTATGTTTCATGAGATCGGGAAATACACCACTAGCAACACAGCTATTAAATATAGCTGCTAAGTTGGGTACAATAATATCTATAAACGCAGAAACGGTCTTTACTGAAAGCCCCCATAGGTCTGCTGTTTTTTTTACATCTAGACTTTTAAAGCTACTTACTATGTCTTTACAACTGACAACTGAGAATTTAAAAGCTGTGTTACATTCCGTTACGCTTTGTTTGAGTAGGTGCTCCGCAGAATTGGAAGACGATTCTAGTGTTTTGGTTGACAACATGGGTACATTTGTAAAAAAATTCTCAAACTCAGTCGCTACTTCCAAATCCGTTTTTACATCTTTATTATTTATTATTAGATGAAAGTCTCTGTCACGCACTGTATTTCTACCGGATTCACTGTTGATAATGTTCCATGTCATTTTTATTTTATTTACAGAATTTTCAATCTTGTTACGTAAATAGATCGATTTAGCGGAGGAACAGGCTCGTTTAAACAGCTTTGAATATTTTTTAACATATTCGATAAACATCGGGTTATGATTATACGATTTTTCATGGTATAAATCATATAACATCTGTCTACTTTTATAGATACCTGGAGTCGCCCATTCACTAAACCTAGCACGCTCACCAATAGATATTGTTTTAGGTGCAAACACTTTGCCAAATTCATCACTGACAAGATGGAACAGTGAGTTATACAGTACATTCGGGTCTTCGTGAGTAGGCAACCCTGGCACTTTCTGTGTTAAATTGCTTTTTAAGAGTTCTAGGCGACTATTATTTATTGGAACATTCAATGCTGCAATGCATTATTAGATGGAATACACACTCCTGTGTCCAATGACGAGATTCCCTGGCATTTTAAATCCTACCAAAATATTTACCTCATTAAACTCCCTTAAAGACATATCCAGTCTTGCTATAGTTCAAGTCATCCCACCCATATGTTAGCCAAGAAAGGGTTAAGCAAGTGCTACCTGTGGGGGGCACCTGCAGGGTTGGGGGGAGGGGGTTAGTGGGGAGGATTTACACCCCTCATTTGTTTGCGATGACCCCCGAGCACTATCTTCCGTGCGAGTGTCTTGGTATCGCCTTGGCTACTAAGGCATGGCTTACATTGTTCAGTTTTCGCTGGTTTTGGGGTAAATTTGAATACAATTTAATAGTATGTTTTCTAGCTTTTGTAGCAATTTTAATATTAAAAACCAAACTAGAAGTTTAAGCCCGTAGTCATAGACTAACAGCTTCTTTTACAATGCACTGATAAAGTCTGTCTACAATTTATTTGACACGATTTGTATGGGGCCTTCTGTCATTAAGTGGTGAATAAGGTTTGATAGAGGTTGATTGTGAAACTGGCCCTAAAGTAAAAAAAACAGTATTTTTGTAGTAAGTAGAATTAAATTATATATTAAAGGACCTAGTTCGATATCGGAAAATAAGTGTAAGTATATAAGGTGTAATAAAACAGTGTAAAATATTTTAACAGGACTAAAAGTAGGTTATAAATATAACATTCCTAAAGAAATAAAACAAGTTATTAGACATTTAAAGAACGACACCCTATACTAAGCGTGTGGCATAACGCTACTATAGTTCGCCATGTTAAAAAAAAACGAACATCATTTACGCAATTATTGTATACAACAACGTGATCCAAATGACTTACTGATTCATAGGGTAAAATATTTTACACAATTTTTTGTAATACCTTGTATAACATGTTTCATTTTATTCTTCATTACGATTTTTTGCACAATCCAGAGGGAGTCTAGAGAAATTAGACAATTTGTGCAGTCTTCAGATAAAAATACTTAACGAAAAAATTTTTGCAATAACACTAAAATACAAGAATATCCATTCTACACTCACGTTAACAATGACATGTTTTTTTTTTTTTTTTTTTTTTTTTTTTTATTTGTCCGGGCGCTATCACACCCGGCCCGCGAACACCTCTGACATGGGGGTCAGAGACTTTGTAAATCTTAATATTAGTGACAGAAAGTGTAAAATGAATATAAAAAAAACAGCAATAAAATGACTTCTTATAAAAGTAAACATAGAAAAAGATACATTATTTATATATGTTATCTTACATTATTTCTACACTGTGCACAATAATACACAGTGTAAGGCTGTTTCTTATTAACTATTGACTGCACACAACAGTGTGCAACAATGACATGTTAACGTCCAGGCATTGTATGGCCGTTTTAATATTAAGCCCGTTGGCAATATTTACGCGGGTTATTAGCGCCCGGGCGACGGGACGAGAACGGGCGCTCTCACCCTACGCTTTTTACTAAGATTGGAGGTTCGCTCTTAAGCGATACTTTCGTGAGGCAACTTCACCTTAATGGCGGCGGGTTGATGCAGTTTGTAAGATTTTTATGAGTAGGTATCGGAAATCTCTGGTAACTGCATCAACTTAAAGTTCATAGAAGTTGTAGTTGATAAGTATACAGTACTAGCTGTCCCGGCGAACTTCGTACCGCCTCAGAATCAAATGTATGAGAAAATGAATTTATTAGTATTCCATGAAAAATTTAAGCAAATCTATCCCACTGGAACCAAACATTTTACCGGGATAAAATGTAGCCGATGTGCTATTCCAGACTATACACTATATCTGTACCAAATTTCACCCAGAACCACTCAGCCGTTCTGGCGTGATTGAGTAACAAACATCCATCCATCCATCCAAACATTCACATTTATAATACGAGTATTAGTGGGATTAATTCATACAACTTCCACAAAAAATTAATCAATATTGCAATAAAATAACAATGTTTTTTTAACTAACCGCGTTAGATTCCCGATTCACGTATTAGTGTTTTTGAAAATCGACGAATGCAGTTTTTGTTTTCTCTAAATTCGACGACTTGGTTCCACAGAACATATTTTTCTTTCTCATATAGTTACGGAGGTTCTCATACTGACTCTTCTCGATGTTACACCCTGTATACCTAATAGTAACGATTTATTTGAAAAATCTATTATGTAGCACATATCAGAATAAACAATTGGAATAATAATTATACTGATGGAAAAAAAAAATAGAATAAACGTCAATTATTGTTTTAAATTATTTTAATACAAACAATTACTCGTAGTGTAAGACGACCCCTCCCCCAACCCCACCACAAGGTGACCCGTTGATATCACACGGAAGCCGGTGGATACGCGTGGCTGAGGACCTGGATATGTGGAAGCCATTCGGGGAGGCCTATGTCCAGCGGTGGACGTCTTTCAGCTGATCCGTCCGTTGCGATTCTAAACCAGACTAATGCCGTTATCAATTGTGTAATCAGATCCAGTGACGCTCTTTGCCTTATCGCTCGCTATGTACACCACCAGCTCAGCGATTTCCCCACAATCTGCATATTTACCAAGAGCTGTGGCCTTCCCCCACGCATCCCAATCGCACTCCATCCCAGCAGTATCAAATATGCCAGTGTTCGTCGGGCCAGGGCTCACAGAGTTTACTCTGACACCATGAACGGACAGCTCCAGAGCTGAACCACGTGTGAAGTAGTTCAAAGCGGCCTTCGACATGCCATAAGCAGTTAAGTCATGACGCTTCTCCACAAGACCAGTTGCGAAGGTACTCGAAACATTGATGATGTTGCCTTGCGTCTTCACCAGGTAAGGGGCTGCTACACTACTGAGGTGAACTGCTCCCCTTAAATTAATGACAAAAATGTCATCATAAGCCGCCAAAGCGTTTCCTTTCAACAACTCCCCGGGTTTGACAATACCAGCGTTATTCACTAGGACATCTATTTTGCCAAACGTCTTCAAAGTTTTCTCAACAATCATCTCGATTTCCTCGTCGTTAGTGATGTCGGCTTTGATGATATACGATTTGCCTCCACATTGGTCGCAAGATTGGGCTACTTTCTCCATGTTGGCTTCGTTTCTGCCAATGATGACTACGTTGGCCGATTCTTTGGCGAATGCGACAGCGATTGCAGCGCCAATGCCACAGCTTCCGCCTGTGACTATTACCACTTTGTTCTTAAAACTCATTGTAAGTACTTGTTATGTTTACGAGAGCGATGAGTATATAAATACTTTCTTGTAAGTGTATGAGCTTTATATAGTCTGTACAATTGATAATAATAATTGCGACTGTGATGTTAATATATTTACATTAACATAATGATTCTCTTACTTTTTTAGGGTTCCGTACCCAGCAGAGGGTCTGATCGGAGCCGTATTGTCTGTCAATGTTGCTGGTCCGTCCGTCTGGCTGCTTCTAGCTTCTACATGAAATGGGGTCTAATATAAATCTGTACGTTAAGTGTGAGATTATTCGTAAGCTAACCGAATACTTTATAGTCTACCGTATTTAGATATTTTGTATAAAGAATTGAAAGTTTTAAATACCGTCCGCTAGAGGCGCTTTCAATTCTCTATACAAAATTTCTAAATACGGTAGACGATAAAGTATACGGTTAGCTCGCAGTTGACGTGCTGAGTTTATCGAAAAAAATCTAAATACAACAGAAGAATATAACAACAAACAAATATCCTATAGTCTATTCCTTACCAGAAACTCTTAATAATTTTTTTTCCAAAAATTCGACAGAACTCAATGCAGGTGCAGACAATATAAAAATTCTGTATCTTTTAATGAGAGTAACTAAGGTTTTATCAATAAGCAATAAGCTTTTTTAATTAATTTATATTTTCTTTATTTAAGTAATTATGTTTGCTACTTGAGATTTCAATTAGGTTTATTTTTAAACATGCTAATCATTAAGTCCTGTTCACACTTGAATTGTTTGCATATTATGTGATAAACTTTGTGCGATAAGCACAAATGTTTGTACTAGAGTCATGGATTATTATATCTATATATGTATATTGGAATAGGAATTAATATATTATAGATTGGGATCGCCCCCAGCCCATTGTACAGTACCCACAATATCAGCGTTATCCATGTTTTTGTTCGTAATGTTCGTTTCGCAATGTGCGTACTCGGCTTAGTGTTCTAAAGATTTTGGTAAAACAACATGCAACATACGAAAATGTCTTGACTCAAATTATGATTCAATTGAACTTCTTATTCGATGAACTTATTTATAATAATATCATATTACCTCGCAATTAAAAACATATCAAGTAAGTCTACGTCACACGTTAATTTTTTATACTTACTTATAATGACCTAATTTATTCATTCTTAAAGTATTTGTGAACAATATTGATCTTTAAGAACGAGTTACATTGGTGGATATTTA
The DNA here is from genome assembly GCA_905404115.1 of Pheosia gnoma. Taxonomy (NCBI): domain Eukaryota; kingdom Metazoa; phylum Arthropoda; class Insecta; order Lepidoptera; family Notodontidae; genus Pheosia; species Pheosia gnoma. The sequence goes on from FR989914.1 coordinate 7,153,192, forward strand.
TAGTTAGGTAAATAAATAAGCACAATTTATATAGTATATCAAAATGAATGTTTATTAATTTGTACCGTAACAACCTGCGTTCTTAAACCTAAACATTTGTAAAAATAAACCTTCAAACCACCGCCCACACTACTTAAGTATTAATTTTATTATCATTTAATCAACGTACCAGCATCGATAACTAAAGAAGAACCGGTAATACTCTTGGCTTTATCACTGGCTAAATACAGAATCAAATCACCAATTTCTTTCGGTTCTATAACTTTATTTAGCGCTGATATTTTATTAGCGTATTCATTCCATTCTTTTTTAATATCACCGTTCGCTAGAAGCGAGGTTTTAGTAAAGCCAGGGCAACCAGGATTCACCCTGACTCCATAAGGTGCTAATTCAAATGCACATAGCTCCGTAAAAGCGCACACACCAGCTTTTGATATGCAGTAGGATGGAAACTGTCGTGAAGTTCTTGGCGATATGCCTGCCACACTCGAAGTATTGATAACACAACCTTTTGACTTTGTGAGATACCGTGCAGCTATGTTTGTTATCATTACAACTGCACGGAGATTGGTATTTATAACTTGATGGTACGTCTTCATCATATTACCGTCTAGAATTCTTTCCGCTCTGACTATACCAGCGTTGTTTACGAGTATGTCGATTCTTCCAAATTCCTCGATTGTTTTCTTGATAACATTTTTAGCTTCTTCGTCTTTCGAAACATCCGCTTGTATTACGATCATTCTGTTATTAGATTTATCGCACTTGTTTTTAATATCTTCAGCGTTGGCTTTGTTTATATCAACAATAGCAATGTTAGCTTTTTCTTTAGCGAAAAGTATCGCGGTGGCCGCCCCTATTCCAGATCCTGATCCAGTGATTATCACAACTTTATTTCGGCCGTTTTGACATCTTAATTTATACTGATTGCGTATTGTGTTTTGAACAACATATATTTACAGAAAGAATTTATCTCACAATCTTTAACAAAATAAAAATTGCATGAATTATCAAGCAAATGATAAGATCCAGTTATGCATTTAACTTTGTCACTAGCCGAATATGCTTTATGGATAACGTTATTTGCTTCCTCATCATCTAATGCAAAATGTCAATATCGCAAAAAACTAAATTACATCCTAAACATGCCCCAACTTCTTGTGAAAAATTAAAAACGAAATTTTGAATTTCGCGCGCTTACCTAGCGCTTCCGACTTAAAATATAAAAAAAATATTACACCATAAATGACTTCGCAAAACCAGAGACCAGAAGAGCATGAATTGTAATGTTTCGAGTGCTTATTCATACTGACTCTACATCTTGATATCGACTGACTGTCTAACGCTGATTACAACACTGATTATTAACGCTGCAGGTAAAAGATAATCTGCCAAGGTCGTAATTTTGTGGTCGAATCTAGTCACTGGTTGAGACACAAATTAATAAGGTCGTTTTTTTTTTTTTTTTTAATTACATTATAGGCAAGTATTTGATCTCGATCTCACCTGATGGTAAGTGACGATGAGATCTACGATGGAGCATACTTGCCTAGGTAGGAAGGCGGCAGTAGATAGAGACGCTACATTCACTAGGCACATGGAGCGCAACTGATCTGACCCGCCATCCATGAATGGCAACACCGAAAATCATGCTGGAACACCGCTAGGCCGCTTGGCGACATGGCTTTGTTCAGTGGGTGGTGACTAGCCACGGCCGAAGCCTACCACCAGTAGAGTTGTCACCTGGTTGGCACCACCCAGGGTCACGTGTAGGGTATCTCGAAGGTACTTAATTCTCCTACGGACGAAGGTGACTCGACCCCACGAAGGTGAGCGTCCACGCTGTGTAGATAATACGTGCTGTATGTATACTTTACTTTATTTTTAAATGTGCTATAAATATTTTTGAAAAATCGTAAGTCAATTCTTAGTTGGTAGTGGCTCTGTTCCCTCTACCGAGGGTCCCGGGTTCAAATGAAGTGAAAAACTATTTCGAGGAATAGACTCGTTCATCACAATTCATAATAAGTACTTGAATAATGAGAAATAATTAGTACCATATCAATAGTAAAGAGAAAGAAGTCAACGCCTAATTAATTTCTTGTAATTCATACATTTTGTTTTCCGAAGTTTTTACGGTGCCTTTTATGTTATCGACACGGTTACGGAGGCCTACTTTGTGCGTGTACTCGGTTGATTTTTTACCCGTGAGGTGATGGCAAATAAATTGCTTAAGCCGCGATGAAGTCATCCACCAACCAACCGACAATACAGTGACGCCACAATGACTTGCAAGTCTGGACACCTGACTATGATTTATGTTCCACACATATTCTGCGATGTTCCGTACTCCGTAATTAGAAGATTTTTATATTTAAATATATATATAACAAATACAGTTGGAACCTAAATAGACACAAACAACAACTCAGATTGTTCGTTGTATTGCTTGGATGTTTTTCGAGGTTTCGGGATGGGGATTTTTGTAGTAAAACTGCCGTGATGTGGTTTTCGCAATGATGAAATAGTTTATATATAATTATAATCAATGGGTTTTCGTTCCAGGATACTCTATTGTATTAGTTTTTTTTTGATATCAAACATTTAGACTTATAATCTAAGGTAAATACTGCCTATGCATAGACGTTTATGCAAATCTATCTATCTATAATCTAGCATAAGGATTGCTATTGATTATTGGCAGCGCCATTTAGTGTTTCCAGTTTAAATTGTGAAGTATACAGAGTACACTAGATGGAGCTAAGGCGTATTATAAAACAAAAACTCGGCGTCAGAAATATTAGACAATCGACTAAAACTTGATACCTGGGTTAAGTTACAGCGAAAAAAATCGGGTCTATAAATTAGGATTTTGTGCATTCGTTTCATAAATAATAAATTCGTTTAGTAATAACAAAATCGGTGTAAATAAATAAAACTTTTGTAAATGTGCCGTGGAGACTGTTGTTTTTCATTCGGAATTTGATGTAGACGTGAAAGACAGGCTTTAAACGAATGAAGTTGTGTCTACCCAAATTATAAATGACTTTGATAGATTTGTTTTGTAAATCAAAACTGAATCAATGTCAGCCGCAGGTAAGATAAGATAATTGACGATAACGATCAGGATTTTGATTACGGGCGAGGATGATGAAGCACTATGGGAAGATAAGATTCACGTAGGAGGATAAAATATAATATCTATAACCATGGCTATTCAGCGAGGACATGCGGCCAGCATCTTGCCTACGCTACCGCATGGGCCAAATATTTTATACTTTTTGTAAATACGGTAGGTAAGCTTTTCTATTCTCTTTTTAATTTATATTTGTATTGCACATATTGTGAAAATAAAAATAATAATAAGTTATTTATGTGATTTCTTAGGGGAAACAAATCGACATGTAATAATGTTTATTAAAAAAGGCATCTTAAGATTACCCAACACCATTGCCCATAAGTTAAAATAAGTATAAGTATTGAATAAGTAGGTAGCAATCTTTACAGATTCGATCCTTCTAGAATAATATTTATATTTATTCATTTCAATAGCGTTCCATTATCAATCACAAGATTTGATCCAGTTATGCTTTTAGCTTTGTCACTAGCCAAATACAGAATAAGATCGGAGATTTCTTCGGATTCGGACAGTCTGCCGAGCGCGGTCGAATCTTTTAGCAAATCTAAATGAGATCCCGGAAGACCAGCTGCATCAAAAATATCAGTAACAACTGGCCCGGGACACACAGCATTCACTCTTACCCCATAAGGTGCTAATTCCAGCGCAATGTTTCTGGTAAAATGGTCTAGAGCTGCTTTAGAAATTCTATAAGCTGAAAAGTGCTCACTTATTTTGGTTGCAGCAACGCTTGAAACGTTCACAATATTTCCTTTGGTCTTAATTATATGAGGTGCAGCTAAATTAGTTGTTAAAGCTATTGCTCGCATGTTAGTGTTCATGATCAAATCATAGGACTCCATGTAGTTATCGTCAAGAATATCAGCTTTCCTCAAAACTCCAGCGTTGTTGATGAGAACATCCAATTTTTGAAATTTTTGTATTGTTTTCTGGATAACACTCTTTACTTCTTCATCATTGGCGATGTCAGCTTTGATTTGAAGAGTTGTTGCACCGACTTTTTCACATATTTCAGCGATGCTATTCAGTCTTTCTTCATTTCTGCCAACGATAGCAACGCTTGCGCCTTCCTTGGCAAAAAGCACGGCTGTGGCGGCCCCTATGCCTGCGCTGGCACCAGTAATAAGAACAACTTGGCCTTTGAAACTCATATCACCAGTCGTTTTATAACCGAGACTAAAATTACACTAACTTTAGAAAAAATAATAACCACCTCATATCTTATAAAAAAAAAATATCTCCCAGATTGTAGCCATGGAAAAATTATTCAACATTGATAATAATTAATCTAATCGCAGTGATAGTCACCATTCCGTTGTTGATGGTTACTAATTGGATAGCCTGTAAAGCCTGTAATAAAACACTTATAACACTTGTAATTCACGAAACGGGTAGGCAGAGGTCCACTCGTAAATTTCGGGCAGGTGCCGCTGGGTAGCAAACGATAGCACGTGTATACAAAAGTTTTGTATGCACTAGCTATCGTTTGCAGTACGCTTGTAATTACGTATTAGTGACTTATTTTATATCAAGTAACGTTTTAAGTCGGATGTAAATCATATTGTTGGTATTATTGAATAATTCTGGACGTTAATGGAGTTAAATATTAAGGTGATCTTATCTTCATATCAAGTTATGAGCCTTCATAATGAGATATGTAAAAATAATAATCTGTAACTGCCTGAATGATGCATATCCTTTGATACCGCCCAGTGGCAAAACATTGACGCACTTTGGTTCAATAAAATAAATAAGTACGAGATTTGGCAGACATTAACAACCATAAAAATACCTTTTTCGGCAACGCAAAATAAAATACAATAAAAGGGATACGATAAATTATATTTTCGTTCAATTGTACAATATAATAACTTTGATTATGCATCTACTTCAATAAGCAACCATTATCAACTACAAAACAGGAACCCGTGATACCCCTAGCCTTATCACTTGCTAAATATAGAACCATATCGCCGATCTCTTCAGGCTCAGATGCTCTTCCTAAAGCTGTTATCTGCACCATCATATCACCTAGCTCCTCAGCTTTAATATCTGCATATGAGTCCAACATACCAGTATTTACTGGTCCTGGGTTAACGGCATTTACTCTCACCCCAGAAGCAGCTAATTCTAAAGCAGCTGCTTTGGTATACAGATCCATACCAGCTTTAGATATAGCGTACGGGGTCAATCCAGACACTTTACTTTGGATCGCAGTGGATGCAACACTGGATACATTAACGACGTTCCCTTTAGTATTTATAAGGTATGGCACCGCTAGCTTGGTAATTAAGATCACTGATCGAAGATTGGCGTTGATCACTTCATCGAACGCCTCAATAATATTGTCTTCAAAAATTCCGACCACTTTCAACGCTGCGGCATTATTAACCAAAATATCTAGTTTTCCAAATGTATTCACAGTTTTTTCGACTATAGTTTTAACTTCTTCTTCTTTGGCAATGTCAGCTTTGATGATCAGGGTTTTGGCGCCCAATTCTTCACAGCGTTTCTTAACATCGTTTAGTTTTACTTCGTTCCTTGCGACGATGACAACGCTTGCACCCTCTTTTGCGAAGAGTTCAGCAGTAGCTGCCCCAATACCAGAGCTGCCGCCGGTAACTATAACAACTTTACTTTTAAACATCATCAACGTCTAGTCGGTTTGGTGTACAATCAATTACTAATTCCTGCTGATTTTAGTGCACCAATCAACGATATTTTGTAATCATAGATTATAAATATAGATTTCATATTGCATTTTTTGTGATTCAAGAAAATGCAATATGAAGGACACGAAATAATACGATAAAATACTTACGTAATCGTTTTATAGAAATGAAAGATACCTCCCGGAATAGTGAAAAAAACTACGCATATGAAGCTATGCGCGTAGCTAGTAATATCTATAGTACCCGCCCTAAAGCATTTGTCTGTGCAGTTGTAATGAATACATCAGTGATTCCTGATCGGTAGGATTAATCCCGCAAGAAAGAATTTAACTCATTTCCTAGTTAATTAGGAAATGCCTAGAAGGAGACGAGTTCGGTATCAAATTTAATTAACAAACTTAATACATCGAGATATCCAAAGCAGAATGTTAATATCGCAAAACTTTAAATTACATCGTAAAGTTGTCCAAATTTTTCGTAAAAAAATAAAAACCATTGACATTTTGAATTTCGCGCCCTGACCCTGAGCTTCCCCCTTAAATTGTGAAGTATACATAGTACACTCACCACTGACGTCTATATATACATATTATATAGAGGTCAGTGACACTCACACATAGATGGAGCTAACGCGTATTATGAAACAAAAACTCGGCGTCAGAAATATTAGACAATCGACTACAACTTAACATGTGGATAGTGGTACAGCGAAAATAAAACGGGTCTATACATTACGATTGATTCGTTTTGTAAATAATACATTCGTCTAGTAATAATTGAATCGGTGTAAATAAATAAAACTTCCGTAAATTTGCCGTGGAGACTGTTGTTTTTCATTTGGAATTTGATGTAGACTTAATAGACAGGCTTTAAACTAATGGAGGTGCGTCCACCCAAAATATAGGTGGCCTTGATAATTGACGATAACGATCAGGATTTTGATTACGGGCGAGGATGATGAAGGACTATGGGAAGATAAGATTCAGGTAGGAGGATAAAATATAATGTCTACAACCAGTATCTTGCGTACGCTACCGCATGGGCCAATATTTTTAAATTTTTTGTAAATATTAAGTTTTTCTATTCTCTTTTTAATTTATATTTGTGTGGTACATATTGAGAAAAATAAAATAAAAAATAAGTAATTTATTTGTTTTCGTAGGGGTAACAAACAGACGTATAATATTGTATATTATGATTATATTTATTAAAAAAGGCATCTTAAGATTACCTAACACCATTATCCATAAGTTACAACAAAACTAAATATGCTACCAGGTTAGTCTATGCTATGATATAAGCAGGAACTTTTAATGTAATCGTGACGTGCTGTCACTGTCATAATTATTTAGAATATCCTTGGTGTGACAAGTATGGAAAACGTTACGTTACTGACACGGTACGCAAAACGGATAGTGCTGGATGATTACGAATATAGACAAATATGGTAAAAAAAACATTGATAGTAATTTAAAAATAGTATCTAATAATGATTCAGCATCCTGAGTATCTGTTTGTCTATTCATGAGCTGGTTGTATATAATATAAGGCAGCTTATGTATTTTTATTACGATACAATAATCATTATGAAATTTCATGACGCGGCGCTCACCAGTGATAATAATTAAAATGAGTAGGTAGCAATCTTTACAGATTCGAACCTTCTAGAATAATATTTATATTTATTCATTTCAATAGTGTTCCATTATCAATCACAAGATTTGATCCAGTTATGCTTTTAGCTTTGTCACTAGCCAAATACAGAATAAGATCGGAGATTTCTTCGGATTCTGACAGTCTGCCGAGCGCCGTCGAATCTTTTAGCACATCCAAATAAGATCCCGGAAGACCAGCTGCATCAAAAATATCAGTAACTACTGGCCCGGGACACACAGCATTCACTCTTACCCCATAAGGTGCTAATTCCAATGCAATATTTCTAGTAAAATGGTTAAGAGCTGCTTTAGAAATTTTATAAGCTGAAAAGTGCTCACTTATTTTTGTTGCAGAAACGCTTGAAACGTTCACAATATTTCCTTTGGTCTTAATTATATGAGGTGCAGCTAAATTAGTTGTTAAAGCTATTGCTCGCATGTTAGTGTTCATGATCAAATCATAGGACTCCATGTAGTTATCGTCAAGAATATTAGCTTTCCTCAAAACTCCAGCGTTGTTGATGAGAATATCCAATTTTTGAAATTTTTGTATTGTTTTCTGGATAACACTCTTTGCTTCTTCATCATTGGCGATGTCAGCTTTGATTGGAAGAGTTGTTGCACCGACTTGTTCACATATTTCAGCGATGCTATTCAGTCTTTCTTCATTTCTGCCAACGATAGCAACTTAACTTAACTTAAAACTCATATCACCAGTCGTTTTATAACCAAGATCAAAATAACACTAACTTTAGGAAAATAATAACTACCTCATATCTTATAAAAAAATACTTATCTCCCAGATTGTAGCCATGGAAAAATTATTCAACATTGATAATAATTAATCTAATCGCAGTGATAGTCACCATACCGTTGTTGATGGTTACTAATTGGATAGCCTGTAAAGCCTGTAATGAAACACTTATAACACCTGTAATTCACGAAACGGGTAGGCAGAGGTCCACTCGTAAATTTCGGGCAGATGCCGCTGGGTAGCAAACGATAGCACGTCTATACAAAAGTTTTGTATGCACTAGCTATCGTTTGCAGTACGCTTGTAATTACGTATTAGTGACTTATTTTATATCAAGTAACATTTCAAGTCGGATTTAAATCATAATGTTGGTATTATTGAATAAGTCTGGACGTTAATGGAGTTAAATATTTAGGTGAATTTATCTTCATATCACGTTATGAAGGCAGTTATAGATTATTATTTTTAATTATTCCTATCCTATGATACCGCCAAGTGGCAAACATAATACTACAAAAACGTTTTTTAGATATTTGATGCACTTTGGTTCAATAAAATAAATAAGCACGAGATTTGGCAGATATTGAAAATGTTAAAAATACCTTTTTCGGCAACGTGAAATAAAATACAATAAAAGGGATACGATAAAATATATTTTCGTTCAATTGTACAATATAATAATTTTGATTATGCATCTACTTCAATAAGTAACCATTATCAACTACAAAACAGGAACCCGTGATACCCCTAGCCTTATCACTTGCTAAATATAGAACCATATCGCCGATCTCTTCAGGCTCAGATGCTCTTCCTAAAGCTGTTATCTGCACCATAATATTACCTAGCTCCTCAGCTTTCATATCTCCAATTGAGTCCAACATAGCAGTATTTACTGGTCCTGGGTTAATGGCATTTACTCGCACTCCAGAAGCAGCTAATTCTAAAGCAGCAGCTTTGGTATACAGATCCATACCTGCTTTAGATATAGCGTACGGGGTCAATCCAGACACTTTACTTTGGATCGCAGTGGATGCAACACTGGATACATTAACGACGTTCCCTTTAGTATTTATAAGGTATGGCGCCGCTAGCTTGGTAATTAAGATCACTGATCGAAGATTGGCGTTGATCACTTCATCGAACGCCTCAATAATATTGTCTTCAAAAATTCCGACCACTTTCAACGCTGCGGCATTATTAACCAAAATATCTAGTTTCCCAAATGTATTCACAGTTTTTTCGACTATAGTTTTAACTTCATCTTCTTTCGCAATGTCAGCTTTGATGATCAGGGTTTTGGCACCCAGTTCTTCGCAGCGTTTCTTAACATCGTTAAGTTTTACCTCGTTCCTTGCGACGATGACAACGCTTGCGCCCTCTTTTGCGAAGAGTTCAGCAGTAGCTGCCCCAATTCCAGAGCTGCCGCCGGTAACTATAACAACTTTACTTTTAAACATGATCAACGTCTAGACGGTTTGGTGTACAATCAATTAATAATTCCTGCTGCTTTTAGTGTATCAATCAATGATATTCTGTAATCATAGATTATAAATATAGATTGCAAATTACATTTTTTTTTGTGATTCAAAGATACGAAATAATACGATAAAATACTTACGTAATCGTTTAATAACTTAGTGCTGTCAGAGATTAAACACATCACCAAAAAAAAATAACACATGGACTCAGCTTTCATATCTGCATATGAGTCCAAAATACAAGTATTTACTGGTCCTGGATTAATAGCATTTACTCTCACTCCAGAAGCAGCTAATTCTAAAGCAGCAGCTTTGGTATACAGATCCATACCAGCCTTGGATATAGAGTACGGAGTCAATCCAGATGCTTTACTTAGGATCGCAGTAGATGTAACCCTGGATACATTGACGATCCCTTTAGTATTTGTAAGGTATGGTGCTGCTAGCTTAGTAATGAGAATCACGGATCGAAGATTCGCGTTAATTACTTCATCAAACGTCTCAATAATATTTTCATGAAAAACACCAATTATTTTCAGCGCTCCGGCATTATTAACCAAAATGTCCGTTTTCTGAACGTATTCACAGTTTCCTCGACTATAGTCTTTACGTCTTCCTCTTTGGTAATGACAGCTTTAATTATCAGAGTTTTGGCACCCGGTTTTTCTCAGCATTTCTTTACCTCGTTGAGTTTTACGTCGTTCCTTGCGACAATAGCAACGCTTGCGCCCGCTTTGGTGAAGAGTTCAGCAGTAGCTTCCCCAATACCAGAGCTGCCGCCAGTAACAATAACAACTTTACTTTTAAACATGATCAGCGTCTAGTTGGTTTGGTGTACAGTGAAATAATAATTCCCAATGCTCTAAATACTATAAAAGTAATCATGTAATAAAATTATCTTAACCTTTGTTTATGATACCAAAATACGCTAGTAAAGTGTTAACCAACACAGTTAACTACGTAATATTCTAATAATTTTGTTCTGTTCAGGTCGAAACGAGTACACATCATACAAAAAGAGTATCGCTTTATTCTTTAAGTTTTCTTGAAACCATTATCTACCACGAAGCACGAACAAGTGTTAGCCTTATCACTCGCTTAATATAGAATCATATCACAGCTATCAATCATCTGCGTTATCGTGGCCATTCGCTATAGCAATTTTATTCAATATGTAAGTGATTCCTGATCGGTAGGATTAATCCCACAATAATGAATTTAACCCATTTTCTAGTAAATTAGTAAATGTATAGAAGGAGATGAGTTCGGCATTAAATTTAATACAAGTAAAGCTAATTCGAAAGCCAAATCTCTTTTTAATCGACTACAAAAAAGGAGGAGATTCTCAATTCGATTGTATATTTTTTCCCTGGACCGTATTTGATAAAGCATGGAATACATTAACATCACCTTTTGCATGAAGAAAAAATAATATGTACAATTGTATTACATTTAACAATCCATCCAAAAAGAGGCAAAAAAAATAAAATTGAAATGTCGATAACAATGTAAATACTGCTAACAATATTTTTTAATGCACCGACGTTAGACGGGCCTCTAGAAGTTAGACCGCTAGTAAAATTAGATCACACTCATCCCAGGAAGCCAATGATGGAAGACGATGATGTGTGAAGGTCACTAAAAATTCAAGTTACTAATAACCATTTTAATACGCTTACCACAGATATAAAAACTACTTCAACACAGTACCATTATCAATAACATAATCAGCGCCAGTAATACTCTTGGCTTTCTCGCTAGCAAGATACAGAATAAGATCTGCAATTTCGTTGGCCTCAGAAATTCTGTTAAGTGCAGTACATTCCTTCAGGTCACTTGCTGATTCATGAATACTGTCAAAAATATCCGTGTTAACTGGTCCAGGACTGACGGCGTTCACACGAACTCCATGTGAAGCTAATTCCAAAGCGGCACACCTAGTGAAGTGGTTCAGAGACGCTTTCGATGTTTTGTACCCAATGAATTCAAGTCTAGATACAGAGGATCCAGCGACGCTAGACACGTTGACTATGCTTCCCTTCGCCTTTATGATGTGAGGTATTGCGTAATATGTTATGCGAACCAGTGCTCTCATATTCGTAGCCATTATTTCGTCGTAAACATCCAAGAAATTATCGTCCAGAATTCTGGATTTCCTCAAAATGCCAGCGTTATTCACCAGCACGTCTATTTTTCCAAATTTCTCTATAGTTTTTTCGATTATCTTGCTTACATCGTCTTTGGCTATATCCGTATTGATGGTTAATGTTTGGGCACCGAATTTTTCGCAGCTGTGTGCTACCGATCTAAGTCTATCCTCGTTCCTTCCAACGATGGTGATGGTGGCTCCCTCCTTGGCGAACTGCCTTGCTGCAGCCGCCCCAATGCCCGTGCTTCCGCCAGTAATTAAAATAATTTTACCCTTAAAACTCATCTTTACACACAGGTCTATATATTAAAAGATCTACGTAGAAACTGACACAAGAAGCTTCTACACGTCTTATTTATAACACAAACATAATTGACTGAATGTTTATCGGACTAACAACAGTTCATTATTTTTCTTACTGACATTACCATTTTTTTATTGTCCTAAGATAAGCGTTAAAGCGTCTACAAACGGCACAACTTGGTTGCCAATCTGTAGAGCCGATTTGTAGAGTCGAGATGGTACATTTCCGCCACACACACTGACTTTGCATCTCACCGCGGACCCAATCTAAACGCGATCAGTCGAGTAGAGTAGCTCTCATGCGCCGATCTCTAGGATCGATCTGTGGACTTATGAATCAGGGTGACCTAAGCGCCAACAACATGGCTCGACTAGCCATCTTTGCTTCTTGATATGCCAATGTGTAGTGACCTTTCAAATCGGCGCTATGGTAGATTGGGAGCTAAGTTGTGTCATTTTTAGAGGCTTTAACTACTATTTACGTTATCGTTTGTTCCTTATTACTTTGTACTGAGGTCCAGGAGAGGTCTACATCCAGCCGTGGGGTCATGTGCTAAATTAATGCGTTCAAAGGAAACTGAACGTTAGTAACGGCCAAAACTAAGGATGCTATTTTTTGCAAGATTAAGTGACATTAAATATATAAGACGTGCATATACAAGTGAGTATACAGTATTGCATGTTTTTTATACCATAAAAAGGGTCGAGTGGTCGGTAAATTATGCCGACGTGAAAAAAGCCGCAGACAAGTGTTAGTTAAGGTTAATTGTTGCTGTGTGGCAGCCGTGGAATGTTCCATTCATTATCATCGTAAATAGAGGTTTCAAGTATAAATATGTGTTATTACTCAAGTACCTAAACACACATTGGCGTATGTCATGCTAATTATCTTTAAATTGCTTGAAAAATATAGGACCCGCGAAGGTTTTTTTATGTTAACTTTTATTTATGAATGATGACTATTGTTTTTAAATACTCCTTTTATGTGAATCTTACGTTGAAAGGAATATCAAGATTAGTCCGTTCTTAGTAGTCGTAGGTAGTCAAGTAAGGTAGGTTCAAGGTTCGGGGCGCCACAGTAGTATGCCATGTGCGATCCTGTGGCGCCCCACTCAAAGGCGGTGAAGACGGACCGTGGGGTTTTAGTGGGTATACCGGCACTCTGCCGGGAGTCCCACATACTCTCGTCCCCCCAGGCGAGAGGGGATGCGTAATTGCATTTCCCCACGTAAAAAAAAAAGAAGTTTGGTTCAAGGTTGATTGATGTATAGCGAGCTTTACTAAAACAGATAAAATCCTCAATGACACACGTTTCGAAACAAAAATATTATTTATCATACCTTTTGAATTAGGATCATGAATGATGGTGAAAGGTGGAGTATGAAATGAGGTTTTTTTTTTATTTTATTTTTTAGGCAAGTATTTGATCTCGATCTCACCTGATGGTAAGTGATGATGAGATCTACGATGGAGCATACTTGCCTAGGTAGGAAGGCCGCAGTAGATCGAGACGCTACATTCACTAGGCACATGCAGCGCAGCTGATCTGACCCACCATCCATGAGGTCGCCACAGATGATTCAAAATAAAACGATGGACACGTTTTACAAGATTCGATCCTTGCCTAATTTTTATTGCCTGATTTCCGAACATATGAAACTTGTTCTAAGTCAAAGTACAAACATTTAAAATTTCCGAGAAACACAGATATTTTTGACATCTCACTCTTGTGTTGTGTGTACTTTAAATGATTATTGTTCTTCTTCTCCTATCTTTAAATGATTATTGTTCTTCTTCTCCTATCTTTCCAAAATGAAATGCGCTTCCCCAAAATGAAATTTCCCCATTTTTTTATATTTCATCGTACAGACACAACCAAGTTGCATTAATTATATTATAGAGATAGATAACAAAAAATATTACCCGCAGCCGTTGATGAAGAATAAAAATGTATTTTGTTTAACATTATTAATAGCTGCTACAAGGTTATATTGTTATAATTTATCATAAGTTGCATAACTATAATATTATATTTGAGTCAGTTACTATCTACTCATAAGCACTTATTACATGAGGATAATATATAGTACTGAAGTATAGCTTTATAAGAGCAATATGACAAAAAACAATGACAATCCAATTTCAACCTTATAAACCCCAAAACATCCACGTCCATTATCCTAACCCGCGATTAAACAGAACTAATAGTTATTCATAAACCATTTAGCGTTGTTTATTGAATGGGCCATATTGTGTAGCGCCATTGTCTCGGGATCAGGAGGTGATGGTATTACGTCTTATTGTTGTGGCCTGACCGACGGTAACCCATATATCCATCCTATTATGTGTTCTTGAATAAAGCGAGCTAGTGCTATGCGCGGTGCAGACGTGCGGGAAGGATGGGCAACCGAACAACGAACAGGTGTCGATAGTATTGATTGATATTGACGGTATTGATGCTGATGTAGGGAATTTAATAGCTGTTATTTTTTTACAGCTTGTTGACCCCACTGAAGTTGTCATGTCCTGTCCCGGATTCTCTCATTGTTTTAGTTAATAACCTTATTCAGACTATATCAAAAATATATCCAAATCAGTCCAGTCAATTTCAAGTGATGCGCTTACCAAAGAACGAAATTTATTTATTTTATTTTATACAGACAGATAAAAGATGAACTGAAAAAATAGTTGGTACATGGTAATTAATTATGTGTGAGCTTGTTAAAAACTAATCATACGATTTTTTTTTGCGCGATGATAGTTATAAATATATAAAACCGAAAACTGTGATCTTATTGTCCATGCAATCAAATAGGTATTTCTATTATAGATATTTAGGTATCAACATTATCAACCTAGGTACTTATCAGTCCCTTCTCGCCAACAGAACTGTAATCCCCAATACTATCCAAACATCATCAGGATCCAAAATGCCCGTTCGCCAACCTACCCAGCAGTGTGTCACCATTTCAATTCGACAATTAAGATTCCTCGGCTCATTGTAATTACACCTATGCGGGTTTCTTAATGAAGTTAAAGGGAATTAATTATTTTAGGGTGGTATAAATTTAATCTGGCCCAACCTTTACTTATGATGGCACAATGCAGACCTTAACTCGACTGTGGTACGTTATCTTTGTTGTGTAATCTCCTGCGTGGCCCGGTGGACTTCGGGTTAACCCAGTACACAAATACAACATAAACTGAAATTTTCAGGTACCTATTGAAACAAAATAAAATATTTAACGATAAACGTAAGTTACTTGCATGAAATGATGAGAGATGCCACACAACTCGGACTGTAATTATAATTTCAATAATAATTTCACGAAAACAAAAATTCAAACACTTATTAAATAAAACTTAAACCACGTATCTTTCAACAAACTCTTCGGAGACCTCTATCTGCCTCTCTCTATACACATCACAACTCTTGGCATGAGCTATCACCGGCTCCGACCTGTCTTCATAGATATACTTCTCATACGTATTAGGGTCATCGAAGGTCTCTTGCGCACTCTTGGGATCCATTAGAATGAAGGGCATTCTGGCTATCGCGACCAAAGCACCGAAAATACGACTCTTTTCACACCAACGCAGAAACTCTATTTCATTATAACCTATGTTCTCCATTCTTCGCTTTGAAGACATATCCAAATTATCATTAAAAGTTTTATAATAATGAAGAAGTATCTCCTTCTCGTGCTGTTCACGGAAGCTCCTTGAAGTTGTAAGGTATAAGAATATCATTAAATCAAATGCTGGTGGTCCATATCTGAGGCATTGGAAATCTATCAGCATAGCATTAATCGGAGCGCCGTTTTCATACTTGAAAAGAATGTTGTTATTCCATAAATCTTTGTGATTAAGCACATTCAGAGTATCAGGCATTTCTTTGAAGCTATCACAGGTTTCGATGTATAACTTTGTTAATTTGGACTCTAAATCTGGGTCACTATCGTTGTATTTCGAAGAGAAAGTACCGAGAATGTTGACAGTTAACTTCGCGCAGGATCGAAGCCATGGTGAGTCGCAGAAGGTGGGGTCGGTAAGCAACTTAGTGTTTTCTTGGTAGGTGCTGTAAGGTCGTTTTTCATTTAACATTTTTTTGGTCTCGTAGTTGGTGAAGGCGGCGTGGAATCTGGCCACGCTGGTAGCTGTTAGGAGCGTATGTGATAAGTCGAAGGTCTCACGAAAGTTTCGTGTGGCATACCCTTCCACTGCCAGGTCTGGCATCACGATGATAGTGTCGGTGTACATGAATACTTTGGAGCACCAGGGATTGGACTCACTATTTTCCGGCCTGACTTCCTCCAACAACTTATACATAAACATTTCCCTTCTAAAAAAGTTGAATTCTTCAATAAATTCGGCTTTAGGCTTGTTGGACATTGGCAAATGCTTCATGAATAGATGTATCGTCTTTATTTCCTCCCCTACTTTCACTTGTAGAGTAGCTCGCATATGATCACCAAGGAACCCTGCTAACCCATCCATTGCCGGCTTCACCTCGCACTCCTCTAACAACCAGGGAACATCTGCCCCAATAGCCTGCGTTACCACATGACTGACTTGTTCTTCACTCAAAATGTGTTTCAGCGTGTAGCTCTCTGGTACTATCTCACCGACCATGTTAATGATTCTATTACTACTTCTATCGATATTGTCGGTTTTATAATAGGTCTTTATTTATTAAGAACACAGCCTATTGTTGTTCTAATATCCAAGTTTGCTGATCATATACAGTTGGTAAAGGAAACAGAACATTAAAATTAAAGTGTTAGATATCAAATTCATTTCCCCATCTTACCACATCAAGATGCATTGAAATAGTGGATATAGTATAGCTGTTTTATTTGCGGAGGCTTTGTAGATACCGTTTGATACCATATATTGTTTGCACATGCAGTAATTGCAAACATTCTGACATTTCGCAAATATTTTGTAAAATGTACACGTATAAGCAATGTATCAAATGCTCAACTTTGCAAAAAACTTTGCAAACGCAACCCAATAACGTTTTGAATGACGAAAGCGTGTTCCATCTCGCTTATACTATAGATATTATACATATCAATGACAGTGACAGCATATTTTCTTGATGTTTCGATTACGTACATTAGGAGGTCAAGCTAGCCGTAGACGTTAATCAATTTTACGTATGTCTAGATTTAAATAAAAAATTGAAGACCATACTGTAAAGCTTAATAATACACATATCCAAGCTAAATCTTAAATACCTTAAATAAGTACATAAGGTTCAGGACGAGAACAAGTACGACATCGCTACTTCAAGCAGGCTTTTTTATTGCTAAGGGATAAGGCAGGAACAAGATGATTGCCGATGGAACAAAGATGGCACCAAAATATGAAGAACCAAGTTTAACAAACAATTGGTTTGAATAATGTGCAACGATCATTCAAATAAACATGCAAAAGGACACAAGCAGAATGGAAACATACCATTGCACAGACCTTATTAGAAAAAAACTTTATCGGAAAGCTGTCGAAACACAAACTTAAATGTATCCACTTGCTACACGAGAACTCACTTTTGGAATCTTTATGGAGGTAGAAATAAGGGTGATGTTAATAAAAAGGTTATTTTATTAAATGAAAACGTATTATTGCCGTTCCCTAGTTAATATTGACTCGTCAACTGTGGATCTCGTTTCGAACTTTTCTCATTTCGAATCCAACCGTCCTTTACTAGAATAAACGTGAAATTATGTTTTTATATTCGTGAAAGTTACTAATTTATTTATCCACGTGGAATTAGAAGACCTTATCTTTCTGCGGATACCGTGCAATGACATAGTCAAATCTTTAATTTTGTATAGACCTCCCATTTAGGCCTTATAAATTGCCATTTATAACTGCATTGGAACGCGACTCAACTGTCAAGATCCGGCAAGAAACTGCGTGCTCGTTTTCTTTTACAGAACATTTATATTAATCGTCATGTACGTTTTCATGTTTAATTATTTCTTAGCAATAATGTTGCCTTGCGAGGCACACACACACACACGTATAAGATATGTATGACGTACTTTATCTGTGTGTATATAAACAAAGCGTCAGCCGTGTGAGAATGATTTTTATTCATTTGGGTCGGTCTCCGCCCCGTGAGATATATCGGTGCTTGGATACAGAAGATCTAATTCGTTGGATCCTCTCAATCATTCCTTACAATCTCGTGACATTAAGATGGAAGCGCTAGGTCAGGGCTAAAAAATACCTAAAGCGATACAACACTCCAAAGTTAGTAAAAGCAGCGGTTTTTACAAACCTTGGAGTATTGTATCGCTTTTGGTATTTTTTTAAGCAAACTTAATACATCGTGACATCCAATGCAGAATGCCAATATCGCGAAAAACTAAAATACATCGTAAAGATGTCCAAATTTTTCGTAAAAAAATAAAAACCATTGACATTTTGAGATTCGCGCCCTGACCTTGCGCTTCCACCTTAAGAGTAAGTAGTGGTATTGCTACGTCATACTATCAGTAGGGTAAACAGGTACTGCTAAAGCAATCATAAAGTTTTACGGAAAGCATGCTGTCACTGTAATACTTATATATGAAGTCTATGGTGTGAGCGAGATGGATGAAGCTAACGTTGCAGCGAGGTTGTTCTTGAGCCACTGACGTGACCATACGACCAGGTGGTAATCATAGAGCCTGAATATTTAGCTTTGGCAATGGTACTGCCCGAATTTATGACTTGTGTACAGCTTCAGGCGTATTTTTCGAGTTAGTACAATTTGTTCAGTACACTAACTTACTGAAAATAGGTACAGACAGACGGGAAGGTCCCTTTATTAGTTTGACTACAGTTTATCTATTAGTTTTTAGGAACAGGTATTTCACTCCGCAAACCCATTTAAATGAAACACGACTCTTGCTACAAAGCAATAGCGTGCACTTCGGCTCGCACACCGCTGCATATTATGCGTTTCAAAAATTGATATTACGTAACTATTGGCTTCTCTTTTATCTCTTGAGAGCGCGTTGAGGCCCCGACCGCCGGGGTACAGTGCGCTGTAGGTATTTATATACCAAAAGGATCGACAAGTGACGGATGCCTGGCTTGACTATGAAACCCTAAAAGGTAATGTTCATCATGTAAGTCTATGGTTACAGAAAATGTAAGGTATAACCTCAGACAACTTTCATTTTAACTATTCACCATAAGTAAAACTCTCAATATAAAATCCTTTTTGGCATTAAAAATATATATCGTTCCCCACACATCATTACTTATTCCTTTTTAATTTGTCATTCAACCACTTAAGCTTTACATTTTGCAACTGCAATCATTAAAAGATCCCCTTTCCCGTGCGAAGCGCTAGCAAACAATACTAACAGTTGTCTATGGCAGGGTGTTCCCATTTAATTCTAGAGCTTTCGTAAACAAGTACTGTTTGTTGTTGAACCTGGAAAATTAGTGTTTATTTTTTGGTGGATAGAGTAGTTTGGACGTGTAGTTGTAAGTTGGTGAGAGTGTATAAGTAACTGTTTCGAAAAATCAAAACGAAATGTTATGTTGTCTATGACGGTGTTCGAGAGGAAATATGACATAGAGATTATTATTTAGGTACTATCGTAGAGTCTCTAATTATAATTGAATTTATAAATTAAGTAGGTTTAAAATTTTAAGTTTTGAACCAAACTATTCAAACATTCTAATCGTCAAGAAGTTATACAAACTATATGAAAATTTGCACGTTAATTCCAAGAACAACCAACTTCATCAATCATAGTCAAATTAGATCTATAAAAAATACTGCTTTATATTTAGAAGCATTTTTAATTTTATTTTGACATTCAAAATCAGTCAATTCTCGACGTACAGGATACGTGTAATACATTTTAGAAGTGGCCTGGTAAGGAGCTATCCTCTCAACAAATAAAAGAACAAACCTCTCAAACCCAACAAGAATCACTCAAGGATCAAGTACCGAACATATTGCAAGCTATTGCGACCCCAATCAATTTGAGCTTCATGCAATGTTATTGAAAAGATCCCTTTAATAACAACATCGGACAGGGTAGTGATAACATCCTTGACAAATTCTTCAATTTTTCTATAAGATGAATAGACTATGAAACATTCCTCATAAGAGATCGTTTCTGAACTTAGATGGAAGTTCTGTCTACAACTTTTTTTTTTTTTTTTTAAATTACATTATAGGCAATTATTTGATCTCGATCTCACCTGATGGTAAGTGACGATGAGATCTACGATGGAGCATACTTGCCTAGGTAGGAAGGCGGCAGTAGATCCAGACGCTACATTCACTAGGCACATGCAGCGCAGCTGATCTGACCCGCCATCCATGAATGGCAACACCGAACATCATGCCGGAACACGACTAGGCCGCTTGGCGACATGGCTTTGTTCAGTGGGTGGTGACTAGCCACGGCCGAAGCCTACCACCAGTAGAGTTGTCACCTGGTTGGCACCACCCAGGGTCACGTGTAGGGTATCTCGAGGGTACTTAATTTTCCTACGGAGGAAGGTGACTCGACCCCAAAACTTCTGTCTATACCTACGTTTCTCATAGAAACTACGGTAACAAAGAATAATACTTACTCAGTTATTATTCAATCAATGTTCGCGATGGCAATAACATGTATCATGCGACACATTCCCTGAGAACAATAATTTGAATATTATAAAATATTTATAAACATTTTACGTTAAAAGAAACGCCTCAGTCGTACTTACAAATAAACAAAATCCCAACATAACATACTCTCGACGTTAATGCTTCAAGAATACGAGTTATGTTAAAGGTAAATATTAAAATTGCTTAAAATACCAATACAATTCTTCCCCCAACCGTATCATGTATTACAAATAGAGAACGCTCCTGGCGGTTATAATTTGTATGCAGATATCGTTCTTATTGCCTTTAGTTTAAGGAACCTAGGATCAGCTTTGTAACGGTAAATGATTATAAGAATTCTTTATTTAAAATTCAAACAAACAATATCGAGTGTGCATACCGTAGAGTTCGTTCTATTTTCGGGATACTTTACGAGCGTAGTGGGAAATGCGACAGTTTTTCCATTTTTGTTGTTTTTAAAAAATTACGTCTTCGGTCGCTGTTTTTTTTTTCATTCATAGGTTGCCAGTCAGACAGAAAAGGTCTCTTGTTAGTCGGGCACTCTTGTCAGAGTGGTCGTGGTAATGGGTTGCACTGTTCGGACATTTTTATTTTTTTTAATTCCAAAATTTTATCTGACCGAGGGATATAATTTCATAATCAGAAGAGCTTCCAATTCCATCAGCATCATAGGGAATTGCAAGCGCGAACGAACTGACAGGATGCGCAAAAGAAACGAAAACTAGCTAACTTGACAGATGATACTGGGACCAACAAAAGCATGCGCAGTGGACATCGAACGAGGATGTTTGGACCTGAAAACCCTAGAAAGGCTTTAACAGACAGAAACAACAGTCTAATAGCACATCACAGAATAGGACCTTATTACAATGCGCACAGAGATTGTCAATGTTAATAAACATACATAAGTTGTTCTGCACTTATATATTTTACTAGCTCTTACCCGCGACTTCGTCCGCATGGTATTTAATAAAGACACAACCGTTGGGAACAGCCTACTCGCGTGTTCTGAGCCCGCGGAACGCATTGCAGGTTGTTGCTATCAAACTTAATCAGGCGCAGCGCTGCATCATTGGGTTTAATTTTTTTTTCGTGAGATCCTATTATTTTTTCTAAAATAAAAGTAGCCCAAGTTACTCCTTGTTACACCAGCTATCTGCTAGTGAAAGTCCCGTCAAAATCGGTCCAGCCATTTCAGAAATTACCCGGAACAAACAGACAGACAGACAGACAAAAATTGTAAAAAATGTTGTTTTGGTATAGGTACCGAGTATACATCCAAATGCACTTAGTAGAAAGCGGTTATTTTAATATTACAAACAGACACTCCAATTTTATTTATATGTATAGATTGCAGTTCCCGTCCGATAAGCCTGATGTTATGCCTTTTTTTAAACTATAGCCTCTTATTACAACATTGTCGTTAGAGTGATATAATAAATAAATATCGCCAGACAAAAACACCAACTATACGGTCCCACACTAAGCAACGCTTGTATTATGGGTACCGTACAATGGACTGGGGGCGAACCCAGTTAATATCTTAATATATATAAATTACGTGTCACGGTGTTTGTCCGCTATGGACTCCTAAACTATTAAAGCGATTTTAATAAAATTTTGCACACTGTGTGCAGTTTGATCCAACTTGAAAGATAGGATAGTTTAATTCTCAATTTATTTTATATGGCAAAACAATGTTTGCCAGGTCAGCTAGTTACATATATAAATATTAAACATCCACGACTCGGGTACAAACATTCGTGCTCATAACACAAAGATTTTTGTTAGCAGGATTCGAACCCGGGATCCTCGGCATAGAAAGCAGGGTCATTACCAACTGCGCTAATCAGGCCATCAAAAAAATAATTTCATAATTTACCACATCCACGGTAACCAGATCAGTGTGTTCCACATTACAGTCTCGGCGACTAGACAAGGCTACCTCCCCTTGGGTTTCGCGGATTATTCTCATAGCATGCGGAAAAACTGAAAACCAATGTTTGTAATATGAGGTAGTTTTGGATCGCACATAACTTGACACATCCATTTCAATATTCGCATCTCGGTACAGTGAAGACGTTTTTCTTCAAGAACTGTACATCCATCAGACGAAAATGCTGGACATGTCCACTGTTGGACAAAGTTTTGCCCTGACGACATCCACACATCATGGTTCTCCGCCTGCTTCCTGCGACGCGTGTTATACCATCGGCCAACTTTGTCGGGGCCACCTTACAATACGCTTTCCAGCTCGTGGTCGCCATTCTAGAACCTTCTGCCTCGACGGCCATCGGTTCATGGATCTATGTGCTCCAGCCCCTGCTATTTCAATTTTGAAATTCTTTATGCTATTTTGGTTACTCTAGTTCGCCTACGGATTCTCCTAATTTCTGACTTTATCGCTTAGTGAAGCCCTGAGCAAAGCTCTATCCATTGCTAGTTGAGTGACCTTTAGCTTTCTCATGAGGGTCATAGTGAGCGACCACGTCTCCGTGCCATGCATCTTTGCGTTATCACGAACTAGAGCCGTAGAGTATTGACCAGCTACTACAACATGTTTCTCTTTGGGATACATTATATACATAGACAACCAGGAATCAAACAATGCATCAGAGTGCCCCATTCGCATGATTACGCCGAAATTTCGAAAACACTCGAAAGCCGAAAGCTCAAGTGTTGGGGTATTCAAAAATTTCAATACACAACGGTGTATAAGTTGGGTTTATTTTGGGACACACTGTCTTTGCAACTGTGTGATTTGTGAAGCAGTGAAATCCAATTTGTCAGAACGCTTGCCTTGGAATCGAGTTTCGCAGGTTCAAACACCGGTTCGCACCTCCGAGATTTTCATGTACGAATCTCATTTTCAACACTGATTATCACTGGCTCGCGTCTCGAAGAGTAAGTAATGCAGTTGGGCTGACCTCTCACCGTGGTGTGGCGAATTGCTGTCCCATGAAAATATAAAAGTGAGATAAGAGGAGAGTACACCTGCGCTTGCGCAGACACTTGTGCACTATAATATCTCTGGCGTAGTTGGCTAGTCTCCATTGATATTCGCTGCCATGACCGAAATTCGGTCAGGACGCCTATTATTATTACTATAATATGTAATAATAACACATATTACGCCGATAGAAGACCCAATGGCCTAATGGTTTGAACGTAGGCCGCTCAGCTCACACACCGAGTAGCTACGGGCTCGATTCCTGTTCGGCTGCTACATTGATCGCCATCGGACTATTGTGCCTGTTATACAGGTTGTACAGCTCGTTCCTAGACCTGTGGCTCAGCATAATCCTCGTAAGCGTATCCCATCCTACTCTCACCAGAGATTTTATCTACAAGAGTGACAGTGGCAATATGCTTTCTTGATGGCTTAATTTTAAGGAGTTGGGAGAAACACTCAATGCGATAAGGCCATTAAGAAAAAATGCTTAGGGTCTTCATTGTACTGTTTTACATTCTACACATCAGTGTGTCACTCGCATTATCAGCGGAGGGGATGGAGGTAATATCAAAAGATTCCTCATCAAAAATGAACGACTGATGTCGGAGGATAAGTGGCGGAAGGCTCCATTTTTTACCACGTATGTACTTTCTGGATTAGTGTTTTGATACCGTTTCGGGGATGGAAGTGCGGACGTAACTATTTTTAACTAAAATAATATTAATTAAAAACTTGAGAGGTGTCAAGGGACACCCGGATGAAACGAAGTTCCTTTCGATTAATTAGTGAAGGAATTGTAATAAAATTTTATTTTTTTTAAGTTATTTATTATGTACAAAAAACCTGTATACACTCAACAAAAATAATCGTTTTTTTTTTTTTTTTTTTTTTTTTATTACATTATAGGCAAGTATTTGATCTCGATCTCACCTGATGGTAAGTGACGATGAGATCTACGATGGAGCATACTTGCCTAGGTAGGAAGGCGGCAGTAGATAGAGGCACATGCAGCGCAACTGATCTGACCCGCCATCCATGAATGGCAACACCGAACATCATGCCGGAACACGGCTAGGCCGCTTGGCGACATGGCTTTGTTCAGTGGGTGGTGACTAGCCACGGCCGAAGCCTACCACCAGTAGAGTTGTCACCTGGTTGGCACCACCCAGGGTCACGTGTAGGGTATCTCGAGGGTACTTAATTCTCCTACGGACGAAGGTGACTCGACCCCCAACAGGTGACGCGACACCACACTGTTCAATGCGAAATAGAAAGACGAAACGAAAATATCTGGCTTGCTTTCTATAAGAGAGAGAGAGACAGACAGAGAAACATGCGCACGCCGCACGGCTAACAAAAAGTGTCGTTACAACTTTTCGTCTTAATTTTTTCCGTCTAGCCCCCTTTCGCAACGCGCGATAAGGAACTTCGTTCCAATAATACTAACCCTTGTCGTTGGGCACCACACTGGCGGAGTGCGGGTTGGCGGACTTCACACGTCTTTCGAGAGGTTATCTCAAACATATAGGTTTCTTCACGATACATATTTTATGTTAAAATAATAGTATGTCAACATATATATATGTTAACTAATAAGCTTGATGTGCATGTCAGTTAACCGCAGATGTGTTTTCTATTTTTAAAAAGAATCACGGTATTAAAAATTCAAATTATTAATAACTAGCTGCGCCCCGCGGTGTTACCAGCGATTAAAAAGTATGTCCTTTTTATCGGGATAAATATGCCTATGTGCTAATCCTGACTATAATCTATCTTTCTGCCAAATTTCATCCAGATCCAGATTGAGTAACAAACATCCATCCATCCGAACTTTCACATTTATAATATTAGTGGGATTAGATTTGTTTGTAACGTTTGGTCGCAGCCAAGAGCTACTAACAAAATGAAACAATGACCACACGTTAACCCTTTTTAATAATTAAAAAAAAAACAATACTTTATTAGAACTAATGATCCACAAAAGCTTTGTCATATTAATTACGTGGAATCACACACGGAATCATAGCGGCGCGCTCGCGAGGGTGCGGCAGACGGATTCTATTTGATGCTTATCTTATGAACACGTCATGCAGCGATATTTTTTTAATTTTCGTAATAGATTTAAATGTTATTTTCGACGATTGGTTGGAGGCACGGTTGGTTGTGTGACCCTGCTTTCAGTACCGGGGTCTCGGGTTTAGATCAACTTTGAATGACGAGCACTAGTTTGTGCTAGTTACCAAAAACTAGTGCTTAAAAAATGAAAAAAAAAACACAGCCCGCTGAGTTTCTCGCCGGATCTTCTCAGTTGAGGTCGCGTTCCGATCCAGTCGCAGAGTTAAAAAAAGAAAATGTAAATGACAATTTGTAAGTGCCCCCGTAGGCCTATACGAAATAAATGATTTGACTTTATAGTGTCTATACCAGTCATGGATACTTAGTTATTTTATACAGGAGCATCTTTTTAAAGTAATTTGGCTACGGGGGTCTGAGGTATCAGTTAATTTAGGAAAAGGGGTCTCTTGACCAAAATAGTTTGGGAATCCCTGAATTACACTTTTATTATTTAGTCTTAAAAGTACACTCGAATACAAAAATACCTAACCAAAGTAACATTTAAATCAAACAGGACACGTGTCGTATCAGCGGTAATTATCGCTGCCGTTAATTGCGCTTACGCATGCAACGACCAACGATATTAATATAAGTCATATGTTATTTCGGTTATTTAGTTAACGGTTGTTGAGCGTTATGGAATGTTAATGTGCGTTATTGGAATGATAGTGGTTTGTTTGGGTTTTTTTTGTAATTAATTAAGTATATTTGTAGGTTATCTAGTTATTTTAATAGATTTTAACTGTGCTCGCATTTTTTACGCGTGGACTGTTCTTTGACTTGCCCGGGGACCCCTTCCATTTTCCGGGATACGATTTATCCTGGTATAAGCTATCACCATTCCGAGTTTCATTAAAATTAATCAAACTATTCCGGACAGACGGACAACAAACATTATTAAACTGGCAGATGAGGCTTCTATAACTAAATAAAATGCCTTAATGATGCATTTTTTTTGTTCAAAATTATTCAATGCACACACACGCATAGCCATGTAATACACTTATTATTTGAAAGTATAGATATAACTTGGTTTGCAGTCCAAAATGTATACTTAAATATTTTTGGCGTCATTTATCGAAGCTTAGACCCAATGAAAACACAGAGATATAATCGTTTTGAAATGGACTACTATTACATATAACTATAGTACGTAAAAAGAGGAAACATTCCACTGAGAGCGCCGTTTTGAACAACACCAATAGTATTCCACTTAGAAAAACATCAAATATTGTATTCTATTCTACTTAGCGCACCATCGGTCATAATGCATATAGTGAGGGGTATTGCCGAATAAAAATCCCTATATGCATTATAACCTTGGGTGCTCTTAGTGTAATAGATTAAATATATTGTTAATTATTATTGTTAGCTCTCCCGTTGCGTGCTCTAAGTACTAAAGCTTTAAGCTCTAAATACTATTAGTGATATTCAAATCGATGCCAAACTGGAACACCCCAAAAATATATCGCGTAAAATTCCTGAAACTCTAATAATTATAATCGACACACACGAGCACAACGAATAACATAAAAACTAATTAAGGTCAAAAGTAACATGAGCTTAATGAATCAACCGTCACAGAAACAATCACATCTAATACAGCACTGAATCCGCGCCCACTAACGGTATGAGAGGACATATTTTATTAATTACAGTACAGCGCTATCACGAAGTATTACCTTTATGTCTCATATTTGCATATCGTGTTAGCCTATACGAAATTGTGGGCGAGGCGCTGGCATGCGATGGTGGGGCCGAGTTAAGAGCGGGAGCGGGCTTGCTATCTCAGGAATCCACAGTTCATAGTAAAGGTTTTACAGGATGTTCTGATTGATCTACATATTTGCTGTAACATGCTCAAAAAGTGTGAAGGGATCCTATAGTTACTTAACAAAATTTTGTGGAAAAGGATGGATGAATGGATAAATAATCCGACTTTGTTTGAATTTCAGAGAATTAAAATAAGGTAGGTACTTGAATACTTATAAATATTATATAGTAAAGCTCAAATCTCGTGCAATGTATTCTTGTAATTTAGGCAGTTATGGAATAAAACGTATTGAATAAGAATTACTATTATTTATTAAACACAAAACCGGTATTTCTATAACGTGAAAAAGCACACGATCTTACAACGCCATATTGTATTAGAAAAACACAAAGACAAGGCTATTTTACTTTTCTCGAAAATCGACCATAGAGTGTTGTTATAAAATTTAATCCAATATGTATACGTCCATTTACGCTATAGGTGCTAAATAAAAAAATAATTAAAAAGAAAAAGAAAAAACTATTCGCCCATAACTTGCACGGTATTATATTATTTGATGGAAATTTGGGCGTATCCATCGAAATATGAGCGCGACTGTCCTCGCTATGTTATATTTAATGATTTTCATAGACGGTGACTGTACCTGAGCCGATTTATGAACCGCCAACATCGAATATTTGTAGCGTGGAGCTTTTTATTTGATTAACTTGATGGGTGATTAACCTTTATAATATGTATTATTATAGGGATAGAATAATTAATAGGTACTTAATATC
The DNA here is from genome assembly GCA_905404115.1 of Pheosia gnoma. Taxonomy (NCBI): domain Eukaryota; kingdom Metazoa; phylum Arthropoda; class Insecta; order Lepidoptera; family Notodontidae; genus Pheosia; species Pheosia gnoma. The sequence goes on from FR989914.1 coordinate 7,181,592, forward strand.
CCTACCTATATTAAACTACCGAGCTTTAAATATTGATTTCTTATACTTACGCGAATACTACACATTGAAATAAAACGTCGTCGTTATGATCTTTGAATTTGTGGCAGCCCCGAATAGCAGAATAACTATTAAAATATGGGAATAATTCTCAACTAAAATAAAAATAAAGATAATTCATTTTCGTGTACATTTAATTCTGAGGCTGTGGGAATTTGCTAGGACAACTAATGTAATATATTGAGAAATAATTGATAAGAATACTTACATAAGTTCAAATTAATTCATAAAAGAATGTTTGGTTACCCAAGAAGTGGAGATGGGTGCGTTACAGAGTAAAGCACTGCCACATTCTCGGTGACGTCACTAGCCATTATACAGGCTGTTTCAGAAAGGGTGCTTGCGCTTCTTTGGCGCATTTCTAACAACAATTTAAAGACATAATTTTTATATGTCAATTTGAAAATTAAGACATTTTGTTGTAAACAAAATAATTGTTTTTAAATACGCCTATCGCAGGCTAGTATACCCTTTCTGAACCACCCTGTAGAATAACCTGTGAAGAATCTCCGTTTCAAATCATCCGCTATTTGGATTAGCTGTGACCAGAAATGGCCCACATGTTCAAATACTGGAATCCACGTACTCCGACCAGGTTAGCGCGAGTAAACAGCAATTAGAGCATGCTGTTTGCTAATAACGCGCAACTAACGCGTTTAGCGCAATGGTTGGGTACAAATCGTTTGTGTCAATAAGGTCAGAAACTTCCCGAGGGCAAATATGCAACCGCCTTTGGGATAGTCTTGAATGTAGGGTTACCATGACTCATGAGATATGAGATAATGGACCAAAAATTATCTTTAAGCTATTTCCCGATTTGTATTTGGGTCAGTTTCAGCCTCATTTGATTGTTATAGAAGAAAATAGGTTGAGATATTTGACACGGAATTAATACCATTTGCACTTCAAAACTTATCTACAGGGTACTGAAGCTACGCTTATTGTCAGAGTTTGACAGGGCAATGATTGTTATTGGGCATTTAATTTGGAATTCATGTTACTCTGACAATCAGCATAGTTATATAGTTCTTGTCTTTCACTTTGCAATAGATAAAAGTGAATAGTTTTCTTCTAACTCATGCTACGTTTTGTTCTTTCTATTGAAAATTCGTTGCGAATTCCAAATCAATTAGCTTTTTATGTAACATTACCGAGAGCCAAACCTTGGTCTTCGACTCCACTGAACTTACAGGAGCGAAAATATATAGCAGGCCACATCTCATTTTATATTTAAAGAAAAAAACTTATTTAAACGTAATTTAAAATTTTTGAAATCTTAAATTTAGAATAATGTGACTAATTTGCACACCATAATGGTATAGAAAATAATTGAAACACACCAATACTGACAATCTGTAAATTACCATGAAACATTCATTCCGAAAATAATTTATTTTTATTTGTATATTTGTATTTAATGGCCTGTGAGTGAGGAGCTAAGCTAATAGTCCTGGTATAGCGATAGAATCATTGTCGTCCTACACGAAAACTTGAAATGTACAACTTGGACAGTGGGGGCAGACGAGGGCTCCTCTTGGGTTATTGTTTGATTTGCTCTAATCAATCCAGAGCCCTCATGGAGCCCACCGTGTAACACGTGGAATTCATTAGTTGTTAATTAATACGAAGGTAGGTAAACTTGGAATCTTGCAGATTGAGGTTGAGCGATAAAGTGGCCGTGGGAAGCGGAAATCTTTGAGTATTATATTAATGACTAATGTGTTTAGTTTCAATAAATACTATCACACATGTGATCCTTGAGGGGTAGATAGAGGCGTACTGTTGTACACCCATAATTTATCTAGCCAAGAAGCGCCTGGGATGTCTCTGACCCACTTTTTACGGAATCACTGCGGTGTAAGTACATGTGTTAAATGGGTAATGGAGTCTCGAATGGGAAATTGAAACCAGATAATCAGCTCCAAATTATTATAATCTGTTGTATCACAATAAATATTACTGGAATATGGTAACAAAAAGTTTGGGTAAAGGTTACACTTAGTGCTTATAATAAAATTATATATGTCATCGGTATTATGAATGTCGTTGGTTACAAATTTTGTAATTTTTGAGCGCGCAATGTATAGTTAACGACGCGATCACATCATAACCGACTCTTGAGAGTGACGAACGCGTAGCGAGTTTAAATTTACATTGCAGTTTTGGTTTACATTTTTAGCTAATAATGTTTTTTTTTTATCGGGGCGAGATGGTCTTCTCTTAAGATACGATGTCAAACTAAAGTCAAATCAAAAAATGCTAAAAATCAATGCGTATATAATTCAATAAATCTACGAAACTTTCAAGTCTGGAGGTCCAGAATCATGACTTAAACCCATGGTTTCAGTTTTCGTTACGAAGCCACTTACACTCTGTATATAAATAAAATTACTGTCTGAATATTAATTGTCATAAAACATAGTATAATTATTATCTGTAATGGAAGCAGCGTGCCTAGTCGGCCTACACGCTTCAATATTTGTGTTCCACAATAGCATACTGATTTGAAAGTTCGCCGTATCATTGCGGCGGGCAATATGGAGCTCGGCAGCGCTGTTTGTTGTTATATTGACTCTAACTTACATCGCTCTCATATTGAACAAGTTGAACGGCGCGGAGTTAGATATAACGATACTTAGTTGTTTAGTTTACAATCAAGATACTTATGCGTATCGTAATAAGGGCTGTTTAACCGCTAACATTTTAAATAAACCGAAATTATTTTGGGTATGGTTAGCGGTTACCGGTAATAACTGGTTAATTTGAGGAAAAGATTTTGTGTGTAAACAGTTTATTTTAACGATATTAACCGTTTAAACCGAGTGATATGGGCTGGTTAAAATAAAATTCGCGTTATGGAGATGAGAAAGAATCAAGATGGCGACACTGAAAGTATATAACCGGCCAATTAAGGTTTTGTAACCGTTAAAATTCAGAAAATACAACGGTTTTATTTAGTAATGGCCCAGCGATAACATTCAAATTAGTCATGACGTCAACATCGGAATGTTTGCGATTCTGATTCCGAATTTAAAAAAAAACCCTGGTGTACAAACCGTACAATATCAACCTTATATTCGATTAAACTGCTTATAGATCCCTTACATTTACGTTAACACTACACATTGATATTAAACTGTGTTTTCGGATTTTATATGGGCTCTCTTACATAGGGCAAACGAAAAGATCAATAAAAACCCGGGTAAAAGAACACATCGCCGATGTGAAACACCGGCGCTCCACTAAGTCAGCAATCTCTGAACATTTACAGGATCGCACCCGCCATTATATCAGATTTTATAAACCACAGGTCCTCGCAAAAGAACACCGATGATACGTAAGGCCAATTAAATTAAAAACATCCTTATTTCAATAGGGACGATGGCTGGGTGCTAACATCAACTTGGGATCCAGTAATTAATATAATTAAATCCAAAACCAAACGCACCATTGTAAGACCTCAAGACACAGTGAGCACGTTCTGCGTAGATCGGACCGCAAGCAACAACTAAATATGACCCGAGTTCAAACTATGACACTAGGATGTCAAACACCTCAGTCCTCCCGTGACCGGAATGTAAAAATAAACGGCATAAAATTCGAAAAAATAGTTTTATTTCAGTGCTTATAGATCGACCAAATATTCAAACAGTATTTGAGAGATTACAGAACACAAGTCCATTCGTTTCTCGCTTCACAGTCGTTTGATACCGAGCTCGTAATCGCAGCGCTGAATAGTCTGAATGCGCCCTATTAGGCAGTGTTTACACTGACCGGGAGACGTTTCTTTCAATTCTCGGACCGGCTTCGAGTCAATAGGACATCATTACCTGTGCGGGATGGCTGTGCCGCGTTTGTGTGTGCCTAGTGTCAAGTGGGTAAGTTGCTCAAAGATATACTGTATACTGTTCTCGCCATTACGTTTTCTTGGACTTAAGCTAAATAATCAACATTACAAATAGTATACACTAACTGTCCCGGCAGACTTTGCCCTGTCAAAAAAGCACTTTCAATTTTTCGAACAGATTTTCTAATTTTTCTTTCCCTTCAAACCTCATTCTAAATATTATATACAATAAGCTAAATAGATGTAGCGGTTTTCAAGCGATACGCATACCAACGAAAATAATATCATTTTTATCAAATAGATTAAGGGATGGAACTAAGTCTATCAAGCAAAATAAGGAGGTGTTCTTCTTGATCTGATCTATATAACAGGAGAGGAATGAATAAACATGACTAAGTACCTTAGCCCTTTTATTTCTTACTGGTAGGCATGGATCGTCCCTGCAAAGGAGATTTGTTCAAGTCCAGCATTCAAACGCAATGCGGATTAGCGGACTTCTTTGCAATTTTAAAACTGGTTATATCGAAATTTGTAGCAATAAGCTAGTGCAAGTAGAGTAGTATACTGGTCGCATACTGAACGGTCCACCATTGGTATTCACTCAGAGTCGGTCAACATTTGTCCAGTCGTTGTGAAAGGCTGTGGAATGACCAGTACCATATTTGTTTGTGCGACCCAGCTGCCTCCAGTATGCATCACTTCACTAGCACAGATAAATCTATAAAACATAATAGACAATTGAGATGCGAGACAGGCTCGCATCCACTGGTCACTTTAATGTAACATAATATTTAAGTATTTAAGCAAATAAGAAACATACCAATGAATTTTTAATTTTATTTTATGGTTTGGTTTGTGCGCTTGGCCTGCGTGCAGAACCAAAGACAGTTGAATGTTGTTACACGTTCAAAGGTTTAATAAATCGATTCTCAATAGCTTGGACTGTTGTATTTTGTAGTCACTCTGATTTTTTTCACAGTGGCCGCCCCGCCAGGCATACCACCGTGGCTGGATGATCTTCATTTTTCCCGCTAAAAAGGGCTATTATTTGATTGGTAAGAAATCCCCTTCGAAAGGAGCTCTCCCACCGGCGGTCTCCGCCAACAGCAGGTATGGTAGTCACTTCGCAACCCTTTCGATGCAAGTACTTATCAGAATACATTAAAACAGTGGCATAAACATGAAAAACACCACACCACAAAAGGGTTCCCTCTAACCCTCCAATGTTTGTGGTAGATAATTATTCTATTGTCATTTTATTTATATTTCGCGGAGTTATCTCAAGATATCTCCTAATAAAGTTTAAGATGATTCTCGACGGTGAATGCTAAGTGTTATTTTATGTTAATGCAAAACCATAGTTATATGGAAACGTCCAACTTTTGATTTCGTTTAATTTGTATCTTGTGAAAATGTTTGACTGTTTTTATTGTTTGATTAAATTAAAAAATTTCAGCTGTAATTTGACTTAGCTTTGTTGAACAATCCTGGCGTGAACAACATGAAATTCTATCATAGTTAATTTTACTTATAAATAAAAAAATCATTACTAGAATAACCCAACGATTAGGCAGATAATGGTGGCAATTTTTTGTCAGCATATTCTTTAAAGTAAATTGCACTAAATAAGAGATACATTAGTGAATTATAGAGATAAGTTGCGCGTGGGAAAATGAAAATATATAGGGTTTAAGTAACAGAATCGATCGAATATAAAGTACAGATTCAGAATATTTTTTATTCACATAGATAATTAAGTACAGTACTTATGAATCGTCAAATGTTACAAAATACTGTGCTACTACTTTACCACCCGTTCGGAATGCCGTTCCTATGGAGAAGAACGGGCAAGAAACTCCATGGTTGCTCTTTTTTTAAGAATATATTTTCGCTTACCGAAATATCAAATATAAACAGGTAAAATAATACATCTGTCCCCAAAGTGGGCGAGTGTTCATAATAGCGCCATGTATCAATGCGCAGGCATCTTACACCCGGCAAAAAAGTTTGTGTTGTTAAAAGAAGCGTTAACTGCTCAACTCCCGCTGAACTTTGTTTAACTTGTCATCGGTGACTTTATTTAGGGTTCCTGCTAAGAGGTTTATATACTCACCGGATAAATTGCTGCTGTTTTAGATTGAGGATTTCTTAGATACGTGCTAGAATACTTCATCTATGATAAGTGCAAAATTTACGAAAGCAAATTTTGTACCTTTATGTATTTGAATAAGACTTTATTTAATATCAGTATTTTTTCCTGAAAGTTCATTAACTTTACCTTCGTAAACCAAGATGATGAGATGAGAGATTTTATTGCGTTTATTTTCTGTTTTTACGTTCCCGACGTTTCGGCTGCTTTACAGCAACCATGGTCACGGGAGGACTGAGGTGTTAGACGTCCTAGTATCATATATAGAACTGAGGTACCCTCTTGTTAAGTTGGTCTTTGCGGTCCGGTCAAATGCAGAGAGTGCGCACAGTGTCTTAAGGTCTTGCAATGGTGCGCTTAGTAACATTTCTCTTTACTTGGCAAGTATTCTTTCATAGATTTCAGTCAATTTCATTTTAAAACAGTAGGCATTCATTACTTTTAATTAGAACTATGATATTGTGTATACACACGGTTTAAGCACACCGTTGTCTTTAGTTACACGGAGACGTAGTTATCCATTACTGCTTTATTATAGAGCACATTTAAAGGGCTAGACTGTGAGAGTCGACGAACTATACGTTTTTTTTAACGCGTTAATGAACAGAGGTACTGCTCCAGCTGCAGCGTTTTCAACCGACGTAATGTACAAACCATTTTAGACTTTATGCTAATAAAATGATATTGTTTTCTTTAGAAAGTGCTATTAATTAAGAAAGTGTGGCTCTCGCATTTTATTAATCCCACCAAAACTCGGGGAAGCGACTCCCGGCTATAAATGTTCGAAAGTTTAGCCTCTTAAATGACACAAGGTGTTACTGCAAACAATAAAATACAGTTATTTATCCGAGATGATAATTCACAATAATGCCGACTGTATATCACACAACTTTGTGCTTTTTATTAAGCAAACAAGTGGGATTTACGGCTGCAGCTTTTTTTTAAAGTTGGCACCGTATAACAAATACTATAATGTAATTGGTTTTTTATAATTTAGTTGAATAATAAAAATGATCAGTCTTTTTACACATGAGAATGATCTAAAATTAAGCTCAGTTGATTTTGGTATAAAATTTATCGAGCTATCAAATTACGGTGCCCATTACTTACTAGGAATTTACCCTACCGTAACTTAAAAAAAAAATCGACTTGAGAACCTCCTCCTTTTTTTTGGAAGTCGGTTAAAAAATGTTTTCTTCATACAAGTCAAATGAGAATCAAAGTCCTCATTTGATTTCTATAGAGGTCGAATTTAAAAAAAAACTCCTTAGCGCATCTGTGGGGTATCCACCCAAGGAATATAATGCCCACCAAATTTCAATTCCCAAAGTCCAAGTACCGTTGTCTGTCAGTGAGTCAGTGGTGTTAAAAAAAAATTGGGGGTTACCTGAATTATTTCTAGGTACGTTATCCTACTAGTTGGATCTGAACGTCTTCATATTAATATCGGTAATAACCTAAAAATGGTGTAGATTTGAAAATTACCCCAACAAAAATCGTCATACGTCTACAGACCAAAATACAGGTGTTCAAATCTACCTACCCTACAACGTATCATGCATAGAACTTTGCGTTTTTAGCGTAAAATTTGATCCACATGGACTAATAATACCCCATTAACGTGAAGAAGCCTTGACTAATGAATTTAAACCTCCCCGAACAACTTGGCGCCGGGAAACTCCTATGACACAAATACGCCCAATAGCGTAACACAATTAAGAGCAGTCGGCTACAGCAAAAATCCATCTGAAACTTGACACCTAACGGCTCTCCTGGCACGCAACTCGACCACTCTGCACGTTCTTACTCGGAGCTACTATGCTGTGGATACGGAGGGAATAAAACAGCTCCGTTGGTCTATGCAGATCTTTTAAAAAAAAAGCGACCATGGAGTTTCTTGCCCGTTTTTCTCCATAGGAACGGCATTCCGAACGGGTGGTAAAGTAGTAGCATAATAGTTTGTAACTTTTGACGATTCATAAGCACTGTTATAATGGTTTATGTGAATAAAAAATATTCTGATTCTTCGTTGGTTGTCCATCGATGAGTCGAATGGCGTCTATTGCTGGGTATAGGCCTATTGATTTCTTATATTTACGCGAATACTACACATTGAAATAAAACTATTTTTAAGGATTTTATCGCGTTTATTTTTCGTTTTTACGTTCCCGACGTTTCGGAGGCTTTACAGCAACCATGGTCACGGGAGGACTGAGGTGGTGGACGTCCAGGTGTCATAGTTAGAACTGGGGTAGCCTCATATTTAGTTGTTGCTATGCGGTCCGATCTACGCAGAAAGTCGTGAACGTAAAAATATAAACGCGATACTCGTAAAATCCTTAAAAATAGTTTTATTTCAATTATAAACTATTATGTTACGGCTTGTATATTCCACCGCATCGGCGCTTCGTAGCTGAATGTTCCGCAAGGTTCGGCATCGCAACATTAGCGTTCCGTCAACGCATCCTCCCCGGGCCTCGATAGAAACAATAATGAGCACCCGAGATTTCCCCAACGTGCACTGCCGACCTACGAATTTGTAAAGTTTATCAAATTTTCAAAACTGTGTAACGCATTAGGCGCGGGCGCCGCGCGCGGTACGCTGCCGAGCTAATTATAATTGCAATTATTACTTTGTGTAGTTGCGTGAAGCGTAAGAGGTATGGAGATTGAGTGGAATAATGAGCTCTATAAGTTGAATCAGGAAAGACTAGTGCTTTTATTACCCCACTAATTATGTTCCGAAATAGCGGGTGAATCATGGCATGATGACCCTTAGCGACATTCAATATTTAAAAATACCTGCTGTAATGGTTTACATGAATAAAAAATATTCTGATTCTGATAATTTATTTATCGATATTTATCGATTATATGATTAATCCCCGCTTTTCTGGTCCCTCTTCCTGGTAACTCTCATGGTATTCTTTAAACAATTCTTCGCCATTTCTCACGCAATGTTGCCCTTCCAGTACACTCATAAATTAGCCTTAATTTTGTCGATCTAAGGCATAGGCCATCTGCTTGTTCTCTTTTACCTTCAACAGTCTCTTTCATCTTGAGCTGCTTTACAGAGCATCTCCAAGTTTCAACATGTACCTATAAAATGTGAGATCTTGGCTCTCAATAAAAGTTAAACATTATACAAGTGGTTTTTATATCCCACCCTCATCGATTACTTATATGGAAATTGCACCGAAATGTACTTACTATCAGCGAATAAAACTAGTAACAGTCACAGTATACTGAGTACTAACTCTTATAACTGCAATGAGTTTCTGCGCTCTATAGCCCCTAATTATGCAACTTGTATGTACGTAGTCACTATAAGATGTTAATACCACTTCTTAGAAATTACAATTATAAATATTATATTTAAGGAGTTATGTAACAACTGTCTCAGATTTGGAAAAACAATCAGTGTTTCGAATTTCGAATGACCGTTAGCAGAGGAAAAGAGTAGGAAGAACTTAGATAATATTATGTCTTAGACTATTTTATTAAATCACATGACCTTTTGACGACAGCGTGGTCGAGATAGCACCGGGTGCTTGCGGATTCGATTCCCATCTCGGCAAATCTCCGAAGCGGCGTAATTTACTAACATTTGGGTGTTATTGGTATCATCACCAGATCATGTAACCAAAAACAATCCGAAATTGGAACCACCCAGTTGGTGCGTTCATCAGGCGTCGTCATTCAGATTTGTGGTAAAACACATTGGAAGCTACATTAGATTGTCACACTATTACACCATTGTCACACTTGGAAGTGCCTCACACACATTCCACCTACTGATACGGTTTGACACGTACCAATTTTCGGTTCATTTGTTATTAAAAGCTTTTCAACGGCCGTCGCGGGGCCCGGGGCTCCGGGTACGGGGCCCGGCAGACATCATCGCCTATTCACCTTAATAGGCTAGTGTGTGCGTTAGTTGCCGAAATTGTGATGGTTATAAACAGGCAATTGGTTGTGCCGTCAGGCTATAAATTTAGAATACATCATTTTACCTATCATTTGGTTTGTACCAGTGTGCATAACTCTGTACCTACCTGTTGTTATGTATGTACCTATTGGTAGGTATGTATCTTTTTAGTTAAGGGGGGGGGGGGGGGTGAATCTTCCAAAAATACCCGGCTTCTTTGTCCGAGAGGGCTGGGTTATGTGAACCTAGTAAAACCCCCCGATGGCCGGCTTCGACACATATTGCTATGTATCGGTAAGTTTGTACCTATTGGTATGAATGTACCTTTTGGTAGGTATGTGTATATTGGTGGGTATGTAATAAACTATGCTCTTTTTATATTAATTGCTAACGCGGCCTGTCAAAACTGAATAGAAAATGTACTCCGTTTATATTTTTTTGAATTAATTCAAATGTTGTATTAAAATTGTCTTTCGACCTTCAAACAAATGGAAATATTTGTAAAGAGGCTTACTTATTTAAATAAGTTAAATTCAAATTAATCTATAGAGCGATTAAAATAAAAGCTCGCAGGATCCCCCGAAGTCGCTTAATATAAAATAATAGAAAAACTTATAAATATTCACGGAGTTAAACCTTTAGCGAGACTGACGGATTCGTTTTTACTTATTCCACAGAAAATCTGCTTAAAATCCGTATTAAAAGAATCACTCGGAATTTAATTGGTGCGCGGCGCGGGGGACGAGAGACGAGCGGTTGTGGAGCGAGCTTTAATAAAATTAAAAAAAAAAATTAATAAGTTGTCGGCACAGTCGAAATAAGCCGCCGTATTTGGAGACTCCCCGCAACTTAATTAGGTACTAGCTTTTGCTATAGAGTTTTCATACTACCTTACCATTATATAAGGTGTAACAATAATAGTGCAAAAAATGTTAACTGGGCCAACAGTATGTTATAAATATAACATCCCCAAAGAAATCAATCAAATTATTAGACATTTAAAACCTGACGCCCTTTTTTTTGTTGACGGGGGGGAAATCTTCGAAAGATACCCGGCCTCTGTGTGGGAGAGGGTCGGGTTATGTTGGGATTCTTACCCACTAAAACCCCCCCGATGGTGACGGTGATGGTGGTGACGGTGATGGTGGTGACGGTGATGGTGGTGACGGTGATGGTGGTGACGGTGATGGTGGTGACGGTGATGGTGGTGATGGTGATGGTGGTGATGGTGATGGTTGTGATGGTGATGGTGGTGGTGGTAGTGGTGGTGGTGTACTGAGCGCATGACCATACGCTACTGGTCGCCTTGTTTAAACAAAAGCAATCTTTATTTACACAATAATTATTTAATACATCAACGTCATCCATATATATATATATATATTTTTTTTTTTATGGGACTAGGCCCGCCACACACTCCCACCACTGCTACTCCTGTAAGCCAGGATCCATATAATTTACTGAATCATGAGTTAAAATATCTTACACTATTAAAACTCATATATATTTTTTTTTTTTATTACATTATAGGCAAACAAGATGGTAAGTGATGATGAGATCTACGATGGAGCATACTTGCCTAGGTTGGAAGGCGGCAGTAGATAGAGACGCTACATTCACTAGGCACATGCAGCGCAACTGATCTGACCCGCCATCCATGAATATATTGAACCATAAGCTATCAAATAGTGAAAACCGCATTGAAATCAGTATTGTCGTTTTTATTGATACTAGAACAAACAGACACACATATAGGAATTCTACAAACACTTGTCTTAGATTCAGGAATGTCCAAATTGCCTCATGAATATCACACTAATATTATAAATGTGAAAGTTTGGATGGATGGATGTTTGTTACTCTATCACGCCAGAACGGCTGAACGGATCTGGATGAAATTTGGCACAGAGATAGATTATAATCTGGAATAGCACTTTTTATCCCGGTATGTATTATAGAAAGAAAAAAGGTGCGTTCAAAATCCGCTGTCCGGTCGTGCCCCGCGCCACCACATCGAGTTTCCTTCTTATCTCCTGGCAATGGTCGCGATTCAGAGTGGTTACCCTTTGGATGTTGTCGTCGGGAATGATTTTAAATGTAAAAATTATTCAAATCGCCCGCGGATAAGACGCTCGCCGGTCGAATAGTTGACGTTCACCAAAAACTGGATCGGGGATTGCCGTTTTTGAGTAATAAGCCGTCGTATTTCGAGCCGGGAACTTCTCGACTTCATTTTCGGGCGTGACTTCGTTTTAAATTTATAATTTTGTAACTCCTACTACGGCTATCTTGCTTCTACGTGTATTCTGATAATATAAAGACTATCTATATAAAACAAAGTCGTGTTAGTTACACCATTTACAGCTCAAGCACGGCTGGGCTGATTTTTGTGACCTTTGATCGTTTGAATTTGTCTCCACTCCGAATAGCAGAATAACTATTAAAAATAAGATTTTCTCATACACCTGAGGCGGTACGAAGTTTGCCGGAACAGCTAGTAATAAATAATATCAGAGGTTTGCTTTGCGATATCTTACACTTTTCAACATTAATAACCAGAAAACTGCTGAAAGTAATCGACTTTTCTCTTACTATAAATATCTAGTTCATCATTATTGACACCGTCATCTAATTAAGAAATTTAAATAACATTTTCAGTGCCACGAGGAAAGGGAGCGAAGCAACAAACGAACGAAGCAGCAACAATCTCACGAACTACCTCAAAAGTATCAACTTCAAAAAATAACCGACACTGTTAGCCAAACGACAATATAACTATAGTTCCACGGCTATGTAATAATTTACGGCGTATTTTCCACGCCATCACCTGCGGAACAAAAACACACGACACTTGTATTAATTAGCGCTGCATGTAGAGATGTAGAGTGCCACTCTAACAGCTTGCTAATTGAACGGTCTCAACATATCACTTCAACAAGAAATTGTGGGATTTGTAGAGATATATAAATGCACCAGTGGAGCTCTATGCTCTGCCTATTCTAAATTACAAATGTTGTTGGTACTGTGTTGTTACTCTTATAGCTGCTATGTAATTAGCAGTTGTAAGTGTAGCTGTTTCTTTTGTTTATTTATATGGGAGGTAGTCGTCATTTTAATTCAGGTACCTACTAAGTTGTTTTATAAGGTAAAAATAAAACATCCCTCACGAGACATAGAGACGGGTTGTCATGGGTGTTTTTTTAGTATAGTCTTACCCATCATTGGGTTGGTATTTTCCTAACGTTAAGAAAAATGGGAGATTCTAGGCAGGCCTAATAAACCCTCGTATGACCTTAATAGTAAAGGAAATCTTATTGTTATATTACCAAACTTCTTGGGAAGACTTAAAAAGTTCAGTTTCAGCATTTAATTCAATTTTCCTATACTCGTACACGTTTATGAAAACCTTATAGTTAATATTCGTGATATTTTAATTCAAATAAACACATTTTTTACAAAACCACTAACTCTTAAGTGACGTTTCCTAACGCTCTGACAAGAGTATATTATAACAGCTAGTATCTCAATTATTGAGATTTTATTGTACCTACTTAGAAGATGCTGTTATCTCTTCTTTAGATATATTTTTGGGTTAACTTAACTACTAATCAACGAGAAACTCAACAAAAGAACGTTCTCAACGAAACAGGCAATATTTCTGAAAAGCCCATTTATAATACAACCGCAATAATTTCACACCGGAAACACCCGCGCAAGCGGTCGCCATTTTTTCTAAACGCAGTTCAGAAAAAAAATTTAATATTTCAAAATAACAATGCTCCACTTTTTTGTGTTGTGTAATCGAATCGTTAACCCTAAATTTGCATCTCGATAGCAAAAATTCAATTTTAGACCGACATTCATTGCTGCCGTCTTTGACAATTCCACCGCCAATACAGCCGAGGGAAAGGGTTAAGATGTCTGCCGATAAACAAAAAGGCGAAAAAAAAAGTTAATTTAACTTCGGGCTAGGAAACGAAGTCGCGGGCGGAAAATTTTCCTGATATCCATTTATCTATTGTTGGCTACGGGTGTGACTGCGGTTGTTTTAGTGTGACACTTATATTGTTAAGCACAAAAACAAAGGATGGACGTTCTTGAATAAATTTAAATGAGTCTCATCTTTCCTGAATTTTCCTAATTAGTGGCAAGCAGTAACCTAAAGGCCAATCTCCAACGATGCATTCAAGATTATAAAAAATACCATTGGATTATTTTCTTAAATGTTAATCATAAATTTGTAAAAAAAGATTCTTTTTATACAGAATGATTCAGAAACATTTATATTTATTATGTAAAGTCAAAATTTTCATATGTTCCCAGCAAAATTACAATTGTGTTTATTGGGAACTATTTTTTTTTGAGATTGACATATCGAAATTTTGACTTCACATAATGATTAAAAATACGCTAAAGAAGCGTACGTTCAAGACTTAGCATACACTTTCTGAATTATCCAGTATAAATAAACCGTATTACACATGATACTGCTATAATTTTACTGATACAGGTATCGCGTAAATCGATTACAAAACAAACAAAAACTCGAAACATAATAGGATATATGCCATACAATATTACACCTCAAACAGCTCTATAAAAATCCCAATGATTAACCAAAGACCAAAGGCGAAAAATAAAACGAAAAATATCCAGAGACAATACAACAAGGGGCATTCTTCTAGTTAACTCACCATTATAATTTACTCGTGATTGGGATCAAGTTGAAATTAAGAAAAAATAAAGGGACAAAGGGGGGGCTGGCTGTCTGATTGTCTTTTTTTATCAGCGCGACTTGATTTAACAAACCGGGCCCTTTCTTGTGATCCTTTTGTATTGTATTGTTGATTAACGGGTTTAAATTGGCTCTCAGCACCGATAGCTTTTTTATTTCAGGGACTAGGATTTTATTGTTCAAAGAAACATAGTTTGGATGACAAACACAAGCAAACATCGCGAGGTACCATCCACTTCTGTCGAAAGTTGTGTGATAACTTCACTGTACCGCAGTTGGCGAGGATGGTGGACTGGGGCAATCCTCATTATATTGAAGAGAAGCGGGCCCAATATAATAGCTATATCTATCTATCTATCAGCCGAAAGACGTCCATTGCTGCACACAGGCCTCCCCCAATAATTTCCACACATCACGGTCCTCCGTCACTCGCATCCATCGGCCTCCTGCTACGCATGTGATGTTATCGGTCCACCTTGTGGGGGGCCGTCCTACACTACGTCTTCCGGTTCGTGGTCGCCATTCTAAAATCTTTCTGCCCCAACGGTCATCGGTTCTGCGAGCTATGTGGTCCGCCCACTGCCACTTCAGCTTTGAAAGTCTTTGCGCTGTGTCGGTAACTTTAGTTCATCTACGGATCTCCTCATTTCTGTCGCGTAGCGAAACCCCGAGCATAGCTCTCTCAATAGTAAGCTAGCAGCTATAATGAGATCAAACGAAACTGCCAAGGAATGGAACACGCTCTTTGTTCCCCGTTGACTACAATCTGGGTGTTTTCAAGTCGAGAGTGAACAGGTACCTTCTAGGCAAGTATGCTCCATCGTAGATCTCATCGTCACTTACCATCAGGTGAGATCGAGGTCAAATACTTGCCTATATTGTAATAAAAAAAAACACCGTCGGCGAATTGTGAGTGCACAGCAGTGCACCTCTGCCTACCTCTTCGCGGATTACAGGCGTGATGATGTATTTTTTTCTCCGTAATATTATTGGTAAACTTGGTCGTAACTCTATGGGCAGTGTTCTAATCCCTCTACACTCCGCAGTAATAGCCACTTCCATTAAACAAGAACGATCAAACGCGTAACATATAAAAGTAACAAGCTATCGAACTCGCGACCCCTGCAATTAACTGCTGGATTTGTTCGTTGTGTAATTCGGAATGTACGTAATGGTTTGACAATACGATGATATAGAGTGGATAAGAAACAAATCAAAGTGAACATTGAAGAATTATTCGTACCCTGACAAGTCGCTCTAGTGGTCATCACACTAATGAATTCAGCTGATCGAGACTGGGAAGCGTATTTTTTTTTATTATATGAAAATCGTTTATACACTAAACATAAATTTTGGTTTTTCCTTTTCTTTTGTATGTTGGTAGCTCAGTCACTTTTACTATGCTTTTTTTTGATACGTTAATTGTAAAAAATATAACGATTTAATTACAGCAAGTCCTGTATTCATAATTAACACAGGATATCGACATTAACAAATCAAAAGTGTGTATACTATGATACGAATGTGTCTACCTCTTTAGAAAAAAAAATAAAAAAAAATAAAAATACTATTAAACTTATCATTAATTGTATAGAAATATTCATCAAGCAGCCAAGTCCTGATTAATTTATATCACACAAGTTGCTTGAAGTTATTTTAACGTATTTTATATCTTATTAAAAATCTTGCGAATAGACTAGCAGGTTTTTTTTAAATGGACTTCAGCGAAACGCAATATTTTTTTTTTAAACTTCTCAATTCCGATCGACCTATCGCAAAGTTTATGTATATTGGAATTTACAAGTTTAAAGCCACGTCTCCACTAAACTCTCGATATTGTTAGGGCAAGTATACATAGGTATATAGATTCAACTAGTTTTAGCATTAGATTGTTCCTATACTCGCCCACCGTGGGCCAGTGTACCGTATCGCAATTAAATTCTGTCGTGAACGGCCCATTGGAAAGGCAGGGACGGATTTGCCAGCCTATATAAAAGTAATTTAACTGATAAAATTTTGGTCGGAATTTCTAAGCGATATTTACATATTTTTTTGGATTTTATCGCGTTTATTTTACTGCAATGATACGAGCAGCCAAATCGTCGGGAACGTAAAAACATAAAATGAACGCGATAAAATCCGTAAGATGAATTTTTATTTCAATGACGTTGTATAAATGTATCAAACGTCATATAGTACTGCGCACAAGAGTTTTGCTTTGCGCATATTAATTATGACTTACTATATATGACGTTTGATAAAGTTATAGAACGTCTATAAATTTGGGGTTAATGTGTGAATCCCATTTTCAATCATGATTTTATCAGTTGCTTAATGGTGAAGGAAAACGTCAACGAGAACATAACCAGTTTCCGAAAGACATACGAAGATATCCAACTCTCATTAGGCCAATTTGACTTATCATGGCATTCATTCCTCTCACATTGAGGGAGGTACCGGGCCCAGTACGTTATTGTTAAGGGCCTTACACCAGCTGCGATTATGTCTTTCTTTATAATGACGATAAAAATCTGCTCGGACGAAAAATTAATAGTCTGAGAATAGTATACACAGGAATATTAGCTGTAGCGTAATAGGTAACAGAATAGCGTAATTGTAGAATAATAGGTGTAGCGTAATCATTGAAGTCCATACCTGTAGTAGGTCAGTTCATCAGGCAGGGCCGGATATCGTAAAGATATCAGCGGGCTCGGACACTAAACCGAAAGGGTCGCCCTTCAGGGCCGGTTTACGAGTGCCTCCTGATGACCGCTTGTACACATATAGTATACAATTGAGATAGAGTAAATATTATTTCTGACTAAAGCTAAGTATTGAAATAAAACGGTTTTTTTTCGGATTTTATCGCGTTTATTTTATGTTTTTACGTTCCCGACGTTATTAGTTTTTATTTTATATTATATTAGTTATTAGTTACAAAAATTGTTTTATTTCAATGTGTAGTATTTGCGTAAATACAAGAAACCCCTGGTTCCCTATCAAACCCAAGTAGTGACCCTGCATTCTGCGCCGAGGGTCCCGGGTTCGAATCCTGGTAGAGACAAGCTTTGTGTGATGATCATGAATGCTTGTACTCTGACTCGGAAGTCATGGGTGTTTAATATCTATATAAGTGTTATATATTGAGTTCGTCATCAGTCCATTGTACGGTACCCATAATACAAGCGTTGATTCTGTGGGGCCGTACAGTTGGTTTGTTCGTCTGGCGATATAAATACCAACAATATGTTACCTTTTGTCCAATATGTGTACGTACACTTAGGTCAGTGTAAACTACTTGTGTAGTTATACCCACTTACATAGAATCGACCCCGCTACAACAATTCTGACCGGGGACACAACGCTAAGAAAATAACCATTACGTTCGGACTTTGATTCCAATACGAAAACGTATAAAGACATGTGAAAATTCAACAATTACGTTCATACGAGAAGTAAAATTGTTTTTCAGCTTCAGCATTTTATTCCATTAGTCTGAATCCGGTTATTTATTGCTAAGCGATTTTAATTATGTTAATTCCAAAATTATTATGTTAGTAAAAATCAACCATAGTGTTTCTTGCCCTTTTCTTTCGGAACGGAACGGTATTCAGAACAGGTGATCAAATCGTAGCATATATTTTTTTGTCATTTTGAAGATTCTTAAGTACTGTAATAGTTTACATGAACAAGAAAATAATTCTGATTCTGATCTGGAGTGCGCTGAATATCTATTACTTACAAAAGTTACATATACATTTAAATAATAATTATGTACAATAGATTTATACATATCTACATGAAAAAACAAAAAAAAACTAAAACTAAACTAAACTAAAAATAAACAAATTAAATAAAATAAAGACGAGGGTATAAAAATAATATTATAAACACAAAAATGCCTCTACATCGTCGTCGATGCCAAAAGTGCACAGCAGGCTGGCCAAGGGCGTATATATAACATATACAATGCGAAACATAACTTCCATACGCGTCCCATTACCTAAGCCTCAATAAATATCCCAAACTCGTGCACCTAATGAAAACGTAAATAATTGACCGGACTTAATACACTAATAATGGGTTATAACAATAATTAGTTCGGCGATTTCGGCCCCGATCCCCGGGGGTCAAGTGGACCGATTGTCCTTTGAAGGGTTGATTAAGATGACCGGTGGGGTTGGGCGGGCGGATTATGGAACCAGCAGAAAGGGACATTCTTTGATCCTAATTGAATTAAAAACTGTATTTTGGGTCCAGTGACAGAATGAAGGCATGTTAGTAGAGCGATTGTTTTGGTCTAAATATATATCGCCTGACAAACATACCAACTGTACGGTCCCAAACTAAGCAACACTTGTTCGAAATGGACTGGGGTCAATCCCAGTATTAATTACTTTATAGATATAGATATTAATATCCGTGTCACGCGTACAAACATTCGTGCTTATTGATCTACTGGTTTTCCATTTAATTATGTACCTATATGTATTTTATTGTATAGTTCGACCCACTACCATTTATATTTTGACATTCCTATATTACATTTGTAGCGACCTCTTCAACCTCGCCACAAGCTACACAGATGGCGCTGCTGACGACATTCATAACAAGTGACGAGGCTCCACACAATCCTGAAACGCGCTATGAGAGTTTTCGGAGCACGTAACATATACAAGATCCCAACAATAACCGTCGGGGCATAGCGGCCGCCCCGCCAGGCATGCCACCCGCCTGGCTGGAAGATCGTCCCTTCCCTTTTCTGCTCAAACATGTATATAGAAAAAAAGCAGTGATAGCCAAGTTGGTAGAACGCTTGCCTCGGTAACGAGGATCGCAGGTTCAAACCCCGGCTCGCACCTCTAGGATTTCTGGATTTCATGTGCGAATCTCATTTTCAACCACGATTATCACTTGCTAAACGGTGAAGGAAAACATCGTGAGGAAAAACCTGCATATCTGAGAGAACCCCTTGAAAGATGTGTGAAGTCCGCCAACCCGCATTGGGCCAGCGTGGTGGACTATGGCCTAATTCCCCTCGAATTGAAGGGAGCCCCGTGCCCAGCGGTGGGACATTAAAAAGGGCTGGTATTGTAGTATTACTGGTGTAAAGGTACCCATCTGTCCAGCATCTCGTCTCTCATCTATGCCGGGGCCATAATGAGCCCAGAAAGGGAAGGGTTCGGGGCGAAGTTTAATGCGGGCAGTACCTGCCGTTCGTTGGAATTAACACAACTTTGTTATTTGTTCGCCGACGCTTTTTTAAAGTGATAATTGCAAAGTGGTTTGTCCTGCACCTTTTGATGTGCCGAATGGCTGAGGGTGGGTGGCGTATGGTGGAATTACGTGTACACTAGTACACCAAATCCATTATTTGGATGATAAGGTACCTTGGCTCAAAATCTGGTGTCAATTGATATGTCGTAGTGTAGTGTGTGCGCCTCGCAAGGAGACATATGGGCACTCATATTATGAACTTTTGCAATGTACTGCTAGTCGATAAAAACAAGAAATATTAGCACGGGCTTTCCGTCAATGCGAGGGAGACAGGCCTTAGTCAACCACGCTGGCCCAGTGCGCATTTGTTGCTTTACACGCCTTTCGAGAGGTTCTCTCAGACAAAAAGCCAGCCCGCTCAGTTTGCTGGATCTTTGGAGATGTGGTCCCAATTCGATGCGGTAGTAGAGCTAAGATAAAAAAATTATAAATGTAAATTTTCTAGCATATAACGTCGTCGTATGTACTTGCTTCGTAGGATCAATGACATACAGATATTTTCTTTGATATATCATCACGTCTGAGGAAGCATTATAAAGAGGTGCATTGTTTTACACCTATATTCGCATATATTAAAGGCCCCAATGAAAAGCTTGCGAATTACACAAGAAAAATGTAAAATGTTATTTAGACATAAATTTGCATGATTCGGGAATCGAAACTACGACCCCATGATGGTGACACTACATTTAAAACCACAACCGATGTGATACAGTGATAATGAATTTAAAAAAAAAGCCTGCCCTTGAAATTTATAGCAGCCTGCGACGCGAGCATCAAAGACAATAATTTCATTAAAAAATTAAGCGACCAAAAGAAATATTCAAAAGCGTAGCACAATGGCCGCCTCACAATACCCGCCGAGTGAATTAGACAAACTGATTATTTGTACCGTTTGTACTTTATCTGTACCCCTCCTTTCTCTTAAAGGATGAAAATAATTACAAGATGAGAGATATTTCCTGCGACGACGGCGCTTTTTTTTCTCGTTTTTTTTTGGACGCTATGTTTTTTTTTTTTCGTTTTTTCTTTGGACTCGCGATCTGTCGCTGTCTCATTGTGTTATCCATCGGTGGGCGAAAGAGTAGCGTGGATAAGATTGGAGTGTTCATTTATTTAATGAATTAGCCGGCTACAGAGCCTAGAACACCGACGTAGGGTTGCCAGCCTATCAGTTTTCTACAGAATACATTTCGGAGAGTGTGCGACGAAATTACACGAGTTAATTCCCCCATCTCCATTCTATCATCGGTCAACAAGACGCACGGACAAGTGTCATCCGTACACTGTGGACATTCCTTCGGTACGTACTAAGCGGTTTGCTTCTACGTTCATCGTGCGAACTGCCAAGGAATGGAACACGCTACCGGCGTCTTTGTTCCCCGTCGACTATAATCTGGGTGTTTTCAAGTCGAGAGTGAACAGGTACCTTCTAGGCAAGTATGCTACATCGTAGATCTCATCGTCACTTACCATCAGGTGAGATCGAGATCAAATACTACCCTATATCGTAATAAAAAAATAAAAAAAATACTTATTGATAAATAGTGGCGTAGCATGGGGGGGGGGGGGGGGTGGCACTTTGCCGGGGGTGGCATTTCACAGGTGGAGGTTAGAGAAAAAAAAAATAAGATATGAAAAAAAATAAGTAAAAAAATATCTTTCAGTGTTTTTTTCGTGACTTTTTTTTGTCGTTACCTCGCCTCAATTTTTTTATAATGAATAGCAAAAATAAAAGGGCGGCAAATTTGAAATCTGCACCGGGTGCTAATGACCTATGCTACGCCACTGTTGATATCCCAAACTACGTAACGATTATAATTATAGGTATGTATCGTATAATAAGAACAGACCATTTATACTTAAGTGAATTACGAAAATATAATTCCGAAAATCGAATCCTCAAGCACCCGGAGCAGAACCAAGCAGACTCAAAATAGAGACTCAAGTAAATAAGCCACACTGGAACACGCGAATCAAACAAAAAATAATAATACAACACTTAAAAAAAATACTTGACCACAAAGTCTAATGTCAAATTGGGAAATTACGAAAGAAACAAAAGAATAAATTGTAGCGTAGGCGGGTAACTTCTAATATAATCGAGAAAGCATGTTGCCACTGTCATTCTAATGTATTAAGCCTATGCTGTGAGCGGGACAAAATACGCTTACGTTAAAGTTATGTAAAAATATTGTGCTTGAGCCACTGTTACATCCACACTATTCCAAACGCAATGCTTTAATTCAATTCTTGGTCCATACTAATTAACCCTTTCCAGACAATTCTTAGCAAAGAGACAATAATAATAAGCCGGCAAATGAACATTAATAAGATGGGCATACTTTGACGTGTACCACTTATTAATATAAATTAAAAAAACCAGAATATTTTTATTCACATAAACATTAATTACAGTACTTATGAATCATCAAAGTTGTTACAAAATGCTAAGCTACAACGTTACCACCCGTTCGGAATACCGTTCCTATGGAGAAGAACTGGCAAGAAACTCCAGGGTTGCTTTTTTCTTAAATATCTTTTACGTTTTTGAGAAGTTGTGGGTATGTGAGCACAATGTTGGCAGGGCTAGGTAGGCTTGAGTCTCTAGTCAAAAAAGTGATAACAAAGCTTGTCCTTACCAGGATTCGAACCCAGGACCCTTGGCGCAGAAAGCAGGGTCACTACCAACTGCGGTAATAAGGTCCTCATTTGCGTAATGCATAATATTTGATAACTTGCCATATATAAAATTCGAAAAGATACTTCTGTACTCAGTTGTTATAAAGTCCGTATTTCCAACATATTTTTCACGTTACTCATCTATAACATATCATCTGGCTTAGGTAGGCGTGTGTGCAGGCAGGCGTGCCGACGGCGCGCTCCGATTGGTTTATCGGAAACCAATCGATAACCAATAACGGCACCCCGCACGTCCGGTCGTAGCGAGGCGACCGTACTGGGCGTTTTATTTCAGACGTTACTGAAAAATGCTTTGAAAATAGTTTATTTTTTTATTGGATTTATTTTCATGTCGCAATCGAAATGTGTTATGTGGGACTTTGCCCTCTAAAGTCACCCGGTATCCGCTTCTAACCATCTCAAGGGCTATTCTAATATCTCTAGAGAGAACATGGGTCCCTAGTACATAATATAATTTATAATAATTATTAAAAGAATATGCATTTGATTAAATTACCATTGATTACAAATAATCCTACAGCAAAATGCAACGATAATATTTTTTTTTTATTTCAAGGAGCTTTTATCTGAAATTCAAACACAAAGTTAATTCTAAAGCTCATATAGCACCATTTATATTTCCAAAAGTTATAAAACACATCGTTAAATCACCAAAGGCGCAACACCCGATATATTCCAGCTCTGTGATCGGACATGCGCATATCGACTATATTTTTTTCCACCGAAGGGCGTGGCAATCGGCTACACATCGATAGCTATCAATGGACACCACGCCTTATCGACTCAGTGGACCAGAGATTATGGACCTTATAATAATATCAGCCCTTTTTAATGTCCCACTGCTAGGCACGGGCCTCCCCTCAATGCTAGGTGGATTAGGCCATAGTCCACCACGCTGGCCGAGGGGTTTCGAGGGGTTCTTACAGACATGCAAGTTTCCTCAGAATGTTTTCCTTCACCGTTTAGGAGGTGATAATCGTGGTTGAAAATTAGATTCGCACATGAAATCCACAAATACGAGCTGGGCCGGGGCCGGTGCGAGCCGGGGTTTGAACCTGCGATCCTCGTTACCGAGGCAAGCGCTCTAACAACTTGGCTATCACTACTATTGTGGACTTTATTCATCATAAATTTAAAGATTTTCTTACCGGCTTTCATCCTTGGTGAACATTCACACCGGTGGTAGAGTGTTTCTTCTTTTGATGCCATCTCCTATTGGAGGGGATCATCATGGCTATCTTAGCTTAAGAGATGGCTGCCCGAAAAAGGGATCTGGTACCCTGGTCTTTAAAATTCTTCAACCAGGATGTGCGTCTTCGGCAGTACCGTTTCGATTCAAACTCGATCCGTCAATGATATTTTGAAAAATGTAACGGATCTTTTTGAAAAGAGCAACCATGGCGTTTCTCGCCCGTTCTCCATAGGAACGGCATTCCGAACGGGTGGTAAAGTTGTAGCTTAGCATTTTGTAACTATTTTGACGATTTGTAAGTACTGTACATAATGGTTTACATGAATAAAAAATATTCTGATTCTGATTCTGACACATATTTCGGAAGCTGCCAACTCCGGGTCCGGTTCGGGTAAGTATCCAAGCTTCTACTCCGTATAGAAAAACTGAAAACACGTAACAATGTACTAAAGAATACCTTGTGGCGAGTTTAAGATTCAGATTTCATATTGATTGTCTATCTGTAATCGCTAACTGAATTCAGTTAAACATCTTGTCTCCTTAGTTATGGTATTTGGAATGAAATCCCGCTCGCCAATTTCTGCTCCATTCTTTTAAGCCAAAGAGCTAGATAATATAGGATACTTTTTTAGTACATTTAGTTTAGTTTAGTACATTTTCTACTCAGTAATTTATGAGCTGAAAAGCTATAATACTTTCAAAGTATTTCCTGGGCGATATTCGCTTGTCATTTTCAATACCGACACTGCGCAGACTCGAACCGATATTGGTTACCGATACGTGGCGGAGGCGGGGCCCGTCTCGGACATACCTACCCTGAAGAACTGAAAATGATACTGAAACATAGGTACAAGTTAAAGTGGGGTTGAAAGAAATGTATTATGAAAATTGGTTTTACATTTCCATGCAATCATCTCTATAAAATCACCAACATATTGATCTTCTAGAAATTGATATTACTGACTTCCATTCATCTTTTCAGCGTTAAGAAATCAAAGAATTTGATAATTTGTATTTGTTTATAATACGTATCTCGTAGAATGCTTGATGGATTTGGATAAAACTTGAACATAGAGTTGGATCAATTCCTATTTATTTTTGTATTGGGATCGCTACTAGTCTACCTTTTTGGCCGATTTCCGATATTTCCTGTAAGCGATAACCATTTGTTTCCGAGACCCAATATAATGGGACTG
This sequence comes from Pheosia gnoma, assembly GCA_905404115.1. Taxonomy (NCBI): domain Eukaryota; kingdom Metazoa; phylum Arthropoda; class Insecta; order Lepidoptera; family Notodontidae; genus Pheosia; species Pheosia gnoma. The sequence goes on from FR989914.1 coordinate 7,206,676, forward strand.
CCAGTAACATTAGAAAGAGACTTTATTCAATGTGTAGTATTGGCGTAAATAAACGAAATCAATGAGTGACTATTATGTTAAATAGATAGAATTTTTGAGCGACTGAAATGTGGCAATTGCATACATATACATTTATTAATATACACGCGAGTGTTTTATACGTATAGATATACGTGAGAGGAATTGATTCAGATATTAACGTGTAGAATACTGTAGCGACCACTTCAACCGCAACACAAGCTACGTAGATGGCACTGCAGACGCATTCAGTACAATAGACAATTGACGTCACAATCCTGAATCGCGCTATAAGAGTTTTCGGAGCACGTAACATATATACAAGATCCCGACAATAACCGTTGGGGCATAGCGGCCGCCCCGCCAGGCATACCACCCGCCTGGCTGGAAGATCTTCCCTTTTCCGCTAAAATACATTTATAAAAACTTCGTCGCGGCTTAAGTACAAAACGAAGGTACAATAACACGAACAAAGTCACGGGCGCAGCTAACTAGAAAATAAACTTATTAATATAAATAAATAATAATAAAGAAATGTCGCCGGTTAAAACGAAAATGGTGTACCGTGAAATGGGTGAAAGGAAGTAATATTTATGGTCGGCGGGCGTTCTCATTACTTAATGAGAGAGCGGGTTAATAGGCATTATGTTTGCTTGGGGATGGAAGAAGCCAGGACTGTGGGGCGACCAGTGTGACATGTGGGGATACATCACTGGAGACTCCCATCTCTACGAGCAGCCTACTCGCTTCCACTAGCAACGCCGATTCTTACGCTCTACATATTTTTCACGGATCTCTGTAAAAGGTGCATGCTATATTACATTACAAAGGTATGAGAAATTTGCAAAAACACGGATGATGTTGAATTTTGAGTATTTTTTTAAATTAATATCGCTAGACGAACACATTCACTATATGGTCCCACACTAAGCAACGCTTGTATTATGGGTACTGTACAATGGATTCAGGAGAACTTAGTATATAATACGTATATAGATACTAAGCAGCCATGACTCGGGTACAAACATTCATGGTCATCACACAAAGATTTTCCATACCAGGATTCAAACCCGGGACCCGCGGCAGAGAAGGCAGTGCTACTACCATCTGCCCTAATCAGGACGTTCGTCGAATCACCTTATAATTTTGAGGATGACTAAAACTAAACTAAAACATTAATTAATTGTTTTATTGAGTTTACCTAATTAATCATTTTGCAGACATTTTAATATTATTTACTTCTTGATGTTACTTAATTATTATAAACTTTTATCATCCTACTGCTACATTGTGCAAATTTACACACGGTTCAAGTCTTGACCTTTAGTTCCGACTACTCGACGCTAGATGGCGTCACTTGTATTTCAGTTTTAGAGATTGCTGTAAATAATAAAGGTATTTAGGTAACGAGAATAGCGATAAGATTTATACTTAAAAAAAATTACAGGCAATATTTGTCATCGACTATAACTTAATCTTTTTTAGAGGACGCTATAGTATAGTTATTTGTTATCTATTGATTTTGACAGCTTACACCCTATTATACGAGGTGTAATTTTTTAAAAGTATTTTTTTTAAGTTATACCTATAGCATTCCCAAATAAATAATTCAAATTATTAGACATTTTACTGTAGAACCACGTACTAAGAGCGCGGTGAAATGCTAACGGTTCGCTTTCTAAAAAAAATACCAAACTTAATTTATAAAATCCATATATTGATTTCTTATATTTACGCGAATGCTACACATTGAAATAAAACTATTTTTATGGATTCTATCGCGTTTATTTTTTGTTTTTACGTACAATTTTTTTAATAAGAAAGTTGAATAAAAATAAGGGAGAAATTATCACAATTTTCCATCCTGATCAATATGATAGCTACTGAACATTAACGAGTGCATTTTTTGACCTACATAAAAAAAATATGTCATCACATTATTCGAAATAAACATTAAACAATTCGTATTTCAACAATTATTTATAGCCCGCACACATATCACACGTATCGCTGAGGATACGTAATAGGTGCGTGAGCGGCAAAGATGAATTTATTGCGACGGGAATAAATACAGAGCGTCGCGCGCGAAATTTAAATTTGCTTTTGTGGTTCCGCTGATGTATTTGAAAATCTATACCTACTAATAGAGAACAGACACTAGGACGTCAAACAGCTCAGTCCTCCCGTGACCAAGGTTTCTGTAAAGCATCCGATACGTCGGGAACGTAAAAACATAAAATAAACGCGATAAATTCTGTAAAAAAGTTTTAGTTCAATATTTAATTTAAATAAAGAAACTAAATTAGGCGATCTAAACAGCGGGTGTTAAGAAACCTACCGTTTGGTACGGACCCTTAAAACAAAAGTGGGTAAAAAAGTGACACATTTCGCGGTGTGTACACCCACAGAGACAGGTTGATGCATGTTCGCCGAATTAATTCCGTTTTTGTCGTATTTAGACCAAAATTACAGATGTCACCCTTCTTGGAGTGAAAAGAATTTATTGATACAGAAGAAAGAATTAATTTCTTACTCTACGTACAATAAAAAAAAAATGAAATAAAAATTAATTTGACGGATTGTATCACGATTATTTTATGTTTTTTACGTTCCCGACGTTTCGGCTGTTGTACAGCCACCATAGGCACGGGAGGACTGAGGTGTTAGACGTCCTTATGTCATAGTTAGTAGAACTGGGGTACCCTTAGATTTTTTTTTTTTTATTACGTTATAGGCAAGTATTTGATCTCAATCTCACCTGATGGTAAGTGACGATGAGATCTATGATGGAGCATACTTGCCTAGGTAGGAAGGCGGCAGTAGATCGAGACGCAACTGATCTGACCCGCCATCCATGAATGGCAACACCGAACATCATGCCGGAACACGGCTAGGCCCCTTGGCGACATGGCTTTGTTCAGTGGGTGGTGACTAGCCACGGCCGAAGCCTACCACCAGTAGAGTTGTCACCTGGTTGGCACCACCCAGGGTCACGTGTAGGGTATCTCGAGGGTACTTAATTCTCCTACGGACGAAGGTGACTCAACCCCAAAAAATTTATTAATTTATTAATTTAGTTCTCGCTTGCGGTCCGATCTACGCAGAAAGTGCTCACAGTATCTTGAGGTCTTGCAATGATGCGCTGGGTTTTGTATTTAATTATATTAATTACTGGATCCCAAGTCGGTGGTAGCACCCAGCCATCTTCCCTATTGAAATTAGGATGTTTTTAATTTCAATGGCCTCACGTATAATCCTCGGTCGGAATCGGTGTTCTTTTGCGAGGGTATGTTATATTAAAAAAACTCAAACCACTAAAAGGTGATAGGTGATAGGTGGAGATCAATTTATAAATATTCGATTACAACTGCATGGAGCCTTTATGACATAACATATTAAACTGCTTAAATCGGTAACTTAACTAACATTATAATCACAATAAACAGAGTATGAAGACGAAAAATCGTCAAACAATAACTTTGGGACTTATCCGTTTCTCTAGCAATAATTCATTCGGCAACAATGGCACTTGGATGTACCAAGTTTCGGTACAGGTTCTGCGAAGGAGTCTGAGAACAATACCGAGAGTTATAGCTCCTTGCGTCCGGGGGAAGCAGGAAGGCTTGGAAAAATGGTGCTTGCGAGCAAAATCGCGATTTACTGGTTAAAACTGCCTCCTTGCCATGAACTATTAGTGTGACTCAAATTAGGACCTTAATTGTAACATTATTAGTATAAAAAAAAAGCAGTGATAGCCAAGTTGGTAGAACGCATGCCTCGGTAACGAGGATCGTAGGTTCAAACCCCGGCTCGCACCTCTGGGATTTCATGTGCGAATCTCATTTTCAACCACGACTATCACTTGCTAAACGGTGAAGGAAAACATAGTGAGGAAACCTACATGTCTGAGAGAACCCCTCGAAAGATGTGTGAAGTCCGCCAACCCGCACTGGGCCAGCGTGGTGGACTACGGCCTAATCCCACTCGCATTGAGGGGAGGCCCTTGCCCAGCAGTGGGACATTAAAAAGGGCTGGTATTATTATGTAATATTATCTGATGAGCGTATTAGCGCAGTTGGTGGTGCTTTCTGTGCTGAGGGTCCTTGGTTTGAATCCTGGTAGGGAACAATATTTGTGTGATGAGCACGAATGTTTGTACCCGAGTTTAATATCTATATAAGTAATATGTATTGGGTTTGCCCCCAGTCTATTGTACGGTACCCATAATACAAGCGTTGCTTAGTCTGAGACCGTATATTGGTGTGTTCGTCTGGCGATATTTATTTATTTACATTCGGTCGGTACACACGTCGTATTTTACCGGGTACAAATAAAAAAAGTCGTATGGACAATATTGTAAGCTTATGCTGAACCATATGCCTGTACTTACGTTAAAAGGACTATATGACACTGTATCCAATTCGCCACGTAAGATGTACAGTATCTTAACACAATCAAAAGTAGTACCAGAAATTATGTGCCCTTTATAGGACATAAGTCCACAAAAGTAGAATAATATACCGAGTGTCTCTTACCCCTTCTATAGCACCGTTTTTCCGATGCTAAGGAATGTAGAATGACGCCATTTCGAAGATTTACACCGCACGTATTATTGCCAGCCACGGCCCGAGTCGCGCGGTGTGTTTACACACTTAGAATACTGGTTTTATACTGGGCCCCAAGTCTGCTGACACAATCGATTCATAATCGAACAGCAACCGCATAGTAACTGTAATTTTTTAGAGATATTGTATGGGATATCTGTTACTTTTGACAGTTACTATGCGGTTGCTGTTTGATTATGAATCGATTGTGTTAGCAGACTTGGGGCCCAGGGCATCACTGAACAAAATATAGGAGTAAAATTAAAAAGTGGAAGAATTTTAAAAAGTGGCTTGAAACTATTGACAGCTACATAAACAATACATTTCTAAAGAAAGCTTACTCTATGCATGTTACAAGAACATGCTACGCCAGGTATTCTCTCGGGACATATCAATACTCCGTCATTCCTGTTCGACTGATGAGATTGAAGTTGTCAATTAATGGCAACACTATTCGTGACGTAGTCTTGGTCCATCGTGGGAAAAGAATATCTAGCATATTTTTTTACCATAGTTTAATTTAAGTAGATATTTCTTCTTATTTTTTAACTAGCTGTTACCCGCGACTTCGTCCGCGTGGTATTTAACAAAGACACAACCGTTGGTAGCAGCCTGCTCGCGCGTTCTGAGCCCCCGAGACGCATTGCAGGTTGTTGCTATCAAACTTAATCAGGCGCAGCGCTGCAACATTGTTTTTTTTTTTCGTGAGATCCTATTTTTTTTCTAAAATAAAAGTAGCCTAAGTTACTCCTTGTTACATCAGCTATCTGCCAGTGAAAGTCCCGTCAAAATCGGTCCAGCCCTTTCAGAGATTACCCGGAACAAACAGACAGACAGACAGACAGACAGACAGACAGACGGACGGACAGACAGACAGACAGACAAAATTTTTAAAAAAGGTTGTTTTGGTATAGGTACCGTGTATACATCCAAATGCATTTAGTAAAAAGCGGTTATTTTAATATTACAAACAGACACTCCAATTTCATTTATATGTATAGATGTTGGCAATTGGCTACAAAATAGTGCCATTTTTGTCCGTCGTTTTTTTTTTAATATAAGCACCCCTGATGGTAATAATGATGTTCACGACGATGATGATGATGATCAAATTCCTTTACCTCTGTCAGTAAAGCTGTGGACACTTTACTGAAAATTTTCCACAAATTTCCGTTTTATATTGATTTCTTATATTTACGCGAATGATCAATTTCCCGCGTGTGAGAACGCGAACTTTATTATTATTTCTGAACGCACCGGATTTGATTGCGTCCTGACTCTATGCCAATAATCCTCATTGTTTATACTACTTTTACGTTCGTACACAATTACATTCAATTAATATTAATTGTGGTGTTTCATTTAATTAATATATACTATACCGCGAAAAAGGTATTAATAGTTAAAGGTATTAATATGTTTTCATGTAGCTACAAATGTTTGTGAAACGGTGGAGCCATGGAATATCTTAGAAGTTTTACCCCCGAATTTATAGGCGTTTACTTTATCGCACGTCATACAGTACTGCGCACAAGTACTATATGACCTTTAATAATTAATTTATAATAATATTACAAAAAGTGTTTTCAATTGTATTTTAAATCATAAAATTAATTCGCGGATTTGTGTCTCGGACGAAAATTGCAGTTTTTTTATTAGCCCTCTTGCAGCCTTTTTTATTTAGAATTAAAAATATTTAGAATAGATTTACTCAACATTTTGGTAGCGTATTCTGTACACGTTTTAAAGAAGTGTGTTAATTATCGCTATAGTTAATTTATGAAGGTATAATTAAACTCGGGATAGTCTCGCATTCTTGCGTGTAACAGACATTAAACTGTTTCGCTGTCATATATATTTATGTGTGAAAGTTGCTCGGATGAAATATCGATCAGTAAATTTTATTTAAAAAATCATTAAATATAATAATAATAACAATTTCAGGTGGCTAACATAACATTAAAATTCTCAAAAAGGGCCGCTACGGGTTGGAGCCATGTCCCCGCGCAAGCCTTCCAAAGATCCGGGTATAGCCGTGTGGTGAGAGACATAATAATATCGCCAGACGAACACACAAACTATAAGGTCCCACACCAAGCAACGCTTGTATTGTGGGTACCGCACAATGGACGGAGGGCGAACCCAGTATATATTACTTATATAGATATTAAACATCCATGACTCGGGCACAACCACTCATGTTCATCACACAAAGTTTAACCCCACCAGGATTGGAACCGAGGACCCTCGCAGAAAGCAGGGTCACCACCAACTGAGCTAATCGGGTCGTCAATTACATATTATACTTTATTTCAATCAAATACGTCTATTTCTTGTGACGTGAAAGTAACCACGAATGTCGAAGATCGCGTGGTCTGTACCTCAAGCACAAACCTTTTTACTTACCGCTACGGTATCGTAATGTCTTCCATCCATCTCACACCACAGATTTCATAAAGACGTAAAACAGTGACAGCATGTTTCCTCGATGACGTTACGATTACATTAGAAGTTCCTGTAAGTCAAGTGCGAGATTATTCGTAGGTAACTGTATAGTTCATAGTCTACCGTATTTAGACAGTTTGTATGGAGAGTGGAAAAGTGCCTCTAGCGGACGGTATTTGAAACTTTCAATTCTACATACAAAATGTCTAGATACGGTAGACTATAAAGTATACTATAAAGTATAGAATAGAAGAAGGAAGATGATAGGCAATCTCATACGACGATGATACCTTCATAAAGAACATCATAGAGGGGAAAATCGAAGGAAAACGTGGACGAGGAAGACCAAGAATAAGCTACATGAGTCAGATAAAAGAAAGGATCGGTGTCATGTTTTATAGGGAGGTGAAAGAAGTTGCTCTGGATAGACACAGATGGAAAGAGCTTCATCAGCTACACCGACAAGGGTCTAACCCTTAAATTAGAAGAAGAAGAAGATAAAGTATACGGTTCGCTTACGAATAATCTCGCACTTAACGTACTGCTTACTGTACTGAGCGTAAGCCTTCACGTGGTCTAGACTCTCTTTTTCGTGACATCCATACGAAGACGGGCTGACGTCATTCAAACCCATTCACTCTGAAATGTATTGCCACTAATTATAATCTTTCGTTATAATAACAAGAGAAATCGCCAAACGAACCGTAACTAGCTCTAAAGGCGTCTCTATCTTGTGGATAAACGCTAGAGATGTCACCAAACGAAATTAAATCCCCACATTGCGCTGGATGCTAGCGATTATAATTTATTACGAATAAATGAAATATTATGAACGCATCGGCGAACCGCCCCGACAGCGCCACTGGCAATGGCGTTTGCTTTGTTGGCTATGGGATGGGGGGATGTCGATATCGATAAAATTAAATTTAAATTGATTTGTATAACATAGGATTGTAATGATGTGTGTGTTCACGTTATGTCACATGATGTTTTAGGTCGGAACACTGTGCGATATAAATATTATGTACTAGTTGTTTAATTTGGTATTTTATTAGCATTATGAAATGAAAATACAAATCGAAATGTCAAAAACAAGCAAAAAACATACAATTATATTAAACTGCTAGGAAAAAAGATAAATTATATTATAAAAAAAATTAAGTATGATTAAATTTGTAACGGAAATTTTAGAATTTGATCTCGTTATAACACCTTGTCTTGCAAACGAATCAACAAATTATTCAAATCACAGTCTGCATTGTGGACGTTTTCCAGATAAATTGATAAAAAGCCAGCTCTCTCTAGCATGGCACCTTATACTATTCACAAAAAGTCTGTTAATAGAATTGCACCGATTATTACTCCAGTAAAATAGATAATCAATATTATCCCATTTGTATCCCCCATGAAAGTGTTACTAATGTGAAATTGTAAACCATAAATTAATAGAAAGATTTAATCCATTTACAGTGGAATTACAAACCTCGACTTTTTTATAATTATTTTGAAATACCGATAAATCCACTAAACTTCATAAAAGTTAAAAATGACTGACGTTCATTCCGTAATTTTTCGGAACGACTATATATTTTTTAATACATATCTTTAAATATTATCGATATTATGCTGGTGACATCACTAAGCCCCCTAGCAGCCGACTTCCTTCATACTCGCGGGCACTCGCTCGTACCGTGCCTTTGTCGGGAACAATTGTCGGCAAATTAGAAACGAATTGAGTTATTTTATATCAACCGGTAATGTAGAGCGCGGTTATTGTTTATTAACCGACACATAATGAACGCTACTGTTTTCCGCTGATGAGATTGCGAGAGTAATTTGTTTTTTTAATGACGATTTTCTGTCGGGTCCTCGGGCAATCGGATTAGTTGTTAATAATTAAAAAAACTTTAATATTGTTAGAGGAACACAACAGCTGTATGAACAATAAATTTAAGCAATGCTTGTATTGTAAGTAACGATGGGCTGGGCGATCTTAATAACACCCAGACAAAAATATAATTTTCAAAATTAGCTTGGGCTGAATATTTTTTATGATGTTAAAATAACATACAATGTCACGCATTGATTTAAATAAGGGCATACCTACCTAGTTCTTAAATTGTATAAGTTATTGATTTTTTATATTTACGCGAATGCTACACATTAAAATAAAACTTATTTTACTGATTTTATCGCGTATATTATATTATGTCTTTAGGTTCCCGACGTATCGGCTAATTTACAGCAACCATGGTCACGGGAGGACTGAGGTGTTAGTCGTCGTGACGTAAAACCATAAAATAAACGCGATAAAATCTGTAAAATGAGTTTTATTTCAATTGTATAAGATAGTTTACGTATTCCTACGTATGTACTGCATAGAAGTCTTCCAAAAGAGAAGATTCATTTCTTCATATCGCATATATAGACGAATATCATGATTTATGTAGCAGATTTTATTGACAGTAGCACTGTGGAGAGCATCGGACAGATCATATTTCATACTTTATTCGACATATTTCTACCCTTTCTCTTTAGGGCGGAATATGCAAGGCGAAGGGCGCATGTAAATTCACTTTTTGAACGTTTCACGGCGAGTTATTCTCCTTGTGCTGGGCTTAAATAATGCCTCTCCCAATCTTGTTGATGTTGTAAAAGGTACTAAAGGAATAAAGAAACCGTAGAAAAATTTATAGCAACTACTGAACTTAAATACCGTCAATCCGTATAACAAATTTTCGTGATGTTCAATGAATCTGGCCACTTTTATGGGACTTGGCTCACCGATCCTACCTTGCTACTTCTGTTAGCCAGGATCCATAGCGATGACCAACGAGACGTTAAGCCGCTCCTATACAGAAGAACGGCCAAGAAACTCCATGGTTTCTCTTCTTAAAACGATCTGATACATTTTTATATAGTGCATTATTATGGGTATGTGAGAGCAATGTAGGGACGGATAGGCAGGCTTGAGTAGCTACTTAAAAGAGTACTAACTAAATTTTCGATAGATACCCGGCCTCTGTGTGGGAGAGGGCCGGGTTATGTGGGATTCTTACCCACTAAAACCCCCCCGGTGGCCGCCTTCGACACATGTTGGAGGGGCTCCGGGATCTCCAAACGGAACGCACCGGTGCCCCTCTTGTGCCTCGCCCCCTTATGGGGGCCCGTCTCGGGGAGCAGATGCTTGCTCCCCCTGCGCCCTCGCTGCGCACGGCGGCGGGGAGCCACGCCCGCCGCCGTCATCCTCAGGAGTCGTCATCGTCACCGGACGTCCGGGGCCCACACCCCAGTCGTCCTCGACCCCGAGGGTAGCCCGTTATTTAAGGCCCTGGGCATCAGGGCCGAGAGTACTAACCCTAAGGTGTCTAACGTTGGGGTTTGGACAACAATAAGATCTGTCTTGTATTCTTTTATACATTTGACCTGAATACGTCAACAAAAATATAAAATAACTGAAAACTACAAAAATGTCTCGCAAATATTTTCAGGCACAACCCCGTCGATATAAACACCCCCGCGAGGGTAGTTGCGACAGATTTATCCCCAGTATATCATACTCTCAATGCGTCCTTGGGATATGACGCGCGAAATATATTATCATCCGATTGCCGAGTCCGCCCCTGTATACTTCTAGTACGATCGACTTGGGGATAGAGTAGTTTTGATTTCGTTTTTGTTTTATTTTTGTTTGCACAATACACGGACTTGTTAGAATGTACAGACAACACGGCGTACGATACACGGTGAAGCCTTAAAAAACCTCTGGTCTAGCGTGTAAACACACACACTGATGCAGACTTATAAAAAAACAATGTCCAGAACTTCTTATTCTATTTCCATCCAACATTTACTAGGCAAAAATATTTTTTTATATGGTAACATTAACTAGTTTGATATTACATACTTTCTATGGTCTTCATTTCGTATATTTGTAGTATTTCTTACGTAATTGGACATCAATTTAAATATAATATTCAGATCGTTTATTAATATTTAAAATGTATTGCTAATTTTATTTATGATTTACTCGTTGTATTGTTATGCTGATTTTTTTATATAAAAATAAAAAAGTCATTGAAATAAAACTAATGTTACAGTTCCCGACGTTTACCTAGGTCGACCTAAGTCCTCCCGTGACCATGGTTGCTGTAAAGCAGCCGAAACTTCGGGAACGTAAAAACATAATATGCACGCGATAAAATCTGTCAAATTAGTTTTATTTCAATGTGTAGTATTCGCGTAAATATAAGAAATCAATAAATAAAAAAAGTCTTTGAAAATAATATACATTTAAAACAGGAGAATAAATAATATTTCCCGTATATCAGGACATTAACTTACATGAATATATAGTGTACATAAAATAATAGCAACAGCAAACAGCTAGTTACTGAATAAAATAAAAATAAGTAGCATATACAGAACCATTTTTCGTTCCTTCAATTCCCGCTTGCCCATCTCGTCCTGCATAGTGCGATAACATTAATTTATATTCTAATGTAATTTATTTCCGAGCCTTCCTTTCAGGTATTTACTCTTTGGTGGTCGTGGTTTTCTTTGTGTCCAGCGGTCGGTGTTCGGATCCCGTGAAATTATGAAAAATTACAGACATCCCGCCTCGTAAGGGTACTGATCAATTTTTGAGATGACTAAAATTTGAATTTAGAAAGATTTTTATCAAAAGTTAAATCACACCTTGATGACCTGATTAGGGCAGTTCGCAGTGACCCTACTTTCTGAGCCGAGGGTCCCGGGTTCGAATCCTTGTAGGGACAAACTTTGCCACACGAATGTTTGTCCCCGACTCAAAGATGTTTAATATCTATATAAGTATTATATTCAGGGTTCGCTCCCAGTCCATTGTACGGTACCCATATACAAGCGTTGCTTAGTGTGGAACCGTATAGTTGGTGTGTCTGTCTGGCGATATTATATTATTATGAATTATACCTGCATAGAACCTGCCTTTAGGTACCTATGACATATATCTGTCTACTAAACCATCTGAGAAATGGTAAAAAAAGTTTTTTTATATGTTAGAGTTTTCTAGTGTTGTTCTTCACAATAATGTTTAGATGTTACTCATGTACGCTTGCTTGTTGAGGCCCCCTACTCTACATAATTTACCTACAGCCAAGCTAAGAAATATCACCTCGCTACTAGCACAAGGAGCGGATTAATATTTCCTACATTATTTTCATCCCTTACACGCTCGCCAACAGAAAATGATCTATGTACCGGCGTCCAGAGCCCCCGGTAGGAGCAACCCTATTCTTATCCCTCACTGTATAATTATAATTATTTTAATATGCAAATAATGATAATAAAATTTCGTACGTTTTTGTTTTTGTTTGTGGCCGAAAGCTTATTGGGTTATACTTAATTATATTTAGAAGGGGCAAGGGCCACCCACCCTTACCTGGGCCATCCCTTAATTTTTATTTATGTCTACACGTTAATTCACTCTTTGCGCATATTTTAAATTATGAAGTCTTTATATTCATAAATGATATTACTTGTGCCGGCGAATATGACGTTTTGGGTTGGTCAGGAAAAACATTGTTTATTTCTTACTATATAAGGTTTAACAAAAATTGTGTAATTTATATCAACTGATGAATCAGTAAGTAGTAGTAGTAGGATCACATTTATGTACAAAATTATTGTGTGAATGATGTTTGAGTTTTTTTTAAACAAGGCGATCCAGTAGCGTTTGGTCGTGCGCTCAGTACGGGGTGTAATTTTTTAAATGTCTTATAATTTAATTTATTTTTTTGGAAATATAACCTACTTTTGGCCCTGTTAAAATATTTTACACTATTATTGTTACATCTTATATTGTTCCATATTGTAAAGCATGAAGGATGTGACAATTTTTCTTAACTGAAAATATCCTATACTGCGTGTATCAAAAATTTCTTTTCCGTAGATATTACATGTGATTTTTTATGAGTTTTTTTTCTTAAATTCTTGCCTTCACATAATGATTTCAAATGCGCTAAAGAAACGCAGGTTCAATGTACAGTATACCCTTTCTGATTCACGCTGTATTATCAACATTTTACAGAATATCAACCGCCCGTTATCTCATTTTTTTCAGTCATTTATACGTCTATCATTCAAGATCAACTTAAGCACTTCAGACAATAAATAATCCTAACTTTTAAAAGTGTAACTGACCGAGAGACAAGTCAAACAGAAAAGGGCTTTAAAAGAAAATAATCAGTAATCTGTTCAACCGGGCGGCTGGGAGGGATGGCGTAACACTTAGTGAACCATGAGAAACGATTAAAAATGTTATCTTACAAAAATGGGCCCCTTGTGCAATCGAGCCGAGAGGTGATTTCATTACCGTTGAAGGGTTTATGGAGGGGGGGAGCGCTTTTTGTTATCAAAAGTTGCTGAAAGCGCTGACGGATTGAAAAAAAAAATAGTGTAAAATATTTATTTTAGGTTTACGTCTCTGGATTTTAGGCTTTTCAATCTAATGTCATTATTGAACCTTTTTTATAGACAGAAGACATGATTAGGCTATGATACATCTAGTTCTGCAAATTTAAATAAAATAAACGTGCATTAAAAGTTACCACACAATTTATCATCTCACATTTTCAACCATCAAGGTCATCAATACATACATGTACTTATTTACCTATCCTTTTCAAGGTCATCAATAAATAAATTTGTTTTTCCATCATTTTCAACCATCACGGTCATCAATAAATACATGTATATACCGACCTCTTACTATGAAGTCTTAGGTTAACCTAACACATCAAGCAAGTTGGCAGGATCGTCAGGTGAACTGAGTTAATTAATAAACGCAATAATTGGCCGCCGCCGGCTGTTATTGGGAGCTGTCATAACATTTGGGTCACGACTCTGCATCCTACGGCATACGGGGACGTATGGAGTTGATACATTGTAGTGAGGATTGATTTTTATATGATTTTTTTTTTATTACATTATAGGCAAGTATTTGATCTCGATCTCACCTGATGGTAAGTGACGATGAGATCTACGATGGAGCATACTTGCCTAGGTAGGAAGGCGGCAGTAGATAGAGACGCTACATTCACTAGGCACATGCAGCGCAACTGATCTGACCCGCCATCCATGAATGGCAACACCGAACATCATGCCGGAACACGGCTAGGCCGCTTGGCAACATGGCTTTGTTCAGTGGGTGGTGACTAGCCACGGCCGAAGCCTACCACCAGTAGATTTGTCACCTGGTTGGCACCACCCAGGGTCACGTGTAGGGTATCTCGAGGGTACTTAATTCTCCTACGGACGAAGGTGACTCGACCCCAAAATTATATTGTATTATAACATATGCACTGGGAAGAGGCTGCAGGGGGTACTTGCACCCTTGTCATGGAAAAAAAATCAGATGAACAATTTTTTTTATTATTATCAAATCTCAGTAGCGCCAATAGATGGGAAAACTACGAAAAGAACATTTCAGACATTAGTCCGGGTGATAATTGAATCTATAATCACCTGGAACAGTGAATCGAGAAGTTTACGCTCTAACCCCTAGACTATGAATCCTCAAAATTGGGACTTATTGCACTGTATTTACATCTAGTTTTATTGTTACTCTTCATATACCTAAGCAGTACGTTACTACTTAGTTATATAAGCGGTAATAGTAGTTGAAATAAAACTAATCTTAAGGATTTAATCGCGTTTATTATTAGTTTTTTTACGTTCCCGACGTTCAAACCCGTCTCTGGTTCAAACTCTGACACTAGGACGTCAACCACCTCAGTCCTCCCGTGACCATGGTTGCTGTAAAGCAGCCGAAACGGAACGTAAAAAAATAAAATTAAACGCGATAAAATCCATCATAGTATTCGCGTAAACATAAGAAAAGGTAATATTGGTTCTTATGGAGCTAAGATTAAGTATCAAAACCGCTAATCGTTGTACACAATCGTACGAGTTAGTCGGTAATAGCCTTTGGGTGCAATCATAGCGCGCCGGCCAGCGCCTCCAGTCTGAGCTACACGTTGTTTGCTTACGATGTAGTCTTCATTAGATCAATTTGGCTACTAATTAATATTTGACTAGCTCAAAATATAGTTTAGTTATTTCAAAATATTTGGAATAGTTCAATAACTGATACTGTACAATTTTTGGGGGTGAATAAAGAAAGCTATTTTTAAACTTAGCGGTCTTTTCTAAGCAGCTTGTTATCTTATGAATCACATGATATGAAAACTAAGCTAAGCTTGTATTATGGGTTTCGTGAAAGGGCTATGGGTGATCTCAGTAATTTTCTGGGTGTTACTGGGAGAAAACAAAAATATGATTACCAAAATGTATTCTATGCAATGAGCTGAGCGGGTTACATTCAAAGACGGTGAACCAAACTATGGCCGATATAACAATTATTTATTTAATAAACATATGGTATACAGGTTGCTAATGTAATAGTCCCATAGATGCTAGATTAATATAAAAAAAAAACTTAAAATGAACGCCTCGTAGGAATGCGTTGGATGGGAGTAGCTGAGGACCGAGATGTGTGGAAGTAATTGGGGGAGGCCTTTGTTCTTCAGTGGACGTCATTCATCTGATGGATGGATGGATGGCTGATAGAGAACCGAACACAAAGCACATGTTTACTGGGTAATCCTATGTATGTCCCAAAACTAATACCATAACAAACGGAATAACATTACTCAACACAATATCCTCAACACGAAATTTTTACACAATTCAGACCTCCAAAAATTTATTATAGGCAATAATGTCGGGAACAGTCCCAGAGCATTACTAATTAATGTAAACACAGAACGATTAGGAGTCAGAATAAACACGCGGAATGGCCTGCGCGAGCAATAAATACCTATAATAATTTTAATTACTCGCCGAAAAAAAGACATTAAACAGACCAAATGATAACGGTAGCACATTGCAAATGAGTAAACGCAATATGGCGGAGGGGCGAACGGTGAAATAATATTTTTAAAACGTATATAATATATATTAGCCGGTGGAAAAACAGGTCCGCACTCCGCGAGGTCATCAGAATAAATAAATTATGATATAGTGGGGAGTTTTTAGCCGCTCTCCCATCTCCGGTTGGACGGTGTGAAGAGTTGAGATAAATAGACGCGACGCTGTATTTTTTTTATAGAAATATTTATAGTCGCTCCTTACATTACTACATATCAACTCTGGTCGGAGTAAAAGGAGTTTTTAAAGTACCTAATGTGTGTCCCACTACTAGGCTTCTGCCTAGCAGTGGACCACACACCCCCTTGATCTCCCCTCGATTTAGGAAATACAAAGAATTTTCTAGTAGAAAAGTGCTTTAAAGTACTATAATAAATAGATGAATTGCCTATTAAATTTAGGTATAGTTTTGTCATTTTAGCTATAGTTTTTTCATCACATATCACAGTAGTTTTGTAAACATTATTTTAAATTATTCTTAAAAAAATATAATTTTTGAAAACTTATTTTTGCCGTGTCTAAGCATCCCGCAGTCAACTCAGACGTGGTTTAAACAAAATGTCGACGGTGTCTAATGAATTTATGGTCAGGAACTTGTCCGGGCTTGCGCAATTTTTTCTCCAGGGATAAGATAAAGACCGATAGCTGTGTCCGTGATGAATAGTTAGCGAGCGATGTTATACGAGTACATTACTTGACTTTTCTTTTTTTTGCTTTCCGAAAATTGTGGAACTTGTAGGCTGTTGAATAAGGTATTTATGACAATGGCAATTATACAACAAAGACTGTCAATTACTAAATCAATGGGGGAAGAGGGACCCATCACTCACCAAGCCGATCCGAGCCGAGTCGAGCCGAGCGAGCTGAGCGAAGCTGAGCGAAGCTGAGCGAAGCTGAGGGTCAGTGTGGTCCTCTTGCCTCATTTGTTTAACAATAGATTTTCGCTAAGTATCGCCTAGTTCTATAAATCATTCCAATTAGTAAAAAATATATTGTAAACTATTGATTTCTTATATTTACGCGAATACATATTGAAATAAAACTAATTTTATGAATTTTATCGCGTTTATTTTATGTTTTTTACTTTCCGACATTTAGGCTGATTTACAGCTGCCATGGTCACGGGAGGACCGAGGTGGTTGACGTCCTAGAGTCATAGTTAGAACTGGGGTACCCTGATATTTAGTTGATGTTTGCGGACCGATCTCGCAATGGTGCGCTTACAATCTTGCAATAATAAAATAAAAGCGATAAAATTAGTTTTATTTCAATATTGTAAAGGTCATATCATTACAAACCCCAGTGTGACACTTTTCCATCAAGGATATTTCCGTAGTCATGAATAAGCCTTTTCTATTCACACATATTATGCGTAAATATAACAGGAAGGACCTTTGATGAAGTTAAATTATATTTTTAAAAATAATTATTTGTTAATTTTGACCTTAACTCCTTATTTACCTGAAAATAAAGTTGTCTCATATTCTAAGTAATAGATGATTTATTTTATATCTATAAAATACTTATAAACAGTTATTTTGTGGTTGGCATATGATCTTACTTTTTTTTAATAACTGGAACTAAACTCATCTATACGAGTACTATCGGCATTGGTCAATAATGCCTTCTTTTTCTAGCTTATAAACTCTTGGTCTGCTCTACTGTGTTAATCTCATATTTTGTGTCTACCATTTACAGACACGGCAACATAGCAAATAGCCCATATTTCTGTTAATTACCTTAATTACGAAAAATACATCTTCCTTAACGTCCCATAATCACAATGGGACACAAAATTAGACAGAGATGTATTATAACCACGGACATTAAGGAATTATTATTATGGATTCAAATTTTCAAGTAAACCTATTATAATAAGCCAACAACAGCTTTAAAATAAGCAGTCAAGTCAATATCAGCGGTCAAGTATCTCCCGATGCTCGACACCAGGGCATTAACGAAAAAGGCCCTCGAACACAGTTCCGGTCGGATATATTTTCCACTTGGTTAGGCAATTTTACGGGCAATTGATTTTAGGGGCCCACTCAAAGGTCGGGAGTCGAACCCGGACAATGGCCTCCGATAGTTTATCCGCAGCGCCATTTTGATGGAGCGATACTGATAATGTTAACAGCTTTGTTCGGGTACAGGGTGTTTATATTTCCGATATTTTTTTGTATCAGCCAAAATTGTATTTTATATTATTAGTATTACACCCTGGTTTTTGTGGATATTGTAAACAGCTAGCGGAGTTGATAGCCAGTGATCAACTCATATAAGCCACAAGTTTGTGTCTCACTTCTGAATCGGCGGTGAGTTTGTAGTTTCTTATTCTTAAGCCGAGTGAGTTCTAGACTAGCGCCTCTAAGTGATGACTGAATTTGAGTGTTTTTCCGTTTAGGATTTGGTATTCTGAAACCAAAATCGTCTGCCATATCGTGAGTGTGACTTTCGAGATGACTGTCGAGGTGATTCAACTTTTCAGGTGGTTTTCGAGGTGATAACGATGATTGACTTAGATTAATAATAAATTTGACTATGGGAAACTATAATGTACCTAACATATGGTTGATTCTGACTATTTGTAAGTACTTTGTCGACCCACTTCAATATTATTTATTTTATCAGCTATCCTTTTATTAATATAAATAAACATGATATTTATTCTGGCATCAGCCTGTATATGATGAAAACAAATGAAATGCTGGCGCAATGGGGAGCTACAGGTTTTATATCGATAGTGCGAGTTACGAGAGCTTGTAATTGGACGCAGTAATTATTATGGTAACGACTGGTAAATTGGATTAGGTTTGATTGTATACTGTTTATATGGTCCAGAGTACATTGTATAGCGACCTCTTCAACCTCTCCAAAAGCTACACAGATGGCGCTGCAGACGCATTCAGAACAATTCACAATTCTCCATACAATCCTGAAACGCGCTATGAGAGTTTTGGAAGCAAGTAACATATATGTACGATCCCGACAATAACCGTTAGGCCATAGCGACCACCCCACCAGGCATACCACTCGTCTGGCTGGGAAGATCTTCACTTTCCGTCAATATTGCATTGCGAGGAAAACAAAATGAGGAGGTTACAGCTAAGTTGGTCAAATCGCCCGCAAGATTGGCTCCTTGGTCGTGCATTGGATGGATGAATGAATAATACTACCTGATCTCCTACGCCCTTCAAATGGCAAGTTGGCTTTAGAGGAGTTTATTATGCGATGGTACCGTGGATAGGATTCAGTCGGACCCACGCGACCCAGACTTAGAAAATGATTTACATATTTTTTCTACTTTTTTATATCTTATCTTCTCTCTCTTACAAATTCCATCCTAGTGCCTGTTCTCACTCTACTCCGCTAAGCAAAAACTAGTGTTATAACACCAGTGTTTGTTTTGCAACCATCAAAAACAAGCAGTGATTGGGCTGGTAGAGCCCTCGCCTTGGTATCGAGGGTCACAGGTCTAAACCCTTGCTCGCATCTCTGGAACTTCAGGTGCGAATCTAATACTGGGTCATAATATATCGCGACAAAACCTGATAGAACCTTGAAATAAAACTTATTTTAAGGATTTTATCGCGTTACTTTATGTTTTTACGTTAAATTATGACTGTTAGAACTTCAAGAAAGACGCGTGAAGTCCGCCAACCAGCACCTGACCAGCGTGATGGACTATGGCCTTCCCCCTTCTTATTGTGAGGAGGCCCGTGCTCAATAAGGGCTAATATCATTATAGACGGTCAAAATCTTCACTCCCAAAGGTTATAATTAACCATCCATCTCGCCACCGTTAATCGAGGCCCCGTCCGCCCGTGTGAATAATAATCCCCGCGAATATTTAGTTAATCCGCAACAAAATTGCGATAATATGCGCGGCGGCTTCTTGCCGCGAGTCGCCGGTAATTTATGCCGAAGCACGAACTATAGCGTTTTAACTCCTTCTGAGATAGTGGTTCTAACACCGAGCCGTATAAGTCGGAATTTGTGAGTTTTTAAGTTTGGAATTTGAGAAATTTGAAAGTGTATTCTACTTTCAAATTGTATATTCTTGTCATGCAACTGTCATTCTGGTACGAATGCGAGGTATATTGGCTGAGAAAAAATGTATGGTGAAAATGATTTAGTTCGCCCGCTTGCCAAGTACTTTATTCTGCTCGCCTCAATCAACCTAAGTTCATACTCAATGCTTCGCCTCTAATTATCTGTCTTTTTTTACCAGTATTAGCGATGTCACAATTAATAATTAACCCAAATGGAACAGGAGAAATAAACTAGCTAAGTATAATTTTTATTGATAATTAATCATTTATTAACAAGCTCAATGCTAGCTTAATATATTTTATATGCAATTGAAAATGATATAGGATCTGACTGGCGTATGCTATCAATCAAATTTGTAATGAGATTAAAAAAATTAAAAACCTTTCTTATACGGTTTTTCGCAGCGGCGGCTTAGTGGCGATCCGACTTACCCGAAGCCAAAAAGTGTAGAGTCACGCCTCGAACGACCCCTCCCCGCCCTCCCTCGCCTTGCCCCGCACCCCCTACCGCCCCCTGTGCTGGCTAACTTCATAAGACTATGAATTTAAATACGTTAGTCGATGTCAAAGGGTCGTCGTGTTGCATCGTGTTAGTGGGCCTAAAATGACGCTGAGTGTAGGTACTTATATGGTGGAAGAATTGGCCATGTGAGCTATATCCGAATGACCATTGTCCATTGCTATTGAATAGCATTTTTGGATTGTAGGTATTGTTCCATGTTTTGGAATAGCACCGGTCCGAGGGTTTCTGTCGATAACGTCAAAGGTGACTATTTTTTTTTTTAATAAATATCGCCAAGCGAACACACCAACTATACGGTCCCGCACTAAGCAAGGCTTGTATTATGTGTACAATGGACTGGGGGGATATATACTGGGTTCACACCCAGTATATATATATAATAATTCCAGCCCTTTTTTATGTCCCACTGCTGGGCACGGGCCTCCCCTCAATGCGAGGGGTTTAGGCCATAGTCCACCACGCTGGCCTAGTGCGGGTTGGCAGACTTCACACATCTTTCGAGGGGTTCTCTCAGACATGCAGGTTTCCTCACGATGTTTTCCTTCACCGTTTAGCAAGTGATAATCTTGGTTGAAAATGAGATTCGCACATGAAAAATCCCAGAGGTGCGAGCCGGGGTTTGAACCTGCAATCCTCGTTACCGAGGCAAGCGTTCTACCAACTTGGCTATCACTGCTAAGCTAGTATATATTACTTATATAAATATTAAAAATCCAAAACTGGGGTACAAACATTCGTGCTCACCACACAAAGTTTGTCCCTACCAGGATTCGAACCCGGGACCCTTGGCACAGAAAGCAGGGTCACTACCAACTGCGCTAATCTCGACTAGAAAAACTAACACTGAGAACATACTGTCGGAAACCGCATGCTTTTGGCGTATCTTTTTTGGATGAAAGATGGCGTTGGATGTGGTGGCTAATCATTCCAATAACTTAAAAATCTTTTTTTCAAGTATTACCCACTTAAAAGTGTGTTCCGTCTCGCTCACACCGCAGATATCATGAACGAAAATGACGGTGACATGTTTCTCGATGACGATACGATTACGTAAGCACACCGTTTAACTGTTTGTAACATTGCAGACCTTCGATTGGGGGATCACAGTCCTATATTTCAAAGATTTACACTTACACACACACACATACACTTATTACACACACACACACTTATTAAACACTTACACACACAACACATGACACTTATTAAAAACAATACCTAAATAATCTTGTATCATCAACGCCTCGCAGCGTCATTTTATCGGCGCCACGTCGCGAACTTTCCTTATCACTAGGCGGATTGTTGGTACAGAGAGTAAAAATATTCGGAACACGCCCCCCCATCCAGACTAGATGTTTGTTAATTACTTATTAGTCACTTTTACTTCAAGTTAATGTAACTACTTTAACGACATCTTTGGCGTATTTATTACTGACAAGTGACAGAAGAATATTTGCTTTCGTTAGGACTGCTTCCTTTGTGTGGTATTAGGGACACGTTGTCTGATCCTGTGAGGTCCTAGGTGTAATTTAAAAGTGTTAAGTAGATGATTAAGAACCGTATCCAAACGAACAGCGTAACCCAGCGAGGCGAGCGTTCGCCCGAGGCATACACTCGCACTGCCTCGCTTGAGCTCCATCACCTCTAATTCTGTCTGCTCGGGTGAAGCATGTGCTCGAGCCAGTGAGACAGTGGGTAGGCTAAGACGGCCATCTGGATTTAAAGTTCAAAGATTCTACCTGACATGCGTAGTATTAGGCACATTTTCAAAAGTTTACAGGTTCAGAATGTCTGTACGGACTGTCATAGGTGTTAGAATGTCAGCCGCAATCTATAAATAAGTTATGCCATCATACGGAGAAGAAGAATTCTACTGTACGTCAAGTACGAGATTATTCGTAAGCTAACCGTATACTTTATAGTCTACGAATTCAGGCGCATTGTATGAAGAATTAAAAGTGTTAAATACCGTCCGCTACAGGCGCTGTTTAAATCTAAATGTCTAAATACGTAGACTATGAAGTATACGGCTAGTTTTCGAATAATCTCGCACTCGAAGTACTGTACAAAATATCCCGGTACAGTCCGCTCGTCGGTGATCGATACATAAATACAAGTCCGCAAATTGTCTGCGGTACAGTCGGACGCATTTTCTTTTACGATCACACACTGCGGTTTACGTGTTTCACGAAGATACGGACGATTGTACCAGATGTTCGAATATATTGGTTAGGGTTTGAAGGTGGCATTTTATTGTAACATCAATTGCATAAAATAAATTATAAAGAGAGCAGTAGATTTGTATCAAGATGGTTATACAGAAAATTCGTGAACTCAAAAATTTACCGCATTTTAATTGTATTTGCTGCAATCATTTGGTAAGGATTCCGTGTTTGTTTTTTTTTGAGAAAGAAAACCTTAAAAATAAACGATCAATTCAACTTGAGAAGGCTACATGTAGAATAAAGCCATCTCTTACTTAAAAAGTTTGTGAAAATATGTCTGACCAAAAAAAAATCTTCTTCAGCCATTTTGGACTATTTGGGTAAAGACCTCCTTAACCGTCTTCCCCTTTTATCTATCTTGGAAAACCTTAGCTTAAGTTCGAGGCATTGTTTTCCAATTTTGGTTTGGGTAAAAAATGTCACGTCCAAAATACCATTCTTCCGACATCTCCACAACCGAAGCTAATAGCGATCGCCTAATAGCGGTTGCGCTAGTTGTTGCCCCATAAAGACATCCCTGCCCCGTTTATTGGCCGCCCTCCGGTCAGCCGATAACACCACAATACCACCTACTGTTCGTGCACCGCCTTATATGGGGCAGAGGAGAATCAATTTGGAGATATTTTTGATGTTTGTTTGAGCACCAATCGAGAGAAGAAACAATCTTTTGTTCAAGTCTTTACTTTGTCCAGTTGCGAATATGTCTACATGAGCATCTGGTAAGTTGGGAATGTGTTATTAGGAATTGTAGAGTTGCCACGGTGCTATCTTTAACATGTTTCTTTAAGAGCCCCAAACATGATATATACTTTGAAATGAAACTAAATTTACTTTGAAATGAAACTAAATTTTAAGGATTTTATCGCGATTTTATTTCTATTTTACGTTCCCGACGTTCCATCGTTCCATCATCCTTAAAATTAAGTTTCATTTCAATGTGTAATATTCGCGTAAATGTAAGAAATCAATATGATATATACTGATGAAAATATCCCTCTTTTCCAATACGCAAGAATATCTAACATAGCTTGCGCTCGTCTTGCGGTGCTTCGATGAAATAGCCTAATAGCACTCAAGGATAATGTATCTTCCTATAAGTAAAAGAGTTTTCAGTATCAGATCAGTAAATTCGAATATCACCTCCATCATCCAAGCTCACAAACTTTACCCCTTTATAATAATATGACTACATAGGATCGCTATTTTTGTGTTAAACGAAGTGGAGAGCGCATGACCACGAAGAAGATCAGAATAATTGTCACAAATTACCATTTTTTTTAATAGCTGTTACAAGTAAAATATACTATTGGCACCGACAAACGTACCCTCTTCCCATATGTGAAGCAGGTGACATTAACTTCTTGTAATAATAAATCCAGAAGCTAATCAAAGTGTGGAACTATATACGCCATAATCATCCCTTCTCATCTAGGGGGGTGGCAATGGCTCATAATAATTACGAGTTATGACCATAAAATACGCGGACACATTATTTTTATAACATAATAAAAACATTATGGCGTATCGTGTCGAAAAGATATTGATGGCTCTCATCTAATTTGGATTATGTGCGTAGACATACTTACATGCTAGGTAATGGCTGAAATGATTTGATGTACAGGCATAAACGTTCGGTCACACCTTGGATGGGTGTTCAGTTCTTATGTATCCTTCAGAAGGCACGTTGATTTCAAAGTGATACATCTTTAGTACCGGTACTCAAAAGCCAGAATGATTCTAACATATGGAATATAGGAATCTTAAGTTACTGTTCTAGAATGGCGACCACGAATCGGAAGACGAAGTGTAGGACGGCCCCCCACAAGGTGGACCGATGAAATTACACATTATAATACATAGTAACAAATTTTCCACAAAATAAATAACCTTTCCCAACGACTCAAAAGTCAAATAAGTCAAAGAAGACTAATTCATGTTATTTTTATCAATTTAATCATACCTTCCACTTTAATATTTATCGATGTTACATTCTCTTAAGTAACTCGCCCCCTCTCCCCCTCTATATTAAGATACCAAAAAAAAGAATATTTCTACAGTGTAGGTGATCTTGCGGTAAATTAAAAGCGCCTCAGGGCGATCGGGTAATATTCTCCCTCATTACACGAACAGGGAACGATTGCCGCTTCAGGTGTATTGTGGGGAAAATTCGTGAGATGTGTAGCACTGTGGTGGTTAACCAGGAAAGTTGAAGTTCGATTCCAGTTAAGTCCTTTTTATGTCTTGATTGTATGTAAGATTGGAGATTGGATGTAAGATGGAATAGTTCTTTTCAGCCCGCTTATATCCTAATGCATTAGTTCAAAACAGAACTTTTCCCAATAGGAGTTTCTCATTAACCAATCATAGAAATAGCTCTAGTCTGGGATTTAATGGGACCGCATTCAGTCTGGTATTTATAGTAGGAACGTTGCTCACATTGGGAACAGACAGGCGGTCTGGCGATATTAATCGTTAAATCATGGTTTTACATCATTCACTTTTCCACTTTTACTCTCTACCATACATAGAGTTTACTTGATTTTCCTGTTCAATCTAAAAGCTATCTATCTCTTACCGTCCATTTTATTTCATACTAGCTTCAGCCCGCGGCTGCGCTCGCACTACCACGATGCAACATAGCCTTTAGGACTTAAGGATAATATAGGTTCCTAATAGTCATATTCCTAATAGGTTTAAAATTGGATTTGTAGATCTGGAGATTACCCCCAACATTCAAACTTGATCTCTTTATAATATAAGTATAGATTGAAATAAAACTAATCTTACGGATTTTATCGCGTTTACAATACGTTTTTACGTTCTCCACGTTTTGGCTGCTTTACAGCAACCATGGTCACAGGAGGACTGAGGTGGTTGACGTCCTAGTGTCATAGTTTGAACGGGGGTACCCTCATAGCTGGTAGCTGTAAAGCAGCCGAAACATCGGAAACGTAAAAAAGTATAATAAACGCAATAAACTTCGTAAGATTAGTTTTATTTCATTGTGTAGTATTCGCGTAAATATAAGAAATCAATATAAGTATAGATGTCTTCCTGGCACTTAATTTCACAAATTTTAAGGCTGTAAGTACTTAAAGTGAAGCTACGTATGGCTCATAAACCGCACAGCGAGGTTACCTAGAATAAATTCAGGTTCGCCGTTTCGCTCGCCATAATGAATGCTAAGATTAAGATTTGTGCGCGGCGGGATTGTACTTTTGTTTGCATTGTGGCTGCGGACCCTACACTCGTGTACCGACAGAAGAGACAGGTTGACTTTTTAAATTTTTCAGTTATCATAATTGTACTAATCAACAAATGCTCAAATATGTAGCGCCCATCAAAATTTATGATGTCAAAGTAGCGTCTGTGCCTAATTATCTTATTTTATTTTGTAATAAACATGGCTAATAAAAAAAAATCTAAAAAAGCCAAGCCCCAGGTACTTGCGAGATCAGTTTGTCCCTACCAGGATTCGAACCCGGGACCCTCGGCACAGAAAGCGGGGTCTCTACCAACTGCGCTAATCAGGCCGAATTATTATTTTACATTTAATTTGTTGCTCTACCGGTACTAGGCAACGCTCGGGGCGGACTTGTAATGCACGTGGAACAACAACGGTTGACAGCCACGGGTGGGTTATACCTGCGACTGTCGCGCAGTCTTGCGTTTATTTTGTCGCACGTCAGTAACTCATAAAAAAACCAATCAATCGTAAAATAGATCATGTCTTAATCATGCAAAAATTACCAAATAACTTCGAACGCAGCAGTTACAAATCTGTAAATTTATATAAAATGTATGTCACATCATAGTAAGTTAAAATAAAAAAAAATCAATATAAAGAAACAATATATATTTAAAAAAAAACCAATTTGCTTCATTAATGACGGAGATCAGAGGTTACAAACATAGAACCATTTTAAGTACCTCGTCCTTTTTTAAGTCGTCTAAAAATAAGAGTCAGTTCTATTTTCAAATTGTGTAATACTTAACGAATTTCTCCTCAAACATCTGCGGTACGCTTAAGGCAAACTATATATGGTCGACAACTGTTAATGGAGTCCATTTCTATTAGTTTTTATTATTCGTACACGGACCCCTAACGGACGATTTTCCTTATTGCCCTTTGGTATGCGATGTGAGAATCGATTGCTGGATGTTTTCGTGATGTAGGTACATATCGATTAAATACTTACGTTTTAAGAAAATGTGTTTGTATTGGGCTCTCGAGGGCACTTTTATACGTTTTTATACGTAACTTAAATAGACAGATAAAAGTACGTACCTATCGCTGTATAATTCTGTTCCTAAAATTATTTGCGTATGAAAAAATAATACATACAATCCACTCCAATAACTATTGGCGGTAAATTAACAAAATGGCGGCGCTCAACACCACACAACACAGGATGGAATAAAATCATCATTAATTCGTGTTCGCGACGTAGGTAATGGGCCACTCGTTATTGGCAACAACCTGTGTTTGGCCGAGTGCTGCTCCTGAATTAATCGACTATCTGTATCGTTTGCCGCTCGATTGAGTGCGTTTTTAATAGTCGAACGTTGAATACAGAATCATTGTTTTGAAATTTGAATTCGGAACATAAAAGTCGCCAGCTATAATAATAGATTTTTACACTTAAATAAGTTTTTGCTACGATTTGAAGACCGCGTCATTTAGATCGGCTGATCACAGGTTTGATTCCCGTTAACGGCATAATTCAATACTAAGGAATAGTAGTCTGTGGTCAGTAAAAAATATTTTAGCAATAATCAAGAACGAATAGATCAATTTCGATAAATAATCGATACAATATCCCATCACTAGCAAAACGATATGTCCCATAAACGACAGGGGACAGTTACGACAATACCATACAGCGATCGTTTTAATTATTCAACCGATATTATAATTGTGCCGTCCGGTCATCGCGAATGAATTGCCGCTCAGAATGTGATTATTAACGGCATTGTCGTTGAGTTGGATTTGTTTTTTGTTTACTGTGGGAATATTTGTAGTTTGCCATTGATAGCAATTAATTCAATTATTATAATATAATAATATTTCATATCGCCAGACGAACACACCGACTATATGATGTCACACTAAGCAACGCTTGTACGAGTATTATGGGTACCGCACAATGGACTGGGGGCGAACCCAGTATATAATACTTGTATAGACATTATACATCCATGTCTCGAGTATAAACATTCGTGCTTATCACACAAAGTTTGTTCCCTACCAGGATACGAACCCGGAATCTTCATGGTAGAAGACTTAGCTAATCGCCAAAATTATTTTACAAAGATGTTTTCATTTCAAATGGTTTGCCATTGTGTTTTGATTTCTTGCTCGATTTACTCAGTAGAAGTAATTCATAGGATGAAATGATAGAACTAGGCGACAACAACTAAATATGAGGGTACCCCGGTTCAAACTATGACACTAGGACGTCAACCACCTCAGTCCTCCCGCGACCATGGTTGCTGTAAAGCAGCCGAAACGTCGGAAACAAAAGCATAAAATAAAAGCGATAAAATCCGAAAAAATAGTTTTATTTTCACCTTCTTTGAGTAGTATTTAGTCTCTTTCCATCAATCATACTTGCACCAAACTACATTACATCCAGTAGTGAGTAAACAACAACAAGCTCCCCCACTCCCCTCCCCCACCCCCAAATTAGAGGAATCAATAACTCGGCTAGACGACATTATGTGAGATTTATTAGCCGAGTGTAGGCTTATTAGTTGGCTGAGACATTCGCGGGACGATGCATAGACATACGAAGATCTTAGAGTATACTTCTATACAAAATATTATAAAGCAGTAAAGTATGTTAGTTTGTCATTTTGTATGTATGGAGTAATCTCCGGATTTAGCTGTCCGATTCTAACTAAGCAACGCTTGTATTATGGGTACCATGCAATGGACTCGGTGCGAACTCTTTTAAAAAAAACTTGTTCGCAAAAAATCACATTTGTCATTTTGTCAGAACAATTATTTCTTAAAGTTGGCATTACAATTGTGCTAAAGAAGCCCAGGTTTCGGGCTTAGTATATCCTTTTTGAATCACTTGTATAATTAAAAATGATATTATTGTCGTTGATGCTGCAGCTGAATCAACTTGATATTTTTATTTTTTTTAAAGATCGTTATAGTCCAAATCAGGATTGTAGGGAAAGAAAATTTGAAAATGTTTGTCCGAAATTTTCGGGAAAAGCTGGTTTTGCTTTTTTGACAGGACAACATCTGCCGGGAAAGCTAGTTATAGCCAACAAATATAGACGAAGGTCACAAAATTAAAAAAATTGTTAATAATATATATTATCCATTCTATACCCCTTGCAGTGTCTATGCTAGCCAATATACAAAAGCCGGCAAGAATGCGACAAAGTATTGGTGTATAAAAACCAAATGCTGGCGAGCGCTGCTCGACTCCTCCGACGTTTAATATACTCACGAGTACAGTGGAAAACATAAGCGTTAACTCAAATTATGATACTTAGTACCTCTAGCTATTAAGTAATGACAAAATATACCCTTGTTCCAACTTTTTAATTCCGAAGCAATGCAATTAAGTGTACAAATTAACGCCTTTATCTGTTTGTGGCATCACATTTTCCCGATTAGAAAGGTTTTTTTTACCGTTGGTAAATATATCAGCGATTATGCCTTTGTTTAATTTTAACATAAATACACGTCACGAAGTTTTATATTTTTTTACTTTAACATTCCGACATATGGCTACGTACAATTTTGAATACAAACTTATTAAGACACTTTTGTTATAATATGATATATAGGTCGTACCTAAAAAATTACCGTGTTTTGGGGGACACGTTAAATTAGCGGTCCTGGTTTTCTTTCTAAAATCTTTATTGCACTTAGAATGCTACCCTTAGCCTATTAATAGTACCTAGTTAGAGGTCGGAGAACGGGCGGCAATCACTGTAATTATCTATAATAAACCAAGTCAGTATACTTGAGACAAAGATTAGGAAGTTGAGA
The DNA here is from genome assembly GCA_905404115.1 of Pheosia gnoma. NCBI lineage: Eukaryota > Metazoa > Arthropoda > Insecta > Lepidoptera > Notodontidae > Pheosia > Pheosia gnoma. Next base: position 7,236,525 of record FR989914.1, read on the forward strand.
TAGAGAATAAGAATCTTTGTATATTTTAAACTACTTAAAAAAAAAAATTATTATTATATCGAAACACTTCTCTCGCTGACTATCCCAAACATATGTCACAGTCCCGCGCCACAGTACAATAAATAAATAGCGCAAATTCCGAAGTGACCAGACCACTGTCCCAATAAAACCTGACTACCATCCGGGGGTAGATAAATATTGCGGCCCCCACCCCGCTCCTACCCTTAGTCGCGTGTTAGTCTCTGTCTGCTGGGAATTTGATTGTTAATATGTTGTGTGGTATTCACAAAGTATTGAATAGTTGGAGCATATTACACTATAAAATAGACACTACCAAGATCGCATTGGAATGTAAAAAGAACGGCTAAACAGACTATGTGCTTAACACATATTATTAATATTATTTAAAAAAATGCGATTGGTTGCATTTATAAGGCGAGCGAGCGGTGCTTCGTCGCTCATCTCGTAAAGCAAGCTGTAAAGGTCATCCGACCAACAGCACTTATCATTTCGTAGCCCAGCCTCCGGTCCTGAGGATGGATGGATGAAGATTTGCATCTTTCCGCGTAGAATCGTTTAGAGGCACAACGATTTGCATCGTTTCGCGAATAATTGCATATTAATTTATGTCCCGACTATCGTGACAGACAGTTTCTCGAATAACATCCTAGAGGAGTTCGGTGTTGCTGGCTTCTTCAATTATCGATCAACATGTTTGTTATATATTTAGAAAAGTTGTCAAGCCGAGGGTCAGTGCTCGGTTCCTGTACCCCCATTTGCTTAAAAGAAGGTACATATATATCATGTATATGATATATATGTAGCGTTAATAGCATAATTATTACTCAACCCCTTAATAGTTTGCGACTCATAATGAGACCAAGAACTTAGCCTCATGGCGTAGTATGCCTAGACGAGGGGAAACGTTACTATTTGAAGACTCGTATCAAGGATACCTCAACTGAATTTACCTCAAATGGAGTATCATAGAATATACAGACACGGTCACCAAGAATATTGAAAACTTGTATAGATTTGCAATCCGACTATAAAATTACCGAAGGTATCTTGGCAACAATCAGGATTGAATCATAAACGTTTTGCATATAACATGACTTGAAAACCAAGCGACCTAGTGCAATAAATCCATTGCTGGTTGGTTACGCTGACTTCCCTACCGATAGACAGAAGATAGGACATGAATTCAACTTGTCTTAGACATTCTTCAGATATAACTACTGGAGGTTCGTAATGTGGATATGGACTTTTAATAGTTTGTTGTGAAACTATTTCAAAGTGCTTCTGTTTGAGGCCAAGACGTTTAATCCAAGTGTTTTGAAAAAATGTAAAATGCCGACATTTGAGTGTCAATTGACCAACAGTAGGTCTTTGAGTGGACATTTTTAAAAATGTTTACTCACACGTTTGAAGTTTGATGGACGTTTGTAAACGTTTGAGGAATAGATTAGCCCAATTGGCTAGTAATACAGCTTTCTGAGGTGATGTTCCCGGATTCTAATGGTAGGCTCAAACTTTGTGTGATGAGCATACTTTTTTGTACTCGAGTCATAGTTGTTAAATATCTATATAAGTAATTATACACAGGGATCGCTTCCAGTCTATTGTTAAGTACACATAATATATGCATTACGTTGTAAGGACCCGTACAGTGTGCCGATCGTCGATCTTTGTCATTAGAATGTCAAATATCGACTATTGAGTGTGATTGTTTTATCCTTCAAGTATCAGGTATCGACATTTAAGTATCAAGAATTGACTTTTAAGTGTTGAAATTGGCATGTAACTAGGATCGCCCCTACTCGATCAATTTATTTAATTAATGTTTATATAAGTCCTTCTTCATATTTATCTAACCGAACCCTTACAACAATGCAGTAAATCAATTGGCTGCGGAGTCCAGATAGAATGCAGTCGATTTTATTGCATGCCAGTGTACGATCGCGTGACGCGGCCGTGTCGATTGCAACCTGATACAGTACCGATACAGACTATCGTTTTTAAGAGTTGTTCTTGTACATAGTACGGGGTTCTTGGAAGATAAGGCATAGGGGACGAATAACGAAGGTATAAGCTACGTGTCTTAGAAGGCAGGATAAGCTGTTGGTTACCGTTGGGTTTCTAGCATATATGATAGTTCAATGTCAGGAGGCGTATTACGTACACTTAATTCCAGACAGAATATTGAACTTCCTGGCAATATTATATATTAACTCAATAATAAATATCCCAAAAATAAAAAAAAATATTCCTAAAATAGTCGGTTAAAATTTCAACTAGAAACTGATATAAAGAACCTACATAGTTCTTTATATCAGTTTCTAGTTGAAATTTCAGGCACGTATGTCTTCAACATGATACTGATGACAAATTTAAGTCTGGGAAAAGAACTGCCTGGAAATAAGAGCTCATAATACGCTACCAGAAACCTGAAGCAATCTGAGAGCTGATATAGTCCCTATGTTATTTGCTATGCTAGTTGGAATGGTACTTTTAAGACAGACTGTAATTCTTTCGTCGGAATATTATCATACAGCCAAATCAGGGTGGACTCCATTGGCGATTAAAATATATAAAGTAAAAGGGAGATATTTCGTTATCCTACTGTGTACATCAGTACAGTCAGGTGGAAAAGGAAGGTTGTATCGTGCCCCTATTACATATTTACCTACTTGACATAGATCGATCACGAGATTATTTTAACAACTGTACAGTGTACATAAATTTGACGATGTCGATCAGAATTTTACGATTTAACAAATGGCTAGTACCTACCAGATATTTTGTTTGCATGAAATAGTTTTTCTTTTTTCACGGATAAAGCCCATACAAGCGTTGAATAATTTGAGACCATACTGTCCATATGTTTTCAGGTTGTATTGATATTAATTAATTCTTAATATACTTGGATGAAGACTAAATCACACTAATGTTATAAATGTGAAAGTTTGGATGGATGGATGTTTGTTACTCAATCACGCCAGAACGGCTGAACGGATCTAGATCAAATTTGGCACAGAGATAGATTATAGTCTGGAATAGCACATAGGCTATATTTTATCCCGGTAAAAATACATACTTTTTAATCGCGGGTAACACCGCGGGGCGCAGCTAGTTATTATATGTAATCTACAAGTTGATACGAAACATAAAATTTAGCTTTACGAGATTATCCTCACCACTAATTATCGATGTCACGAGATTATCGATCCATGATTACGATTATTCGAGATTATCGATCATTAAAATATCAAGATTCTAAAGTTATTCAAAAAATAATTACGCACAGTACTTGTGAACAAGTGATGCATGATCACGGACGAGAGTGAAGCACGCCTTAATAACGTGGGCTACACTACCCTAGCTGCAGTATTTAATACCTCACAATCTAAAAAATAAGGTTGGATTTTCATTGGAAAGCCCATTGCAGAAAGTCCGCGAAATGAACATAGTCGCGAGTTTTTACGCGACGCTCTTATTCAGATCTAGCCAATACTTGTAGATACAGGATGTTGTAGGAGTACTACACAAATCGGCTGGGTTTTTTTTTGCTTCAATATGTTGTCTTTATTATTTATTCGTCTAAGTTTAGAAGTTACTTTTATGGTACAGTCCCATAGCAACGGCTCAGCGTAATCTGAAAATATTTTTACAGATTTGGTAATTGAGTGAAATTTTATGATACTTATTTTACTTAATACCTACTTATAATGTATGTAAACTTAAAGATCTCCCACTTTTTTTTAAAAGATTAATCACACAACATTTGAGTATGTATAGAGAAAGATAGCAGTATCTCATTTTAAATGGTACATTTCAATGTCTTTCAATCCTGTATTTCAGCCAGCAGAGCTCTTTTTTTTCCGAGACATTTTACCGATTTAAAACAATTTATGTACAGCAGGATAGAAAGATCCTGTTCCTTTTTATTTCAGTTGTGTCATCTTTATTATCTTTTGTCCTTAAAATCAATAAACACCCTGTACATGGGACCGATAGCTACCACTGTAGCGGCAGCCAGTAGATAGTTCGCCTTTTCTTCTGGCCACTTCGGCTAACGATGTCATTCGACTCGTTCCGCCCTGACGAGTTATTGAGACTTTTTCAAGAGACAAACCACCCCTGTGCCACCACCCAGCCGCCTAAGGGTGGCGCGGTATAGACTTATTACAATCATGGAAATGGCATTATGATTCAATGGGAAAATTCATACGTTTATATCTTGACAATTAAAATGTTAACAAGCCGTGATAGTCAAGTTGGTAGAGCGCTTGCCATCGTCACGAAAGTCGCAGGTTCAAGGCAGCAGGCTCGCACGTCTGGGATTTCTGGATTTCATGCCCGAATCTCATTTTCAACCATGATTATCACTTGGTAAACGGTGACGAAAACAGCGTGAGGACTTTGCATGTCTGAGAAAACCGCTCGCAAGACGTGTGAAGTCCGCCAACCCTCACCGGGCCAATGTGGTGGACTATGGCCTAATCCCTCCTAGCATTATAGGGAGGTCCGTGCTCAACAGTGGGACATTAAAAAGACCAATAAAAAAAGTTCAATCTTGACTTTTCAAGTTGTCTCAAAACGTCTGGAAAGTTTTCAGTTAAGTATCCACAGTTTTATTGATAGGGTTAGGAGACTTCATTCCATGATCATCAGCATCATCAATAGTGGTACTGAAATGCGTTAAGGTGGAAGCGCAAGGTCAGGGTGCGAAATTCAAAATGGCAATGGTTTTGGTTATGGTTACGGACTATGGTTTTTTTACCCAAAATTTGGACATCTTTACGATGTAATTAAGTGTTTTGCGATATTAGCATTCTGCATTGGATGTCTCGATGTATTAAGTTTGCTTAAAAAATACCTAAAGCGATACAACACCATAAAGTAAGTAAAAACCGTTGTTCTTATAACTTTTTGTATTATACTATGTTACTATATCTACGCATGGTGTATGGGGCATATCCAGCATCTCTATGCTCTGGATAGTCTTTTATCTGGATATCTGATGATAATGATGTCGGCTGACTGAAATATTGAATACACTTCAATTGCGCATTTTTTTTCAAAGTTTTCTGAGATAGAAAGACGGGAACGACGAGTTGAGGGGGGGGGGGGGGGGGTAAGGGGTAATGAAAAACAAACTGAGCCTGTCAGGTAACGTTGTTTAGTTAGATTTTAAGTAGCATTCCAGGCGGACAAGATCTTTTTGATAGATAGGTAGTTTGTTTTCATATTTTATTTTGTTTTCCTTTTTAAGTATGTATTGGATTGTCAACAAAGTGGTGTTATTTACAACATTCATACCTCAAGAACAGGCGGGATTTTAATGATCTTAGATTATTTGATTTTTTCTCCGCCCCGAATAGCAGAATAACTATTAAAACATAGGAAATATTGACTAAACAAATCACGGGACGACCGCTGAACGGATTTTGATGAAACTCGTCGTGATGATAGGTGATATCCGGGTCAATATTAGGATACCTTTATGTCGTGAAATAGATATGGGTTCCCTTTCGCCCGGGATAGCCAAACTACTGTATAAACAAAACATAATTGGAGTGTTTTCAAGGGATAAGGAGGGGGGGGGGGGGGAAGGACCTGGGAATTTTTTAAACACCATTTTTTGGATAGGAGCCATTTAGGAACACCATAACACATAATCGGAATCAAACCATGGACAATGGACAATTCCAGTTTTAACAGTACCTTCTTAAAATATGACTTTTCGGTACCTACCCTATATTACCTACCTACCTAATTAAAAGAAATAACGAATTCGTTACAATTTCAAATTAGCGTACACTCCATAACACCTTTTACCCGTACCCTCGTTCTCTACATAAGCGAGTATATATCTACGTATATATGTATATATAGATGTGCCTCGCTCGTAGAACAAATGATGATTCCCTCCCGTAGCTGGTGGGTAAGCGAGCCGTCTCCGGTTGTATCTCATTTGTCAGTAATGTGGCTCGCGATAATCATATTTTTGCTCGGAGATCGGCCTCGATAATGTTCTACCTTGTAGCGGCAGCAAAAACGTCGATAGAAAATATTTTTATAAAAATAAAATCGGCAATGTTGCCACCAAAAAGCATACACGTCAAGTGCGAGTTAACTGTATACTTTATAGTCTACCGTATTTTGACATTTTGTATGAATAATTGAAAAGCGCCTCTAGCGGACGGTATTTAAAACTTTCAATTCTATGAAGTATACAGTTAGCTTACGAATAATCTCGCACTTGACGGACTTTTATTTCAATGGTGATATTTTTGGTTATGTTGTATGAGGCTATCTCAGATTGGCAGGTGTGTAAAGCATCATCAGCAACACCAACAAGAGGGTTAACCTTGATTAGGAAATAAATATATACCGCCAGACGAACACACATATTTTACGGTCCTAAACTTGTTTATGGGTACAGTACAATAGACTGGTAGCAATCGTAGTATCTGATACTTATATAGATATTAAACATCCATGACTCAGATACAAAAAATCGAGCTCATCACATAAATGTTGTCCCTACCAGGATTAGAACCCTGGACCCTCGACACAGAAAACAGGATCACCACAAATTCATGGAAGGATAAGAAAAACTAATTTTGAACTGTCTCTCAATCTTTCTTAGCTATTTCAATCACACCATACATGTATGCGACAGGCAGAAGGCAGTGATAGCCAAGTTGGTAGAACGCTTGCCTCGGTAACGAGGATTGCAGGTTCAAACCCCGGCTCTGGGATTTCATGTGCGAATCTCATTTTCAACCATGATTATCACTAGCTAAACGATGAAGAAAAACATCGTGAGGTAACCTGCATGTCTGAGAGAACCCCTCGAAAGATGTGTGAAGTCCGCCAACCCGCACTGGGCCAGCGTGGTCGACTATGGCCTAGTATCCCCCCTCGCATTGAGGAGACGCCCGTGTCCAGCAGTGAGACATTAAAAAAGAGCTGGAATTATTATTATATATGTATGCGTACTTGCGTCTATTTCACTCTGCGGCAATAAATTTACTCCGTCATACCTTTTCTGCTGACCGTCCGCCGTCTGGAATATTGCTCTATTACATTTGAATAATTATTCTTCATCGTTGATGTGTCGCATTGCCCCGGGGCTCGTGGAACTATAAATATATTTGGGCGTGTTTATTTTGTCTGAATTTCAGCTTATTTTTCAGATCCAAGCCCGTTTGAGTGGACCAATAACTTTCATTGAGGCACCGTATTAAAATGATGAAATGTTTTTTTCGTTGTTATGAGACTCGATTTTGCGTTGGATAATTTAGGCAAATAGGTATAAAATATGCTTGGAATAAATTGGAATAATGTAGTTAAACTCATTACATAATAGTGGGTTTAAAAATTAAGAATCATTACGCTTGTTCGAGACAGGGGTCCGCAGATACTCCTTTGATGGTATTATAATTAAGCATTTGCACAACGAAGTTATTTTGCCAGTGTCACGTAATTATACATTTTAATTAAGATTTTATATGTTTCAATCTCGGACGGCTTATGGCTAAGCCTAAAATATAAAAAAAAATGTAGGGATCACAATTTATTTTTAATAATATACATTAAATTCTCACTTCACATAATGATTACAAATGAGCTAACGACGATCAGGTAAGTATACCCTTTCTGAATCACCCTGTATATACGGAAATATGATCATCAGTATCATCACCTTCGTCTGATAACAAGAAGCCAGTGACACAATCAGTCGACCAACAAATCCGTCCATTTGTGTACAGTCCCTTCCAACGTGTGGTATGTAGTAGCCAAATTTTCTAATACCCCTAGTGTAGCAATATATTTGTACAGGTACATCGTGCCGCCGGCGTAATCGTCCGTAGCGCCCCCTGCAGGGGAGTTTATAGCTCTGTGCCTATTACCATTGGGGCCCTTTCGAAATATTGGTCTTTGTATGTAGTGACAACGCTCATTGAGACTAGTGCTATAGTGGCTAGTTCAGAAGTGAAAATTCAATGTAAGTTCCTTGCACAAGAGCATCGCCTCGTTGCGTCGAACGGGCTATACATTTTTTTCCTGTGTTAAAAGTATGCTAGTGAAATATTCCTACATTGTTCTCACATAGCCATTACAATGTACTACACAACAACGTATACTTAACATACTTATAAAAAGGCCAACGAAGGAGTTCCTTACCTCCTTCTTCTCCATAGGAACGGTATTCCGAAAGTATGGTAATATCTTAGCCCATAATTTGTGACCTTTATAATTCATAAGTTTAGGTACATGAATTCTTAGCATGGTACCCGTGTCATAAGCGTTATTTTGTTTGGGACCGTAGATCTGTATGTATGGTCCCAAGCTAAATATCGCAACAGACAGCTCTTTTTTTTAGGACTAGGCCCGCAAAACACTCCCACCACTACTGTAAGCCAGGATCTACAGTGGTGTCCAATGATGACACCGACAGACACCACTATTGGTGTCTGTTATATAATACAAAAAAATATATAATTATGAATCGTTTGGATTGGCTAAAAGGCCCCTTAAGGGATTAAGGTGTAAGTATATGTGTAGATAAATAAAAAACTGCTTCCACTGTTGACGGTGTTTAATTTTCTTCTTCGTGTTTACAATTTAGTGTGTAATAATTATGTTAGGTTTAAATTAAAATTATATAAAAATGTCGCGTGCGCACCGCATCGCGTTAATCGTTGAATCATAGAGAATATAAAAAAAAACAAAAATTAAACTTCTGGGTTGCCATAGACAAGAGCATCTTCTTTTTTAATAGTGAAGTGCTTAGGCTTCAACATCCTCCCGGGCCTTGAAATGCGAGAGGATTTCAAGATGATTTGCTGTCGTCCTGATTTAATAAAGGACAGAGACGGTTGATGGCGCGGCGGAGATCCCCTTTGGTGGTCTGGACATCTACAACTCGAACAGCTCCGTCTGGCCCTGAATACAGCCGCTTGATTCTTCCTAGCGGCCACTTTAAAGGCGGTGTGTGCTCTTCCTTAATAAGCACCATCTGACCCTGTTCCATGTTGGGTTGACTGGTTCTCCACTTCGTACGCTGCTGTAGTTCACAGATGTATTCTTGGGACCATCTGGTCCAGAAGTGCTGGCGTGCTTGTTCTATCCTGGCGTAGTGATGCAGGCGATTCGACGAGGCATCCTGAAGGTCAGGCGCAGGCAGCGAAGTCAGTGGTCTTCCTACCAGGAAGTGCCCTGGGGAAAGAGGGGAAAGGTCTTGAGGATCGGATGTCAATGGACACAGGGGACGAGAGTTTAAGATTGCCTCGACCTGTGTAAATACTGTCGCGAGTTCCTCAAATGTAAAGTGCATATTGCCTAATATTCTTTTTAAATGAAACTTTGCTGATTTAACTGCGGCTTCATATAAACCGCCAAAATTTGGAGAGTAAGCTGGGGAGAATCTGAACTGGATACCCTCGTCGGTAAAATGCTCTGACACAGAATTGTAATTTTCGTTCAGAAACTTGCCAAATTCTTTACTAGCCCCTACGAAATTCGATCCATTGTCGGAAAATATTTCTAGCGGTTTGCCCCTTCTAGAAATAAAGCGCCTAAAGGCTAGAATAAAACATTGAGTAGATAAATCGCTAGCAATTTCTAGATGAACCGCTTTAGTTTTAAAACATACGAAAATACATAAATAGGCCTTGTGTATTTTCGCACCACGACCTCTTTTACTGAGAATATAAAAAGGACCGGCATAGTCGGTTCCTACTACTTGGAATGGAAAACCTGGTGTTATCCGTTGGGCAGGCAGATCACCCATAATCTGGCCAGCAACTGCTCCTTTCACACGCTGACACTTGATGCATTTTTTGTATACTTGTCTGGCTAGATGTCTGCCACCAATTGGCCAGTATTGCTCACGAATACTGGAAAGAAGCAGTTGTGGTCCAGCATGCATTAACTGTAAATGATAAAATTCTAGTAAAAGTTTGGTAAAATGATCTTTAGAATCAACAATTATAGGATGTTTTTTATGATAATCATATGAAGAGTTACTAACCTAACCTAACGCCATCCTCATCAATAAATGGATTTAAACTTAAAAGTCTAGATTTATTGTTTAAGCTTTTATTCTTATTTAATGAATTAACTTCACTTTTAAATGAATTTGACTGTGAAATGAAAGCTAATTTTAATTCTGCAACCTGTAATTCAGCTACAGTTAATGGCCCTTGTAATTTATTAAGTTTTTGGCAATTATTTAAAAATCTTAAAACATAAGCAAAGGTACGTCTTAATCTAGTAAACTTGGAAAATCGTTCCATATCAATAATATTAGTATTAATGTTTTGTTCTATGATCATAGTAGCCACCCTTATTTCTGGCAATTCTATAATATCCGAATCAGAAGTCTTAGTCTGAGATGGCCAATGTGTCTCATCATGAAGTAAAAAAGATGGCCCATGCCACCATGGATCAGCTTGAACAAGTTGTTCTGGAAACACACCTCGTGAGGCAATGTCCGCAGGATTAACCGAGGATGGAACATATTTCCATATTCCATTCTTAGTTAATTCATTAATTTCTGATATACGATGCATCACAAAAGGTTTTAATTTAGAAGATGGAGTTTGTTGCCAAGCTAAAACTATTTTAGAGTCGGTCCAATAGGTGACCTTTTTAATGTTACATCTTAATGCCTTAATAACTTTGTCACTTAAGCGACTAGCAAGTAATGCCCCACACAACTCTAGTCTAGGTATGGTAGTCGGCTTAAGAGGGGCAACTTTAGACTTGGCACAGAGGAGTTTTACCACTACTGAGTTCTTAGCATCAATTGTACGAATATACACACAGGCAGCATATGCCTTTTGTGAAGCATCTGAAAACACATGAATCTCTATTTTGATTATTAGTACACATAACATAACGATCAATTTTGTATGTATTTAACAAGTCAAAACCTTTAACACATTCTAACCAAACCTGCTGAATATTAGAGGGTACTGGATCGTCCCAATTTAATTTTAATGACCACAGTTGTTGTAATAATATTTTTAATTTAATTGTGAAAATACTAAGGACCCCTAATGGATCAAAAATACTAGCCACTGTGGACAAAATAGTACGCTTGGTGCAAGTTGACATGCTATCTAATGTTTTGGAATTGGTAGAACTTATACTTAATTTATCTGAAGAAGGGTTCCATAATAGTCCTAGTGTACTACATTCTTTATTAAATTCTACAGGTTTCTGATCATAAAAATTTGTTGTATCATCATTAAAAAGTTGCATACTGTTAGATTTAATTTTTCTTAGATTCATCTGAGCCGTTTCAAGAGTTTTCATTATTGACTGTAAAATATACTTTAAAGTGTCTAGATCTTGGTGCCCAGTGCACAGATCATCGATATAATAATCAGTCCTAATAGTATTACGAATTAACTCATCCTCACATGAATTTGCCAACTCAAATAAACACCTAACACTTAAAAAAGGTGCAGAAGATGTACCATATGTGACTGTATTTAAGCGTAAATATTTTAATGGTTCGTTTTCATTATCTCGCCACAATATGACTTGTAAGTTTCTTTGATTATCTTCTACTAAAATCTGGCGGTACATTTTCTCAATGTCTCCTATTACTACAAATTTATGTTGCCTAAACCTAACTAAAATAGAAAAAAGATCATCCTGTATAGTAGGCCCCACCATATGGATGTCATTTAATGAAAGACCTGACGTAGTTTTAGCTGATGCATCGAACACAACACGACACTTGGTTGTTTCACTCTTTTCACGTAATACAGGATGATGAGGTAAGTAATTAGCAAAAGTAGGTTTTTCAATTTCTGTCAAATGGCCTAACTCTTTATATTCATTAATAAATTCACAATATTGTTTCTTAATGTGAGGTTGCCGGCGAAAGCGCCCTTCTAAATGTTTTAATCTTTTAACTGACATATAAAATGAATCTCCCAATGCTTCAGGATCGCCCTTCAAGGGCAAGCTCACACAGAAACGACCATTATCTAGCCTACGCGTATTTACTTGAAAATGCTTTTCACACTCTTCTTCCTCTGGGGGAAAAGTTACCTTTGACGGTACCTCTTCCAGTTCCCAAAACCTTTGTAATTGTTTACTGATATCTTGACTGAAGTTACAATTTACTATGTTGTTTTGATAATTAAGGCAAGGCATTGGGCCTACAACAAGCTATCCAAACTGGGAATTTTGTAAAATTGGTTTATTTGGCCCAAGCTTAATTTGTCCCACTGCTATGAGATCCCAAAAGACGTCTGCCCCTAGTAGCAAATCTACTTGAGAGGGACGATAAAAGGTTGGATCTGCCAATGATATATTATGTGGAATATCAATATTAGAGATGTCAATTTCCTTTGAGGGCAAAGTACCCGATATTTGATCAATAGATAAACAATTAACTTGTATTTTATTTGACTTTTTATTAGTTATAATAGTTAATTTGCATATTTCTATAGCACTGAATGACAGGTTATTAATACCTGTTACTTTAATAGATGATTGAACACTTGGAAGTCTTAACTTGTTTTTTAATGAATTGGTAATAAAAGATGACTGACTTCCTGAGTCCAATAATGCACGTACTTGGTATGTTTGTTGTGTATTATCATCAAGAAGTTGTACTAATGCTGTTGATAGCAAGACTTGGCTCGCTACACAGGAAGATAATGAAATTGAATGTGCATTATTAGTCTCACTTGTTTGTTGTGTATTGTTTGTATTATTTGTATTTATAGTATTCATTGTTTTATGCAACAAAGTGTTATGTTTACGACCACAGACCCTACATGGACCTAACCTACATTGGTTAGAAAAATGACCACTGCGGAAACAATTTACACATACCTTTAACTTTACGATTTCTACATAACGCATCTCTGGTTTCATATTAAGGAACCGTTCACATGTAAATATACGATGCTCACCCTTACAAAACAAGCAAGTCATTGGTGAGTTATGAGATGCAGATGAAGTGGCTACAAACGCCCTTTGTGGCTTAAGTAAACGTTTATGCGGTTCAATGTGATGTTTAATATCGCTTGTATGCAAGCCTTGAGTTAATGAAGACTCTAGAACATCAGCTCTGTTTCTTAAAAATTCAAGAAATTCACATAATGTAGGAGAAGTGATATGGTTTTTCCCTTCCTCCCATTTTTGCAATGTAATTGGATCTAATTTGGATGAAAATAAGAATACTATCAGTGTATCCCACTTCTCTGTGGGCTCACCTAAGCTATTAAGAGCTCTCAAATGTTTAGTGACATGATCAATTAAATTTCTTAAAAAGGTATCAGACTCCTTCACCGATGTTTCATAATTTAGTAATGATTTTAAATGGTTTGTAATTAATTGCCTTTTGTTATCAAATCTTTCACATATAAGTTTCCAAGCTATATCATAATTATCATTGGAAATTTCAAGGCATTTTATGACAATAGATGCACTTCCTTGTAGTGATGATCGCAGATAATGAAATTTATTAATGTTACTTAAAGATGAATTATCATGAATTAATGATTTAAATGTGTCTCGAAACTCTATCCATTTGTCATAACTCCCATCAAACACTGGTAGCTGAATTAAAGGTAATTTAACATTAATATTGTCATGGTGGCTTGGACTCTCCTTCGGAACTGATTGAGTAAAATTCTTTTGAATAATCTCTTGTGTTATTGTTATAAATGAGTAAAATTGGTTTTCTAATTCTGCTCGTTCTAGAAGTTGAGCCTCACCATCATCAGAACATATTGACTCTATTTTATTTTGGATAATGTCAAACTCATTGAATAAGCTTTCAAACTTTGATAATCTTAATGTTAATTCGCTGATATTTTTAGTAGTTACCTCCTTTAAAACTTGAAAATCATTAACATAGTTTTTAAATAATGTGACCCGCCCCTTAATGGAACTTCTTTTACGAATTAATTCTTTATATTCTGTGTCAGACATTATAACCGGAATGGGCACACCTGAACAGACTTTCCCAGCTGAAGATAGCGCTGTCGCTGAGCGAGCGCGTTGCTTGTCGTGCAGGTTGACAGGTGCTCGTGGGCTCGACAGGCGAACGTGATGTCTGAAATGTTCGGCAGGCTACTAAGTACCTGACACACCATGCGTTTAAGTAAGCGAATGGATGCCTACTCAATCGCGAAAATATACCTAGGTACAATGCTTGGAGCTCATATGCAATGTTGTTATTAAATGCCACAAAATATGAAATTAGGTTACAAATTATAGGTTAAGTTTAGCACGCACCACGATGCCCCGTTGCTTATTATGAGATAGGTAGGTACTATAATGTAATTAGTACCTATGATGATTCGTTTGCAATAGATGTATAATGCATGGATATTAACACCAAAGCATGAAATAAATGAACAATTTAGCAAAAAAGATGCAAAGATGCGCAAACACGTGCTGGATATATACACAGGTCTCGAACAATGGAAGGTTTGTATAGGAATGGAACAATGAAAGGACCGGCACTCCCCTGGATAATGTGTCCTGATGATGGAGTTGACTTGCTGCCTCGCCTGGATCCCCGTTGTCATCAAAATTCTGCAATTTTTCCCCGCATGGCCGCCACGCGTCCGCGTGGCTGGTCTTGTCGCCGTGTCGCCAAAACGATGTAGATAAATAAAAAACTGCTTCCACTGTTGACGGTGTTTAATTTTCTTCTTCGTGTTTACAATTTAGTGTGTAATAATTATGTTAGGTTTAAATTAAAATTATATAAAAATGTCGCGTGCGCACCGCATCGCGTTAATCGTTGAATCATAGAGAATATAAAAAAAAACAAAAATTAAACTTCTGGGTTGCCATAGACAAGAGCATCTTCTTTTTTAATAGTGAAGTGCTTAGGCTTCAACAATATGTATGTAATTTTGTAATTTAGAAGAACCGCCATCTTAACAAGGCAAGGCAATACAAATATGGGGTATATTTGTATTGCCTTGCGATACAAATATACCCCCGAAGGTGGAATGATTGATCCGTATAGATTACCCTGGTTGATTCGCGTTTGGCGTGCTCACGTGCAATCCAGGGGAGAGTCGTAATGACTGGGGAATAAGATCGATTGTGTTAGATATTGATTTGCAAAGAATTCGGAACGTTCCTCAGGGCGTAAGAAATGAAATGTATCTACGTTTAAATACTCTATAAAATACGTTGTAATGTCGTTGTCAACATTTTTGTATATTAGGTTATAAACACGGTGCAATATTTTTGTTTTCTTTTCGAAATGACACACGACGTAATATAATGGAATAAGATAAAATATGGTCTCACCCGTAAATCAGTGGGTATTTTGCCATTGTCAAGTAATGAATACAAATTTCTTAAATACATATTATAAATAAAATATGGGTGATAAAATTTTACGATTTAATCGCGATTATTTTAAGTTTTTTTACGTTCCCGACGTTTCGGCTGCTTTACAGCAACCGTGGTCACGAAAGGACTAAGGTGTTTGACGTCCTAGTGTCAAAGTTCATATTTAGTTGTTTTTGCGGTCCGATCTATGCAGAAAGTACTCACTGTGTTTTGAGGTCTTCCAATGGTGCGCCTGGTTTTGGATTTCCTACTCTTAGATCCTCCCGTAACCATGGTTTCTGTAAAGCAGCCGAAACGTCGGGAACAGATAATCAGAAAAAAAGACGATAAAATTCTTAAAATAAGTTTTATTTCAAAATAATAGTACTTACCGTTGTCCCAAAACAGGCAGATCAAATGCGTGTCGGCAAAACCCAAACAATGAAATATAGCAATGACGAAAGGCTGTTTTTCATCTGCCATCATGGCATAACGTTCCGTCCCGTCGCGTTGTATGGTGCTAATTGAGAGATATATATTGGCACATTTTTCTGCAATACGCGGTGTCAGAACCGATACAAACGACGTGGGGAGCGACGTGAATGAGAATGTAGTACCGGCAATTTATATATTTGTATAATTTGATGATTCTTTTTTTGAATTGATGTTTTCAAAGGAGTACGGAGATACGGTACGATACGATATGGCTAAATATACACAACATACGTTTTATAAATATTAACTTTAAATCGTGTGAGTTTGATTCCCGTGATAATACATTTAAGAAAGATTTTATACAAAGTATTATTCACTTTTAGCCAAAACCTAGATAATTATGTCTATAACATTGATGCGCCCAAAATAATCATTGTTTATTGCAAGCCAAAAATATTTAACATTCTTGGCTGACACTACATTTTAATTAAATAAAATGTCAGTTACAGTGTTGTCCAAGAGCACTGTGCTTATCCATTAGCTCGATCGAGCATCGGAAAAGGCGTGTGATAGGTAAAAATGTGACCCGCGCTAATGCTTCATCGGTCATATGTGATTGTACAGACTCCAACACTTCATGCGATGTTTCAATTATCACCATCACCGGTGATAAGGTCACAGCTGTGGTCACAGCCTTTCGAGTAAGCCCTATTTGGTTTTGGGTAACCTGTACTGCGCAGTGGGGTGGATTCTATGACCCGAATCCTCCTCGTATTGAGAGGAAGTATGTCTAGTAGAGTAGCAATCCGGTAGAGTAGTCTGATCTCCCTATTAAGTAACTACATTAGGACCAAAATAAAACGCTACGTCCGACGGTTGATAGCGATCCGCATCCAACGGCTCCCTACGCTTCTGACCAGATAGTCGTCATTTCCTTTAGTGGGGGGCGCTCCCGACGCTGCGTCTTCCAATTTGAGATCGTCACTCAAGAACCTTTCTTGCCCATCAACTCGCAGTTATACGAGCGATGTGGCTTGCCCACTGCCATTTTGGTAGTTATAATAAATATATAATAATACCAGCCCTTTTTAATGTCCCACTGCTGGGCACGGGCCTCCCCTCAATACGAGGGGGATATAGTCCACCACGCTAGCCCAGTGCGGGTCGGCGGACTTCACACATCTTTCGAAGGGTTCTCTCAGACATGCAGGTTTCCTCACGATGTTCATTTAGCAAGTGATAACCGTGGTTGAAAATGAGATTCGCACATGAAATATAGAAATCCTAGAGGTGCCAGCCGGGGTTTAAACCTGCGTTCCTCGTTACCGAGTCGAGCGTTCTACCACCGCTTACTTTTGGTATCACTGCTTACTTTTGGTAGTTACCGTATAGTAATTAGGACTCGAAATATGCCATTCGAATGTCACCCTTATCTGTACGCACCTCTACACAGCAACATAAATCCCTATTAGTCAAGTGTTTGGCCGTCGGCGTACGTACGGACAGAAGGATGTCGTTTTGTGATTTATATAGGACATCAATTCTTATGAAGATGCGTCTAGTGGGGGCGGGATTCGATTCCGGGGAGGGAGCGAGTTGATTTACCGGTCACTGGCGTTTTTGGGTTTGTTTTGTTTATTGATATTGATTTTGAAAGGTGCAATGTGATTGGCGCAGTTGGTAGTGATTCTGCTTTCTGCGCCGAGGGTCCCGGGTTCGAATCCTGCTAGGGACAAGCTTTGTGTGATGAGCACGAATGTTTGTACCCGAGTCATGGATGTTTAATATGTATATAAGTATTATATACTGAGTTCGCCCTCAGTCCGTTGTACGGTACGCATAATACAAGCGTTGCTTAGTGTGGAACTGTATAATTGGTGTGTTCGCCTGGTGATATTTTTTATTATTATTTTTTTATTTCCATCGGTTAAGAAACCCTAGAGAGCATTATCAATTATAATACCGATGATTTCGTGACTGTAGGTTTGAAAGATATTTACAGCAAAGCTATACATACAACCAACTTTTATGTATGTACTAGCTGCGCCCTGCGGTGTTACCCGCGCAAAAATCATGTCGATCCTTTGCGCTATGAAAAATTGAAACAAATCTATCCCACGGGAACCATACATGTTACCAGGATAAAAAGTAGCGTATGTGCTATTCCAAACTATATTCTATCTCTGTGCCAAATTTCATCCAGATCCGTTCAGCCGTTCTGGCGTGATTGAGTAACAAACATCCATCCATCCATCTATCCAAAGTTTCACATTTATAATATTAGTATAGATATAGGTACCCATAATACTCTCAGATATTAATATTGACGTGTCTATTAGCCCTTATAGCTAGCATGTTCCGTTATCAACACCCAACATCTATGGAAATACTTATTTAAAATTCTTAATAGCCGACTTGGGGGCAGCACTAGCGCATATGTGCTCTGGGGACCTTGTTATGTACAATTTGAATATTCACACGAACCAGTCGCGGCTCTAGGTGTATTGGATTAACGGAATATAAAAACAGACGAACACAAACGATGATGTCTAGTTATTTATGTAGACGACTTTCAGTAATAACTTCTGTGTTATACTTAAACAAACATGTAATATTAAATAATAGTTACAAGGAAGTCTTCTGATACTATCAAAATTTGTATGTCAGACCTATGATTGACATAAATATATTGTGGTAAATTGTACAAGATGTAGGTGCCGCCCGCAATAAAAAAAGTCGTTTGCAATTCTTTTCTACTACAGTAACATATATACAAGATCCCGACAATAACCGTCGGGGCATAGCGGCCGCCCAGCCAGGCATATCACCCGCCTGGCTGGAAGATCTTCCCTTACGCGCTAAATTGGTGACCCCGACGTGATTAGCAGTTGCTTAACACAAACTTTGCGCCCACCGGGACTTGAACCCGGGACCCTCGGCACAGAAATCAGAGTCACTAACAACTGCCGATCGCGTTTCATTCTTATGATTTTATACATGCAATTACAAGCCTAACCAATATAGTTTAAAACAACAAAAGCAACCAATTTACCTAATTCAAAAGGCGCGGCACCAATCATGGCGCATTATCAGTGTTTTAACCCTTTCCATGAAGCAATTATCCATCGGCGGTGCGTCGCCGCGTCGTTAACTGTAATGAGTTAAGTTAACTGTTGACGCACGCGATCGAACGGGTTATATCGTGTTTTGTTGCGATTCCGTTAATGATTGGGCCGGTTCATTAGTATAATGATTAATCATTATTTAATATAATATAATCTTTGTACTGACTTACCATTGAAATAAAACTACGTTTACGGATTTTATCGCGTTTATATTATGTTGTTTACGTCCCCGTAGTTTCGGCTGCTTTACAGCAACCATGGTCGCGGGAGGACTGAGGTGGTTGACGTCCTAGTGTCATATTTTGAACCGGGGTACCCTCATATATAGTCGTTGCTTGCGATTAAATCCGTAAAATTAGTTTTATTTCAATGTGTAGTATTCGCGTAAATAAATCAATATCTGACTTAGCTTTATAAGGTATAACAATAATAGTCAAAAATATTTTAACAGGTTAATAAGTGTGACATACTTACGTAAAAGATATTTTTTTTTATTAAGGTCAACCAGTAGTGTTTCAAAGTCCACTTAGTACGGTTTATAAGTCCCTACAACACGCTTTAAGGGTAATGTAACATTAGTTCGATAAACGACTTCACATAGCATACTCATGTATTCAACATAAATAACTTTACCAAACGCGAACACCGCTCGTAACAATGTTATTTTTCGACAACAATTAACCTATATCCTAAACAAACGTATAAATAATACAATTAGTTGATATTAACGCGGCCCAGCACGGTATAGTATCGTACGACTCGAACAATATGAGGGGATAAATATTTATTAAAGGCCCTGAAAGTGTCCACTATTGGGTCAAAACATTGATGGCTGTTGCCGATGGATAAGGTAACTTTTGTTACTTTACTTAGGGCTGAAAATATTATATTACGCAAGACAAAGATTTACAGCCAGTGTGTGCTGCCAGTGATGTTTTTTTTTAAAAGGGTAACTAATGAGTTTCTAGCAGATTCTTCTCAGTGAGTAACTTCTGATTATTCGTAAGTGCTATTATGGCCTGATGACTAAAAAAAAATTTTTCATTTCATTTGATTTGATTAGTACTGAGACGTGGTCGCTTACTATGGGCTTCATAAGAAAACTCAAGATCGCTCAGCGCGCAACGGAGAGAGCTATGCTCGGGGTTTCGCTACGCGATAGAATAAAAAATTAGGAGATCCGTAAACGACCTAGAGTAATCGACATAGCTCAAATAATTTCCACCGGGAAACATGGCTCGAAGAACCGATGGAGCAGAAAGGTTCTAGAACGACGATCAAGAGCCGAAAGACGTATTATAAGACGCCCCCCCCCCCCCAACACAGACACACACACACACACACAATGGACAGATGATATCACACGCGTCGCAGGAAACCGGTGAAGTGTGGAAGTCTTTGGGGCAGGTCTATGACCTGCAGTGGACTTCTTTCGGCTGATGGATGGATGGATTCATACTTGCGACAAAGTAAAATGCTACTTTCATATCTTTTCGTTGGGCTCAGTAGCCTAAAATGCACTTCGACTCAATGTGTAATGACAGCCCCGAGTAGGCGACGAAGTTGGAACTCGGAGAGAAAATTATTGTAGCTGTCACAAGTGCTATCATTCGTTGCCGCATTCTGTGCGCGAACCTTTTTTAAAGTTTATCCTTAATCAGACTTAAAAGTGTTGGGCTCTCTTGCAAAATTAACTTGTGTCCGTTATCTTCTCTTCTCAATGACAGATTCTCACAAGTTTGGCCGGAAAACAGCGCTAGATTAGGAGCTGTGGAATACACTCAAAAGATAAGATTCAATCTTCTTCCAATAATTTTCTTTATCAGAGCCCATTTGAATTTTTTTTTTATAGTAAGTAGCTATTTCTCCTGGGAATTACTGTACAGACAGACAGATACATATCAAATGTAAATGCCCAAACTCCGTAATGCTTCCAGTATTACCCCATATACAGGGAATCCCAGTATATAGATACGTATGTATAGACATTATACATGACTCGAGCACAAACACTCATGATCATCACACAATGTTTGCCAACCGAGATTCGAACCCGAGACCCTCAGTAAAGAAAGCGGGATCACTAGCAACCGTGACAATAAAGTTGTCAAAACGTTAGATGCCGTGTCCAATCAATTCGCACCTCCCTGCCCATCATACTTTGGTCAAGCGGCGTTAAAATATGTAACCCTGGGGGCGTCCCAGGCCGGCCGTGGCCGCCTGTCATAGTGTGTTTCATTATTTACCCCACACTCCCCGACACTGTAAACAACAAAATGACCCTGGGCAGGCTTGAGCCCATAGAATGTGGGAATTGTCAAATTATGATATTTAAAATGTATGTGGCAGAAAGGTTCTAGAATGGCGACCACGAACCGCAAGACGTAGTGTAGGACGTCCCCCACAAGGTGGACCGATGATATCACACGCGTCGCAGGAAGCCGGTGGATGCGAGTGGCAGAGGACCGTGATGTGTTTTTTTTATTTTTTTTATTGCAATATAGGCAAGTATTTGATCTCGATCTCACCTGATGGTAAGTGACGATGAAATCTACGATGTAGCATACTTGCCTAGAAGGTACCTGTTCACTCTCGACTTGAAAACACCCAGATTGTAGTCAACGGGGAACAAAGACGCCGGTAACGTGTTCCATTCCTTGGCAGTACGCACGAAGAAAGTAGAAGCAAAACGCTTAGTGCGTACCGCAGGAATGTCCACAGTGTACGGATGATATTTGTCCGTGCGTCTTGTCGACCGACGATAGAATGGAGATAGGGGAATCAACTCGTGTAATTCCGTCGCACACTCTCCGAAATCCGTGTGGAAGTCATTGGGGGATGCCTATGTTCAGCGGTGGACGTCTCTCGGCTGATAGTATAGAATAGAATAGAAAAAATGACAATCCAATTCGTCTTTACCACAGAATGTCACACGCGTCTGTGAATATCACAAACGCGTGCAAAGCTATAGATACTGTTGGTTGTAAATAAAAAAAACGGTTGTAAATACAAAAAATACGACCTGATTAGCGCAGTTGGTAGTCACCCTGTTTACTGTGCCTGGGGTCCCGGGTTCAAATCTTGGTAGTAACAATAATTGTGATGATCATGAATGTTTGTACCCGAGTCATGAAGGTTTAGTCATCTATATATAAGTATTATATACTGGGTTCGCCGCCAGGCCGTTGTATGGTACCCATAATACAAGCGTGGCTTAGTGTGGCATCGTATAGTCGGTGTTGGTCTGGCGATAATATAAAAAGAAAGCATTTTAACTTAAAATCAACCCTTTCAATACCGCAGAGTCAACACGGAATTAAATCAAATATAAACCCCGGTTAGTGATCGTTTATTAAAATTGACATCTGCCACACCTGCACGGAAGGGTTGAACTGAATTGATTAATCCATGCCGTGCCTGTCGTGTTTATAGTGTTAAAAGTTAAACTGATTATCATATAATAATACCAGCCCTTTTTAATGTCCCACTGCTGGGCACGGGACTCCCCTCACTGCGAGAGGATTAGGCCATAGTCCACCACGCTGGCCCAGTGCGGGTTCGCGGACTTCACACATCTTTCGAGGGGTTCTCTCACACATGCAGGTTTCGTCACGATGTTTTCCTTCACCGATTAGCAAGTGATAATCATGGTTGAAAATGAGAATCGCACGTGAAATCAAGAAATTCCAGAGCCGGGTTTTAAACCTGCGGTCCTCGTTACCGAGGCGAGCGTTCTACTAACTTAGTTATCACTGCTTATAAGTTGGTAATAAGCTGTTGATGACAGCTTACTTTAATAGTTTGAGGGTATAGGCCGCTCGGCTCACCGGGAGGTTGTATGTTCCATCCCCGTCTTCATAAACAATTAAAAGGATATTTTCAAAATTGGCCCTGGTCTGGATGTTATTGGAAACCCAATTTTTTTTTTTACGGTAACTATAATGCAAGCGTGACTTCGTTAGGCACCATACTTTTTGTGGAGAGTTTGGATTTTTAGTGTAACCGATATTGATTATTTTTTTTAATTTCCAATTATGCAAAAGGATTTGAATGGTGATAAATTTGATCGTTTATATAAGCACAAGAGTATGGCAAAAAAGATACTGCCAGACGAACACACCAACTATACGGTCCCTAAGTAACGCTTGTATTATGGGTACCGTACAATGGACTTGAGGCGAGCCCAGTATATACTACTTATACACTGAGAAAAAAGATAGGTAAATGCAAACCTAATAATGTAGGTAATGCAAAAAATAGTTGAATACAACCTAATTTAGGTTTTCTGAACCTAGTGTAGGTAAATAGTTTTACCTTCGATTGGGTAAATACAACCTACAGTGTTTGGTAGCGTACTATATTACGTAATTTTAACCTATTTTACGTTAAAGAAACCTTTTTTTTTACCTAACTGTTACGTTAACGGGCCGTCACCTAATATACACATTTAATTTTACCTATCACTATCAGTGAATACTACCTAATATGATTACATATAGCTTAAAAACACCTAATAATAGGTTGCTTCGACTAAATTGTACTTAACCTAAATAATTATTTGGAATTAAAATTGTACATTCGGTTCCTATAACCTAATAAAAGGTTGCAATAACCAATAAATTGTTTTAACATGACATTGCGTCTTCATAACCAACTAATGGCTTTAAAGAAACGTAGTTATTTGGTTTTAATAACCTACCTACTTACCCAGTTTTATTAACATAGGTAGGTAATAACATTTTTATAATATTATTTCAATCGATAAATTTTATTAATAAATATTATAACTTATAATATAATATTTGTTATAAGGTTTTCAGATATAAAACCTAATTATAGTTAAGCACAAGTTAAGTAAAACGTACTCATCGGTACAATATATACGAAATATATTTACGTATTAAAAAAATACAACCGAATTGAGAACCACCTCCTTTTTGATGTCAGTTAATAATGTTCATTTTATCTTTCCATATTTAGTGTTACGTACTATATTTGGAAAAACAATTTCATTTGCGGTGTCTGTCTGTCACAACAAATGATTTTATAAGTAAAAATGTTTAGATAGCGAGTGGATCATCAAAACTGACCTATTTAGCCCACCTGAACTCAGTATTACGTCGTCGTCAACGGAAGAGGTACGTTTCTAGTAGTTACCATGCGGGACAATGCATCGCAACATAAACTTGTCCCTTTTTCGCTCCGACTTCCATGTTGCATCTAATATATTGTGATAAAAAAAAATACTTTATTTATGTGTGTCATTTGGGAAGTTCAATCTTGTGCAGGTAACCCATTTGCCCCTTTTACTTATAAAATCATTTGTTGTGACTCACAGGCACAAGCCTTCTAAAACTAAACGGTATGTAGAATATAGTTACAAACTCGAGTGTTAAAATTTGGCATCGTTATACTTAACTAGTTATGACCCAATTTTAGATAATAAGATTATTAGGTTATAGTATCGAACCTAATATTAGGTTTTTGTCGGACAACCTAGTCACTACGTAACTTTAACCTACTATTAGGTGATAGTTACCTTACTAGAAATAGTTTAAAATAACCTAATGCGTCGGTACAACATAAGTTTATGTAATAACTAGTGCACTTGGTTGTTGTTACCTAATGCACTACGTTGTCCGACAAATACGCAATATTAGGTTAAATATTAGGTAACCGGGACCTAATTTTTTTCTCAGTGTACAGATATCAAACATCCATGACTCGGGTACAAACAACCGTGCTCGTCACACAAAGATTGTTCCTACTAAGATTCGAACCGGAATCCCTACCGGGACCCTCAGCCAGAGGGCAGGGTCACTACCAACTGAGTTTATCAAGTCGTCAATGAAAAGAAACCTATTCAATAAGGAATCCCGCTAAAATGCCGATCAACTAAAAACATAAGTTCCAACCGATACAAACTTTTGTTATATAGCTGTTATTGTTATATTAAAAATTATTATACCACTTATAACGAAAAACAATAAGAAGTTTGCTCTATAAATAATGTACGAGAGACTGTGAGGGGTCCACAGTGGCCACTACTAAGATAATTCGAACTAAACTCGAAATTAAATAAATTTTAAAATCGCTCAATACGAGTGAGTCAACACTAATTTGATCTTCTCTTCTGACAATAATAATTATTCTATATGATCAACGTCTTCCTCGTATCTGACGAGAGTTTGAGTGACACTGCTTTCTGTGCTGCAGGTCCCGAGTTCGAATCCTGATAGAGACAAATTTTGTGTGATGAGCACGAATGTTTGTAACCTAGTCACGGATATTTAATATCTATATATACTTATGTATATACTGGATACGTTTCCAGTCCATTGTACGGTAACCATAATACTCAAGTTGTTTAGTGTGGGACTGTATAGTTGGGGTGTTCGTCTGGCGATATTATTATTTATCTTTAACTTTCTTTTATCCACATATTCGCTTGCGTTCCATTTTATTGAAATACCCATGCATTATCTACCTACAATATCTTATAGTCAGACTCGCATTCGTCATTCCTTTTGTACCCACTTTTCTCACATTTATTTCACTCGCGAGTTTAACTATAGTCGCATCCATGGTAGGGCTCTCTGTAGTTAACTATATCGCAATGTTTTTCCCGTCGATTAAGATACGTACACGACGTAAGCACTCGATAATGATGTAAGTTTACGTGTGTCTACCGACTGTACACATAGTAGAGACAGAAAAAAAATCAAAAATAGTCTAACATGTTATTTGAAGCAGTGGAAAAGCCAGGCTTTGCTTTTGGCTTTGGTGGAAAACTTCTCTCGGTAACGAGAGTCGCATGTTCAAACCTTGGCTTGCACCTCTGGGAGTTTTGGTTTCCATGTGCGAATCTCATTTTCAACCATGATTATCACTTGCTGAACGGTGAAGGAAGACGTCGTGAGGAAACCTGCATGTCTGAGAGAACTCCTCGAGAGACGTGTGGACTCCGCCAACCAGCACTGGGCCAGCCGCCTCAGAATCAAATGTATGAGAAAATGAATTTATTGCTACTCTATGAAAATTTAAAACAAATCTATCCTACGGGAACAATACATTTTACCGGAATAAAAAGTAGCCTATGCTATTCCAGACTGTAATCTATCTCTGTGCCAAATTTAATCCAGATCCGTTCAGCCGTTCTGGCGTGATTGAGTAACAAACATCCATCCATCCATCCAAACTTTCACGTTTATAATATTAGTATAGATTAATAGGTAAAGTAAGAAGATAAAGGTGCCATTTTTGCAGACCATACCAATGCTATTGAAGCGTATAGATACAGTCAGCATTATACGACGACGGATGATAAACGATAGTTCCCGAACTATTGTCGTTAGCGGTCGGATTTCTTTTTCTTCTACGTATAAACCTATCTCTTTCTGATTTGTGGAATGAGTCCAGTGGAGATGGGAAATATTTTATTTTATTTTGAGGCCTCAAAATTTTAAAAAAATACTACGTAATTGGCAACTAACCGCCTTGAAAAATAATGTCTATATTCTTCGTACCTACTCCGCAAGAGACAATTTTCAATATAATCCTGAATCGCGCTATGAGAGTTTTTGGAGCACGTAACATATACGAGTATACAAGATCCCGACAAGAATCATTGGGGCATAGCGGCCGCCCCGCCAGGTATACCACCCGTCTGGCTGGAAGATCTTCCCTTTACCGCTAAAAGGCTATGTTTAATGTGATACCGCGATAGCAGACGCGGGCAGAAGCTAGTGAAAAATAAAGTAACTGGAATACATTGAATTTCTAAATAAAAGAGTGTGAAAATCTCCCTATTGTCAACATCGCAGCGCCCCACGAAAATTCGCATGCAAAATAAATCCCGTTAATGGGGCATTTTTTTCTCCGACCAATATTAAGTCATGTTTAAGATGGTTCGTCATTATCCTTAATAGTAATAGATATTTTATTTTGTCGCGCTTCGCTTTGGGGCTATTTACACAATATTCGTGAGGTCGTATTGCGGTATCGCTCGATAGAGTCTCACGGAATGTTTTGGTATGGGAAAAAAATAAAAATAAAAAACAAAAAGGTAATTTTTAAAATTAATCATAATTTGGCACTGGAGTGGCATCGAAACTATAACAATTCAAATTGATTTAAGTAGGTACCTACATAAACAATTTAGATATAAGTATATGTTGGATGTAAGTTTCACGGACATTCAGGTATATCAGAATAATAGTGCAGGCAATATTATTTCGTAAAAAAAAATGTTTTCATCGATGTGTACTTACTTTTCAAATCATATTTTACATTCTTAATTTTTGACTAATTTTTAACTTAACTATTTAATTTGGGAATATTTAACAGCAAAGTATAAGGTCCCAGTATCATTCTACTCAGTAGATATTTCGAGATGATATTTTATCTACCGCTTCGCTAATACGTCCTCTGATACATTTGGCGTTTGTTAATAGGTTTTTCCTTCATAAAGCAAATGTTAACCTATTTATTATACGGTTGATATTAAAAACGCGAGGGGACCCGGGATCAACAACGTTCTGTATTATAAGAACAACTTTTCTGTTGGTTCGTTTCAGTGAAAAACATATATTAATAAACTTAAGAGACTTACAACTTAAAAGCTTAGCTTACTTATTTATTGATCGCAATTCTAAGAGCGAACACTAGTTATGCCTAGAAGGAAATCCTAATATAAGTAATCGTATCGTCGCGTCGTAAAAGCATGCTGTCTCTATTATTATTTTTAATGAAATCTCGATGTGAGCGAGACGAAACACTCATATGTTAATCTAGAGCTACAATAGACAATATGCTTGAGCATATTATACGATTTAAAATGCAAGTGATTTAAGTTGAACATAGTATTTTAAGATTAAACTTAAATTATTTCTCAAAAATCGCATTAGTTATTTGAGCCCTAATTTCAAAAGTAATTTTATTTAAATTTTCAATATAAGTACGTGTTTATTTTGCCTAATATAATTTGTTAATCTAAAAAGTACTGGACCAAAGTACTTAACTGTCATCGTAAAATCATGGCCAACGCGAGCAAATCCGCCGACAGCTACCAGTATTATAATTAACGTTCAGAATTTGATGGAGGCGTCTTTGTGGGAACACTTTTTTGCTACTGTCACGGTTTGTTTGGCCGATGTTAATGGCCGCTGTAAAAAGCGGTTTTAATATTAAAGTACGTCTGACCATGCTTTTAAGAGACACTTTGAAGACCGTATTGATGTTTTGATGGAGGCAATTAGTGTAAGAATTATTTTATGGTAACAAATAAATAAATAGATAATAAAAAAAATCGCCAGACGACTACACGAAAAATAAAAAACACTTGCAGAAGCTCTATGATTATGATACTATGGTTGACGTGAATAGTCTGAGAGTAAACATGGTAACAGACAGACCAGAGACAATTGGCCAGGCAGGCAGTTTACGAAAATAATATTTTTAAATCGAACCCACACTCCGAACGGCTATGCTCAAACCAGACTAATCTAACCTATTGACTAACAATACGTAAGCCATAAAAAGTATATACTCATGGTTGTTAACGAAAATATTTTTGAATTTCGAATCACTCATCCATCAGGGCACTATCTTAAATCATTTTAAAATAAACGACTACTTTCGTCAAAAGTTTTGGAAGAAAACGAATAAACCGGATTCCTTTGTCAAGTTCTTTAAAAAAATATTCCTCATCCAACCCCATAAGGCGAGTGCTCTTTTAAAATTCCCGATCCGTGCGTACGGGGTGCGCAAGACCGTCACATTCACACCATATTTATCACTGGATCAACTCGGATCCGGTTAATGCTTCGCGCCAATATTTCATCCGGGCACATCTGAATACGTAGAGCTGTTGGGTATATATCATCTGAGCCGATGAGGATGTCTGGTGAACGGCGGTTGTATGTGGTGTCTACATCTATAAACATTTTCAAAATAAAATGAAATTATAGAACATTTTGGAACTGCAAATGTACTATAAAGAACTAAACTAAACTCTACGATGTTTTATGTAAAATAAGTTTTATTAGTTCAACATGTTGGATACCATGTTAATGAAAAGCGTATATTTAGTCGTAATTTTAATAAATTATATCAGCTAAGTCGTCACCGCTAAGTTTTATACCCACTTATGACATGTTTTTTTGTGGGGAACCATGTTTTTTAACAGCTTAGATTTTTTAATTTAACAATATAGATCATAGACCATGCCTTATAGACCAAGAGGAATCAGGCGAATTATTTCAAATAAGATGAAAAATCTTGCCGTGATAAGTTGCCTAGTAAAATAATAGTTGGTATCAGAAAATTCAATATACTAACTTATTTACTATATAAAACTAAATTTAACAATTAATAATGAAATGGATATGACTATGACCTAAGACTTGAAATAGTCACAATCAATGATAGTTGTAGTCATACTAAGTCGCTCTAAAACCCACTTCTCACTTAGACCACACAAGGAATTACGTCGCGCCGATAAAGCAACGCCAAGCGTGCGAATGTTAAATTTGTCACAATGCGCTTGAGCCGAGTCGATCGAGCGATCATCTGTCAACCGCGGATCCGGGAATAATGCCGATAGAAATATATGGGCCGATGAAAAATACGGCTTTTCAAGTCGTCAATTGTGACGCGATCATTTGAGGGTTACGCTGTAGTACGCTGCTGATCCACTGGGGTAATTGCAAGGAGGCTTTTTATTGAAACTTTAGTATATTCTAAAAAAAAAACGCTTTTGGTGCGTTGAGTTAATTTGAGGTCTACGTTGCTCTCAGAACAGTATTCTATAGGAAATTATGTTAGATGATAAAAATGCAACTAATATTTTTTGTCGGGCACAGATTTTAAAGGCTAGTTCCGATATATTTATTTATCTCGTTCAAGAAAATTATATATTCGAATCATAAAGCTCACATAGTCTGAGTAACTGCAACTAAACGCGCGATACGTCAATTTAAAGCGCGCAAATCCGATTCGCGTCTATCACCGATAGCGGCATTAGCATTAGCGCGTTAATTAACGATTAGCTGGACGCGCGTTACCGCGTCAACGCGTCTGCCGCACGCGCGGCATGACAGCTGACGCAGCGCAGTCACACTGCTAGCGGGTAGCGAGTCAAGTATCTAGATAATTTTATTACCAGCCATGTACCTGATCATGTCTTAAAAAATAAAACTTTGAACCCTAATGAGACCCCCCCCCCCCCTGTGATGCCGAATTTCCAAAAATCCCTACATAGTCCACCTCAACGGTACACCAGGGGCCCAATTCTGCTAATTTACAAATGTTTCAGTGGAGTGTCGATAGCATGTCGACTGAATGATTTTAGACATTTGATATTCTACTAGTTTTTAAAACTAGCGGCTTTCCACTGACCAGCCATTCAACTGTCATGGTACTATTTCGTATTCTGTACTTCAGTCTGTATCAATACAATGTAGCTAAGTAATGGTATTCTACTCGTTATCTGACGTTCCTAGCATACGACACACAACCATTGACACTGAAATGAGACTCCATCAAGACAACATTAAAGTTTTAACAGAACAGCCAATCTGTCACACATTTCTAGGCACACCGGCTAAGACTGTGCGTTTTTTTTCCATGAGATATGACAAAGTCTGTCGAGTCGGCCAGTATAAATTAGAGTATAAAATCATCTTAATACATGTATTGCTCAAAAATGTAAAAGATCTTTTTTAAAAAAGAGCAAACCATGGAGTTTCTTGCCCGTTCTTCTCCATAGGAACGGCATTCCGAACGGGTGGTAAAGTAGTAGCATAATATTTTGTAACTTTTGACGATTCATAAGTACTGTACTTAATGGTTTCGTGAATACAAAAAAAACATGTACATATTTTCCAATCTCCACGCTGATCGCTTACAGAGGCGTCGCACGTCTACTTTGACGGTTCGGCCGCGTAATGAAGTTTGCGGCGAGAGTTGTCAACGCAACGTGGCGCTGACGTGCAAGGGACACCGGACATTGAAACTTTACAACATAAACTATGTACAGTACTTTGGACCTTACTCTATATGTCTGCCAGATTAAAAAAACTTTGTGTATCGTCATTAAGGAACCATTGCAGCTGGTGTTTGCATTGGTGTGCTAAAATTAGGCAGCCCATACATGATATATATGAAAAGCAATTCAATGTCAAAGTCTAGTCGTTTATTTCGGCTTAAGGGGATATATACATAATTTAACATTTTTTTTCTATACTCTACAGCTGGATCGGAAGGCGTCTGAGAACATCCGACAAGAAACTCACCGGGTTTGTCTTTTTATTGTTTGTTTTTTATCCCCAAATAATATCATATAAGTCAACCGGCCCCCTGATTACGTATCTTGCCTAGCCTAACGATAGCAAAGCGACAGCAATAATCTCGCAATAATTGCTTTCAAATCGCCGATTTGTATGACATCGCAGCGCTACGTAATACGAATTAGCAATTTAAAAGCAAATATTGCGCGATTACTGCTATCGCTAGGCTATTGCAAGTTACGTAATCAGGGGGCCGAAGCAACTGATTTCGCCGTCCTAGACTCAAATTCGAAGTGATTTCAACAAATTTACTAATAAAACATTCAAAAAACGTCTATCAAACAATATTTTAAAAGGCCGGCAAGTACATCATCTATGACATTTTATTTGTGCTATTGCTTTCTATTCTATATACGTTAATAAGCTCGTCATATAATTGATACCCATTGAATAATTAGATAATTAAAATTACCTAAACAATTACGTGATTGTAATAATTTACAAATAATGTAAATTATTACCATCTTCTCATTGAAATAAAACTAATTTTACACATTTCATCGCGTTAATTTTATGTTTTTTTTTTCAATGTGTAGTATTCGCGTAAATATAAGAAATCCATATATTACGAGTATAATCTTCGTTAACTATATTTTTTTTCATTCAAAAATCTTTCAAGATCTCGCCCCCTCAAGATCCCTTAATAGATATGTATCGAATAAAAAATACGACGCACATACGTATTCCGTTCGGCAAATTGGCTCAATTTCCTTTGCAATAGCCGATTCCTCGGATGCAGGGGATAGGGCGCTATAAAAAACATGTTAACTGCCTTTATTGCAAGATCTGAATATAGATTCTGTTTGATGATGGATAAAACGCCGTGCGATATTGTTGTGGATAAAATGTATGAATGGTGAGCAATTTCTGACTTTTTTATATATATTATACTTTTCATAACACAACTATTCATATTGATTTCTTATATTTACGCGAATGCGGCTACGGCTTCGCGGCTTTTATTTCAACAACTATTCATATTCTTGCAAGAAATCTAATTGGAATAGACATTCATGACCTCATGACATGAGGAATACTTATAAAAGTGCGAATATTGTGAATACTTCGACGGCCTAGTTAGCACAGTTGGTAAAGGACCCTACTTTCTGAGCCAAGGGTCCCACGTTTAAATCCTAGAAGGGATAATCTTTGTGTGATGAGCACGAATGTTTGTACCCGAGACATGGATGTTTAATATCTATAAGTATAATATACTAAGTCACCCTCAGACCAATGTACGGTGCCTGTCATACAAGCGTTGCTTAGTGTGGGACCATATAATTGGTGTGTTCGTCTAGCGATATTATTATTATTATTTAGTCTTATATTTTTAAGTACTCATAATCTGCGTACTTTCGTTCAGAGTCATATAATTGACTTTAAATTTGGCATAGATGTACATTATAATTTGAAATAACATAAGCCTTTTTTTATCGTAAGTCTAAACGGGCGGGGCCACGGGTAAATATTAGTCCTATAATACTGTCGATTGTAAACATACTATGTAAATTATTTATAACATAACAATTTACGTTGCAACCGATCAGCCATTTAAGACATAAAAATTCACAAGCCATAAGGCGGGCGGCTATTACGGGGTAGAAAAAGGATAACACCCTTACAAAATGTACAATAAAAACGCGATATCAATATTCCGGGGTGGGTAGGATGTAAATTTTAATATATGCAACATTTAATAATAACTTGTGAAGCGTAGATCGGAGGGAAAATATTGATAGCGGTTTGAAATTGAACATTAATATTTGTGTATAAGGTATTGATTTTTTTATATTTACGCGAATACTGCACGTTGAAATAAAACTTATTTCACAGATTTTAGCGCGTTTATTTTATGTTTTTACGTTCCCGACGTTTCGGCTGCTTTACAGCAACCATGGTGACGGGAGTACTGAGGTGTTTCACGTCCTAGTGTCATAGTTTGAACTGGGGTACCCCCGGGGAAAGGCCGGGAATGTAAAAACGTGAAAATAAACGCGATAAAATCTGTAAAATAAGTTTTATTTCAATTTGTGTATAGGGTTGAGTTTTGTATTATGTTTATATATATATTCTGTCTCCTCTCATTTATTTATTAGCGATACTGTACCTACTAAAAGGAGCTATACTCACAAGGTGTTCAATGCGCCTGTACCTTTACGACCTGGTTACCGTCGGCCAAATGTGGGTGAACAACTGTGCACCCATGCTTAACCCATAGACGAAGAAGGGTAATTTTGCAATTATTTTGTTAAGTAAATATAAGAATTCCGATTCCTATTACATTCTCAAAATGAAATATTTCTTACAGATTTTGCTGATATCAAGACAATTTGAAAAATATGTCTTAAATGAGACATATCTGCCAGCCCCCCAACACCAATGGTGCAAAGACAAAACAGCCGATGCCCGCCAACACCCGCGCCGTGCTTCCAACATAGATTTATGTTGGATATAATTTTCCAATTTTCGAATCCAATGTTTCGTTGTGAAGGCGTGTGTAGGCAAACGGCAGTAGACTTTTATATTCTCGTTTATGTTGGTTTATTAGAGCGATTTAGTTTATTTTTAGCTTTTTATAGAAAAAAAATACTAATGTCATCACTCTATCTAGTTGACTACGTAGACTATAGTTGGTAGTTGACCAGACTTTAGTCAAGTGCGTTAAAGAGCGCGAGTTCTAAAGTTAGTTATGCCCTTTCTGTAATACATTGTATTTGATTGCTGACGCTTGACAATAACTTTTGTAAATTCTTATTAATTAAAATTATGTTTTGTGACTCTCTTATGAATTAATTGTGTTTTAACTATATTAACTTTGACGACCAATACGACGATGATTGACATAGTTTGTAGTGACCCTATATTCTGTGCCAAGGGTCCCGGGTTCGAATCCCCGTAAGTGCAACATGTGTGTGATGAGTACAAATATTTGTACCGGAGATAAGGATGTTTAATATCTATATAAGTAATGATATACTGGGATTGCCTCCAGTCCATTGTGCGCCGCCCATAATACAAGCGTTGCTTAGTTTAGGTCCATACAATCGGTATGTTCGTCTGGTGATATTACTATCTAAACATTTTATTGTAAAGGGAGCAAACCAATCAACATCAACGGAAATAAACATTCAAACATCGCTCCAGAGGAAACGCCGTATCATGGGAGGAATCAAACGCCGGAAAGCGGAAAGAAGAGTATTTTTCGAATTTGAATCCCGAATTCCGACTACTTCCGGAGCGGAAACTAGGAGCTTTCACAAGATGGAACTTTAAACGGAAAAGCGGAATTTATTCTCTGTTAGTAGAGTGCAGATATAATTTATACGGTCTTATGTGAATAAAATTTCGTATTGTTTAACAGTGCGTCAGGTGCGAGATTATTCGTAAGCTATAGATACTTTATAGTCTGCGTATTTAGACATTTTGTATGGATATTTGACCAGCACCTCTAGTGGACAGTATTTCAAATTTTCAACTCGTTATTATTATTATTAATGTTGGCCCTGTCAAAATATTTTATTCTATTATTTTACCTTATATACTGACTTCGCCTTCAGTCCATTGTACGGTACTCATAATACAAGCGTTGCTTAGTGTGGGACCGTATAGTTGGTGTGTTCATCTGGCGATATTAGATTAGAAAGGCCTTACCTATTTATTGTCTACAGTCTACACCATCTAACACTAAATTTCGATTCATGTATTTGCTAGATTGCCTTTCATTGCGAAAAGCGGTGATCATTATTATAAGTGTACATCATTCACCTACTGAAAGAAGATATAATTATAATGTCTACAACGAACTGAGTTGCTCAGATATCAATTCACAATCGCAAGTGAGCAACGTGACATAACAGCTCATGATTTATGAGCAATATGACATGCCGCCCGCGGCTCTACGTCTCTATCGCACGCGACATTGATTTGCTTCTTTTAAATTCGTGGACGGTATTCACTACAGTAAGCACTATAAAACAAATACCTTTACTGTTTTAAAAATGTGTTTCATGGTTTAAAACTGGTAGGCATTTGAGAATTTATAAATATTTTATTTTTAAATGTCCCTTGAAGAAAGCAATAGAGATTAATGACGCAACCTTTTAACCTTTTCAAGTCCTTATCAAAATATTTTTATGTTCGTAATGTAAGCAATCTGACCTTCTGATTGGTTGAAATTAAATGTCAAATCACCATGGTTGCTTATACAAACATAGCTAGAAAAAAAAATTAATGCATCTTTAATACTTTACCATAACTTTTAATAGCAATTTTTGCTAAGCATTAATTTATTGTAGTCCTATGAGCGTATCACGAAGACCATAATACATATATTAAATATAATATATAGCGTGATTCAGAAGGTTTCTTACCATTTCAGCGCTCGCGTATTTATAATTTTCCAAGATACCAATTTAAAAAAAAACCCAACAAAAGACATGTTTTTGTAAACTTTTTTTCTAATTGACAATCGACATTGAAAATTCACTTAATCATAACAAATGCACTAAAAAGCGCAGAATCATATCGTAGTACACCTTTTCTGAATGACGCTGTATATTACAGACTGGCTACGTCTTGCATAAAAACGACCATCCATAATACAGATAAATGTAGTTCAGATGAAGGATTTTTGATGGCAGCCGCCCGGTGCGGAACTATTTATATTAGATTTGCAACGACCCGCGGTATTTATTACAGCGATTTTACCGGTCAATTCCGTTCATACATCACGAGATCATACCGTTTGTTTTCAGGTATATTTTCAGGGGTTGGTTTTAGAATAAATAATATGCCCGATGTGGTGGTTTGAGCGTAGGCTGCTCAGCTTACTGCACCGGGTCATTGTAGGTTCGATTCCGTGCAAAATAAATGTTGAAAGTTTTCATAATTTACCATAGTCTGGGGTATAATTGATAGAACTAGGCGATACTTGGCGGAAATCCATTGTTAACCTAATGGGGAAAGAGTCTAGGGTGTTACCGGGATTGTGAGTGTATTGTACAGTATTAATTATCTTTCCTTCCATGATGTTGTTAATGAACCTGTCATGTCTTATTAGGTGGCCTATCATCTTTCCTCTGCGCTTTTTTATCAAATCTATCAGACCAAACCTCACGTGATACAATTCCCACAACATTCGAAACACAACAAAAGCACAACCAATTCAATCTCACTTAAGGGCAAACAATTCTGTTAAGGGATGGAACTCCCAATTTCCATGCGATGTCATATAAAGCGCCGCGAGCGAAGCCGGTAGTCTGCACCAAATTGAGAACAACACCAAGTTACATTTGATTTTATTTTACAATTTCTTTTCGATGGCATTCACCTTATAAACGTCTTATGCATCAGCGGTGGGAGTCTCAATTCTGTGATGATGAAATAAAGTTGGTTTCGCATTGAGTGTAGCATTTTGCGATTTTCTTTGTGAGCTGACAACATACGGGTGGATGTTATGGAACAAAACTCATGGAATAGGATTGATAAAATTGTAGCTTTAATTTTTTTTTACTGAACCATTCAAACTAACCGTGTGAGGATATTATCGTGATGCTATCCGCAGATTAGAGAGACTTACCCGAATTCATAGGTAATTAAAATAGATCATGGGCAAGTTTGTTATGGTTTTATAAAGAGTTTTTTTTCTGATAATCGTCTTATCACAAATATTCGTTTTAAGATTATGATAAGGTGTCATGGGTCTAAATAACAAAATTTAAGCTCGTATAGTTACTAATATATGAAGCTCAAGCACAATCCTTTAACGCAGCATTTCAGTAACGTAAGCGTCTTCCATCTTTCTCACTCTCAGGTAAGTATGACAGAGACGGCATGTTTTCTCAATGACGTTACAATTAAATTTAGGAGTTCCTGCTTGCTCTTAAATCCTACTAATATTATAAATGTGAAAGTTTGGATGGAGGGATGTTTGTTACTCAATCACGCCAGAACGGCTGACAGGATCTGGATGCAATTTGGCACAGATATAGATTATAATCATAGATATAAGTCTGGAATAGCACATAGGCTACTTTTTATCCCGGTAAAATGACATAATCTTTAATCGCGGGTAACACCGCGGGGCGCAACTAGTGTGACTATAAAACTCCTCTGGTTACATTTAATTAGCTTATTTCAAGTGACGCTTCCGCCCGTAATACGTTCCCGTGTGTCTCCAAAACCGCGGCTAATGTTCGATACTTGATGTATACCGAATGTGATCTTTTTTTGCCCCTAATGTGCCTATCTCGTGGGGTCCAAAGTGCCCCGAACGTGCGTTATTGATGTCTTTCTCAGAGATAAACATGTCTGATCTCGTGCCGGTAATAGCGTTGATTCAACAACGTGTTTAGGATATGTAGATTTGTTTGTGGGGTGTGTGGCGGTGCTTAAGTGATACTTGGTTTGTTTTGATTTTTAGTTTGCTTTTTCGATTGATATTTATTTGTGTGATGTGTGAGTTCCAGATTCCAGAGTCACATTTGGAAATAGAAATCAGTACTAACTAAAATAACTGATTTGGCTATACATGAGATCTGACAACTTTTTACGGTGGAAGGATTATGTTGCGACACTTGACATTTTTGTACATTTTATGTTTTTGATGGGATTATAATAATTCGTTTAATTAAGATAATATGTACAATTATTAGAAAGAAAATAACTTAAATATT
The DNA here is from genome assembly GCA_905404115.1 of Pheosia gnoma. Classification (NCBI taxonomy): domain Eukaryota; kingdom Metazoa; phylum Arthropoda; class Insecta; order Lepidoptera; family Notodontidae; genus Pheosia; species Pheosia gnoma. The sequence continues at coordinate 7,274,448 of FR989914.1, forward strand.
TACAAACAAATATAAATTAAAAAGAGTACCTATAGAAAAGCTACAAAAAGTGTAAATTATAATTGCATCTTAACACTTCATAAAGTATAGCTCATATAAGACGACTTACCTACTAGACCATATTGTACAAACTTTCCTCAGTACCTACGGACATAAACTAAAATCTAATCAAATCCCTTTTATTCCCCACAATATCTCCACAAAAATGCCGAAATGACCAAGTCACGTGTGTGGCGTATTCCCCCCACGTATGCCGGAGATTCGTCATGCTATAACGCGAGACGTCTCTATCCTTCAAACTGTGACTCGTATTCGTCATTTTTATACCTTAATATTTACCTAGGCACGCGTAAAAGCCGATACATAGAGTACTGATGATGTAGAGTGGACGTAGTTTTATTGCCGGCGCGTCATTTCAGAGAAAAGTTCGATTCTAATCATTGAACAAAAAAAAACATACCGGTTAAGATTTATTACGTATATGGTTGTTATTGTCAATTCTTCTTAGTTAACTTAGGAGTACTTTTTTCTAGATTTTGATTTCACCAGGAGTTTTGAAGTTGCTTTGATTTTTTTCTTCATAATTACTTACGAAAAAGAGTTAAGTATACATACCCATTGACACTTTTAGATGGCATATATGATGCAAAGCTAGAAAAAAAAATCAAGCAGTAATTTAAAAACAAATTCGCTGTGGGTCAATAAAGCTCTAAAATTGGCTTTTACTTGATAGTTTGGAATATAATTGCTTTGGTGTGATGGATATCAATCAATCTAAGATGATCAGAAAAAAGAACTATTTGAACTTGACTTCTACTTCCACTCTGCTAGTTTCAGGCCAGTCTTATCTATACTGTTCTGAAGCCACCACACAATAACACCGCCCAGCATCACGTATAAGACATTCGCGGGAAGGGCGCGGGATGTATGCTTTATTGTGTGAGTCGTGACGGATCTTTACGAGAGGGCCCGAGCCGCGGCCGACGGTAGCTGCTAATGAAGTTCACTTTATGACACGACGAGGCTCTTTGCCGGCTAGCGTATTAATATAAATAATTGTAATAAATAAAAGAAGCAGTGATATCCAAGTTGGTAGAATGCTTGCCTCGGTAACGAAGATCGCAGGTTCAAACCCCAGCTTGCACCTCTGGGATTTACATGTGCGAATCTCATTTTCACCCGCGATTATCACTTGCTAAACGGTGAAGGAAAACGTCGCGAGGAAACTTGCATGTCTGAGAGACCCGTGATGGACTATGGCCTAATCCCCCTCGCATTGAGGTAAGGCCCGTGACCAGCAGTGGGACATTAAAATTGACATTAAAAGTATTTGTATATTATGCTGTTAAAATAAAAGACAAGAACTCTGTCTCCCTCTTTCTCGGCTTATAACTGTAGGGTTTTGAAATTCATGGGCAAATCCCAGTATATAATATATAATAGTACCCAGTTATTTAATCAGTATTTTAATTGGAAGTTATATTTTCCAAACAGTGATTGGTCAGTACAGTGATTATAAACATAATCCGTCTCGCTTTGAGGGGCAAGCTCAGGCTGAAAATAACAAAGCTTCAAAATCTAAATTAAAAAAAAGAAGTTAAGCAAATATCAGATTATCAAAAACTCAGCCGCGTTTCATTGTAGCAATTTATAAACCCTATAAACCATCCCCAAACATCTTTGTCATCGGCGGCGTCCATAAAACAATACACAATTCCGGACAGTCCCACCTTTACGGAAGTACGGTGGCCACGTTATGGCCTTCATAAAACGGGACCCCCCTCCTATACGAGGTCGGATTGACCACATTTACGGGCGGAAAATAGGCGTAGTAAAATTTTTATCTGTAACGTTACTCACGACGGATTTGATAGAGTGTACGTATGTTAAATGATCGGTGAAATTGAGACGTTCCTTTTATGAATAATTCCATTTACGTTTCAGGAATTGGCTCAATGATTTTTTGAGTGTGGTCATAATACCACTCACTTACGCTAAATGCCTCCTGGCTATAAAGTCTTACATAAGAAAGGATTTTTTGAAATCAGGTGTGTACTATTCAACGGTTCATAGAGAAGGCGGAATACAGGAAAAGTTCGATTTTTTCTCTCTACTAGAATTGAAGCTGCGTCCTTTATGTTTGCATCTTGATATTCTACCTCAACACTGTAGCGATCTCTTCAACCTCGCCACTAGCTACACAGATAGCGCTGCAGACGCATTCAGAACAATAGGCAATTCTCAATACAACCCTGAATCGCGCTATGTGAGTTTTCGGAGCACGTAACATATATACAAGATCCCGACAATAACCGTCGGGGCATAGCGGCCGCCCCGCCAGCCATACCACCCGCATAGCTGGAAGATCTTCCCTTTTCCGCTAAAACACTATGCCAATATGCTCTATGATTGGTCTATTAATAAACCAATGAACACATACATAGCGCCTTTATTTGTTCTCATATACCTATAACAATGTATTGCTCAAAAATGTAAAAGATCTTTTTTTTTTTAAAAGAGCAACCATGGAGTTCATTGCCCGTTCTTCTCCATAGGAACGGCATTCCGAACGGGTGGTAAAGTAGTAGCATATTTTGTAACTTTTGACAATTCATAAGTACTGTACATAATAGTCTACGTGAATAAAAAATATTCTGATTCTGATTCATCTTAGCAAACCCAAATAAAAAATATTCTGATTCTGATTCATCTTAGCAAACCCAAATAAAATCTGGAAAGCAGCAAAGTCTTCTACACCTTTACAATAAAAAGCTCATATAAATCGCGGAGAACAACAGTGTCCCAATTGATAGCCCATAAAAAGGCTAAGTGATATCGACCATAACAAGGTCTCAGTAAGACATTGGGAGGTCTTATGGACCTCGTAAACTCACCCCTTGGTGATCTGGGAACTTATTGATTGTAAGCATCGTTCGTATTTCAATTCTATATTTCTACCGTATCAAAACCTTGACTACATTTATTGCGTAAAACAGGGTAGCACACAAATTATTTGAAATACTTTGCATAATTTGTTTAGTTATTTTTTTTATTTTCATGAAACATATAATTTATTAAGATAACGATACATCGTGACATCGTAAAGAAACCTGCATGTCTGCGAAAACCCCTCAGAAAACGTGTTATATTTTCAATAAAAATATAATATTATTATGAGGTATTATATTCAAAGTTCTTATACTATAAACTAAAGAAAAACGATAAAGTTTATTTCAATTCGTTAAGTGTGTACAGCCGTATTGCGTGAGTTCACGCGAGAGCCTGAATCATTACACTCGCAACATTGCTATCTGCTACGACTTTATGCAATTTTAATTAGGCGTTTTTTCTTTACTCTTTATCTACTCTATGTCCTATATGTTTGGGGTCGAGTCACCTTCGTCCGTAGGAGAATTAAATACCCTCGAGATACCCTACACCTGACCCTGGGTGGTGCCAACTAGGTGACATCTCTACTGGTGGTAGGCTTCGGCCGTGGTTAGTCACCACCCACTTGGCAAAGCCATGTCGCCAAGCGGCCTAGCCGTGTTCCGGCATGATGTTCGGTGTTGCCATTCATAGATGGCGGGTCAGATCAGTTGCGCTGCATGTGCCTAGTGAATGTAGCGGCTCGATCTACTGCCGCCTTCCTACCTAGGCAAGTATGCTCCATCGTAGATCTCATCGTCACTTACCATCAGGTGAGATCGAGATCAAATACTTGCCTATAATGTAAAAAAAAATGTCCGGCTAAACTCCAAGAAAAGTATTAGCTATCTGTCCCTACTCTCTATAGTAACAGATGGACGATAATTTTTCACCTTAAAATATGCGAAGTCTTTTTTATCGTACAAATAAGACCTAATTGTAAAGAGGGTAGTTAATCAACCCCCTCAATATAAAAACGTCACGTAGCCAACCTATTTCACGGCCAATTTGTATTAGAAACGCGACGTTTAAACGAAAGGGTTGAAAAAACCCAATTGGAGATCCGACGTCGACATTTTAAGTAGGTAGGTTTAATCCATCTTGCCTAGTTTGGGTAACGAGATGAAATTATCACTTAAATTTTTCTCGAAGAGTGGGGCAGGGGTGCACTACTGAACACCAATGTAGAGGGGAGAGGCTTGTTGACTTTTATAAGGCACACTTCTAGTGTGTTGCCTGCTTCTTAGAATTTGTCAAAGTCGAAATGACCTTCGTAGAGCTCAGTGGTCACATATCCAAAGATCGATTTTCTTCTTTTTCTTTATTAATAGCGTCACCAATAAGTAGGTATTTTGCCAGTGTAAAGTAGGAACAAGTGCTTAAAATCTGAGACTAGTGCCAATGAGCACCCCTAATCCTACTAGTAAACTGGTGAATACTTAACTAACAAATTACCGGACTTCGTGGAAAAACTTGAAAGTCAAGTTTTTTTTTTTTAAATACCAATACTCGTTCAAATTTGTGAACATATTTATAATGGTTAATAACAAGCTGTATTCCCATATACACAATTGACCACCTCTCTTACCATAACTGATACTCTGATATAGGCGCTCGCACAGGGAGCATCTTAAAGACTCAAAATTCAAGCTGTCAGCACAAAAAAACTGGTGACCCCAGGGCCGGGCATTTCCTCGCTAAGCCAGTAGCTTTGACTATTCAGCGAGGAAATGCTGCCAGCAGCTTGGGTACCTACGTACAACATCGGCCAATAATTTAAATTTTTGTAAATATTAACCCCCAAATTTATAGACGTTATATAACTTTATCAAACGTCATATAGTACTGCGCAAAGCAAAACTGTTGTGCGCAATACAGATATAGTTATAAAAAGTCTATAAATTTGGGGGTAAGTAGTTAAGTGTATTCTCTTTTTAATTTATTTTTTGTCCAACATATTGTATAAATAAAATTTATTAATATTTAAAAAAAAACTGTCAGCCCAATGTCAACTTCGCGAAAACTGCTCGGATCAAAGCTTGAGACACACGCGGTGTATGCTATAGGTAAGTCAATACACATAGGTAACTGTTGTCAAGTCACATACCTTCAATTGAATGGTGCCATCCTTTAGCAGTTAATTATTTATCATTCATAAACCTTATGTATATGCATATAAAAGCTTTATAGCGAAGTTTGCCGGCCAGTGGGCGCGTCGACGTGTCACAATCTCAACGGAACCGTGCAGGCCACTCGAAAACTTCCCATTAACTTGGCTGGACTCTCCCCAAGTTTGTCTCATATGCTAAGTTGATCATAATAGGCCGGTTGAACAAAGGAGCTTGGAGATAATAATAGATATATGCTATATTTATTCACTTATCAGTCGTTATGGAGACGATTTAAGATTAAAATATAGATAGCAAAACACTAGTCTATTATTTAGAAACATTATTATATTTGCAGGCAGTGATAGCCAAGTTGGTAGAACGATTGCCGCGGTAACGAGGATCACAGGTTCAACTTGGGCTCGCACCTCTGGGATTTCTCGATTTCATGTGCGATTATCACTTGCTAACCGGTAAAGCAAAACCTGCATGTCTGAGAGAACCTCTCGAATGATGTGTGAAGTCCGCCAACCCGCACTGTGCCAGCGTAGCGGACTATGGCCTAATCCCCCTCGTATTGTGGGGAGGCCCGTGCCCAGCAGTGGGACATTAAAAAGGACTGGTATTATTATTATTTTTTGGATATATTTTTTTTCTCGGTTTTAACCGGTTTTCTGGTGTGCACGGGCCTAAGCCAAGTGTACATCAGATAGGGATTTGAAGTACGTCAAGTGATGTGTGTGAGTGTGTGGATGTTGTTTGCTGGGTAGCAGTGTGTATGTTATCCTGTTCAGTTTGGAGAAATTTTCTGATTGTACGGCATGTGTTCAGGATTGCCGCTTTTTGAAGGAGAAAATAATATATTGGGGGGCAGGCTTAGGGTGTTTAGACTGGTGTAGTTGTTTAGGTATGACGCCTGTTGTAGAAAGCACTATTGGAACTATTGTAACCTTTTGGAGATGCCAAAGTCGAGTTATTATTATTATAAACAAAAGGAGTCATCAATAAACATTTATAAATTCAACATAGTCTTTGTCAATTATTCTCCCTTTTTATTTTATTATAGAGTTTTCAAAAAGTTGCATCGATTCTATAGGAGTATAGCTAATATTGTTATCTAGTTTATTGCACATAAGTAAAACTACAGTATAAATGAAATTTCAGTGTCCCTATGCTGTGCAAAAACTGCGTCGAAAATATTGTCTTTATCAGATTATCAGAGATTAATGACCGATAATCGATAATATAAATTTACCAACTGCGATCAGCCGACCATTTGCTATCAAAGCCCAGACAACAACAGACGTGTATAAACCTTAAAAATGTATCACAAAACTGTGAAGAAAGAGAACTACACCAAAGATTTGAAGTCAAGAGCATCGTAGAAGAGTAGTATAAGATTTATTGCTTATTTCTAAAGAAGTTTATTTTCAAAAATCCATCATGGATGACAGGGGAATGTTGAGTCGAAAGAGATTTCAATGTAAGTATTTTTTTCTTATTTATCCTACAAGTTCCTGTAATCACCTTTTTCGACTAACTTTAACATGTGGCCCTATCTATACAACCATAGACTTGGTTGTTGACCTTAAGTAGCAGACAAAAATCATTAGTTTCTTAAGAACAGTAATGTAACCTTGAATATTTCATACATTACAGCTGTGTAACTACTTAAAATAGTATGTTGGTCTTAATATATTAGTAAGAACGTGTAGGTAATGTAAACTATCCTAAATTAAGCTAGGTGTTCTGAGAATAGCCCAAAATCTCAGTTGCCGAATTGGAAAGTTTGATTAAATTACTATTATAATATGTTACCTGGTATTAAACTAATAATGCCAGCCCATTTAATTCCCACTGTTGGGCACGAGCCACCCCTCAATGCTAGGGGGAGGGCTTGTATTGAACGTATTAAATTAATATTTTGTTGACGTGTAACTTTTGTGTTTCGGTTGTTGTATTTGTTTAAGACATGGAAATGGAACGCACGTAATGATAAAATGTATTGTGTAACATTATATGTTGCTCTGAGTGAAAGGGATAGATAATATATAGATATTACAAATAAGAGGAGTTTAAATAACAGTTTCATAAATGTAAAACAATGGCTACCTAACTCGATTTTTTATTTTAATTCAGACTGGCATAAAACGAATACTGCCACGAATACGATTGTCAAAACTAGCTCTTTCTCTTTCTCTCTTAATTAAATAGATTCGCTCTTTAATTCATTCGATAGAGCTTCTAACAGTTCTATTTTTTTCCTGCTAGCTTCTTAACTATCTGATACTACACGGCGGTATCTTTTCCTTCATCTGATTGAAACATCTTATTCTCGATCTTCCTCTTCGTCTCTTTCCTTCTATGATTGTCTTCGTCAGTGTGTCGTGTGATCTTCATCTTTGCTTTTCTTCTTTCTATGGACACTAGCCGGCTTCTTCAATCCCCTACTCTTGATTAGATAGTCATTCTTTATATTTCTTTTAGTCATTCTTTCAGTTTCCAATGTGTTAACATCTCTGACTCGTACAATCCTATGCTCCATCTGTAATAGCTGACATGATTTGGAAAGTGAACAGTAGAATATGTCTAAATTGTCAATATCGGTTATATCAAGAAAGTGCTTTATTTGACTAATGGAATCTCCCATTTCAGGATATGAAACAAAATTCTTTGTTTAAACAAAGAATCGATTTACACACCCTATTTTTGCAATCAATACAGCAAATATAGCTTATCATTCCGCGATAATACCACCGCTATCATTATAATTGATATAATTGATAATAATATAATTGATAATAATATAATTGATATAATTGATAATACTTAATTGTATTTCATTGTTTGGAGCTACTTATTCAACTCTTTTCAAAGGATATTTACACAAATTATTTAATCTAGTGTCCCAGTTCTTTGGTTAACCTTTCCATTTTTCCAGTATACAATTTACCCTATATTTTGAATTGATTATAGAACACCAAAATGAAGTTCGATTATAATCCGGTCAGTGGATTTTGAGATACAGTTTTTTGTCTATTTCATGGGAGCCTATTCATTTTCCGAGATAAATGCTAGCCTATATGTCTACTCGGGTCATGCGAACTTTCATCAAGATCCGACTGGTAGGATTTCTATGCCGAAACAGATGGACAAACATTTTAAACACTTGGCACACGTCTCTTGTCCCCTTAGCCCCTCATTCTGCACGAGCAGTAATGTTATTTAATTAATTATTTTTATTTCCAGGCTTGACGCATCAAGCATTTGTCTATCAAGAAGCGACTAACCTGCTTCCTCCCTTGCCGCCACCTCAGCCTCCGTCCCCGCCACCGCAGCCCGTGGTGGTGGCCCAGCCTCAGCATCATTTTATAGGAAAAAGATACAAAGGGGCAAAGAGAGTCAGAAAATCGCCTAAGCCGCTTAGAGCTAATTCAGATGTTAGAGTTATCCGCAAAAGTTTGCGCATGCGCGCACGCTCCAGTGCGGGTTCATTATTCTGAATTGCGTTTACAAAAGACCGCTAGGACCGTTAACTTGTAAATTCTGAAAATGATGTTTTTGTGATCTGGAAATGAAAGAGATTCTCAAAAAGAGTGCTTAACACACTTTAATTAACGCACACTATCGCGAAACATGACCGCGTCGTCGTCGCCGTACCTACATGTTGCGCAAGCGCATTCGACGCGTATTCGTCGCGGCTAAGTGTGCGTTTCCTGTACACACACTGTAAAATAACTGCACTGTGTACACGATGCACAAATATAACTTCAGAAAAAATTAGCCAAATATGGTTTTGGTTTATAAACATACGAAATACCATACAGTAGATAGTAGGTTGATATTAACCAATTGGATTCAGTCATTTCTATGTCTACAGTTCCTGAAGATCTCAGAGCAATGTGTAGTCTGAAATTAGCTGATTAAATAACATCAGGGTCAGCGTTCAGAACATTCAGAATTTTTAATGGTTAAGTTCTTAACCTCGCTTTGGCGTTTTTCTTAATTTCTTTGCTTTTTTGTATCCGGGCATTTTCGCGTTTTTGGTGACAAACATTTGAAAATGCCCGCCCGGTCTCGTACGTATCTTTTTATGGCCGCAAACGTTCAGTTTCCTGAATCGAACCACTTGGATGAATGAAATTCATAATTCACACAATAATATCGCAACATTGATCACAGTTTGAAATTTTTCCTGATGTACGTTTCAAGTTGTCGAGCTAGCTAGTCAGCGGTATCTTGTCAGAATGGAACACGAACGGTTGCTCCGGCCTAAAGTTTAATTTAGATTTGTTTCAAATTGTCTATTAATAAAACTGTATTACTTAAGCAATAATCAACACCTTTTTTATTTGCAACCCCATTTTATTTATTTCTTTTAATGAACGTCCTGAAAAAAACCGACTGTGACTACAACAATGTGTCATTATACACAATATATAATAATATATCCTAACTAGCTGCGCCCCGCGGTGTTACCCGCGATTAAAAAGTATGTCCTTTTTACCGGGATAAAAAGTAGCCTATGTGCTATTCCAGACTATAATCTATCTCTGTGCCAATGTTCATCCAGATCCGTTCAGCCGTTCTGGCGTGATTGAGTAACAAACATCCATCCATCCAAACTTTCACATTTATAATATTAGTGTGATGATAAAGTATAGCCTGCAAACAGTATATAGTTTATCATGTAAGTGTATAAGTAAACTATAGTAAGCATAGATATGTCAGGTGTGAAATTGCTTTTTAACCGACTTCAAAAAAGTAGGAGGAGGAGTAGGTTCTCAATTCGATTGTAGGTATTTTTTTTATATTGATTCTGCCTATACCTACCGCAATGGCGCATTAGAAAAAAAAACCTTGGGGCAATGACCTAGGAAAACCGCAAAATGATAACAAATTGTGGTCATACTGTTTTCATGTCGATTCTATTCTATTTAAATACCGTAGAAAAGTAACATCGGTTTTTTTTTATGAAATTGGCAAGCCTTGAGAGAAATAGAAGGTATGTTTACTGCAAGTGGCATTTACAGCATCACGGAATGGTGGACACACTGTCGCCAGGGTCAACTTTTTTTAAATATTAAAATGTGTGTTTTAGTTTTCTACGCGGGCAACAGCTAGTAGGTATCTAAAATTATGTTCTGCGCAGGGTCTCATACGCGTTTACAGATTTATTTATTTTCTGCGGGCATAGTACTAATGCTCAGGTTACACAAGGACAGTACGCAAGTAATAAGTCACGATTTCCAAGTGTAAAAGAATTCCATACGTTACCAAGATGGGTACTTGTTACTTCGCTCTTTGTTACTTGCTTACTGTCCTCGTGTAAATCGAGCGTAAGGTACAGTGCAATAATTATAATACTCAGGTTTTCCAAAAGACAACAAGGATTGTCTTTACGAAAAATGCAATTGTATTTAACAGGTTTGTAAAGAAAATAAAAACGGAAGTAAGTAGTAAGTTAGTAAGCCTAAGTAGACCTACTAAATGCAGAAGTAATATGGGTATCAGAAGCCAGATACGAAAGAATGCAAGTAGTGACAGTCGGCCATGCTGCGGATTTTTATGGAACTATTATTATGTATACTGCACATTAGCGCCGTCTATTTATAACAACTTGAACTAATTTCTATCAGTAGAAATTGCGATGTGACCCACTTAAATCTATCAATCATTAATTCCATATAATGATTAATGAGACTGACCATACTCAACCAATTTCTTCGTAACGAAACAGTATACGAGCTCTCTTTCGCACACACACATATTTCGATTACGCGGCCCGCTTCCGCAAATTTATCTTACGAAAAAAAGACGTCACTGACCTCAATACATGCTTGTATACTTTGACAGAGTAGTAGAATATTTGGAATAGTTAAAAATGAACCTCATACCCCTGTTTTATGGTTGATATTCGTGTGTCAACATTTGTAATTTGTACTTCGAAGTGAACGTAGAGCTATCGGTCTCGCAAAACGGTCGGTCAGTTGTTCATTGAACGCTCTTTTGAATGCAGTTTCTATTATTTTAAATATCGAATGTAATATTTAAAATTATACTGTTATATTTTGTGTTGTTCCTTTTTCGAATAAATTGGATTGTTGTACCAGTCACTACCTCACTAGGTAAGTTTTTAATTTTATTTTTTATTCTTTGCGGGGTAGCTTGGGAGTCAACAAAACATTTGGATAACTTACAACAAGCAAATACCGTGGATATTATATGAAGTGAAATCATACAACTTGATATTTCTTAACTACCAAATATGGTACCTAGTAGTTGCTTTTTTATCTTATCGACTTAAGAGTAAAATACTTCTAGTCATTCGAGTTATCTCAAAGTAAACTCTCAACAAGTCACTTTTACTTGTTCGTTGTTGACAATATCCAATCGTTCAACTTTATAATATACCCGAGCTCAAATACATAAGCGTAATAATAAGTAATATCACAAGTATGTAGATCGTATCATACATCTATGACAAAGGTCTGAGTCGATCTATTTATCCGATACATGATTCTATCTAGGTTCCGATAGCTTCATACATGACGTCCGTGCTCATATAAATGATCCTAGATTTTTTATTATAAATTACGAATAAGGCGTATAAGTAGCTCCTAAAGTACCTACCTACTATAAAACACTCGTAACATACCTAACGGTAAAGATACATACTGTTTGGCGACCTGATTAGCGCAGTTGGTAGTGACCCTGCTTTCTGTGCCGAAAGTCCTGGGTTCGAATCCTGGTAGACAACAATCTTTGTGTGATGAGCACGAATGTTTGTATCCGAGTCATGGATGCTTAATATCTATATAAGTATTATATACTGAGTTCGCAATCAGTCCATTGTACGGTACTCATAATACAAGCGTTGCTTAGTGTGAGACCGTATAGTTGGTGTGTTCGTCTGGCGATATTTATTTATTTGTTATTTCAAGGACATAATAACCTAACAGGATAACGTTTATCAAATCGAATTGATATCAATTTAAAGCGCATTCTCACTTTAGAATTGTTGGTAGTTGGGTGTTTTATATTTTGGTAAACGCTCAATACAATGAAAGAGAAGATAAAACAAATGTATTGTGTTTTTATTAGGACTGTGGGCCATTTACAAGCAATAAGCACAGAAAAAAATATATTTAAAACGATAAAACTTTTTGAAATCGACGAATCTCTTTTTCAGTTATGATGCCATAAACAGCCAATCAAAAGCTTATAATAGCATTTTAGTAGCTGTAGATTGTAGATGATAGGTCTAATAAGAATAGAAAACAAAACATTGCCAGGCACACACCAACTATGGTCCTAAACTAACCCACGCTTGTATTATGGTATCGCCCTGGGTAGATGGGTAGATTACCCAGGGTTAACCCAGTAACACTCTGACCAGATTTAATGGTAAGTCCCATTAATCAAATAGATGCCATTTAATAGGACTTACTTGACCATATAAATGTTACTCAATGGGAGTTACTTGACCATATAAATGTTACTCAATGGGACTTACTTGACCGAATAGATGATACTTAAGAGGACTTACTTGACCAAATAGATGTAATTTCATAGGACTTACTTGACCAAATAGATGTCACTTAAGGGGACTTACTTGACAAAATAGATGTTACTTAATGGGACTTACTTGACCGAATAGATGATACTTAAGAGGACTTACTGGACCTAATAGATGTCATTTAATGGGACTTACTTGACCAAATAGATGTCATTTAATAGGACTTACTTGATCAAATAGATGTCACTTAAGAGGACTTACTTGACCAAATAGATGTCATTTAAGCTTGCTTGAACAGAATAATGATTTGCAGTATTATTTATAATTCACATCTGATCCAGTTTTCTTAATTTATCTTACGACAATACACAACTATCTATATATATAAGCAGTACCGAAATATTATATAGGTTGCGGCTGATAAGCTATCTTTTCTCAGTTACAGAATATAGTGCGTCAAACACAGACAGCACTTATGAAGATTAGAACCAAAATATTATTGTATTTATTAGATCATTGATCTAAGACGTAAGACTAAGGCGCAATTTAGTGGGTTCATAAATATTACTTTAAAACGTGGGATAATAATTTTAATTGCGATCAGATGGATGCAATTATAATTATTTTAAGATAACATTTTGCGTCTAAGGAATCTGACAAAAATTGCAGAATATGTAACAGAAAAAAGAATCAAAACTAATTATACGGATTTTATCGCGTTTATTTTATGCTGCTTTTTTTTATTACATTATAGGCAAGTTGGTTTACAGCAACCATGGTCACGGGAGGACTGAGGTGTTTGACGTCCTAGTTTCAGAATTAGAACTGGGGTACCCTCATATTTAGTTGTTGTTTGTGGTCCGATCTACGTAGAAAGTTTCTATAGTGTATTGAGGTCCTGCAATGGTGCGCTTGGTTTTGGATTTTTAGTATTAGTTTTATTTCAATGTGTAGTATTCATGTGAATATATAACATTTAAATCATTACAAAAAAGAAGCATTAGGTAAATAAACATAGTTTTCCTAATTTCGAAAAGCTTTAAACCAACCATAAAATGATACAATCCATTTTTAATAGTATCACAGAGGCATTCAAAACATGCTTTAATTACTATGAATTTCGTAGCTACTGCGCAAATTATTATTTACTTTTTATCCGCGCACGCATCGCAATATTTAGAAATAATAATAATTTTTCTCTTGCACAAGAAATTGATTCATAATCTATGGTCATCATGATTCATTACATGCAAACCAAACGTTTTGGTTTTACCAAATTACCAGTACTTTCTCTTCGCCTTTACCATTTATACTTTCTCTTTCTACTTGCCATAGACACTTGTTTATGGATGACGCAATTTCCATCCAGGCTTTATGACATTTGAGTATCATACCAAAATCGACTTAAATTTGAGGACGCTGTTATACATACAAACAATACAATATTCTTTCATTTTTTTTTGTAAGATTACTAGCATGGCTATAATTACTTATAGTCCCTTAAACTTAGCCAAATGTTCTTACTAGGAGAGGGCTCACTTAAATAACTTGTTATGAGTCATACTTAAAAGCCTCTACGATAGGCACAATTTGACTCCCGATTGGTTGACCATGTGGCATGTTATGTTTAGCCAACTTGCCTTTTGTCATGACAATTTGTTGCCCTACCGATTGGGTGCCAAATTGTGGTGTTCGTATAGGCCATAACAATTGTAGCAGAAACATAGCCCCCTTGACTGCAAGCTACTAGTTTCTTGTCTAGTTTGTATACTATTACAGGTATCAGATATCTCAAAGACGTGATAACAATCACGAATGACTCAAAAGTACACACGTAATAGTAACAAAACATGATATAAAATGCAATAATTAAAATACAATGCGCTCTGATGCCAATCGACTCGAGTTATTCGCTTACACGTTACATTCTAACCACGTGCAATCGTTTACTATAAGGTTGTAGACACAAAATGCAAACAAATACACATGCTTGTTTCTTTAATATTTTATGGCACCAGAACACTGGCCATTGTAGTTAGGTATATTTTTTGAAAAAAATATTATTTTTATATAAAAAAAAAAACTAAAATATACTTCACGTTATCACGTGACGGCAAACAGTAATTATAGAGGAGTCTCTTCCAACATTTTGAGGTTTAACCTCCAGCCTATATGTCTGTTGTTATCTTAAACATTGAATGTTACGCAATTGGTGCAATGACAGCGTAGGACGTTTTAGCGGAATTCATAAAACTGATGTAATAAATGTTTATTGTTAGAGTAAATATAAATGTAAATTTACCAAATTATTATTGATTTCTTAAATTTAAGCGAATACAGCACATTGGAATACAAATATTTATTTCAAATTTTTATTCTTAGGTCAGTTTAAAATATATCCGTACATTAATAGTATTTGCGAAAATGTGTCCACGACCCTATTGTAATGGCTCTAAGAATCCACACACAACGCCGTCAGCTATTAATGCAGGCACGTAGCGTACAACAGAAATGCAATAATTACATAGTCCAGCCAATAAAAAAAAGATATTGTATGGGATATCTGTCAAAAGTGACAGTTACTATGCGGTTGCTGTTCGATTATGAATCGATTGTGTTAGCAGACTGGGGGCCCTGCTCGAGTTTATACTTGCAATATCATATTGCAAATGCATTTCTCACAAATTTGTTGTTTCCTAAAGAGGGGAATTCTCTTTGTACTGCCGTTAATGATCTTCTTAGAAGTAAAACAAAGGTTCCACAGACATGATTCATTTAGCAGGTAGAAAGTGTTATAATTAGTTGAGTCATATGGCGGCGGTGACGGCCTAATGGTTTTACGTATTAGCAACGTTTTATTGGAAAACCTTAGGGCTTGTGGCAGGGCTCGGACCTTGGAGATATCCTTGGACATTATTATATTCCTAGTAATGTTGCTCACTTTTCTTTATTAAAATAAATAAACATCGCCAGACGAACACCAACTATTCGATCCCCCACTAAGCAACGCTTGTATTATAGGTACTGACTGGAGGCGAACCCAGTATATATTACTTACATATATTTATACTTACGCCTCTACATATATATTTTTGTTTAATTTATGAACTATGATTGAACTCTTATAATTATTATGAATTACGACCAATAAAGTATGTACTACTTTATTGAATTGCTACGCGAAAATCACCTTAGCTTACAGTATTTTTATCGCCCTGACACTGTAACCTGAGGGGATATGAAAAATGTGAAGTAGGTACTTAAACACAATATTGACAGGTGCCTACCCCCTGGGGAATTACAGGCGTGATGGTATCGGACTTGCCAAAATAACCAGAAGCGCAGATACGCAGTCATACCGGTTCGTAACCGCATTTGATTATAACTAGGTCATCAAGTAACGTAAGGTTGATGACGTGCCGCCCACGTTCTACCACCAACAAGCTAAACATAATACAGACACACACTATGACATTGCGCACGCGCAATATGACAATAGCGGGGCTATTTGAGTGATTTACAATCAAAATCGGTATCGGAAACCGACTCGCAAAACATTCCGAGACGGATTTCCGCAATCCCTTTACAGAGTGATCCCAAAAGGGTATACCAAGCGTCGAAACTGGGGTGCTTTAGAGTATTTGTAAACACTATGTGAACTCAGAATTTTGGTAGATCGATTTAAATAGAAAACGGTTCCCAACAAATTGACAATAAATTTTGATACAATTACAATATATGCGCTAAAAAACACTCAACGTGTATATTGTTTAAAGTTGTCTTTGGACAGCTCGTCAGGATCGATATCGACGTCGGAATGTTTTCGTTTCCGTTTCCGATTATGATTAAATTTCGTCTTCGTGATTGTTGGGGCTCAGTAACTCCGGATGATGAAGACGTTGATGCTGATGATGAAATTAAGTACCCTACGCCTATCAGTAAAGCGGTGTATGGTTTACTGAAAAAAAAACAACACACACATGGTTTGTATGCTATCATTATCATCATGCCGAGTATCATCAAAATCTGTCCAGACAGATAAATTCCACAACGATTTTTTTTTCTAAATATATAATGTGCAGAGTAGACCAAGTAACAGTTTTATTTTATGTAAATATATATAAGTTGGTAGCGCTATCTATATAACGGTACTAATCTTATTTTTGGTGGCAGTGACAAAACGAGGATATAGCGGCATTCCTTAACGGTGTTTTAAGAACATAGTGTGATGAATTATTTGATGGTCCTATTTTAAAATCTCATAGTGCTATCTATATATTATGAGGTCTGTGGTGATTTCATTTATGTCAATCTTGTACCCAAATGTTGATTCAACGTAAGTAGTGGGCATCTAGCAACGTAATATATCGAAATAAAACTAATCTTACGGATTGTATCGCTTTTATTATACTTTTTTACGTACCCGACGCAACCAACATGGTTGCTGTAAAGCAGCCGAAACGTCGGGAACGTAAAAAGTATAATAAACGTGATAAAATCCGTAAGATTAGTTTTATTTCAATGTGTAGTATTCGCGTAAATATAAGGAATCAAAACGTAATATATCATTGAAATTAATTCCGAAAAAGATCATTAAAATAACGCTAAACATAGTTACATAGGTACAAACGAAGGTTGTTCGTTACAAGTCATTAACTAAAATAATCATCGATCATTACTAGTTCAGGGGCAGACGAACCTAGACCCACAATTGATGATAAGATTGTGAACAAATCATTAGTTTATTGGGTCAACAGCGCCGTGTGCGGAAGTAATGTTGAGTAACGTCAGAGTACCGTAGCTCAAGCACAATCTTTTCACGTAGCGTTTCGGAAACGGAAGCGTCTTCCATCGCGTTCACACCACAGTTTTCAGAAATATGTATGACAGTGACAGCATGCTTTCTCGATGACGTTACGATTACGTTAGGAGTGGGAAGTCCTAAGCTAAACTCGTAAGCAGGAGCTTACTCTACTGTATCTTTATGCTACTTATTTGTATATGAACACATACAAACCTTTAAGTACTCAATATAAATTGAATTATAAAATTAACATCCTGTTTTGGAATATTTAATTTTAAATTCCAAGAATCAAGGTTTAAAAATAAATAATGGATTGTAAAAAAATACTACTGCAGCAAAGAAATTAATAATTTAAATATTTGCGTAGTTTAAAAAAAGTACCCTTATCATTAGCATTACATTTAAATAACTTTGGTGTCCACCTTTGCCCAGCAGTGGGACACAATAAGTTAGTAAAAAAAAATACAAGTTGTGATGATGTACTTGATAAGTTCATAATATTATATATTCCTGGTATGCAGCCGTAGTAAAAAAAAACAACAGACTCGTCACAAAAAAGGAGTTTATAAATGTATCAAATAAGGTCTCTTATTCGAAGAAACAGTCCGAGTTGTGAGGAATTTGTTCATGTTCCCTCAGTTCTTTGTTAATGAATCATAGCGGCGAACGGCCATTGACACATAATGTGATAGTACGGTACCAAACGTTAATCAGTGACCCATTTCCTAAATATGTTCAATGACACTTAAAATCCAATAAGGTCGTATATCTGTATATCGTTATAATATGTGAGTGCAGTTACCCCAAGACAAGTCAGTCAAAATAGCTCTTAAGGTATATGACTGGTGTACGATATTCAACCTTAAATGGGTCTCAGATGAATGTTCGCTAGTTTCACTACTGTACCCATTATAGTTTAGTTCGCTAGATAGTCCGTAGATATTCTGATTTTAGTATGTGAATAATGTAAACGACTTAATTAACCTAACAATTATATAAAACTTAATTTAGATAATTAAGTTACCTCAATGTAATATTCTAATAAAAAACATACAAAATATGGCAGTGGAGGTTTTCAGATTATCTGAAAAAAACTTAAATTACTCCTAAATTTATAGATAGTTTTCGTCCACTTTAGTGGCAATAACGAAGCACTTTTCTACTGACGAATGTGTTGTAACGCCTTTGTAAATTGATTAAAATGTACATTCCAACTTAATATTGGAGTTAATGGAGTTAATGTCACAGACTCGTACTCGTAGAAAATAAAAAATACAAATGTATCACCAAGTCTTAGCTTTAACTAACACGAATTTATCTCTAAATCCTCATTCATTCCATTCCCCTTCATTAGGTAAACGGAAAAAATAATTTAATTCGCCGATAGGGTGGTCCCCGCCCCCCACACACCCCCGGACAATCACTAATTACCCCCGTAGTAAGCCATACAAATCGCCGAAAATGTTTACTAATTTACAAAAAGGCGAAAAAAATTTTTTTTTTACACGCCAAATGAACTTATTTAGCTCAAGAGGGATTTAATAAAGATTTTTCACAGGTTCTCCCGGTTTCAACGATGTTTTTAGGGTTCCGTATTCGCGGATTATAATGACGCAACTTATAATTTCTTACGGTGGACTCCCGAATAACTGCAGGCAAAGTCGTGCAGGTTTCCTAGCCAATTTTTCTTCATAGTACAGCGAGCAGTAATCGTTATTAAAAAATGTTATGTACATACCCAAAGTTCTTTAATCTTATCATAACAGCAATAGCACGTAATAATAATAATGCCTATAAACATACCTTTTATTTCTAAAAAGATACGGAACGAACACATTAAATTACGTCTCTCGCAAGCCTCCGATCTTTCCGTCGACTTTTTTCCACTGGCGACTAATCCCAACGATATTTCTCCAGTCGCAGATTGAATTAGTGCACGACAAACGCACCTCGTTCGGTTCGCGAAATTAAATCATATATTTACGCGTTGATTTGGACAAGATGACGAGTGGTTTCCAAGAAACTCTGCAACCGGTCTGCAAAAAAAAATATGGTGTTGTCTCTACGTAGAGAGTCGAGGAAAAAATGTATGTGCTGGCTGGCATACTTTTAGACTAGTGTGTCCGCGATTCACGCATGGACTTCGCTCCTTTGTACGGGGACTCTATCATATCTAGGGGAACTCTACTATTTCCTGCTGCGTTCCTACATTGTTCTCACATACCTATAACAATGTACTGCTCAAAAATGTAAAAGATCTCTTTTAAAATAGAGCAACCATGGAGTTTCCTGCCCGTTCTTCTCCATAGCAACGGCATTCCGAACGGGTGGTAAAGTTGTAGCATAGCATCTGTAACTTTTTTGACGATTCATAAGTACTGTACTTAATGGTTTACATGAATAAGAATATTCTGATTCCTGGGTTTTTCGAGGGATTGCTTTTGCTGGAGTATCATAAACATTGGCCCAGTGTATAGCCTTATTAAGCTTAGCCATACTAAGTTATATTAAAATCCTTCCAGTTGTTTTCGCGTGATGAGCGTTCAAACAGACAGACTCAAATTCCAATACATAGCGTCTTTGGCTTCACCATGGAAAACATAACGACCTATTTGAGGATTACATGTCATAGTGTTTTGTGTTGTTTCACCATATTATGTACAAAAAGTCTATAAAAAATGCCTATTTATTTTCAAAATTAATTATTTTTATTTAGTAGGCCTTTCTATTTTGAATTATACATGAAGTTACTACATTAATGTTTTAAAAGAAGAACATCTTATATGCAAACCGTTGTTTATTTACATAATTATGTATATGTTGTATATATATACGAAATATTTTTTTAATTATACCTGCACCCTTCGCCCGTTCACTTCAAACGTTAATCCAGATTAAAACAAAACAAAACAAAAAAACATCAAACGCTCCTCACAAAGGGAGACGTCTACCGGCAAAATATTAAATGACTCAATATTTCATACCGATACTAATTTCGCTATCTTAACCCTTCGCCTGCCGCGGTACGACACAAAATATTACAGAAAAAAAAACATTCTTACCAGAAGAAAAAAAGTCGCGGGCTTAATTGACATTCTTTATGAGCGTCAGTCGTTGGACTGGAATATTTTTTAATTAGATATATTTTATGGTTTTTTTTTCGAAGGGGAAAGCGCGAATAAAGGGTTAACATTTGTTTGAGCCCAATGAGGGGGGGTCCAATATTAGCCTTTCGTAATCAGGCGGGAAAAAAATGGTCGATTAGGCCCCCTTGGCGACGTTAATTTAGGATCATTGGGTCTACGCGGCCGAGGTGGGTGACATCGTACCCCCTTACTTGGCTGTCTTTTTTAATGAGTTGTATTCGCAGCTGCTATAAAAATGTCTAAGATTACATTGAAATATTGAATTGTTCTTTTTTTATGTGATTTTTTATTGATGCAGTAGGTGAATATCTAACAATTAAAAGTACAGATAGTAGAGAGTTACTAGTATATTTGTTATTTCAAGTTTTCCTAATTTTATTTAATTAATAATACTTACATACTCGTACTATCACAAGAATTTCATTTAATTAATAAACTTACGACTTCAAGCGTAAAAATCTGTTTTGATTTCCAATATTATTTCAGATTTCAAAAGCATAATACAAGTTTATCGGAGTAGGTAACAATAAATTATTTTTCAACACACTAGCTCGTAAAGTGGCCCTTATTGCCCCGATTTTAGGTTCATAATACAGCGTATTATACACGCGTGCTTTTCACATCATATTACCGGATTATTGTCATAAAGGTATTTTATTTAAATGTTCCCATAGAAGTTCCCATGTCTAAAAAAAGAAATTGTTTGTGATTTAAATAAACATGTGCTAGTTAAAAATGTGATAAATAAACATTTAATTTCGACAAATTATTCATTGTTTGTCATTAAATTACAGAGTTACGAAAATATTTAATTAATAAAATTTCAAATATTAGACAGTTTTATGACTTTGTTATCTGTGCCTATTTTTCAATCGAGGTGCGAAAAAAAAAACCGGGAGCCATTTTTGTTCTGTGGCCATGCTTTTAAGTATAATGTGTGTATTTATGATTTTTTTTCTCAAAAGTGTATTGAAATCGTCGTATGACACGCTTGAGCATTTGGTCATTACACTCTCGGCCTCATTACACCTTCGCTTTCGACTCGGGATGCAATCCACGCTCGACTGTATTGACCAACTTAGCTCACTTGTGTCATAATGTACTGTTGTACCTATCAATGCAAGATTATCATGATTGACAATACTTGTACCGTTCCGATAAGACATCGACTTGCCCAGATAACATTGTATACAATTTGTCTTTCATTCTTTGTATAGACTACTTTAAACTTTTTTTTAAAACGATCTGAATACGAGCATTTGAATCAAATAATTAAGACAAATTTTGTAGAGCGTTTACGTGAGGTTTTCTAAGTGCAGTATAAATTGAATGCTTTTGTTTTAAGGGACTAGGCCCGCCACACACTTCCACCACTTCTACTCCTGTAAGCCAGGATCTACAGTGGTGTCCAATGATGACACCGAGGTTTGACCCTCGGCGAGTCCCGGGATAAAGTTAATTGTCTTGGAACCCGCACGAATTTAATCGAAAGAAAAAAATAGGAGGAGCTGGAAGACAAAACAAAATAATGTTTATGAAGATTTAAGAGACCTATATGTCCTAATATCAAATCAATTAACGGGGTAATAGAGCCACAATTCTTGCCATCATTCCACGTGAACGAAATTTACTTGATATATAGTTTGTTTTCTTACTTCTTCGTTTTTAATATATTTAATTTTAATACAGAAATCCAGTTCGACAAATATCGCCAAAAACAGCACAGGTGCTATCTTAACAATCTGGTAGAGTTATCAAACAGCCGTTGTTTAGTAGAATGGCTGTCGCTGACGGTAGGTGAATAAATACGCAAATAAATAGATATGAGTTGCATGCACTGTAGACAATGCGGTGCATCGTTGGGAATAATGTGGACACGACCGAGTAAACTTAATTGAAAAAAATAGTCGCGTTTCTATCACACGCGATTAGAGTGAACGTATAGGATATCAGGGTGTTTTGATAAATTAAAATCAAAACTTGTATTACTCCAAAACATTTTTACAAAACCCAAACCAAAATTGTATTCCTGTGCCTGTGCCTGACCTGTGCCTTCGGGGAATATAACTATTTATAATCAACAAATTGATTATAAATTTATGTCCTCCCGAATAGTAATTAATAAAAGTTTAAAGAGAACAAGAAATATATTGTGGTCACTTTATGAATTGTTGTTTGTTTTTTTTTCTATTCATAATGTGAGTGTCTAGATTATAACAGTTGGTAGGTAGACAGTTACTAACTGGGCAAACACTATGAATAACTAATCATTAGTAACAGTTGTAACTTATTAACTTAGTATATAACTATCTACAAGTGGAAACTAAGTATGAAGTCACCGATAACACGAGTTATATATTCTAATCTCTGATAAAAACCAAGCTATGGAATCATTTCAGAGAGCCTATTAATCTATCTCAAACAACAAGGTTACATCAAGGCGTGTATAAAAAGGTTTTTATTAATAATTATGCTTATTACCCGATCAGTAGTACCCTGCTTCTGTACTGAGGGTCCCAGGTTCGATTTGCGTAGCCGTAAACTTTGTGTGATGAGAACGAATTTTTTGTATCCGAATATTTTATACGGTATCCATAATACAAGCATTGCTTAGTCTGGGACCGTACAATTATTGTGTTTGTTTCATGTACCATATTTATTACTTAAAATGTTTGGTATAGTTGTAGTTAGACGTACCCAACCTCGCTAGTATAGTATTCTAGTTTAAAAAATATGTAGAGGTCGATCCACATTATGTTTTCAAGGAAACTAGAGTTTCGCTCAAACTATGGAGAACTCTCCACACACTGTGTTCGGTGTGAATACATCGTTCCGATACAGTTGCTATCTCTCGTATGAACGCTTAAACTAATATAAATGTAGGTGTTTTATACTACATTTTAACCCCGAACTGCTTGCAAGTCTCGCGAAAATGTTGCAACCCTATTTTGCAAACGAGATTTCAATCCAACGAGTAAATACTTGTAAAATGGGTACCGTACAATAATCAGGGGGCGATCCCAGTATATAATTTTTGTATAGATATTACCTATGACTCGGATACAAACATTCGTGCTCGCCAGGATTCAAATCTGAGACCCTGAGCTCAGCAAGCAGGGCTGCAGCTCGTCTAATACATAGCCTAAAATATATAATTTAAAATATCAGATAATAGCACAAAGAGCTTTAAAAAATCAAAGCATTAAGTACATAAGATATTAAATTAATACCGATCTGTTTTATACTCAAAGGGATGGCATCAAAAGAACGTCATAGATAATCAATTTTACAAATATCCCCCCCCCCCCCCCACCGCCACCCCCTACTTGTGTACGTCTTTTTCTTTTCCTATGAGATAAATCTGTTCAGACAACGCTCCAGCTGAATGTGGCTCTACCCTAATGCAGTAACTCCAACCGATGGCACTGCAAATTTAACTTGATATGAAAATAAATAGGGTTCAATATCAATTGCAGTTCCATATGGAAGTAAGTTTTTCGTGTAAACATACCAAAATATGATAACGCTGTGTGAAAGTATCGAACTTAAGTTTATTAATGCCGCTCTCAAGCGGTTCTCTTTCTTGATTGTTACGGAATAAGATTCATTTTGGTGTGAACGCCGGTGTGATATGACGTTTTGGTTTTACGGTGCCGTCATCAATACGGTATCGGAGGACATTATCGTTATATCGTTCGCATTAAGACTGAATCGTTCATGAGAAAAATTGGTTAATAAATGCCGCATTAGGGACCTTGTACATGATTCAACACATTGAATTACTGTTCTGTAACGAAAAAAAATATATCGCCGGAAGAACACACCAACTATACGGTCCCGCAATAAGCAACGTTTGTATTACGGGTACTGTACAATGGACTGAGGGCGAACTCATTATATAATACTTGTATAGATATTAAACATCATCACAAAAAATGTACACTGACAGGATTCGAACTCGGAACCCTTGGCACAGAAAGTAGGTTCACTGCTAACTGTGCTAATCAGGTCGTCCGTCCAAATGAAACTTACTACGTTGTGCTTAAACCTAAATCCCGAACCTAACCTAAGCAGTGATAGCCAAGTTGGTAGAACGCTTGCCTCGGTAACGAGGATCGCAGGTTCAAACTCCGGCTCTTACCTCCGGGATTTCTGGATTTCATGTGCGAATCTCATTTTCAACCATAATTATCACTTGCTATACGGTGAAGGAAAACATCGCGAGGAAACCTGCATGTCTGAGAGAACCCCTCGAAAAACGTGTGAAGTCCGCCAACCCGCACTGGGCCAGCGTGGTGGATAGCCTAACCCTCGCATTGAGGGGAAGCCCGTGTCCAACAGTTGGACATTAAATGGGCTGGTATTATTATTATAAATCCCTAACATCACCTGTTTAGCTTTTCTGGAAAATAACGCGTGATAGAGCCGTTTAACGTTCGCATAATGTACAAGGGCTCTCATAGAGCTTATCGTTCCATGTATTCTTCCCGCTTTCAGTTGGCTGCGATAGAGACAGGGCTATCTATTATTAATGCGTCAGATTGGGGTTGCTCATGACGTCATAACTCTTGTTCGATGAGTATGATATGAATTATATAAGTAGGTATATAAATACCTATAAGCATTGAAATATATTGTTACTCCTAGAATAGCAAGTCAGAAGATAATTCTTGTACCGCTCGCGATGAGCGCGGTTAGTGGGATTTCTCTAATGTCAATGTCATTCTGAACAAGTTATGGTTCCGGAATCACAGCTTAGTGGAACACAGTGTTTGTATCTAGCGACTAATCTAGTGTGTAGTCAATATATTATATCAATGTACAAAGTGTTAACTTGGGCCTGTTTACACTTTTTTTTGTAAAATATATTCTTATCGGTGCGGAGTTGTTTTTACTCTATCTGCCTATCTAAACACGTATAGCGAGAAAACTACGGAATAGATTGTGATGAAACTTGCTATTATGGTAGCATACTATCCACTCGTTACTCCCTTAAAATATTCTAGACTATTTTTGTTACACCTCATAATTGTCTCTGTGTACCCACGCAGTAATAAAACGGTCTTATTATTTTTCAGATTTTAAGATGCCACCCACGAAGGAGCACAACACCAAACACTCGTATGGCAGATCTTTCTCAAGCAGTAAGTGTCATCTTTAGTTGGATATAATATTCCCTTTAGGTCAAGTCTTGCTATGTCGACAGAACTACGAAACCAGTGACAACCCTGAAACGGTACCTCCGTTAGCCGTGGGTAAAGTAACTGCAACTCAACTGAAAACAATTGGACTAGAACCACTATATATGACGTCATCCCTGCGGATTCTACTGGGAAAGTTAAGAGGGTGGGAAATCTCTAAATACAGCCCTAAAAAAATAAATACACCTAAATACACCGAAGACACCCTAGGCGACCTAGGCCTCCTGGTGGCTCTTTGCACACAACAGGGCTTTTTGAATGGTGTGATGTATATAATGTATGGTATGTTCTGACAGCTATGGATTTGGTTTTAAAGATGACAGGTGCTAAAAGCAGTCAGAAGCCAGAACAGTTCCTACCTTGCTGACCATGAACTATGAATTAAACTCAAATTAGGATCTCAATTCATTGATCTTAATTGCATTTTTTTATCAACAGACATGATTAAGGTGACAAGATTGTTTTTATTTGTTTATTATTTTGATCCAAATGAGGTCCCATTATGAGTAGCATTAACAGTTCATAGGAAGAGGTTCTAACTAGTTTGGTATCGGAAATAAGTAATTCAAAGACTGCAAGCTGATCCTTGTGTTAATTAGGATAAGGTTGGGAAGAATATTTAGATCAGACCTTAAATGTACTGAGTATCGTATTCTTGGCTCTCATGTTTCTTTCTCAATATGAAACTGACGCTCTAGAATAATTTAATCTTGATTTGACACGGTTACCCATCGTCCTAAATGCATAACAACATATCAATAACAAGTAATAGGCCTTTTTAAACATAATAGGCAATGGCTATGTTGTTTTGATGTTTAATACATTTTATTTATTTTCAGATGACATGACAATGTCAGCGAAAGTCTACCATCCTGCTACAAATCTTATGCCGCCAACGCCGCCCCTCTCCCCAACAGGGGTGGCCACCAACTTCCCTTCTACTAGATCCACCTCTACCACAACATGGAGTAGGCAGAACAGCCACAATGGAAAATACTCGTGATAAAGGCCTCAATTTAAAACGGACCGTGAAAGTGCCAATCGGCCCAAGGAAGAATAGTTTGGGTCTAAATACACTCCGGACAAAAATATTATTTAGAATATCGGGCCAAATAATTTGTGGCAAGAATATTCTTTGGAGTATAAGCTCAAATAATTTGGGCTTAGAATATTCTAGCGGATGTTCGGGTTCGAATAATTTGGAACGGCCTTGATGGAGTTAGGGCCTAGTAAAATTGGATGCATTCTGAATTTATTATAGACTAAAAATTTTATAGATAAGTAATCCTTGGGCCTAAATATCTCATTATAGGAATACGGTTGTAGACACTGAACAGATATAAATGAACATTATTATTTTAACCATAGTTCATGGTTTCAGAAATTTGAACGGAAATCGTTATTTATTTCATGGTATAAATAATATAAAATTAATAGTTAGCTGACATTTTAAATGGTTGTATAACGATAAAGACAAGAAGGTCAAGTGCACTCAAGTTTTTGTAAAGTGTTTGTAACACCTTTTTAAAGTTTACAACACGTTTTAGCTACACAAAGTTGAAAACGTGTTACAATCAGTGTCTATAAATACGACTGTAAATATAAATATACGTATTAATATAGGTAAAGTGATAATTATAAAATGTAAACTTTCTTTAGTTTTAAAACATGTAGGCACATGTCTAGATATCTATCTACAAATATATGATTAACTTATTTATCTCGAATAATTATAGACTGGTTGTTAATAATAATGTCGCCAGACGAACACACCAACTATACGGTCCCACACTAAGCAACGCTTGCATTATGGTACAATCAACTGGGGGCGAACCCAGGATACAATACTTGTATAGATATTAAACATCCATGACTCGAATAAAAAAAATAACAACAATGACATAGTTCATTTGTTGCCTACTCAAAAATTCAGTTGGTAGCTTAAATGATTCCATAAGGAATGAGAATTGAATAAAAATTTAGTTTTGAAAAGCATAATGACAATGAAAAATATATGTATTTTAAGTACATAACGATTAATTAATTGTACATTCTAAGTGCTGCTCATACTAATTGAGTACTATTTAAGGAAAATAAACAAATAAATCTAACTATTGTCCTTTATTTCCGTATCCAGATTTTATTTCAAATTATTATAGATTTTATGTTTTCTCGATTCTCTTACTCTAAACATATTAATAATGATAACTTAAGACACATAAAGAGCTATAACCGGACCGTTGGAAAACTTCAGTTGGGTCATTAGTCCAACACGAAGATATATAATGAGAGAATTACAATGTTTTGTAATGCCTCTGTAATGTTGAAGATTTTTACAGATTTTTACAAATTTAGGAATATAATTGATAGAAAAATTAATTTAATTTTAGAGAATTCAGGAATAAGCTAAACATACGTTCGCCAATGATGCTTAAATAATAATAATAAACATTGCATATTTACAATGCGTAGCAAATTCGTAGTTGCGTACTAATTGTGAATAGCGCCATCTATGAGTATATACGAGAACTGTTTCGTAAAATTTATATCGCTACGCAACGGATCGATAAACGTTATCGGTAAAGAATAAAAGTTCTTACAATTATTCATAGATATCGCTATCTTTAATTATACAAAAATATTATACTCTACAACTAAAATTTTAGATGATCAATTTTTTAAAAACTTATTGAAATAAATTATAATTTTTCATTAAAACAGGTGTTTTTTTGTTAAATCTTGAAGAACTATCACTACATAAAGTAGCCAGCAACAGTGTTGCTGGCTACTTAGAATCAAATTATATATACTTTTCATCTTTCACTATTTACAGAATGGATCAGATTTCAAAGTATCTCTTAGGCCTTAGCATCCCCAACCCGATCCCCCGGAGCCCCTCCAACATGTGTCGAAGGCGGCCACCGGGGGGGTTTTAGTGGGTAAGAATCCCACATAACCCGGCCCTCTCCCACACAGAGGCCGGGTATCTATCGAAGATTTCCCCCCCGTCAACAAAAAAAAAAAAAAAAAAAGGTTCATGATAAAGCCCACCATCACTTTTTTTACTTCCTAGGTACAATTACTATATTATTGTTAATAGGAATCAATACATCAACTTCTTCAAGTAGAGTCGTACCTCTTAGGAAATTTGCTATCTCTTCTACAGTCTTATCCTTAGTTTCAGGTAAATATAAATATATCAGCACTAAACATACAGATGATAATGTCCCAAATAAAAAGAATGTACCATGCAAGCCTAAGAGCTTAAAACTAAATGGTACTTGTTTGATAAAAGTTCCTTGTACAGTATGAATTATAACAGCAATAGCACACATTGACAAACACCTAGATTCTAATGGTATCAGCTCTCCAGCGATTGACGTAGATAAGATCATAGGTCCACAACTTATCGCCACTGAAAAACCGACTAATAACAATATGGACACATATTTGTTATCAATAATAACAAGTTCTTTAACTAAATATAAATACAGTGAAATTGCAAATAAAAACGCGACACCTATGCTTGAAGACACTAGTAATAGCGTCCGTCTATTAATTAGTTTTGTTATAAAACATCCTACATACATACTCAAGACTGTAACACCGTCTAATATGAGCATACCCGAATAGGCAGTTGAATCACTTTTAGTAATTTTCGTAAGAATATCAATAGCATAAACTGTGCATATCGTTTTACCAGAAAACACGTATAATAGCAGCAATGGAAGGGAATACATTATTGGCTTATAGAAGTGTTTACAACATACAGTTTGAATAATATCTGTCAGATGATTTTTTAGAGTCATTGACTTTATATCAGTGTTTTCATACTTAGCTATGAGACTATGCAATTCTTTTTCTGAATCCTTATCTGATCCTTTTAAGCATCTATGAGAGTCAGCGCATTCATCAAAACGCTTCTGTGTAGCCAACCAGACCGGTGACTCTGGCCAAAATACAACAGTTAGCATACTGTAACTTGAACACAACAGAGCGACCACTGTAATATTTTTCCAGTGAAAGAATGTGCCAATTGCATTGGATACTAAAACTCCCCAGAAGAATGTTGCTGATTTTATTGTAAGAAACACTCCTCTGTATTTAGTAGAAGTGTACTCAGTAATAGTTATCAGTGATACAGTCAAAAAAGACCCAGCGATAGCTCCTTCTAAAATTTCACCGATTAAAATTTCGTAGACATTAGAACTGCAATAGATAACTACAAAACCGACGAGAGCCGTGAAGCAGACGATGGCGTGGGATATTTTTCGACCAACAAACGTGACAAGTATTGGTAGCATTAATGTCCAAAGAATCCCGCTGTAGGAGATGACAGACGCTGAAATAGAAGACGCATGTTATCATTTGACACCTCATATGACAAAAATGTGCTATGATTGATACATGTAGAATTAAAAAAATACATCATAGGTATCAGAGAAATACATTAATGTTAAAAAATACTTTTGTTATACTATGCCGGTGGATGCAAGTGGCGCAGGACCGTGATGTGTGGAAATCATTGAGGGAGGCCTATGTCCAGCAGTGGAAGTCTTTCGGCTGATAGATAGATTGATAGATAATATACTATAGACACAATTAGACGAATCATCGACTCGGTTCATGTTTTCAATAATAGTGTCTCTGTATAACAGAATTAAATAAATGATGTAAATAACTAGTTTTGTATGTCTACATTGTTGATTGGTGATAGAGAAAAAAAAAATAAACGTACTTAGCCATGACGCCATATCATCGCTGACAGCATCAGTAGAGTTAGCCTCTCGACGAAGCTGGGGTATGAAGACAGTGGGGGCGCCCGAACACAAACCAAGCATGAAGTATATCATCCATGGCCCGCTCACGACAACGAGCTGACAAAGATAACTGGTATCAGCTATTTTAAATGTAATTCTATAACAACCTGGTACGGTAGCTTAATTTATGCTTGGAACAAGTGCTTCCGCTTGCTTGATAAAACATTTTGTAATTTCTACAAGTACTATATTGCCTTTTCATCACGTAGATATACGTTTGAATTAGGAATTATTTATGTAATTTGTTTATTATTATTATTTTGTTATGATTTAATGAATATTTCTTTAATTGGTATTAGAGTACGTGACTGATCTGTTGCATAGTACCCCCGATGCATGCTATAAGTTCGATGCCAAGGTCTGTCCGTGGCATCGTCTTAGACCGATCTCGGCAAAAATTGGCTTGGTATTTTTTTTCCCAGTAGGGTTTTGATCAGAATCAGAGTCAGAATATTTTTTTATTAATGTACTTATAAATCATGAAAAAAGTGTTACAAAATGCTAAGCTGCAACTTTACTACCGTTACTAAGTAACGTTAGCAGGGTATGGGCTGGACGGACGAGTACAAAAAATCAATTATAAATTATAAAAAAAACCCAAAACTATTTACTTTATTCGTTTTGAAACGCTTGTATTTGTATCGGGGGCTTTTGAATTTTTTTTTCTTATATAGGGCTACATTCAGAAACGTGAATAAATTAATTTATTTTTGAGTAGATACATCATTTTGAATGAAACAAAAATAAAAATGCACTTACTTGCCTCAAAAATGGCTTCCACGCAAATTTTTCATTACAACCTTTATGTTCACACATGTTTTTAAGATATTTTTTAATTATTTAATTTATTTTAATATAATTTACAAATGCGATATAACAAAAAAAATTGGGAGAGCAACCACCAAACACTGGCGTTAACCTCCCAAATTATGAACCGAATAAGTTTATCAATAACGGAAGGGGACTATAATACGGTCTTAGTCTAGTTTGTTGTGTTTTCCATGAACATCGTGACTTAATTTATACGCCATTATCTGTGGAACGATGCGAGTCGAAAAACAATTTACAAGTGTCGACTAAATATAATTTGCTTAGTTCTTACTGTATGTGCGTTTGATGTTAAAACTTTATTATGAAAAATGGGACATGGCAACGCAAACTTACACTTAATACCTACAATAAAATTATATAAATAATTTGTGTCGAAAGTAATGGGTTACAAATGTTATTATTTTTAAACGCGCAATGTATCGTAAACGCGGCGATCACAACAGAACGCTCCATGCGATAGCCGATGCGCGCGAGTGGTGAATGCGCCCGAACGTATCGAATTTTAATTTACTAGCAGTTTTAGGTCGAAATTAGTAATTATGTATTTATTTATTTAAAGTCGCTTTGAGATATACTTCTATTACGATTACATGCTAAAATACATGTGAAAATACTGAAAATAATGCCTACAATTCATGAAAATATCGTGGAAAAATTCCAACTTTGTGGGGATCAGAATCATGGGTTGATCCATGGTATCAGTTTTCGTTACGAAACCATTTATATCATGTTAAATATGTACTGATATAGATATCTATTAAACATCACATAGAGTTTGCCCCTACTGGGAATCGAACCCAGGACCTTCGGTACAGAAAGCAGGGTCACTACCATTACATTAGGTAACATTAGGCAGAATACGTTTCAGGGTTTTAATAGGATTTAGGGTATTTGGATATCGAAAAAATAATAAAAATAAGTAAAGAGTAATTAATTTATGAGAACAATATGGTTTTCATAGAATATACATACAGGTCATCTTTAACAATAAACATAAAAAATCATTTGATGCCTTCGTTAAATAAATCTTAATAATTAGCAGTAGTTGATTAACTGATTATCTAAGAATCTTAATAATTAATATTAGTTAAGGTATCTGAGGTTTTGCATAATTACACTGACGGCTCATTACACTCTCGGCTCGCAATTCGAAGCTCGCCTAGTCCCTTACGACGTATCTCTCTCCTACTCGTTACAAATGAGATGTGCGATTATGATCATTATCTAAAAGAAAAAGACGCCGGCGCAGAAGATGAACGATATGTTTAATTTGGGTCCCCAATCACGGACTCCCTGCGTTTATTCTTAGGATGTAAAATGATTTAGCTTTACTAATCCATATTTACATTATACAACCGATTTGGGGAACGGTTATTGGGTAACCCTAAGAGAAAGTAATACATAAAGGTGGTAAAGCAGTGGCATAATATTTTTGTAACTTGACGATTCATAAGTACTGTACAATAATGGTCTACGTGAATAAAAAATATTCTGATTCTGATTCATAGTTACTAAAGCGTCAGCGCGAATGTAAACAACGCCATATATAAATCCATCCAATTGATGTTTTACTTCTTTGATACAATTACTATATTATTTTTACCAGGAATCAATTCATTGAGCTCTTCAGGAGGTGTATTGCCTCTTAGGTAGTCCGCTATCTCTTGTGAAGTTTTATCCTTAGTTTCTGGTAAATATAAATATAGCAACACTAAACATACAGATGATAACAATCCAAATGTAAAGAATGTACCATGCAAGCCTAACAACTTAAAACTATATGGCGCCAATTTGATAAATGTTCCGTATACAATTTTAAAGGTTACAGCAATAGCACACATTGACAAAGACCTAGATTCTAAAGGTATCAACTCCCCGGTGATAGACGTAGATAAGATCATAGGTCCACAACCTATCGCCACTGAAAACCCAACCAACAAAAATATTGATACATATTTGTTCTCATTAATTACATTCAATTTAACTAAATATAAATAGAGTGACATTGCAAATAAAAATGCTACACCTATAGCTGAAGACACTAGTAATAGCGTCCGTCTTTTAAGTCGCTTTGCTATAAAACATCCGATATACATACTCAAAACTGTAACTCCGTCTAATATAAGCATACCCGAATAGGCAGTTGAATCATTTTTAGTAATTTTCTTAAGAATATCTATAGCATAAACTGTACAAATCATTTTTCCAGAAAACACGTATAATAGCAATAATAGAAGGGAAAACATTACTGGCTTATAGAAGTGTTTACAACATAAAGTTTGGATAATATCTGTCACATGATTTTTTAGAGTCATTGACTTTGTATCAGTGTTCTCATACTTAGCTATGAGTCTTTGTAATTCTTTTTCCGAATCCTTATCTGATCCTTTTAAGCATCTATGAGAGTCAGCGCACTCATCAAAACGTTTCTGAGTCGCCAGCCAAACCGGTGACTCTGGCCAAAATAGAACAGTTAGCATACTGTAACTTGAACAAAACAGTAAGACTAATGCAATATATTTCCAGTGAAAATATGTTCCAATCGTATTGGCTGCTAAAATTCCCCAGAAAAATGTTGCTGATTTTATCGTTAGAAATACTCCTCTGTTTTTAACAGAAGTGTACTCAGTAATTATAATTACTGATATGGTTAAATAAGACCCAGCAATAGCTCCTTGTAAAATTTCACCGATTAAAATTTGGTAGACATTAGAACTGCAATAGATAACCACAAAGCCGATGAGAGCAGTGAAGCAGACGATGGCGTGCGGTTTTTTTCGACCCATAAATGTCACAAGTATTGGCAGCAGGAAGGTCCATGGAATTCCACAGTAGGTGAACACGGACACTGAAATAAAATCAATGATTACTTTATACTGTCAAAAAGTGTTAGAGAACTTCAGTAGACACGATAAAATTCAATAAATAATATTCCTAGACGAATACACCAATCGTATGGTCTTGACACGTGAGCCGCTGGCACCACGGGTACCGTATAATGGACTTGAATCATTTTCCACTAACTCTACTTGTGCCCAGCATGAAATATAGAATATGATGATGTATGATTATGATTGAGTATCTAACAATGGAGTTGTTGAAAAGCTGGTTACTGAACTGATTTTTCAATGGCAATTCTTGATAGAATAGCGGTAAACACGTACAGAACAGAACTACGAAACACACTTGCAATATTTAAATAAAACTTATTTTACATATTTTAACGCGTTTATTTTATGATTTTACGTTCCCGACGTTTCGGCTGCTTTACAGCAACCGTGGACACGGGAGGACTGAGGTGTTTGACGTCCTAGTCTCATAGTTTGCGCTAGGGTACCCTCATATTTAGTTATTGCTTGCTAAAATAAGTTTTATTTCAATGTGTAGTATTCGCGTAAATATAAGAAATCAACCCTTGCAAAATGT
Organism: Pheosia gnoma; assembly: GCA_905404115.1. Classification (NCBI taxonomy): domain Eukaryota; kingdom Metazoa; phylum Arthropoda; class Insecta; order Lepidoptera; family Notodontidae; genus Pheosia; species Pheosia gnoma. The sequence continues at coordinate 7,309,231 of FR989914.1, forward strand.
ACACTCGTGCAAAATAAACTCATGTCTATACATATCATTCATACACATACTCTGGAAAAACCTTCAGATAATCACTAGTTCTATAAGACTTTGGTAGAGGGTGAACGCTTAGAGATACCAAGTCCAGGCAAAATTTTCTGAGGTTGTTTAGGAAAGCTCACGAGGAACCTCTGAAATAACAGATACACTCACCCAGCCATGACGCCATATCTTCGGTGACAACATCAGTGGAGTTGGCCTCCCGCCGCAGCTGAGGTATGAAGACAGTGGGGGCGCCCGAACACATGCCAAGCATGAAGTATATCATCCATGCCCCGCTCACGACAACGAGCTGACAAAGATAATTCACCTATTACACTACGAGCTTGTCTATAGATGATGATGATGAAAGATGACGTTCTTTCTTTGTTAACATAATGGCGTAATAGATAGCGCCAAAAGTTAACAACAAGACCGTAGAATTGTGGTATACAACAGAAATATGGGATGTTATTGAAAAAACAGTAATCAGTAGGGTTGCCAACACTGTTCGGTACGCCGGACACGTAAATAGTCTGCTTCGAACCAACCGTTCATACCGTGCTGTAGGCAGACTAGCCTAGATGAACAAATTTAATACGGAGCAGCCAATTCGTGGTCTGGCCCGTACCAAGTTCGATCATCTGTTCATACTATTTTAGTCGTTGTTAAACAGGGTCCCAGGGACAAACTTTGTGTGATGAGCACGAATGTTTGTACCCGAGTATTATATACTGGGTTCGCCCCCAGTCAATTGTACGGTACCCATAATATAGGCGTGGTTTATTGTAGGCCCGTATTTGGTGTGAACTCTAAGTCAGAAAACGCATGGATATAAGAATAATTAAATGAGTTTAAAATTTTAATTGATACATTTTCAGAAGAACAGGCAATTGATAAATTTAGTTTTACCAATTTTAATACTAGAACAACATTTGTGTCCATAATAAACTAGTTTTGTGATGAAAATATGAGGGCACCGACCGATCGACCGAAATCCTAGTGGTTTTGCAAGTCGACTATTTTTAATAATCGCTCGACTATTTTATACAATATGCAGGTGTTAAATAAATGAGGATTGTCACAGTTGGTATAAGCGTGTAGCCCCATAGATCAACATAAAATTTTGTCGGATGCGTTTTTATTTCTATCCATTTCCTTATTTTTCTCTCACCGTACGGGCTATACCCAGATCTTTGGAAGGCTTGCGCGGGGACATGGGTCCAACAAGTAGAGGCTCTTTTTGAAAATTGAAATGTTATGTTAGCTACATACACACATGGGTCAACTGCCGAAAATGATAGATAGAAAAAAAAAACATACCTTTTGTATTTACTTATGATTTGATTGACATGAAAAATATAATATGTATGTCTTTTTTTCACATGGGTTTTATATTTCTCCCAAGGTTTTTTAATACTTATCTTAACAGCAAGGTGAGATTATAAAAAAAAATATGTTATTGCTTTAGGATCAAAACTAAAGTTTATAAATGCAATTAAAAAAACATCTGTAGGTACTTACCTGCCTAAAAAATGGCTTCCAATCGTTTCTTTTCGTATCGTCACACATATTTCTAAATTTCAAATTACTAATTTATTTATTTTATTACATTTATACGTGTGTTATAGGTACGTGCGCGTGTGTTCGAGCTAAATTATAGTGTTGATAGATTTTGCTGAATTGTTGTCGCGCTTAGAATTAGGGTTCATTGATAACTATTCAAATCGTACAGCGAGGAAATGCAGCCAGCATTCTTGCCCCCAGTTCACGCGGACAAGGTCTTTTTGATGCATAGTTTGTTGTCGTAATATTTTTAACTTTTTTTATTTTCCTATTTAGTTTAACTGTAATTTAATTTATTATATTTTTAATTATGATAAAAGAATATATGTGACATTATACAATTTTATTGACGACCCAATTAGCACAGTTGGTAGCAAGCTTGCTTTCTATGCCGAAGGTCCGGGGTTCAAATCCTCGTAGAAATAATATTTGTGTGACGAGCACTAATGTTTGTACTCATGTCATGGATGTTTAATATCTATATAAGTATTATATACTGAGTTCACCCTCGGTCTATTGTACGGTACCCATAATACAAACGTTGCTTAGTGTGGGACCGTATAGTTGGTGTGTTCGTCTGGCGATATTATTATTATTAATAATATTACAAACATTAATTGTAAATAAAAAGTGTACAATACACACACAATAAAAGTACCAGTTATTACCAATTTAAAACATAATAATTCATTGAATAATAGCGTAATAATTCCATAGTATATTTTTTTGGTTATTTTTTTTCAGTAATGTTTGTGTGCTGGAATTCCCTGCAACAAAACTACTAACCCAACCTGTCAAATGAAATTTATTTCATGGATCATATGGACTCTCTTGTTAACTTTTTCTACAATGTGTATTTCAGGTACTATAGGTTCATTATGACGTTAAAGAAAGGGTGACGCGATTTTAAAGCAATCCCATTGGTCGCAATTTTACGTCGCGTTATCTCACATTTTAATTCTGGTTTTATATTGTACGGAACCGGCGTAAATCAGTTTAACCTGTCAGACCTGTCAGAATTATTTTAACCTGTCAGACCTGTTTTAAAATATTCTAAAGTATATCCAATTTTATAGACAGGGTAATAAACATAAAATACGCATATTAACATGTTTATTCATATAACTAGACTATAATATCTGGATACCTTAAAAAAAAAAACTTTTAGTGTAAGTAATACTTTAGTCACAACAAAATATATTTAAGTGTTTGTAAATACCATATTCGCAGTCCGCAGGACCGCAGCTATAAGCTCGTTGGTCCGCAGAGATTTATAATAGTCCATGGGACTTATACCTATTTGAACTCAATAAGCCCTCCATTGGGTTCAAATAGGACCGATCCAGTAGGTATCATTCGGAGACAGGAACGAACGCAAATTGTAACAGAGGCAGATCGTATACAGAAAAGTCCAAAATCAAACGTTCAATACGAGAAACAACCCTGCGACCATCGTGCTGCCAAAGATACCCACAAGTTTATTTTGATAATTAGTGCGGGTTGGCGGATTTCACACATCTTTCAAGGAATTTTCTCAGACATGCAGGTTTCCTCGCGATGTTTTCCATCACCGTTTAGCAAGTGATAATCATGAATGAAATCCCAGAGGTGCGAGCCAGGGTTTGATCCTGTAATCCACGTTACCGAGGCAAGCTTTCTACCAACTTGGCTATCACTGCTATACATACTGCTTATACTAATAAACAATATAGCGTAAAAGATCCAACCCTCAAATATTTTAAAGATAGGGAGGGATTTTAATTTAAAATATTATCTTCAAAAGTTATAGATTTATGACTGTTCACGAATTTTAATTAAGGACTTTCATGTTTTTCAGGATTCATGAGATTCCGTATCTATATCATCTCGCCTCATTGCTTGTAGGGTAGATAGAGAGCATCGAGAAACCTAATAATAATATACGTACTTCCTTATCATGAAAAGCATTTGAAAAGAAAATCAATGTTTACATTTTCTTAATTTGCACCCAAACCTAACGCTTTGGCAACCCATATCGTCATGTGTAACACCGAGTTTAATCTCGATTCTACTGTCGATAGAATATAAACGAGATTCTCAGCCCGGTGTCACGGCAGTCAACACTCGACATCGATGTATGGCTTAGCACGCACTGCGATTAAACGCAGGCGGCTTTAAAAATGTTACATTTTTCCCGGTATACAAGGATCTGATACAATATACCTGTGTTAGGAGATGAGGAGGAGACCTTTATTGAAATAAAGTTTTGTTTTACACATCGCAACAGCACGTGAGCCTTCAGTGAAAGTTACCATGTTACCAACATAAAAAACATACGACCTTAGATTACAGTCACTGTGTGTGTGTGTGCTCGCGTGTGTGTGTGTGCTCGCGTGTGTGTGTGTGGGTGGGTGTGGGTGTGGGTTTATAGTTATTCAGGTATAATCTGTTTACCGTGGATATTTTCATGCCCAGGGACAAATAAGTATTACCATTAAGAACTCCATTTCAGCCTATTTGCATTAGTATAGGTCAGAAATCAAATCTGCTCTCATTTCTCAACTCATCTAATAACTAGTATATCAGTCTTAATAGCCCATCATCAAACATCACTTTATGGGGTTGTGTCGTTAGTTAAGGTTAGATACGATTTGACATATATTGTCAATTGTTACGACGAGTGTATGTTGATCGTTATCGAATTCGTACGGTATCTGCCTGTTTCAAAGATTCCTTGTTTGGTAATCGTTTTCAACCATTAAGTTTTTTTTTTATTCTGGTAACTTTTTATAATATTAATAGCACATGTTATGTGCCATACAACGAGATTATATATTTTTAACAAATGTCTTTCAAAAAGTGTCTAATGAGGTCCTCGGCTGGGTTCTCATTAAATCCAATTATTTAAAAACAAATATATTCATCCAATTAGACGCTAAGCAATACACTTATGATAACGTGAACGTTCACTATTTATTTTGAACTAAAACATTAGTTTAGTTAATAATTCCAGCCTTTTTTTAATGTCCCACTGCGGGGCACGGGCCTCCCCTCAATGTGAGGGGGATTAGGCCATAGTCCACCACGCTGGCCCAGTGCAGGTTGGCGGACTTCACACATCTTTCGAGGGGTTCTCTCAGACATGCAGGTTCCTTACAATGTTTTCCTTCACCGTTTAGCAAGTGATAATCATGATTGAAAAATGAGTCGTGATCTTTTGGTACATTATTGTCGTCTGTCACATTAAAGTTCGATATTAAGTATGATAATTTTATTCGTATACTTGAATGATTAATTTAGCGATCCTATTATTTAATTTTTATTATAAACATGCCACCTTTTTATAATTTACACATACTTACCTTGAACTTTAAATGCCTACTTCCGTATAATCTTTTACACAATTTAGAAAATTTTATTGACAACTAGCTTATGCCCCAAGAGTTCGCCCACGTAGATATGTTACACATATTGTTATCAGTTATATATAAAATGTCCGAATTGAAGTGATGGGCCTGCTAAATGGCCTTGTCGAATTTCAAAGTCCACCTGCCAGGTCCAGCATCAGTCCAGCATCTTAGAAAAAAAAATACTCCCAGATAGAGTGCTTAGAGGCCAATTAAAAAAAAACCATACATTATTAAGTATTTACATCATAAATACTTAATAAAAGGGAACTTATTATTATTGAAATTATTCGTCTCTGATGCTGTGCGTTGGTTTTCAGTTAGTCAGGATGATAAGCCTTTATAAAATGTTATTAAATTAAGAACATAAAATAAACGCAATAAAATCCGCACAATTCGTTTTATTTCAATGTGTAGTATTCGCGTAAATATAAGAAAAATCAATATGTAAATAAATTATTGAAATTATAACAATTATTTGATAAATACCATTAACATCGTTCTGTTTGGGAAAAATGAATTAAGTATATCTACATCAGCGGCTACATATACCTACATAACGTTTCTTACCTACCACAACACTGGCTTCAAAAAATATTTTCTTAATTCGAAATTATTTTTTGAATCGTTTACCAAACGACACATTCCCTAATCAGCGTGAATCCTAAAACCCGGTATCAATAAAGTCCCACGAGACGGTCGCATGATCACTGATGCATTTTCTATTATTAGATCGTGTGGGATCCCGTGGACTGATCAACTACCTATGAATCGAGGATGCTAAATATAGCGGTGATGATGCCTTCTCAATGAATCGAAGCAATGGGCACGTGATTTGATTAGAAGTGATTGTCTAGTGTCATTGACTGGGAGTTAAGTATATAACAATTTACGTAGGAAGGTTCAGAGTAAGGTGGCGTCAAATGGATCTGCAGGCTTTTTGAGACCTTAGCGACGACCTCAGAATGACTGGAAATTGTTATTGGGCTGGAATGTCGTTAAGGTCGCAAAACGACTGCGGAATTAACACCATGGATAGGTAAAATAGGAAGTTTATTTCGAAGTACCTAATACGTGACCTATTAAAAAAAGACAAGCACGATAAATTTATTGCTAGATTTTTTTTAGTAAGGTTCGCGTTCCGATTTGATAATTTATTTCGTATAGGTCTACGAGGGCACTTACAAATTGTAATTTGGATTTTCTTTTCTAAACTCTACAATGTTAGAGTTATGATAAAAATCAAAAATTACCATTTGTATTTGCTCCTGTCTATGCCTACTGGGTGTAAGTGGCTTCGTAACAAAAACTGATGCCATGGATTCTTGTGCCATGGATCACATGGTTTATAAAAAAAAACATAACTCCATCGATCAGAATCCACCAATTGGTATATCTAGGTCAACCGGCGAAGAGTTCCCAAATATTTTCCCACAACTATCATGGCTGCTATCGGCTGTTCCAGCGATGACTCAGTCCAATTGATTTACAACGAAATAATTCGATTGATGACGATGCGTGACATACATGGTGTCTATGGGAATTGTGATGGGGTTCAAGGATGATTTTATAATGACAAGATGATCACACAGATAAATAGTATCAGGCTCGTGTCTGCGAAGTGGTAGACACTTAACTTTATCATATAACTATTACATACATGTAGGATATGTGATCTCAGACAAAATGTATGCAAGAATTGTGACACAGTCATTCATAAATACCTTCATAATAAGTAGTTTTTTTTATTTTATAGTAGGTAGGTACCGAATTAATTATTAATTCTAATATAAATGGTATAATAAATCGAATAAAAACAAGAATTACTTGACACTGGCAAAAGTGAAACAATTTTGTAGCTGATTGCCAACCTAAAAAAAGAAGAAAGAAAAGAAACAAAATTGACAACTTCATTGTTCATATTCCCGCCAAAAATACCCATTCGCCTTTTCATGTATATAACCCTAGTTTAAAAATAGAATGTAATATACTATAGTTATCCAGTAGAACATAGCCTGTATCTTTTTCGCTTTTAGATTTTTAATATCATGCATGACCTTGTAACGACGGCGGCGCGGCGTGCACGTGGAAAATTAAGAATTTAAAAATGGAACTGGTAAATTATTAAATTCAAATTCATTGTCATCGTTAATAAGTGACGTTACCAACCAACAATTTTCTGAGAAAATTGTTGTGTACACAAAAAGATATGCCCCGGGTGAGGATCGAACTCACGACCTTAAGATTATGAGACTTACGCGCTGCCTACTGCGCCACCGAGGCTATGATGGAACCGTACAAAAATAGGTCACCTTCCTATCATACGTTTGTAATTTTTATCTGTTGCAAATAAATTTATACGATAAGCAGTAACAAATAAAAGTTAAAAATGTATACCCAAATGTCATACCGTTCAATAAAATAATTTGGAGTTTATTCTTATTTTTAACCGACTTCAAAAAGGAGGAGGTTCTCAATTCGGTTGTATTTTTTTTATATTTGTTTACACTTATAACCTTGTTTATAAGGATAGCACTCTTCTTCTTTTTTATAGGTCATCATCACAGAATAGTGGCATTTTTGCCAGTGTCCAGTATTTCTTGATGATTTTTATTGAATTATATGTACCCCTGATGATAATGATGACGTCAATGATAATCATGATGATGATAACATCCCCTACCCTATCAGTAAACCTGTGGATACTTTACTAAAAATTTATCACACAAAGGTTAATATCCCACCAAAATTACGGATTAAAAATAAAATAAAAAAATTACAATTTCACGATTCAACATCCCGCCATAATGTCAGATTAATACTCATTTGAATAAACGAATTGTACACTACTGTATTTTTTTTTATAACAAACATGTGTTTTTTTTCCCGATGACCTTCGTCCATTCGGTCAGGCTCAACGTCATTCTGCCAAAAGTTTTCTACTTTTTTTTTTAGAATGACCTCGAAATGGTCGGTATTTCGCTAGCTTCAAGTAGAATGCACAACATATAGAAGTAGCTATGCAGGCCTCATCCGTAGATTGGACCTAATACACTCCCCTAACCCTATCAATAAAGTGGGAGATACTTTATTGATAAATTATCTAATAAATTTAAACTAAAATAAATACTTTAAAGATGGAAAACTACGTCATTGACAGCTCCTTATCATAATAAAGCAAACTCCAAGTATTTTATGTTTAAGTAGGTACTGGCGAGACCGAGGGGCCCTGTAAGCTTGGGGGCCCCGGCTACAGCCTCACCTAGCCCTACGGTTACAGTTAGCTACGCCACTGCTCACAAGTAAGTAGGTACTGTACTGGTTCTACACACAACTATGTTCCATACAAAAAAAACATATTACTCATGTAGGTACGTAATGTGTAACTGGTGGGAGCCGACCGCACTAGCATCGGCCGGCGCGGCGCGGGCGCGGCGTTCGAACCGCAACGATTGGCGGGCGGGTGCCATTGGCAGTGCACCTCAATTTATGGGCCATGCTGTCTGCCAGCGTGCGTCGGGTTCTGTGCCGCGAGTGCTGGATGACGCTAGCCGATTGCGTGTTCGACATTTGAAAAAAGTTTTTTTTTTATTTCATTTTTGATTGGTTTCCGTGTGATGCGAAGCGTGTGTGGTGTGCCTTATGCGAGCTGATACATAATAAAAAAACAAATGAAATGTTTATTGAATAAATCAAGCATTTGATGATTATGAGACAAAATAAAATATATTATAAAAATTAAGTACAGTAATATTAACTAATGTTGATGACTGAAAATGAATTATGTATGAATGTTACTACAAACATTAGTAACTAGTTATGTTTTTCATTGCATAATACATTTTAGTTAATCCCGCAATAGTTGCATACTAATAGTTTTTAGTAAAATGTGTTTGTTTTTTTTTTATAATTTTTAGCACAGGGCTGGATTCATACTAGTAAAATGACAAAACGTTTAGTTTCCTTCTCACATATAGATGGCGTGATCCCAGTATATTATTAATTAACCATTAATGTAAATAGTAGCTATCTCAGCGAACTTCGTACCGCCTCAGAATAAAGTATATTAGAATATGAATGATCTTTTATTATTATTTTTTCAGTGAAGTTCTCTCATGTTTTAAATACTTAGTTATTCTGCTATTCAGGGCGGAGACAAATTCAAAATATCAAAGATCATAAAAATCGGCCCACTCGATCTTGAGTTATAAATGGTGTAACTAACACGACTTTGTTTTATATATCTAATATAGATATAGAAGAAAAAACATTCATAGCTCTACCATGCCCCTACCAAGATTCGAACCCAGGAACGTCAGTACAAAAAGGAGGGTTACTACCAATTGTGCCAATCGGTTCTCATTTGTCATTTTTCAAAATGGTCGAATTGTATCTGGCATATCTAGTACATGCCTTTATCCGTGTCCGAGCCGTATTTAATTAATTCCCGCATTGGGATAGTGCGAATTCTGACTGCAACTGAAGTCAACGGTTATTTTGTTTTGTCGTTTTAATTAACGTTTCGTGCGTATCGGGGCGCGATAGTTTGCCACCCCTTGCGTCGTGGAAGGGTTGACAGATGTATAAAAAAAAACATAACGATGAGGATACAAAGAAAATAAAATATCTGAGACACTTTAGGTAACGAGATAAACGCGACACAATTGCACCATTATCGCTTTGATATAATATGTAAGGATGTACGGCAGTGGCTCCACCAAGTCAGATTTATAGAAAGTCCTAATCCATTGTCAATAGTCGGTATACTTTTGGGTTCTATAATGTAAATATCATAAACAAGTCTATGTAGGTATTATTTTTTTCAGACAAAACTATTTACAATGATCTCAGGTCAGTAAGTTGTAACATGGAAGTTAATAATACCAGCCCTTTTTAATGTCCCACTGTTGCGCACGGGCCTCCCCTCAATGCGAGGGGGATTAGGCCATATTCCACCACGCTGGCCAAGTGCGGGTTGGCGGACTCCATACATCTTTCGAGGGATTCTCTCAGACATGCAGACTTCCTCACGATGTTTTCCTTCACCGTTTTAGCAAGTGATAATCGTGGTCGAAAATGAGATTCGCAAATGAAATCCAGAAATCCCAGAGGTGCGAGCCGGGGCTTAAACCGATGCGATCGTTACCGAGGCAAGCGTTCTACCTACTTGGCTATCACTGCTTCGTCACATGGAAGTTACCAAGTTAAATTAAACATAGGATGATACAACACCCCTTAATAATTTCTCTAACTTAAATTTTTTTTCTACCGTTATCACCCGAAATGATTTATAATTTAATTAATCACCACCCCCGGGGTATCTATCCATAAATTGAATAAAAAACGGCCGATCGTAGCGCGCCAAGGAGTAGCGTTGAATAAATCATCTGTTGAGATAAGCCAGCGAAATAATTAGCTGCGACGGCCGCGATTGCCTTTTTTCCTAATTAAAAATAAATATCAAATGAAGACGCAATCAAGTGGACGGGGCGATCGATTCTGTGGACGACAAAGTGGCCAAGTACCTAGCAATCGGTGGAGGTTCTGTAGGTTTTGTGTAGGTTTGTTTTTTGTAGGTTATGTATAACGCTAAGCGACGTTTCGGCTGCTTAACAGCAACCATGGTCACGGGAGGACTGAGGTGGTTGACGTCCTAGTGTCATAGTTTGAACTGGGGTACCATCATATTTAGTTGTTGTTTGCCCTTATTATTAGTGAGTATGTAAAAATGATATCCCATTGTTTCAATCACCTGATTGAAATTTGTTATGAAAGTCTATCTATCTCCTATGTCGAAAACGGTGCCTGACTAGTTTTCAAAAAATATCTCAATCTCCATCAATCTATACAACGCCTAAGCGGAGAATAGTTAATGTACCTACCCGCGTCTCATCGTAAGCGTTCTTTATTTGCGTGGCACTAGATTGGGGACCCCTAAAAATTCGCACCTAAGGCGATTCGCAATTTTGCAATCGATTTTTCATTAAGCATGCTAACGAACTCAGGGGTGGATGGAGATGTGGTCGTAGGTAATTTTTTTATTGAATTTATTACAAAAAGAAACAGTATGATATTCTCGAATGATGCCTCCGCCCAAGAGCGCCTGAGATATATAAGGTATAACAAAAAGAGTGTAAAACATAATCAGTAAGTTATATGGATCACGTTGATGTACAAACTAATTGTGTAAATTATGTTCTAAACGGTGAAGGAAAACATCGAGAGGAAACCTGCATGTCTGAGAGAACCCCTCGAAAGACGTGTGATGTCCGCCAACCGGCACTGGGCAACCCTGGTGGACTATGGCTTAATCCCCCTCGCATTGACGGGTGCCCGTGCCCAACAGTGGGCCATTAAAAGAGAGCTAGTATTTTTTTTTTATTAAATTATACAGACAATCTATACATCAAGCATCATAGATTCATTCGTTATATAATTTTATTAGGTTTGCACATTTTTTTCTCCATGTCGGAGGGAGTCTGGGAGTGGTGGCTAGTGAAGGGAATCAGATATGAATCTTTAATTTCCAAATTTATTAAAACGCTAAGCGAACTCCGCGTTCAAACAGCAATATTTTTAACGACGAAGGTTAGATTCTAGTGATGTTCCCGCTAATATCGACAACATATTTTTTTTGGTAAATTAAATGTGTAATTAACAAAAGATATAACCGTCGCTGAAGCAAAATTTAATAATATTTATAAAATAGTTGGCGTAAACAATGACATTCATTATTGGCTTAATGAAGTGTTAAAAAGGCGTTAAAAAGGCGGCAGAAATAGTTCTACAAAATTAGTTCAATCGTTTCCAATCAACTAAATAGCGCCTACACAAAATCATGACACCATAACAACCATGAAATTGACCAAATAAATTACTGTACAACACCAATGACAGTCAGATTTTTAATTAACCTGCCGCTGAACTGATTACTTTGTCATGGCAAACGAATCGTAACAGCCATCGGAGATACTAATAAGACAGTTAAAAAATAATAAATGCCAATAAAACGGTGACCACAGCATCGAACAATGCGATGATACATATTAAATAATGCACACAGTTTGATGCGTGCAATACCGTGAAATCAATTCGGAGCCAATTCACGTGACACCGGGTGATATCATCGCTCGGTTGCGGCACGATCTGGCCCAGATTGTAGTTATTCAATTGTCGATGTCGAATTGATTGATAATATTCGCGATGGGTGATGCGATCGGTTTGAAATTAGAACGATTGGACTACAAAGTTTTTATTTTTCTTCTTTTTTTAAGTTGGCAATCGGCTACAAAATTAAAGATGTTTTTGCCAGTGTGCATTTTTTTTGTTATACAATTATAATATGATGATTTGGGACGATCATGATGACGAAATGAATCCTCTGCCCCCATCAGTAAAGCTGTGGATATTTTACTGAAAATTTACTGGACATTTATTTAAATTTCCTTCACTTGTGCACATTTATAAACACAAATTGGTTAATATTCCACTAATATTCCACAATTTTTATCAAAGAAACACATTTTTTAATAAAACAAAATCGGTAACTTCACAATTCAACGTCCCGCCAAAAGTGTTCTAAAAAGTTACTAGATAGATTATTTTTATTCTACTAATCACCTTCAATGACATTAGAAAAGTTTTCTTCATATTTATGGCAGCATAAATTGTTGGTTGAAATGAAAATAAAATACATATATTATATTTATTTGTATACGAATAGTTTCTTAGATATTGTCCAAGTGAAATGAATATTTGAAAGTATATTTATTATCGATAAGTTCCACGAGTCACATCACTAGAGCCGGTACGCGATAGGAAATTAAAATTTTCCTCTTCATTTAAAAAGAAGCAGTGCCCGAGGCTAACTCCTTAATGCGGTTCTACATCTATCCCAGACATATACTTTAGCCATCCGTCGATGTACCCCGGCTTTATGTGGAGATATAATCTGCTTGTGTATTTTTGCTTAATAACTTGATGTAGCCTGCTTTATTTTAATGTATGTTTTAGGTGATTGTATTGTATCTCAAATCATGGATATAAGGTCGGTATCTAAACTGCTAAGTAGTTGGAACAACGCTGTATTCGCGCTGCCAAATAATACAATGAAGTTATCCAATATTTAATACTAGTAATAATATCGCCAGACGAACACACCAACTATACGGTTCACACAAATCAAAGCTTGTATTATAGGTACCGTACACGGGACTAGGGGCTAACCGAGTATACAATACTTTAATAGCTACTAAATATCTATGACTCAGGTACAAACATTCATGCTCATCACACAAAGTGTGTTCCTACCAGTTCGAACCGGGATCCCTCAAAATAGTAAGCAGGGTCACTACCCACTGAACTAATAAGGTCTTATCGTTTCATCTCAATGCTTTAATACCTTATAATGCCTTGAACCGTTCAGACTTTACTGAGAGTAAAAAAAACACAACCAAAGCGACCAAGACCGAACTGAACTCGGTTTTAATTGACGCGTTCACAAACATTTCAAACGTTCCTTACCGACTTTGGAGAGAAATAAAACCTTAAAATCTGTGCATTTCAATAGATGTTCGGAATAAGTTATGTAGACCTTAAGGCGAAGATTCTAAGTAGCAATCAGCAGCCTAAGTTTCATCTAAAGCCGTCTAGTAGAGAGACAGACAGACAAACACATGGAGACAGACAAAACGTCCAAAACTATCAGATTCAACGTCGGTATCGAAAATGACGTTTACAACGACATTTTTTTCCAAAAATATTGAATGTACTGACAACGAAGTAAACTACAGTTTTATAATAATTTATAGATTAAGAAAGATACTAGTTAAGAAAGTTCTCCAGTTTCGACTATTTGAACTATATCCTGACCTTAACATCAATGCATAAAGTAAAGGCCTCGACGACCAGCACAACTTGGCACCCAATCTGTCGGACCGATTTGTAGGGTCCCTACCAATTGGCATGGCTATACAGGCTGTAACATTGAGATGGGTCAGTATGGGGGACCTTGGAAACTATACAAGATAGAGAAATATGCTCTAAGGAACCATAGATGTGAGAGATATTGCAGTAAAACTGCATTTTGGGGTCGAGTCACCTTCGTCCGTAGGAGAATTAAGTACCCTCGAGATATCCTACACGTGACCCTGGGTGGTGCCAACCAGGTGACAACTCTACTGGTGGTAGGCTTCGACCGTGGCTAGTCACCACCCACTGAACAAAGCCATGTCGCCAAGCGGCCTAGCCGTGTTCCGGCATGATGTTCGGTGCTGCCATTCATGGATGGCGGGTCAGATCAGTTGCGCTGCATGTGCCTAGTGAATGTAGCGTCTCTATCTACTGCCGCCTTCCTACCTAGGCAAGTATGCTCCATAGTAGATCTCATCGACTCTTACCATCAGGTGAGATCGAGATCAAATACTTGCCTATAGTGTAATAAAAAAAAAAAAAATTCATAGATAACATTCTTTGAACATATTTTTCTATCTCTAATAGCTTCGGTGGTCCCCGTACTGACCCATCTCAATGTTACAGCCTGTATAGTAATGCCAGGAAACCTGTATAGCCACTATGACTCTTGCCATGCAAGTTTGTAGGGACCCTAAAAATCTACCCCAAAGATTAGTTGCCAAGTTATGCCGTTGCTAGAGCCTTATAGCGGGGTTTCTTTGAACCACCTCCTGGTTTCGGCTCAATTAATTTCTTGGTACGCGATTTCAATACTCGACTCCTGAGCGAGTTATAATAAGTTTCAGCGACTTTTCGCCTGAATGTTGATATGGGAGGGAAGTATGAGTGAGAGGAATGATTCTGTGTGGATATTTAATTGTGTTTAGGATTCGGTATGTATGTATCCATTCAAAATAACAAGAATCCTTTTTAGAAACTTTTCGATGAATGATGTTGAAATTCCTATAGCTGCACGCGTGGCATACGCTCGAGGCATTTGTCTGAGGCTGAAGGCAGTCTCGCAAGGCAAGCCTTAAAGCGAAATTTCTACTGTGTGTGTCAAAATTATTGAGCCATCTGCGCATGTCAAGGCTGCCTCGCGAGGCCCAGCAGTCTGTCAATAAGTTATTAAGTTACTTTCAAGGGTTTCTATGAAATATATAATAAGTTTGAGACATTGGTAATGGGTATTGGTGAAGACAGACGAGTCTAGATTTAATTAATTTTAGTGTAGTCCTATTTCAATAGGTCTGAGTTAAACATAAGAACATCATCGTCTGGAATAGCTAGACTTAAGAGACTCTACATTTTATCTTGATAGTTATTCTTCTAAGGACCTCCTCTAAGGTTCTCCAATTTTTTTTAAATATTCTAAACAGATAATTTTAATTTAGGGGCGGCGTGTAAATCGCAAATGCACGCGGGTTCGGTAGGTGTCAAGAGCGACACGCGCTGATTGGCGACGTATCCCGCCCGATTGCCGAACAAGCGATGTAAGACGGATGGATTTATACTGTGCTGGTAATAAGACTACACTGCAAATTTATAAATGAGAAAAAGTTAAGTCTACACTAATCTTATCACTAATACTCTTTATACTATAGGCTATGTGGTGGTACGGCGTGCAAAGCTGCGGGCAGTATCTAGTTAAATATAAATAACAAAATATTACCAGGCGAATACACTAACTTTACGGTCAAGCATGGTGGGCCCTGGGAAAATTTCGGAAATGGTCAGTTCGTAATTTTCGCGTCCAGTACATTGTACTGTAACCATAATACAAGCGTTGCTTAGTTTGGGACCGTAAAGTTGGTGTGTTCGTCTGGCAATATTATACTTATATATTATTATGTGCATGACCCGAGCTCGAAACCAGGCCCCTATGCCTAGCCAATCGTATCTACGACTGTTAAGTTTAGAAATCAGTGAGAACACCATTATAAAATAATTACATTTCAGTATTATCGTTTATATTCGGTCGTATCGTATAGTATTAATTATATAGTATTTTGACGGCCTGATTAGCGCAGTGGTAGTGACTCTGCTTTCTGTGCCGAGGGTCCCTGGTTCGAATCCTGGTAAGGACACAAGCTTTGTGTGATGAGCACGAATGTTTGTACCCGAGTCATGAATGTTTAATATCTATATAAGTATTATATACTGAGTTCGCCCTCAGTCCATTGTACGGTACCCATAACACAAGCGTTAAGCTTAAAGTGGGACCGTATAGTTGGTGTGTTCGTATGGCGATATTTATAATATTATTATTATTTATCAGCTCTAGTGACGTCCCTGGTAGCGAAGACAAGGCATCTTGGTAGAATAATTTGATTTGTATTTAATTAAATACTACCATCGATTTCCTTGACGGAGCCGACGTCACCTCGGTCTCTGCTCACCCCTGATCGGTAGGAATTCTCGTTACGCTGTGATTGGGGGTTCCGTAGTTTGTTTATCAGTTTGATTTGTATTTAGATTGGGTTATAAATATTTAAGTGTGACGTCAGGTTCCATGGATTTATGTTTTATATGCTTACAAACCGTTTTTGTAGTGAATCAGAATCAGAATAAGAATATTTCTTATTCACGTAGACCATTAAGTACAGTACTTATGAATCGTCAATAGTTACAAAATATTTTGCTACTATTTTACCACCCGTTCGGAATGCCGTTCCTATGGAGGAGAACGGGCAAGAAACTCCATGGTTGCTTTTTTTTTTTAAAGTGGTTATAAGCAGCCTTAGTATATGTTAGGAATATGGCACCCATTTCTTTAATATTTTCAATAACACGTATGATGGTCGTATATCTGTGTATCTTCGTATCTGAGAGCAGTTGTATCTTGTTGCGTCCGTCCTCGTGGTATACGTTTGCTGTACGATATTCAACCTTAAATGGGTCTCAAATTAAAGTCCGCGACTGTACCAAATTATTATTTTTTGTTGTTGTTACATGTTATCTTTGCTAATTTATATACTTCCGATTCAAACATTCTAGATCGATGTTGATGTTCTGAATGTTCCGAAAGATAAGAAAGTGCTCTGAGTGATTTTTTTTCCACGTTTTAATAGGTTTTTCGCAATTCGGCGCGGAGATAAATCAAAATAAACAACGATTATAAAAATCGGCCCACCAGTTCTTGCGTAAAGTAAGTGCCGTAAGTATTAACAATTTGGATTCTCAAAAGATCGCTTGACATTAAAAAATCAACGTATAATTTTGACACATGATAATATCCAATGAAAGTCGCGGTAAATACCAATTAAAAACATCAGTTTATAGTGTATAGAAACTCCACCATCCTAACTTCGTCATCTACAACAATTTCCCTAAATATTTTCGATAGCATGTATCCAGACGCAATCTTAATAAAGCACACAAGGCTAAGCCAGAAGCTCTGCCGACCCTCTCAATCATATATTAACGGGAAAATGAGTGTAATGCACGACTTATAATCAAAGAAAGAAATTTCTGGCAGACCACACGTGATACTAAGGCAGTGGATATGTTAGTTGAGATAGCGGTTTTGAAAACTGATGCGGCGTTAAGATTCGCGTTGAACACATATTACATAGAAATACACAGACTTTTACGTACACGCGATAAAATCCTTAAATTAGTTTTATTTTAATGTGTAGTATTCGCGTAAATATAAGAAATCAATACATATATTACATAGTCATCCATATAAAAATGGATTTTCCAAGAAGATCAGTACCACTCAAGCTCAATCTTTTTACGAAGCATTTCAGAACGCGTCTTCTATCCCGCTCAAACCATAGATATCATAAACAGGTGTGACAGTGACAGCATGCTTTCTCAATGACGTTACGATTATATTAGGAGTTCCTGCTTACGCTGCAGAACTTAGTTTGCCTAGCTTAGTAACGTGACGTAAGATTGTTCTTTTCTCTTGTACCGTGTCCTCACCGCTATCCCAAATAAAGGGGAGGACGGGCCAGGGTGGACATCAAAGCGTTAAGTGCTCCTTTTGCTCATCGAATCCCATTTAGGCCGGACATCCCCCCGCGATAAATAAGATTATGTTTGGTTACACGTTGTGTCCCATTTTCTTATGGTTTTCCAGTAATGGCGTTACTTAGTTCTTCAGTTATTTAATGGGTACCTGTGGGATATCTTATGGGGTATTATTGTGAGATATTATACTTATTATTTTATGAGTATCATTACGGAATCATAATCTCTCATGTATTGTTTTTATCAATCTCATTCCTTTTTTTAGTTCCGAGCAGTTTAATAATTATCCTCGGATATATGTGTGTATTTACCTCGATATATAATGTTAGGACCAAAATCCGTTCTTACTGGAAATATTTCACTTTTTTTGATGCAAAAATCAGACTTATAGACTATCAGCAATCTATTTATTTTCCCAATATTCACCTGGAAGCCGAGATACTCATGCTATAATCACAAAAACCACATCATCAAAACACTTAAAAACTACCATAAAATGATATAATTCCTATTTGAAAACAACCTAACTTAAATATCTATCCATCAGCCAAATGTCGTTCACTGCTGGGCAAACCCCTCCCAAATGATTTCCATACAACCACAGTCCTCCGTCACCAGCACCCACCGGCTTCCTGCGACGCGTGTGATATCATGGGTCCACCTTGTGGGGTGCCGGCATGCACTACATCTTCTAACTCGTGGTCGCCATTCTAGAACATTTCAAAACCCTAAACTTCAATATATTTAAAGCTAAATATACACAAAAGTATAAACCCCTACTAATAGGTACACAGTTGCAAGTAGCGCAAATAATTTATATTTAGGAAGCGTTGCGGGCGAATAATCTAAAAGCCATAAGCTTTAGACGAAAAATGTACTCGTATATTCACGAGTGGACGTGAAGAGTGTGGTATTAAGCTAGGTGTACATTATAAATTAGTTTCTAGTAGAAGAAATAGTTATAGTATAAAATATAAGATTCGAAATAAGATGTTGCTTATGTTTTTTTTATTCAAGCTAGTTTTCTTTAAGTTATTTCTTTTTATTACAGCCTAATCCTGGATTAAAATAACACTAAGCACTTCCAAAATGTTACATTTTACAATCTGTCCACATTTACGTTGAAAATTACGATCAGTTGTAATGCTAAAAATATATTTCATACTAGCTGCGCCCTGCGGTGTTACCCGCGATTAAAAAGTGTACATTTTACCGGGATAAAAAGCAGCCTATGTGCTATTCCAGACTATATAATCTATCTCTGTGCCAAATTTCATCTAGATCCGTTCAGCCGGTCTGGCGTGATTGAGTAACAAACATCCATCTATCCAAACTTTCACATTTATAATATTAGTGGGATTACTATAAAATGCAGCAAACAGATACACAATGATTTTCATTTGTTTCGGAAAATCATTTGTTTCGTGTAATATTAGTGGATGATTTTAGTAGTAGTTATTCTCCCGCTATTGTGTCCACGTCATTAGCAAAAACCAAACACTAATCCGCCTATACACATTAACAGATCTCCGGCTCGCAATACTAGCGGGTTTTAGCTCGCACGAATACCGCTGAGCCATTCCTCTTTGAGAACAGAGCATTTAATTGAATACAGATGCTTATATTATTTCCCAAAATAAATACTATTATTGCTAATATAAGGTATACCAAAAATATATACTATTATAGCTATTATATACCTTATGGTATAGCAAAAATAGTGTAATCTATTTTCAGAAGTTCAAGAGTAGGTCATAGCTAGTTACGTTTATGTATCATGGTATTTATTAATGTCCCACTGCTGGGCACGGGCCTCCCCTCAATGCGAGGGGGATTAGGCCATAGACCATCAGGCTGGCCCAGTGGGGTTGGCGGACTTCACACATCTTTTGAGGGGTTCTCTCAGACATGCAGGTTTCCTCACGATGTTTTCCTTCACCGTTTAGCAAGTGATAATCCTAGTTGAAAATGAGATTCGCACATGAAATCCAGAAATCCCAGAGGTTCGAGCCGGGGTTTGAAGCTGCGATCCTCGTTACCGAGGCAAGCGTTGTACCAACTTGGCTATCACTGCTAATGTTTTATTACACCCATGATATTCAACTAGTTGGACCTACAATAAAATCGCCCGAAATTCGAAATGAAACTAATTTTACGGATTTTATCGCGTTTATTTTATGTTTTTTCCAATCACTTGTTTTTTTTTGAGTCAACCATCTTCGTTCCCCACACCTAAATTACTGTTCCCATATCCCTGAAATTCTTTTAAGGATATTCCATACATTGCTTTCTGTAGCAGACGCTCATAACACACTCGCCCGTTCCCGTGAGGGTGTGATACCAATATTTTCCAATAGAACACGATAATTGGCGGTACTGTCATTACTGTCGTGGCTAACATGAATTAATATGAGCTCCTTCGTCTTGGCAAAGCGGGGTTGGGTAAGAAGGGATGCTGGCTGTATTGATGTTTCGTATCTTGGTATTTGATTATCGACTTTATCGTGGTACAATATCTTTAGGTATAATTTCGTATCGAATACTTTTTTAGATTCGCTTCGTTTCGCGGAGAATTGCATTTTATTTGGGGTCCTGTCTCTCGTGATAGATAGTTTCTCGACTAACATCTTACAGGAGTTTGGTGTTGCTGGCTTCTTTAATTATCGATCATACTTGTTTGGTTTATAATTGGGAAAGTTGACAAGCCGAGGGTCAGTGGTGGGTTCCTCTTCCCCCATTTGTTTAACAATGGATTTACACCAAGTATCGCCTAGTTCTATCAATTTTATCTTTACGTTTTCAGTAGAGGTAGGTAGTATAGAGCCACATTTTGCAGATGGTTTGGAGGGCATGACCATTTATTTAATTAACAAGGCATAGAAAATTAACTTCTTAAAATACTACTGAATAAGTAAGAATATTTTGCGCTATATTCTTTAGAAGTTATACCAACTTGTTGGAAAAAGAAAATTGTAATAGCTTATTAACAAAATCATATCAACACCACATGTCCCCCATAAATGGGCATCGATGGCGAAGAAACGCCATTAACAGAGTGTGTTGCAACGAGATAATATGTAATAACAGGCACAAGGATACATAATATTTAGTGAAGACATAAAATTATACTGGAAGCCCGCGTGGTTTTTTTCTCTTTTTATGAGATTGCCATTTTTATAACCCACAGATGGGTACGGGCCACCCTTAATAAGAGGAGGATGTAGGTCATAGTCCACCACGTTGACGTATAGTGCAGGTTGGCGGACTTCACACGTCTTTCCAGATCATAGATGCTCTCAGACATGCAGGTTTCTTTACGACCTTTTCCTGCACCGTTCAGCAAATGATAAACATGGTTGTAAAATTGATGTGCATATGGTATCTAGAAAATACAGAGGTTTGAACGAAAGGTTGGAAGCGGGGTTTGAACCTGCGACCCTTGTTTCCAAGGCAAGCGTTACAAAACAGGCGTGATGGTGTGTCCTGTCAAAATTACTAATGATTTTAGGTCAGGTGTTCACACGCCATTTTCATTTCATCATGTCACATCCATTATTGTATTTATAATATGTATTTATTGAATGTTTAATTGCTATTAATTACTTGACACTGGCAAAATACCCGCTAAGTTGCGGGTGAGGCCATATTCATATCCATTTTATTTCATCGCATCTCATTTCGTAAAGAAAGAAGAAGAAGGTCAGGTGTTTTGTAAAGTCAGTTATGATGATGAATCAGAATCAGAATCAGAATATTTTTTATTCACGTAGACCATTATTGTACAGTACTTATGAATCGTCAAGTTACAAAAATATTATGCTACTGCTTTACCACCCGTTCGGAATGCCGTTCCTATGGAGAAGAACGGGCAAGAATAGATGAAAATAACTATTCCATAAACACCTTTTGACATATCTAGAAACAAATCCTCAATGCAACCAATGATAACAAAACTGCTTGTGCCCCAAACAGATCAAAGCAATATCACCCTCCACGTCTTGATAATTCCCATCATTAAGGTCTATAATCGCTCACACGAGCCGCTGCAGTAATTTCTAATAAGATAATAGGGTTCCTTTCCAATAGTCCGGGTAATGACGTCAGAGATGAGAATTGATGGTGTATGGTAGTACCTTTGGATGCTGAATATTTCTTGGGACTTTTTTTGTATTGTGGGGAAATGTGAGATATTGACTTAGACAATAGTAGTCATAGCCGTGTACGGACTGAGTGAGTAGAATCGCGAGGCTGATGTGAGCATGCCTCACCCAATTGGCACAGTTGCTAGTGAACCTGCTTTCTGTACCGAGTAGCCCGGGTTCGAATCTCGGTAGAGGCACGAATGGTGCTCATCACACAAAGTTATAGCGAAGCCATATCTATATAAGTAATTATATAATTGGTTACCCCCCAATTAATTGTACGGTACCCATAATACTAGTTACTTATTTTGGGACTGTAGGTTTAGTTGGTGTGTTTGTTTGGCGATATTATTATAATTATTAACAATGAACATGTCACTCAACCTTAAGGCTCTTTTTTGAACCAAAAATATCTGGAATAGAAGAAGCTTAGACGCTATACTACATTACCATCCTCAATCGATCTAATTAATGGGGGAAAACCAGTAAATTCTAATGGGAATCCATAAAACGCACAATTAGCCACTGACAAGATGGGAAAAAACCATTAATTCAATCGTTAAATCTTATCAGTCACCCCTAATTAAAAGCGGTCCTTCATTGCAACTTTGATGTGTAAAAATTCTATACCAACTTGAAACTGGGTAAAAACTCATTAATATATCTGGCAGGAACTCCTTATGTAGCTGTCTTCAAAAAGCATGCTGTCACTATCATTCGTATTCATGAAGTGCACGGTGTAAACGCAACAGCAAATAGCTACGTTAAGCTAGCGCTACGTAAACGATCAAGCCTTAAGTTTTACGGATCTTACCGCGTATTTTTTTTCTTTACTTTCCCGACGTTTCAGCTGCTGTACAGCAACCATGGTCACTGGAGGACTGAGGCGTTTGAAATCCTAGTATCATAGTTTGAACTGGGCTACCCTCATATTTGGTTGTCGTTTGCGGTACATTCTATGAAGAAAGTGCTCAGTGTCTTGTGGTCTTGCAATGGTGCGCTTCATTTCATAATGCTTAAGAAATACCTGTGCTGAAAGGTGTTTGGCTCAGCATGGTGAGGATAGGATTCTGCCCAGAGCAGATTTTCAGCTATAGCCTGCTCCTCCACAGTTGTCGGCTTTGGCTGAAAATCAGCGCTGGTTAGAATGTCAAAGTCATGCAGGAGTTCTGCCCTCAGTGATTATTGAAAATCTTATCCAAACAAATGGTTCTGAGTAACAGGAACACATTGACACAAACGGGGGGTGGCTCCGCCATTTTATTTTTAATGTTTATTACTGTTCACGAGATGAATTTCGGGAGGGGAGTGAGGATGAGGAATCAATGCGGTTGCCGGCCCTAAGGAGATACCGCTACTATATGTTCTCGATAACAAGTGAGAAATGTATTTCGAGAATTATTATAAGTCGATATTGAACGCTGCTAACTTAAATGGTGGGATTTTGCGGTCTGTTATAATTAAATAAAACAAAAACAAAATTATATTTTTTTCTTTCTGGGCTGCCCATTCGTTGATCGTGTTATTAGGAGTAGGTACCTAACCATTATTCTACCAGAATATTTTCCCAAAATTATGAATATTGCCTAGCAATTTTCTTTTTTTTTCCTCCTTATTCTGAACACAAATAGGTAATTATTGAGTAGATAAATTCATAAACAGAATCTAGATCATAATCGTCATCACAAGATATTGAAACTTAGCTTATACTAAACAAATGCTCCTAAATCATTTAGAGTGCTTATAAAGAAACTGATTTATCTGACAACTGCAACTAATGTATTGAAATCTGAATGTGAAATATTCATTAATTTAATCGTTACGATTACTATAAGGTAAGCAATCGAGTTGTTCTCTGTGCCTATTCGTGTACCCGTAGTACTGGTCACTCGGTAGTAATTCCGTCACAGATGTTTTCTATGTTAATTCTATTGTTTTTTTGTTAATTTTTATGCTCCTTTTCATGCTCGATTTATTCCGTTCGGCCGTTCGTTTCAGGATTAATGCTAATGCGCTTCAAGATGGAAATCTTAACGTAATTCCGGCATTCTCTTTTCAAAATTGAATACCAAAAAGAATTGTCTATAAAATTTGATGATTGCTTGAACTAATTTGTTATTATTTTGGAATGGAGTAAAGGAGCTTTTTTTTAAAAAAAAATATGCCTATTTAAAAATATTAAGGTTGTGTGTTCAAAACTATATTTTTTTATAACTTTTATTGAGTACTATTCCATCCATACATTCCATTCCATTTATTATGTGTTTTACAAAAAAAATGCCTGTTTAACATTTCATGGAAAACTCTACTCATGGTAGCCACTGAGACCGGCTAAGATAATTTGGACAACATCGTAAATATTATATAAAAACACTTTTGCTGGTCTGAATTTAATACAAATCATTTTAAGATGAGTATCTCTTAAAAATGATCACTCCCATCGTCTCGATTCGAATGCGACAAACTCAACAGCCCCCCTTTGCCCACCCCAAAATCCATCTCGCGAATTAACGTTTATAAAAAAGTTGCATAAATAAAAACGGTCTAAATACGCGACGCTTGGGACCGGGGTCGTTCGAAATTTTAAAATTCGCAGTATTGTTTTCGATTCGAATTCGTTACGGCTAATTTTCGATGTGAACACAATACTCGTGATACGGTCGGGAATACATTATCGTTAATTGATTATTTTTTAACCGACTTCAAAAAGGTTCTCAATTCGGTTGTATTTTTTTTATGTTTGTTACCTCATATCTCCGTCATTTATGAACTGATTTGGAAAATTATTTTTTTTCTTATTCAAGCTGACTCCAGAGTCAGTCCTAGTTTATGACTACCTTAGTGCCGTTGTACGAATGTAAACAATTTTCTAGAAAGGATCTTCTAAATGTTTAGACATCATTAATTATAGTTTCAATTTAGACTAAATTATTTTGTACTTATGTATCGTAAGCTGTATATGTATACCTCACAAATATAAGCAACATTTTAGCATTTACAAAGTGTATTTTATACTTGCACATAAGCTACGAGAGAGAGAGAGAGCTGATTTTAGGTTGTGATTTTTTACTTTAAAAATACCTCGAGGTAATATTAAAAGCATTTTTTTTTCAAAAGATCCGTCAATCTTATCGTATTTATCCCCAGGCTAGAGAAGCTACGTTAATTTCCTAAAAAAAAACTAATTCGAAATTCAAAAAACTGCCCAAACTTTTTAAACTGGTGCATTCGAATCGGTGCCCTTAGGGTAACTGAGCTAAAAAAAAAATAAGCTGTCATTATTTCGTTGTGTAATATTCGCCCCAACCCCCCCTCACTTCCTGAGGGATCGGGGGGCGATTAATCTGTGTTTAATGTCACCCCCGAAAATAAAAGCTAATCAACAGATTGGTGGTGATTTTTTAGTATTTTCTGAAGTGCAACCCGTGGGTCGGTGAAGTGGAAATGATTCGCAGCTCTTGCGATGCGAAGCAAAGCCCGATATTTTTTTATTAAATAAACTACTATCTTATCTGTATTCCCTGTTGGGGTTGGCAAAAGGACACGCTCTTTGCCTACATTTTTACGATAGTCGAGTCGAGCCTATGGCTATTTACTGGGCACACTTCATCCCCAGATTTATAGAACATTATCATCTATTTACCACTAAGCATGTGTGTATATTTATGTAGACCATGGTAGACAGAGAAACATCGCAACTCGTTGTCTTAATACTTTTGGGTAGCACTCGATGGAGGCAGGACCATGCTTTTGATAACAATCAGCTCCATTCTGGAATTAACCTCAAGAATAATCAGCAAGCCGCGATTGCGACTGCTACTCAAGGAGGCTCAATTCAAGGCTATATTCAACATATTTTAATGCCGAAAATATTACAACTTCAAAAGATTTTCCCACCTAATCAAATTACGTTACTTCAAACGCCAATCAATATTGAGCAGCATTGAATCGTATTAGTGAGTTATGCGGTAATCAGGGACGATTGCCCTCGCGCAGAATCGTGGATGCCGAAAAATTTAATTTGCCAAGTCGATTTCATTTTTCATTAATTCATCATCATGGGTCGTCCGTGTGGATTTATAAGTTAATACTAGATGCGGCTTAGTGAATGTGGATAGATGTTGACGATTTTCATGGGTCCATTTCACTAAACTCAATACTAGATTTACCTAGTAAGTATCTACTAGGTTGACGGTGTGTAGAGGCAATCCTGGAATCCTCCTGGGGTCATTTTCACATAGAATATATACAATTTTGAACAGTGTTAATACATTGTCAGCTATGCAATTAAATTATAAGTTAATTTACTGGTATCATCCGGATTATGTTTTTTATTTAAAAAAAAACTAATTTTTCAGTTTTTATCGCGTTTATTTTATGTTTATACGGTCCCAACGTTAAAATCACGCGGAAAATAAAAAAAAATACTTTTATTTCAATGTGCAGTATTCGCGTAAATATGAGATATCAATTCTACTTACCTCAAATAGTGTGTAATTATTGTAAAACATTGACAACAACATTTAAATAAACACCTCTAACGAATGCGGTCTGCTCTTGACCTCACAGGATATTTGCCATACCAAACTTATAAAGACACTCTATTGAAGGGTGAATGTTTTAATTCGTATCCAGAACTACTACATCTTGTCGTCCCCAATCGCAAGACCGAGTTCCTATATAAAATTTCCCTCAGGGTTCCTTATTCAAAAAAATACATTTTTTTTCCTTTACACAAGACTCTGTTTAACCCTCAAATGGTGGCTAATTTCGAGACGAGATGGCTGATTAATTATTGATGGCCCTTTTCTGGATCGCGAGACGAGAAAGATGTTTGTCTTTGATGTTAATTTCTTTCTTTTTTTAATCCCCCGACTGTTTTGATTATTTTATGAGGGATGATATTGTTTTGGTTCGATATTTGAGTGTTGTTTTTCTTAGATATCAGACATATTTTTATGTTTCCTATGTTAGTAACTCTGGGTTGGGTTGGTTTATGCTCTGTGGTCTCTGTGGGCTCTGTGGTCTTATCTATGTTCCGAAGACAATGGCGTAATTAAGTTTAAATGTGTAATTTGTCCTTTAAGAAATAATAATAAACGATATCATGAATCTTTTTGCTGGTCTATGGATTATCGAATGTACTTAAAATGGGACCATCCTATATGTCGTCACTCAGCTATATTCCTTGATTCAATCTCACCTCCACACCGATATCTACAGTGATACGGGAAAATAAAATAACCCGCTCTACAAATCCCGAAGGAGTTGATAATATTGTAGCATCAATCGCCAACCATTTGCCACAACCCCAAATCGTCGGGAGACGTGACTGCATCCGAACAAATGGACAGACGGACAGCGTAAAAAATATCATCGAATTAGAGGAAAATTGTATATCAGATTGAAGAATTTTCTTTTGGGGTCGGCCCATGGTTGGCCACGTTTTCCTTATTTATTTATATCGCCAAAGAGATATTTATATGAATTTAAATAGCGATTATCACTTGCTGTACCCTGAAAACAAATATCGGTATCTCAAAGAGACCAGTCTTTCGAAAGCCATTCGTTCGCCGACCGTCCTGAGGATGCCTCGTTTTAGAGGCAAAATATGTATCGAATACTTTTTTAGTTTCGCATCGTTTCGCGGAGAACGGCATATTAATTTAGGTCCCGGCACTTATGGCAGACAGTTTCTCGACTTACATCTTAGAGTAATTCGGTGTTCATGACTTCTTTAATTATCGATCAACTTATTTGGTATATAATTGAAAAGTTGACCAGCGTAGGGTCAGTGGTGGGTTCCTCTTCCCTTGTTTGTTTAAATTAGTTTTATTTAAATGTGTAGTATTCGCGTGAATATAAGAAATCAATCCATTTCATTGTGTTAATTCCTTCACCGATTACGACGTTCACGATTCGTAGCGAAATGTTGTTCTATCTAAACAGTATAAGGAATGTTTTGTTTTCACATTCTATCACAGAGAAACCACCCTACCCCTGATTCATTAGAATCAATAAAGCTCTCTTTAAAAAAAATCGCTTCTCGTCGTCCCTCTATCAATTTCCCACGCGGCGGTCCATCTTGGCTTCGTAGCTTATAAGTTTTTCTTGGCAACGGGCTAATATTGTTAGTCCGACCGCGGACGTCCCGCGGGTGAGATTTACCCATAAATTGGACGGGCTAAGTGATTTCCCCCTTTCAATCTTTCAATGCCTCTCGTGGTTATTTTTTATGGTCGGCTTTTTTATGGTGAGGTCCATTATTTAGTGGGGGTGGATCGATTTGGGGATTTGTTTTGTAAACAACTGGTTAAGGAATAAGCTTTACGAAGAGAAAGGTTTAGGAAGCAGTGATTTTGGCCATGCAAGCTGGGCTTCTTGTTAGCGGGTGCAGGGTGCAAGTTCAAACCCATCTAGAATTTAAGGGTGTCATGTGCGAATCTCATTTTCAATAAGTACTGATTATTAGGTAGTTACTATATTAAATGATGAAGGCAACATATTGTGGGATGCACATCTTTGGAAGGTCGTGTGAAGTTTACCAATCTGCAGGATCCCAGAATCTTCAGGGCTCAAATCCTGGTGCCAAACTGTGTGATGAGCATGAATGTTTTTACCCGAGTAATGGATCGCTCCCAGTCCATCGTACGGTGCCCATAATACAAGCATTGCTTAGTTTGGGACCATACACTTGGTGTGTTCGTCTGACGATATGATTATTATATTACACTAGCTGTTACCCGCGACTTCGTCCGCGTGGTATTTAACAAAAAAGTTTTCTAAAATAAAAGTAGCCCGAGTTACTCCTTGTTACATTATCTATCTGCTAGTGAAAGTCCCGTCAAAATCGGTGCCGCCATTTCAGAGATAAACAGGGAGACAGACAAAAATTTTAAAAAATGTTGTTTTCGTATATGTACCGTGTATATAACCAAATGAACTTAGTAAAAAGCGGTTATTTTAATATTACAAACAGACACTCCAAATTTTATTTATTTGTATAGATGTAAATGGTATTAACAATCCAATGTATATCTGCTATGTACATTAATCAACCAACGTTGTCACCTGATGCATATATACGGTCGCCCCTCTATTGTCTTATTCTCTATTATTTTATTTCCTGACCACTGACCCAAATAATAGTTGAGGGAAACCCAATAGCGTCTGGAGATGTATTGTTCCATACAAATTGTATGAATACGGTTAGCGGTGTATGACCGATCCGGAGGCTGGCTTGTTCTTGTATTGTATTGAATGGACGCGTAGATTGATGTCGTTTGTACCTGTTTGCGATACAGGATGAGTCGTTTTAATAAACATGTTTTTTTTTTTGCGGTATTTCGGGATTAATAAAAAAATTACGGTGACAATGAGTAATAAAGGAGTTTTACTTCCTTCCCTCTGAAGAAAATATTCGTATTGTCTTGAAGAAAACTATTTTTAATCTATCGGTAAGATATCTTACTTCTCTAGACTGTTTATCGCTGGTTCCCAATTTTTCCATTGAAATGAAATGAAAACAGTTTATTCAGCATTGACACAAGGATACACAAATACGTAAAAAGCCAAACTTAGTTAAAAAAAAAATTACAAGGTAGGCGAGGACCTATTATTGATCTTAAAGTTGACCGACAGGCGTTTGACTCAGCATGGGCTGGGGGAAACGAAGTCTCCTCCAGAGCTGATTTTCAGCCAAAGCAATTCCAATTTTAAAACGATTCCGAAAAGTATTCTTTACGTAACCCACCCTTGAATATCTTTTTTTTTCTTTTTAAAAACACTTGTACTGGGCCCCAAGTCTGTTAACAGAAACAATTCATAATCCAACAGTAACGGCATAGTAACTGTCACTTTTGACAGATATCCCATACAATATCTGTCAAAAGTGACAGTTAGTATGCCCTTGCTGTTCGATTATAAATCGATTGTGTTAGCAGACTTGGGGCCCTGACGAGAATAAATGTCGTTGGCATTAATTAGAAACACCCTGTAGTCTGTCGGGTCATATCGTGGTACGTGTCACGCGCGCATTGTCCGCGCGCTCATTGTGGCCACCGCGCTTCGCCGCCCGCGCATCGAGACCCGACGCTTCCGTCCAATGGGATCCTGGCATTTGCTTAATAATAATAAAAATATCGCCAGACGAACACACTAACTGTGCAGTCCCAAACTAAACAGGGTTTGTATTATGGGTACCGTACAATGGTATGGGGGCAATACCAATATATAATTACTTAAGTACATTTATAGATAACTAGCTG
The DNA here is from genome assembly GCA_905404115.1 of Pheosia gnoma. Lineage (NCBI taxonomy): Eukaryota > Metazoa > Arthropoda > Insecta > Lepidoptera > Notodontidae > Pheosia > Pheosia gnoma. The sequence goes on from FR989914.1 coordinate 7,339,540, forward strand.
TCCCGGCGAACTTCGTACCGTCTCAGAACCAAATGTATGAGAAAATGAATTTATTGGTATTCTATGAAAAATTATGTTATTCCAGACTATAATCTATCTCTGTGCCAAATTTCATCCAGATCCGTTAAGCCGTTCTGGCGTGAATGAGTAACAAACATCCATCCATCCAAACTTTCACATTTATAATATTAGTATAGATAAGCGTCCATGATTCGGGCACAAACATTCGTGTCCATCACTCAGTTCGTCTCTACCAGGGTTTGACTACGGGACCCTCGGTACAGAGAGCAGGGTCACTACCAATTGCACCAATCAGGTCGTTTAGAACATTTTCTTAGTATCACACGGAAAAATAACGAGAAAATAATTCAAAAAATGAATTTTGTAAGATAAACATCCGTTTGGAGGTATACACAAATCTATCTTTATTATTTCACGAATATCGTCGACACAAATCACAATAAAAACCATAAAAACAAAATGACCTGCCAAAACTGAGCATCCTCTGGCGAAACGGTACGCTGTATCTGCGAGAATCACCTTATCGGGCCTAAGGGAAAGGGTAAACTATGACGAATAAATATAAGATAAAAATAAAGTTATTTTTCCAAACGTCGAATAAAATGGGGCGAGCGTTACACCGAAGTGTAACAATAATTTTCTTTTAGTTTTTAAATTTTCCATATTGTGTGCATTTTTTTTTCTTTAATTGGCCCAATTTATGGGCACATACATTTATTTATACCATTAGGTTCTGACTTTTTCAGCCATTTTTGGCTAATCAATCAGCTGATCGAAACAATAGTATAATAGCAAATCGATATTATTTAGTGAGATACTTGGGTCTTATATAAAAAATTGCATCGACTGGAAAAATATTGATCCAGTTCTTTTCAGAACTCATCGTTGAGTATAAGCCTCTCAAATTGAGGGGTATAAATCGGTGACCCATTTACAGATCAATATCTTGAAAGCAATAATCTGGTACAACAGCACGTCAAGTGCGAGATTATTCATTAGCTAACCGTATACATTAAAGTCTACCGTATTTATTTAAAAATTGAATGTTTCAAATACCGTCCGCTAGAGGCGCTTTTCAATTCCCCATACAAAATGTCTAACTACGGTAGACTATAAAGTATAAAGTTAGCTCGCACTCGACGTGCTGTTACGTTTCTATGCCACAGTGGCACTATAAAGTGTGGATAGCCGGGGGCAAGTGGGTTAAAATGGAACACGGAGCAATAAAACACCCCTGCTGTCCATAAATATCCACGTTCGGAAGTTGGTCTGTTAGCGGTCGGATACACTTCGTTTTTTCCTCTTTCTGTGCCGGTCCACTTTTATTTATCGAAGATACACCGCTCAATGGGGTGTCGTTATTTATCTGTTTGTAATTTATTGGGAAAATAAATCATTAGTACACTGGCTACGAGCTTTGGAATTTTAGGGCACCTAAAAGCTTCTGAAAGTTTCCATCAATGTTTAAGACCTAGATTATCACCAAACACATATTTCTTAAAGCGTCTTTTGCTGTTTGAGCTAGTGTATGTCTTATATTTAGGCAATCCACTCGCACAATGGACTCGCTGACCGCATTTTTTCAATTAAAAACTTTTTATATAATTTATAATACAATCTAGCAAACTGCATGCATAGTTGATCGACCGAAGTATCGTGGCACACATCTTTTTATAGTAAAAAAAACATTCAAACCCGGTACCTGATGATTCAAATACAAAACAGAATAAGTATCTTACTAACTTTCCAAAAAGATATAAAGGTTTTACTTCCGTTCACCCTCGGCCATTCGCTGGTATTGCTACAATATTCAAATTGCCACTATTTCATAAAACATATTTTATTACTATTGCAAGATCCCAATAAAGATATCAAAACACCGTATAGCGTAGCCCAATGGACGCCAAGGGCATTCACCAAATCTGTCTCAATAGAAGGGGACATCGCCATTTAACCCGCTCTCACCCTACCGAGTAAATGTATCTTTTATCCCCTCGATGTTGGAAAAAGAATTGAGACCAAATTAAAAACTTTGGTCAAAGTTGGGACTGATTTGTGAAGGTGGTTTTAATAAAAGTTGTGAGTTTGATTTTCTCGTTCTTTTTGAGTGTGCTAAACCAATCCAATTTGATGTTTGGGAGCACACCAATTATTTTCAAAAAACTAACATGATTTTATACGTACGTAGGTCCTGTACGTCAAGTGCGAGATTATTCCTAAGCTAACCGTATACTTTATAGTGTACCGTATTTTGACATTTTGTATGGAGAATTGAAAGTTTTAAACCCCTTCGCTGGAGGCGTTTTTCTATTCTCCATACAAAATGTCTAAATGCGGTAGACTATAAAGTATACAATTAGCTCGCACTTGACGTGCTGGTTGATTAACTTACCCCTTCAGAAACTAATACTTTTGTGACAGCTGCAAGCCAAGATCTATAGCTATTTTGTTTGAATTTGTTATATAATATAATTACAATAACTTTAAAAACATTTACTTTTAGCTGCAAATTTTAGAATTTTATGACAACATTTTTCAGAAGAAAAGTATTTTGGAATACTGTTGAAAATTTCTAGTTGGTTAGTCTTGGTTACACAATAACCGACATAAATGGACAAGGAGTAAAGTCTATAATTAAGATTCCCGATTCCGATGAGCACATCGTAGCACCAATAAAGACAGAACGAGTGAAGAATGTAAGCAATTAAAATTTTTGATTCTAACTCCGACGACTCCTGACTTTGTAAGGCATCAATATCTTTGCTCTTTTTAATTTAAAACCTTTAAACGTTATCCTATAGTTGCTGAATGCGTCTGTATGTGCGTCTGAATTATTTGATTTATAAATTCATTTTCATTTTTTTTATGCTCATACCAAAAGTATATATTTTTAGAATTTACTCTTTACTTAGGATTACAATAAAGGTTAACTGACTTTCAACCATAGATTATATTGTGCTAGAGAGATACGCATTTCGAAAAGATTTGTTGTCGACTTTCTTTCATATTTACAGGTTACATTGAATTTGTATGTTTTTGTTACATTCCCAAATATTTATTGGTCTCTTTTATTAATCCATTTATAATTTAGGAAATTTCTCAAAAATTTCGCCCACGTTGTTAATTTTGTCGGAAAGTCACGGGCCGTTCCTAGTGAAGTAGTAATAAATTCACTCGGAGCTCTTCATTCAGCATTTGCACGGAAGTCATAAACCACCGAAGATGTTGATTGAGTGAGAAACGGTTAAGCAATTAAGAGTTTATTGGGAAAAATTGCAAATGTCTCCCGTTGAGCGACTCTTCATTCTGTCACTTTGGAAGAGTTAATTAGTGATCGAGTCGATCGAGTTTGGAAATAGGGAAAGGAGTGAGTGAGGGTATTTCAATGACTTAATTTTTACGGCCGATAAATCCTATAAGCTATAAATACAGGCGAATAGGGTAAGTAGGAACTCCTTATGCAATCGTAACGTCATTGAGAAATCATGCTGTCATTCTCATGCTTATTTAATATGTAGTGTGACGCTGACGTACCAAAAAGATTATGCTTGAGGAACAGGAACTTCTAATGTAATCATAACGTCATCGAGAAAACATGTTGTCACTGTCATACTTATTTATGAAATCTGTGGTGTGAGAAGGATGGTAGACGCTACATTACCAAAACGTCACGTAAAAAGGATTGTGCTTGAGGTACTTATTACTGATTGGTTACGTTCGGTAGAGTAAATATGACTAGGATTGGGATCTAAGTAATAATATTATGAGAGACACAAAACGCTACAAAGTAACTAGTTCTCATAATCCTCGGTTTAAATCACATTTCATATTGAACTTTCTATACAAAATACGCTAGTATTGCGACGTAAACAGGTGGGCACCAAACGTAAATGGCAGTAAGTTAAACAAAAGAAAACCTCTGCTTTTATAAAATTAAAAACGCAGCTCAAGTAATGATATTAAAATTCCACGCTGATGGTGGAGCCCCGACCATAGCGGTTTGAATATAGGAGATTTGACGGTAATAAACTTAGAGGAGTGACAATAATAAATACAATAGAACAGTTAGTTAGGAATGCAATGTATTTTTGCCTGTAATTTTTTATTTTTATTTTGCCTGATTTGGATTAAGCCTTCAATGATAAACGCTAGGAACAAAATCTAACGTATGAAAAAAAAAACATTTCATGTACGCGATATGTAGGTATTGTCATATTTTTTCACCAACATCAACAAGGAGGAGGTTCTTAATTTGGCTGTATTTTATATTATACATAGGTTACATTATAATTTTTTATAAAGTCTCTAGTTAGAAGTTTTTGGGAAGTAGAAGTTTTTTTTTTTAATTTTTTTTCTATGAATTTTTGACCGCTGTAACCGTTCTGTTTTATAGCCCCAACATAACGTACATTGCAAGCGGACATAATATTTGTTTTTGCAGAACCCAGCGTGTGCCCACGTAAACTTATTAAAATATTTCCAGTTATATTTAATTAGTGTTTCTGTGCCATTCGTCCCCTTTCTCCCCAACGCTCAGGTGTAACTCTTCAAATATTTTCAGTTCAGATTGACTCTACTGTTTTTCCAATATATTTTTTTTATTAGAATTTGACTTATTCCTATCGCAAACTCTATTTGGGACCAATCTAGAGAATTCTATTAACGCACCTAAATAAATTATTTTTGATTTATTTATTACGATGACGTAAAACTTGAAAATGAAATAACATTTAAGAAAAAACAAATGATTCCATTAATTTATGAGTCAGTAGGTTCTTGTACAAAAAGTAAAAAGAAAACGTGTTAATTCCCCATTTTTAGGGATAAATAGTTTGAAATACGTAAAGGGGAAAAGAGAAAGGATGATATATACACGGGGATGTGTACCATTATTATTTGCGAAGCAACCCTAACGCCCGGGAGACAGAATCGTATACCGTAGAACTTTAGAAAAATGTAAAATAATGGCCAAATTTACAAATGAACACCGTGCTCCGTGTTAATATAGCAATCTAGAGTCTTGGTACCACAGTTCCGTAGATAATAATTCAGTTTATTCAAATATACAGTAAGCGTACAGACATGTTATGTAATGTTAAAAGCAGCAAGCCAATGTTAATTTCCAAACTATATACTGTTTCTTATAAATACTAAACAAAATGAAAAAAAAACTCGAGGTACAAGAATTGAATTCAAGACTTTACGATTGACAGGCTGTGTATGTGACCACTTCATTAATATTGCAGTAAAATAAACGTCAGCCAGGACAGTCGGGAACGTAAGATCGGAAAATAAACACGATAAAATCCTTAAAATAAGTTTTATTACAATGTTGCAGTAAAATAGTTTAAATGTGACATCAATATATATATTTTAAACTAGATATCCATACGCAACCCTAAAAAAAAAAGAAAAAAAACCCGTGCACAATAGGAGCGGAGGTCACACCTGCGCGACGCGTATTATTTCATAATTTAGCGCGCGGACCGCAGAGCTAATGATGTTTTTATTTTATACAACATATTACATTCCGGTGTGATTGAGGACGCGCATAATAATTATATAACATTTTTTTTAAACTCTCTTGCTCGAAGAGTCGGCCTTTATTGTTCGAAATCTGCTCGCAAAAGTCCATTATGTAGGTATATCACTGAATCGTATCTTATTATACGTAAAAGAAGATTCAAATTAATTTAAAAATTAATAGAATTTATAACAACCATTTATTTCAACTGACGCAGTTGAAGTTGAGCCCCTCTACGCAACGATATTTCGGTAAGTTTAAAACTCCGGCGCAACGCCAGTTAATTAACTACTTATCAATACACACACCCTTACACAGTCATTCATAGAGATGGCAAAGATAAAATTACCATAGACACGATCTCTACTGAATACGTATGAAGCTATATCAGCGGTACTTAAGCATGTTACTTTAAAAAATCTCACATTGCAAAACTTTCTCTCGCACAGATAATATATAGGTACTTTTAAAAAGAACAAGTCTCCAAAGTGTTGTTATATTAAAAACGCATCAAAGATTGCGCTCGCGCGACAGATTGGCCGCAAACGTAAATAAATGAGCTTAAAATTTAAAATTATAATGGGATTGTATCCGGTGACACAAATGTGTGGAGTTTGTTACTAACGACTTTTGCACGGAGATGCCTCAGATGCGAACAGCAGAGCAGTGGAGACGACATTCACATTAAAAATGTTCCAAGGATTTTATTGTGCATAAAAAACTGTGGTAATATCAAACCTTATATTAGAATTTATTGGGCGAGAGCACCATGAAAAATATTGAAATGAAAACTTCAGGCATGAAAACAAACCGGTTTCTCTTTTTTTCTAAAAAACAAAATTTAAAAAAAGGATATTAAAAAAAAGTGACCTACCAAAAAATAAATTATCATTTCGGCTCCAATCCATTCTGTGTCGTATAGTTTTACCTGCCATCTCGCGGCAACTAATTGTGAGTGCGGATAAAGTATGGTGCCTAAGGTGGTCTTATAACGCGATTGCATCACCGCCCCAGTGTGTAACTACCCTTATGCGTCTGATGCTCATATTACCAACTTACATGTAAGAAGACTTCAATTATTGTTTATAATGTTAATTAGACGCGCATAACGAAAAATATTTATACATGGATATATGTATACTCTAAGGCCGAATCAAGGTCATTATTAACACCGATTCAATCATAATAGAATGATAATGGCATTGCATCCGTCACTTTTGAATGTCTTCTCATACTATAAGACGTTTGATAAAGTTATAGAACGTCTCTAAATTTGGGGGAGGGGTGTATAAAAAATAGATTGTAGTCTTCATAAAGCTTACTCATTTCACTTCACATTAATTTTACGTTTTGGATACTATTTATTTTTAATCTTTCTGTGACTGTCGTAACTGAGAGGAATTACCACCATAGATCAGCCAACAGGAACTCAGTGAATACGGTGATAAGCCCTATTGTCACATATGCAGTTCTTCTAAAAGTAATGAGGTGCGTACTGACCAACAGCATAGCTTAGCGAGGCTTCGTAGGACAGCCTCAGTTTTGACTCGAAAGAATCCCAAGGCTGCAAGCCAGGGTTCGGAATTACGGTAAAGGTACGTATTAAATGGCACAGACTTCTTAGAATAAGTAGACAGCACACGGCGTACACTTACAGTGAAGCCCAAAGTTCTGGTCTACAATTTAAACAACATGCTAGAGCAGAATAGATTAAGGCATCACTTTTGGCGTACGCCGTGTGTAGTCGGAATATTCTTATAAGTCTGTGATTAAAAGGATTGTTTCAATGACACGAGCTCATTCTTTACATGCGACGCAACTTTTATCGATATATTTCCACCACTCACGAGCGAGCAGCGACCGTTGGAATGGATCCCGTTGCATTGTGACCACTGCATCGCTCCATTAGCGATTATTGTCCAAGTTTTGCGCTAACTAACTGGACGAGACGTTGCTATATAGCTATTCTGGATATGACATTAGAAAATGTTGCGTTTACGATATTATCGACTATTTGTTTTTGACTGTGCTGGTCCGAAGAGAAATACAAATTGAATTAAGTGGTACACCTAAAAAAATATAAATTATATATAATATGACTAAATAACAATGCTTACTGCACGTGCACATCACCGTGGAGAGCAATGTTTAAACTCTAACGACAGTCAATTAGATCAAACTTTCTCCAAAAATTTATAGAATATTTATATCTATTTATAGACGAATTACAACGCAGATTTATTAAAAAAAAAAGGTTTGTTTTGCCATTGTATAGTGATTTATAGGCGTATATTTTTATGGTTTAGTTAACCTACAGGTCTTATAATTGCCAAGAACCAAGCCACATCCAGCGACTCTATATCGCCAAAACTGGACACAGCAACTGCCAAATTCTTTTCAGTTATTTACGCCGGCTTTTATTTATCGCCATCGTATCGACTCCGCTCCGCTCGCGGTGCCAAAAGCGCACTATTAACTTGGCGCGAGCCCTTTCGTGTGACTCTATATCTTTGTTTTTCCTTTCAGAATTAGCTTCAGAGTTTACGAGTTGAACGCCAATTTTATTTCATATTGAAATTGAGTTGGCGCATTTTAAATCAAGTTGCTAATACTTATAATATATTCCATGGCATGTTTTTTGCATTCATCTAGGTGGCATTACCCTTATAAAAAATCCATAGACGAACTAAAGTAGCAGAGCTCTAAGAATTTGATCGAGTTTTGTGGCAGTGGGGGGGACGGGGCACATAGCTCGAAGAACCGATGGCTGTTGGGGAAGAAAGGTTCTAGAATGGCGACCACGAGCTGGAAGACAAAGTGTAGGACGGCCCGATGATATCATACGCGTCTCAGGAAGGCGATGGATGTGGAGATGCGAAGGACCGTGATGTGTGGAAGTCCTTGGGCTCCCCCATCACATCTACATATCAGACCTTCACCTATGTCCAGTTGTAGGTGACTTTCGACCGAATAAATATACCGTGTCCACTTAAAACTGGCACTCACTTCACTAAACATTGGCACTGAAAATGGCACTCTAACTGGTTGATTTCAATTTACAAATTAAAACGACATACCTATCAATCCGAACGAGAACATATGACACCATTACGTCATTCGATCGTAGTTAATACGAACAACATGTGTGACGTCACGGACCGATACCTCACAATATCAATTCCGCATTTAAAACCAACTTTTACCGTCATCTTCACATTTATTGCTTATGTGTTAAGGTCGAATTTTATTTCTATGGATGTAGAGTAAGTTTGCGTGCAGAATGCATTCCTCGTTTATTGGTTGAATTCGAATTTCGAAGCATTTAAAGGATTATACTCACTGACTAATGAATGTTTTACGACCTATAATTTTCTTGGTTAGCTAAGCTTACAACTAGCCATTTGGTTCTACACTTACTAAGTCAAAATTAAACTCTGTTACCATGACAAGAGGTTAAATAAAACTTACATTCAGCTTTTTCTTTAACATTTACCAGAAGAAACACGACCTATTTGACTTGGTCATGATTTCATCGTGAGAATTTATTAGAATAATTCATACTGCCCACGAAAAGAAACCAAGTTGCAAGTGTATAATACCCGTAATGGATATAATTGTCCGGTCGACCGGCCACTCCATTCGATGTCCGGACCGAGCGTGCTTGTCCGGAATGATCCGGACATTGACCGGACCGGCCGGTATTGTTCTTAATTTGAGAGTTTTTTTTTATATGTCATTAGTGTAGTGAGCTGCCCTTTATGGTCTGATCATGACATATTATTTATAGATATCTCTTTCCCTCTTAAAAAGGTTGACTGCCTTGTTGATGTTGGTCTAAACCGCTGGCGATCATGAATACCCGGGTTTGGTTCCCGGTCTTTTAGTTTTTAAATCGACACCTGGTCTGATGGTAGACATAAGTAATTAAAGGCAATCGCATCATTATTTCCCGAATATATTGGCACGAGTAGAATGCAGTGCACCCATATGTTACATAGGGTGTTTGGTCACAATGCCAATACACACTCCCCCTCAAATCAAGGGGGATTAGAACGTACTCGACCACAGGCGCCCGGCGCAGGTGCCAAACGTCATCAAAGTTTTTCATGCGCTTATTCAATAACGTCATTCGAGCATTTTTTTTTTTATTTTTTTTTATTACATTATAGGCAAGTATTTGATCTCGATCTCACCTGATGGTAAGTGACGATGAGATCTACGATGGAACATACTTGCCTAGGTAGGAAGGCGGCAGTAGATCGAGACGCTACATTCACTAGGCACATGCAGCGCAGCTGATCTGACCCGCCATCCATGAAAAGCATCAGATTGTCTCGCAACGTTTACATTCACCGTTAAAGCATCTGATAATCATGTAACACACACGAAATCCGTAAATCCTGGGCCAGGTAATTGTTAAGTAATTTCCTCCAAAAACAAATAGTATTCACCGATACACATTCATTTTTCTTCAGTCAAGTCCTCGGCAGTGACACGCCACGGGCAAGGGTTGGTAATCGTCGTTTGATAAATGACTGGACCGGCGCGAGACGGACTTTTGGGTCCGGATAGCCGGGCCGCAGCCGGCGCGCCCGCTGTAGATAGTGCGCGATTGATGGATCCCTGGTTCGGCTGCTAGTTGTTTTATTTATTGTTTTTTTAATTTCGAGTGTGACGTCAGGTGGGTAACGGTCTTTATAGCAAGACATCCCACTAATACTAATATTATAAATGTGAAAGTTAGGATGGATGGATGGATGTTTGTTACTCAATCACACCAGAACGGCTGAACGGATCTGGATGAAATTTTGCACAGAGATAGATTATAGTCTGGAATAGCACATAGGCTACTTTTTATCCCGTTGAAATGTATGGTTCCCGTGGGATAGATTTGTTTTAATTTTTGATAGAGCAAAGGATCGACATGTTTTTATGCATAGGTAGTGGTAGTTTAGGGGTCAGAAAATGATAACGGCATCGACATACTTTTTAATCGCGGGTAACACCGCGGGGTGCAGCTCGTATTATAATACGAGTATATAAAAAAATAACTGATAAAATATTCAAGCATTCCCAAATTGTTTTCCCTGGTTTCTAACAATGTACATATAGTAGAACACAATTCAAAATCCTATCCTATATCCTATTACAAAGAGCAACCAGGTTCATTGGAACGAAATTACAAATGGGCGGATGAATCTTTGCTAAAAAAAAATACGTGACATTATTTCATGAGAAAAATACATTCAGAATCTAAGAACTAAATATCGGAATTGTCTACACTAGCTCTAGAAATGGCAACCTTCAACTCGGGTAACCAATCTTTGAACCCAATTTCCCAACATCATAGCTTACGACATCAAATAGGGTGACCATCACAAAAACTGATATCACTCAGGATAACAGACACAATAATTCCATTCCGCGATACTTGACAGACATAAATTGTCGTTACGAAACGTCCCCCTACTTGGGACATGCAAATAGTGGGGTGACTCCACTATGTCTTTAGCCAGTCAAAGTACGTTATTTATGTCCCGTTTTTGATACTGTCAAATATTATGGAGGTGTCGCATTATGAGTTCTATTAGGGATACTTTTGGGTTTTTTTTTTTTTTTTTTTTTTATTACATTATAGGCAAGTATTTGATCTCAATCTCACCTGATGGTTAGTGACGATGAGATCTACGATGGAGCATACTTGCCTAGGTAGGAAGGCGGCAGTAGACAGAGACGCTACATTCACTAGGCACATGCAGCGCAGCTGATCTGACCCGCCATCCATGAATAGATTAGAAAAAAAATATGAAAACCTTTTTGTAAATTTATTTTAAAGTTAATATGTAATGTATATGAACAATTTTTTTATTCCATAAAATATTTAACGCTACTTTTCTTACTTCTACAGCGTGACTTAGAAAGGTTATAATAAGTCTTGAACCTACGTTTTTTCAGCGGATTTGCAACCTTATGTGAGTCAGAATTGTAATACGTAGAAAAAAAGTGCACCCAACACAAAGATAATGGTGATTTTAAGCGACTATTTTTTTTTCAAATTGGAATATCAAAATTGTGACTTCAAATCTCACTAATATTATAAATGTGTAAGTTTGGATGGATGGATGTTTGTTACTCAATCACGCCAGAACGTCTGAACGAATCTGGATGAAATTTGGCACAGAGATAGATTATAGTCTGGAATAGCACATAGGCTACTTTTTATCCCGGTAAAATGTATACTTTTTAATCGAGGGTAACACCGTGGGGCGCAGCTAGTACCTATTAATTACAAATGCACGAAAGAAGCACACCTTGAACGGTTACTATACCCTTTCGAAATAATTGTGTAAACCTAATTCACAAACTCAACATTTGATCCCTATCAAACTATCAAAGCTCAATGACCGATACATACAAATTTTCAAATCTCAACCTAGCCTTACAAAATGGCACGTATTAAACAGCGGCTCGCAGGGGCCCCGTGAACGATGGGACCAATAAGTCAGCCCGTATTAACACCCCATACACTAATGGGTCACATATGAATAATGGAAATAGGAAATTTCCACATATTACGGAAGGATCACTGGATCCAAAGGTGCTTTGAGATAAGGAAAAAAATTGAATGTGTTCATAGTTGTGACGATTTATGAATTTTAATTAGGTATATCGCCTTACGTACACACCAACTAAACGGTCCCATACTAAGTGGGTATATAATAAATAATAATACCAGCCCTATTTAATGTCCCACTGTTGGGCATGGGCCTCCCATCAATGCGAGGGGGATCAGGCCATAGTCCACCACGCTGTCCCAGTGCGGGTTGGCGGACTTTACACGTCTTTCGAGGGGTGCTCTCGGACATGCAGGTTTTCTCTCGATGTTTACCTTCACTGTCTAGCAAGTGATAATCATGGTTGAAAAGAAGATTCGCATATGAAATCCAGAAATCCCAGAGGTGCGAGCCGGGGTTTGAACCTACGATCCTCTTTACCGAACCAACTGATTAGCGCAGATGGTAGTGACCCTGCTTTCTGTGCCGAGGGTCCCGGGTTCGAATCCTGGTAGGGGACAATCTTTATGTGATGAACACTAATGTTTCTACATAAGTATTAAAGTATATACTGAGTTCACCCTCAGTCATTTATACGGTACCTATAATACAAACGTTGCTTAGCGTGGGACCGTATAGTTGGTGTTCGTCTGGCGATATGATATTATTAAAAATTCTAAGCATATATCAATCAAGCGCAATGTTGCCGTAATCCCGAAATACGTAACTCAACCCTTCTCTTGTCCATCGCGTGTCATTTGTTATAACGAAATCCTTGCCCCGGGTACAGCATCCACCGTCTCCTTGATATCTCTTATTTATTGTCAAAACGCCAACCAGGATGGGGCGAACACTATTTGTCATTGACAAAGCTTTTTGGATATGTGGCCGAGCCCGGGGGCTTAGTGGTATGTAGATGTTTTGTTTTTCGGCGGAGTTCGGGGCCGAGGTATTTTTGTATGATTTGAATATTGTATTAGGTAATAAAATGTGTCAGTACTTTAGGAATATCACATTAATCAGTCGGAGATTGTTTACCCGCATGTTGAGTTAGTTTTGGGGCCTCGGGAACTCTTGTACCACTGTTCTTCATGGTAGCCAGGATTTACAATTAATTTACAGGATTTCACTAGGGAGTATTAGTGGGAAAAAATGAAACATGTTAAGAATAAAGTTTGAAGAAAAACAGTAGGTAAGTATATACCATGATATATTTTTTGCAAAATATTCAATTTATAGATAATCACATTACTATCTGTAACATTACAGTCCTTTTATATGTATGGACCAAACATTATATTATGTTGAGATGAATAGATTTGCAAGGATATGGAATGTCACGCCGCCAGGAGAAACGTCCGGTTTTTGAGCGATTGTCATTTACTGATGATTGGTAGGGTTGATGCGTCGTCATAAATTAATAATAATAACAATATCGACAAACAAACACACCAACTATACGGTCCTAAACTAAGCACCGCTTGTATTATGGGTACCTTATAATGGCTGAGGGCGAAACCAGTATATAATACTTATATAGATGTTAAACATCCATGACTCCGGTACCAATATTTGTGCTCATCACACAAAGCTTGCCCCTACCGGGATTCGAACCCAAGCCACTCAGTAAATAAAGCAGGGTCACCATTTCAGACTACCTCGTGTTCTTCAGTGTTGTCCAAAATTTTGCAGCAATAGTAAAGAATGCTTGACCATAGCCCACAACTAAGAAAATTTTGCAGCAATAGTAAAGAACGCTTGACCATAGCCCACAACTAAGAAAATTCAACATCCCGTCACACACCCAATCCGCTAAAAGCACCAACAGATTAAACACATTAAGAAAAACCGCACAGAGCCGGCTGAAACCGGTTCACGCTCAAATAAATCTCCAACCGCTTAATTGAAAGCAACCGAACTTCGAAAGGGACCTTTTAAAAAACCATCAATTATGTTTCCCTGTCGAAAAAAAAACGCCCGAAGAATTTACCCAATAAATATTTGTCGTTCCGGTCGATGTGGCAACCCTGGAATTGTTGGCGTGTCATGTCCGAGCCCTTTTCAAAATGGCGGCTGTCAAGTCGGTGGGGCGGTCAGTGCGCCGTCTTTATGACGGTTTTCTATTATTGATAATGTTTGTATTGAATATGATATTTGCTTTCCTATGTATTCTTATATCGATATTTTCAGGATGTAAAACATCCATCCGTCAGCCAGAAGACGTGCGTTACGGACTCTCCTTGAGACGTTTACATATTAAGGTCATCTGTGGGGAACATCCTCACCACATAAACACTTTTCAGCCCTTGTTCTTTTAACATAAAGTTTAATTTAGTACAGTAGATTTACCTAAGGAATATGGTGCATGGTATATTTTATATGCTAAATGGTCATAATCCACTACAAGTATGTTTGGGAAACCCTTTCAACGAGTACATTTGATGGAAAACTGAAATAACTTTCTGCACATACATAAAACATAAAATAAACGCGATAAATTTGTTTCAAAATTAGTTTTATTTCAATGTGTAGTATTCGCGTAAATATAAGAAATCAATATAATTTTCTTCATTAGAAAAATCTTTCATTAGATTTCAGCGTAGATTGGCTTTGATCGGTTTTGGCTTTAGTCGAGGGTAGTAAGCCCTTTTTCATGAACTGTTTTCAGGCACTAGCCTCAGGAATAGCATTTTAAGTATGAATAGCTAGTCGGCTACGGCATCAGTGATAAATGAAAGTGTCACCAATCAGATTAAAAATAATCAGTATGGTTTAATCCGTTCAAAGTGCCAAAATCATCACTCGACTATTCGGAATCCCGCACTAATTACAAAGTCAATCATTTATCGATACATAATTAATCGAGTGGGCACACGACACCAGTGTTGGGATGAGCATCGATGTTCTGCGGTGTGGCCCAACGTTGGGCCTGCATTATTAATGATTCATTTAGTTCACACTAACCGGGCGGCTGTGATCCCTTCGGGTTTTGAAGTGATGGGGTGGTCTTTGTGGTTTTGGGTATCGATAAAAATAATAACATGTATCGGCAATATTGAGAAAACGAAGGGCACATGAAATTTTGTTTGTATGATTTCACTCTGGATCATGATTATTTCTCAGCCACTATTTTAAGGTTGTTTTAGTAGGTACTTTTAATAAGTACTTGCTTTAACGTCTTAAGTACAGAAGATTCATTTAGGATGCCAAATGCAAATCCCGGTAGGAAGCTACTAAATCATAACCAGTTTTAGACCATATTTGCAAATGCAAACATTTTTAGTATATTTGGTTTAATATTGTAGACTTTACTCCTTATCCACTTGAGAAATTTCTTGTTAAGTAAACCCATAGGGCCGTTATGAGCCGTAGCGCCAACGCAATTAAAAGTAATTAAGGTACTCTAACATTTTGGATTCGAACATCTCTAAACATCCAATGAACACATAATCTTTTCATTATTCTACTGTGTATACTACTAGCTATAAAATTCACGATATCGATAAATTTTAACTCTATTCGCATCCCTAAACTTATGTTTAGTCAGTGCAATCGTCGATCTGATTAATAGTGCTCGTGCGAAATGTTTAATCTTTCCCAAAGCGAGGTCTCTTGGACCCCTCGAACCAAACAGCATAATATATTATGCATTCACTATAGATTTGTTTATGAAACTACACTAGTTATACTGTAAATATAAGTTTTATCGTATCCGGTAAAATTTAGCCAGACGAACACACCAACTATACGGGCCCACACTAAGCAACGCTTGTATTATGGGTACCGTACAACAGACTGAGGGCGAACTCAGTATATAATGTAATACTTATATAGATATTAAACATCCATGACTCGGGTACAAACATTCGAGTTCATCACACAAATATGGTGCCCTACCAGGATTCGAACCCGGGACCCTTGGCACAGAAAGCAGGGTCACTACCAACTGCGCTAATCAGGTCGTCAATTTGTTATAAGATTTTCAAATAATTAATTATTTGTAAAGAAACTTCTATGGTCGTCTGGTTGGGCATAATTAACTTTATAGGAAGGCTTTGAAAGGAGGACGGTGTTATTATTACACAGGAATATATTACAAGTAACTAATCGTCGACTTTCGTTATTATCAACAGTATAATCGAATTATTTCCTCAAATGGCATCAAATGTCCCGTTATTCCATTGAAAGATTCGCAAACACATAGATTTACTCGCAAATCGTTAGACAAACTGTTCAGACGTGGGCTTGTTAGATGGTAAATCTATGGTTGGTAGACGCAAACATGGGGCATCGTTGATTCTTGCACCCTCTTGTTTTAATGGGCACTTAAAATGACGCTTTCCTTATGGGTTCTTTTAAAGTCCAAGTCCACTGAGTCATGTTCGCAAAATATTTTTGTATTTTGTTTGCTTTTCTGTTAATGAGGTATGCTTATTATGAATGACTTGCAGATTGAATTATACAATAAATATATACTTAGACCATAGACAATTTCAATGGTTTGTCAAAGCCATTTGGTATTGGATTGGCAGTGCTAACTATTTATTTAAATTCGGACCACATTTTTTTAATGTAATTTATCGCAGAAATGTAATTAATGTTTAAAATCAATTTTGCATAAGTAGTTAGGTACTTAATGAATACCTCCATCTAGAACAAAATCCTATGTTTTAACAAAAAATCACAATATGTCGCCAGATGTAGGGCTTGTAACTACATTAAATTTAAAAATATTACATTTTGAAAAATATTATATTTTGTGATTGGTTACTGTAATTGGCGAAGCAAAACAGCTTTACATAAGTTTATTGTAAAGACGTACCTACTTTTATTAGGCGGTTGGATGTCAATAGTACCTAAATAAATTAAATGTTAAACTAAAAAGTTCACACTCATATTTCTTAATTTTATTTTAAACGTCGCGCCATTTTATCGGCCCGATTTCCCTAAGACAATCGCCACCCCTTATAACCAGTGTTTTCTTTGTTCGGCATCTTGCTCCAATATTTGAGCTAATTATACACTTGATTTCACACTTGCAGTGTACCAGAGACGTTTGTCTTTCATAACGATGTCGGTTCTTTTGTTGAAACGTGTTTAAATTTGTAGGGTGGTGTATTTTTAGGAGTTATAAGGGTTGTTATATTGTTATAAGGGTTATAATCGGTAGGATTCATCTCGCTCACAAATTTGAGAACTTGCGTAGTAAGTGTAAAGTTGTGATTTGAGTGTGGTGATCACAATGCATCTGTGCAGCACAAGTGCCTTAAGTGACACTTAATCTGCAACCAGGGCGCTGCCACGGTGAAGTTTGAGTGACCACGTTCTGACCTGGAGTTTTATAGTATCACAAATTAAATGGAAGAAGTTCTGAACACCGTAAGCGACCTTAAGTCGACAAATAAAACTACATTATTCAGCGTTTGTGCTAGCATTAAAAGTAAATAAAATAAACAATATTGCCAGACTGACGTATGCTGTATGGTTATAACTAAGCAACACCGGACTGTAGGCGGCTAATTAAAAAAAAAAAAACACTTGCGAAAAGTTCCGTAATTTAAATCGATATCGTAACTCAGTGCAGTTAACCAAGTGGACTTTAAACCTTCATTGCTACAGGCCAAAACAAAATTTTATATTTTGACTGAGACCGTTTTTTCTTAATAATATCTAGAAACTTGACAAACAAATATTAAATCACAAAATTCAATATTCGCCGAACCCTTAAACCGCTGCATCATTTGTCAGAGTAACTTTCAATAACGGTACAATATACCAACTTCGGGCCATACCACAAAAAAATATTCCAATATTATGATTTATGACATAATACCCAATGGCATGCGTTGGTACATCTACACCGGCATAAAAAGACTCGCGTACCGGAATTCAGTTTCAGGTGGCGCGTACCAAAATATACTGGACGGCATTAAGATAAATATTTTCCCTCCCCTTCGGAGGTATGCAAAAATGTCGTCAGATACGCGATAGTAAAATAGCGGGAAGCAGTTTTTGTTCATATAAATCTTCAATAGACTTAATACACTGGAGTGCTATTGGATTTTGGCGAAAAGGGGTAAATGTATATGATGTTTTACGGGAAAACACAAAGATATATACGTCTATAGTATTTATGGAAATAGTACTACCAAATAGAAACCAAAATAAATTGCAATAAGTAGTAGGTAGGTACAAGATACTGTGAGCACTTTCTGCATATATCGGACCGCAAACAACAACTAAATATGAGGGTACCCCAGTTCTAACTATGCCACTTGGACGTCAAACACCTCTGTCCGTCCACACGTGACAATGGTTGTTGTAAAGCAGCCGAAATGTCGGAAACGAAAATACATTTAAAATTGTAATGTAAAGTCAGAATTTCGATATATCGTTTTTTTTTAATAATTTTATTCCCAAAAAGTGGGGAATAGTGATATTGTAGCACTTGAATCTTTTAAGCGCATTTAAAATCCTAATGTGAAGTCAGAATTCCAATATGCCGCTTTTTTTTTAATTATTCCCAACAAAATGAGAATTGTGATTTTTTATGAGCGTTTTTGTTATTGTCACATCGTATTTCCAATTTCCCATAATTATTGCAAACGCGCTAAACACGCGTAGTTTCAAGATTCAGTATACCCTCTCTGAATGACTATGAATACAAAACAACAAAACACAAAAACTAAGTCGTAACAAAACTGTCGATCACAATCTGAGCTTACAGGTAAAATATTACTTGTTTCACGCGAATACGAGTATAATGCGAATGTGTATGAATGTGTACGTTATTTATTAGGTGAGAAATACTTTGATAAATCGCCACCTCCGCGCGTGGGGTACCGAGTACCCCCTACACATTGTAAGGGTTAAAATTGCGCTGTCTATAGAAAATGTGAAGATATGCACAGGAAATAAATTATATAGCATTACGACAGACAGACAGACATCGAATGTAATTGGTTAATTTTATGTGCAGATATATTTTTACAATGACAATAGCTGAAAATAATATGTAGCTGTCACACTTAAATTCCCTAAGGGTAAGCAGAGGTGCACTATTGTATACCCACATTTTCCGAGAAAATAAGTGTTAGTCGTCGTTCAAACCCCGGCTCGTACCTCTGAAATTTTCGGATTTTCATGTCCGAATCTCATTGTCAATAATGATTATCAATTGCTGTACGCTAAGGTAAGCATCGTGAGGAAACCTGCATACCTGAGAGAACCGCTTGAAAGATGTGTGACGTCCGCCAACCCGCAATGGGCCAGCGTGGTGCACTATGGCCTAATCCCCCTCAAATTGAGGGGAGGCCCGTGCCCAGCAGTCGGACATTACAAAAGGCTGGAATTATTATTATATCCACTTAACTATCGGGACAATTACTAGACTAAAAATCCGAACGGAATAATTACCACAATTATAATCATTAAAACGTCTAAATAAAACATCAATACCCAACAGTGATAAAGTATAGGGGTCCAAAGCATACAGGGTGCCCACCCCCGCCCCCCATCGGGGACAGGGGGCGATACAGCTCTAAGAATAAATGCCCTACATAAAGGCGGGAGTGCTAGAAAATGTACGCGAACGTTCTTAGCACCCCATATGAGTTGGATGTGTACGGTGCTGGTAATACCACCTCAGCAAATAAGAATAAAATATCATTTTGTGTCAGATGAAAATGAGGAGAATGTGAGATTTTTTTTCGAAAAGGGCAAATTTCTTAGATTAAGATTAAAAACTTATTTTTAATAATATTAATGTATGTTTATATGATTATCCACTCGGTTTACTGGGCAGGGCTACGAGACAAACTACTGACGCGCTCGTCATACGTTTATCACTACTGAACAACCTCAGAATTAAATAACTATCTTCTAGATTTCTTATATTTATGCGAATACTACACATTGAAATAAAACAAACTTTAAGGATTTTAATGCGACCATGGTTGCTGTAAAGCAGTCGAAACGTCGAGAACGTAAAAATCATAATCCTTAAAATTAAAACTATTTCAAAGTTGTTTGAAATGGAACGCAACCCTAATGTTTTTTTAGTCTGTGTCAACTTTTACCCTTTCCTTTTTATATATACTGTCGCCGTGTATACCTTGTACTTACCGTTCCCGTCTTATTTGTACGAACTGTGTGGCAAATATAATTAAATTCACTTGTTAATATCATCGCCTATCATTGAGGAAGTAATTCCTTTCAAAAGTATCTTCTTGTTGTCAATCTCGTTACAACCCATCGTTCAACCCCTTAGAATACTTTATTACCTTTTTTTAAATTACTGTTAGTAAGTAACTGTTAAATATTGTGTATTACCATCTCTATACAAATCCCGAACGAGTCGTTACAGCGTCGGTTTCCTCCCGCGTAACGCTCGCAGTATCGCATTATATCATTTATAAACAAAATGTGTTAAAATAAATCGCTCCGTCGCGCCCGGAGCCCGCAGATACGCGGTTTTAATGGCCCCACAACACCGGCGGTACATATTTTGCGTGTATGTTGAATTTGAATATTAGACAATAAGAATTTTATGGCCACCGTCAATCGGAGTGCTGGCACGATCTGTTGAAGTTGAAATAATACTTTGTGTGTGATAGGATGGGGTCGAAAATCGTCTACTACACTACTATGCAATAGTGATTACAGTTGGTAGACTTAACTTATATAATTTTACTAGCTGACCCGGCAAACGTTGTTTTGCCATATAAAATAAATTGAGATATAAACTATCATTATCTTTCAAGTTGGATAAAACTACACACAGAGTGCAAAATTTTATTAAAATCGGTGTAGTAGTTTAGGAGTCCATGGCGGACAAACACCGTGACACGTAATTTATATATATTAAGATTATATACTGGGTTCTAACCCCCAATCCATTGTACGGTACCCACAAAACAATAATTGCTTAGTATTGGATTTGGATTTGGGTAAAGTTTAGTATTGGATTGGGGTATAGTTAGTGTGTTCGTCTGGCGATATAATTTATAGTTACTTCATAATAATATAAAATTACCCGTGATTTAGATACATGAATTATATGTGCCTAAGTATGGCTACAGACAGCGTTCGACAAGCCAGCCAGCAGCTGGAAAGGTGCGGTACAATGCGATGGGAAATTGTGCAAACGCTCAGATTCGCAGCCGTGGGCCACTGCCCATCTAGGGGAGGCGGACAGGATAGTAGGGATGTGCCGGGCTATTCTATGCCGGGCTTTATTCTTTATCAGTTACTAGCTTTTTCCAGCGGCCCCGCTCGCGGTACCTCAATAAACCCACCCATAACCTATGAAAAGTAGCCTATGTGCTATTCCAGACTATAATCTATCTCCGTGCCAAATTTCATCCAGATCCGTTTAGTTCTGGCGTGATTGAGTAACAAACATCCATCCATCCAAACTTTCACCTTTATAATATTAGTGGGATAACTAGCTGACCCAGTCCCCAGTCTGATCTGTGACGTGTCCATAGTATGACATAACATAAAATAAATTCCAAAAACCTTCGGATTCTTAGTGGCTTTGTTTATCTCGTAAATTAGAAACATATCCAAGTTTCGATTAGGACAATGTATGGTACTGATACTCATTTATTTAAAAATATATACTTAGGTATACCTATCTATCTACACAGCCTGTATATAATAGCAGGTATGGTATATATACTAGCTGTTGCCGGCGACTTTGCGCATAGAATAGCAGGAACATTACATTAATGCAAAGATTAACATTTTCCATACAATCTTTGACACTCCCTTTTAGCCCCTTAGGGATCGAATTTCCAAAAAAAAAACTCAGCGAGCACCTAAGAGCCCAGACAAACTAGCGTGCCAAAGACCCTAAGACTTCATGGTTGCGGAGATTTCATGATGTGTGAGTCATTCAGTCAGTCAGTGGGTTTCACATTTATATACATAGATGATTGCATACATTGAGATTCTTCTAGGCTCTATTAACCCATTATGTAGAGTCGATTTGTAAACTAACATTCCCATTGGTAGAGATCTTCCAAATCGGACCTACAGACTGAATGCCATGTTGTACCGTTCGTAGAGGCTTTTTTGTGATAATAATTTGAAAGCGCAATTACTCTACATCGCGCCGCATCCATATGTCTCTTATCACTGAATTCAAAACACCAGAGGCGTTATTACAGGGCGGCACTCGGCTTTCACTATTGAATATCGGACAAAGCGGTCTAATTGTTCGTGCTCTAACACCGACTGCATTGCGGCCCTGGGCGAAGGTAGACAACAGACAACTAGTATTCTAGATCGATAGAGTTTGTATAGAGAAATGAAAATTGGTGGTACCTCTTCATATATGAATTTAATTATGTAGGTACTATGGACATTTTTGCTGTTAATATGGAAAACCTTGGCGGTAGAGCTAAGTGCTGACGTGCGAAAATTACCTTAAAGATATCCATGCAGTTAATATATCATAACATTGCGTCGTTGAACTAGTGGTTACAAATGTAATTAGATCCTGGGTTTGATTCCCATGTCATGTAGAGTTTTCTAGTGTTATTCCAAGCCCAGTAGATAATAGCATACAGACTGAAAATTTGCCGAAAATAAATGATATTATATGAGAGGTATAATGTAATAAAATATTATTTCATAACAGAAAACTCATACTTTCGTGATAGCCAAACCCATGTGTTTACCTTTAGTACTCGATATATATAATAAGCAATGGAAATTTACTTAAGAAGGTAGGTATATATCTCAAAATATCTTTAGTAAGACAAATATAATGACCCCTTTTTATTATGTACTTATCATTGAGATTAAATAAAATAGAACTCTATAAATATAGATATCTCTATAAAGGTGCTGTAATTACATCTCTATAAATGTGCTGTGCTTTTCTATACATATAAATAAAATTGGAGTGTCTGTTTGTAATATTAAAATAACCGCTTTTTACTAAGTGCATTTGGATGTATACACGTTACCTATACCGAAACAACATTTTTTACAATTTTTGTCTGTCTGTCTGTCTGTCTGTCTGTCTGTCTGTCTGTTTGTTCCGGCTAATCTCTGAAATGGCTGGACCGATTTTGACGGGACTTTTACTGGCAGATAGCTGATGTAACAAGGAGTAACTTAGGCTACTTTTATTTTAGAAAAAAAAAAATAGGATCTCACGAAAAAATATTAAAACCAATGTTGCAGCGCAGCGCCTGATTAAGTTTGATAGCAACAACCTGCAATGCGTCCCGCGGGCTCAGAATGGGCGAGCAGGCTGTTGTCAACGGTTGTCTTTGTTAAATACCACGCGGACGAAGTCGCGGGCAACAGCTAGTAGTAAATAAAAACCCTTGACTAAAGCGCAATTTCGCGCTTTGCAAGACCAAAATCGGACCCATCTCAGCCTTAACTGCAGCATATGCGCTGCAGCGCTGATTCCCAAAAGGGGCCAGATATATGACTCTTAAAATTCCTCTCAAAAAGCTCCTGTGAAAAGCTCGAAGGCTTTGACGCAGCATGACGTTATAATTTAGAATATTAGTAGGCACCATATTTTCTTTTGGTAGTTCTATAGGGGCCTAATACACCATCATTAACAGAGTACATGTAGAGTTATATGAGCTATTGCCCGATGGCCGCGGCCCGTTCCTACAAAGAAGTTAGCCACACATCACTTAGCATAATAGTGAGATCAAACGAGCGCAGAGCTGCGTATGTGATAGAGCTGCAAGTTATTATAAATAACTAGCTGTTACCCGCGACTTCGTCCGCATGGTATTTAACAAAGACACAACCGTTGGCAACAGCCTGGTCACGCGTTCTGAGCCCGCGGGACGCATTGCAGGTTGTTGCTATCAAACTTAATCAGGCGCAGCGCTGCAACATTGGTTTTAATTTTTTTTCGTGAGATCCAATTTTTTTCTAAAATAAAAGTAAGCCTAAGTTACTCCTTGTTACATCAGCTATCTGCCAGTGAAAGTCCCGTCAAAATCGGTTCAGCCATTGTAGAGATTACCCGGAACAAATAGACAGACAGACAAAAATTGTAAAAAATCTTGTTTTGGTATAGGTACCGTGTATACATCCAAATGCACTTTAGTGAAAAGCGGTTATATTAATATTACAAACAGACACTCCAATTTTATTTATTTGTATAGATAATAATATCGCCAGACGAACACACCAACTATACGGTCCGACGCTAAGCAACGCTTGTATTATGGGTACCGTAGAATTGGCTGCGGGCGAACTCAGTTTATAATACTTTAATAGATATTAAACATACATGTTGCGGGTACAAACATTCATGATCATCACACGAAGCTTGTCCCTACCAGGATTCGAACCCGGTACCCTCGGCACAGAAAGCAGGGTCACTACCAACTGCGCTAATTAAGTCGTAAAATAAATATGTTGTTGTTTTTTTGTTATAATTTATCGGCCAAGTGACTTTTCAACCTCTGTTGTTGGCCACCACTTCCCCCGATGTAGTCGGAGTGCTTTATTTTTTCTTTTTCATTCATTCGTAGTCTGTACTTCTTCTACTATAAAATTATTAACACCGCCAAGTCTTTATATTGTGCGCTCTACATAGCCTGGGGGTCCACTCCTCCGCCGAGCCGTGCTCAAAGGTTGATACGTGGCAGCCATCACCACTCCGGCGCAATGCTCAAAGTTATCTATTCGCGGTTAGTTTAACAATACAAGTTTCTGCTAATACGGTATAAAGATCACGGCTCACATAGAGATCAAAGTTAAACGTTTATTTTGATTTGACTGTGAGGTGTGTGTGGAGTTACATTATTTTATAACGTAAGCGAGTTGGTAAAGCGCTTGCCTCGATAACAAGGATCGCAGGTTCAAACCCCCGCTCGCACTTCTGAGATTTCTGGATTTCATGTGCGAATCTCATTTTCAACCATGATTATCACTAGCTAAACGGTGAAGGAGAACATCGCGAGGTAACCTGCATGTCTGAGACAACCCCTCAAAAGACGCGTGAAGTCCGCCAACCCGCACTGGGCCAGCGTGGTGGACTATGGCCTAATCCTCCTCACATTGAGGGGAGGCCCGTGACCAACAGTGGGACATTAAAAGGGCTGGTATTATTATAACGATAAGTACATGAGTGGAGGTCAAAATTGTCTGATATTTTCTCCCTTTCTTTAACATATTCAGATTTTACTATAGGTTAACTACTAACTAATAACGTAGAAAAAAGTTCATAGCCAAGTCAAACAATTATAATTATCTTTCGTGAGATAGTTAAATGATTCTTTAGTACAATGTATCATCGGCGCAAATTATTATATCATTGATTTTTAATTATCTTACTGCGACATATAGATATCCAATATCCGTCACTCGGGTACAAACATTCGTTCTAATCACACAAAGTTTATGCCTACCAGGAATTGATCCTGGACCCTCGGTACAGAAAGCAGGGTTACTGCCATCTGTGACAATCGGGTTGGGATTTACATCTTAGTTGCAGCATCCAATGTCCCGCTTCATCTCAGATGGCCTCAAGCCGTCGATTACCCATGGTCTTCGTAATAGATGCATGTTATCATTACCGCCTGAGTCATTACCATCATAATATATCATTACCGTGCATGCGTATCATTACACACTTGCATCGAATCATCGATTGGATATGCAATATCGATTTTGCAGGTGTTGCAAATGAAATGGTGAAATTACGGGTTATGTTATTTTATGAAATGTATGTAATATTAGCTTTTTGACTAGACCATCGTGCATAGAAAGATCTACCACGGACTATATCTTATGTTAGGAACAAATCGGTATTGTACGGTACCGATAATACAAGCGTTACGCAGTGTGAGACCGTATAGTTGGTGTGTTCATCTGGCGATAAAAAGACGTATCTATTCATGAAAACCGTTATACATTAATTATGAATCTTCAAAAACGTCACAAATTGTTTTAGAAACCTACTACAATGCTTCCGCCCGTTCAGAATGATGTTCCTATAGACAAGAACAGGTAACTTAACAGAACAAGTAACTTTATGATTGCTCTTTTTATAAGGCCGTTATAGATTTTTATGTTGTACATTGTTGTGGGTGTGTGAGAACGATGCAGGTACTTAAGTTTACTGATCTACAACTATTCTACATAAATTATCAAGAACTGTGGCTCAAGCACAATAGTGTTAAGTAACATTAGCGTAATAGTATTCCTTTCGCGACGGTGTCAGCTTACTTTCTCGATGACATAACGATTAAATTAGATGTTCATGTTTTCTTAAATAGGTATACACTTTAAAATAAAACGAATTTTACGGATTTTATCGCGTTTATTAAATAAAAACCAAATAGTTATAAAGTAAAATTAGTTTTATTTCAATGTGTAGCATTCGCGTAAATATAAGAAATCAATATAGGAAATCAATATACACTACCTATTGTTGTTGTACCTCTGTTTAAGTACTACCTCTAGTGTACTCTACATTTAATCTATTTTTATTATTATTATCTGTGGCACATGATGTGGTACGAGTATTTGATTTAATTAAAAAGTATATACTTATAGGTAGAGTTACGTATAGAGTATCGTAGAAAAAGTTAGTGTATTTGCACAAAACTATCGATTGAGATAATATTTCTACTTCAGGTGGAAGCGCTAGGTCAGGGCGCGAAATTCAAAATGTCAATGGTTTTTTTTTAAGAAAAATTTGGACATCTTTACGATGTAATTTTGTTTTTTTTTAAACTTCCACCTTAAGTAATTCTTATGAATAAACTTCTCCCTTTAACGTCTCGTCGAAGCGGTCGCGTCCGGTAAACTATGGCTAAGGTACCACGGTCAGTGGAGGTGTTTAATTTATGTAGGCCGGTGCTGAAGAGTCTGATCGCTGAAATCGAGGTGTAAGGTCATGAATTAATTATTCTATGGTGAAAGGGTAAGTGTTAAGGGTTATGATTGGTTTGGGTTTACTTTGGGAACAGTGTTGTTGACCGAGTTATCCTGTAATCCAAGTATAGCCAATACCTTATATTTTATTTCCATAGATATGAATATCGCCAGACAAACACACAACCTATACGGTACCAAATTAAGCACCGCTTGTATTATGGATATCGTACAATGGACTGCGGGCAAACCTAGTATATAATACTTATATAGATATTAAACATCCCAGACTCGGGTACAAACATTCGTGGTAATCACACAAATTTTGTCCGTACCAGGATTCGAACGCGGAACCTGCAGCGCAGAAGGCAACGTCACTACCCAATGAGCTAATCAGGTCGTCGAACAATCACCAATCGCAATTGTTGATCTTATAACATTCTTATTTTGACTACAGTAGTATCTCAAGGTGTGGTTGGATACATTAAAAAAAATAATGAGAACCATTCAAAAATACTCGGCCTATTCCAACCATACAAGCCACACCTCGATGTAAATCAAAGCTACCGTCATGATTTCCCAATAATTAACCTGCCTTTTTATATCCCATACTGTATAAAGTACCAAACACAGTGCCGCCCAATCAGAATCCCATTAAAATCATTGTTAGCTCCTGTAAAACACTGTAATGACGTGAAAAAACATCGTGGTAATACTCGCTAACGGCCCGCCGGCTCCGTTTACACCTGTTAAGCTATCAATAACAGATATCCCGGCGCGGGATCCTATCGGCACCGTCCCGGGAGCGGCTGAAAAACGATAAGTCGGTGCAGGGTTGGTGCGGCGTAGAAATACTTATTTTTTTATTCAATACTAGCTACACCCCGCGGTGATACCCGCGTTTAAATTTTACCGGGATAAAAGTAATCTATGTGCTATTCCAGACTATAATCTATGTCTGTGCCCAATTTCATCCAGATCCGTTCAGCCGTTCAGGCGTGATTGAGTAACAACATCCATCCAAACTTTCACATTTATAATATTAGTGGGATTGGGAGCAGTTCAATGGTCACGTTAACCATTAAGTACAGTAATTATGAATCGTCAAAATAGTTACAAAATGCTAAGCTAAAACTTTACCACCCGTTCGGAATGCCGTTCTTATGGAGAATAACGAGCAAGAAACTCCATGGTTGATCTTTTTAAAAAGATCCGTTACATTTTTGGGCAGTACATTGTTATGGGTGTATGAGAACAATGTAGAAACGGCTAGGGAGACTTTAACAACCGGTCAAAAAAAGTACTATCTCTAAGCATATAATTACAAGTTCATAGCTACATAGTTCCAACATTTACAAATTACTTTTGTAAATGAAAATGAACAATATTAATTGAAGAAGGATCCTATCATATTCTATCCTAAGGCTTTGTATTATGAAGAAGAAAGATAACACTAGCTGCAACATGCTTACTTGATTAAATTGACCAAAATCTCACACTATGGGAAACCAATCAAACTGACAACCCTATTCCTGAAGCCAATACAACCTGTTGCGTCGAACATTTCGATACCCTTCAATGGAACGCCGGACAGGGACGGCAATATAGAGCTGCATTGCGAGCAGCAAGGACAGAGCACAAGTGTGAGGGGTCCCACTTGAGCCCCACACGTTCCGATGGTTTCAGTGGACCTATAAATATATGTTCGAACTTATATTATGGTTAGAAAGATGCTCTACATTATTTATTTAGCGTTCAATGCCATGACTAAAATCATGGCAGTAAACTGATACATATTTTTTTCTATTTAGGTAAGAACTACTAAAGGACCTGAAATCAATGGAGTTGTTTATTAGAAATCTAATTGAGAACGAGAATGTTAGATTTAAGCCGTGTCATAAACCTACATTAAAATTCCATAGAGATTTGGCTGAAAGAACTAGAAGATAACAAAGAACATAACCTACAAAGTATTATTTACATTACATTATAAACAACTTTGACGACTTGATAAGCTTAGTTAGTACTGATCCTGCCTTCTGTACCGAGGGTCCCAGATGCCAATCCTGGTAGGAGACAAGACAATGGATGTTTAGTATCTATATATGTATTATATTCTGGGTTCACCTCCAGTCCATTGTACGGTACTCATAATACAAGCGCTGCTTAGAGTGGAAGAAAAAATCAGCTAGGGAAAATATTTAACGAATGGTAGTTATTTCCGGAATACAGGAATACCTTAATCTCAGTATTAGAATCCATAAAAAAATGTCACAAGTAGAGCCCCTTATTGCTCACTGCATCGAAAAAACGATCCGGAAAAGTGTGGTAAAAAGGAAAAATCTTTCAGCCAGGAATCTATCAATGGCGGAGTCCGGCTATTCCCGGGACGTCCCGCGCCGGGACCGGGACTCCATTGAACACCGGGATTCAGCATTTGCATATCGGCAAGTGTTTTTTAAATTCCCTCTAGTCACTCTGTAATTGATATCGGGGATTTCGTTTTCACGGAAACGGAAGTGTTTTTAGGCTCTGTATTTTGCGATCCTTGGAAATATTTCAGAGCGTTATAAATTGCAGTATTCGAATGAAAATGTTTTGTAATAACTAATTTTACACGCGTTTTTAGGTATTTTATGGAAGGCCCACTCATTTGAACTCCAAGCTTTATCAAGCCTATATAATATTTAAGCTACAAGATTGATTTCTTATATTTATGCGAATACCACACATTGAAATAAAACTAATTTTACTATTTTTACTGCCTTTATTTTGTGTTTTTTAATGTTCCCGACGTTTCGGCTGCTTTACAGCAACCATGGTCGCGGGAGACATGAGGCAGTTGACGTCCTATTGTCATAGTTTGAACTGGGGTACCGTCATATTCGTCGTCTAATACCTAGTCCACCGTTTAGCAAGTGATAGTCATGGTTAAAAATGAGATTCACACATGGAATCCAAAAATCTAAGATGTGCGAGCCGTGGTTTGAACCTGTGATCCTCGTTGCCGAGGCAAGCGCTCTACCACCTTGGCTATAACTGCTTTTTTTACCCATGCCGTGCCCATAATAAAAGCTTTGTTAGTCGATATTTGTTAACATCTCCGTCCTTACACATGACCCACCAAACTGTGATATCAATCGCAAGTAACATTATTAGTGGGAGGTAATACGGTTCGATCGGAGGGAGCCATAAAAGCGTTTTGGATACCGTCCAGAGCTCCATTAGAGAGTATTTATTGGTCTTTATATTATACTGATGATGTAACTACTTAGTAAGGGTTACAAGGTTTTCTCTCTCTATGGTCGGTCCCTTATGTCTGAAGATCGCGATCATCGTTGGATAGTCCACACTTGGATCGAACGATTTGACAAGGTTTATATAATCACAATTTTATCCTTAAGAACTATTAGATAACGCAATGCGTGACCACACAGAAACAGTAACAGTTAAATGAATAGCATTCGTTCGCTCGATCTGTTTTGATACTGTCAAAACTTGTACTAAGCCGTCTGTACGTCAAGGGCGACATTATTCGTAAACTAACAGTATACTTTATAGTCTACCCTATTTAGACATTTTGTATGGAGAATTGAAAGTTTTAAATACCGTCCGCCGTCTAATACCCTACAATATATGAATTAATTTAAAATCGGCCTCGTTACATTAACCTTTTGAAAATAAAAAGACCGCAACTCAAACACCGATGTCGTTTCAAGGAGCGTTCACAAAAAAGCCGCGGCCGACCGAAAATTAAATAATGAAAAAATATAGCCCCCACTTCCCTTGTACAGATGAAATTTGATTAAAAAATCACGATTATTACACGAACCACCCCATTGCGAATTCCAGAAGCACCCTTTACTTACCGCCAAATAAATGGCGATCGAATATCAGCCCAAACACGTTGCAATACAGACGAGTTTTTCTCACCAAACCATAGATCTATCGCTGTATTTTTTAAGCAGTCGATTTCTCCACCCCCCACCCTTCAGTTTCAGCCCCCTTTCAATAATTTTTCATCGTTTTGATCCGCTCTCTTTGTGGTTTACTCTTTATACTTAGATTAACAAAGTTTTAAATTAAAATCGCTGTAGCAAATATACATAGGCTTTGTCAGTAGAAGAGGTGGTTTATTACTGAAGTTATTTTATTTATTTAAGCAATCGCTTCTATAATATTGTATGATCTACATGGTTAAGCCCTAGTTATTGACGATTATAATTAATTAGTTTTGGTATAAATATATCAAACGGTTTTCATAACAGAATGCAATTGGATTTTAATTGTACGGTAATATCATTGAAATAAAACTAATTTTAAGGATTTTATCGCGTTTATATTATGATTTTTACGTTCCTGACGTTTCGGCTGCTTTACTGCAACCATCCCATCATTCCTCCCGTGACCATGGTTGGTATAAAGCAGCCGAAACGTCGGGAACGTAAAAACATAAAATAAACGCTATAAAATCCATTTTTATTTCAATGTGTAGTATTCGCGTAAACATAACATAGATGTTAGGTTTATAAAACATATTGGTATGTAAAATATCTTTACCCCTCTCATATTGAAGTGGAATTACAAATTCATACACATCATGAATATACAGATTGATGATTGAATACAACCGCTACTGATGATCGTCATTAGTAATCAGTGGATCAAAGGGTTTGTCGCGGATTTGCGTGCATTGTGTGTCCTACACGTAGGGATGTCACTATCATTTCAAGGGAAGGATTTTTTTTATAGTTTTTACATTTTATATAATGGTAAAATTAACGGCTCATTTTGTGAAATATAAATGTTGATAATCATATTTAAACTATCTAACGCTATGATCATACAAAGATAGTCCACCACGGTAGCCCAGTTCGGGTTGGCGGACTTCACACGACTTTCGAGGGGCTCTCTCAGACATGCAGGTTTCCTCGCGATGTTTTCCTTCACCGTTTAGCAAGTGATAATCATAGTTGAGAATGAGATTCGCACATGAAATCCAGAAATTCCAGAAGTTTGAGCCAAGGTTTGAACCTGCGATCCTCGTTACCGAGGCAAGCGTTCTACCAACTTGGCTATCACTGCTTCATCAAAATTAAGGGGATAATAAAAACTCTATTTAAAAAAAACAACTGCCAACTAAAAATCGCAAACAATTTCGAAACTAAAAATAAAAACTAAAGCTCCGTTTACACGACAGTCACCTTGCCTCATGCATATTCAATCCCACACCGATGCGGCATGCATATGCATGCGTGCACCGAGTTGTTATTATCATCGCCAATATTCTTTGATGTTTGAAAGTGGCTTCGAGTGTTATACAGGGACCCTTTGTTTCCAGTGATAGTTTGTTTATTATGTTGCCTGATACTCCGATTAAGCTCGTGTACAAGTGACGCTTTCGGAGATCGGTCCGCTCATTTCCTTCTTGATATTATTTTTAAATTTAATGATTGTGTGTGTTTTAGCTTGTATGCCATCACGCCCAATCAATGATATACAGCATGTTTCCGAAAGGGTATACTAAGCCTTGAGCTGAAAGCTCCTTTAGCGCATTTCGAATCATTATGTCAAGTCAGAATTTCGATTTTTTTTTTTATTACATTATAGTCAAGTATTTGATCTCGACGACGATGAGATCTACGATGGAGCATACTTGCCTAGGTAGGAAGGCGGCAGTAGATAGAGACGCTACATTCACTAGGCACATGCAGCGCAACTGATCTGACCCGCCATCCATGAATGGCAACACCGAACATCATGCCGGAACACGGCTAGGCCGCTTGGCGACATGGCTTTGTTCAGTGGGTGGTGACTAGCCACGGCCGAAGCCTACCACCAGTAGAGTTGTCACCTGGTTGGCACCACCCAGGGTCACGTGTAGGGTATCTCGAGGGTACCTTATTCTCCTACGGACGAAGGTGACTCGACCCCAAATTACTGTTTAATGTATGACTGTTTTTCAATTGTCTGACTAAGTTCGCTTCCTACTGAAATTAATCTAAAGTTCGGCTGCCGAGAAAATGGGTTCGAAACAGTTATAAAATTTAGATCACCTGGATCGCTTTTTGTAAGTCATAATTATATATTAAATGTCTGTAGTACATATGTGTAAAATCCTTTTGAAAAGAGTAACCATTGAGTTTCTTGCCTGTTCTTCTCTAAAGGAACAGCATTCCAAACGGGTCGTAAAGTAGTAGCTTAGCATTTTGTAACTATTTTGACGATTCATAAGTACTGTACTTAATGGTTTACATGACTAAAAAACATTCTGATTCTGATTCAGGCTCACAATAATAATGTTCTAAGCAATGACTTCTAAGCAATAAAAACATCCAACTACCGACATATTGTTTTACCTACTCCACAAATGGTGGCAATCTTATCTCGGCCGGAGACAATAGGACCACTTCTGTGGAAATAAGCTATTAAACGGAATCGTGGCCCGCGATGAGTGACGAAAGTCGTTTTGTGAGTAACGAGCTGATTTTAGGGGTGCGTAAGAAAAATAACTAATACCTCGCCATTAAATAATGTAATGAAGACCTAATTAGCTTAGTTGGTAGGGACAAACATTGCGTGATGAGCACGATAGTTGGTACCCGAGTCGATAAGTATTATATATACTGGGTTCGCTTCTAGTCCATTGTACGGTACCCATAATACAAGCGATGCTTAATGTGGGCCCTATAGTTCGTGTGTTTGTCTGGCGATATTAAAAAAAATATATAATAATAAATGGTACCTCCTAAAAGGAACATACTAGTACCTACCGCAGTGACACTTACCTTTTTACTGGTGGTAGGCTTGGGCCGTAGTTAGTCACCACCCACTGAACAAAGCCATGTCGCCAAGCGGCCTAGCCGTGTTCCGGCATGATGTTCGGTGTTGCCATTCATGGATGGCGGGTCAGATCAGTTGCGCTGCATGTGCGTAGTGAATGTAGCGTCTCGATCTACTGCCGCCTTCCTACCTAGGCAAGTATGCTCCATCGTAGATCTCATCATCACTTACCATCAGGTGAGATCGAGATCAAATACTTGCCTATAATGTAATAAAAAAAATAAAAAAAATGACATCCATACTCTTGCTAGCTATCGCAAAAAGTAGAATTCAAAATGGGTTTATGCGTTTTGGAGCTAAAGACAATTTGTAATCGCAAAAGATGAAGCCAAAGATGAGTTTAAAATAATTTTAGAGTAAAGATGGCTTAATAAGATGTTACAAAAATGGTGGAAATAATGTGTTGATATTCTTAGTTATTTATATTGTATGTGTTATTTTACCCCAAATTTATAGATATTCTATAACTTTATCAAACTTCATACAGTACTGCGCATAAGAGCTTTGCTTTGCGCAGTACTATAACACGTTAGATAAAATTATAAATCGTCTACAAATTCGGAGGTTAATCTTTAAATATTTTTTTTTTAGAATACCATTTTGATTAACTAGCGATTGACCTTTTATAATATTATACACTATTATTTTTACACCTCAGTTACTTGGTCAAAATGTTTTTAAACTCAGTTAATGGTGACATTTCTGAAGAGCCACACAACAATTTAAGCCAACTAAATTAAAGTAGAGCATAGCTAAGAAAATTAAATTCTACAGAACCTACCATCGAAAAAAACAAATCAACCATAACATTATTACCACAAAAACAAACGACAATTACTGACAACGTTTTTGGTTCACGATCTTGATTTGTGAACGTTATTGCGGTGTTTATAGGCGTCTGATGCCCATAACACATCGCCGTTCGCCATTCACCTTCGTTCCGAGAACGTACGGAAATATGGAAGTTTTTTATTTTTATTTGTTATAGCTTGTGAGTAATTAAATAATATGTATAAGATATAATATCATGTTTGACTAATACTGTATCGGTGGCTAGTTGTTGAAAAGCTTGATAGAAAACCACACATACATAAAATTTTATGTAATATTCTCGATGATAAACAAAATGTTGACTCTATATACATATCAAACAGCTGATCGAGACAAAGACGAGACAATATTCATTTATAAAAAAAATAAACAAAAATAATAGATTTCACTGCTTTGATCGTAGAGTCACATAAGACAATAGACTCTCACATTCTTGTGATCCATAGATGCAAACAAGTGTTCCCACTTGAGCACCAGTAATCCTTCAAGGTTCTTTGTGCAAAGCCTTTGTTCAGTACCGTACCGTCGGCCGGCGTGACAAATGGAACGACAGACATCGGCCCCGTTGCAATATCCGCTTCCGTTCGCTACACGAAGACAGGCATAGATCAGTGTTTGAATTAGACATGACAAAAAAAAAATTGACTGCTTATATCATGCCCATTCCTTTTTGGCATTGGATAAAAGGGTTTATTTTTGCGGCTACTAAATAGATGACCAAGCTTTGTTCTGGGTCTGGTTGGTCGTAGGTACAGATCCCGCGAGAGAGCAAATATTTTGACAATTTCATCTGGTCTATCTGAATCAGACTGTATAACGGAATCGACGTCAGACGAGAAAAAGAAGGATCCAGTTTCCTAAATCGCCTCGTGTGCCGGGTCTAAGCAATTCCCAGCTCTATGGAAGCATTTCAACACGACGGGGCTACTCCCACATTTGAAAAATATATTTTATATCCAACATTTCATATCGACAACGCATCGCCCGACTTTATGAACACCCTTTATTGCTTTTTATGACGTTTGTCATATTCTCCCCGCCCGTAATGGGGGGGGAGAGAATTTAAATTTGACGATTTATATTATAATCGATGTTGTAAATGAGATTATGCATAAAAAATATTCATATTGCATGGGACGCGAATATTTTGGGACAGAATTCAAGTATCTCCATATATATCTGTTTTATTACCGGGTACTTAAATTATATGTAATAACTGATACGAGTTAAAAAGTGCCAAATAACTCTCATGTTTTTATTCAATACTTTGTTGTTATCCGTAATGCCTTGTTTCCCCACGGTATGTTTACTTCACCGTTTAGCGAGTGATAATTATGGTTGAAAATGAGATTCGCACATGAAATCCAGTAATCTCAGAGGTGCGAGCCGTAGTTTGAAGCTCCAATCCTTGTTACTGTGGAAAGCGTTCTACCAATCTCATAATCTTTACACTCGCAAAACAACTAAGAAGGTCACACTATTATTTTTAAAAGAAGAATATATACTTAGATACTACTAGTGGACAGGCAGAAAAAAACATCTAAAACAAAAGAACCAAAAAAAATATTTTAAAAGTTTTATGGGAATACCCATAAAACTTGAGTATTGAAAGTCTCGCGTCACATACAACTGAAATATACTGCGAATGAATACAAATGTCCTCGGAAACGACGTCACAGGCTGTATCGGCTGAAATATGTTTACAATAACTCCAAGATATATGCACGACTTAGGGGATGAAAGAAGGGGTAGAAATGCTCAATGCCTTTCAGGATTAAAGTGTTTTAGTTGAAAGAAAAAGCAGTGGTAGCCATGTTGGTATAACGCTTGCCTCGGTAACGAGGATTGCTAGTTCAAACCCCGGCTAGCACCTCTGGGATTACTGGATTTCACGTGCGAATCTCATTTTTAACCATGATCATCACTTGCTAAACGGTGAAGGAAAAATATTGTGTGGAAACCTGCGTGTATGAGAGAACCCCTCGAAAGACGTGTGAAGTTCGCCAACCCGCACTGGGCAAGTGTGGTGGACTATAGCCTAATCCCCATCGTGCCCAACAGTGGGATATTAAAAAGGGCTAGTATTATTTTTATTATAGTTGATTTAAAGGTTTTTCAGCGAAACCGACATTTTGATCTACTGGAAAGGCTTGCATACGTCGAACTCATTGCAATAGTTACTGGTAGTCAGAACGCTGAATGGTTCCGATAACTGAGGCTCGAGCATAATCTTCTTATGAACCATTGTAGCTACTGATATAGCAAAACATAGGCTTTTGACGTGAACTGGCCACCCCCCTACCCGACGATAACAATTCCATTTCACGTACACTAATAATGCCACATCCCCCACTCCATACTTACTCCACACAAAAATCTATTAAACCTATTTATAAGCCCTCACACACACAAAACAACTTCTTTCCTAGAGGCACACATGCTAATGCTGTCGGTATAAGTGGGGGTGGAACACCCTGTGATGAGACTCGCGAGCGAAATCTTCAGTGGATGGATGTTCTAATATTCAAATGGGATACGGAACTATTATTGTTGGAGCTACTGTCGATATGTATGAGGTTTGAGTGGTTTTGATATTAGCAAGCGCAAAAGGCATAGTATAATGACCTGATTAGCCTAGTAGGTAGTGGCTCTGCTGGAGTTTTCAGGTTCAAATCCTAGTAGGGACAAACATTGTGAGATGAGAACGTTTGAATGAATGTTTGTACACGAGTCATGGATGTTTCTTATCTATATAAGTATGATATACTGGGTTCGCCCCAGTCTATTGTACGAAACCTATAATACAAGCGTTGACTAGTGTAGGATCATATAGTTGGTGTGTTCGTCTGGCGATATTATTATTATAATTTTTTTTGTTTTTGTTTTTCTTCTCCCTGTTTTAGGGGTAAAATAACTGACACACGGGCCTTGGCCAAGTGTGCTAGCTTTTGCGTGTTGGGAGCTATGGAGATGATGATGAATTCTGTGGAAATTTGCGTGTGAGACGGCAAGTGTTAAGTATAACTGCTTTTTGTATGAGTGTGAGTGTGGATTTAGGCATTTGAAGTACATTGAGATTAGTCTGGAGGGTTTTCGGAATGACGCCTGTGGTAGAAATAACTATGGGTAAAATTCTAACGGTATCTACTTGCCATTGCTTCTTTATCTCAGTAGCCAGGTCTATGTACTTGGTCATTTTCTCCGTGTGTGTAGTGAGTAGGTTATGTGTGTTGCATACCGCTATGTCTATAATAAATACTGTTTTTTTGGTTTTATCTAATATTGTTATGTCCGGTCTATTGAAACGTATGGTCCTATCTGTTATTATTGTTCTATGCCAATATATTTTATATAAACTATTACATTGAATAGACCCTTACCTTTACTTCTTACTATCTAAGAAGGTTAGTAGCTTTAACCTCTCAAGTGGGCCTTCACAGTAGGACCTTACATCGAGTGAATATAGCTTGATGGATTTTTAGATCTTCTACTGCCTTTTCTGACTAATACTTCAAGCTGCTTGGCTACTTAATCATAGCAACTTCACCCAACTTAACATTTCACAAATACTGATAAAATCAAACAAAAGTAAATGCCTCGTTTCACACAAATCTCGTGCCAATGCCTCGAGGCATGACCCGTCAAGTATCAAGACTATCGCGCCGCCGTAGAGGCAACTTCTTTGCATACTTCCCGCGAGCTCGGGTGTCGGTGCGCGATACGTCACTTATATTATATTGTCTGCCTACACATATTGCCTGGCTAGAGATGTGGTTGTGATATCGATAAACTTTTGTATAATTACTCATTTATGTTGTTTTTTTTATAAAATCATCATCAATGACTGTAGGTATTCTGAAAGACCCATCATATTTAAAAACGTGTGTTTACTGTTAATTCTATACTAGAGACACTGCTTATCAAGCATCTTACCAACTTTGTTATCTACTAATATTATTTAATTTTTCTTAGTTTTAGTAACAACAGCTACCTCAAATGTTCCTCGACCCTTTTTTGGTGATAAGCTATTTTGTTCTGCGCTTCGTCTTCGTGAGGTCACGTACTTATCCGAAGTCAACAGTCCAATTGTACGGCCAGGAAAGTACTAACGAGTCTGAAATCGTATCAAACATCTATCGACAAATCCCAGCACTAATAGTAACCGAGATATATCAACTCACTTCATTTATCCGTGTGTGCCCATATCTTTTGTTTGCTATATTTTTGACAAGTACAAAGCGAGATCTGCGCCTGTCATATGTTTGACAGACGATGGGGGGATAGCGGCTTGGGTTGGGAGGGGGGGGGGGGGGGGTGCTAAGTTGTTATTAACTGCACTTGCTGTTCTATAGCCTGTGTAGTGTTTTTGTCTATTGGGGGGACGAAGAAACAATAATTGGTTCGTGTCGTGGTGGTATGTTTTTAACCATTCACACATAGGAGTATTATACGTTGGAGGACTTATCTGTCCGTCTGTGGCGCCGCAGCTATGGAACGGATGGATCGATATCAATGATTTTTTTTTGTATGATATTGGATATCGACGAGACGGCTTGATGTGTTAGTGATCTTATGCTTCTTGAAGCCCGAGCTAAATACTTTCATAGTCGTGCGTATGAGCTTTTATTTGCGTTCTTTTGGGTACACGCTTACTACTCTCGAACGGAACGACAAAAACTATTAAAAAAATGGGGTCAAATATCTCTATAATTTGTCTAGTATGTTGTGAAAATATATTTATTAATAGATGCGCCCCGCGGTGTTACCTGCGTTTAAAAAGAATGTCCTTTTTACCGGCATAAAAAGTAGCCTATGTGCTATTCTAGACTATAATCTATCTCTGTGCCAAATTTCATCCAGATTTGTTTAGCCGTTCTGGTGTGATTAAGTAACATCCATCCATCCATCTAAACTTTCACATTTATAATATTAGAGTGATAAAGATAATCCAATTATAGATAAATCTGTCGAGTTATTTTTGCAATTATACTTATTGATCAATGGATTGTCTTCTCCGACATTTTTCGTGACTGATGTTTATCAAGGCAAGGATTAAACCTCTTAATGAGTACAATGACTAATGCACTATAAACTAAAAGATATATAAACAAAATCATAATCTGTTACAGATTATGATTTTGTTTATATATCTTTTAGTTTATAACCATTATTGCTCCAATTTCGTTGCCTAATTAATTTACGTTGCCATTACAAAACATTTCATAAAGTTATGTGAGAAGTACAGTGTGATATTGTGTAGAGGTATTATGTTAAGGCATCCCCCCTTCCCTTTCTCACAGTCAGTCCCCCCCCCCACGCCAGCCGATACCAGAGCATCGTTGCTTTTAGCTACGATTCCAATGGTAGTTGCTATGTAATAGCATCAAATGAATCTGTAAATCAATTAAAACATGACACAAGTTTTTTTATTGATTTATTATATTAATGCAAATACTACACATTGAAATAAAACTATTTGCTGTAAAGCAGCTGAAACGTCGGTAGCGTAAAAACACAAAATAAACGCTTATTGATTTCTTATATGTCACGGGAGCACTGAGGTGGTTGACGCCCTGGTGTCATAGTTTGAGACGAGGTACTCACATATTTAATTGTTACTTGTGTTCCGATCTACTCAGAAAGTGTTGTCTCGAGATCTCGCAATGGTACGCTTGGTCTTGGATTTATTAATTTTAATTACTGGATCCCAAGTCTGGAACGTAAAATCAAAATATAAACGCGATGAAATCCTTAAAATTAGTTTTATTTCAATAAAATTAATGCGATAAAATACGTTTTTAACGTGTGCGTATTCAACATGACACCGACCAAAGTCTGACGACTGAAGTCAACGAGCATAATTTGATTAATTTTCGACTGGCACAAAATGCGAGGTGTAATTAAAACTAGTGTAAGTGGGTGCCGCGATAAGCGTACAGTTTCGGGTTGTCTACCCGCTTAGGCGGGTATCGGCTTTCCCCGTGCATTGCCGGAGCAGCGAACAACGGTGCGACTATTACGAGTAGATAACATGCGCCATATATTGATTGCTGTTATTTTTTTTAATGAGTACTATAGAACTTATGTCAAAATCTTAAAATGAATGTGTCTCAGTAGTAATATGGTGTACGACTTTTATTATACTAAATATTTGCTGTATTGAGTATTTGGTTTAAATAATTTTATAAACTGTAAATGTCAATTTGTAAGTGCCCCGGTAGGCCTATACGAAATATTTTTTTGACTTTGGCTTTGACTAAAAACAATATCGATGCGAGAGTGGGATCACGTTCTTCCTCTGTTGCCATGAGATGTTTTTTGATACAAGTCATTGTACCCTACAGACATGGCCAAATTACATCAAGAATATTAGAATACTAGTTTTTCATTTCATAAAAAGTTTTCCCAAATTATATCAGAATAATATTGTAATACTAGTTTTAAATCAAGCTTAAATTGATTTTTTTATATTAAGATATACTCAATTGTTGACACTTCAAGTACCGCACTGTTATTCATCGCGTGTCCTCTTCGCGTAAATATAAACCACTTTTGCTTAAGTACTTATATCAAGCGTTTGACTTGACAAGACACACTTAACTAATACTCGCGTTGGCTCAACATGTCGCTAACTATTTTAACGCCCCATTTTGGTTAAAAGATCTTAGAGTTACCGCGTTATTAAAGGTTTGAGATAAGTTCAAAAAAGTTTAACGGAAATTTTATTGATATCGATTCGCTTTATTCATTAACATAATGTTACTAGAAAATTGTCATTAACATCATCATCATCAATTTAATTTTATAGATTTTATCGCGTGTATATTAAGTCTTTACGTTCCCGACGTTTCGGCTGCTTTACAGCAACCATGGTCACGGGAGGACTGAGGTGGTTGACGTCCTGGTGTCATAGTTTGAACTCTATGACTAACGACATAAATAAATATAAATAAATAAATATTGCCATACGAACACACCAACTATACGGTCCCACTTTAAGCTTAACGCTTGTGTTATGGGTACCGTACAATGGACTGAGGGCGAACTCAGTATATAATACCTATATACATATTAAACATCCATGACTCGGGTACAAACATTCGTGCTCATCACACAAAGCTTGTGTCCCTACCAGGATTCGAACCCGGGACCCTCGGCGCAGAAAGCAGCGTCACTACCACTGCGCTAATCAGGCCGTCAATCAATAAATGATTTCTATAATTTTATAATAGGTATTAAGTGTAACTTTTACCGAAGGGTTTCGTTAGCCTGGCATGGCATGGGGGGCTTGTCCGGAAGTATAAAAGCCCCCAATACAGTGATGAAGGTGGTGATGAGGTCACAAGTCACATTGGTGTTAAAAATCAGTCTTGGCAACACTGAAGTAATATTTTTAATTAGATACACTAAATTGCACTCTTTGAAAGGAATAGTATATCTATCTATCTATCAGCCGATAGACGTCCACTGCTGGACATAGGCCTCCCCAACGACTTCCACACATCACGGTCCTCCGCCACTCGCATCCACCGGCTTCTTGCGACGCGTGTGATATCATCGGTCCACCTTGTGGGGGGCCGTCCTACACTACGTCTTCCGAAGGTTCAAAGTTCCGTTCCAAAGGTTCTAGAATGACGACCACGAATCGGAAGACGAAGTATAGAAAGGAATAGAACAAACAAAAAATATTACTTTATTCACATTTTTTAAAGCGAAGATTCAAACCCACGGCTATGAAGTCCACATCCTGCATCGTAATATTTCACCAATACCTACCCAAGATTTCATCAAAATAAAGCCAGCAGTACATTATTGCGTCTGTCAGTTGCTATCTCCGAAACTCTCGCATCGGCCGCGTGACAAAGATATGTTCATTTCTAAAATAATCAAGCTATAAATCCGTTGGAACGACACGCGAATCGGAACGTGAGTCGGTATACGGCCTTATTTATATTGAAGACTAGCTGTTACCCGCGACTTCGTCCGCGTGGTATTTAACAAAGACACAACCGTTAGCCCGCGCGTCCTTAGCCCGCGCGACCGGTAGCTAGCCTTTGTGATATTAAGTCGTTGGAGGGTTTGAGGGGGGGGGGGTCTAAAATAAAAGTAGCCTAAAAAAAGTTCATTGACAGAATACTGACAGACCAGTTAGTTATACATAGGCAATACGATAAAACGTCCATATTTTTGAATATGTAGGTAAAGACATGCAAACAAACATACTAAGCGCTTCAAAACTATGTTATAGCTAAGTGAGAACCGACGACACACAGCCGGGAATAATTCATCGAACAAAACCATAAATCAAAGCTACACAACCTTGCAAACTTTATTTGCTAACCGCGAACTGCAAAACCAACACAATATCGACCTTACTTAGCTAACTATAAGGTAAAATAGCTGGACGATTTAATTTTTGTAAGTGCACAAAAGTTGGTACATGTATTCGAAATTCAAACAGCCTCGTATCGCACGGCGATTGGTCAGAACGCGCGTGGCCGCAATATAAATAGTGCGGTTTGTGCAAACTGTTAGGTTAATATGGAATATTGGATTGATTAATTGGGGAATTTTCTATGTATGAGGGAGACGGGTCGATATATCGTCGTTTTGTTATAGAAGTGCATGTTATAGTATTGAATGAAAGGCCATAACTTTTTAATTATTTTATCAAACTATTTATTCGGATTTTATCGCGTTTATTTTATGTTTTTACGTTCCTGACGTTTCGGCTGCTTCACAGCAACCATGGTCACGGGAGGACTGAGATGGTTGACGTCCTGGTGTCATAGTTTGAAGTGAGGTACCCTCACGTCACATCGTCAACGTCGGGAGCGTAAAAACATAAAATAAACGCGATAAAATAAAAATATTTCAATGCACAGTATTTCCCTTAAAATATTTTACACTATTATTGTTAATCCTTATTTAAGTAAGAATTCGAAGGATTAGAGTTTAATTTAAATGTCATAATTAAGTGAATTTTGGTCAACGACCAATATCAATAGAGATTCTATCTCTATACAATTGAGTCCTAAGCTATAACACATGCAGAAGGTTTCACACGGCGAGTGGATAGTGGCGCGACGTGACACCGCCGGGGTGGCTTATTGCACGCATCTCTATGCTGATGTGGAATTATTGAGGTCCATTGATTTACTAAGCCTTTCGTTTGTGAAGAATTGCGAGTAAGCTACGTCTGATCTGTGGACCTGTGGAAAAACCTATCGATAGCTTTTATTTTTATTAAAAAACTAGCTGTTACGGCTGAACTGGATCCGGATGAAATTTGGCAAAGAGACAGATTATAGTCTGCAATAGCACATAGGCTACTTTTTATCCCCGTAAAATGTATGGTTCCCATGGGATAGATTTGTTTTAATTTTTCATAGAGCAAAGGATCGCCACGATTTTTTGCATAGGTAATGGTCGTTTAGGGGTCAGAAAACGACATAGGCATCGACATACTTTTTTAATCGCGGGTAACACCGCGGGGCGCGGTTAGTATAGAATATTTTTTTGTAAAATAAAACAAAATGACAACATCACGGTTCAACTTACCACCGAAAAGACATCAGACCACACATTACCGCACCTTATATTAATTAAGGGCTATTACACACAACGCGACAACTAATCGCGGCCGACACGATCGCGCTCGCGTCTAATATTGAAATAGTGATTTAGTGCGACTATAAATCCGTTCCGTGTCCACTTGTCCGGGGAACACACGTCGGATAATCGCATGACGGATACGCGTTAATGTCCTGTACCTTTGTTATTAACAATTAGGAAGCAGCCTAATATAGATGTCTGGAGGCAAGATTAGTTTACACAATTGGATGCTGCACACAATTGAAGCTAGCACAATAGCTACTGTGTACATTAGTAGGACTTTCATTGAAATAAAACTTATTTTATAAATTTTATCGCGTTTATTGTATGTTTTTATGTTCCATTCGTGACCATGGTTGGTGTAAAGCAGCCGAAACGTCGGTAACGTAAAATAATAATATAAACGC
The DNA here is from genome assembly GCA_905404115.1 of Pheosia gnoma. Taxonomy (NCBI): domain Eukaryota; kingdom Metazoa; phylum Arthropoda; class Insecta; order Lepidoptera; family Notodontidae; genus Pheosia; species Pheosia gnoma. Next base: position 7,384,206 of record FR989914.1, read on the forward strand.
GTACAAATCTGTAAAATTAGTTTTATCACAACGGGCTTTCATTTTGCAAAACCATAATTTAATTTAGAAAACTAACATTTCGTATGTATTTAACTGTCTTGCCCAAGAGTTATGAGACTGATTCATCATTATCACTTTTCATTCATATAAGTACTGCAGTAAAGTCTCTTTTGGACCATTATTGCATTTGTATTTCAGTGTCACCTTCCAATCATCACTAACTAACTCAAGTCTCAATTGAGAGTTGAGTAAACATATCTGGGGATCCAGAAATTAATATTATTAAATCCAAAACCAAGCGCACCATTGCAAGACCTTAAGACACTGTGAGCACTTTCTGCGTAGATCGGATCGCAAGCAACAACTACATATGAGGGTACCCCGGTTCAAACTATGACACTAGGACGTCAACCACCTCAGTCCTCCCGTGACCATGGTTGCTGTAAAGCAGCCGAATCGTCGGGAACGTAAAACATAATAATACACGCGACAAAATCCGTAAGATTCGTTTTATTTCAATGTGTAGTATTCGCGTAAATATAAGAAATTGATATGTAAACATATCTTCTTCTCTCCAGTCTGTTTCTGTACATCAATCAATAACATCCACACATGACACTGTGGCACTAAGCATGTACGACGATACAATAATTATTGTGTTGCCTTATAGCGATAGTATAATACCTATTATAGCTATGGCTTATCAAAGATGAGTGATTAACTGCGCGCCCGGATGGATTCTGATTGTCACACTGATTGAGGCATTAGGGCTGGGAGGTGAATACGATGTATGAAGTTTTGAAAGTATGACAGATTTGTGTTTCCATTGTACGTCCTGATTAGCGCAGTTGGTAGTGACCCTGCTTTCTGCGCTGAACGACCCAGGTTCGAATAGGGGCAGTTTGTGTGATGAGCATGAATGGTTGTAACCGAGTCATAGATGTGTAATAACTATATAATTATTATTATATACAAGCGTTGCTTAGTGTGGGACCGTATAGTTGGTGTATTAGTCTGGCGATATTATTGATATTATAATAATTTATAGATATCGATATTTTTTTGATAAAACGTGTGATTATCTATACTAATAATATAAAGAAATAAAGTTTGTTTGTTTGTGTGTTTAGACGTAGGGGGCTATCTCTGGATTTACTGATTCGATTTAAAAAAATACTATTAGGAAGATACATTCTCCCTGAATGCTATACGAATTGTTTTACCGCGAGCAGAAGCTATATGAAATAAATATCGCCATATGAAAACCTCGACTGTGTGGTTCCAAACTAAGCAAACCAGTATTATGAACCATACCGTAATAGGGGGCATCGAACTCTCAGGCACCTGAAGTAAAGCTTTTCAGTAAAGTAAATATTTTCAACCTGTTTTATATCTACAAAGATGATACGTATTGATTTCTTAAACAAGTGACACACTGAGTACAATCACTTCCTCCCCCCGCCCCCCACCTTCAATCCGATAATAACCAAGATTATTATTAGACATGAATTATGTTCGCAATTAGATGCGACGGGTTCAGGGAAATGCGTCGGCGACACAGGACGCGATCCCGACAGCGACGCGTGTAAATCAATCAGCGCTTGAATGGAGCGATCCTGATGGCACATAGTGGAATGTTACAGTTTTTTGTTATGGTTGATAATACATAATAATATAAATGATAAAAAGTAGTGATAGCCAAGATGGTAGAGCGCTTGCCCCGGTAATGAGGATTGCAGGTTCAAACCCTGGCACCTCTGGGATTTCAAGTGCGAATCTCATTTTCAACCATGATTATCACTTGCTAAACGGTGAAGGAAAACATCGTGAGGAAACCTGCATGTCTGAGAGAACCCCTCGAAAGATGTGTGAAGTCTGCCAACCCGCACTGGGCCAGCGTGGTGGACTATGGCCTAATCCCCCTCGCATTGAGGGGAGGCCCGTGCCCAGCAGTGGGACATTAAACAGGGCTGGATTTATTATTATTTATTATAATACATAATAACATTAATGAACTAAGTCAAATATGTGTAAGCAGTGTAAGTACAACGTGATTCAGATTTCAGAATCAGAATCAGAATATTTTTTATTCACGTAGACCATTAAGTACAGTACTTAGAATCGTCAAAAGTTACAAAATATTATGCCACTACTTTACCACCCGTTCGGAATGCCGTTCCTATGGAGAAGAACGGGCAAGAAACTGCATGGTTGCTCATTTTTTTTAAAAAGATCTTTGAGCTTTGCGTTTTATCCAACTTGAAAGATAGGATATATATGTCTAAATTTATAATCGCAAATATTTAACTATAAAAATATTTCCTAGAAATAATGTATATGGCTAAACAACTTTTGCCGAGTCAGCCAGAAACATATATATTAAAGATAATAACCCCCAAACAGTTCCCACAATACCGTCTATTCTATCTCACAGACGCAGCATCGCAAATTCACAATCCACTCAAAACACGTAGCCAATAACAAGCTCAATCAAAGGGCCCGCACAGACAGGCAGACAAATGGAATTGTCGCAGTGCGCGCGGGCGGCGGCAATTAGTAGCATGCTCACTAGTTTCGATATGAAATACAGCCGCCCGAATCAGCCAAGACATATAGATTAGGCGAAATACACACGAGCGATTAGTCGGGTAGCAAATTTATGAAAATTGTTGAGTTGGAAAAGTGGCCTTATAAAAAGAACTGCATCTTCTGATTCTGGTAATGTATTGTAACACAAGATCTTTTATTCATCTCTTTAGTGGTTTTGTGCAAAATAATGCTTAAGAAACTAACTGCCAACCTTCATTTGTAATGTGCCCCTGAGAGGATAAAATAAATAAATATCGCCTGACGAATACACCAACTATACGGACCCACACGAAGCAACGCTTGTATTATGAGTACTGTACAATGGACTGCGGACGAACCCAGTATATATTACTTATGTAGATATTAAAAATCCATGACTCGGGTACAAACATTCGTGCTCATCACACAAAGTATGTCCCTACCAGGATTCGGACCCGCGTCCCTCAGCACAGAAAGCAGGGTCACTACCAACTGTACTTAATCAGGCCGTCAAAAAACATAAGTACCTATACTTTTCAAGCAAAGTGTTAATTAAGTATTGATTTCTTATATTTACCCGAATACTATACATTGAAATAAAACCAATTTTACGGATTTTATCGCGTTTATTTTATGTTAATTAAGTATCAATATACTATTTAGTCCGTGTGTCAGACGATAGTCACTGCCCTATAACATATGCCAAATCCATGATTCAACCGTTTTGCATTCGACTGCCTACTCCCTTTTAGATGACATCAATATGCAACGCGATCTCACACAACCAAAGGTCTTACATCCATACACATCACAATAGAAAGTCAACTTAAATCGTAGTGGGTTAAAGTTCGCTTTGGTCTGTGCTGTGACTATTGATAAGGTATGTTGCAGGTTTGCGACAGTTTCAATGTCAGGTTATAAGCAATGAAATATAGTTTCGCCTTCATTGAACCCATGATAAATTGATATGTGTGTGGATTATTGAATAACGAACGCGTATTGTTGATCGGTGTGTGTCGCTCGCGATTTGTCGTTCGCTTGTTTACGGCCTTATTATAGATGTTTATCGTGAGGTATAATGACAGAGTCAAGTGTATGCAATATTCTTTGACATTTTTCATATAAATATACAGAGTCATTCAAAAAAGGTATCCTAAGATTTTAAAAAACTTTTGTTCCTAACAATATGTATTTATTTTAAAGTATTTTTTAATTATTATAAAATACTTATATAGATAATAAACATCCATGACTCGTGTACAAACATTCGTGCCCATCACACAAAGGTTGTCTGTACCACCAACCTACCCACAGAGCTAATCAGATCGTCAGCTAATCAGTAATACATTTTGACATCCTTGGCAAATTTGGCCATCATAATTCCAACCCTTTTTTAATGCCCCACTGCTGGGCACGGGCCTCCCCTCAACGCGAGGGGGGATTAGGCCATAGTCCACCACGCTGGCCCAGTGCGGGTTGGCGGACTTCACACATCTTTCGAGGCGTTCTCTCAGACATGCAGGTTTCGTCGCAATGTTTTCCTTCACCGTTTAGCAAGTGATAATCATGGTTGAAAATGAGATTCGCACATGAAATCCCAGAGGTGCGAGCCGGGGTTTGAACCTGCAATCCTTGTTACCGAGGAAAGCGTTCTACCAACATGGCTATCACTGCCTTTTTGGCCATAGATTAGTTTAAAGATCAACCATTATTCATACGAACAAACATACATGCAAATTGTAGGATGCATAAAGATGGACGCACCGGGCCATTAGGCCGGCCGCACGAGAACGTATAACTCGACGCTATCTTCAATCTCGAACCGCACGCGGCAGTAACAAACAACTAGTGCGCGGAGGACATTAGCCAGAAAGCTACACTTGTCACATCTAAATTTCGGGCAGCCGCACGCTGCGAGTGTGTAGCTAGCTTTATATTAGACTGGGCAGTTAAAACTATAAGTCTTAGTTTTGTATTAGACTGGGCTGTGCGGTTAAAACTATAAATCGTAGTTTTGAAATAATTAAATTCGTTTGTAAGCGTGATTTGAACCTGCGTTTCTTTAGCACATTTTTAATCATTACGTGACGTCCGGATTTCAAATGTCAATTTAAAAAAATAAATCTTACAAACATATCGAAATGTTGACTTCACAAAATGATTACACATTCGTCGAAGAAGCGCAGGTCCAAATGGTACCCTTTTTGAATCACGCTGTATAATGCACGGTGTAGGTAGTACTCGTAAGCTCGCTATCTGTTTCATTGGCGCAATATAACCTTGGTAAAAAATATGCGGGCGCAGTTTTGTTCACTTTTGCCTACCTTTGGGGGTCTACGGGTGTGATGGTAAAAATAAAATAAAATAATGCCTGCTCTACACGTGTCATAGTACTAAGCACGTGTAGGGAGCACAGAATACTGCAGTCTCCGTGAGACAAAACATATCGGGGCTACACCGCCACGGATACAGATTGCCGTAGGTCACAATCACTGGACAATGGAATTGAGATATAATTTCTCAGTTTGATATAGCTGAAGAGCTGTTAGCCTTAGTTCTTTGTTGTATCAAGCAACGTTTTTCTTTTTATTTTATTTCACCAATAAAGTTAATATTCTAACAAGCTCTAAAAAAATAACAGCGACAGAATGCACTTGAAAAAAGTTACGTTAGTTGAGTCTTAACTTCCATTTTTGTAAATGGTTTTAATGGCTTATATTATTTACTAATAATAGTACTAGGTATTGGCCTCGATCAATAAGCGGCCTAAGAGCAATAAACTATAAAAAAAAAATCTTAGGACCCTAAGTCAGAAGGGGCTTCTAAGTAAAGTTGACCAAGAAACTCCGAAGAACTTTATCACCTTAAGGTTGAATATAATTTGCACACCGTAGAATCGCAAGGCCTATGTTTATCGTTTGTTATTTATTTAAACTTAGAACGAATCAAATATGAACCTTGGTATAATTTTTATTAACTAGAAGTTTTTTGTCAAAACTGATAAACCACTTCCATAGCCGACCTTACATCATACAATCAAATAAACGAAAAATGAGTACTAAATTAATTTATTAAATAATAAAAAACACATTTAATTGAAAGCACGATAGCAATATGTGTGCGATCAACAAATTTCGCCTTGATCCCCCACATTCAGGCCAACCCTCAAATGCCGACATAAAAATACGGCACCGACAAGCCAAAAACGTCCAACCGCAATAAAGAAACGCGATAAACTGGCCAAAAAAATTGCCGACATGAATTCATTGGTATGACATTTGGGGGTATTCGCGCAATGGTCACGGTTATGGCCGGCGGGTAGCCACCAGACATATTTCCTACTCATAGTTTTATGGCATCGGCCCCCATCTTTTATTGGTCGCCGGGAATCTTGTCAATCCTATTAAGCGCGGGTCGTTTTTACCCCGCTTGGCTTTTTAGGGTTATGGCGTTATTGAAAGCGCGTATTGCTTAATTTGTGGCGGTTTGATGGGCGCGGGGGCGGTTTGATTAAAAAATTCTCCGACGAAGTGATCTGTGGTATATCTATAACCTTTCAGTTTGTGACTTGAGCTATTTTTCTTATGCGTACTTAATAATATTTGAGAATAATAAAATTTAACGACCCGAGTAGCGCAGTTGGTAGTGACTATGCTTTCTATGCCGAAGGTTCCGGGTTCGATTCCAGGTAGGGGCAAACTTGGTGTGATGAGCACGAAAGGTTTGCACCCGAGTCATGGATGTTTAGTATCTATATAAGTATTATATTCTGTGTCCGCCCGCAGTCCATTGTACGGTACCCATAATACAAGCGTTGATTAATGTGGTACCACATAGCTGGTGTTTTCGTTTGATGATATTATTGTTTATTATTAATTGGTAAGCATACCAGTACTTGGGGCCCACACTTAAAGCCTAGCATATACATATGAAGGTTCAGAATAATATGGTTCATCAGATCGCTATCTTATATCCTGAGTCTTTTTAATTGGGATAGTGTTCTTTGTATGCCAGAAAACAGAAAAGTACGAAAAATGACTTAAGTACCTAATATATTTTGCCACAATGGACTGAGGGCGAACCCAGTATTATAATACTTATATAGATAATTAAACATCCATTGTATGGGTACAGACATTCGTGCTCATCTTACCAATTTTGCTACTACCTGGATTCGAACCCGGGACCCTCGGTACAGCTAGCAATGCCACTACTAACCGCGCTATTCATGTCACCAGTTAATTATCAAGATAGCTTTTCAGGCAGCATAAAATTTCCATTTCCAATCAAACTCCTCAAAACCCATCTCAATGATTCGCATCCAATATATCTCCCTCAGAGATGACATAATTATGACACTACAAAGAATAGGGCGACATCAAACATTCGCATTGTGAGACAAAAGGCCCGAATACAAAGAGGTTGTATTAAAAAATATGCGAATTGTGTACGGTGCACTCAATACTGAGAGCTTTCGACTCGATCTAACCGGGACGTCCATTAGGTATTATTGAAAATTCTAATATTAAAAATTGCTGAAAGATTTTTAGAGCTATACGACACGATATTTTCATTTTAAATTAATTATATAGTTTCCCGAAAATTTGTTAGGATCAAATCCTGTTTTAATTGGAATTTCTTGAGCGACATTTATTATTATTAAATTGAAAATAACAATAATAATATCGCCAGATGAACACACCAACTATATGGTTACACACTAAACAACGCCTATATTATGGGTACTGTACAAGAGACTAGGGGCGAACCCAATATATAATACTTATACAGATACTAGCTGTCCCGGCGAACTTCGTACCGCCTCAGAATCAAATGTATGAGAAAATGAATTTATTGGTATTTTATGAAAATTTTAACAAATCTATCCCACGGGAACCATACATTTTACCGGGATTTTAGTCTATATGCTATTCCAGACTATAATCTATCTCTGTGCCAAATTTCATCCAGATCCGTTCAGCCGTTCTGGCGTGAAAGAGTAACAAACATCCATCCATCCATCCATCCAAACTTTCACATTTATAATATTAGTATAGATTAAGAATCCATGACATCATTCGTTCTCCTCACACAAAATTTGTCCTTACCAGGATTCGAACTCATATCCGTCAGCACAGGAAGGAAGCTGTGTCCCCACCCACTGAAGTAATTAGGTCGTCTAAGTATACTTTCTTTATTACATCGGTACGACACAGAAATCGTGTCCACTAAAATGTATCGGAAGCATTTCTAAGAATATTACTTCGTATCGCGAGAGAGGCACTTTAGTTATATTGTACCTTCCTCAATGTAACGATCTCAATGATGATCAACCATTATAGGGATACTAGAGTTAGCCTATTCTAGATCTATATTCTAAAATCCCCCCCTATAATTTTCTTGTATTTACGCGAATACTACACATTGAAATAAAACCAATTTAACGAATTTTATCGCGTTTATTTTATGTTTTTGAAATGAAATTCATTAAATTAGTTGTATTTCAATCCCCCACTGTTTTAAGGAGAGGTATGTACCGATCAGTGGGGCGTTAAAAAGGCAATTTTTCAAACTACATCCTGGAAGATCTAACTGCATAGTCCTTACAAGATATGCAATTTTTATCGTTACACTTTAGGAATGAACTCCTTTAAAACAAACTGTATAATCGACAACCGTATCTAATAGTACCAAAAACCGCATCAAACGCGGCTTACTATTTTTCGATTCCAAAAAATTCACAAAACATCTGTCAGTTTTTTTTCTAAATCCACAAATCTTAATCCGTAGTCATCAAAGATTGGAAAAAAGTCGAATAAAGGTTCAAAAAATTATAAACTGTATCGGACGCCCAGCTGTGGGCTGTTGGGTATACAATGTGTGTATCGAACCTCTTTCATGGTGTGTTGATGTGAAACGAAAATTTGGGGTACCGCAAAACTCTAAGGAAAACCAATGCTGTTTTATTTATTAAAACGGAAGGGCGTCGTTAAACCCCATTTTATAATAAGCTAATCCCGGCTTGAACTGCTAGATTTTTTTTAAATTTCATAGACCCAATTCTCATTACTAGAAATGATGTATCAATTGATTGATAGCCCCATTTTGATTTAGCAATTAGCCTCACGAGGCTATAGTTTGTATAGCTCAATCAGTACGTGCTTCGTCTAAGGCGCATGCTCGCGCTGCCTGTAAATACCTTACCAGTATTCGAAGAACGTATAAAATCAACCAACCTGAACTGAGTCAGGGATAAGAAAGATGGCATATTCCAACAACCTGCCGTTTGGAGAGGCCTGCACCCCACAATGGAAAATATATTTTAAAATAATATATACTGAACACTCAACGCAATAAAACAATCGATACACAACCCTGACGAGTTTAAAAAAGGAACAAAAAACACCATTCGCGATTCGACCTGTGTTTAACCGCTGTCAAGGGTTGTCAATCATACGGCTACGGCTCCGCCCGCCGCTGGGCCCGTGACAGCCCTAGTCTGATATTATTTTACTTATTTTTGATTTGGTTTATCACGTTAGATTATATATTGTTGTCTTATTAAAAATTGATATTTCATTATCATTTATTAGTTAAAAATCCATGCTTTTACGGCGTATTGCTCACTAAATATAAGAATAGGGCGAACTTTTTCTATTTTAAGATACTTCAATATCTGTATTAGAAACTCGGTAGTCCATTAACTTTTCTAGTAATACAATTTACTACAAACCAAGATGGATTTAAAAATAATAATCGGAAGAAAATAAAAAGTTTCAAAAATAAAAGTAGCCTAAGTTACTCCTTGTTACATCAGCTATCTGCCAGTGAAAGTCCCGTCAAAATCGGTCCAGCCATTTCAGAGATTAGCCGGAACAAACAGACAGACAAAAATATTAAAAAATAAAAATGTTGGTATATGTACCGTGTATACATCCAAATGCACTTAGTAAAAAGCGGTTATTTTAATATTACAAACAGACACTCTAATTTTATTTATTTGTATAGATACAATCGAACTGAGAACCCCCTCTTTTTGAAGTCGGCTAAACACGATGAGCTATTATTAAATCATCAATCACTATTAAGTTGCACTGAGGAATTATATTTAATTGCTAGCTTCATAGCTCGCTAGCTTATTGATTAATTTTCATCATGAACACTGGGATTGAGATCATTTTTTTGTATGGCATAATGCAGTATTAACAGCCTAGCTGGAAGTGTGCGTGGTACTCAATGATCATTTCGATCAGTTAGTAGATCAATGAATGTAGTAATAATGTAAACATGCCTTATGGCTCAGAACTGTGATCATATTTTTAACCGACTTCAAAAAGGAGGAGGTTCTCAATTCGGATGTATTTTTTTTTAATCCTTACGTTGCTAAATATAGTCCAACTTGTTGGGTCTCAGAAGCTTAACCTCTGAGATACAACTATCCAACTATATGGACGAAATAGTTGTTCTGCCTGAATATCGGTAATCATATTGATTTCTTATATTTACGCAAATACTACACATTGAAATAAAACTAATTTTAAGGATTTTATCGCGTTGAGACACAGTGAGCTCTTTCTGCATAGATCGGACCGCAAGCAACAACTAAATATGAGGGTCAAACTATGACACTAGGACGTCAACCACCTCAGTACTCCCGTGACCATTGTTGCTATAAACCAGCCGAAACGTCGGGAACGTAAAAATCACAATATAAACGCGATAAAATCCTTAAAATTAGTTTTATTTCCATATCGGTAATCAGTCAAATAAGGGTGAACTGGGAAGTAATAAGTTTTGCGGTTTTTTTTAAACGTATTTTTTGTCAAGATTTTTATTCTCCACATAAAAAAAATCTGATAATCGATGTTGTGTACAACACTATTCGTATCAAGTAGGTACATTCGTCAACAAAGGGATATCGATTCACAAGTCCAGTGTCCCATGAGTACGGTAAATAATCGGATTAGCGCAGGTATGTCACGGTTAAAAATCGATCTTGCGAGCGGTTTATTGTCATTTCTTTTTGCATGGTGTATTATTCAAGTTGATCTGATTGGCAGTTCTGCGTCTTCTCAAGGTTTGGTTTATAGGGTTATTGCGTTCTTTATTTCCTAGTAAACATTAGCACTGACTGCCCTCCCAAATGTTTGGGAAACTTCAGGAACCCTAAGAGTAAAATCAGTGGCTTCAGCACAGTCTCTTTATGTTGCGAAAGCGTCTTCCAGATTACTCATATCACAGGATTCATAAGTAGCTTAGGGAGAGACAGCATTCTGACTTTACGATTACATAACGACCTGATTAGCGCAGTGGATAGTGATCCTGCTTTCTGCGCCGAGGGTCCCGGGTTCGAATCCTGGTAGGGACAAACTTTGTGTGATGAGCACCATATTTGTGCCCGGGTCATGGATGTTCAGTATGTATATAAGTATTATATACTGAGTCCGCCCTGATTCCATTCTACGGTACCCATATACCCTAGTGTTTCATTACATAGTAAGCCTAGAGGTAGGACACCTTGGGACCTATACCGGCGTTGTACACCTTCACTGGCCCAATATTTCCATCTCCATTCGTACCAAAATAATCGTGCCAGTTTTCACATTAATAATGTTAATATTATTTTATACGTACAAGCGTTTGCCCCCAGTTCCTCTCGCGCAGCCGTCGATTTGGTTTGTAGCTCAAAACTATAAATTATAGAGCTATGATATGTTAAGTATTTTATACGCTTAAAAGGAACTCTACCTGTTAAGTAACAATGAATACTTGTGTTATTGAATCAAGATCTTATATTTTTTATCTATCCTATATTTTGATTCAAACACCATCCATAATGAAAACCTGATTGAAATTAACATATCAGTATTTCGCTCAAAGTCAAAGTCAAATCTTTTATTTCGTATAGGCCTACGAGGACACTAATTACAAATTGTCATTTACATTTTCATTTTCCTTAACTCTACAACCGGATCGAAACTCGACCTCAGCTGAGAAGATCGGTCATTTTTTTCAATTTTTTTTTAGTGTTTCTTTTTTGTTAACAACCATGTTTATTGCTCAGACAAACATACACTTACAAGAGTTCTAAAAACAAAAAAAACACTTGTTGTTGTATTCAGACATGTCCAACTAGCCTATGCTACAATTATTTTAATAATATCATCAATGCACAGACAGTCGGGATACAGTTTTGTAATAGTACCGATGTAAAACAATCTTCCATATTGGCTCTAAGTTATTCAAAGCCGTACGAGTTGGATCTTTCGTGTTTTATTTGCTCATCGAGTTGCGATACTCTTTGAGTATGGTTTAAGTTATAAGAGAGTGGCTAGACTTGAAAAGGACTGAGTAAACTTAACTGGGCAGGCAGATGTCAACTATTTAAGGCCTTAAACGGATCATCCATTAATCACGCGAGGCTTAAAACGGGAGATCAGGAATACTATCACGTGTATATTTTTTTTCGTTGAACGCGCGATTTCTGCTTAACCTGCAACCTTAATGTCTGTGTGGACAAGTTTATCACAGTGCTCATGTAGGAGGGAGGGGGGGGGGGGGGGGTGTAGCGTCACCACGTATCATCACGTGATTTTCCTCACGTGACTTAAGGAGGAACCATAGAGTTTCTTGCCCCTTCTTTTCCATAGAAACGGAATTCCGATCGGACGGTTAAATCGTAGCATTAGTAATTTTTTTTACGGTTCGTAAGCTAAAGGTTTACATGACTAAAAGATAAGTATTCAGGTTCTGATACCGGGTCTTTATGTTATTAGCGACTATGACCTGACTATGTCAAAGGTGACAATCACGATGACACTGGCAATCAATTATGGGTTAGTTTTGTTAACAGAATCGAGACCCTGAATGTGGAACAACTCTAGCCCGACAATAGATGGGGGAAAATAATAAAAATCCTGTTTTTTTTTCTAACGACGTATTTTTTAACTAAATTTATTCTAATCAAATCTCAATTCTAATCAAATAAATTTCTAAGATAACGATAAAATCGCTTTTATATCATTGCTTCTCCCATCACCTAAAGGGGTTGTCAGAATATACGTCAAACGTCATCGGCCTGGAAGACGGCTCTTCGGTTTTGATACAACCGTGTCTTATAAATATTCTACCCTTGTACCCTCAGCTTTATATTCTCAACACAGCCATTGGAAATTCTACTCTAAGTAGAATTCTTTACAGTTCATTTTTAATTCAGAAATTTGTGACTTCAAGGGTGGTCTTAGGCGCACGGTTGTCAAGAAGAGCAACCAATTATAAGTCAAGTTTGATATTACTCTTTAGAATTTTGATTTCTTTCGATTCTTTTTGTATCGGTTTTGACGAGCGAAGTGGTTGTTTATAATTAAAATGGCGATTTCTGATCTCGTGAATGTGATACTCGGATTATAATACCGTGTCGATCAAATCGTTGGGATTAAACATTGAGTATTTCTTATTGGTTGTCTTATTTTATGATTCAGATATTGCGATTTAAACCATGGGCTCAATTACTTACATCTTTATTTAATTGCCTGTCACTGTGACATTTGCAATAAATATATTTTCAATGTGACTTTGGTAGCAACTCAACTCAGTGTTAATTGCGGTGTAATCAGAACGAAATTACAAAAAATCAAGGTAGGTATTGACCTCAAATTAAATTAGTACTTAATTAATTGAGTTGTGTTGGAGTATTCTGTCGTTATTTATCGATTAAAGTTTATCGATCTTAAGTTATGGATCAGGTGATTCTGGTAATATTTTGCTTGGCCAGACACAAAATTACTTTAAGTAACATAATTTTATGATAGAGCTACGGAATTCGTTTAGAATCTTAGAGTGTTTTGAGCGTCTCCTCTACATAACTAGTTAACTTACAGCAACGATCCTGTAAGTGAACAAGTTAATTATTGATACTTTTTCAACGATCAAGTAACCATGAATACATGTCGTCAAATATGGTAAGTACTTTAAAGAAAACGTACACTTAATCAAGTTATTCCATTCAAATTTAACTTAACAAAGAGCAATAAAATCAATCTACATTAATAAACATTCATTTCTTAATAATGTAAAAAAGACCGCGGTCCAATAAAATTCGATACAAAACCGAAGCGTCCGGAAGTCCTGTAGCAGTTTCTGTTGCGACCAGTACTGTGGTATGGTCAGCCACTTATGGTCCGATATCTCCCTGCAAATATGGGCAGGAGCAAAAAGATTATCCATGATTGTTTATTGTATTGAATTGTTTGTGTAAGGTCTGCAAAAAAAAATTGATTTAAAGTTAGTCCTAATTTATGTGAGCACATTTAATCGTACTGATGTGATATGCTCGGACTTGGGTTTATTGCTGTGTTGTAATACTGACCACTTCCTTGCTGGGAGCATATGAAGCTAGCGGTTCCAGTTGTAATCTTAATAATTATTTACCGGAAAGGAAAAATCTTCCCGCCAGGCGGGTGGTATGCCTGACGGGGCGGCCGCTATGCCCCAACAGCTATTGTCGCTATCTTATATATATGTGACGAAAACTCTCATAGCGCGTTGCAGACTTGTATAGAGAACTGTCAATTGTTCTGAATGTCGTCTGCAGCGCCATCTGTGTAGCTTGTGGCGCGGTTGAAGATCGCTACAACTACAACACTTGTTAAGGGCTTGATAATATCACATCATTTGGTTGATTCACATTTTTCATATGCAATACGAGCTAGGATATTGTTTTTGGAATCACATCAATAACTAGAGGATCATAAATTAACTTTGTTTATGATCAGTTATTTTGCTGTCTGTACAAAATACGGTAGGCAAATGAGTTGTGCGAATGCCGATACCTGTGCGGTAGAGTTTATTTTCATATTTGTCCACTCTACATTGTTTATTACATTTGCTGTAGGGATGTCACCACGGATTATAATCAATATTGTGTCTTCAAATATATCAAAAAAAATTACATCCATATGTTATAGTCCGTGTAGATTTTTAATATATTTGAGCGCCTTTATTTTTTATAAAAAAAATGAGCTTAAAAAAAAAGTTTCTTCGCGACAATAATTTTCGTTATTAAAAAATCGGCCTAAATATTTATAAATCCCAGATATACTAACATGTATACCCTACTCTTGAAGCCATGGTAAGCTTTTAAACTACACAGCTGTCACTTCTTAGGTAACATCTACCGCAAAAAATAGTGCCGTTAGATAATTAAAATAATTAATTTAAAATTAAATAATAATTGAAATAAAACTGTTTTTAAGGATTCTATCGCGTTTATTTTTTTGTTTTTACGTTCCCGACGTTACGATAGAATCCTTAAAAATTGTTTTATTTCAATGATTATTTAATTTTAAATTAATTATTTTAATTATCTAACGGCACTGTGTAGTATTCGCGTAAATATAAGAAATCATTAAGTAATCATGTTACGATTAGTCGAATAGTGGCTACTAATATAACTATACTATGCTAATCTAGTGCTTGTGTAGAGAGAGAGAAATAAATTAAAGTAAGTACTTAATGTCGATATGTGGAACACACTCACAAATGCGATAGTTTTTGATTTTTTTTTATTTTTTTTATTAAAAATGTGCTTAAGAAGCGCAAGCTTGGCCTTGACAAGCCTGTATAGGTAATGCAACCCATAGTCTTATCTGCCTGATATTCACTATTTTTTGCCAGTCTTCATCATATAAATCAAATTGTTAGCAAAACAATACTGATAGAGTGGCAACCCTAAGTCTCTTTTGACGTGACCACGGTTATTGTTCATATTTTTTAGTCAGCCGATGTCCTTTAAGCATGCTATTCAAATTAGGCGCAGCCATTGTGCTCGTGTAAGCCTCCGATGCTGCCCGCTGATGCTGGGATAAAGGAGCGTGCACACTAAAGCAAAATATAATAATCAATAATTATGATAGTAAATGGTAATGATAGGACAAAGATTGACTACAGACAACAGTACTTACCATGATTGTTAATGTTATTTTATTCAGAGCCTGTTTCGTAGTGTGCTGATGTTTTTTTTTATTTTTTATTACATTATAGGCAAGTTTTGATCTCGACCTCACCTGATGGTAAGTGACGATGAGATCTACAATGGAGCATACTTGCCTAGAAGGTACCTGTTCACTCTCGACTTGAAAACACCCAGCTGATAAACCTTATCTTATATTTCATACAGGCTTATCGAAGATATATCTACTAGTTAATTTGAAAATCATAAGTACAAATTATTTTCTTATATACTGTAAAAAAATTGAAATTAATTGCACAATTTCAAAGATAATCCCAAACGTCGGGAACGTAGAAAACGTAGAATAAACGTGATAAAATCCGTAAAAAAAATAGTTTTATTTCAATGTGTAGTATTCGCGTAAATATAAGAAATCAATATTAGTCTAGTTTATTATCTTAATAGTCGAGAAGCAAACAAGAACTTAAATTAATCGTCTGTTATGAAGGCGCCCTTACGTCTTGTTGAATAATTATCCTATTACGTATCACGCTATAAGCAGATAGCTCTATTTGTGCGGCCCCCCGGATATCTTTGTTTTTCCTACGAGATTATAATTTTCCGTGAATAACTTGCGAACGACGAGTGGGTGTAAGAGTCTTGAGATATAGACGAAATAATTAAGTATGTTTTAGGTAACTGTAGAGTGTGATAGAGACTTTCGTTTCTTTATAAATAGAGATGGGTATCTGTTATTCAGAATTTTACTTGTAGTTGTACGTGTAATATAGTGAATTTATATTGGTTTTGATTCCTGAAAAGGCAAAGTCTACTTCTTTCCGCGTTGTATACAAAAAATGATCATACATTTTAGCACAAGTGGCATCAGGTTTTTTTTCAGTTTCCTGGTCGTTAGAATAATTTTAAATGGTATCAAGATCCTGAAAAATATATAAGATTTTATAAAAAAAAGTAAGTCAATATTTTATAAGAAAAAAATAATGTAGAGTCCTTTTTACTTGAATTTATTTGGGTCAAACAAATAATTGTAGCCGTCACAATGTTCGCGGAGAACGCAACGTTTGACACCAATTCACATCAAAGACTCAATGTTAGTATCTCCCGCTTTTTACAACGAAAAAAAATACAAACGCCCAGTGGTACACAACCTTTTCTTACCGCAAAAAACTTTTCCGTGGGCCAACCGGGCATTTTTCCCCCGCTCCATACAAACGGACCGCAGCGTTTAAAATACAGAGAAAAAAAAGTTGTCGGCACTCGCCTCCGACCGACAAAAGAGGATTTTTTATTTTATATTTCAAATATTAAAGGACGTCGTTAGCGGTTACCATTTGTTAAATATCTGAAATATTTTCGTGAGCTTTTAGGTTTGGGTTTGTTATTTTTTTTTTAACAGCGGCACGCGAGCGAGTTGTCTTGTTTAAGTGGGATGTTTAAAAAAAAAAGTTTTTTTTTCGTCAGTGGTTATTGTTTTGCGCCCGAGTTGCAACCTTTCACCGCAAAGGGTGTTACAAAGTTCTTGAAAGGAAAGTTTTTGATATTTCTTTTTTGTCCAGATGGACTGCCGCTTTGATGCTCTGTGCAATAGATTCTTTTGTCCGCTAATTGTAATAAGATTTTTCTAGCATTTTCCGGCTGCTCAAGCCTACCTAGCCATTCCTACATTGTTCTCACATACTCATAAAAATGATCTGCTCAAAAATGTACAAGATCTTTAGAAAAAGGGCAACTTTGGAATTTCTTACCCATTCTTCTCTATAAGAACGGCATTCCTAAAGGGTGGTAAAGTTGTAGTTTAGCATTGTGTAATAACTTTGACTATTCATATGTGGCGTACAAAATATTCTGATTCTGATTCAGAATATGCTCCAGCCAACATTATAAGAAGTTGAGCACACCAATATACTCAGCACAATTATTTCTGTGTTCAATCTATGCTTAAATTTGATCGCTCTACCAAAACAGTAACTACAGTAACTAAGAGCACTTCCCACATCAAAATTACCATTACTTGAAACGAATATTGCGCTTCTAATAACCGCTTTCTATTCTAAATTCAATGAGCAATATCAGCATGTTCACGGCACAGCCTCAGGGGTGCGTTCAGGGGGCGAGCAGCTTGCAAATGTCACGATACGCTGACAATTGCAGTTGCACCAACAGGTGGGGAAGATTCGGTTTTATGGTGAGTTCAGATGGGGCACTAGCTTTATGTTTAGTGGCTATTTGATGAGTAAAATCTTATATTTAAAAAACAATATATTTCGCTCTATTATATACCATAAAGTCATTACATTTATTAGCTGCTAAAGGTTTCTTTGGTATAATTGATAGAACTAGGCGATACTTGGCGGAAATCTTGGCGGTTTCTTTGGTAGTTATCTGATGATCAGCAATATCACGAGTGGACTGTTGGCTTAGTGTCACATTTTATCGTACATAATACCTTCTTTTTGGTATTTTTATGGGCAAATATTACTGATAAAAATGCCAGAGATATAGCATATACAATAACAACATAGCTTTAATGTATGTCTTCCTCAACGGTGGGCATTTCATCCAATTGAATATTTTAATCCAGTAACTTACAACATCAGAACCCGCCATCATAAACTTCATCTAATCCTCATAGGGAATACCTATTCAACGACACTAATGCATTAAAGTTTGTCTATGTTCTGTTTGATTGGTAAACTTACTTTAGCTTACGCGAAAAAATATTAAAAATACAATGAATTCACATAGAAGTTTTCATCTAATAAAAACCGTTTTAATTGCATTGTAGACTTTTATATATTTGGGTGTTTATCTATAAATGTTGTCATTAATAGGTACTATCACTTTTATTTCTTATTTTGGAAGGATTTTAATTTGAATAATGAATATTTTGGAATGTGATTTCAAAAATGTTTAGCATTGCTTACACTTAACTTATAATTATACCGTATTATACGTATGTTTAGCATTTCGTTTTGTACGTATTAATTTTATTTTTCTGTAAATACGATTATAAAATTACCTTTTTACATAATAGATGGAAACCAAACATCTACCTATTGACAATCTGTCTTCATTACAAAGGCAAAAAATGCACGTGTAGCTCTTACAAATTATTCAGAAACAAAACTCGAAAGGCAATACAAATGTACCATTTAATTCATTAATCCAAATCGGTTTTAACTCCAAATCACTAGTTACCGTTCTCTTCAATTGATGCTTGCACATTCCTAATATTGCCTGCTTTTGGCTCCACTCTTATATCTTCACGGTTAAGGATACATTTACGACAAATAAGTAGCAAATAAATTCATGTATGTTAAGTAAATGACAGAATTATTAATGCGTTCGCTCCTAACTCTTCGTCCTGTAATTTGTTTGCAACGTTTAGTTCGTTAACTGCATTTATAAGTTTGTTGTCGCGAGTTAATGATCATTTAATAACAGTGTTTTTTTTTTGTTTGGTCGATACGTCGGTCGTCTATACGCTTCAGATGGGTCGCTTGCGGCTATCTCTTGTTTTAATATAGAATACGATGAGGAATCAGAGCGTTTAAAATATTATTATTTTATATAATAGTTGCCAAAAACTAAGTGTTGCTGACCAAATTTCGGTTTGGCCCGCCGATCAAAACGGGGACTAGGCAACTTTGCAGGAGATATTATAGAGCACAAGTGTGTGTGCAAGCACAGGTGTACTCTATGTATCCTCACTCTTAGATTCTGATGGGACGGCAACTCAAGACGATCGTAGAGAGATCAGACGCTGGACTGGCTTTACATGCTCTTGCTCGACACACGAGCAAGTGATAATCATAGTTGTAAATGGGATTCACTCATGAAATCCAAAAATCCCAGAGGTGCGAACGAAGGTTTGAACCTGCTACGCTCGATTTCGAGGTGACCTAGAGTATTACTGGCCACTTCTGCTTGCTGCTTAACAGACTCTTGTTAGTGGATGCTGCGTTTTTTGCCATACTAGGACCCACAACTACTGGATCAAGCCATCTTAAATATCATGTTAATTTAACAAACTTGCATACCACACAAATCGTTTCATCATAATCACATACTCTCACAAGCACCCATCACAAACAACAAAGTCGTCAAAATACGTCCCAATTCCAGTGTAACCTAACTTTTCCATACAGCAGCAAATCCGATAATGTTCGTTGTACAAAGTTGCTAGCGTTTACCACAGCGAAAAACCCATTTTGCCGCTCGATATACCAGCCGTATCAAGATGAGAGCAATTAAAGGTCGGATCGTTGGGATTTGGTGACGATTGTAGCCATGGAGAAGGCATAGTATAGGTGCACGTCTGTGAAACGGATGCAGCCATTTTAAAGTATATATTAATGGTCTATCCAATATTATTATGTACCTGATCAATCTACTATTAATGATACTCTCAGGCTGTTCAGTCATACTTATCTTGTCTTTCGATATCATCTTCAGCCATATCACCTCCTCTCTCATTTGAGATGACGATCGATATTCTATAAGTACAGCATTATCTTCTGATGAGTGCACTGCATTATTGTGACCCTGCTTTCTACACCGAGGGTCCCAGGTTCGAATCCTGGAAGGGACACCCGAGTCATGGATGATTAGTGTCTATATAAGTATTATATACTGAGTTGGCCCTCAGTCCATTGTACGGTACCTGTAATACAAGCCTTGCTTCGTGTGAGACTATATAGTTTAGGTGTCCTACTGGCGACATTATAGTATTATTTTTATAATGCTTAAGTATCGGTATCAAAATATGCTCTAGGCTTGTCTTCTAATAAATTGTAGCTTTAAATGCCGAAGCTGAGGCCTGCACCTTTACCAGTAACGGACCTTTGAGCTAGCTGTACTCTTCTGAACAGTTCTAGAACATAAGCTGGTGTACACTAAACGCATGCCATCTCACTCAATTAAGGTTTTAAAGTCTTTTGAACTCAACACCGATTCTCAATTCAAAATTTACAATGTTAGAGTCAATTTTTAAATCTTAATATGCCTCCTCCATACCCTTCTAACATCGCACACCAAAACTGAATTGCGCATAGCGTTTTTACGGCATTCGGCGGAACCGTATGACTAGACGAGGCGGATCATTAATCCTGAAGTTTCAGATGTGAGCGTAGCGATAAAAATTACGCTCGCAACGCTAGCGGACCGTGGAGACCGGGGCCCGGTAATGACATGTTATCTGGCACATATTTTTAGACAATGTACGGAGATTTAAATATTCGATATGATATTTTTGGAGAAGGTGATGACCGTCCTCAATCCACCCTGGATTGAAGAATGCAATGCAAATTTTGATGATAAAGTGATCACAAAACCCAAGTCTAGGTGGTGGTATAGAGAAAAGGTCGATAGAGAAAGTAAACTAATAAACGTACTAAAGTACAAAAGAAATAATGCTCCAGCAATTGCCTATGATAATGCGATATGTTACTGCATCGTAGCCATACATCTAATTTGTATATTGAGGTTTCCTTTTAGTCTACCCTGATTACGTTAAAATGGAACAACTTTCACCATCCTTGTTCTATTCACTAACAAAATATCATCTATACTTTTGTTACTATCAATAGTTAGTCTATACCTTTACACTTTGGGTGTTTTTTCATTAGGTAAATCAACAGCTTATTTTCATACAACATCTGCACAACTTACAAGATTAATGAACCGATATAAATCCGTATCTAAATCTCGAACCAAAAATATTTTAGGGCAATTAAAAAATGGCCTGTTTTTTGGTGCAAAAGGACAAAAAACATGGCGGGAGCGTGACGCCCCGAGCCTCATCTGGATAGCCCCTCGAATGCATATCCAAATAATTATATGGCGTAAAGGAATAATGATTGAAAGGTCTTCACTTCACGCGCTCAGAGTAGCCGCATATACAGAGAATAATTTTATAAAGGTGAGAATGAAATATGAATCAGAAACATTGGACGTTCACTTGAAAAATATAATCAGTTGAATATCGTAGAAGCTACACGTCAAGAGTTCTTCTGGGTTCCAGGTTGGGGGAGAATTTTTGATTTTTTGATAGAGATTGCGTGCGCGCAAATTTCAGTAGGAACCGATAATAAAAATTGTAATCTGCGCAAAGTCCCAGCTGATGTGAATAGTTTTCGAATGAATTCTTTAAGAAACAGGTCTTCGAGAAAAATATTGATTATAAAAAGTCCAGTCGATGTGATAGTTGGTCATTCTACACAGCCTTGGTACACGCAAATTTTGATCTTATGGCAGTAGGTGACATCTGAGTCACAATGATTAAGGTTAAACACGCACTACAATTAAACACAGACAGTTTGGGATAGTTGAAAACGCCTTGCTAGATGATTTTATCATACAAAATTGAAGAATCAACGTCACGTTTTCAAAACCAGTCAGAAATAATAATCGCACGTACGGTTGTATACGTATTTTGCTCGTTTCAATCCTCCTTCTTTAAATGTCAGTGCGTGTAAAATCTCAATAACAACTATGTGGACGGTACTTATGCAGATACTACGATACTACGAGTGCGTTGTACTATGTTATTGCTTAAAATAAATATCTTCACATATTTAAAAATATCGCGGAAAGCATTGAAACATACCTACGTTATCATTTCATCATCTTTAATGTTGCAGACAGACATGCCGCGTATCAGAGATTTATTAAAAACTGTTATTCTTACGAACTCTTCTAAGTAATTTTTTATCACATAATTCAATCAAATATTTACATAACCAAACTACCACCGGCCATATCTTTATTTTTCACATTATATTACGCAAAAACCAGTAGCAATTCGACATGAAACAAGTCTAATAAAAACATTCGTACGGCGAGCAGTATTAATCTTTGTAAAAAATCAAAATCCACGTAGGTACCTACCTACTTGCTCATACGCAATAATAATTATATACGTATCTGCACGTACTCGACCGGCTTATTACGGGGTACATAACGATATTCTAAAACGAGCCAGTGTCCACTTTCATGTTCCGAGAAAATACATAGTCGCCTGCGCACTTCAATGGAATCGATCGGGCGTAACGTGGTCTATCCTTGTCGCACTCACGCGGACCAACGCACTCTCCACAAGCTGGAAGAGCACAGATATAGATCGGTGCGATCTATACGCCACGCCCCCACAATCGATCTGATAAATGAAAAACCCGTTTGTGCGCGGGCGCTGATTTTGATCTCGTCATGACTTGTTCGTTTCGCGATTGCTTGCGCTTCGTTGTTTTGTATTTAAAATTATCTTTATTACTTCATCCGTGGGAGTCTTAAATCTCACATTTTAAATGTTTATTATAACATGAATCATAATTATGTACGTTTTAAACGCTTAAACGTGGATCTCTGAAGCTAGTACTGCAATGTAAGGTCAATGTTAGTTCGTTGACATGGGCTTATGAAATGTTCCCCGCTCGTTTCTGTTCCTTTTCTATTAAGATATTTAATGGTTATGCGAGTAATTTGTTAAGTTGGTATTAAAAATTAACTGCAAATTAAGGAGCAGTTATAGAAAGTTTTAATACTTATAAGCAAAGTTAACGAGAATAACAACCTAAATGATTTTTTTTGAACGCTTGAACTTAGAAATGTTATCTGCTACCAAAATTTATCATGCTAATAAATCTTTAACGACTCTATAATAATAATCCTATTGTGTGTCAATTCTAATTTTGTTCAGTTCAGATAATTGTGATAGCATCCAAATAAAGGTATTGTTAGTCCTGAAAAAGGTCAAGACAATCTATTATCTCTATTAGAAATACAATAAAAATAATTTAAAATATTCCTCTGAAGCAAAATAATACCAAGCTTACAGCTACTCTTCGCTAGATGTAGCTAGTAACCTTAAAACATCTCACTCGACTCCGGCGCATGAATCACGAACGCCATCTCTGATCGAATTATATAAACTGGTACCACGATTATCAACCAAATTATCTAGACCTCCAATACGCGGTACTGTTACAGGAGATGGTTTAAAAGAAAAAGGGTCAATAGTAACTGGTGTAGCTAATTCGATTTTAATAGTGGTTTCAGACGTACGATTAGTTAGACGTATGTATACGATTACTTTTACAACGAATGATTGCTTAAATAACTACCACTAGGTACACTTGATTGCATTTCTTACATCTTATTTTTATTGATGATCCATCCAGTGAGTTTTACTTAGACGACTTTTTAACATATTTTCGTATATTTATCAGGTTTGCTATTATAAATAAATAAATAAATATCGCCAGACAATCACACAAACTATACGGTCCCAAACTAAGCAACGCTTGTATTACGGGTGCCGTACAATGGACTGGGGGCGATCCCAGTAAATATTACTTATATAGATATTAAACATCCATGAC
The DNA here is from genome assembly GCA_905404115.1 of Pheosia gnoma. Classification (NCBI taxonomy): domain Eukaryota; kingdom Metazoa; phylum Arthropoda; class Insecta; order Lepidoptera; family Notodontidae; genus Pheosia; species Pheosia gnoma. The sequence continues at coordinate 7,408,122 of FR989914.1, forward strand.
TTGGGTACAAACATTCGGGCTCAACACACAAAGTTTCTCCCTACCAGTATTCGAACCTGGGACCCTCGGCACAGCAAGCAGGGTCACTACCAACTGCGCTAATCAGGCCGGCAAAATACCAAGAAGGAAAGGAAGTAAGGCCGTATTGTGAATGTATATTGTACGAGTATTAGGTGTACTTACATGTTATTAGTTACTTACATGACTTAATGAGAATAAAATTGAGGTTGAATCTTAGATATCTGTTTATTATCTGTGGGCCACATAATTATGATAAAAAAAATACCAAGCGGAAAGGATGTACACAAAAATGTAATGTACCTACCTAGCCGTAGGTCTGTCAAAGAGCGTCTGATACTGCAGAAGCCGTTACAGATGTCCAAATGTCTAAATACTCACTAGTCATTTCCCTCGGTTCAACTATCGTTCATTACTCCTAACACTGGTTTAAATATAACAGATCACGCATTGAACGAAGGAAAATACGTTAATAGTCGATTCGAAGCAGACTTGTGCTGGCGCCGTATCGAGTTAATACGGGTTATTTATGTACAACCCGGCGAAATTTGAAATGATGATTCTACAGTGATGATGTGTTTAACGGACGGTCCACAGAATTTTGTCGGGTTGTTAGGTGTGGGATTATGCGCGTGATTGTCGCGGACTATTTCGGTTTGTATAGTTAGTTGTCTTTGTACGGTATTGGTATGGGTCAGAAGACAGACTTTATTTCTTTTAGGACGCGGTTTAAAAAATATGTATACTAATCTTTTGAATCCTGCGCTTTGAAGCATGTCGATAACTATATCAATAAACAATAATGGTGCCAAAAAATGTGATTTTTTTTCGATTGTCCCATGATGCTAAATAAGCACAAATTCAATTCATAAATCAGCTTGTGAAAAAAAAACACTTTGTCAAAATAATCACTGTGGAGCCACTGAATACGTATATATATCTATAGCTGCAGAAACAAACGCCTCGGAAAAGACACTAACCATCTACAACACAATAACTACATAACTACTAAAAAAAACTAACAATTAACACTATCAGTGGGCAGGAAGCGCTCTCGCAGACCAATTTCCTCCATGCACTCGGCCCTTTGTGCCCTAATGTGTAGTTACCATACAATGGTCCACCAAATTGATCTAGCAGTGACGGGTTGATCCCCATAATGTATTGGTGATTTGAATATGTTGACGGGTTACTTGGAGACACTTTCCGAAGGACGTGAAGTAATTTCAGAATAAGGTGTTAAATTCATACACAATTTGTTCGTTCTATTTTCGGTCAGAATCATTAAACTTCTGTTCCTTATTTTTTTATTCCTGCTTTGTTTGCTTTTACACTCCATAGTAGAATATTAATTAATAAGGCAGTAAAAAAACAGATAACATCGATCTAATATTTCTACATCCATGCCAAAGATGACTGTCCGATACCTTGTTTACAGAATCCCAACTAAACGTAGCCATTGTGGAGTGAGTTGACGATGAATACAGATTAAAGTCGACATTAACACTGATGAAATGTAAACCATCCTAATTCCGTGATCGGTCGCAGCGTCCACTATCACAAACGCTGATGATTGACTTCCTCCCGCGTGGGATGAACGGCATCGGATTAAATTAACAAGATTAGATTGCTCTTAATGGCTGTGAGACAAGTGAGGCGTCGATTGTCATAATTAATGACTCACACGTCTATCGGGTCACGTGGGGTGTTTAACATATTTTAAAATTCACAATTTTAGGTCCTAGATCATCTACATACGCTATGTTATACAAACTTTTAAATTGCAGTCCTGTAGATCCATTAACCGCAACAAAACAAGGGATGATATAATATGAATTCCACAATAATCCCAAGTCAGGACAAGGAGTCTTCATGTAAAGGTAAATGGGTGCCTCTGCATAGCAAAGGCACGGACAGTAGAGAGAGAAAAAGAACTTGCTAAAGATGAAGATTAACCTTATAAGGCAACATGCATGCTTAGGGGAAGAAGTTTGAAGTTCGCCAATCCACACTGGGATCGTGGCGAGGAGCAAAACCGTCAAATTGAGGAGGTATATGCCTGGTAATATAGGAATGCGCTTCCCAATTACATTACAACTTAATCTGTGAAGTGTGGATGACAAACTATGCGTCTCTGTCTATCCCTACGTAGAATACAGCTGCGTGATGACAGTTATTATTGTACCGCTCAAACAATAATGCGCAGTCGCAAATATTTAAATGTGGAGCATAACATTTGGACATAACGATCTTTTCACTTCACGTTTCGTGCATAATCGTTGATATATCTTTCTGAAATCTTTATGGCAGTTATCGTTGCTTAGATTTCTTATCTTTTACCTCTTACACGTTCCAGGCAACGATGCGTTTAGTTTTTACTTTTTCATCCAACTATCCGTCTGCTATAAGTCCTCCACCGCTGGCATCCACTGGCTTCATGCGACAATTGTTCATATCATCGGTCCACCTTGTGGGGGGGCCGACCTACACGACGTCTTTCGGTTCATGCTATAACCATTCGCCCCCAGCAGCCATCGATTCTTCGAGCTATGTACCCCGTCCACTGCTCCTTCAACTTTGTAATTCTTTGAGCTACATCGGATACTTTAGTTTGTCTACGAATCTCTATTTTCTGATTTTTTATTTTATTAACTCTAAATTCAGTAGTGTCGACTTTTGAAGTATTTTTACTATTCACAATTCTGAAAGCCATATATTAGTTGTTTTATGTTTGAAATATTGTTCGCTCACCATACCTTTCTCCGTGCTTTTGTCAAAAGTTTCACCTGCAGCAACAAAAGACATGAGATGCCATACAAATCTTACATTATACTAATTAATTACGATCCAACCACAGAAATCTTAATCAAATAGGAACGATCTGTCATCAGACATTCGTGTATGTGAGTTGTGTGTGAGTGATGAATGGTATTAATAAAAATATAAAAAGCCTTTTCAATGTCTCGACACATCGACGTTTAAGTATGGGGACGAGTTGTGACGAGCGTAAACACTATGATGACTTTGTATGGGTTTAAGTGCAGTAAATGTAAAAAATAAATATATTGAAAGTTAAGTGTTAAATGTAACTTATGTAGTTCAATTATAATTTTAACCTCTAGTGGTCACATAAATACTATAACTTGTAGTGCAGCATGAACTGAGACCTTATGGCCTCAAACAGATTTTTTTTTGAAATTTTATTTTTAATTAGAACAGACACTTCATACAATATATTATATAATATTTATTTCTATCGGTGACAAGAGTGCAAAAATATTAAATTTAATCTCACACATTGTGCAAATTGGTCGGCATTTTATTACATACAAATTTAAAATTATATTATAATTACCAATCATGGCTTAAGTCAGGGTACGCTATATTATAAGATCGCCATAATGTAGACACTTATGAATAAAAAAAATCAAACCTTATCAAATTTAAACTAAATTTATATAAGTATATAAGTTAAACTTACAGATTTTTTTTCAGACAATACTTTTCGGTGATAAGGAGTAGGTAAGTACAAGTGATCTGAAACTTTTAAATATACTATCATCAAGACTATCACATGGAAACTCTTAAAGGATTAGAAGCGGTGACAGATTAAGTTTCCACAATAAAGGCTCGGCTCACAATTGATTTATGACAGACGCGAATAAAGCCTGCGTGTGCGATAGTCCTTACGGTTTGTTTGTTGAATGGGATTGTGGAGTCAGTGCCATGGTGATGTGTGGAGCCGATGAATCAATGGGAATTGAAAGCGTATCCTTAAATTCTTCATCTATAAAATTGTGGCTACTTGGTGGTCAAAATATCTTGTTTAACTTTACAGTTTTCATTGGCTGTTAACTGTTACATCATTTAACTTTCTAGTTTTGTAAGAATAACCTAACTGGTATAGCAGTGTGTACTCCTCACTTGGTACGGTAATCTGATTCAAGCCACCAATTTTGGCGATGGCCAACTGGGTGGTGGGACAAGTCCCATAAAAATGCCATCAGTTTTGGTTTTCAAACAACAACAAATTTCCTCTTGCCCACCGAAACAAAACAAACTGACACAGACAGACATGTAAATATGATAACTGTAGGCAGTGGTCGCATTAGCTCGCCGTATTGTTAACTGGCCCACAATAGGCCCTGAATCAAAGCGTATAGTTGGGCGCAAAAATATCGCGCGAATATGCGACGCGAATGATTTAGATGAGCACACCCTGGCTGCAGGGCTGTGCCACACCAATGACAGGTATTACAATAGAAGAAATACTAATTATATCGTCATTTACGATCTTGGAATAAGAATATGTTATCATCATGTAAACTAAAACAGTAAGTACTTGTGAATTAAAACTAATCTTACGGCTTTTATCGCGTTTATTATACGTTTTTTACGTTCCCGACGTTTCGGCTGCTTTACAGCAACCATGGTCACGGGAGGACTGAGGTGGTTGACGTCCTGGTGTCATAGTTTGAAACGCGGTACCCTCATATTTGGTTGTTGCTTGCGGTCCGATATACACAGAAAGTGCTCACAGTGTCTTGAGGTCTTGCAATGGTGCGCTTGGTTTTGGATTTAATAATATTAAACTTATTAATAAGTGAGTGGCAATCCTGCGCAGACGCAACGCGTAGGCGACAACACGAAGGAGAGATGCGGTGTCGTATGAATGGCGGACTGCAGAGCACGGGACATATGTTGTAAACATTTTTAATTTTTTTAATTACTTAACAGAGCGTTTGCCCGACTTTATCTCGATGAGATCTATGACATTATTACCAGCTCGTTGTTCTTATGCTCGCAAAGGTAGTCCGGCGATCACGTTGCTTAATTACCGCAAATTGTACATAACATTTTTGAAAAGTACCTATTTCATAGTCTCGTAATTTCTCAAATGGTAATAGGCGCGCCCCCTTGTACATTGCGATTAATTATAACTATCTTATTTGAAATACAAAATAAATAGAAATAAAATAAAAAGTAGTTCGTTGGTAAGCGCATCGCATGAGAACAGCTGAACTGAAGTGTTTTTTTTTGTAAATTTATAAGAGTCCGAATAAGGTTTGTACGGAGAGTAAGTGAAAAATTTGCCCGGAAAATTGCTAAATTTGGGAAACAGCACAACGTCTGTTGGATCGGCTAGTCTAAAATTAACAATGTACTTAAGTGTATCACCTGTCAACGTGTTTAAAAATTGCACCAAAATGTTGTGCACCGCTGCATGCAGTGCAAAGCTCATAAAGAAATCATAAATTAAATAACAATACGTACTCCGGAGCGATATCCGCTAATTTCAATGGTCTGCGTCGTGGGATTCAATTTTGCATGACTTTAACGACGACCCGGGAACACGCTTCGATATTTTGTTGCTTTGATATAAAATATTGTTTTTTTTTTATTGAGAATTAGGCTGCTGGTAACTGGAGGGGAAACATGGCATCCAAATAGACTTGCAATAGGAAATTTTGATTAAGTAGTTAAGACTATTAAAAGCGCAAGAGTTGGATCATAAATATACCATTCACGTTTATAATCAACCTATATATATTATTTTTCTAGCTATTTTTCACTTTACCAAAACATCCAAAACAAACACGAGATAAGTCTAGTGGAATGAGTATTAGTCGCATGATTTATTACACCAAGTGGTTACGGGTTCATTTACCGCATTGACCATCTTTTTCTGAAAAATATATTTTCGTAACTTGCCAAGGGCCCTAAATGCGATATCACAATGGGATCATTGTTCAATGACAATGATATTGTAAATGGCACTTTTAAGGGTATTTTTTTTTACAGATTTTATCACCTGCTAAACGGTGAAGGAAAACATCGCGAAGAAACCTGCATGTCTGAGAGAGCCTCTCGAAAGACGTGTGAAGTCCGCCAACCCGCACTGGCCTAATCCCCCTCGCATTGAGGGGAGGCCCGTGCCGAACAGTGGGACATTAAAAGGGCTGGTATTATTATTATTATTATATCCCTTATAAACAAACATTCTTAACGAGTACTCAACACCAGTGCCTCGATATTGTCACAAAGATACGCCCACAATAGCTGACTTTTTGTTGCAGTACCGACGCCATTGTAGAGTGCGTCTCTCATGATTTATTATACGAATTTATATGAACTATTAATTAGAATAAGTTATGAATGGTTTGAAATGTTTGTGTGGATGTTTTCAATGTTTTAGATTTATGGCACTTTAAAAGATCAATGTGAAAGGTAAGGTTTTGTGTGTCTTTATAGAAAACTTGCAGTCACGCGTCTCTATATATATACAGGGTGTAAGGGTAACGAAAACTTTGGGTAAAGGTTACTCTTAATGCCTATATAATGAAATTATAGTAAGCATTTATGTTGAAAGTTATAGTTTAAAAAGGTTAAAAATTTTGAGCGCGCATTGTAACAGAAACCATGCGATCATAACACAACGCTCCGTTCGGTAATTGACTCGTGGGACGGCCGAGGGCACTCGATCGTATCGAATTTTAATTTACATTGCAGATTTAGATCTAAATTAGCAATTATGTTTTTTTTTAATCTTCGATAGATTTATATTATGATTTCATGATAAAATTAATTTAAAATTACTGAAAAAGTCGTATAATTCATGAAAAGATCGAAGGATCAATTATACTATAGGGTGTCTAGATTCATGAGTAGAAACTGTATCAGTTTTCATTGGGAAGCCATTTACAGGCTGTATAAGGCGTAAATAAATATGGCGGACGTTAATATGTTGAAAAAACCGATAACGTCTATGTAAAAAATAAATGTATAAGAATTTCATTTTTTTCAGCCATCTTCTCCCCTATTGAAATTAGGATGTTTTTTTTTTAAATTTTCTATGGCCTCACGTATCATCCTTGGTCGAAAAAAAGCATTTACAAATAATATACAAGTAAGCATAAACGCGATGAAATCCTTAAAATTATTTTTATTTCGAAAAATAGATTTTTTTTATTTTTTTTTATTACATTATAGGCAAGTATTTTATCTCGATCTCACCTGATGGTAAGTGACGATGAGATCTACGATGGAGCATATTTGCCTAGGTAGGAAGGCGGCAGTAGATAAGAGACGCTACATTCACTAGGCACATGCAGCGCAACTGATCTGACCCGCCATCCATGAATGGCAACACCGATCATCATGCCGGAACACGGCTAGGCCGCTTGGCGACATGGCTTTGTTCAGTGGGTGGTGACTAGCCACGGCCGAAGCCTACCACCAGTAGAGTTGTCACCTGGTTGGCACCACCCAGGGTCACGGGTATCTCGAGGGTACTTAATTCTCCTACGGACGAAGGTGACTCGACCCCAAAAATAGATTTAAAGAAATGAAGATGTATCTTAAATTATGAAAGTATGGAATCCAACGCAAATACCAAAGATAGGGTGTCGCCACACCAATGTCATTGACACTGTATCGCGTGAACGGATGTCAAACGTATTTAATAATTAAGACTTTATATCCCACAACCCTTAATCGACCTAAATTGTTTACTCAAAACGTTCAAATTTCAGCTCTTCGCGCCAGTTAGAAGTTTGAGATTGGTCTGGCAATGTGTTGGTAATTATGTCGTTGTTCCGGGGTCTGAATATTGATGACCAAAGTCATTCGTATGAATATAGGATCATGTAGAGTCAATTGATGGAAGCAGCGATCATCGCGCGGTTAGCATTTATACTAATTGTTAGTGTATTTTTTTTAGTTTTGTACATGTTATTGTTGTATGATCATCCAGTAAGATGGCCGGTAGTATGGTAGGCGAATCAGCGATCAGTTTAAAAAATAAAATTATATCGAATACATGTGAATTAACTTTGTTGCTATTCTAGTTATTAAAAGGTACCTATAATTAGGTTATATATATTATATTATTCATCTTTCGTCTATGCAAATAGGATTCATTCATTCGATACAAAATCTAAATTCTAAATACCCATGGGCTTAGCAAACAGAGAACAATTCCATCATCTTTGACAGCTATTATTAAACAAATAACTCGCAACACCTGCTGATAACTTAATCCCGATCGATTGTGTTGCTGTCCCGCTCTATTTTAATCATTTATCAATATCATCTGTCCCCCTCTGGCGGATGAACGGAGCTGTCAAAATGTCAAATAATATTAAGCTAAAGATGTTCATAGATTATTTTGGTAATAGACGCGACACTGTTGTTACGAAAACAATGGTCTTGTTTAAAGAGGGTTTCTAAAAAGTTCTAGAATGGCGACCACGAGCCACGAGTGTGGAAATACCTGTGACCTGTATGGCAACATATTGAAGCTTATTTTTTTGTAATAATGATAGGTAATAAATAATAAAGGATTTTTGAAAAAAAACATGCTGCTGAGTTTCTTGCTGGATCGTCTCAGTTGAGGTCGCGTTCCGATCCAATTCTAGAGTTACGGAAAGAAAATGTAAATGACAATTTTTAAGTGTCCCCCGTAGGCCTATACGATATAAATGATTTGACTTTGACTTTGTGTCACTTATTAGGTACCTACACGAAATTTGGTCTTTTTTTTCCAGTCTGAGATTATTAAATAAACTTATAGTTGACAAACGAATACACATTTACCTTCAAATCTATATATTTTTAATCTGTTTACAGTGCCATTACAAAAGGTTTTTCAGAAGAAAAGTTATTTATATTGACATTATAAATTGACGAAAACTATCAATGAATTTGTGGATTGATTACATTGTCGTAGTGCCCAGTAAATTTAATTAACTAGTTTGTCGCATCTGCCAATAAGTATTATCTACTCTTTGCGATTGTTTATCGAAAAATCGAGTCGGCAATTAATTCGGGAGCGCGGAAATTTGATGACAAACTCGATATTTCGGTCTACTCATTAAACGCTCAATTAATTTCGCTTCAGGCCAACGATCGGATCAACACGATTCATTTATAAACATTGTTTATAATTGGGTCACGTCAGTTGCAACACTTTGTTTGCCGAAGATGTTTGAAGGTGGTTTTGAGTTAAAATTTAATGGTTAATGCGACGATAAAGCTTACTTTAATTAAGGCATGGGAGACCGAATTTCGTGTTTGATTTCGAGATTAAACTTATTTAGTTTTTTTTTCAATTATGTTGTCCCAGTATTCGTGGATATCACTATTAAACCCTTATATTGTAATCTATAAAACATTGTTTTAACATAATATCGCAAATTACAAGTCGTATTTTTATGACGTACCTATCATGTAGAATGATGCGACGGTTCGATGCTACCCAATCTAACTTTGTCGAGACGTCAAACATATATATAACATTTACACAGGTCGCAGATGTTATGGAAATAATGGCAAATTGAGGTATTACTATATTATTTTTGTTTAGAATATATATTCTATTCAATTTTTTTAAATTCAATTTATATAAATTGCGTGTCTAATTAATTGTATACAAGCAATATTTTCTCAGTGATGAAAAAAGTTAAGCTTGCAATAGTGTGTAGGACCTGAAATATTACTAGTTCGTTCTGACGTTTCCAGATTACAAATGATATATATCCCATACTAAAATACATCTTCTATTCATAATATTTGCTTACCCACTGTAGTAAGTAATTATGGAAGAGAGGCAGAAGGAATCAGAAAGTAACAAGAGAAGGAAAAGACTGAGAATAAGCTAAAACAATGGACAAATGAAACAGTAAATATCGTCTAATCAGATGGTCAGGCAGGAGAAAAAGAGGACTAAAATGAACTCTACTGACGAGAGCGTAGCTCTCAAATCCAGAGAGAGATTACGCTATAGGCAGCTCATAGCCTAAAGTTTACAAAATGGAAATACTTCAAAACCTCCGAAACCCTGAAGTGACTGCAGCACAGGACAGATACAACTTATTTTAAGTTTTTAATGAAATATCCTTTGGCAGAGTTGATCCCGCGAATGAAAGAATAATTTAGTGACTCGTGCAAATTTCGAAGTGTGCCGGCTCACTGGATGACAAAAACATTTTGAAGCGTTCAACCCTGTGCCAGCCTTGTCTACGCCGCCATTTAATCAAATAATCATAGGTAAGTATATTTTATTTTCAGTTGGAGTTAAGAACTGATTGGAATTAATAATTAATACGAGCTTTTGCCCGCGGATCTGTCCTTTCAGCCATCAATTTGGCTCTGAAACCTGACCCGCAATAGACATGTCTTGATATTTATTTTTATCGCCACACGAATACACCAACTATAGGGTCCCACACTAAGCAACACTTATATTATGGGTACCATACAATGGACTGGGAGCGAACCCAGTGTATATTACTCATATAGATATTAAACTTCCATGTCTTGGCTCAGACATTCGTGCTTCTCACACAAAGTTTGTGCCTACCAGAATTCGAACGGGACCCTCGGCGCATAAAGCAGGGTTACTACCAACTGCGTTAACCAGGCCGTCAGTCCGTAATATAGCTTCTAGATCTTGATAATATGTAGTATTCTCGGAAATATAACAAATCAATATACTTATAGCTACATAATATTATATATTGAGTTTAGGCAATTGTGAATACCGAGTGGAAAATTGGTCCTGTACAGGCTGTAAGTGGCTTCGTAACGCAAACTAAATAACGATACAAGCCTTAGGGGAACCAAGTATGGATGAGGCATAGCAACTTCGGGAGGTTGCTCAGTTAGTTGGTACGCAGCTAACTCTATATATGTTTAAGTTTGTGTACCTATATCTCAATGTTGTTGATTGGTATGTTTGTTTGTATTTCATTAGAAAATACTGGTCTTGTGTGACAAGCGTGGCAAGAGATATCTGACAGATAGGGTAAGGATAACAATAAAACTGCAGCCCGATTTGATAGTCCTTATCTGGCATCTCAATAAACAACCGTAGCAAATCGGAATAAAAAGGCTATATACATTGGCGGATAAACGAAATAACACGGGTAGTCGAAGAGGTGGCGGTAACATTGATGAAGCTTTTCAAAATTACTACAGGGTGTATGTGACCTCGTAAGAAAAACTGATACCGTGGCTTCAGCTCATGATTTTGGACCCTCCAGAGTTGGAATTTCCCGTCGATCTTTTCATGGATACACGCATTTTTCAGTACGTTATAATTGATTTTAGCATGAAATTATAATAGACGTCTATCTCAACGGGATTTTAAATTAAAAAAACCACAATCACCAGATTAGACCTAAAACTGCGATGTAAATTAAAACTCGATACGCTCGAGCGCGCTCGTCACTTGTACGAGTCGAGTATCGCGTGGAGCGTTGTGTTGTGATCGCGTGCCTTACAATACATTGCTTGCTCAAAAATTACAAAATTTGTTACTTTTTTTTCTTTAAACGAAAAAAACACTATTTTGCTCTACTAAGAATCGAATCCAGAATTATGTTACAGGCAGACTGCGGTAATGAGCTCTAGATCAACGGATTAATGAATGGGCAACGCGAAGTGATCTATCATGTTTATTTTTTCATCCATTATGTTTTTATTCACTATTTTCGATTTTTCTAACATTTTCGTCGTCGCCTCTTTGATTATCCGAATTCTCGTGTCGTTCCGTCAAAATATTTGCTATAAAAGAAATTGGGATTTTTCGTCAACAATCTGATTACGATACGGCTTTCTATTATTTTCCTTTCCACTATTTATTTATTCGGTTTCACTTGCTTTTTTCAGACAGTGTTTCTGTTTGAATTTTGGTCTATTGTCGAAAAAAAAAACAGAATTAGGTACTGATACAATTTAAAAACAACATTTCGATGAACTCTTGTTAATTTTAATTGGGCTATTATACAGGCAATTATACAGTCTACCTAAATATAATCTAAATAGGTTTGTAGATAACCAACATTATAATGTAGGTACCTACATATTTACAGATAAACTTTTACCTACTTGCGCATTTTCCTGTTTTCCTCATAACATTATTTATGCGTTGTTTTTATTCCTGAATCTTCGGGATACAATCAAAAGTTTCTGTCTGTCTCAATCAAACTTTTTAAACGTCGCCATTCGCCCCACCGGTCGGTGTGTCATGCCCCTCCCTATTTGTCCCGAGTAGCAATAATTTCATTTTGCGTTATCGCCTGTTTTATATTCAGAAGTATTTCTCTTGTGATTGTTCCTATGTGGTAGAATAGTGTATTTTTGTTGTCAATTTACGTCTTAAGTGTCATCTAAGTTAATTCAAGCACTTTGCTCAAATGCACGTACTACTAATGGTTACAAATCCTTTATTATTCTTTTTGCGAAGAAAGCAGTTGTCATTTTTGAGAGCTGAGTATTTGACAATGTTAAAAATGTCCAGAAACTCATATCCAGAACTTCGTACCGCCCCAGAATCAAATGTGTGAGATATTGAATTAACTTCATTAATTTTTTTTTGTGAATTTTCTCCCATGTTTTAATAGTTATTCTGCTATTTGGGGCGGAGGCAAATTCAAGAAATCTAGAATCATAAATCAACCCACCCGTTCTTGAGTTACAAATGGTGTAACTAACACAACTTTGTTGTATATATATGGCTCACACTCCTTCATAAAATCCCATAACTGCACAAACACCATATCTCTAGCAGTAATCGAAATTATATTACCATATAAAATTGTTGTACGCTTGAAACTTATGCGCGCATATAACGTCACATCTTCTGATGCGTTTTAAAAATAAATTGCAAAGTACAAATTAATAAATACAACATCAATATCGCATTCAGGCAATAATCGTCATTTTGTACCGTAAATGACCTTTAGCGGGTGGTCTAAGGTATAAAATGAAGCGGCATTAGAGACCACTATCATTACATTAGACTGCTATTTTTATTAAATATATTATTACTATTGCGTTTAAACACAGAACATTTAATAATAATATCAAATATATGGTCCCACATTAAGCAACGCTTGTATTATGAGTACTGTACAATAGACTGAGGGCGAACTCTGTATATAATACTTATATGGTTATTATACATCCGAGACTCGGATACAAACATTCGTGCTCATCACACAAATATCCTTACCAGAATTCGAACCCGTGTCCCTCGGCACAGAAAGCAAGGAAGCTACCAAGTGCGCTAATGAGATTTTAGAGGTTTTGTTGTAACTAACTTCAATCAACGTAGAAGCTTTCCAAGTACACTAAAGGTTTTTTACTGGATATCAAGTAACGAAGAAATGCGTAGAGTGGCTAATCGCTCTCAGAATTAAAAAGTTCAAGCACCAATGGGTGGGGCAAACAGCTCGAAGAACCGATTTCCGTTGGGGCAGAAAGGCTCTACAATGGCTTCCATGAGCTGGATGACGTAGTCTATGAAGGATGGCTCCCCATAAGGTGGACCGATGATATCACACGCGTCGCAGGAAGCCGGTGCATGCGAATGGCCGAGGACCGTGATGTGTGCAAGTCATTTGGGCAGGCTTATGCCCAGCAGTGAAAGCCTTTCGGCTGATGGATGGATGGATGGACGATCAATTTAAGACAATGGTATTTATCCCGCTACCTCCTGTAACATATACCGCGTCTAAACCGTAATGTCCAATGTGAGTTATAATTATTGCCTGTTTAATGTATGTCTTCTTCAGTTAAAGCATTGGGTGTCCCTATTTCGTTGTCAACTCAGGATATGAATGGGCGACCCGCTGCGGCGATATTGGAAAAAAATATTTTTTATCCTTTTTTTTAAATTTAATGTCCCCAATGTGTTTCCGATTATGGATGATTTTTATTTTGTCTGTGCACGATGTTTTATTGGATATGTTGTTTTCTTGATACAAGCTGTTGGTTGCGACTTTGTGGGCGCAAATCATTAGGGGGCTATAAAAATCCTTTCCAGGCGTTAACTTTATAAGAAGCCCACGGAAACCCACATACCAAATTGCGTCGGGGAAGTTGTGGCTTTTGACCAAAAGTGTGATTTCATGATTTTTTTTACGAAACAAAATCAATACAAATTCGTTAAGTAAATTACACCTTTTCGAAGTAAAGGCTTATATAGAAACAATAAAAGTCTGTTATCACGGAGCCTACTAAAGATTAAATTAATTCACATATCATAATAAAAACAAAAATCTTAAGAGCTTAAATGACGTCAATCCAGTATTACATTTGTATTTTTTTTAATGGCATGCAATCAAATATTCCCATTAAACAAATTTTTTTTTTTTTTTTTTTATACATTATAGGCAAGTATTTGATCTCGATCTCACCTGATGGTAAGTGACGATGAGATCTCCGATGGAGCATACTTGCCTAGGTAGGAAGGCGGCAGTAGATAAGAGACGCTACATTCACTAGGCTCATGCAGCGCAACTGATCTGTCCCGCCATCCATGAATGGCAACACCGAACATCATGCCGGAACACGGCTAGGCCGCTTGGCGACATGGCTTTGTTCAGTGGGTGGTGACTAGCCACGGCTGAAGCCTACCACCAGTAGAGTTGTCACCTGGTTGGCACCACCCAGGGTCACGTGTAGGGTATCTCGAGGGTACTTAATTCTCCTACGGACGAAGGTGACTCGACCCCAAAATATCGAAAAAAAAACTAGTGTTTAAATTGACACGTTCCAATATTAAATTCGAATTCGATTGACGCGTTCCGAACATGGCTGGATGCGCAATGCGCGTTTGACAGTAAAAAAAATATTAAAATATTTATTAGCAAAATTACTAACTGCGTTCACGAATATGCATCACGGTATTTGAAACAATGATAATAAGAGCTAGAGTTGAGTGACAGATGTTTTTTGATTGAAAAATAATTTGATTGTTCGATGGGTCCGGTAGCAATGTTCGACCGATCGGAAAGATCGGATCTTATAAAACACATTCCGATGAAACAACGCGGTTAACAAATGTTTTTTTTTATTCAACAAAAACAACAGATTCAAATAAGTAGGTACCTAATAAATATTACGGAGGGTACAGATAAAGATGTAGGTACGTAACAAGTATTCTTAATTTTGGTATTTTTTTTTTAAAACACGACATGCTAGCAAGCATTTTCAAAACGGATGCAGATAATATCAGATACCATCAAATTGAGTTTGCACAATCTTAATTAATTACCTGCGATACACGCATACAACGGAATATCTAAGATGCCCGTTCAAACTGTAGCTCTATTTTGTACCACATTTACGAGCGATGTGTTGGCTATACATCCTCGTTATGAGAAGTATTCGCGGCTATACCATAGTGCGCGGCTATACAATATCTTCAGCGAAAACCATTTCTTCGCTCATCTTTGGTTTATGTATCTGGATCGGCGCATGGGAGACAAAACCTTTATTTTCGTCTTACCATTTATATCTAAATAGACTATAAAGCATGACAGCTTTCAAGTATTTCCAGATTTATATTTTTTCCTTGTTGTAATACTGTGTTGTAAGTTTATAAAGACATACGTCTGGAACATAGCCTTATATGGGAGTGAGTCGCGAACTGCAAAACAAAGAGACAGGCAAATATTGGAGGCATTTGAGATGTTGGGTAAAAGAGTGACTAGAATTTAAAGAAGAGAGTACAAGAGAAAATATAGTTGATGGAAAACATAAGCAATAGACGAGGGAATATGATAGACCATTTCATATGACATTACACCTTCATAAAAACATCATAGAGAAGAAGATAGAACAAAAGTGGACGAGGCAGACCAAGAATACGCTACTTGAGTCGGATAAAAGAAAGAGTCGATGATATTTCGTATTTGAAGATTAAAGAGGCTGCTCTAGATAGAGAAAGGTGGAAAGAGCTTCATCAGCTACCCTTTACAAGATAAGAGAGAGTCCTGTCTCAGTTGGTTTTAGGCTTGGCTTCCAATTTGTCATTATTGGGCTGATTATGAATATACACCAAGCGACTATGACCTACCCTCTGAGATGCAATTAATGGTACTACACTGAGGACTATTTAATTGGGAAGTCAAACCACCTATGTCTAGGATACCGTTGTCTGATCGTACCAACTTGTGCAATAAACCTTTCATACAAACATCGAAATATAATAAAAATAATTCCGTATATACAAAAAGGTATGCTCGTGCGGCCCGTACGTGACGCTGCCATCGAGATGTGGCCGCACTATCACGCCGAGCCATCGAGCGGTGGGCAGGGTTCGTTCACTTCTTAGAAGGCTGACCTGAGCCGGGGAAAGGATTGAATATTGTATAACATTATGATATTTACACACACACGTTGGTTTTCAAATGTCATAAGACCTAGCCTTTTTTCCACTCACGGTAAAACTAGCCCAGGGGCGTATTTTAAATCATTCAAAATCGAAAATGGAACGGAAAATTTTAGTGATCCCTCCATCAGCTGGAAGTCACCATGCTTGAGATACCTGAACATCCCCAGAGAACAGTACGCGTTGGATGTCATCGGGTAGACGAGTTCTCGAATGAGAATTATGATTGGGCAAAATGCATTGCTAGTTGCGAAGATCTGAAGACTGAACTTGGAGGCTTATGACTAGCATTAGACGACATATGACTTCGTCGTCTTTTCGTAGGGGAAAAATTGTCCTTGTTGTCATGGTTTAACCCTTATAGCGTGTTTTTTAGGGTTGGCATTCGGCTATAAAATAGTGACATTTATGCCAGTGTCGATTAAATGGTTTTATCGTTGTTTTACATATAAGTACCCCTGATGATTATTATGGTGTCAAAGATACTGATGATGATGAAATTAATCCCCAACCCCTTAAAGCTGTGGATATAGAAAATTGACCTGTCATCTTGGGAGAACTTGAAAAGTCAAGTTATACTATTTTATTTCAATGTCCTTCACTCGTGCACGTTTATGAACACTGCACAATGTTTAACCCTTAGTAGCCTGATTTACGAAAGTGATTTATTTTTAATATTACTGTGTTTAATGTTACTGTGTTTAATAATAATGACATTTGATTTGTTTTTTAATTTCGTTGGAAAGAATATTATACAACAGTAAAATACGTACAGCCAACCTATAAAAAAACTAATAGTAATGTGAACATTCGGTTTAAAAGATTGGTATCAAAATTGAAACTCTAGGCTATTAAGAGTTAATATCCCACTAATATTACATATAATATATCAAAGAAACACATTTTTTGAAAAATAAAACAAAATTGACAACCTCACAGTTCAACATTCCGCCAAAAAGTTTTAACTTCTTATTATTCGTTTCTATTTTTGTGTAACATAACGATATTGGAATAAAAGCGTTGGAATAAGGTTGTCATTTTGCTAAAATCGACACAAAAAGTAGCAAAGATCACGTTTATTTTGTAAGAGACATCTAGTCATTAGATGACACTTTACATGAAGAAGACTTGGCCATAAAAGATACCAATATCAATGGCAGATGGTAACATTTGCCCAAGAGAGGGACAACTATGCTACAGTCTCACCCGAATGTAGATATATTCTAAGCGACACTAGATTAAACCACAAATCAACCAATATTTACAAAAAAAAACACAAAAGGTAAAACGTCACATTAAAAAATTAAGCGATAAAATAAAAAAAAAGATCGAGAAGGTTGTAATCTATTAACACTCAAAAACAGTGGCCCGGCCTCAACGGCCGTTTTAAATTTATTTCTATTTAACGATACAACATTTGTGCTGCCTTCTTTTTTAGGGATAACAGATCTTATGTGTAAAGCTCTAAGGCGTGTATTAGATTTTTATAAACGAAAAACTAATTTTGCCACATAAATTACTAACCAAATTTAAATAAATCAATTTGCGGTTGTCAAACTATTGGACAATCGATTTTGAAACTTATATTGTCACTGATAATGGTCATTGCATTTCCTGGATCTAAATGAGGGGCACTCAGTAATAAAGAGTCAGGTATTTCTTACTCGCGGAGGGTCTGTAATAAATAAATATCCACATGGCTTGACAAATGAGTGAACACTACCTTTATAGCGGCGATGGCGTGTGAGCAACAGCGGATTATTAAAAGGAATACACATCACTATGGTAAGCATTTAAATTTTAAAATAAAACTAATTTTACGGATTTTATCGCGTTTATATTATGTTTTTACGTTCCCGGCGTTACGCCCGCTTTACAGCTACCATGGTCACGGGAGGACGGGATTTAAATTTTATAAAAAAATTACGTAACTTAAAATAAATAAAAAAATAATATATGCATCTCTAGCGATTAGCTCCATCTTCGAACGGGTCAACCTTCACAAAAATAACCTTAACACAAACACAATAGAAAAATAAAATCATAGTTCAAATAGTCAGTTAGATTTTTGTTTTTTTTTTAATAAAATCAATAACATTCGCTTAACGCTACCAAGAACCAGTAACCGACTCTTAATCAATGCCCTTCCAAAAGCAATAAAATCCAAAAAAAAAACAAGTCCAAAACAACAAAAACATATCAGATTCCTTTCTTAACGTTGTAAAACACAAACGGAATTCATATTAGCCGATTAATAAATTCCAAGAAGTTGGAAATAAGACATAAATTTAAATAAAATATACTATAATGTATTTATCGGTCGGTCGCATCTAAAGTGTATATGGTCGTGTTCATAGCATTGTTTTAGATGAGAGAGATTCTGTGTTCGCGTGATCTTGTATGAGAGATGGGTAATAAAGTTTTTGGGATGATTTTTTGTGGCAGCAGCGGATAGGGTCAAACGTCAGTGAGTTCAGTGACATGAGTAATGAGACGGCAGTGAATTTAGGAATAATAACGTACCTCTGGGATTTCTGGATTTCATGTGCGAATCTCATTTTCAACCACGATTATCACTTGTTAAACGGTGAAGGAAAACATCGTGAGGAAACCTGCATGTCTGTGAGAACCCCTCGAAAGATGTGTGAAGTCCGCCATCCCGCACTGGGCCAGCGTGGTGGACAGTGGCCTAATCTCCCCTCGCATTGAGGGAGACTCGTGCCCAGCAGTGGGACATTAAAGGGGGCTGGTATTATTATTATTTTATAACGTAGAATGGAATGAGTATATATTTTCAAGTTATCATGATCAAATACATGACATTAGCAAAATGCCCACTAAGTTTATTTCATTGCATTTCTATTCGTAAAGAAAGAAGAAAAGCATAGAGAGCACTCTGACCTAGGACCATATAACTATGACAAAGTTATCAGCCGTGCATTCTCAATGTCAAAATGTATGATGTTCTTTCAGGCCTGCCTAGAACAGTCCATAGCTAAAGTAGACGATCAAACCGTATTTGACGGCCTGATTAGCGCAGTTGGTAGTACCCTGCTTACCGTGGCGAGGATCCCAGGTTCCAATCTTGATAGGAACAAACTTTGTGTGATGAGCACGAATGTTTGTACCCAAGTCATGAATGGTTAGTAAATATATACTGGGTTCGGCTCCAGTCCTATGGTACCTATAATACAAGCGTTGCTTAGTGTGGGACCGTACAGTTGGTATGTTCGGGCGATATTTATTTATTTATATGGTCATAATGTATTTCTGTGTACCACGGTATGGTCCCAAACCAAGGGTAGAGTACCGAACAATGGACTGGGAGCCATCCCAGTAGTAACGAAACCAGAGTCAGTTCCGAAAATACCACTTCCGAAGTTTACCTAGACAGGAATCGAATCTGCAACCATTCAGTGCAGTGTGTCGGGTGGCCTTCGCTCAAATCAATAGATCAATGTACTACTAAACATCATCGATATGTTATGAGTGTTTATACCTCTGACCAATAATAACAATAAATAAATAACGATAAAATAATATGCATCTCTATTCAACATGCACAAAGTTGTATTAAAAAACGAGGATAGCAACAGAATCTCATTCACGATTAGCGAATTGCATGGAATAATCAAAATAATAACTGCCGACCACCAGACAGCATACGTTGCCAACTAAAAATACCTAATTAGGACCTCGGATAGCAACCCGAAGGAAATTACCTTCAGACCGTGATCACTGTAATTGCAAGAACACTCAGCTACTAGTCTTACGATCTTCCATCCCTTTTACACCTTCCGCAACCCTATCTTTCCACCTCGTTCCATCATATAGATTTACAGATTCCATTTTCGAATCAAAAATATCACGTTAACGTTAATTGAATTTGAATGTTATGGTGCGGGCGTTTGAATTGAAAATTGATTGTGGTTTTTGTAAATCAAATATTTTTATGTGATTGCACTTGGATTGTAAAGTTGATGGTACACTGATACGGTTGATGAAGTAGAAAATTAATTTGAAAGTTTTATGGCTTAGTATTATATATAATTATTTAAAATTCTACTCGTCAAATCGGTTTTAACTATCAGCAGTTTTTATAGATTTAAAACCAATGCTATAAAACATAGGTAGCAAGCATTTTGCAAATATCAGCTTTTTATACAGTGTGATTCAGAAATGGTATACTACTTTGAATGTGAAGTCAAATGTTCCAATGGTAGTTTACTATTTCTGAGTCATGGTGTATGACAAAAAAAAAACCATTAAAATCGGCTTATATGTTCTATAGCTAGACACTACGTTCAGAACAAATGGAGGAAGAGGAACCCACCACTGACCCTCGGCTTGTCAACTTTTCCAATTATAAACCAAACAAGTTTGATCGATAATTAAAGAAGCCAGCAACACCGAACTCGTGATAGACAATTTCTCGACTAATACCTTAGACACCTCTAAGATGTTAGTCGAGAAACTGTCTGTCACGAGTGTCGGGTCCATAATTACGTTCGGAGTAGAAAAGTTCGTCACCTAGTGTGACAGACTCTATAACGTTGGAAACTACCTCCAAAACATGCTTAAGCACTATATTACGTATTACATCCAGCCCTCGTAAGTGTAATGTGAAATGGATCGGTGTGCACCTGCCCTAAGCGACCATAATTCGATTCATCGGGCAGCCATCAAAGGCGCCGGCGCATCGATGCTTGGCTGAACTCGATTAAACTCGTAATTATATCGTATAAATCGAGTTATAATCGATTCGTCGTTATACCTCTCGATTGGATTATAAAGCGATTTTTTTCTTCATTAACTAATAAAGCCAATTGCTTTTATTAGTCAAATAAGCGTTTTCAGCGAATCCGTTTAAAACTTGTGGTGTATATAAATATTTTCTTACTAATATTATAATGTGCATATTAATCATTACTTAAACACTTTAAGTTAAACTAATCTTATGCTAATTTTGTCGTGTTTATTTTATGTTTTTACGTTCCCGACGTTTCGGTTGTAAAGCAACCGAATCGTCGGAAACCATTTTTTTTATTTTTTATTACATTATAGGCAAGTATGTGATCTCAACCTCACCTGATGTTAAGTGACGATGAGATCTACGATGGAGCATACTTGCCTAGAAGGTACTTATTCACTCTCGACTTGAAAATACCCAGATTGTAGTCAACGGGGAACAAAGACGCCGGTAGCGTGTTCCATGGTCACCGGAGGACTGAGGTTTTTGACGTCCTAGTGTCATAGTTTGAACTGGGGTACCCTTATATTTATTTGTTGTTTGCGGCACGATCTATGCAGAAAGTGCTACCAGTATCTTGAGGTGTTGCAATGGTGCGCTTGGTTTTTGATTTAATTATTTTAATTACTGGACACCAAGAGAGTGGTAACACCCAGCCATCTTCCTTATTGAAATTAGCATGTTTTTCAATTGCAGAAATTTTATGATCGGTGTTCTTTTGCGAGACTCTGTGATTGATCAAGGGCCGATTAACGTTATGTTAAAATTATCTGATTGGCTTATTATCAATACATATATAGGAAAGGTAATGAACCCGTTCTACTATAACCGATTTTTTCAATTTCTTTAATTTTAAATCAATCATACCTATAGTAATTATCTAATTAATACTATCACTAAGACACTCTTCATCTGATTTCCATTACCCGGTAGCCAAGACACCCAACGAGTGAATGGTCAATGACACTAATAGATGGCGCTACAGTGCGGTTGAGTTTACAAATTAAAGAGCGCGCGCGCACCGCGCCGCCGCCGCCCGCGCCGCCTGCGCCGCCGCGCCGCCGCGAGTCCTGCGGGACTATTCTGATTCCATAATGAAAAGAGAGAACAGAAAATATTAACTATCTTTAAGTAATTGATCTCTTATATTTACGCGAATACTACACATTGAAATAAAACTATTTTTTTACGGATTTTATCGCGTTTATATTTTGTATTTACGTTTCCGACGTTTCGGCTGCTTTGCAGCAACCATGGTCACGGCAGGACTGAGGTGGTTGACGTCCTAGTGTCATAGTTTGACGGGGGTAAACGCGATAAAATCCTTAAAAATTGTTTTATTTCAATATCTTTAAGAAAATTTTAATTTTAGCCTGACATTTTTGAACGGGAACAACAGACGACGTAAGTACATTTTGCAGTTACCTAAGTAAGCGTGTTCTATCCTGCTCATACTACCGATTACATGAATAAGTATGACATTAATAGCAGGCTTTCTGGGTGATTTTAAGAGTGCCCGTTATGTAGGTACATTGTCTGTGAACAACAGGTCGCTCTAGGTACCTACATACCATCCAATTAATTTGATAAAATCTAAGATTGAATCCTGACAAAAATACGAAAAGTCCGCTACAGCTAAATCTTTATCAATTTGGGCTGGTTGACGATTCAAATCGCCCTCAAATTTAAGTAAGGTGAGAACATTGAGCGGTCAAAACAATTACAGTGCCTGGCCATAAATATAACAAATCGGTGTGTCGGCTTTGTAGAGTCATCTCTGTCACTCATGCCTCTTATTCTCAATCTTTGTATACTATTTACGGCAAGGTACTGTACTACAGAATAGGGACGCCATTCCAAGATTGAACTTTTATAGTCAGCGAGCGCATCATTACGTGGGATTGCACACAATATTGATTTATCCTCATTTTTTTTTATTATACCGAATGAAATGGGTCTGTTAATGGCTACCTTCGGCTCCTACTGCAGTCGTAACCACCATTATACATGGGTAGCTGATGAAACATTTTAAATAATAATAATACCAGCCCTTTTAATGTCCCACAGTTGAGCACGGGCCTTCCCTCAAAGCGAGGGGGATTAGGCCATAGTCCACTACGCTGGCCCAGTGCGGGTTGGCGGACTTCACACGTCGTTCGAGAGGTTTTCTTAGACATGCAGGTATCCTCGCGATGTATTCCTCACCGTTTAGCAAGTGATAATCGTGGTTGAAAATGAGATTCGCACATTAAATCCAGAAATCTCAGAGGTGCGAGCCGGGGTTTGAACGTGCGGTCTTCGTTATCGATGCAAGCGTTCTACCAACTTGTCTATCATTGCTTAATGAAACATTTTAGAATGAGAATGTTTTGAAAAAATAATGCTACTCTTTGTCACCATTTCCACCGTCAACTCGGATATATGCAAAGACAGGTGTTTGTAATCCCTGCGGTACAGTCAAAACCTCGGTGATTCGCGTGAGACTTTAGTCTGTGGATGTTACACTACATATCTGTACGTCAAGTGCGAGATTATCCGTAAACAAACCGCATACTTCATAGTCTACCGTATTTAGACATTTTGTATGGAGTTTTAAATACCGTCCGCTAGAGGCGTTTTTTAATTCTCCGTACAAAATGTCTAAATACGGTAGACTATAAAGTATACGGTTAGCTCGCTATTGACGTGCTAGCCAAACATGTTTAAAAATAAGACAAAAATAAAAATATCTTATAACTAAGTGGATTGTTGTTCAAAATGACAAATTATAATAAACAATCGGGTTATTATTTAAGGATTCGAAATTTATCGTAAACACATAAGTGATTTATGTTTTGACACGCGCATGCGCGATAAATTACATCGGCCTGACGCACTACTTGGAAATTGTAAGCAACATTTATACATATTTGCAATATTAAAAATACATTTCAGTTGAAATAATTTGTCACAAGGAATTATAATTTTATAATATCGCCAGACGAACACACCAACAATACGGTCCCACACTAAGCAACGCTTGTATGATGGGTACCGTACAATAGACTGATGAACCCAGTATATAATCACTACTTATATAAATAAATACTTGTATAGATATTAAACATCCATGACTCGGGTGCAACCATTGGTGCTCATCACACAAAGTTTGTCCCTACCAGGATTCGAAAACAAGACCCCTCGGCGCAGAAAGCAAGGATACTGTGTACCAACTGTGCTTATAAGATCGTCAAGAACCCGATTTATGGTTTTGTGGGTCAACAGTGTGTGACTATATCCATATTGATTGAATCCTGCGCAACTTCACTAGATCAGAAGTGCGCGGCTGCTATCTAGATGTAAGTTGTAACAATAATAGTTAAACATATTTTAACAGGCTCAACAGCAGGCTGTAAAAATAACATTTACAAAGAAATAAATCAAATTATTAGAAATTTTAAAGGTGATATCCTGGGCGGTACGAAGTTCGTCGAGACAACTAGTTTATACATATAAATAAAATTGGAGTGTCTGTTTGTAATATTAAAATAACCGCTTTTTACTAAGTGCATTTGGATGTATACACGTTACCTATACCGAAACAACATTTTTTACAATTTTTGTCTGTCTGTCTGTCCGTCTGTCTGTCTGTCTGTCTGTCTGTCTGTTTGTTTGTTCCGGCTAATCTCTGAAATGGCTGGACCGATTTTGACGGGACTTTCACTGGCAGATAGCTGATGTAACAAGGAGTAACTTAGGCTACTTTAATTTTAGAAAAAAAAAGGATCTCACGAAAAAAAATTAAAACCAATATTGCAGCGCAGCGCCTGATTAAGTTTGATAGCAACAACCTGCGATGCGTCCCGCGGGCTCAGAATGGGCGAGCAGGCTGTTGTCAACGGTTGTCTTTGTTAAATACCACGCGGACGAAGTCGCGGGCAACAGCTAGTTATCAATAAAGGAAAAGTCAATTGGTCTTTCCAAAATTGCCCTTTATCACCATGCTTCTAGAACTGCCCCTAGTCGTTCGTATGCTACCTTTGCTGTGTTCCATAAATTCTCCTAATAATAAATACGGGCTTACATTTTGAGCTAATCCTCAAGCTTCATATTTGTATCCAACAATTTCACAACTCACTCATTCCGAATAAAACATAAAAAGGAAGGGAAAAAAACTTCATCAAAGAATCGATATTGTTACGGAGACTCGACAAAAGTCACTATCAATACCTGTTTACGACTCCCACGATTTTTTTATTGTCATATCAATAGCAGTGACAACCTCTGCGAAGGTTTAAAAAAAAACTATTGTGCCCCTTTGTTTGGCCGAGTTTTATTCGAAAGAGGATTATAGACGGTATCGTGGCTTATTGAAGTTTATTCGGGAAGAAATCTTCGGTACTGTTGTTGGACGAAATAAAAAAAAATCCGGCTGTATTTTTTATTATACGTAACCTGGTGTAAGTTTAGCGACTTTGAGCTGGCTGATTAGTGACTTGGCCCAGCAGATCTATTCCGAAAAAGGTAAACCACCTCGAAAGTTATCTTACGATATGACGGGCGAATTTTGTTTTGAAATAACAATTCTTATCGTAAATTGACGTAAGTTTTTTCACTTCGGTAGTCTCTAAGTGGCGCTATTATAGTGGCGTAACTCACTTATTTTAAGAATACGAATCTATAACTTCAGCACTTATTTACAATTGAGCAGACTATTTAGATTTAGTTTTTCTCCTCTTTCTTCTTAATTCCATTTACAAAAGTAATTTGTAATTGTGGGGACCATGTAGCCATTAATTGTAATCGAAATGTAGTTTTCTCATAATGACGCAAACGGCAGGTTCCCGGCTTAGTGTACCCGTTTTGAACTATACTGTATAATATCTCATCTTCGTACTTCAAAAGGTACCTTAGCAGCTGGCTAGCCGTCCTAGTGATTCTTCTAGTACCATAACGTCACGAGCAGCTGCCAGAAATAATCTAGAAACAACTTTGCTATTCTGAAATGTTCATTTGCGAAAACAGAATCAGAATTAAAATATTTTTTATTCATACCAACTATTGAGTACTTACGCATCGTCACAATTGTTACAAAATGCTAAGCTACAACTAAACTATACCACCCGTTCGGAATGCCGTTCCTGTGGAGAAGAACGGGCACGAAACTCCATGGTGGCTCTTTTTAAAAAGATCCGTTACATTTTTGAGCAGTACATTGTAATGGGTATGTGAGAACAATGTAGCAACGGCTAGGCAGACTTTAGCAGCTAGTCAAAAAAATACACCAACTCTAAGTATATCATGTTACAAACATGTTACAAGTTAAAAAAAAATTTCACAAAGAATCACAATTGTCATATTGAAATTCTGACTTCACAAAGTGTTTACGAATGCGCCAAAGATACCCAGGTTCGAGGCTTATTATACTCTTTAACTAAACAGCTCTAAGACAGCTAAGTACGATTATGACTAGAATTTGTCATCATTCAAGTAAATCATTCATCATTTGATATTTCTGTATTCCATAGAAATCAATCCATTGTACGAGAATTAATATACAAAATGTGCAAACCTAAATAATGATTTCTCATATCAACCAACTTATATTTTTCAGTTTAAACTGCACAATATGCTTTACAATTATTATAATAGAAGCAATATTGCGAGAGCAACAATATTTGAAAGAGTTTAAGAAATTGGTTTTGAAAAGATTGCAAAGGAAGGATCAGTTATAAGCAACATTAAAATTGCAGTCACGTAATATTTATTGTATTCTCTATCTCGAAGCAATAAGGCACACAATTTAAAAGCTTTCCCATAAGTAATGGAAGAGTTGGGTTTGTATTAAAAAGTGTCGTATCCCTACCATTTCTTTATCAATCACGTAGACAGACAAAAACCGTCTGCACATCGAAGTGAGTGTCACTTACGTTAATGGAGGCAGCCCTCGAGTCGCAAGCGCTATGGTTCCGTCAAAGAATAAACATAGTTTGAAGACATACCAACAATGTTCGGTACCTCACAAAAAATCAAGCTGCTATCTATAATTAATTAATTAAGTACGACCTTTATTGCAATGAAAAACGGTAATAAATGAAAAATTTTACCTTACCTTAAAGTATTGACTTAAATTAAGTTTATACCACATGCATACCTTAGCAATCTGTGCTGAACTCTAAGGATATTTAACCTTCCATCCGATTTTAAGTCTTATAGTGTTGCACCAAACAATAAGTTTGCTTGATTGATTTTATATCAGTACACTGTTCACAATGCCTGAAACTGGTATCAATTAATTTATTTAGACTAGAATATTTTTTCTCTTCATTTGATCAATGACCTAACAGACAGGGACATACCTATTTTGACATTTTTTTTTTATAGCTCTGTCTTTCTCTGTTGGGTAGTTTTTTCGACGGTAAAGGATTTATTCTCGGAGGCTGTTTATTTCACGGTGCTCTACGAAGGTAGGCAGTAAAGTCGAGCGTTATTATACATTGATACTTAATCTATGGCCAATCGTCATTTGTCGTATTAGCTGTTCGTGAATCATTCGTCGATTGTCTTCGCAATACCGAGAGTGATCTGAGTGACGTTGTGGGGAGGAGAGTGAGAGTCACTCTGTCATTGTGTATGTAGGTATTCAGTGGTAGAGTCGGCATTATTTAACAAAGCACTTTCTTTCAGAAAATAATATTGTTAAATGTATTTAAACTTCTAGAAATTCGAACAATTAACTATCGGTTATCTTCAGTGTAAATATATGTAGAGTCTTACTCCCAAATTTATAAAATATTTCCATCTTTAAAATGTTTTTACAAAGCACATTTCTGCTTAAAATTGTGTGGTAATATCATTTTAAATTGTTTAAATGTTGCACAAATTTGAGGGTTATAGTATCTGTCCAATAAGTCTATCGAATTGTTTTTTTCTGAATACAAATGTAAAGATAGAGACATCGTACAATGGAATAAGATACACTGTCGGCTTCCAGTTTTATCGCATAGCTGTATCCTTGTCTTTTTATTTAATTCATAAAAATACCTTTATTCTAATATCATTCAACATTATTATACTTACGAAATACATTAAAAATGATCTAATTCTGTTTCTTCACACCAATAAATCAAGCTACAGCTCCATCACAACCTATCCGGTGATCTGTCCATCAGTCGGGAATCGAACCCGCGCCATTGTGTCGCCAATGACGGATATCTCAATACCGTGCTTTATGGGAGTCGATCAGTATTGTCGGCTTATACTCACTCTATCTGGATCGCTCTTTGAATGAAATTTTTAACGCGGTGAATGGTCTAGTTAGCGGTTATTCAATAAAAAATCAATTTCTACTTACTTACGCCAAAATGCGACATAATATTGATGTGATATGTTACTGACCTGATAATAAACATGGCTTTTTAAAAAAAAACTTCAAAAGGAAATGTAAAAAATCAAGCCCGCTGGGTGTCTTGTCAGATCTTCTCAGTTGAGGTCGCGTTCCGATCTGGTTGTAGAGTTAAGAAAAAAAAGGAAACGACAATTAAATATTTAAAAAGTGCGGTATTAACGCCATTTTTATAATTGCTTTTCAACTTTTAGCTTAAGATATCTTTACATAAAGTTCAGTAGACATTGGATAGTATAAATTTATATTTCTTGTTGTTATTTTCGGCAGGCGAGCAACAGGTGCGGCTACCCTACACCTCCAATTCCTTACTTATGCGCGGTGCCCGCACACAATGGAGACTGCGATATTTTATTGTCAATGTTAAATAAAGTCATTATATTGATTGAGCGCTCGCATCTCAATGTTTTTTGTCGCTTCGCCTCGCGTTCGGGACAAATCGATTGTGGTGGACGGCACACCTTATTGAGAACGCGTCTATTTAAATATACACACCGAAAACAAATTGGGCACCTTATTCCGAGGTATCAAAGTTGAATTCGGTTGTACATTATCATTAACAATAGCATATGTTGTGTGGTGGTTTACATAGATTTCCTTTAGTGATCTAATATTGAAAAATAGCCGTAAAAATCGCATAGAAAATTTTGAGTAATACGAATTTTGTTATATCGCTCTTGTGGATGTGCGCTGGACTTAAATAGATGATATGTTATTAATCTGTGTCGATAGGAGTTTCAATTCTTGATTAAAATGTTTAATTTTTTCAGCTCATCCACAATAACTTCATCGGACGAAGACATGGTTCATTAATCCTGCAATCTAAATCATGATTGAAAGCATTTACAGCCAAGTTGGTGCAACGCTCGACTTGATAACTATACGGTCACAGGTTCAAACACCGCCTTGCACCTCTAGGGTTTCTGGATTTCATTTTTACCCATAATTATCATTTGCTGGTTATCAGGAAGCCGGTGGATGCGGGTGGCGGAGGACCGTGATGTGTGGAAGTCGTTGGGGGAGGCCTATGTCCAACAGTTGACGTCTATCGGCTGATAGATAGATCAGGTGCTCGAACAACTTGTGCTGGTGTCGAGCTCTCGCAAAGTTAGTATTTAAAGTATCTATTTTAGTAGCAAAACTCCTATCGAATTATTTTTAAATTCGCTTCTTTTTACGTAGGAACGCATAATAGTTAGGTGCATTTATGCCATGACAGATGTATATCAACTGACATCTTAAAGGAGATCAGTTTTGCAGCCACCTTTTATTACCAATAAATTGTTTAGTTTGTAATCGGGAAAGTTGTCAAGTCGAGGGTCAACGGTCCTTTCCTCAATGGATTAACAATAGATTAAAGCCCAGTATCGCCTAGTTCTATCAATTATAAGAAAGTATATGTTATAGAGACCTTGAAAATCGACTTTCCAAGTTAAAAATAAAAAGAGCTTACCTCGGAAGCGTGATGTTCTCGGAGCGCTGACGACCGGCCGTGGCAATAAATAATCGCGGCATAAGCCAAGCCGTCGAACGATGTTCGATTCCAAAGATTATCTATCACTGCGACAGTATCGCGACACCGGGATCTTCCGCGCCCGGTGCGGTCGATGCACAGGGTGTTACTTTTATACAACTACCAAGTCCTATGATGACAGCTGACTGATTTAAATCTAGGAGTGTTGTCAATTTAACTCAGTACTATGTTGATAATATAGTTTATATTATGATTTTTACGTTCCCGATGTTCCGGCTGCTTTACAGCAACCATGGTCACGGGAGGACTGAGGTTGTTGACGTCCTAGTGACAAAGTTTGACCGGGGTACCCTCATATTTAGTTGTTGCTTGCGGTTCGATCTACGCAGAAAGAGCTCACTGTGTCTTGAGGGGACAAGGTCTGCAGGGACAGCTAGTTTGTAACAGTTTTTCAGGCATCTGACTGCCCAAAGTGACAGTCAAAATGTTAGAATAACAGCTGGTATCTATAATCACGGCGCACCAAACACAACACTCTGTGACAAAGTAGCCACAGCTCTACCGATCGGCTTATACCGATCGCATCTCTAGCATCGCCTCAATATACCGATTATCTCGATCTGGTAGCGCGCCTAATCACTCTTATCGCTCTACCAACTACAACATTGATAGATCGATATTGGTCAACTAATATTTGTCTTTTAAGCTTGGTGGAAGTTTGGTAATTGATTTTGGTGGTGTTTTAAGGAGATGAAGCTGAATCTCCCAAGTTCCGGACTTCCAAATTGGTAATAAGCGCAATTTAAGCATCAACAGCCTAGTGGATACAGGGCTGCTCTCAAAATCGAGAGGTTTCAGGTTTGAGGCTGAGGAACCTAGCCATTAAATTATTTATGTAATGGCTAGTAGTTAACTCCTAATGAAACTACTAATAAATTGATAAACACACATTGTTAGTACTCCTAATTAACTAATTTAAAAAAAAGTTGAATACCATTACCCTCTTATGGCACAGTCGGGTAAATAGGTAGCAAACCAAGGAAGCATACTACATTCCTATAAGCCTACCAAGAATTTAGTAGCAAATAAAAATAAACAAAACGAACCCGATCGAACAATAATATCGATATTAAAATTTTGAATTGATTTGATCCTTTCGAGCTTTGATAAATGAATCGAACACAAAAGGTGGCCAGTCACCGGACGTCGAAAAAAAAAGATTAAAAAAATAATACTGCTACTGTCTGGCTGAACTATTAATCAAATTCTTCTTTGAGAGTTCGACAACCGTTATACGCATTTGAATGATCCCTATTTGCGAAGCAATAAGAATTATTTTTGTTGGATCCTTGGATTGAGATATTTGTGTTCTAAATTCAAATTGTTCATTGATAAAAATAAATAAACAGAGAATATATCGGTACACCAGAATATCTAATATTTGTCTTGTGGAGGTTAAATGACAATGGAAAATATGCGATTTCATACTAGTTATATTTTGAATCATATTTTCCTGATATATAGCCAACATAATGATATGTTCAGTAACATAATTTTAATATGTTTACAAACACCGTATGCTCGTCTTTGTTCATTCCACGCACAATATTGACGTGAATAATTCAATTTCTAAAATAACTGAGCAACAGTAAAAACAAACGAACATGACGCTATGCCGCAGTGGGGCTAAGCAGGGCAATTATCGCGACAGATCGTCCATCAATTGATTTATGGTACGCCATCTTATATATTGTCGTTTAATATTATTTATAGAGACGGGCAGTAAAACAGCATAAGATTGTAAATTGAGTAAATGGAATAGAATAGTTATAATTCTCTAGAAAAAGAAACATTTCATGAAGCAAGTAATGTAATGGCACCAAATATAGATCACAACACAAAATATGACCAGACATAATAAAATAAAATAAAATACCTTTTAAATACCTAAAGATTTCAAATGACACTTACCATCTACAGCAAATTATCAAACGAGCCCATAACAAAAGCTCAGTAAACTTAAAAATGAAAAATTTTGGCAAAAAGCATCAATTCCAAACTTATACATTTCCCCTTAAAGAACTCGTAAAATAATATTATTTATTCGAATCCGGAATCCGGGCCCGTGGCGTCGGCCAATGAATCTCCAACATCCGCCCAGGGAGGCACTCAATTTGTCATTCATGTCAAAATAATGTAAAATGTCTTAAAATAATGTAGTACCGGTATTCTGGTGTGATTTAGTCGGTATTTTAATCGATTTAACTTTAATTACATAAGTCTATCGAATTAGATCAATATTTGGGGCGCGGTTGTAAGTGGTTTTCCACCTGCGGACGGAGAAAGATTATCTTTTCTAAAACACGACCTTGACTCTTTGACGACCTACTTAGCACAGTTGGTGACCCTGTTTTCCGAGTCGAGGGCCCCGGGTTCGAATCTTGGTAGAGACAAACGTTTGTACCCGAGTCATAGATGGTATATAAGTTTTTATATACTGGGTTCGCCCCCCCTTAATTGCACAGTACCCGTAATGCAAGCTTTGATTAGTGTGTGGGACCGTATAGTTGGTGTGTTCGTCAGGCGATATAATTATGTGTCTCTCCACACGGGCCATACCCGGATCTTTGGAAGGCTTGCGCAGGGACATGGGTCCAGCACGTAGAGACCCTTTTTGAGAATTTTGTTGTTATGTTAGCCACCTCCTGGAGTCAATTGCTGAAAATGATAGCATAAACAGCGAATTGACCTCAGCAGGCGGAGGAACTATTGCAGGAATAGGGAAAGATAATGGGGACTATGGATTGAGGATTGGATGGATATAGGATAGGAATATCGGTGATATTATTATTATTGCGTACTAAAATATAAAAATAAATATAATGCATCGATACAGTAAGAGAGAACACACACGGTCAATATTTATCATACTTATTGTATAGCTATTTCATTCGAATTCAGTTTATTTTGCGCTCAAAAGAATACTTATCATATGTAGCGGCCGCCCACGCGATCCGCGCCGAACGTACGTTATCAATACAAAAATGTGTATTTTTATTTTAGGCGGCCTAAAACGACGCTTAATAAGTATGTGAATTTAAAAAATATAATTTTAATACTTACACACCTTTCGTATCCATGATACTTTTTTCTTCTAATAATTTTAAGTAAATTTTATCGATTTATTTGTAACACAATATTGTCTTTTTTCCATTTACATAAATGTGCGGCTGTTTTTGCCACACTATCTAATATTTTACACAAAAAGCAGCTGTTTTAAGTATTTTAAGTATTTTTATAATAAAAAAATACCCCGAATATTAATGAAACTTGAAAATGAAATCTAAAAAACAGATCTTTATTTAGTTTTTCTTGTCTTTTTCTTCAAAATGTTAGCAGCATCTTATACACCTATTGTCAGCGTCGATAATATATGGGTTTCGGAGTCAAAGGCCGTCAGGGTCCCGACTGGTGCTCCCCGGGATTAGAACCCGCGTTCGGCACCCGTTGAAAGGTTCGATCGCCACTAATTATGATTTATTGAGGATCAACACGGTGAAGGGAACGTTTTTTAGATTTTTTGAATTTGTTCGTTATCGACAAGATAAGTTGTGATGGAATTTTTAAGGGATTTTTTATCACTAATTTATATATAAGGTGTGACAAAAATATTATAAAATATTTTAAAGGGTTAACAAGTAGGTGATAACGATCACGTTTATGTATAAAATATATGTGTATACAGTGTTTGATTTTTATGTGCGAAAGCGAGACAGTACCGTTTCATCGCGCACTTAGAAAGTAGTATTATTTTTAAAAAAATTTTTTTTTTTTAGAATGTGACCTGTTTACCCTACTAATGGACCACATTAAAATATTAAACACTATTATTGTTAAGCCTTATATTATAATAATGTAAAATATAAAAATAGTTCCATAAAATTATGCAGTTATAAAGAAATTCTACGAATAAGATTAAATTTTAACACATTTCATAGCACGAAATGAATTAAGTACAGCACAGGTTGAGAAAAAGGGTGATTGAAAAAAGCGTCTCGATATACTAATACTAGCTGTCCCGGCGAACTTCACACCGCTTCAGAATCACATGTATGAGAAAATGAATTATCTATATTATATGTTTTCACGATATAATAGTAATTCTGCTATTTGCGCGGAGACAAATTCAAAAAATCAAAGTTCATAAAAGTCAGCCCATCCGTTCTTGAGTTATAAATGGTATAACCAACACGACATTGCTTTATATATAATAGATCATACAGAGTTTTAGTTTGTAAGTTTAGATGTAGGGGGAAATTCGGGACGACTACTTCGATTTTAAAATTTATTTAATTACTTATATCGACAGTCGCACTAACTATACGGTCACACACTAACCAACGATTGTATTATGGGTACCGTACAATGAACTGGCGAACCCAGTGTATAATTAGTTATATTGATATCAAACATCCATGAATCGGATATGAATATTTATGCTGATCACACAATGTTTGTCCTGACCAGGGTTCAAACCCGGGACCCTCGTCACAGAAGACAGAAGGCAGGCCATATTAGAAAGCTACATGATCACTAAGCGCAGGCTATGTTTTTTCCAAGATACTACGGGCTAAACCGCGGTTGGAAGCTTGTTATTACTTCTATCTATCTATCAGCCGATAGACGTCCACTGCTGGACATAGGCCTCCCCCAACGACTTCCACACATCCCGGTCCTCCGCCACTCGCAATCCACCGGCTTCCTGCGACGCGTGTGATGTCATCAGTCCACCTTGTGGGGGGCCGTCCTACACTTCCGATTCGTGGTCGCCATTCTAGAACCTTGTTATTACTTAATAAAAAAAGAATGGGTAGTAATATATATTTTAATTTAAAACTTATGCTCTCGCCAGTACACGCGAGCTGCCAAATTGCGTGGGCGACGGTCGATCGCATTCGATGTCCCATACAAAGTGCAATCCGACGACGTTAACATATGTCCTCATAAAAAAAAAATGGATTAAAAAAAGACAAGCCCATTGAGTTTCTTGCCGGATCTTCTCAGCTGAGGTCGCGTTCCGATCCGGTTGTAGAGTTAAGGAAAAAATGTAATGACAATTTGTAAGTGCCCCCGTAGGCCTATACGAAATAAATGATTTGAATTTGACTTTGACTTTGACATACATACGCAGTGATTGTAATACACGAGTGTATGATGGCTAGTGAACAAAAAAAAAACTTTTCAATTTGTAACTTAGTCACCTTTGTCGATATGTGTACATACTAATGAGTCTCAAAAGTATTGACAGCGATCGTCCATTTATTTACTAGCACTTTACTTTTACAAAAGCTTGGTAAAATTAAATTAAATAAAACGAATTGTGAGGATATTATCGCGGTTATTTTTATGTTTTTACGATCCCGTCATTTGGGATGGAAGGATGATACGTGAGGCCATTGAAATTAAAAAAGAAACATCCTAATTTCAATAGGGAAGATAGCTGGGTGCTACCACCGACTTGGTATCCAGTAATTAATAAAATTAAATCCAAAACCAAGCGCACCATTGCAAGATCTCAAGACACTGTGAGCATTTTCTGCGTAGATTGGACCACAAACAACAGAGAGTACCCCATTTCCAAATATGACACTAGGACGTCTAACACCTCAGTCCTCCCGTGACCATGGTTACTGTGAAGTAGCCGAAATGTCAGGAACGTAAAAGCATAAAATAACGCGATACAATCTTTAAAATTAGTTGTAATTTAAAGTGTAGTATTTGCTTGGTAATTACATTTTAAATTGATTAAAACATCTATAAATTAGGCGGTCAGTAAGAAAAAATAATCATAGTGGACATTTCATCAATAGGTATATAGTTAACTTCGAATTTAAACTGTGTGTTTGAGCGCGCATCACGGGGAAATTACTAAACAAGTTTTTATGAACCTAAGTATAGCGACAGCTTACTACCCAACATAAAAATTATGCTTAATTATGTCCGGATTTAGTATACTTTTTATCTCGTAAGATTGATAGGTTCTTTGGAGAGACAACAACCAAAGTCTGCGCGTACGACGTCGAAAGCCCAGTCAGACTACAGTAAAACTGGGCGTGGTTTTATGCCTGGGCTAAGGTATAAA
This sequence comes from Pheosia gnoma, assembly GCA_905404115.1. Taxonomy (NCBI): domain Eukaryota; kingdom Metazoa; phylum Arthropoda; class Insecta; order Lepidoptera; family Notodontidae; genus Pheosia; species Pheosia gnoma. The sequence continues at coordinate 7,444,070 of FR989914.1, forward strand.
ACCAAGCAATAAATATGGCCTACTACTGGACATTCACCTCCCTTCAAGACTAAGAGATTAAGATTGTATACCCGAAACCCTGCAACTAATTGCTCCACATAATTATTTTTATAACAATATTCATTAATCTAAAATAAAATGTAGATGCAATGAACAGTTCAGAAATCAGTTTTAGTGCGCGATAAATCCATGAAGAATTCGTTGGGCACCGTAAATATCTAAGGATGGAAGCACGCTTACGAAAAGTCGCTGCGATTTTGTTGAAATTCCGATTAACATCACACTAATCATGAGCGGTCGCAACACACGTCACTTGTGACTCTTAGGCCGCTAACTCACTCGGATGACATATATATATATATATATATATATATATATATATATATATCTAGCTGATATTCTCTACACGTTTCTGTTGTCTCTACCAACTGCAGTTGGTAGAGACCGAGTCCTGGATGTTTAATATCTATATATAAGTAATATAAACTGGGTTCGCCCCCAGTCCATTGTCCGCTACCCATAATACAAGCGTTGCTTAGTGTCGGACCGTAAAGTTGGTGTGTTCGTCTGGCGATATTTATTATTATTTGTTCGAAAACGGTCTAATGACAACGAGTCGCACGCAATTAAGTCGTCTAGTGCGTAGACAGCCTAAAGCTAATTAAATTAAATGCTCACTGACCTACAATGAGATGAGAACAATTTATTTGCAATACTAATAACGCGCGCACTCCGACGCACGCGCACCGCTGGCAATATGCGTGATCTAGAATTATTCAGACGGTATATCACGGCCTAATAATGTACACAGAATGTGGTAGAATATAGTTAAGTAGGAGAATGATATAACAAGATAAGCTAATGTCACCTATTGAGGCTACCTCTACAGGGTGTTGCAGAAATGTTATACTAACCTTTGACCTGCGCTTCTACATTTGTAATCATTTGAAGTCAGAATTTCAATGTAATTTTTTTTTTTGGCCATAAGAAGTCACACTTATTGATTTCTTATATTTACGCGAATACTACACATTGAAATAAAACTATTTTTAAGGATTTTATCGCGTTTATTTTCACACTTGTCATTGTTCACAGAAAGTCACACTTAGTCACACTTGTCATTGTTCACAGAAAGTCGCACTTTTTTTATTGGGACTAGGCCCGCTACATACTCCCCACTGCTACTCCTGTAAGCCAGGATCTACAGTGGTGTGCCATGATGACACCGAGGTTTGACCCTCGGCGAGTCCCGGCATAAACTTAATTGTCTTGGAACCCGCACGAATTTAATCGAAAGATAAAAATAGGAGGAGTTGAAAGAAAATTATCCACTTCCCTCCATTACAAAGCGGGAGACAAAATGAGATCTGGTAGACAAATTTCCACAGGGTTAGTAGTTTAGGGATCCATAGCGGACAGACACCGTGACACGTAATTTATATATATTAAGATAGATATATAGATATATCTCTAATGACAGGCAAAGAAATGTACTCAGATGGTAGAAATTACCCTTCAGTCTTCATTTACCGAATTCAATATTCGCACCTATTGCACCATGTCGCGTTATAACCCTTACTCCTGGTTGGAGCTGTTCCAACAACCTTGCCACTCGGCTGTGACTCACAATATGTCCGTCGCATACAATACAACGGCTACAATATGTAATTGTCGCACTGTTAATTATGTCTTTTTAACAGTTCATCTTAATTGTGCCACATTCTATAATAAAATAGGGTACACTATTGACAACCTGATTTACACAGTTGGTAGTGACTCTGCCTTCTGCGCCGAGGATCCCACGTTTGAATACTGATAGGGAGCTTTGTGTGTTGAGCATGAATACTTGAGCAAATCTCAATCTTGAGCAGTAATTGTTATAGGTATGTGAGAACCATGTAATAACGGATAATCAGACTTTAGCAGCAGGTAAACGCGATAAAATCCTTAGAATAAGTTTTATTTCAATCGTGAGATGGTTTTAAAGTCAAAATAATTAAGCACAATTATCTCCACTTCAAAACCACTACAATAATTAACTGAGTCATTATTATTTACAACACTCAATAAATTCAGTACATTATCAACATCTCATCTTGGGTGGTACTGAGATCAAACGCGAACGCAAGGACTGTGACGAGGGGCCAGTGGGATCCATATACCACCGATATGACACCACTCAATGATGGTGTTAAATGGACCCTACCATGGGATCTCATCGAAACATGGGAAATTAGTCAATCATTTGCATAAACAAAGAGACGCATGCTCGATTCCTAGCTCTACATGCGATCGTCGATATTCATGCTGAAAAAAAAAAATACTTATTTTTTTCATAGAAAGCTAGATTAACTTTGACTAAAACAATCTCAATCAGTCTTTAATATATATTTCGCTATGGTGTGATTCCCCGTCGTATTAAAGGCAGGACTGTACCATGGGGACATGATGATTCCAGCCCTTTTTAATGTCCCACTGCTGGGCACGGGCCTCCCCTCAATGCGAGGGGGATTAGGCCATAGTCCACCACGCTAGCCCAGTGCGGATTGGCGGACTTCACACATCTTTCGAGGCGTTCTCTCAGACATGCAGGTTTCCTCACGATGTTTTCCTTCACCGTTTAGCAAGTGATAATCATGATTGAAAATGAGATTCGCACATAAAATGCCAGAGGTGCGAGCCGGGGTTTGAACCTGCAATCCTCGTTACCGAGGCAAGCGTTCTACCAACTTGGCTATCACTGCTTACCTTGAATTGAGTCAAAGTCAAAGTCAAAGTCTAATCATTTATTTCGTATAGGCCTACGGGGGCACTTACAAATTGTCATTACATGAAACTAGTAATACTTATCTAAAGCTTCTCGATACCCAATTTTGAGGCCAACCCTCGTTTCTTAACATGCCAACAATATGTGTAACTGTGTAAATTTGTCTACCAGATCTTGATTGTCTCCCGCTTTGCAATGGAGGGAAGTGGATAATATTCTTCCAACTCCTATTTTTATCTTTCGATTAAATTCCTGCGGGTTCCAAGACAATTAACTTTATCCCGGGACCCGCCGAGGGTCAAATCTCGGTGTCATCATTGAACACCACCGTAGATCCTTGCTTACAGGAGTAGCAGTGGCGGGAGTGTGTGGCGGGCTTAGTCCCATAAAAAAAAATGCCAACAATATATATTCCATAGTTATTTCATGCAGATCTCTTCGAAGATTCTTTAACATATCTCCGAGCTATCTAGCTCAATTAATTATCAATATATCAACGAATAATTCTCACCCACAACGAAATCATAGTAGGAACTTGGACATGATCCAAAAAGGCCAAACAATTCTTAAAGGGAACTCTAATAATAACTATGAATTGTGTTTTGAGCGCCCAATTAAACGGTCGGTGGCGATCCCAACATATTCATTTACACCACCAACGCCCACAGCAATAACTTATAAAAGAAATTTTAATTAGATCTCACTAAGTGTCCCTTATTTGTGGTCTTTACTAAGAATATGCGCTTGAGTGTTGTACGATTTCTATTTTCTAAGAATCACCACGTACAAGATACTTAAATTCATGAAATATTATGTCCTGTAACAAATTATTTTGACTTATTTGCCCCAAGGTGATGCTTAAAATGATCTAACATGTTCTTAAGTTTCCTATACTAGCAGGGTTGTTTTAAATCGTTCGGAATTGCCATCGGAAATAGATTCGACGGATGGATTTCCACGTTAACTATAAGTATATGTTCTCTGTAAATGCACTCAATCCATCTACGATCGAAATTTTTCAGACTGTCTTCCGACCGTTACTTAACATAGGCTTTTTAACAGTTCGTCCGGGATGACATTAACATCGAAAAGATTTTGAATCCGATGCCGATATGGAGTTCAAATTACTTAATATTAAGGTGGAAGCGCTATGTCAGGGCGCGAATATTTTTTATGGTTTTATTTTTTTACAAAAAAAAGTACTTATGTCCTTTTTATAATATTAGGTGATTATAAATGTGAAAGTTTGGATGGATGGATGTTTGTTACTCAATCACGCCAGAACGGCCGAACGGATCTGGATGAAATTTGGCACAGAGATAGATTATAGTCTGGAATAGCACATAGGCCACTTTTTATCCCGGTAAAAAGGACATACTTTTTAAACGCGGGTAACACCGCGGGCGCCTAGTCTAATATAATAAAACAATAATTTAAGCTCCAATTTAGTTATACTGAATTATACCTCCGATAAGTAGGTAAGTACTCCAAATTCAAAAGAAACCTAACCAAAATTACCATAGTGTTTGCAGTCGCAAATTGAATGCACAAACGCATCCCATAAAGCCGCGTCCACAAGCACCATAAAGTAGAGTTCACAGCACGCACCGTGCCTATCTCGCGTCTTAATTTGTACTGCCAGCGAGCAAAACAATATAAATAATAATAAAAACAATGAATATGTTCGTAAAAAGAAAACTACGATGTGGGACCCGGCCGATGTAGAGTTAGGAGAACAGATAGAAAAGCTTCAATTTGTAATGTATATTAACACCGCTACGCGTTACAACATATTAGTTAGATGGTCCATACAGATTCCGTTGGATCCCAATCCGATCGCTTCAAGAGTACAGTAATAGTTGTAAAAATGATCTAATTTGACAATTGTAAGTGCCTGCATAGTGTATAGTGATTTGGACTTACAAAAATCAACATTATGAAAAAAAAATGATCTACTGATACTTAAAATCATAATACCGCTCTATTCGGTTCTGTAGGTGCGCAAACGCACGCAGCGGCGAGTTTGACGTTTAACAGAAAAATCTAAAATCATAAAGCACTAACACGGAGTGGTGGAGTGGTATCATATCGGGTTGCGATTGCCGGCTGAATGCTAATTCATCTTCTATCCCACTCTTATCTACCTGCTGATCTGTACCTCTAACTCCTGTCCCTGTCTCGCACACCTGTCGAAGCGAACATTGAAATATGGCCTTTATTGCTATTAAAATTATTATGTTCATGTCGTAAATTATGGATGATTAATTTAAATATTGAAATAACCAACCAAGGCGGGATTTTATCAGATAAAATGGTGATATGGCATAAAGTTGTCAACAGTTTTGGCAAGGCCAGTTTTTATGAGGATAAAATGTCCAAAAAGACTATCAGTTGTAAATATTAGCTGCATACAAGTTAATGATCATTATAGTTTATTCACGTAGTATCGTTCGGTGTAAATTAAGCTCATAAACCAGAAAACCAGCAACTAAAAGCTGTCAGGAAGAAGTAGAGCCCTACACCATTTTTCAATACCTAGATTCAATCAGTTACACAGAGATCCTTGTATTAAAAAACAAACTTGGTTAAAATTGACAATTTACACTCGTTTTTTGGGGTAAAACAACGGAATCTCGGAACCAAACGGTATTTTTATCTTTTTACTAATTTCGATACCATTCAATTGGATTACTCTTTATTTTTATTTTTTTTAACCAATCATAATGACATTGGATGATAACGTAGGATCCAGCGAAACTGCAAAAAATACAATTTGAACAAAGACATCCTTGTTAACACTAACAACATCTTAAGGATACCCAATCAAACGACCTTAGTCCATCTCCCTGCAAAATAACACGACAAGTGTGGTCAGTTGAAGGCCTAATAACAAGGCAAATTGCTCTGGATTTCGGTCCAAATTACCTTCCGTATTGAAAACAAGTTTATAGCCAATAGGAGTTCCAAAAGAACCCCAATCAGTTGATACAACACAGTGACTCCTAGCTTTCCTCGGTTCCCCACAAACCTGTCGCGAATTATCCGCCGCGGCATCTTCGCTGTCATATAGAGTTATTAAATGGGCAGTGGTATATTGGTATTCGCTTACATGAACAAATAAATAGCGAGGAGAATCTTGAGATATTAATTTTGTAACGACGGGTCTTGTTTTCACAGTAGGTTTGCACCACACAAAGATAACCTTCCCTTATCATAATTGAAATTAACTTAGACATGTTCACATGTCACAAATTCCAAATAGTCACAATGGGCATTGTCTAAAAATTTTTACCCCCAGATTTTATATTTTTTTTTAGGAAATATAGTGTATTTTAAGGAACTAATTTAAATATGTTTGTATTCTATTGCCTATTTTTTTTAATATTTAGATTTTAAATTTTGAAGGTGATGACGTCATCGTCGGCGACAAAAAGTTATTCGTTTGCTTACTAAAAATGAAAAAAAAACTCATATCCGTCAATCGTCTGTCAATTGTCAAAATTCTTTCTTACCCTTAGCTTTTACCTTGGTATTTTTATAATCACCACGTGATAAGTGCTCTATCGATCTTTATTACTCTTAATACATAATACCTGCGCTAAAGCCTAATAAAAAAATATGGCCGGCTCTTCTAATTTAACAGAAACGAACAGAGAAAGGTTATGTTTTTGTTTTGACATTGACACTTGCGCTGAACAGACTACTTTTTTTTTATTTAATGCAATGCAATGGCATTATAATCCAAGTGATGACGTCACTGAAGGTGAAATAAAGGTCAAACATATTTTTCCATAAATCTTAGAAATGTGAAAGTATTTTTAAATTTTAACTACATATACGACATTAGTAACCCTATTCCTCGAAATGGTTTTTCAATCACAACGGTTTTAAAAAAATGGACAATCCCCATTGTTAGTCAAGCTCACATGACCATCGAGAACCATGATTGATTACATGATGACCGATTACGACATCGAAAATTTATACTTTTAGCTCCTAATTCGCCAGAATTCTTTTATCTTGAAACAAAACTAATTTTAAGGATTTTATCGCGGTTTATTTTTTGATTTTACGTTCCCGACGTTTCGGCTGCATTACAGCGACCATGGTCACGGCAGGATTGAGGTGGTTGACGTCCTGGTGTCATAGTTTGAGACGGGGTACCTTCATATTAAATTGTTGCTTGTGGTTCATATTAAATGGTGGCTTCTTTTATCTTTCGAACATCATCACAAAGGAAGCTGAGAAAGGCCTACAAGATCGGATACAGAAGACAAAATATTCCACGTGTTATCGTATGTAATTAGAATATCACATGTGCCCTGAATACCAACTAAACTCTGATACCAACACGACATACAATCTTACAGGTACACTCCTCCCGACTAAAATGGCCACAGAGCACATAGCATTGATGTAAAAATATAAAACAATTCCCTTGTTTAATATTCACGGGGTGATTGTGCGTTGTACGGTCGCCTTTCATCTTGGAGATATACATCGAGAGTCGGTTGCGCGTGCGCATAGAAAATAACTAGATATGGGAAGAGTTAGATTAGCCATGGTTGCTGTAAAGCAGCCGAAACGTCGGGAACGTAAAAACGAAAAATAAACGCGATAAAATCCTTAAAAAATAGTTTTATTTCAATGTGTAGTATTCGCGTAAATATAAGAAATCAATAAGAGTTAGATTAGCTTGATTTAATGAAAGGTATCTGCTTCTATGGGGTTATATTTGCGGTTATAAACTTATAACAAGAACAAAAATTTCCGTGATACGCATTGTTAACTAACAATGCGTATCACGGAAATTTTTGTTCTTAAGCTATAAACTATAACCATGTCTAGAATTTATTTAGTAACAGAGTTAGAGTTATCTTCCTAAATGAGTTTTCCTTAAAGATATTGCTGGAAGTTTCATTCCGTTGCTCTACTCTAAAGCAAATCCTGCCTACGCTCACAAGATCAATAATAACACAATGTACCAGAGACACAAAAATTTTGTTATTTTAAAGATCAAACTATACCCTTTTTAATGTGTCGATCATAAAAATCTTTCTCACGTAATTCCAAAATAACATTTCAACAAACCATGTCATAACATATCAAAAAGAGGTGTAAAAACACATCTAAATAAACAATACGATCAGCAGGTTAGTGCCGCGCACACGTGTCGGATGGGCACCGAAAACTCATAACTCGTTTATTTATGTCTTACTTACCCGAGCGCTCCCGAATCGGATTAAGTTACATAAAGTCATTGTTTATGCGTCGGCTTCGATACGTTCTGATGTATCGGTTACTTTGGTTACCGGGATGCGTGAGTCAGAGACCGAGGGAAAATAAAAAGGCCTGCCTGGGTTCCTTGCACCTACTGCTTCTGTACGTATACAGGGTGTTAGTGGCCTCGTAACGAAAACTGATGCCATGGAGTCAAGTCATGATAATGTATATCCAAGAGCTGGAATTTTCTGTCTATTATTATAAGCATTTTTTCATTATTTTTGAATTGATGAAGTCTATCTCAGCGTGATTTTGAATATAAAAACCAATATTACTAATTTAGATCTAAAAGTGCAATGTAAATTAAAACTCGATACGCTCGAGTGCGCTCGCCACTAGCACGAGTCGGGTATCGCGCAAAGCGTTGTGTTGTGATCGCGTGGATTAATATACATTGCGCGCTCAAAAATGACAACATTTTAAACCCATGACTTTTGACATCAATTATTTTTATAATTTTATTATAGGCATTAAGTGTAGCATTTCCCCAAAGTTTTCAATACCCTTACAGCCTGTATTTTAGTTAGATGAAGATCATATCCAGAGTTCAAAGTTGAGTAACTACATAGTTGTACTTAATATTGTCGCGGCCATATTTCAAGGGCATAATGCACGTCAAGTGCGAGATTATTCATAACCTAACTGTATAGTTTACGTATTCAGACACATTGTTTGGCAAATGGAACAGCGCCTCTAGCGGATAGTATTTAAAACACTCAATTCTCCATACAATGTATCTTAATACGGAGACTATGACGTAAACGGTAAGCTTACGAATAATCTCGCACTGATTGCCTAGCGATTATTTGTCTCCTGAAATTAATTTAAAAATTTCCTCGTCTCTTAGAACTAAATGAACTGAAATGGATCGCGCTGAATCGCACACGAATTTCAGGTAACAGAGTCTTCAGTCGAGAATCAAACTTACGCTGATGTGTTTCTAATGGGATTAGTCTTACAACTTGATAAGTACAGGACACCAAACCCAAAAGGAGGTACTATTCTATACTACTCACAAATGCTAAGGAGAACACATTCTAAGAAATTTTACAGACACCGCGTCTAGCGCAGCCAAACATTTTTAAACTCTGACGTAATCAAATATAATCCGCCGCACTAATTACAACATTCCCATGGTAATATAAACACAAATAAGTTATTACGTATGCCACGAACCCATAACTTAACGGAAACAGGCCGAGACCGTGCTCTAAGGGGCTACCGAGACAATAATTGTACCATAAATGACCATAACTTCTTTGAAAAGATAAAGTTTTTGGGCCAATTATGGGCCGGGAGCGGTGTTTCCAAAAATCCTCTATATACATTTTTTTTATCTGTCATCAGACAATATAGGTACTTACGTGCCTGATATTATCTTTTTAATTTAGACAGTTATGTTGCGGTCGTATGAAAAATAAGTCAATCGAAATTAATCTTTAAGTTGTGCAGTCAATGTTCAAGTTCCGACGGTTTTTTGTTTGAGAACTGTTTTCAAAAGGTTGGTTTTAACTAAAATTGTTAGTCACGAATGAGATGGCCAGTGTGTGTTACTGTTTACGAGGCGATATTAAAAGTTGACACGCCATTTTGGTTTCAATAGAGTTCTTTTTATGTGCGACTACTGCGTTTTGATGGTACTTGGTACTTTAACAAAAACATAAAAACTTTTGTAGAATACAGCTGTCCCGGCAAACTTCGTACCGCCTCAGAATCAATTATATGAATAAATTAAATATCTTTATTGATTTCTTATATTTACGCGAATACTACACATTGTCATGAAACTAATTTTAAGGATTTTATCGCGTTTTTATTTTGATTTTTCGTTCCCGACGTTCCAAGACCAAGAGTACCATTGCAAGACCTCAAGACACTGTGAGCACTTTCTGCGTAGATCGGGCCACAAGTAATAATCAAATATGAGGGTACCCCGTCTCAAACTATGACACCAGGACGTCAACCACCTCAGTCCTCCCGTGACCATGGTGGCTGTAAAGCAGCCGAAACGTCGGGAACGAAAATCAAAATAAAAACGCGATAAAATCCTTAAAATTAGTTTCATTTCAATTAAATATCTTTATTATTTTTTAGTGTCTTTTTCTCAAGTTTTATTAGTTATTCTGCTATTCGGGGAGGAGACAATTTAAAACAATCGAAGATCATAAAAATCGGCCCAGCCGTTCGTGAGTTATAAAGGGTGTAACTAACACGACTTTGTTTTATATACGTTTATAAAAGATTTACTTGTTTGATTCGTTTGCTGTGAAGCCCTGGGCTCTTGAGGAGCTTGGATATGAAACAGATATTTTTCTCAATCTAATTAAGACCTAAGGAGACCGATGATGGGCCGGCGATCTTTTTTCCAGTGCATTATCTTAGCCACCCAAAGGGGGAATGTCCACCCAAATGGGATTTGTACCCTAACATGTGACGGGGCGTGCCGGTGGCAGACTGAAAAATTTTTTTTTATTTAGAATAGTTTTCTGTTTTTTTATTTAGTATAATGATTTTCGTAGATATTATTAAAGTGTATAGATATCCGAATTACAAGAAATTTATATTGTGAATAGGTATAGGAAATTGCTACACAATGAGCCACATTAGGAACTAATTGCAAAAATAACCTTGATTACACTATAATTAAAAAGTTTCGAATAACGGCGGAAGAAACGTGCCATCAAAAAAAATGCTGGTATTTTTAAATAAAAGAATTTTGTCCTCAACATTTCAGCTTTAAAATCTTACAATACCCTACACAATTTTCTTAGAGGCATTCAACATTGAAACACCAATTAAAAGAATTACTTGACCAAAACCAAAAAGTATGAGTGACCTTTAAAAACTTGTTTGTCCATTTCGATCAAAGGCAAATTATGAAACATTTTAAAAAAAAAAACAAAAAAAACGTTCGCATTCTTATTCCTTCCACTCGAGTTGAATTTTTCTAAAGAGTGGATTTCACAACCCTTCCTGTTTAAAGGAAAATGTAGAGCCAAAACAATACATGAGTTTTTTTTCTCGAAGTCTCGTTGCTTAGGCTAGGAGCTGGGTATGAAAATTCAAATTTTAAGTCCCTATGTACTATATTCTTATAGAAGGCAGCTATATCGCACTGGTGGCATAATTTCCCACCCGATATAAACAATAAAACGGGCCAAGTGCCACATATATATTCATAGTTGATTATACATAAAATGTTTAAGTTTTCAACGACACAGAATTTGAATCTTGAACTTGTACAGGACCAATGAAGCAGTACAGTACGTCAAGTACGAGATTATTCGTAAGCAAACTGTATACTTTATTAAATTTACAATCCTCCATACAATGTGTCTAAATACTAGAGACCATGAAGTATGCGGTTAGCTTACGCATAATCTCACACTTGAAGTCCTGATATTTTCGGGCTAGAGCGCCTTTAGCGCTCGCTCTCTCGTCCGGTGAAGTTGTAAAGGACATCTGAAGTTGTAAAGGACATCTGAAGTTGTAAAGGACATCTGAAGTTGTAAAGGACATCTGAAGTTGTAAAGGACATCTGAAGTTGTAAAGGACATCTGAAACCAACGGCACTTACAATTTCGAAAAAAAAATGTTCACATATATTTATCAGTGCTTTGCTACATTGCTCGCTCATCTGTGTTGTGCTACAACACAGATGAGCGCAGTGGTAGTGACTCTGCTTTCTGCGCCGAGGGTCCCGGGTTCGAATCCTGGTAGGGACACAAGCTTTGTGTCATGAGCACGAATGTTTGTACCCGAGTCATGGATGTTTAATATGTATATAAGTATTCTATACTGAGTTCGCCCTCAGTCCATTGTACGGTACCCATAACACAAGCGTTAAGTTTAAAGTGGGACCGTATAGTTGGTGTGTTCGTATGGCGATATTTATTTATTTATTTATTTTAATTTAAAATGTAACGTATGACTGAGCCGAGACTCAGGTATCTGTGCTGTGATACAATGTTTAAATGTGTATTTATTTATGTGTCAAATCATGTGTTGAAGTGATTTATTTCGCGTCCCGCCTCCCGCACCATGGCCGCCACGGTACATCGTGTGTTAATTGTTTGTTGTTCATTATTTTCGCCTTCAATTGCCCTTTTGTGCGCGCCATTCTTCGCCACGCCGCATTATTCCGAAGGCTTTCTTCCAAAGAACGATTCCGTTCATTTTTCAGTTCTTTTCAATGGTGCCGAATTGTTTTTCCTGCGTCATCATTAACTTGGTGCAAAAACTGAAATTATTTTTTTTCGGGTGTGTTCGGTGGGCGGACGGTGGGTTGTTTTTTTTTCAAGACAATGTGGTGACGATGTCAATAAATAAATGAAGACTGTTTTCAATTTAACTTGTGATCGAAACTTCTTTACTGAATAAACAGTTCACGTTAACGATGACAGTAACAAGTTTCCTGTGAAGTCCCATCATTTGCTTAAATATGTTAAAGTAAATTTAGAAAACAGAATACCTAGTGTTGCTCTATAAAATAAATATCACAAGACAATGGACACAAGAGCAGTGATAGCCAAGTTGGTAGAACGCTTGCCTCGGTAACGAGGATCGCAGGTTCAAGCCCCGGCTCGCACCTCTGGGATTTCATTTCATGTGTGAATCTCATTTACAACCACGATTATCACTTGCTAAACGGTGAAGGAAAACATCGTGAGGAAACCTGCATATCTGAGAGAACCCCTTGAAAGATGTGTGAAGTCCACCAACCCGCACTGGGCCAGCGTGGTGGACTATGGCCTTATCCCCCTCGAATTGAGGGGAGGCCCGTGCCCAGCAGTGTGACATTAATAAGGGCTGGTATTATTAATAGACACAGATGCAGTGAGTCGAGTAGCCTATTCTCAAACTTTAGACCACTAGATCAAACTAGCTGGTCGTATCTTTTTTTAATCATCCAGGCATCAGTAAGTAAGATACAAGCGTTGTTTAGTGTGGGACCGAATAGTTGGTATATTCGTCTGGCGATATTATTATTATTACTAATTACATTTAAAATCTATTCTAATAACGACATTCTCATCTGTCTACGTGTATCGAATGCAAAAAAATAATTAAAACCGATTGAAAAGCAGCCATTTCACGGTATTATTGTTTGAAAGCGGGCACGTTAAGAAGGTCCCGCGGGGACAGCGTTTGGCATTTAGAAAAAAAAATGAGAAAAATAAAACGACGAGGGCTAATCTAAATTAGTACGGTGCGCGTAATAAGTCATTGTTTTGCGTCAGATGATTAGTCAAAATATTTTGCGACGAGTTTGAGAATGTGACGTAATACATACTTAGTTTTTTTTTATATAAATAAGCAGTGGGAACACAGTTCTATAAAATATTACCGATTGACATGAGGACTTGAGAGCCAAGGTCCGTAGGATTTGAGTTCTATCTGAACTAACTTTATGCAAGATTTCTAATGATTGATTGATTTTAAATACTTACTACTAAATTATAAAATAACAAAGATACATTTTTAAATACAATTTTATTTCACAATGTAATAAAACTAATTTTACGGATTTTATCGCGTTGATTTTATGTTTTTACGTTCCCGACGTTTCGGCTGCTTTACAACAACCATGGTCACGGGAGGACTGAGGTGTTTGACGTCCTAGTGTCATAGTTTGAACTGGGGTAAATGGCACCGTAACAACATAAAATAAGCGAGAAAAATCCGTAAAATTAATTTTTTTTTTAAAAGTGTGGTATTCGCGTTAATTTAAGAAATCAATATTTAATTTCATAAATTTAGTACGTTCATAAAAAAACAATAGATTTCTGCTATCGCTACTAGAATTGGAACCAATAGTAGGTATTTACTTGTTGGTTTTTTTTTTCGTAATTAGTATTAACGCAAGGAGTCCATTAAGATTACTTTTTAAAATTCCACCCACCAACGGCATTAAGCCAATAGTCTTTGGAGGGGTAGACCTGAGTCAGCACTTTCTGATTTTAACGTTTGATTTTAATAGAATTTTCATATTCCAAACCTCAGGAACGTGTAGTGATCCTGATTTCTGTATAGAGGGTCCCGGGTCAAATCTTTGAAGGGACAAACTTTGTGTGATGAGAACGAATCTTTGTACCCGAGTCATGGATGGTAAATATCTATATAAGTATTATATACCGAGTTCGCCCCCAGTCTATTTTACGGTGTCCATAAAACACACATTGATTTGTGTGGAACTGTAAAGTCGGTGTGTTAGTCTGGCGATATTAGTGATTTCTTATATTTAAATTTAACAAACATTTTTTTTCGGATTTTATTGCGTTAATTTATTTTTTTACGTTCCCGACGTTTCGGCTGCTTTACAACAACCACGGTCACGGGAGGACTGAGGTGGTTGACATACTTGTGTTATAGTTGGAACTGGGGTACCCTCATATTCATCGGGGCAGCCGAAACGTCGGGAACGTAAAAACATAAAATAAACGCGATAAAATCCGAAAAAATATTTTTATTCAATTATATTATTATTTATCACTTTTTTTAAAAAATAAATACGTAAGTACCTATCTCTGACTAAGTATTTCTTTATTTGCAGAAGCACAACGATCTGAACAATATCCGTCAAGAAATCAAAACATTCTCAAGAGTGCTCTCGATCGAGTCGATGAATCGTGACTTCGAGTGGAGCTCAAGCATCATCGAGCCCGCTCTGTCCTCGGGGACAATCTGTCGGAAAATGACGAGTGAAAAACAAACCTTTGTCACGAATCAAGATCGAACAGGGTCTCATTACGTGTCGCTTTTAATTATTAAAGATGTCAATAGAAACTGCACAGAGAATGACGATTATTAAACATGTCAATAGAAACTGGACTGAATTGACGTTATTTCGTCTTTTTTAATAACATACACACGTATCCTCAAGCTTGTATTGGGGTAGGTCAAGAAAACTAATTACCATTTGCTATGATCCTGTCATATCAGTCACCTTTCATCTACATTGATACATATTTTCATGTACTTGCATTGGTTAAGGGTGGTAAAAACTTCATATATCTGCAAGAAGTGGTCTTCTTTATTATTGTATGGTAATAAATCCCAACATAATAGGAGTCACGCTAGATTACAGGATTTTAATTGTAATTGTTCATAGAATTTCGTATATTGAATTTGGACTCAATAGAAATAGCAACAGTATTGCGATCCCGACACCGAATTCAAGAGTTACGAGTGCCAATTGGAAAATTCTACAAATCAACTGTTTGAAAATCCCAGAGACCAACAGTAACAACCCTTCCGAGGTCTCGAGTGCCCTCCGCGGACCCTACAGAGATGTCCCGGCTGTTCGAGTGGGGGCGCTGCGATTGTTTTGTCTCTACTATTGGCGTTTTAGAGAAAATAATTTAATTAATTAGTGACAATATTATTTTCTCATCTTACTGCACAATTTGGTCTAGAAGCTTAATTTATTCGGTTTTTTCACTAATAGACAATTTCAGACAATGTACTTTTAAGATTAGATAAATTTTATTGATTTCTTGCCATGGTTTCGCCCCTGATTATCTAACTATCTAACTGAGAAACATACCAACATGTTCAGGAATTCTGAGATTCAGGACCCTGCATCTTCTTTTTTTTAGGGTAACTATAATAAAAAAATACACGTACTTCGAGAAAATTTATATAATATTTATATTGGCAAAGGCAGACCAATATTCCATCAAAATATCGAGGGAACATCTTATCAACGCTCAACTGCAAACACAACTCCTCCATTACTCAATCACATTCAAATATCTCTTATTCGGAAGCCAATCATTGAAAAACGTCATTAGTAATCTCAATCATTTGTTTCTCCATTAACTGCAGAACAAACAAACAAACAGGACCCAAATCACAGCCAATTTCGCGCGGTGCCGATCGGTGGCTTCTGCCAAAATCAATTAGCCCCTTGTAATCACGAAATCAAAGCTATATATACATCCAGGAAAGTAGAATACAGCCTCTATTACAACTTCATAAAGATCAGTTCCCATTCAGCGGCCACCAATTAAGTTTGCCACACATAATCGTAGGATGTTCGGAATCAGACGTCTTGGATTACCGAAAATTACAACCAAACGAAAATACCAACATACAATCATTGCGAGAGCTTTTTTTTTTCTTAGTTTTCGATATGAAAAAAAAAGACCGCGAATAACTTATGCGATGCAATGACCGCGGGCGGCGACATCAAAAGGGTAACTGGCGAGATCCGGTGTCTCATTCTTATGGGGGGAGTAGAGAGGGATGGATTGATCGTGTGGAGGATAAAAAATGCCCTTTAGTCGGTATGAAGCGGTGCCGACGTGTTTGTGAGTGCGTGTTGCTGTGTCAAATCAACGCATGCGACATTAATCGCGATGCTTGTACACAATTGCAAATTTCTTTGTTTGCTTATCGTGTGTCCGGACGGGCAATATTTACCTAAGGACGGCTTCCTTTCTTATAATATTACCATGGATCAGAATAAGATACAGGTGTACTAAAATATTTCAAATAAAATAGATTTTTTGACGAATGTAGACAAATACCCTGAAATAGGTAAGTTCTTCTTTTTTTTTTACGAAATGAAATAAAATGGATATGAAAATGGCCTCACCCACAACTTAGCGGGTATTTTGCCAATGTCAAGTAATTAATAGCAATGAAACATTCAATAAATACACATTATAAATAAAATAATGGATGTGACATGATGATATGAAAATGGCGTCTCCCCAGGTAAGTTAATATATGATGGTAATGAATGCATTTTTGCCAATCTTGACTTGATTTGACAGGAAGGGCCATAGAAGAAGAAAGAAAATTTATGTCTAGAAAAAGTCGTTAAAAGTTATTGCGTATGACGCATCGGTTTGGCCTGCCATTTGATACTTTATATTAGATACATAATTGAACGTCTGTCCATACCCTTGATTTTTTAAATATTTTTACAACTTGCGCTTTTGATAATATAAGTACCGGCACATTTGTTTCGAATGCCAAGCAATTACCGCTTCATTTGGATCATGACCGGCCTGGCATCTGGCATGGTACTGGCATGGCAGCCACTGGCATCGTTTGCAAAAGCAATAATTTAAAGAGGAAATTTAGAAAGTGAACATCAAAGATTGATATAGGACTATTTATTTGCTCTGCCTGGTCTCCGTTGCGGTAAGTCTACATTAATCTATCAAATATCAGCCATATTATAGAGAAAACATATACTTAGTAGACTGATAAACCTAAAGACAACCAAAGACTTTTCTAAAATTAAAATTCTTAGTTTTAGTTTGAAGAGCAATGTTTCAAAGAAAACAAATTAAACTATTGTAAAAAGTGTTGTAAATCCTGCCGGCTACCAAAGGGCAGAACATCAATGATAAAGTAAGCGAATTCCTTCACGACTTATCCCTTTGAATATAAAAAGGTTTTACAGGGAAACTTTTAATCAGGACTCATCTGAACTACTTGTTGTTCACGATTACACTTCACTCGATAATGCGAATACTTCTACGAATAGAAAATGTATTTAAGAGGGCTATCTAATGCTGCGGAATGCTATTTTGATATCATAATCAGCGTTTCATGTTTCGTTTGACTTTTCGATTTTTCATAGACAATCTTTTTCTTCACAAAAAACAAATATGGCATCACCGTCTCTTATATTTTGCCAGTGCCAAGTATAAGGTATAGCAGTTTCGAATCAATGCTTCCAGCGTTTTCAGGCTTTTGGACTAAATACTCCTCCAAATAAGTAATATGAGTACAAGTAAGTACTCCTCCAAGTAACTATATAACAGTAATATGAAATACTTTACAGACCAAAAAATACGACATACTGAAGACAGTATCAGTTTATAGACACACAAACGGTCACGGATCATCAGTGCGAATCCTCGTCATGTTCTATGTATTTAGCAAGCTGCGGATAGTTTGTGCGAAGGATTCATCTATACATCTATACAGATAAATAAAATTGGAGTGTATGTTTGTAATATTAAAATAACCGCTTTTTACTAAGTGCATTTGGATGTATACACGGTACATATACCAAAACAACATTTTTTTTAAAATTTTGTCTGTCTCTCTGTCTGTTGTTCCGGCTAATCTATGAAATGGCTGGACCGATTTTGACGGGGCTTTCACTGGCAGATAGCTGATGTAACAAGGCAAACTTAGGCTACTTTTATTTTAGACTAGCTGTTACCCGCGACTTCGTCCGCTTTTTGTTAAATACCACGCGTCATGACAGTTGCTGAAGTTTCAAGAACCTTCGTAAGTCCAAAGTGTTGGCGATGAGTTGCATCTCATGGAGAAGGGAAAGCCTTTGCCCCAAAATTTTGAGATTTCAAGAGGTTAAAAGTCTTTTGAGTGAAAACTCTTCGAGAGACATCATAGTTAAGGCCAGGGACATTGGGTTTAAAAATGAAAGCATAAATCACGATCTTCGGCCCTAATTAATTCCTCCAGGCTTCGTTAGGGGGGTGTGCTATGGGGTTGAATTATTCGAAAAAGTTTTACCTCTTTGTGTCGTTTCATTATCTTAGCGTAGTCACCTGCGCTTGGACGGCCACGGTTACATTTGAGAGTTAATGGTTTGGAGTTTTGCAGGGTTTTATTTCTACTGTTTTATGAGAGGTTTAATTTTATTGAATCACAATCAGAATATTTTTTATCAATGTATACCATAAAGTACAGTGCTTATGAATCGTAAAAAAAGTTACAAAATGCTAAGCTACAACATTACCACCCGTTCGGAATGCCGTTTCTATAGTGATTGAGATAATAGGTATGGTTTTGAGAAGTCTGATCAGTATAATGAATTTCTATTACTGCTAATTTGACTTCGTTTATGCTTTTATAAGTATGCATTTGAGCTGTTTAGTCATATCCCTAGAACTTTTTCCTAGTTTTATAAGGTAGTCGGTTTTCAGTCTACAAGGCTAGGAGTTTTACAGGGAGGCACTACCGTGTGCCCTCAGAGACACCACTTGTAGAGCTTCCGGCAACCTATTCCACCTAACGATTTCATTTTCATTCCTATAAAAATGGTATAAAACGTCCCATGTATAAGATAATTTAATTTAGATTAAGAGATTGAAGCCATCTATGACTCCTATATCGTCCTATATTTACATGATGCTATATATGATGATAAAATATCTTTCGTAGATAAATAGTACAGCCATCAGAATGATAAGGACCCATTTTTTTATGCCTGTATTATGTAGTGAAAATTGCAAGGGATTTTGAAAATGAAGTTTAAATGTTAGTTACAAAGATAGCTTATGTTAACTGTAGCAATGACTCGGCAGTGCTGGTGCGTCAATATTATATTTTTTTTTATAACAAAAAAGGTTCTTAATTTAATTGAACTATTGATTGACTGTAAGTACAAGAAATGCTTGGTAAATTACTCTACCTACAAATTATATTAGAATTTTTTTTATTACATTAAAAATGTTGTTTGTGTCGGTCTTAAACTGGATTACTGATAAGGTGTTCAGTTCGATTCTTAGTTCAGGCAGAGCTGTTTGACTATTCGGCTAGCAAAATCCAGGAAGCTCAAAGATTGGGGATTATCCCGGTAAATGATAGTAGAGAATAAAGAACCCTTTATATCATGGATCATAAAATACCTTCAGCAAAATGAGGGTAAGCAACCAATGCGATGGTTAATCGATCATCATCATCATTATTTAATTTTAATGCGATTATACTAAGGAAGTAGAGCATCTCTCCCACACTGCCAATGTCCAAATAGTCGCCGTAATACAGTTGCCTCCTACCGTCCGAATGATTGAAATCAATTTCAAAGCAATGCTCATCGATTCTTTATCTATTGTCCACGATATCATTACTGTCTGTACCTACACCATACATCACAAAGCATAATCAACTTAATAACAACGGCGATTGAGATTAGATTTCTGTGAGATAAGATTCAGGAGACATTGATCAACAAACTTGTATTTGCGTTTCTTGAATTCAAGTTGTTGTAATTTCAATCCTTATCATGTAGCAGTAAGATAGAGATTGGGTTTGTTTTGTTATGGGCTTGGTAAAAGTAAATTTGTCAATCCACAGATGGTTTTCTATTAAAAGTTTGGCCACAAAAAGCTCAATGAATCGTGGTTTCGTAGAGTGGTTCCCATAGTTGCTCTATCTTCAAACTGTGAGATTTGGATTATGTTTTTTTGGGGTGCGATGATCCGAATTCGATTTATAGAAATTAAATAAGTGTGGCAAGTACAAATGGTAAAAAGCATTGTAAAAAGTGGTGGCGCTGTAGATCAAAGATATTGGAGCATTGCATTTGTAGTATAATAAAAATAAAACATGGGAGTTTTGTATGACTGACGGCTATTATTGGACTGTAGTATCTGTCAACTAAGTTGGAAGTGCTAGGTCAGGGCGCGAAATTCAAAATTTCATTAATTTTTTTTATGTTTTCGAAATTTTTAACCACGTATGGGTGGTATATTTTTTTGTTTGCGACTACGGCATATTGTATTGCGTTCATTTATTTTTCAAATTTGCTTTTAAAAGTAATTTTAAATGAGACATATTCTAAAGTAAATATATAAAACGCTTAGGTAAATGTTTAAGCCAGGTAATATAGGTATAATTTTTCATAGAGCAAAGGATCGACATGATTTACAGAAAAGGACATACTTTTTAATCGCGGGTAGCACCGCGGGGCGCAGCTAGTAAGAACTAAACCACTTTTATAAACCTTATTCACTAGCTTTATAGCTATGAGATGCATAATTGGAATATCTTAAAAATTCTCCATTAAAAGCTGAAGGAAGCAATTGTCTTTCCCGGACTGCAGTGATGACAGAATTCGATCATTCAGTAATGCCGGATGTCCTATCGAATTTGAGGTAGAAACGAATGGATAATATTTTTTATATTTTTTTATATTTAATTGGTCGATGACTTGGGTCTTTATGTGTTGCCACATTATGGATACTAAGACCAAATGGTCCTGCTTTCGACACAGTGTCTGTCTAAATGTCAAAAGTCAAACCTAATTAATTTTAACCGACTTCAAAAATGAGGAGGTTCTCAGTTTGGTTGTATTTTATTTTTTATGTTTGTTACCTCAGATCTCTGTCATTTATGAACTGATATGGAAAATTATTTTGTTATATGAAAGGATATGCTTAGAGATTGGTCCCTTTTTTAAAAAAAATATAATATTTCTGATGATGGGTATACGCATACCTATAGCAATGTTGGTATTTTCATCAACAAAACAAGACTTTTTTATTTATTTATGTAAGCCAAGAAATGTAGCACTGGTGCGAAATATATTGGCCCCACTGAGAACAACCGACAAGTAACTCTCTCTTTTTTTTTAAAGTTCGTTAATATTTCTATATTAACGAAATTACCAAGAATATCAATGCTATGTTAACAGGCAGCACCATTATCAAAATACTAGAAAATATTCAAGACGACACCAAACTAATCAAATCAAAACTCGATCATTGCTTGAATTTTTGTTTTGGAATTTCTATGTAAAGCCTACGGTCTAGTAAAGGGTCCAGGGGTACCTAAATAAGATATATTTAGACTTCCTCCCCGACTAGATTGAGACGTAAGAAACCTTCGACCAGTGTACCTCGGCCCATTCCTTGAGAAAATAAGGGCATGCGGTGGGTGTTAGATAATCAGAGATGAACAGACTTCAACGCGCGCGTTTCCACCAGATTATTTCATTAATTCCGATTTCCTTATATACTCACAAAATTTTAAAACAAGCTGTAAGACGCATCCATATTAAAGTCATCACGCCACACGACAGGTGATCAGGCTGCATGGCCTATATCCGCCGGGTAACTGTTCAACTGGTCACCGAAGCACGCGACGCTTGTATCATCGTTCAGTTACAAAATGTCAGAGTCATGAGAATGTATAGAGGTGGCAGGCGTATTACGTCCCTCTAAGCCAGGAGACCTGCAATAAAAGATCATGTGCCTGAGAGAGCGAGACAAAGGTTTAGACAAAAAGCAACCTCCCAACAGTGGCGAAGACTCCATACAGAATTTTTTATCATGTCTTAGTAATTATTGTGCTATTCGCGGCGGAGATAGAGTCGAAAAATCAAAAATCATAAAAATCGGCCCATCCGTTCTTGAGTTATAAATGGTGTAACAAACATGACTTTTGTTTATATAATAAGAAGATAGATAGAAGATTATATTATACGTGTGTACCAAGTCCTGTCTATCCGCTTGCAAGTGCGATTATCGTCAGCAATTCGTATACATCGTTCGACATTGAGTTTGAGCTGCCTAATTGAACCACTAATTAGTAACCGACCGTTTAAAAAACGTATCGCCAATTCCTCGCTTCCCGGAAACACGCGGCAATGTGACAGAAACGTATATATAATAACTAGCTGTTACCCGCGACTTCGTCCGCGTGGTATTTAACAAAGACACAGCCGTTGGCAACAGCCTGCTCGCGCGTTCTGAGCCCGCGGGACGCATTGCAGGATGTTGCTATCAAACTTAATCAGGCGCAGCGCTGCAACATTGGTTTTAATTTTTTTCGTGAGATCCAATTTTTTTTCTATAAAATAAAAGCCTAAGTTACTCCTTGTTACATCAGCTATCTGCCAGTGAAAGTCCCGTCAAAATCGGTCCAGCCATTTCAGAGATTAGCCGGAACAAACAGACAGACAGACATACAGACAGATAAAAATTGTAAAAAAAATTGTTTTGGTATAGGTATCGTGTATACGAGTACATCCAAATGCACTTAGTTAAAAGCTTTTTATTTTAATATTACAAACAGACACTCCAACTTTATTTATTTGTATAGATAATATACATTATTTATAATCTACTAGCTGTTGCCCGCGACTTCGTCCGCGTGGTATTTAACAAAGACAACCGTTGACAACAGCCTGCTCGCCTATTCTGAGCCCGCGGGACGCATTGCAGGTTGTTGCTATCAAACTTAATCAGGCGCTGCGCTACAACATTGGTTTTAATTTTTTTTTTCATGAGATCCTTTTTTTTTTCTAAAATAAAAGTAGCCTAAGTTACTCCTTGTTACATCAGCTATCTGCCAGTGAAAGTCCCGTCAAAATCGGTCCAGCCATTTCAGAGATTAGCCGGAACAAACAGACAGACAGACAGACAGACAGACAGACAGACAGACAGACAGACGGACAGACAGACAGACAAAAATTGTAAAAAATGTTGTTTCGGTATAGGTAACGTGTATACATCCAAATGCACTTAGTAAAAAACGGTTATTTTAATATTACAAACAGACACTCCAATTTTATTTATATGTATAGATGTATAGATAAGATCATCTAGCATGAAATAAAATATAAGTGATGGAGGATAAAGCAAAATAATTAAACATTTTTAGACACAGATCCTCGCAAAAGAACACCGATTCCGACCAAGGATGATACGTGAGGCCATTGAAATTAAAAAACATCCTCACTTCAATAGGGACGGTGGCTGGGTGCTACCACCGACTTGGGGTCCAGTAATTAATATCATTTAACGCACTATCGATCGGGATATATTTTGATCGAGTCACTCGTATGAAATATTGAAATTAAATCGATTTTAAAACTCGATACCGCGAGGAACATGCGCATACGAGTTCGAATTCACAAATACCAGTCTCGGCTGATAAATGTATGAACGCGGTGTAAATAATCGCGGCGTCCGATTTAATTAACAATGGTGATTAAAAAACATGTAATGTGTTATCGATACTGATGGCCATAGAGCTGTATGGCACTTCATGTACTCGTAAATTGAAAGTAAGTGTATTATAGAGGAATTTAGCATTACATAAGATGCAACTAAAATAGTGTAAATTATTTTAACAGATCAAAGAAATAAATCAAATTATTAGACATTTAAAAATGACACCAAGTACTGAGCGCATGACCTAAGGTTACTTGGTCATCTTAATAGGCAAATTATTCATAATTTACACGATTATTTTATACAACGAAGTGAGCCATATAACTTACTGATTCATGCGTTAAAATATTTTACACCGTTTTTTGTTAAACCTTATAATAAACTCAGCTAGCTTGGTGCTATGACGTATAATCTGCTATCACGTATTGTCGAATAAAAAACTCAACTCAACACTTAATTGGATTTCTTACTATAATGTCTTGTGTGTCTAATTGTCTTTACTATAATGATAAATTCGCACAAAAAAGACCAGAGGGGAGGTCGAAACATAAAAAATAAAAAGCTTTTAACTGACTAATCTATAAAAAATACAAGCTATTTAAATTGAGAAAACGCAAATAGTAATTTTATTGATTATTTGCCGAATACTATAATGTATAAAAATATCAATATTAATTGATACTAAATTACAAGCAGGCACAATACGCGAACACAGCCGTGCGGTGCACATAATAAATAAGTACACGGGAATGATTTAGGACGCGTGCGCGGGCGCATTGTAAGGGTGAGCGCACACCGCCCACAGTAGCGACCCACGGAGCGATCGGCCGGCTAGATCGGCCCGCCCGCCTTGATGACCGATGCGGCTAAAATGTATAGAGCTGGCTTGAACGTTGAGAGACAATAAAACACAAACCATAGTGTCTATAATGACCATTTTCTGAGCTTCTCAATTTAGCTGGTAGGTCTAATGACGTAGAGAATGGGCTAGTTCAGGACTTCCCAACCAGTGGAGCGTCCCCCCCCCCACCGGGGGGGCGTAGAGAGATCTAAGGGGGGCATGGAGTGTTCGGATATTTTAATCTAATTACTTATCGAAGCGAAATCGTCTTGCAGTCGATAATGATTTGATGATAGCTCTGTCAAAAACAGAACCTGATATCGACCAACTGGTTCAAAAATGAATTAAACATTTCTTAGGTCTTCCTCTCACTCTGTATTCACAATCTCTGATCTCTCAGACACTAACCAATGTATTGACTAACACAATGTACAATTATAAAGAAAGTCCTTCTCCTTACTTACCAACCTCGCGATACTACAGAATAATGTAAAAGCCAACTAACAAATAAGGTAACATCCATTCAGGCATTGTGCCCTTAGCTTTAAATAATAATAATTGATTCAATCCCATACATCGACCACTGATTAATACAAGTCGTTTTGATAAAAACCATTGTATGTTATTGAATTTTTGAGTTATGGAACCGCCTTTATAATATCGGACTTGCTTTATTTATGGGTGCCGGTGGGTGTTTGGATTTGAGGTAGGTCCAGATCTGTACTGGCATTCTTTCTGTATTTGTGAACTAAATGATTAGTCATTGTTGTCCATTTGAATTAGAGGTCGCCCTGCGACTCTGAAGTATTTGATCGCATCGTTAGTTATACACCTCCAGTCCACTCATCTCCTGTTGAGTAGGTAGGGAGACAGCAGATGGTCAGTCTAGCGAGTGTCACTGTGGACTCCCTAGACTGTCCACATACTCTTCTTTCTTGCTCTTAGGTCCACATTGACGACTCATAAAGCTATTAAATATCTCTATTCCTCTACATTCAAAATAAACCTATAGCCCGCTTTTTAAAATTAGACCTCATTTCATTATTTTAAACCTAATTTTATAAATTACCACACTTACTGCAGATCCAGGAGACGTGCTCCTTTAAAACCACATGAGGTAGTTTGTTGATTTTCGCAAATGCTCAGGTCTAAACATGCCTACAATGTCAAGCAAACGAGTATAGTAAAAAAATCTTGTTAATTCGACATAACATTAAGAATTTTTAAAACTCGGTCGGCGCTGCGTAACAAATACAAAATCGTTGCTAGATTCTGTCAATGTGACTAATTACTTGTACCATATAGATTTATTGGGGACACATTTAATGGCCTCTCGATGGGAGATAAAAATCATGCGTTGGTCAAAGATTAAAATGAAAACAGTAGGGTAAGGACGTAACGTCATCGAGAAACCACGCTGTCACTATCACACCTTTTTATGATATCTATGGCATAAGAGGGATGGAAGAACGTCACGTTACCGAAACGGAACGTAAAAAGAACTGTGCTTGTGCTAATAGCAGTAGGTAGTTTTTTATATATACATTTCCCGAGACGAATTCCCTAATCCCATGGACTAATGTGCATGTTATTTACGAATCCGGAGTATTGTTACTAGGACAACATTATTTTTTATTAACAAAGTTTTTTTTTATCTGTGCAGCCAGGACCAAAAAAAAATTTCGACATAACGAAAAAGTGGAATTAATTTTTTTAAAGAAGAATTAATTGCGTGTATATAAAAAAATAAGATTATTTCTACGCATTAACCCTTTTAATCTATGTCAATAATGAATTAGCGGCAGGTGTATCGAGTGCCGTGCGATTATGTTAATTCGATTAACTATCGATTAAGCGATATCTCGATACTCGTTTGTAAATGACACCGGTTCCAATCGGTATGTTTGTTTATAGCACTTCAATTAACGAGATTTTCGAATCGATATATTTAAGTCGCTAATGACGGATGTTTTAATGGGCGAAGACCATCTATGGCTCCCGTGTTGATCTGTTTTCGAAGATTGCCACTTTATAGTTTGTGTGTCTGCGCATAATTATCCGACTAATAATATAACTGTGAAAGTTTGGATGGATGGATGGATGTTTGTTACTCAATCACACCAGAACGGCTGAACGGATCTGAATGAAATTTAGCACAGAGATAGATTATAGTCTGGAATAGCACATAGGCTACTTTTTATCTCGGTAAAATGTATGGTTACCGTGACATAGATTTGTTTTAATTTTTAATAGTGCAAAAGATATTCCCTACAGTTTCGCCAAGAAACGCCTTGGTTTACAAACAAAATATTAAGTGCGGACCGGACCATATTTGGCTTGCCTTAATGATGAATTTGATCCTGGTGTCTAAATTCTTCATCAGCGCATTAGTCAACAACTTGCAACATTGTAGCGAAGCCAAAGCAGCCGTTGAAACACGGAAAAAATCCAACAAAATGGTGATCCTATAAAAAAATATCGCTTCATATAATGACCCAGTATGTCGAGTGCTACCGCTACCATTTAAAAGAATTTTAATGTAAAACATATACCGTTAAAAATCGCACCGTATCGGAATTTGTCGCGCGATTATTATCTTAACCTCGGACGCTTTCTTACTGGACACTGTCGCTCCATCTGACACCATGAACTAATATCCTATACCTTTTCATTCCTAGCCTAGCCATGGTGAGGATGCCTCGTTTATAGGCGAAACACGCGTCGAATACTTTTTTAGATTCGCATCGTTTCGCGGAGTATTGCATATTAATTGGGGTCCCGACACTCGTGACAGACAGTTTCTCGACCAACATCTTACAGGAGTTCGGTGTTGCTGGCTTCTGTAATTATCGATCAACTTGGTTTTTAGCGGAAATGGGAAGATCTTTCAGCCCGGCGGCGGGTGGTATGCCTGGCGGGGCGGCCGCTATGCCCTGACGGCTATTGCCGGATCTTGTATATATGTTACGTGCTCCGAAAACTCTCATAGCGCGTTTCAGGATTGTATGGAGGCTTGTCAATTATTTTAAATGCGTCTGCAGCGCCATCTGTGTAGCTTGTGGCGAGGTTGAAGAGGTCGCTACAGGTTGATAATCGGGTTCCTCTTCCCCCATTTGTCTATACCTTTTAGTTAACTAACGTCTAAATTAATAGGGGGACTGCTTTCAGTCTCTGTCACTGTAAACAGCTGTAAGGCATCATTATCGTTATTTTCTGCTATCTAATACAAAAAAAAATCCATTCAACAAGTTTTAACAAAAATATTGTAAAATATTTTCGCAAGACATTGTACCCATTGTAATTTCAAAATTATTCTGTAATTGTTAACCAATATCATTTACAAAATGAGACACTATTTTTTTATTAGAAATTATAATGGATACAATTTATGGTAATTTTCACGTTGTGAACTAGCCCCTACCTGCGTATGCGCAGATCAATATGTATCTTTCACATCGCAATGCCACTGATCCGCCACCGAGCTAATTCCTTGAATTTCTATACCTACTTATATTTTTATTACTATTCGTCGAGAAAAATACATTTAAAATGGAGAATACTATTTAAATAAGATACTTTAACACTTGAAACTTGAAGGATATATTATGAGGTCCGGGTGCAAATTCTAGTAGGAACAAACTTTGTGTGATGAGCACGAATGTTTGTACCCGAGTCATGGATGTTTAATATCTATATAAGGTATACTTAGTTTGCCCTGAGTTTATTGTACGGTACCCATAATGCAAGCGTTGCTTAGTGTAGGACCGTATAGTTGGTGTGTTCGTCTGGCGATATTTATTATTATTATACTAGTTCAGTATGGAGGACGTATTATTTTTCTGAGCAAGCAGTTTCGCAGATACGAACAACATCTTACCAACGATCCGAACATGAAATATCAAACCCATTCGAAACAACAAACCTAACGGCCATAACTCACAATACGCGCGTCGCTTAATTTATCAGTACCGCATAAATTTATGCGCAAGAGTTCTCGCCCGCAATCGGACAACATTTAGCTTTTTATCGACTGTTTGATTTAGTGAGCGCTCGCGAGACAATCCCTCAACCCGATACGTGGTGGTGAAGTGATCGGCGCAGGAGTATTCTGGTGGGGAATCTAAGAATTTAAATAATAAATAAAATTACATTGTTATTCAAAGATTTTTTATAAAATTTATGGCGCTTGGACACCATGGGCCTAGGATCTCGACTCCGAACGGAATGAATATGTATTCGGAGGATAACCTTCTACTGGCGCCAAAATAAGAAAAAATGTTCTTATTTAATGGGACTTTCTCGTGATATCAAAGACTGAGGGCATATTTACTAATCCCCATTCCATCTCTCCATTCATCTGGCAGAAGATTTCCACTGGTGTTCATATATGTCTACACAATAACTTACAGATATATGACTGTCCTCTGCAACTCGCATCCTGAAAAATATTCAGAAAACCGTCCTGAAAAATCATCAAGTCTTGCTTCTCCCGGCTCGTGGCTGCTATTCTAGATGCTTTCTAACCCAACACCTATCGCTTCTGAGAGCTATGCCCCGCCCACTGCCGCTTCAACTCTGAAATTCTTAATCCTATATCTGCTAAGTCAATTCTGAAACCCTAGAGCATATATGTGGACTTATTCGTAACCATTTACATTGTTGATATATTTTTTTATTTTATTGCTGACACAGACCGTCAAGCCTGATTAGTTCAGTGGGTGCCCTGCTGTCTGTGCTGAGGGTCCTGGTTTTGAATCCTGTTAGGGGACAATCTTTGTGTGTTCAGCACGAATGTTTTTACCCGAGTCATGGACGTTTAATATCTATATAAGTATTATATACTGGGTCTCCGCCCCAGTCCATCGTGCGATACCCATAATACAAACGCTGCTTAGTGTGAGACCGTATAGTTGGTATGTTCGTCTGGAGATAGATATATTATAAAAGTT
Organism: Pheosia gnoma; assembly: GCA_905404115.1. NCBI lineage: Eukaryota > Metazoa > Arthropoda > Insecta > Lepidoptera > Notodontidae > Pheosia > Pheosia gnoma. The sequence continues at coordinate 7,473,581 of FR989914.1, forward strand.
ATACTCATTTATCCCCCTCGAATTGGGGGGGGGGGGGGGGCCCCAAGGAGACATTAAAAAGGGCTGGTATTATTATATATATACTCATTTATATGGTGTTACATAGTCCCCAAAGAATATATAGATAAATAAGTGATGACTTTTTCTATGTTTTATATCGCTAAACAGGTATATTAAACTTGTATTAAGAAAATATTAACCGCATTTATTACAGCTGCTATACATATTAATCGTTTCGAATTTCTGTCGATCCAAGATACCGTAATGGCTGTATAATATATTATAATCACTGTTTTATAATTTAATTAAATTCTGAACAACCAAAACTTGTATGTTGAATTATATTCGTTGGAATATCGATAAGCATTATGAATGTTGTTGTATACAGATAGTTTGTTTTGCATTTTTAGTAAGCACGCGTTATACTTAAAGCATTTTTGTATGTTTTTCGCGCGCTTATGACTAAACTCCTGAATCAAAAACAGAACCATCTATGTGGTAGGCATGTTGTAAAGCAGGGTGGAGCTCACGTGATTGGATGATCATACATTCTTATTTTATTATACTATCTCGCTTCCACACTTGGAAATGATGGGCAAGCTGAAGTGGATAGAGGTGTACTATTGTAAGTCCACAATAGACAAGTAGTGCGTATCAAACGTAATGGCTTCTCTAACTCGACTACAATTTGACAGTAGATGGCCGTAGGCTACAAAATAGTACCATTTATGCCAGTGTCGAGTAAATATAATATGGCATAATACCGCCAGACGAACACATCAACTATACGGTACCACACTAAACGCTTATATTATGAGTACCGTACAATGGACTGAGGGCGAACTCAGTATAGAATACTTATATAGATACTAAACATCCATGACTTGAGTAGAATCATTCGTGCCCATACAAAGTTTGTAACTATCAAGATTCGAACCCGGGACCCTCGGCATAGAAGGCAGGTTCAGTACTAACTGAGCCAATCAGATCGTCAACATATACACCACAGTCTCCCGTTTCTCCATATGTATCTCCAACGCTGACAGTATCCAGAATATTCCCGTCCGACACATTGAACGTAGGTGTAACAGAAAACGCTAAAATTATTGCTCGCATATTGAACGTCGTGTTGCACGCTTGCTCGCTTGTTTGTTCGTTTGTTTTTTGTTTGGCATCGCTGTTCGCGGCGTATTGCCAATTAATCTTGCACTAGTGCCATCTACTAGACATCATTTTGTGTTTAATGTTTAAGTGCTTTTGGGTTTGCTCACCCTCCCCCCCCGTTCCCCCCGCCTACGGCCTTGGATCTAGGTACATAATCCGCCCACAAAAACGTTTGATACAATTGCGAATGTAATCCAATCCGTTGGTTAGTCATGCATTTAGCCAACCGGCGCGAGACGGTGTCCTGAGTTGGTCAATTTGTCATCAGACGTGTTTCCTCTATCAGTTCACATCATCACTTATTTACGGGCTATTTTGGAGGTTACATAGTACTTTATAGTGGCGGACAGTGTATAGGATACACTTAATAATATTGCCGTTGCTTGGCCGCGATTAAGTTCGAGCGAAACTTCCGATGTCAATATTTAAATTTAAAAAAAAATGTTCTAAATAAATTCTAAATTTAAATTTCGCCCATGAGTGTGTCAGAGGTGATGACATTAAATACGATTATTGAGCACAGATACAAGAATACACAATAACATGGGGACGAACAGGACCAGTTATACTCAAAAATATGACGAGAAGAAGAGATTAAGAAGTCACCTGATTATATACTTACACTTAGTTATTTTTGGCCATGCTGGCTGCTCAAGCCTATCAAGCTGTTCCTACATTGTTCTCACAGACCCATAACAATGTACTGCTTAAAAATTTAAAAGATCTTTTTAAAAATAATAACCATAGAGTTTCTTGCCCGTTCTTCTCCATAAGCATAGCATTCCGAGCGTATGGTAAAATTGTGGCTGGCATTTTGTAATAATTTTCACGGTTCGTAAGTACTGTACTTAATGGTTTACATGAATAAAATATTCTGTTTCTGAATCTCATTACTTAAAATAGTAAGTAATAAGTCTTTAATATTTTTAGGTTGGTCAAATGTTAATATGGCAAAATAAACTAATCCACAAATACTTAGCATAACATTTAATCACAATGGTCCAACACCGAGGGCACCAAGTGTACAGATAAGCAACGAATACCAGTCGGCAATAAAATTGATTGCGCGCAAACTGCGCATCCTGCGCGTTGCGCCTACGCAGTGATGTTCAGCTGCGTGTCGATCCGGTGACGGCTATCCATTGCTATTGGATACATCCATTCATCCATCCACACATGACTGCCTGGTCAAGTGCCTCAAGCATAGGCCAATGTTTAGGTTGATAGCGGGTTCATTGTCCGTTGGAGCGTATATCGGAAATCTTTTCAAAATTCGCTAACAAAATTGAGTCGAAAAGGAATTACAATGATTTCTTGATTGTCACTTGCGACAGTTTTCTTATAACCTACTAACGAAAACAGTATAAATTGACAATGACAAAGCCATTGTTATTTCCAGGTTTTACATCCATCATATAATTATTAGGAAAACTTTAAAAATCGAATGAAATCATAATAGCGAAAAAATTCAATGTCAAAAAGTTTTTAATTGAATTGAGATTTTTTTAATAACACCTTCTTTTGTTCCAATTCTTTTTTTATAGACTTTTTACACGTGAAGCCGAAAAATTCTATGCATACCACTAATTTTTATAATACGCTGTGACGGACGAGATCTCAAAACACCTCCGGCCCCGTATCAATAGTCGGTTATCGGGGATCAGGGAGACACCGAATCTCATTGATTTATATGAGAAATCATCCTAATAATATGATCAAAAATGAATTTTGTCACATTAAAATAGAGTGGTAATTTCTCTGGTGCACACTTGTTATTTTACATCGAAGATGTTCTGTTGACTTTCAACTGTGTTTCTGTCGAGTAAGGTTGGTTTTACAACGGGTGGTGATAAGATTGTATACCACCAAAGACGAATACGCCACTTTGGAGTGATTTATACCCGATACGGCGTATTAAAGGTTTTGTTTTCGTTTTTATAAAATGTAAAAATCTGTTATTTATGATACCAAAATCGAGAGGTTCTGATAAAATAATGTCCGATACTATTGAGATTTATTGCGTCTTGTATTGTGCTTCCTCTATTTGTAAGTGTTTTTATTTTCTTTTTTTAATGTAACTCCAAATGTGTCATGTTTATTGACCTTTAGTGTAATGATAAGTTTTATTTTGTGATTATTATATATATATAATAATAATACCAGCCCATTTTTAATGTCCTCCTTCTAGGCACGGGCCTCCCCTTAATGCGAAGGGGATTATGGCCATAGTCCACCACGCTGGCTCAGTGCGGGTTGGCGGACTTCACACATCTTTCGAGGAGTTCTCTCAGACATGCAGGTTTCCTAACGATGTTTTCCTTCACCGTTTAGCAAGTGATAAAAGTGGTTGAAAAAAAAAATATAAATTAAATATTTGTTGGTTGTTAGCTGCTAATATAATATATACTTCTATACTAATATTATAAATGTGAAAGTTTGGATGGATGGATGGATGTTTGTTACTCTTTCACGCCAGAACGGCTGAACGGATCTGGATGAAATTTGGCACAGAGATAGATTATAGTCTGGAATAGCATATAGGCTACTTTTTATCCCCGGAAAAATGTATGGTTCCCGTGGGATAGATTTGTTAAAATTTTCATAGAATACCAATAAATTCATTTTCTCATACATTTGATTCTGAGGCGGTACGAAGTTCGCCGGGACAGCTAGTATTAAATAAAACCTTATTCTTACTACCAAGTCATTGAAACCAGTGCAGCCGTTTTGGTGTCATAGCCTTACAAACAGACATATTCATATGATTTCTAAACAGGGCTCGCCAAACGCATATAATACGGAAGTGAACATCATATTTGATCCAAAAAAAGCAACAAAAGCGCAGTAACTGCCGGCTATGTTGCGCGTGCGCATCTAACTACAAAGCAAACAAGTGGTGCCGGCTACATGCTTGATTAAACACACATTCGGTGCACGGCCGATGCCTTAATTAGAACTGTGATTAGTGATGGGAATTATGTATCGATGGTATTAGTATCGATGATTTAATTAACTTAATTAACATTCCAGTCGTGGTATTACTACTTTTTTTTTGTTGACGGGGGGGAAATCTTCGAAAGATACCCGGCCTCTGTGTGGGAGAGGGCCGGGTTATGTGGGATTCTTACCCACTAAAACACCCCCGGTGGCCGCCTTCGACACATGTTGGAGGGGCTCCGGGATCTCCAAACGGAACGACTACTATCCTAACCATCACAATATACAACAAAGTCGATTATTTTAAAGGTTTTATAGATTATTGTTTTTAACATTACCGACCTTAAATCTAACTAACTTTCAAAAAAAGATATTGTTTTCAGAGCAAATCTTTTGCATTTTCAAGGATTCATTACATATTTGCACATACCAGCACTCTCTAAAATCTATGTCACTTGTTTTTTTATCAATCAATCTATTTTAATTCCACTGACTGCTAAATATTTTTTAATCTTTCTATACGTATTACTATCGAGTATTCCGCGCTATCGATACTCGATAAAACAAACCACCTCACGTCCCACCACTAAAGTGTTAATAGCTGTAACACCAGAGTCATTGAATACGGTCGTAATCGTAATTATTTTTAATTAATAATCAACGCCGTACGTGCCGCGCACATAATAAGGATGCGCCCGAGTCGATGTCCCTTCGGCAATTGTTATTTGTTCATTTGAGTTTTAATTCGTTTGTTAATATTGTGACTAATGTCTGTTATTATATACTATATAGCGCAGTTGGTAGTGACCCTGCATTCTGGGCCGAAGATCCTGGGTTTAAAGTATATTAGGGCAGCTTTGTGTGATGAGCACGAATGTTTGTAACCGAGTCGAGTATCTATATTAGAATTATATACTGAGTTCGCCCTCGGTACAATGTACGGTACCCATAATATAAGCGATGCTTAGTGTGGGACCGTATAGTTGGCGATATTACTATTATTATTTATTATCATAAGCTAACACCATGTCAAGTTTCAGTAAAAACCCTCTGCGTTTGGTGTCTGTATAATTTTTTAACCGAATTCAAAAAGGAGGAGGTTCTCATACAGTTTTCTTTTGTCTCCAAAATTATCCAATGTCAAAGCCATTTCCATTATTATGTTTTGACACATATTGTATTTATTATTATCCAAGCGTTTGCGCATTGTCATACATCTGGGATCCCTGTCTACCCTCATAGAGATTGAGTATTATATAGATCTCATAGGCAACAGGCTTTCCCGGCAACATGATTTGGAAATCCAATCTTAGTATCCACTACATCAAAATAAAGTCTAAATTAAGCCCGGCGGGACTTGCGCGGGCGCAGGTAGACGCGATAAATGCGATTAATGTTTATATTTCTGTTCTCTCGATCGTTAATAACGTTATAACGACCGATAATAACGATAACGATAAATATAACGAGGTGGTGTCGTCAATATGTCGTTGGCGGTATCTGGTTGTGGATGCACAGTCTTTTTATGCTTTAGGGTTCCGCATTGTTCGGTCAAGCTTTTCCCCGAAAATATTCCCTGAATTTGTCTAATCACGAAGTCGATTTGACCTAATATTTATTTTGTAACCCAGCCAAAGTCTTAACCGCAGTTTTGCAATCCATAAAACTGTGGTCTTAACTGGAATTACATGCATTGCCTTATTGCCATGGTGAAACATTGTTTTCCGGCTACGCATTTCAAACTGGAATCGAACCCGCTACCACCAAAACCCACTAAGCTAACCGTCTGCGAGCTGCTTTTATACTACCGAACCACATGTTTGTCACATCAATGATTAAAATCGGTAAATTAAACTTTTTTATTTTAACCAGCCATCGCCGGTATACCTCAACACAGTAATAACACTAAAACAAATCAATAGCGACATAAACCGATAACTTAACCCCCCAATCGCCGCGTTTCCGAACCGGATTTATCGATATTTACCAATAAAAAACCGTCTTTCGGTTATTTTCGATCGTAAAGGTAGATTTATACACCTGTTTATGGACGTAACGACATATTCCTAAGATTTTGAAATGTATAGACAAGTTTTTTTTTCAATGGAATTTAGACATTATGCCTCAATATGCTAGTAGCTAATAGAACTTTGAAATGTATCGGTTAATTTAGTTTTTTAAGATAGTGTGGGAGGTTGTTTTTATGGTACTCGAGATTACCATCACGCTTGTATTCCTTAAGACGGTAAGCAGAGGTTTGCTGTTGAACATCATATTGATTTCTTATATTTATGCGATTTTTTTTTATTACATTATAGGCAAGTATTTGATCTCGATCTCACCTAATGGTAAGTGATGATGATATCTACGATGGAGCATACTTGCCTAGGTAGGAAGGCGGCAGTAGATCGAGACGCTACATTCACTAGGCACATGCAGCGCAACTGATCTGACCCGCCATCCATGAATGGCAACACCGAACATCATGCCGGAACACGGCTAGGCCGCTTGGCGACATGGCTTTATTCAGTGGGTGGTGACTAACCACGGCCGAAGCCTACCACCAGTATAAGAATACCAGAATACTATAAAGACTTACTGTGAACATGTATAAGATCGCACCGGCCACTATATCAGATTTGATAAACCACAGATACTCGCAAAGAACACCTATTCTGACTAAGGATAATACGTTTGGCCATTGAAAATAAAAAAACATCCTAATTTCAATAAGGAAAATGGCTGGGTGCTACCACCGACTTGGGCTCCAGTAATTAATATAATTAAATCCAAAACCAAGCCTACCATTGCGACATCTCAAGACACTGTAAGTACTTTCTGCATAGATCGTTTCAAACTATGACATTAGGACATCAAACACCTCAGTCCTCCCGTGAACATGGTTGGTGTAAAGCAGCCGAAACGTCGGAAACGTACAAACATAAAAATAAATGCGATAAAAGCGGTTAAATTAGTTTTATTTCAATGTGTAGTATTCGCGTGAATATAATCCGAATCAGAATCAGAATATTTTTTATTCACGTAGACGATTGTGTACAGTACTTATGAATCGTCAAAAGCTACAAAATATGCTACTACTTTACCACCCGTTCGGAATGCCGTTCTATGGAGAAGAACGGGCAAGAAACTCCATGGTTGCGCTTTTTTTAAAAGATCTTATACATTTTTGAGCAATACATTGTTATAAGAAATCAATAAGAGCTGTATGTTATCATTCTGTTAACAAAAACGTATGAATCTTCGCCATCGACTACTTTGTATATGTTCGATGAGGACTAGTTAAGTAAGGGTAACAAAAGCACGCCATTAAGGGGTGACAGTCACGATTTATGTGTGCAAGGGTTGCTCCTACCCCCTTCGATTTATGTGCACTACTTAAAATACTTTTGATTCCAAATAGTTGGCAGCGTTACATTTTATAATCGATAATGGAGCATATCTTATATTTATTTAGAACTAGCTGTTGACCGTGACTTTGGCCGCGACTTAAATTTGATATAACTTGAAATAAAACTATTTTTTAAGGATTTTATCGCGTTTATTTTTTGTTTTTACTTTCCCGAAGTTTCGGCTGCTTTACAGCAACCATGGTCTTAAAAATAGTTTTATTTCAATGTGGTATTCGCGTTAATATAAGAAATATATTTAACTTTTTTATTTATAAACTGTTTGAAGTTAAACAAACAAAATTTTAAGTGAAGCCTACCACAATACATTTGTGAAAACCGCACCCAAATGGATTAAGCTGTTTCTGAGATTACCTTGCACAAACGCACAGTGAAACAGACAACATTTCTAACAATCATTGTCCTGAGTTGATAAAGGCACCCAATAATAGTTTTTCTCATATATCCTGCATGTACAGACAGCGATCAGCTACATTTTTATTATATTTGTGAAATCCTGCATATCTGAGAGAACCTCTCGAAAGTCTTGAGAAGTCAGCCAACCCGCACTGGGCCAGCGTGATGGACTAAGCCTAATATCCCTCGCATTGAGGAGACGTCATGCCTAACAGAATGGAATATTTCAATGGCTAATATAATAAGAATAGTATTGTGTAATTGTTTTTGATAAAAAAAAAATACAAGCCCGCCGAGTTTCTTGCCGGATCTTCTCAGTTGAGGTCGCGTTCCGATCCGGTTGTAGAGTTAAGGAAAAAATGTAATGACAATTTGTAAGTGCCCCCGTAGGCCTATACGAAATAAATGATTTCACTTTGACTTTGTAGCCAAATCGTTAACACGTAATTGCCTTTCAATACTACCCATAACTCACGGATGCCCTGCACCATTGCCTCATTTTAATTCACTACGGCATTGTCTCTGATCGTCCCCGGAATGCCTTGGCGTAATTATATGAACCCTTTCTAGTACTAAATTTGCGCCGTGTCGCAATTTACACGCGGCGTTCGAATATGTCCCATTTTATGGTCTTTGTACTAATTGATGTTGGTGTGGGGCGATCGTGACCATAGTTCGAGGAATTTTGAGAGCTTTTCTCTTTTGCAATTGTATATATAGCCGAAAATCTTCAGAGATAAATGCTCGAGGTTGAACAAAAGCCTAATTGATGTATTGTATACCCACGTGATGTTCTGTAAGTAAGCAATGGCCTCAGTTATCCAGCCAGCTGATTAACACATGGTCACAATATAGGTATTACTTTGATATATTTGTTTGGCTGGGTAGTTACGTTTTCATCCATTTTTTTTTAATTAGCCGCTTTTTGTTTTCTTGATAGGTTCGTAATCGATTGAGTTAGGATCTCTTTCATATAAAATAAAATAATTAAGAAAAAATAATCTTTCATTACGAAATGAGATGCGATGAAATAAAATGAATATGGCCTCACCCACAAATTAGTGGGTATTTTGCCAATGTCAAGTAATTAATAGCAATAACACATTCAATAAATACACATTATATTTTTTTTTTTTTATTACATTATAGGCAAGTATTTGATCTCGATCTCACCTGATGGTAAGTGACGATGAGATCTACGATGGAGCATACTTGCCTAGGTAGGAAGGCGGTAGTAGATAGAGACGCTACATTCACTAGGCACATGCAGCGCAACTGATCTGACCCGCCATCCATGAATGGCAACACCGAACATCATGCCGGAACACGGCTAGGCCGCTTGGCGACATGGCTTTGTTCAGTGGGTGGTGACTAGCCACGGCCGAAGCCTACCACCAGTAGAGTTGTCACCTGGTTGGCACCACCCAGGGTCACGTGTAGGGTATCTCGAGGGTACTTAATTCTCCTACGGACGAAGGTGACTCGACCCCAAATAAAATAATTGATGTGAAATGGAGATATGAAAATGGATATCAAAAAAAAAATATGACTTGGAAATGGGACAACCAGTCTGTCAGTGAGTCAACACTTAAAGTATTAATTGAAATAGAGTATCAAATCCTAAAAATACAAAATCCTATAATCGAATAATATTTTGAATTAAGAATCATCCAAAAATAAACATTTCATATTTTTAATTTCATAAATATAACAATTGTCTACATGTTCAATTTTACGGCCGATTAGCCCTTCATATTTTAAAGCGTCTGCAAAAAAAATATGATTGAGTATAATATTTATAATATATTTAATTTAATTCATAACACTTAGTGACAGTCAAATAACAGCTTTACACGGTAGACCTAGAAATTTGGGGATATATTCCTTGAGTACATACCTTAGCGGTGCAACAAGCAGACATGTTAGGAAAATTCGACCCCTAAGGGGTCAAATGGAGGGTCTTAATTTGTATAATTTTTTTTAGTTACGATCAGGCATATGGCTAATATAGAATCAGAGGAGATACATAACATATACATAGGTATTCACCTATGTTTAATAAGATGTTAACTTAGTATTACATTAACGTGATGTTACTTTATACGCCGACTGTACATATCCAATACTTTATTGAGAATTGATTATCCGATTGGATTATATTAAAATTTCTCGTTTACCCAGATCGAATGTGTCATGCGCGGGAGTTTATATGGCGCCGTAAATACACAATATGTTGTTTTATTTCCAACTTCCTTATCGAAATGTAATATTAAAGTTTAAACATAAAATGCTTTTTGGGCTGTAACATCTGACATCGGCTGAGCTTTAAAAAAATATATTGATCCGTAATTACCGACTTGTTATAATTGTTGAGATTTTAAAATAAATTTCTATGGATAGCTTTATATTGGAACTAAATACTATCGGAAAAATAGCAAGCTTGCAAGTTGTCTTTAATTTCTATATTATAACAGATTTGCACTAGTATTTTAATTTGTTTGCAAACCTGTTTAAATAATATCGAGTATATCTAATGACTAATGATAGAAATACATGCAATCATTGAAACAAAGTTACATAATAGGCCTACTGAGCCCCAAGAATGCTAACACAATTTTCTCATAATTGAACGGTAGTGTTATCGTAATTGTTACTATTAATAGTTTGCCCACACTGAGAGTGTCAAACGTGACAAAAAAAACGTCATTGCCATCCCATTGCGAGTCGTTTGCGTCAGCAAACTTCAGGCCCGAAGTTTGTTGACGCAAACGGCTCTACCGAGTTACTCTTTTTCAGGAAATATTACCAACATTCACAGTGCATATACCAACCACCAAATATTTTTTTTGTATAAAGTCAAATTATTGATTATGTATGGCCCCTAACCCACACTTGTGCAGCGTGGTGGACTATGGCCTAAACCCTTAGTGGGTCATATAAAAAAGTGGGTAAATATTTTTATTATAGGCCTACATATTATCTTTTTACCCGACTACGAAGGGTATTGGGCCTATAGGCCTATGTGTGTATGTTAGTTCCTTTGTGGCGCTCTAGAGACTAAACACATGGACCGTTTTTGATGATTCTTACGTCAATCGATTCGTCTTAATCATGCGAGTGTCACTATAAAGACATGACATTAATGAAAATCCATAAGCAGACGCCATATTGTGTGAAAAAAAAATGTCAACGGACTATATTATGTGGGGTATCATTAAATAGGTATTTAAAAATGATCTTTAAGTGTATTTTTTCAGTGTTCATTTTCATAAATCTAAGTGTGATAGTGTAGCGATCACTTCAACCGCACCACAAGCTACGCAGATGGCACTGCAGACGCATTCAGAACAATAGACAATTGACGTCACAATCCAGAATCGCGCTGTAAGAGTTTTCGGAGCAAGTAACATATACAAGATACCGCCAGGCATACCACCCACCTGGCTGGAAGATCTTCCCTTTTCCGCTAAAATAGTGAAGATATATTGGGTCGATATCCAATATACAAACAAAACCTCGTCCAAAACATAAGGGCCCATTATGAAACAACAAAGTGCCGCAGAATTAACATAAGGTCTTTACCCGACCGAAACTTTGCGTCTTGCACGACAATAATTTACAATTTCTTGACTGTTAATAGCCAATAGGATTTTCTAGCCCCGCTCTAGTGGTCCGGGGGTGAATTTGGGAACTCATTAGGGGTATAATTTTCGCAGCAATAAACACCGAGCTATAAATATCAGCCCCCTTTTATGTATAAGTCTGGAAGGGGTGAGTTCTGATGTTAGATTACACGTTTTCGGAAGATTACTGTGTTGTTGGTAGGTGTTGCTAAGATAACTTTAGTTAAAGCAAAAGCTAAAGGAAGGCCGTGTTTTTCTAAGAGACTCACTGACGTGACTAAGAGAGCTTTTTGAAATAAAACTAATTTAACGGATTTTTTACGTTTCCGACGTTTTGGTTGCTTTACAGTAACCATGGTCACGGGAGGACTGAGATGTTTGACATCTTAGTGTCATAGTTTGAAGTGGGGTACCCTCATATTTAGTCGTTGTTTTGCGGTCCGATGTACGCAGAAAGTGCTCACAGTGTCTTGAGGTCTTGCAATGGTGCGCTTGGTTTAGTATTTAATTATATTAACTACTGGATCCCAAGTCAGTTGGAGCAACCAGCCATCTTCCTTATTGAAATTAGGTTGTTATTTAATTTCAATGACCTCACGTATCATCCTCGGTCGGAATCGATGTTCTTTTATTTCAATGTGTAGTATTCGCGTAAATTTAAGAAATCAATCAGACAGCATTTTCAAAGTGAGTGTCAAGACTCTGTAATATAACAGGTTATCGGTTAATAACCGGTAATGGTCAACAATCGTTTTTATAACGACCCAGCTAATTAGAGCGATTTGCATTGACGTCACTAAATTAAAGCTCTGCTATCGGTCAGTTGATTAGAGAAGGAGGAGTCTGGGCGGGGATACTAAAACCACCCAGTTAATTGAGGTGGTTTAACCGATAAATACTACATTATTTACCGGTTTTATACATTATCCCATATTTGAACGACCTTTACTTGCCAATTTTGGTTGGACAAAGCCCTGATGAGTGTAGTATCCGTTTCGGCTTAGTTTTACAGAAAGTACGTACAGTTGTGCTACTATTTAAGTCTATAAGAGCAAAGATCTCACAACAGCAACCAGATAAGAGCATAAAAAAGCATTCAGAATTGATTTCAGCGCAATCAAATGAACATTCCATCTAAACATCATGATCGACTCTATGCTATAAAATTAAACATTCGCCGGGAAGTTCTTTGAACAAGTGCTTGTATTCGAAACGTTTTCCAAGTATCCCCGATAATATCGTCCGATATCTGTGGGGCGATCGAAACCGCTAATTAGTGGCCACACTAAACGAACGTTAGTGATTTGAAGTACTGTTATTGATGATTGCTGATCGGGTGGTATGATCAGATGTCTCATGAGAAACACGTCGATATGCGTAGGCAACGGGCTACTGTTTTGGATTAAATATGGCAACACCATGGGACTTATTCTCTATATGCCCCCCATAGTTGTACCGATTCAACAGTGGACTAAGTATGACGTCATTGTAGAGCAGTCGCAAATATTATGATAACATAATAGCCGTATCTGATTGGTTCAAGTTTTACAGTGTCTTTAATAATAAAAATAATTTCGCCAGACGAACACACCAACTACACGGTCCCGTACTAAGTAACGCTTGTATTATGGGTACCGTACAATGGACTGGGGGCGAACCCAGTATATAATACTTATAAACATGTTAAACATCCATGACTCGGGTACACACATTCGTTTGTCCCAACCAGGATTCGAACCCGGGACCCTCGGCACAGACAAGACCTCAAGACACCGTGAGCACGTTCTGCATAGATCGGACCGCAAACAACAACTTAATATGAGAGTATCCCAGTTCAAACTATGATACTAGGACGTCAAACACCGCAGTCCTCCCGTTACCATTGTTGCTGTAAAGCAGCCAAAACGTCGGGAACGTAAAAATATAATATACACCCACTGAACAAAGCCATGTCGCCAATCGGCCTAGCCGTGTTCCGGCATGATGTTCGGTGTTGCCATTCATGGATGGCGGGTCAGATCAGTTGCGCTGCATTTGCCTCTATCTACTGCCGCCTTCCTACCTAGGCAAGTATGCTCCATCGTAGATCTCATCGTCACTTACCATCAGGTGAGATCGAGATCAAATACTTGCCTATAATGTAATAAAAAAAATAAAAAAAAAAATACACGCGATAAAATCTGTAAAATTAGTTTTATCTCAATGTGTAGTATTTGCGTAAATATAAACAATCAATAATTTATTTCAATTAAAAAAACAAACCCCATCGAACCATGTGTGCTAGCCGATCACACATCTCCAAATATATAGACATAAAATTTTATGATTCGGTGGAATCGTGTTGGTGACTTTTTATACGACTAAAAAAAGGCGACTCGATAAAAATCGGTGGACAACCGATGCACGTACGCTGGGGCTTGTCTTTCTTAGAAACTGCGTCTCTCTCGAAGCGAGGAATATAAAGGAACATTAAAATGAGGTGTTATAGCTCGAGTAATTGATTCGGAGTGGGTCCGTGAGTGAAATATCGAGGTTGTGGTAATGAGATCGGATCGACAAGTCGAGATTATTAAACACTAATGTGCGGCCGTGACTCGGTACATCGATGGATGCTTATCAATTTGAATATAGTTTATCATTTTAAATTTTAATTAATACTAGCTGTTACCACAAGCAGTAGGCCACAAGCTTCCTATCCATCTAAACCCTGGTTACACCGCTAGTATAAAACCCGTACTGAAATATCATATTTTTTAGCGAATAATAATAATAATACCAGCCCTTTATTAATGTCCAACTGCTGGGCACGGGCCTCCCCTCAATTCGAGGAGATAAGACCATAGACCACCACGCTGGCCCAGTGCGGGTTGGTGGACTTCACACGCCTTTCGAGGGGTTCTCTCAGACATGCAGGTTTCCTCACGATGTTTACCTACACCGTTTAGCAAGTGATAATCGTGGTTGAAAATGAGATTCGCACATGAAATCCCAGAGATGCGAACCGTTCGTTACCGAGGCAAGCGTTCTACCAACTTGGCTATCGCTGCTACATTTTAGCGAAACCTGTACTCAAATTTCACAGGTGTCTCCGCGGCTAGTGCCGATTTGAACTATCCGAGATTGACGCGATAGAGCTTAACGATCGATATAACAGGCTACTTCTGTCAAATGTCAACTAGTTCGCTTTAATGTGTGCCGACCTAGCGTGTAAATCACTATGAAATTCATATTTAATACAAGAACTGGGGATTTTTATACGGAATTATTGCCGTTTCTCAGAATACCTGAGTTGTGATGTGACGAATAGTGTACATATAAATACACAAGTGTTTGAGTTTATTTAATTAAATAGCTTCACACGAAACACAAGCGTTGCTTAGTGTGGGACCGTATAGTTGGTGTGTTCGTCTTGCCATATATTTATTTATTATTTTATGTCTCAGAAGAGCTATTATGAGATTTCGTTGGAACTTTTTTTTGTTGTTGTTGACGGGGGAGAATTCTTAGAAAGATACTCGGGCTCTGTGTGGACTTAACTCTACGCCGATTGTACTTATATCGGCATTGATTTAAAAAAATATGCACAACATTTTTAGAGTATTTTTCTATTTATACCTATGTATATTTAAATTCAATAAAAATATATATATATTTTTATTGAATTTAAATTTTATTTTTCGTGGCTTCTGGCCGCGACTGCACCAAAGACATCGCCACGTTCACGCGTGCATT
Source organism: Pheosia gnoma (assembly GCA_905404115.1). Lineage (NCBI taxonomy): Eukaryota > Metazoa > Arthropoda > Insecta > Lepidoptera > Notodontidae > Pheosia > Pheosia gnoma. The sequence goes on from FR989914.1 coordinate 7,488,861, forward strand.
ACTTTCAAGATGCCGAAGCGAGATAGAGAGAGCCCGCTCCGTACGATACGTATACGTTATTGCCTTTACGAGCGGTTACTGTAAAATTGGTTGTATACCGGACAACCATTCCCTGGTTAAAAGTGTCAGTTAACCATGTAATGTCTGTAACACTAGTAGTTTTGATGGTTATGCCGTTTCTATCTCAGCTTCTGGTGTAGAAAAAAAGTTTCTCGCCGTATCTTCTCAGTTGAGGTCGCGTTCCGATCCGGTTGTAGAGTTAAGTAAAAAAAAAGAAAAAAGAAAAATTGTTAGTACCCCCGTAGGCCTATACGAAATAAATGATTTTACTTTGATTTGACTTAGATACTATTTTATTAAGGTTGTGCTGGTACTCAATGATCCGCTGGGTTCAGGTAAATCACGATATTAAGAGATCTGTAATCAGTATTTTTTGAAATCACAAAACAATATTAAATGAAGCGGTTAGATTGACCGACCGACATGTAAATAGGTATATATTGTTTAGCCTTCTAACAATCTACTTCTAGTTTTTAAGTGCTTTTCTTTTGATGTCATAGTTATTGAGTTGTGTCAAAATCTCGATAATTTTAATGGAAATTGTGGTTAAATTTGTGAGTGCGATCTCACATAGTTAAAGTCTGACTATGCATAAAAATATATATTTAATCCACATCCAAACCATCAAATTCACAGAAAGATACAATCCAGTTAGCGTGGCCTTACAAAGGACTTAGCGATACCATTGTAAATAAATTGTTACTACTATGAATCCGAGGATCAGACCTTTTCAAGTGACGATCTAATAAGTATGAAATTAATGATCGGGATGATTGTCAATAGACTGTCCGGGGTCATAGAGCCGATGGTAGAGCGTGGGTATGGCAAGCCGCAGCTTTAGCAATCTGCCAGAATGCAATCATCGCGATACTATCACGCCGGCTCGGTGGCTGCCATTACGTAAAAATTACGATTACCGTAATGAAATAGTGGTCCACTCGGTGATTTATGCTGGATATGACAAGACAGGCTCTCTCCCTCAATGAGAAACTCTACATTTCTGTAAAGTGTTCAGGTCACTAGAGTTTGAGAGAGAGAGAGACTTGCTTAGGCCAATGAAAGCCTGGCTGTTTTGAAGTGAAACACTATTTATGAAAAGGATAACATGAATCTGAGCATGGCTCAATATAATGAGATCCATTTTAATTAAAAAAAAAAACTCAAGCAGTAAGTAAGTATTATTTTCTAGTGTGGTGTTGCCTGCCCACTTAGCGTTGATGTTTTGGGATTTTTTATATTATTCTAACTTCTTTTTTGTTTTTATAGAGCTCACTTAAAATGCCTCTTCTCAGTAGAACCAACGTTTCGAGCCGGTCTAAGATTGTGAATTTTCAAAGTGCTTTTTATCCTTCATTATGTAAGTAAGTAAATATGAGTGAAACAAAAAATGTAATGATTTGAAATTAACGCCAAAAAGGTCCGATTAGGTGTGAAGCAATCTCAATATAAGGGATAGAGCGTAAGAGTTCTAAGATAATCGTAGTCTCTACCCCACAGAATACAGGGGGTAAGTATGTTACTTGATGTCATATATATCTTGGGGTGGACGTCTGCTTGCTACAGACGCTACATTATTGTCATTTCCAGTATGACTCTACAACGAAAGCAAAGACAACACCGCTCAAAAAAACTATCAAAAACCATTATTGTAAAAAAGGCATGTGTTAGGATGGCGTAGCACTAAAGATATGTTTAAAAAAACAGATCTGTTTGGTTCAGAGTTGACATCTTTGTCATATCCAGTATGACTCTACATCGAAAGCAAAGACAACGCCGCTCAAAATAATTACGGAAAACTGCAATCATTACAAGCGATCATGCGCTCAGATAGCTCCGCTCCTCTGAACACATTCTTTAATAAAAATTATATTAAACACTGCGTTCGCTTGTGCAACTATGCAACTGCAACTACCACGACAATTCTCAACTTTAACACTCACAGAACATAATACATTTTTGAGTAAATCTCGATGATAGAGCAAAGGTAGTTTGGGGTGCTTTAAATTCAAAATGGTCGTCGTAAAATTACATTAATAGGTATGGAAAATAAATGCTTGAGACCAGGTGCGAGGTGTTTATAAAATCTTGATAATTAATTTGTTCGTTACAAACAGCATTCCCAGCACGATGTATCTAGATACATACAGGTTTATGTTATAATATTTATAAAAAGCTAGCGTAGCCCAAAAAGCATTGAAATATCGTATTATAAACGCATTTAAAATAATATTATAATAATTACGTAAACGAAGGGGGTATAATACTAAAATTAGAGATCAACGCTGCGCGCGAAGATCACCAATAAATCAATAATAGTTTCCCAAGAACTACCAACTGATGGCGCTACCAGTGACCAATCGTAAACACACCAATTACCGGCGTTCACGCATCGCTTGCGAACACCAAGTCTAAATTTATACTCTGGGGTAGATAGAGATCTAAACTGCTTCACGTATCGACGGCGACGGGGCTATCTTACGAAGTGTGTCGTTAAATTTGAGGTTTTTCGAACTAGTTTTAAAGTATGTTTGGACTAATAACGCAGCTAGTGGAATTTATGAACCTACCTACGTTGCACGAATAAGTTTTAACCGTGATACGTACAGTTATACGACTATAATGTTGCAGGTACGCAAAAAGCAACCAATATTAAATTTATTTATAGTAAATTAATACTTACCTGAGTAAGCTTAAATATCAGAGTGCTGTGGATAAGTTTTTTTTTCGAAATATACGGTAAAGCATCTAAGTATGCATTAGGGATTTATAACAATTATTAATTTATTGGCAAATGTAATCGAAATCCGTGATTTTCTCTAATTCTTATTTTATCTAAAGTGTATATATCAAAAGCTATTGTAAACGAAATTGGCAGCGATCGTGTATCCAAGTTGTACTGCAGTCCGATTGAAAAAACATGATTTATCGACTGTGCGCCCGCGCCGATTGTAAAGCAAGACTCTAGGACGTCTAGACACGCGTGCAGCACGCCTCTATTTGTATTGCGTTTAATCACGAGACGACTTTTTTAGAGGCTCACATCAAGCAATATAGTCGTAAAAGCTATGTCGGTCTGTATCGCATCGAGTCGAGAGAATGCAGGTTCAAATTCTGGTCGAATCTCAAGTTTTTCGATTTTCTTGGATTAATCGCATTGGTAACAATGGGTAACACTAACCAAAGGGGGAACGTAGAGTTATGTTAGTTTAGGTTAGTTTTTATATTACCCAGCAGAAACAAAAAGTAGGTTTTTATAGAGTGAGGAATAGTTTGCGCATAGAGGCGATAATGCGACGTTCAATCGCTCACCACTGAAACAATCGAACATTTCAGTTCCAGCTCTATGTCCAATATTGTAAAGTCGCAAATACATTACGTCTATCCATAGCAGGTACACACCCAGCTGGGCTGTGGTTTAAGTCGATTGCTCAAAACTAAATCAAAATTGCATTTCACAAGCCACTTAAAGTTGCACAAACAATAGGATTTGTCGTGACGTGTCCCGCCGTTACAAAAGCACCGAGATTGTTCAATTGTGAGCGGCCATTTTGACAATGGATTGCATTGTCACTAGTGGAAACACGAAAATTACAAATTGGTGTGCATTTTTTACGAAATATTTTCATTATTGAGAAGATGTAAGAATCAGAATTAGAATATTGATCATTCGTGTAAACCATTGTAATTCTTGTGAATTGTTAATAATGTCACAGAAGTATGTGAAGATGCTGTATCTGGCTATTCGGAAACCAATTCTATGGAGATAAATTGGCACGAGACTCAATGATTACTCTTGAAAGGAATTACCAACAGATAACCTATTGAAGCTGAACTGTTAAATGCTGACAGAAAGCTCGTGTGTTAGATACGTTGATGTAGACGATATTAAAACGACATATCTGCGAAACTGTCCAAAGGTTTCGATGGTAATTAAAGATGCTGAGAAAATTTGGGTTCGATCTTCGAAATACTTCTGGTCAGTGTATCATAAAAATCATCCTCTTAAATTAAAAGACACACCTTAAACAAGTAGGTAGGTAGATTCCTCTGAGACAGTATTGATTAATATTGTTTTAGTCTGATGATAGTATAAAATCACGACACACAACTGATTTCTTTCATTCAGTACTCAGTTGGGATCCAAATTATTTTAACTATCACGAAGCACGAGACGTTTCATTTCTATCAGAAGACAATACTCTCGTCATCCATCCATCCATTAGTAGAATAACGTCCACTGCTGGACATGGGCTTTTCCAAATGTTTTCTACACATCACGGGCCTCCGCCACGGCCACCGGCATCCTGCAAGGTGTGTGATATCATCGGTTCGCTTAGTGAGGGGCCGTCCTACACTACGTTTTCCGGCTCATGGTCGCTAATCTAGAACCTTTCTGCCCCAACGGTCATCGGTTCTTCGAGCTATGTGCCGCGACTACTGCCACTTCAACTTTAAAATTCTTTGAGCTATGTCGGTTACTCTAGTTCGTCAGCGGATCTCCTCATTGCTGATTCTACCGCATAGCGAAACGCCAAGTATAGCTCTCTCCATTGCGCATGAAACAACCTCGAGCTTTCTCATAAGGCCCATAGTAAGCGACCAAGTCTCAGTGCCATATGCCATGACTGTGTAAAGAATCTTGTAACATTATACAAACCAAAGCGACCAACATTTGTAGCCAATAAAACAGCCATTCAATAAACACAAACGCATCAATCAATTTGTCGCCACCAACGCCAGTGGGCCGCGACGCGTTGAATGACGCACCCTGAACCGTGACCACGAGACAACATAATGGTAACCTCAATGTACTATGTCGGATGCGACGGAACGTAATACAAATGATGCCTCATGCGTGGACAGTGGAAGGTTGGAAGGTGGAAGTTGAGGTCTACTTAAGGAAGGTATTCTCGTTGAATAATATGTGACCTCATGTAAATATTTTTTTTTTCTGAAAGGAGGTTTGGAAGAGGTCTCAACCTAATTAATAGTAGAGCAGCTCAATATTACCTAAATTCAAACATTAAATTAGTAACGCGACCACTAAATTTGACTATGAATTAGAAGCTTCTTAATCTGTTATCATTCAATCGAGAATGATCCTCGTTAGGAGCATTTAAAAACCTAATTCCAGTCTTAACCTAAGGTAGTCCTTCTAGTCATCTGTAGGCGTGAATTTACATTGAGAACATATATTTTAAATGCCAAAGCCAAAGTACCGTAAGTGTTATTCCACATTCATGACTCTCCCGACACACAAAATACGACTGATATTATTTTATTCTGTAGCAATACGAATTGAATGGCGAGCAGTGGTTAGACACGGTTCGGTGGCTCTCGATAATTGTCCAACTGATCGGCAGAGGCCGATGTATGGTATAATGTGAGAGATAGTGACACACTGTGAGGAAGGTTGGCGAGCCGATGGCCGGACCAGAAGCAAAATAGCGTGAAGAATTTCAACAATCATAATGCATGATAATATAGGTTTAAAACCTGGTGCATATCTGTCATCTTTAAGTACATTTTCTTGCTAACCACAAAGTATACATCTTTAATTCGACGACCTGATTAGCGCAGTTGGTAGTGACCATGCTTTCTGCGCCGAGGGTCCCGGGTTTGGAATCCTGATCGGAACAAGCTTTTTGTGATGAGCATGAATATTTGTATCGGAGTCTTGGATGTTTAATATCTATATAAGTATTATTTACTGAGATCGCCCTCAGTCCATTGTACCCATAATACAAGCGTTGCGTAGTGTGGGACGGTATTGTTGGTGTATTCATCTAGCGATATTATTTTTACTAGAATAAAAAAAAAATGGTAAATTCCATATTCATCCCAACTAACATTACTACACAGAACCCACTATGACGAGGCATGAGGTGGATAAGAAAGATTTGCAAAACTTAATTCAGGTATTTGTAATTAGTAAATAATTACCTGTTTGTATAGCCTATATTTTTTTTACTCACAGCCAAGTTAGCTCTGTTGGATGTGCTTAATATACTTTTAGACACAATATGAGTTACGTATTTTCCATGATTAAGGTAAATAGCCTAGAATGTAGTCAGAATTTTCACCATTTTCAGAAGAGCACTGTATCCAACATTTTATCCACTGAATGTTGATCAACTTTTTCGTCAGTATGTCACTAAAACCCCGGTCCTTACGTGGTAGCCTAGCCACTGGAGCATAGCCACTGATTGTTTAAAAATTCCGTCGGAACACCATACATGACGCCATGGGAGCCATTTGTGGGCCCATTACAATTCAATAGAGATTCAATGCTTGTTTCTACACGATACGTCTTCGTTTTATGACGAGGACGTGTTTAAAAATTGTTTATAATTGGATTTACAGTTAGACAGAGACCTTGGCAGACGTGTGGAAGACGCATGAGGCTATACTTAAAAAAAATTGGCTCTATTAGAAAGGATTTTTTTATGAGACTAGGCCTGCAACACACTCCCACTGCTGTTACTCATGTAACCCAGGATTCACGGCGGTGACAAAAAAGTCGCCGAGGTTTGAGTCTCAAAGAGTTCCGAAAAAAATCTAATAAGCTATTTAGTACGTACGAGTACTTTATTCCTGTTTTATATTACGTACATTGGGACCATTGGTGCAATACACCTGGGTATATTTCAACTCCATTTCAACTTTGGAATACATGTATTTTCATAGTTGGTGTCTAGGACTGGGAATATAACATGTAAAGACTCACAGAAACAGATTAGATTAGAGAGATATTTGTAAAGGCCTAGTGTGGGGTGAATGAATCCATCACGCTTGTCATCCTCGCAGGCTTAGGCAGAGGTGCAGTGCATCCACATTTCGACGATGGTTTCTTAAAAACAATGAAATAGGGTTCGAGCCTATTAGGATTCAAACCATAGTCCACCACGCTAGCCCGGCTGGCGTAGGTACTTCCACTTCATACGAATTTCGTAAGGCGTGTAGAGCGAATGAGAGGCTAAAATTAGCCTCTATCTGAATGAGATGACAGCAATATCGCTGGGACTGATGCGTGGCTGATGTATGACGGTAATCATTTCTGTGTCACGACTTTTTTCTCAATACGGAATTCAATAAGGCGCCTTTGTCATATAAAAACCTTCCAGTAAGTGACTGTTGCTTACACCGTAGACTTCAAAATCTCATTTTACTATTATTTGGTGTTGTTTCTTAAGAATTAATTAATAAATGTACATGACCACTAACTGTACGGTCTCAAACTGCCCCTGTATTATAGGTATACTGGACAATGGACTGGGGACGAACCCAGTTTATAAATACTTGTATAGATATTATCCATGAATCAGGTACAAACATTCATTCGTGCTCATCACACAAAGTTTGCCTGTACCGGGATTCGAAGCCAGTAAAGAAACCAGGGCTACTACCATTACTACCAACTGTGCTAATATATATGAGTAATAATATTCTGGAATCGATCCTAGTCCATTGTGCGGTACCCATAATTCAAGCGCTGGTTTGTTTGGAACCATACAGTTGGTGTATTTGTCTGGTGATATTTCATTTTATTTATTACAACTCACTTTTGCATGTTTATTAAATTAACTAATTAGCCTGGAGGAGGTTTTTTTTAGATTGGTTTTGGTTTTTATTTGTGTTATGTCCACATGCAGAACATTTAAAGATATTCCTCTTGGTATAACACGGACAAAGAACTGCTGACCTTCTGTATGAGAACACGTGTAATAAGAACGATTTGTGTTATTACGTTTCGGTGTGAACGACATCCATTCACGTTTGATAGCGTTTCTATTGTAACACAAAACGCAACCGACAGGAAGGCAGACATCTAATTTGACGTTTGACATAATTCCACCAAGCCATTATGCTTTGACAAAGATATTATTTGCCGAATCCATTAATTACATATTTTCCTTGTTGTGTTAAAAATAAAGCCGCAATTTGTATGGCAAGGTGTATGTATACAGCGTCACAGTATGGTCATTGAAAAATGGTAGCATTTATTGAACTGATAGAAGTTATTTTACATAAGATTAATGTGTATTACTTGATGCCCATTAAAATACATGTCAGCAATGTGAAGATACCACATAAGTACTGATATAGTCCACCAGCCACGTACTGAAAGACCGAGCAACCGAGGCTACTTTTCTTGTTAAGATAGTATAGGAATAATGCTCAAGCTAGCTCTCACAACCGTTGTCCTCTGTGATGTGTGATATGTCAAACTTGCGTGTAAATGAAATTGAAAATCATAACAAAACGTTTGCTACTACGAGGATTCCAACCCGGGACCCACAGTAAATAAAGCTGCGGTCACTACCCACTGAGCACATCAGGTCGCCGTTTAATAGTACAGTTCTATGAAAGCTGTACCTAGACTGTCTCAGAGGCTTTTCATACTACATAAACAATCAGCTTGATGATGGAGGAGTTAGGCTTCAGGTTTCAGGCTTGACTCTTCAGGAAGCTTCGTTAACGTAGCAGTGGTACCAATTTAACGGCAAAGGGAAAATGTGTTATGTTTGGCGGGGCGGGTTGCTGTTCTGCTAACATTGTCTGAATTATCTTCTTGTGAAAACTTTGATACCGCGACACAGACTTCGTCACTTGCATGGAGTATATTCAGTAACATAAGTATTCAGCGTAGCGGACAATTGTTTCCTGTAGCGAGGTTTGGTTGCTACAGTCCCGGCTTGGAATGACCTCGTCCGGGTTGATACTCCAGACAGAACGATTACTCACACGGCCGCTAGACGAGATACTTATTATCAAGGAACTCCTCAAAATTGTACACTGACTCATAGTGCTGGTCTATCACGAAAAACTAAACAAACTGACCTCTTTTACGGTAGTATTAAGGGTCACACATGATTTTGATGATGTTATCAATCATATTGTTATTGTGTGAGTCAGAAAAACTAGGGCTAAACAGTTTAGAATTGCCAGTTCCTTTTCAAATGAGTCCAATTCATATTAACAAATTTATTGTAGAGTTGTATGAGTCAGATAGCCTGTTGGCAAATGGTCGACTAATTATTACAATAGGGTAGTCCACTAATTATTGAGAATAATTTCAATTTACAACTATACACGTCTAAATTAAACTTAAAGAATTATGTTATTTTTAATTTATATATGCAATTTTGTAAAAAAAAAAAATTTATATAATTCTGCTATTGTATATTTTGTATATTTCTAAAAATGGTCTATACCATTATGTCGCCAGAATTACACGTCAACTTCAATGTAAGACCATAGATGTGGTCTTCAATGTAAGACATTTTGACAATGGCGTTGGATATGATCTCACGCTATTTTGCTTGTAGTATTACATTACAGATTATCTTATATTATTTATTAATAAATTATTTTGTAGAAATGTTATCAGCTAAAATGGTGAGTGTTCTCTCCGTATAAACATGAAAAAAAATACTATAGTGTGTATTTGTTTGCGCGAGCGTCTACTACCGTATTTATTCATGTGGTTTTAGTGTCAGGTCAAGGGATATGAGTTCAATTCGCGCCTGAATTTGATCTCATGGTATCTGGTGTTTTTGTTGGTAAAGTCAATAATTATGTTTATTGAAATACAAATACTTCATTGGACTGTTTAATTCTTCCATGGAATATCGAAATTATGTCTCAACTCAAAGCTATCGCTTAAGTGTAAGCTAAACGCTAATTTTAATCAAAGATTCGAACCCGCAGCCTTCGTTCCCACGGCTCATTCCTATAACCGCAGCTATTAAGAACTGACCGAGACTGTTTAAGTTGAACACAACATAGAAGTTGCATCCCTGCAAAATACAGGCTGGTTCAGAAAGGATATACTAATCAATGAAGCAGCGCTACATAAACGCATTTGCAATATTTGTGGAAACAGAATTTATATTGTCAATTTAAAAAAAATACTCAATCACAAACTACTTCACATCATCATCATCAAAAATGAGTTAAAGAAACGCAGGTTCAAAGGTTAGTATACATTTTCTGAATCACTCTATATATATACTACACAATTCTCCGGCTCAACATAGGTGACTAACAATATGTCGCTTTTAATACGTAATCACACTAATATTATAAATGTGAAAGTTTGGATGGATGGATGTTTGTTACTCAATCACGCCAGAACGGCTGAACGGATCTGGATGAAATTTGGCACAAAGATAGATTATAGTCTGGAATAGAACATGGGCTACTTTTTATCCCGGTAAAAAGGACATCATTTTTAATCGCGGGTAACACCGCGGGTCGCAGCTAGTATTAAATATACTTATGATTAAAATCACAAATTAATTCAGTGTTGCATACGATTACAAATTGTACTTTCATTTTTGCATACATATTGCACATTAAATTTTTATTCAATGTCGAGATATGATGTTGTTATAATAATATGATGAGATAACATTCAGTAGATAATTGGGCAGCAATGGAAATCTCACATGCAATGCGTGCATTGCTTATTACAGTAACAAAGATATAGTTACATTATAAACGACGGACTAGTTATTAGTACTAGTTTTGTGACCCAATTTTCTGGACCTATGTGTCAACGATAGAATAATTTAAATTTAGAATCGAATGACTTATGAGGAATGCAACCTCTTCTTTTTCTTCTTTTTTTTAGGTTCGCAGTCAGCTACGAAATTGTGCCACTTTGCCAGTGTCGAGTAATTCTTGATATTTTTATTGAATTATATGTACCCTTGATGATAATGGTAATATTGAAGACGATGATGATGATGAAATGAATCCCCTACTCCTATCAGTAAAGCTGTGGATACTTTACTGAAAATTTAGCGAACATCTAGCCGGAACTTGAATTTTCAAGTTATACTATTTTATTTCAATTTTCTTAACTCGTGCACGTTTATGAACACACTATGGTTAATCTCACTGATATTACACATTATTTATCAAAGAAACACATTTTTGGAAACAAAACTTTGGGGTCGAGTCACCTTCGTCCGTAGGAGAATTAAGTACCCTCGAGATACCCTACACGTGACCCTGGGTGGTGCCAACCAGGTGACAACTCTACTGGTGGTAGGCTTCGGCCGTGGTTAGTCACCACCCACTGAACAAAGCCATGTCGCCAAGCGGCCTAGCCGTGTTCCGGCATGATGTTCGGTGTTGCCATTCATGGATGGCGGTTCAGATCAGTTGCGCTGCATGTGCCTAGTGAATGTAGCGTCTCGATCTACTGCCGCCTTCCTACCTAGGCAAGTGTGCTCCATCGTAGATCTCATCGTCACTTACCATCAGGTGAGATTGAGATCAAATACTTGCCTATAATGTAATAAAAAAAAAAACAAAATTTACAACTTCACGTATCAACTTCCCGCCAAAAAGTCAATGCAACCTCTATATTGCGTGCAAGCGAAAAGTAAAGGTGATACGAGCAAATTGAGCCGCAACTATGATGGCATTAACGCAATTTATAACCTGCCGAGTGTTAGGTTACAGGATGAGAAGCGCAGACGCATGAGACCGGTTGGAATGAGATAATATACTTTTTACCAATTTTTTGCAGGAATATTTACATTACAAAGATGTATTGCTTAAGTATATATAACTTGGTATCAATGGCTCTACCTGCCACCGAGTTTCTTGTCAGATCTTCCCAATGGCAACAACATTCCGAAACGGTGGCAGCTTTTGACTATTCATAAGCGCATCAATAATAAAAAGATTTTGATATTTTTTCAGATATTTGTAGAGTTGCTTATTTTGAATGTAAAAATATGGTCAGATAGGTTCTTAGGTGCTCACTTATAGCGGCATCAAATAAAATATTTATATGAAAGACGCTCCTACAAAAATATGTATATAGAATGTCCTATCCACAGATATATTAGAGGAGATATGTTATGAAAGCGGTGGGCTTGCGCTCACCTTTAGCCAAAATTAGGCTAACATAGAGTTTTCGCCGTCAGTCGACCGCAACTGCACGACGGTATCGGAGCTCTAACTTTTTTTTTAAATGCCGTGTTATTCCGTGCTTGTGTGCAAAAATACTAGCAGCAAAGTGAACTACGCGAAAGATGGAATCTCATTTCACCAGCCAGTATTAAGTATTTTATTTATTCGTCTTTAAAATCATTAAAAACAACAAATCAAAAAATATTTAATGCCTTTATTATGTTATTTTAGTTTTCATGTAGCACAACGACTTTTTTATTTTTGTACAAAATACATGGCTCTTTAAGTACCACCTATGTTCGCTACTGAGTGAATGTACGAGGCAATGGATAGATCGTCTAACGATACTGTTCCGGCGCAACGCCACTAGCGCCATTGTCTATGACGCGTGGCAGCCGATCAGTTTTGCGTGCGCGTCTATGGCACACATGTCACATCACTTTTTTTATTATATTCATTTCATTCGCCATTTTCTACCTTTTTATTTTAACCATGTTTAATCTTATAAGCAATAAATTTAGAATACGCCAAAAAGGAGTCAGATGTTTTAATCACAATTCATAATCATCACACACAAAAATATACATGGAAACCACACGACGTGATTATTCAGCGAAGAAATCTACGCAGCTACAAAGGCCACGCCATTTCTGAAGCCGAGTGACGACAAATAATTGATTATCAACGTGTAACGTCGTGCTATATCGTCGGATCTCGGAATATTCAGCTCGTCCCAGCCACGCCGCAGATTTTCTACGAAGCATTTGCCAGAAAAATCGGAAATTCCTTGTTTCAACCCCGCCGGTCAGCCATCTTCGTGCAGCGCCGCAGCCACGGATTAACAAGAGAAGTGCCCATCCTTTCATTTATTTCACATCCTTGCATATTATCCCACCTCGTTTGTCTAAACAGATATTGTTATATATGTCGAATGCTCATGTGTGCGTAATCTCCGATTTTAATCGCATCTTTCAAGTTTTTTCACAATATAATGCACGTGCTACGCTAAGCCACGCAATTTATACGCCACGCATCGCAACCACATATTTTACTAACTTAACAACATAAGCGTGCAATCTGCAACTAATTATTGCTACAATATTGATAAATAAGCCTGCATATTGGTGTTTTCTGCAAGCATTCTGCGCCTTCGCCTATGTCATGCCAATATTTGTGCCAGGCATATGTTTAAAGCAACAAACTTCTTTCTATTTAACCCTACAAACAACTAAAATTATTAATACTTTCAGTGACTGTGTCCCACTGTCGGTGTGCATCCTCCGCACGCCCAGCGCAGGCTGTTGATATTCGCTCGACGGAATCAGCTCATCGGCCGCTGTCCTTCGGATGTGTGGAGCATAGACTCGTCTGGATTTTACTACATTTTAACTATTTTTTTATTATTTTGCAAGTACCTATTTGGTTTTACTTTTTTATCTTCTCATAATGTCTCAAACAAAAGATCCTGCATCTAAAGTACAATTAGAAGGTGCTGATTTAAGTAAGTTAAAGGATCTTAACACCAAGCGAAGTTCCATCAAAGGTCAGATAACCAAATACAAAAATTATTTTCTTGAGTTTACTAAAACTAAGTCACCAACAGCAGTTGATTTGACCACATTGACTCAGCGTTATGATAAATTTAGAAATTTATCTTTTAACTTTGATGATTTGCAATCCCAAATTGAAGTATTAAATTCTTACAACTTAGACGGTGAACTTGAAATCCGTGAAGAAATTGAATTAGAATTTGCATCACTTATTGCTCAAAGTCAAGTATTTTTAGAGAACATTCAGCCTCAAAAGGCATTAGTCCCTTCACTAAAATCTGCTGAATGTACTCACACATGTAATCAAAATACAATGGGGTTTAAATTGCCCATAATTAAGATTTCTAACTTTGATGGAACTTACTTCAAGTGGCTTGAATTCAGAGACACATTTACTTCACTTATTCACAGTAATAACAAAATTGATTCCATACATAAGTTTCAATATCTCAACTCCTACCTTGAGGGGGAGGCTTCTCGAGTCATTAGTAATTTAGAGGTCAGTGCCCTCAATTATGAGGAAGCATGGCGTCTCCTCTGTGAGAGATACAACAACGAAAAGCAATTGGTTAACAATCATTTGAATTCACTTCTTAATTTGCAACATATATCACGAGACTCTGCTAAAGATATCAGGTTCTTGATTGATCATGTCTCTAAAAACCTGCGTGCCTTGGACACTCTCGGTGAACCAACCAAGCACTGGGATAGTTTGATTGTCCATCTGGTATCAGCGAAGCTCGATGGCAGTACTAGTTTTAAGTGGGAAGAACATAAAAATACTTTCCCTAAGAGCCCTTCTCTAAAAGATTTTTTTAATTTTCTTAGGTCTCGAGCAGACATTCTAGAATCTGTTCGTAGTAATAAAACAGAACGACAACCTTGTCCTAAATCTCAAGTTCAGTTATCTTCTACTTACAAACCTGAGAAGACTTATGCAAAGTCACTTGCTATTACAGCTGCTGATGGCTCTTCTGTTCCTGCGTGTGCCCTGTGTGAGGGCAATCATCGCCTGTACGATTGTGCATCATTCTTGGCCAAGCCGGTGGAGGACAGGATCTCCGAGGTAGCACGGCTTCGGTTGTGTCTTAATTGTTTACGTAAAGGACATTCTTCGCATCGATGCAGGTTAGGTCCCTGTTCTAAATGTAGAAACAAGCATAATACTTTGTTGCATAGGGATTTCTCTCAGGCTGCAAATATATCAAATGTGCATACAACTAATGTAACTGATACTGACAGCAAGCAGGCATCTGATGATAGTGTTATCAGTATGTCCGTCTCAGCTAGTAATTGTGTATTGCTTTCGACTGCGTTAGTTGATATATTCGATCCATATACAAACAAACATATAACTATTCGAGCTCTGTTAGACAGCGGTAGTCAAACCTCTCTAATAACTGAAAATTTGAAAAACAAGTTACAACTGAACACCCAGTCAGTACAGGTTGGCATTGTAGGTGTAGGCAATGTTCATTCATCAAATTTAATACAACGCTGCATTGTTAATATTAAATCAAAGACTAGTAACTTTGAAACTAAATTATCATGTCTTGTACTACCACAAATAACAGGTAAATTGCCTAATAAATTAGTAGACATCTCTGAGATTAGATTACCTGCGAATATACAACTAGCAGATCCCTCTTTCAATAGTACCTGCACCTGTGGACATCTTAATAGGTGCAGACATGTTTTGGTGGTTAATTGAATCCGAACAAATTCATCTAAGCCCCAACCAACCAATTATGCGTAAGTCAAAGCTGGGTTGGATATTGGCAGGCCCTTTGTTTACAAAAAATACAACTATAAATACAACTATTGCATCTTGTAATCACATAGTCATACAATCCAATAATGATTATATTTCAAATGAAAGTTTAAATGAAAGTCTCAAAAAATTCTGGGAAATTGAACAAATTCCACAGTCTACCATGAATCATACCAATGAAGAGATTCAGTGTGAAACCCATTTTATGGACAATACATACAGAAATGAAGAAGGCAGGTTTTGCGTTAAGTTACCCCTTCATACAGAGCCAGATTGTCTAGGAGACTCAATGAGACTAGCTAAAATTCAATTTATAGCTTTGGAAAAACGTTTATTAAAGGATCCAGAACTTAAGAAGCTTTATTCTAGCTTTATACAAGAATATTCCGACCTAGGGCATCTATCAGAAGCTAGCTCAGTTTCGGACCAATCATACTTTATTCCACATCATGCTGTGTGGAAGCCCACCAGTGAATCTACAAAGTTAAGGGTTGTTTTCAATGGCAGTGCCAAGACAACTTCAGGTTATTCTATTAATGATATACAGATGGTAGGGCCCCACATACAAGATAGTCTATTTAATATTCTTCTTAGATTTCGGCAATATACATACGTCCTGTCAGGCGATATAGAGAAAATGTATAGGCAGGTACACATACAAGACTGTCATCGTGACTTACAAATCATTTTATGGCGTGACAATGTCACTGAACCTTTAAAGTTACTAAGGTTAAATACTGTTACCTACGGTTATTCTAGCTCAAGTTTTTTAAGTACACGTTGTTTGTGGCAACTAGGGGAGGTGTGTACCGACCCTAAGATTAAGAGAATAATTCAGAATGACTTTCTGGTCGATGACCTCTTGACAGGAAGCGATGACAGCAAAGATTTAATGTACATAAAGGAATCAGTTGAAAGTACCTTAGCAACTGGTTGTTTTAATTTACGTAAATATCGCTCGAATTTACCAACACTATTAGTCGAACCGCAAAATATTCAACGCAATTTAACTATTAGTTCATCATCTCATACATTAGGTGTAGGGTGGAATCCCAATGAGGACTATATTCACTTTCCAAGCGATTACAATAATAAAGTTAGCCCACCCACTAAACGGTCAATATTATCAGACTCATGTAAGGTATTTGACCCACTAGGCCTGTTGAGTTTAATTACTATCATACCTAAAATTTTAATACAACGTTTATGGCTCGATAAAATTGACTGGGATACACCGATACCAGATGATGTACTGCATCAATGGAATTCATTTATAAATGATATGAAACATTTACATACCATGCACATACCTAGGCATGTCATGTGCGAGTCGTCTTCTCGTACAGAACTGCATTGTTTTTGTGATGCATCTAAAAATGCTTATGCAACATGTATTTATTTAAAATCTTTAAACGACCAGGGTGAAGTCACGGTACGCCTCTTGTGCGCCAAAGCGAGGGTTGCCTCCGTCAAGCCTGTCACCATTCCTCGTCTCGAGCTGTGTGCATGTCTGCTAGGGGCACAACTCGCGGCCGCCGTGTGTCGCGCACTGCGATGTGTTATTGCACGGAAGGTATTTTGGACAGACTCATCCATCGCTTTATCCTGGCTAGGAATTAGGTATGACAAATTAAAAACTTTTGTGGCTAACAGAGTAGGTGCTATATTAGAATTAACTGATTGTTCTGAATGGCGTCACGTTCCTACTAATTTGAATCCAGCTGACCTAGCTTCACGCGGAGTCAGTGCAAATAAAATTGAAAATTATAAGTTATGGTGGAACGGACCCTCATTTTTACTTAACCCTGAGACTTCATGGCCACCTGCTAAACCTAATGATCATGCCACATCAATGAAAGACTTACCTGACGTAAAGATAAATGTCATGACGTGTCATGACAATAACAAACAAACGTTGATAGACTTTGATAGATATTCAAAATTAAGTCATTTACAACGCACATTTGCTTATGTACTTCGCTTCATAAACAATTGTAAACATACATCTAGCAAGCACGTTGGTATATTGCAGCCTGACGAACTTAAAAATTCTTTCAATTGTTTAGTGAAGTTATCGCAACAGGAATCTTTCCCAAGAGAATTAGAAACTCTTCGTTCGAACAAACCGCTTCATTTTAAAAGTAACATTATTTCTTTAAGTCCGTTTTTAGACCAGGGCATAATAAGGGTTGGAGGACGTTTAAACAATTCTTGTTATTCTTATGAAAAGCGTCATCCTATGCTTCTACATTCAAAGCATAAACTCACTAAATTGGTATTCCAAAAGGAGCATATGCGTCTCCTTCATGCTGGTCCGCAGCTATTATTATCGTCAGTCAGAGAATTCGTTTGGCCATTAGCCGGCAGAGATCTAGCTCGCACCACTGCAAGGCACTGCGTTGTTTGTAGGAGAGCCAGCGGCAAGGGTACTTCGCCGATCATGGGCATGTTACCGGCACAACGTGTCAATCCGGGCTTCCCATTTATTACTGCTGGTGTCGACTTCGCTGGACCCTTTCTAATAACTGATAGGAAGGGTAGAGGTTGCAAAATCAGCAAGTGTTATTTGTGTGTTTTTGTTTGCTTCAGATACAAATGTGTTCACTTAGAGGCTGTAAGCGAACTTTCCAAGGACGCCTTCATATTGTCTCTGCGTCGTTTTATCTCACGCAGGGGCAAACCTATTGAAATATTCTGCGACAACGGCCGCAATTTTGTTGCTACGTCTAGAGAGTTGTCAGAATTCTTGAACGTTCACTCTAATGATATCGAGAGCTTCGCCTCAGGGGAAGGTATTAAATTCATATTTCAACCAGCCTATGCTCCCCACTTTGGTGGATTGTGGGAGTCCGCTGTGAAGTCAGCAAAATTCCATTTAAAAAGAGTTCTAGGTACCGCACACTTGACGTACGAAGAGTTGGCAACTCTGTTTAGTCAAATCGAGGCCATCCTTAACAGTAGACCCCTCTATCCTCTATCATCCTCACCTGATGACTTCACAACCCTAACACCCGGGCACTTCCTTATTGGAAGACCAATGACGTCACTGCCGCCAATACCTGATTTATTGACTAAGAATGCTAATCGTCTCAATCGCTTCCAGCGACTGGAATTACTGCGACAACATTTCTGGGATCGGTGGAGGTCGGAGTATGTAGCGGAGCTTCAACAGAAACAGAAGTGGCGCATCCACAGCAGACCCTTAGAGATTGGAGATCTAGTCCTGCTCAAAGAGGACAACGCTCCGCCCATGATGTGGAAGACTGGAAGAATAACTTGTCTGTTCCCAGGGAAGGATGGCATAGCTCGTGTCGCGGAGGTCAAGACCCTGGCGGGCTCTTATCGGCGTGCCGTAAGGCACCTCTGTCCTTTGCTGGAGCCCACTGAAGACTCATCTTTGGAACCTGATGATTCCAAGGCCCCCGAGGATGTTCCGGCGCAACGCCACTAGCGCCATTGTCTATGACGCGTGGCAGCCGATCAGTTTTGCGTGCGCGTCTATGGCACACATGTCACATCACTTTTTTTATTATATTCATTTCATTCGCCATTTTCTACCTTTTTATTTTAACCATGTTTAATCTTATAAGCAATAAATTTAGAATACGCCAAAAAGGAGTCAGATGTTTTAATCACAATTCATAATCATCACACACAAAAATATACAGATACTTTGAATAAACTGGTGCGTCGCGTGGTACGGCCGCTGTCTGCGGCGACGACGCAGCACGCACCGAATTATTGGCACGCGTGTGTGTGTGAGACTTCGTATTGGTTGGTTTTATGTAATTGCATGTGTTTTGTGGCGAGTGGTGGGGAACAAACGGAGACAGCGAGTTCCCATACATTTTGAACCGCACGGCATATCTCTCGTGATCTGTGGTCCTATCCATCAAACACGATAGATTAATCAATGATCAATCATGAAATCCAGAACTATCAGCTATGGAGAGTAATAACACATATATACTACTTACATATATTACTTACAAGTCTTCTAACCAAATGGGGGAAAAGGAACCCACCACTGACCCTCGGCTTGTCAATGTATGCCATTCTCCGCTAAACGCTGAGAATTGCATTCACAGTTTCTCGACTAACATCTTTGAGGAGTTCAGTGTTGCTGGCTTCTTTAATTATCGATCAACTTAGTTTATAATTGGAAAAGTTGACAAGCCGAGGTTCAGTGGTGGGTTCCTCTTCCCCCATTTATTTAACAATGGATGTCCGCCAAAGATCTCCTAGTTCTATCAATTATATCAAATCTTCTAACTTTAGTATCACAATTTCAATACCTTTCATTTCAGATACAAATCCAGGTAAGAATCCAGATCGTTCAAAGAAAATGCCCATTTTATTGGCGGCCAGGTGTCAGCTCAATACCTGGAAACCTCTACCGTGGGAATACCAAACGAATATGAATATAACGACCCCAATGAGGTGCTAAATGTTGACACATAATATTACTGTATAATTATAAAACCAATCTAATCACCATACAGTATAAAACCACACGAGCAACATGTGCTTTAATAATGTTTAAATAAAGATCAATTCGGTTGAAGGTGTTATTCTTAAAAGCAAATAAAAGATGTTTGTGGCAGGTTTTTACAAAACATGAGATTTTAAAGCGGCGATACGGTTTAAGTTCAAGGGAAAAGCTAGATGTTATCGATATAACACAGATGTGCTGTGGTGAGTCAGACAACATTACGATGTGCCCAGACTATGTGGCGTGTAATACAACCAGTTGCAATCTAACCCGATAAAATTATAAATTAGATGGTAGTTGTTTTTTTTTTTGGATTTCATCGCGTTTATTTTATGTTTTTACGTTCCCGACGTTTCGGCTGCTTTACAGCAACCATGGTCACGGGAGGACTGAGGTGGTTGACGTCCTAGTGTCATAGTTTGAACTGGGGTACCCTCATAGTTGTTGCTTATGGTCCGATCGACGCAGAAAGTGCTGGCAGTTTCTTGAGGTCTTGCAATGGTGCGCTTGGTTTTGGATTTAATTATATTAATTACTGGATCCCAAAACGATGGTAGTTTTATTTCAATGTGTAGTATTCGCGTAAATATAAGAAATCAACATATAGTATTTGATCTAGGATACAAGCTGTCACAATGCCTTCTAAAAACTCTTGAGGATTTTGACGTAACTGGGCATAGTGATAGCTTTATAGCCCGGGTCATTATATTATAGGATTATTTTTATCCCAGGAAATGGAAAGGTGCCCGTGTGATAGTCAGCAAACTGTATCCCAACTACGCGGCTTGTATCTTGGGTAAATTAGATCAAAAAAATTGGAAGGGATCTCAAAGATAAAAACTACAGGCTACGCGTATGAAGTCGCGGGTAGTCCAAATACTAATATTATAGAGAGGTTATGTTTGTGAATTTGTTAGTTTAGGTGTAGGGGGATCCAATGATCTGATTCCGAAAATACTTTTACTAATAGGAAGCTCCATTTTCCCTGAGTGCTAAGGGCTTTGTTTCATCAATGTACCGCGGGCGGTGCCGCAGGCAGAAGCTAGCGCATAATACAATTTTAATCTATAAATTCCAACGCTCTGATGACATTAGAAAGATCGATAAGCTACATTTACGGTTGAATGTTCAAAAACTGACGTAGCATGTCCTAATATGGCCTGTCTGCATGAGGAAATACAATAAAATGATCTAATTTGCAAAGATAACTATGTACGATAGTGATTCCTGATGTAGCACCAATTTTAAAGCTATGTTTAATTACCATTAAAATGATTTTTGACGTCTCACCAATCCAATGATTTCCTTATCTGGAAGGACACTACGTTAATCTCTGTTATGAATTATTTACAAATTAAGTATAGCATAATTGTTCAATTTGTTTGACGTGAATGATCTAGATTCCGCCAAGTATGGTTAGATGACGTCACCCCGTATGTGTGTGACGTCATCAAGCCATATATAGCTACAATATAATATATTATCGTAACTTTACAGGAGAACGTTCCGCGATCTTTTGTGTGCATGTCTATTAATTTAAATAGGCAGCCCTAATTTTATATTTCACTAACTAACGCCATATTGATTTCTTATATTTACGCGAATACTACTATTGAAATAAAACAAATTGTAAGTGTATTTTTTGCGTTTGTTGTATGTTTTACTTGGGATACAGTAATTAATATAATTAAATCCAAAAACAATAGCAGCCTATGAAGGCCTCAGGCACTATGAGCTCTTTCTGCGTATATCAGACCGCAAATATCAACTAAATATGAGGGTACCCCAGTTCTAACTATGACACTAAGCCGTCTAACACCTCAGTTCTCCCGTGACCACGGTTGCTGTAAAGCAGCCGAAACGTCGGGAACTGTCAACGGATTGAATACAAATCTATATTGCACAGTGTAAAAAGAGGTCCTATGATGTTTTTATATCGAACTGTAAGCCTAATTTTCTGGGTAATAAAGTCGTATATTTAATGATTATTGATTCTGATAAGTGCAAATGTAACACGGTATCTATCAACAAAGCGATATGCAAATAGTGCGGGGAAGTTCGCATGGGCACAGGTCGATTGTTTGCTGTGTGAATTAATGTCGATAAATAGACAGTTGCGCAATGTCACAATGGCGGCTACATTTTGTGTGTGATCGTATCTGTGACAACACTACTGAATGATTATCAACAACAAGCGTTTGAAAAGCTAGACAATAGTATCTGGTTTTCCGATAATTGGGTTTTTGAATGTACTTTAGAGATATTTAACATAAATGTTGTATTTGAAATGAAACTAATTTTAAGGATTTTATCGCGATTTTATTTCGATTTTACGTTCCCAACGTTTCGGCTGCTTTACAGCAACCATGGTCACGGGAGGACTGAGGTGGTTGACGTCCTGGTGCCATAGTTTGAGATGGGGTACCCTCATATTTAGTTGTTACTTGTGGTCCGATCTACGCAGAAAGTGCTCACAGTGTCTTGAGGTCTTGCAATGGTACGCTTGGTCTTGGATTTAATAAATAATCAGTCTTTGGTGATGCGTGATTCTGATTTCATCGTAGGAATCCTTGTCATTGGTTACAATAATAATTGAGGTCTCTTTACGAGGCAGCAAGGCATCAAGGCAGCTTGTTACGGTGACCAACCAAGCGGTAATATTTTTGTTTTCACATCCTTACGGGGGCGACGTGATTGCAGCTCAAAACAAGAATGTACTTATACAATTTGTTTTTTTTTTGTGTGATAAGTATCTCCGTTCAATTATCAGTATCCTGACGCATGATAAAGGTCTCCGCCGTTCTGGTAGATGGAGCGAAGATGATGCGGCGATTTAGTCACCCTTTGAGGTAGAACGTGGTCACAATAAGCCCAGGATAACGGAAACCTTTGGGCATGTAAAGGAGAGCCTTCTGGGTCATAAAATACAATACTACGAAAACAATTTCTTAGGCAGAAATCCATAGTTAAACAAATGGGGGAACAGGAACCCACCACTGACCCTCGGCTTGTCAACTTTTCCAATTATAAACCAAACAAGTTGATCGATAATTAAAAAAGCCAGCAACACCGAATTATACTGACTATATTCTTCTCTCTACATCTCTACCTAACTACTTATATTCTTTTTTCTAATGACAAATTCATTTGTGTTTTTGCTTAGATAGTCATAAGAGATGGTGAAGTTCAACCCACACAATATTTTTTTGGTACCCTATCTATCTAATTTTAATCAGTTTCATTAGAACGTTCGAGAATCTAAGGAAACCCGTGATTGTTTTCACGATCTACAATAGACTTATTGTAAGCCATGTACCTAAGGGCCCTTATAAAAGACGACTGCCGGGGGTTTGTCACCCAAGCGTAGCAACTTATTATAGGAACTGAAGCTGGAGAGAAACAGGATACCATGAACACTACTGTTCTTACTCACGGACCAAAACGATACCTAGTTGAATTCTTATTCACCTACGACATCACCTAACTCTACGGCGGCGGAGTGAATTTAAATAATAGTAAGAATATATAATGACGAACCACTTGGCATAGTTCATTGGTAGAGACATACTGGGATCGCCCTCAGTATACATATATATTCTTGGGGTCGAGTCACCTTCGTCCGTAGGAGAATTAAGTACCCTCGAGATACCCTACACGTGACCCTGGGTGGTGCCAACCAGGTGACAACTCTACTGGTGGTAGGCTTCGGCCGTGGCTAGTCACCACCCACCGAACAAAGCCATGTCGCCAAGCGGCCTAGCCGTGTTCCGGCATGATGTTCGGTGTTGCCATTCATGGATGGCGGGTCAGATCAGCTACCCGATCTACTGCCGCCATCCTACCTAGGCAAGTATGCTCCATCGTAGATCTCATCGTCACCTACCATCAGGTGAGATCGAGATCAAATACTTGCCTATAATGTATAAAAAAAAAAAAAAAAAAACAATATACATGCGCTCCTTGGTTTTGGCTCGTATAGTTGTTGTGTTCGTCTGGCGATATTATAATAATTTGTCACTAATTCATGTATCAGTATTATTTCAGTCGTAATACTCTATTGTCTATTGATTTCACAATCAAAATGTCATAATAGTCTATAGGCATTGAAATAAAACTAATTTTGCGGATTTTATCGTGTTTTTTTTATATTTTTACGGTCCCGAAGTTTCGTTTTTCCCAGTTCAAACTATGACACTAGGACTTCAAACACCTCAGTCCTCCCGTAACCATGGTTCCTGTGAAGTAGCCAAAACGTCGGGAACGTGTATTTACACAAAATAAACGGGTAAAATCCACAAAATTTGATTTATTTCAATGTGTAGTAGGTAGAACCCTTGCCTTGGTAACGAGGATTGCAGGTTCAAACCCCAGGTCGCACCTCTGGGATTTCTGGATTTCATGTGCGAATCTCATTTTCAACCACGATTATCACTTGCTAAACGGTGCAGGAAAACATCGTGAGGAAACCTGCATGTCTGAGAGAGCCCCTCGAGAGATGTGTGAAGTCCGCCAACCCGCACTGGGCCGGCGTGGTGGACTATGACCCAATCCCCTCGAATTGAGGGGAGGCCCGTGCCCAGCAGTGGGACATTAAAAAGCGCTGGTTTTTTTTTTTTTATTACATTATAGGCAAGTATTTGATCTCGATCTCACCTGATGGTAAGTGACGATGAGATCTAACGATGGAGCATACTTGCCTAGGTAGGAAGGCGGCAGTAGATAGAGACGCTACATTCACTAGGCACATGCAGCGCAACTGATCTGACCCGCCATCCATGAATGGTAGCACCGAACATCATGCCGGAACACGGCTAGGCCGCTTGGCGACATGGCTTTGTTCAGTGGGTGGTGACTAGCCACGGCCGAAGCCTACCACCAGTAGAGTTGTCACCTGGTTGGCACCACCCAGGGCCACGTGTAGGGTATCTCGAGGGTACTTAATTCTCCTACGGACGAAGGTGACTCGACCCCAAAAATTAATTAATTATTATTAATATTATACTTATTCATTTCATGCTTTTACCAAAGTGTTGACAATTCGATACGCGCGGAGGGGGCACGCCTGGCTGCCCCGTTTGGCAACGTCGCAATGATACAATGGCGATCGTCGCGACGCCAATGAAATGTCTTTCTTCCTTCCTGTATGTTTCTTTGTGCGATGCTATCTCGGAAATATGCGGCGGCACTTAGCCTTTTTAATGGCTTCTGTGTGCCTCTTAGGCGCGAATTAATGCGTTTTCTATATTGACTTTGTGTGTTTTGAATTTGGCATGGATTATAAATTTTCAAATATAATAACTGTTTTTATATTACAAGTGTGCGGTCCCAAACTAAACGCTTGTATTATGAGTACCTAACATTTGACGTGGGACTATTCTAGTTCTTATAGCTTGTATTGTGAGTACAGTACAACGGGTTTGGGACGATCCCAGTATTTGGGTACTGACGTTCGTGTACATCATACAAAGTTTGTCGTTTCTGAGGACCCCCGGTACAGGGCCCCAAGTTTGCTAACACAATCGATTCATAATCGAACAGCAACCGAATAGTAACTGTCACTTTTGACATATATTGTATGGGATATCTGTCAAAAGTGACAGTTACTATTCGGTTGCTGTTCGATTATGAATCGATTGTTTAACCAGACTTGGGGCCCAGAAAGTCAAATCATTTATTTCGTATAGACCTACGGGGGTACAAACAAATTGTCGTTTACATTTTTTTTTCTTAACTTTACAACCGGATCGGAACGCTACCTCATCTTAGAAGATCCGGCGAGAAACACAGCGGGCTTGTCTTTTTTTGTAACACTTTTCTTTTTCACAACCCTGTTTATTACAAAAAAATAAGCTCCAGTGTGTTGCCATGCGAGGCGCAAGGCAGCAGAGAGCATAGCAGCAGAGTCATCGGAACTCTCTCGTTAAAAAAAAAGTCTAATGACACATTTCAACAAGTCCATAGCCCGGTTGGTTGATCACGTAAATGACACGCACAGAATCAATCAAACCCTCACCTCGCTTGTCACGGTGGGTCGTTCGGACCTAATGACCCGCGACACAGGGTTTTGGTTAATTTAACATCATTGTTGACCGATAAGGTGGCGGGTTAAGTGAGGGGGAACGATATGTGTCTTTATTTAAAGTTTTCAAAATGTGTCTCTACTCGCTCTTTTGTAGCGCGTGGCAGCGAAGTAGAAGCGAGATGGTAGATCTGCACAAAACAAAGACAAAGCATGGTTCTTTATTGCGTAAAAAAATAAAAAATTAAGGCTAGAGACACAGCTATCATAAAGTCACAAACAAAGCAAAGCTAGTATCAACTGTAGTTACCAATTAACTGGGGATAATAACTTCCCAGACCAAGAAATATTACAAACATACCATTTTATATATTGGCGCAGGCGGGAGTCAAATCCACAATTCTATGCCATCTGCTTCTACATCTTCAAGTTAGAAACGATTTTAAAAGCAAAAGCAATAAGGCTTAAAACTTATCTATTATAAGCAGGAAAACATCTTAGGACAGATTTTGTGAAACGGCAAATACAAATACTTCTCCTGGATAAAATACAGGGCTATATACCTGGCTAAATAGACATATCATTACATAAAACCTGAAAGACTGGTGTGAGTAGAGTCTTGTGGACTTTTATTAGAGGCATATGTTTCTATACATAGCCAAGATAGCTTTGATGATACACGACATCGGTCAGGAGATAGTACAGGTGATTTTATTATCAGATCAGATCGTTAAGTTCTTGAGGGTAGAGAATTCATCCCATCATTGTCTGAAGTCATTCACTGATGAGCAGACCTCCCCCAAGGATTTCCACACATCACAATGCTACCCCAGTTGCATAAACCTCATAAGAATATGGGTCCACTTTGAGGCTATTTCCTCGATGCATGAACCTTCGTAATTATAACCATGATTTCTACCTTCAAGTAGGTGTATTACAGTAGATCTATTTAATAACCTTATAATAACATAATAACGTCCTCGTTCGTGCGCGTGCGCTTCCAACAATACAACCTTATCGGCGTCTATCTGTCTCCTAGTATACACTCGACTGACTTGTCTAATGACTGTCAGAGACTAGTCTTATGCCTGGTTTACACGGTTGACGTTGTCAAATAATAATGGAATCACTATTTCATCACATAAGTAGGTAATGTTGTCTAGACTAAACCTATCTTAAGGAAAACATTTTAGTTTAGTTCGTGACCCATATCTATGGTCAGAACTCTATTGACGTCACTATTCACGTAATTTATAAAAAAAACATTGTTTAACTGAGGAAAAACCAAATAGGTTATTTAAAAATCAATTTATAAGAAACCAATAAAAAAAACATCAATACAGTAGCATCTTTGATTGCTTTTACATCAATTCAGTCATTAAGAGCGTTATTGCAAAGGCGGCAAATCGTCAGAGCCGGGCAACGGAGCGAGAAGAGGATGTGGTTATCTTGATATTGCCTAGATCATCTGGGCCCTACTACACGACCTCGCAAGTCAATGGCATAACATAATGCGATTCCTACGCCTGACTTCTTGCAGCTAATAAAATAAAATGCTGCTTTTTAAATAAAAAAAAATACTAAATGCTACATCCTATGTGATGGGTAGCACCGCAAGTATAGATACTGCCCTATTATGAAACTTGCCGTCCGAAGTTCACACCTGGACAACTCTAACTCTGCAATCTTTGCCACAAAAGACTTTTGCTATCCTCATAGCGCGTTTCAGGATTGTATGGAGAATATTCAATTGTTCTGAATGTCGTCTGCAGTGTCAACTGTGTACTTTGTGGCGAGCTTGAAGAGGTCGCTACAATATGATTTCAGACAGACAGTCGGCTGCCTAATACCATTCAGAACCTTAGCAGTTGTGTTGATAACCTTAAAATAAGACGTAATTAGCGTATGTACTGCGCATATCAGCTTAGTACAATATGTTGCTTGTGCCACTCCCTTCTATAACTATTATTATCGTCATCTAAATTGTTAACAGAATCTTTTTAAAACATCGAGTAACATAAGTAAGGGCTGATTCATAGATGTGTGGCACGGCGTCGCCTCCTAGACAAAACAATGGCTGGTGCCGGGTCTAATCAGGAAGCGATCCTATCAGACAGCGGCCTAAGGTGCTTGATTATTGTGCTAAGTTGTAACACTTGAAGTTAAGAATATACTTACATTATAATGTTATATAGAACTACGTTTAAAACGGTTTACTTCCTGGCTTACACACAGATAATTTAAATAGAATAATTAGCTTTATACTTAGATTTATAGAGAAATTGTATATATACAACAGGTGGGTAAGTAATACCTTTTAAAGAGTTGGTTTATGATGAATTGTTGCCCATGAAAGGATCGACATGATTTTTGCATAGGTAGTGGTAGTTTAGGGGTCAGAAAGTGACACAGGCTATTTTGTTTTGTCACGGAAAAATGCACGGTTCCTATGGGATAGCATACAGGAATCGTGTTTTTTTAAACATAACTTTTTAATCGCCGGTAGCACCGCGGGGCGCAGTTAGTTATGTCATATTTTTTGTCACACCCAAAGTGACATGTTGCATTGTTAACACAAAGTTTTAGGAATGCCTTGAAAATCTTGACGACCTTAACTTAGCCAGACATAGAATAAGATACGAACGAGATAAGAATAAGATACGAACTAGCCACTGTATCTTCAAGCTCACCTCGATTGACTATACAAGTCATGTGAAGTCAAATAGGTTGATATTCGTCTAGATACCTCCACAATAGACTCTCGTGGGACTACCTATACGCACTTTCTATGTAATCATAAAACTGCGTAGTGAAATAGCGTAAGCGACAGATTGTGAAACAAAAAATAGCCAGACAAACACACCAACTGTTAACGTCCCAAATTAAGCGGCCCTTGTATTATAGGTACCGTACCATAAACTGGAGGCGATCCAAATATTTAAATACTTTTATAGGTAGACATTAAACTTCCATGACTCGGGTACAAATATTCGTGCTAAAGTTTGTACCTACAGGGTTTCGAACCCGTGACCCTTGAAAGCAGAGACACTACCTATTGTCGTCAAATAAACACCATTAGCTTGTATTCCCCATGAAAGTAGGGAAAAGTGAGATCTTACAATAAGAATATGTAAGCCCGCAATGGGGGCCAAATATGCCTCAAATGGATCCCCATGGCAGTCGCAAATGTTGAGGTTAAACAAGTTGATTTGAATACCTGTAGATGAGTACAGGTATGAGTACTTTCCTGTTTCTCAAATCGAATCAAAAAATGTATGGAATCTAAGGAAATGCGGCCAGCATCTTGGGCACGCTACCGCATGGGCCAAATTTTTTACACTCTCTGTAAATAATAAGTAGCTTTTCTGTACTCTTTTTAATGTATATTAGTTTGTAAAATATTTGTATTAAAATAAAAAATAAAAATCTATTTTTTTTTCTTTCTTGACATCTGATACATCGATTCCAACCAGCTATATTATAAGAATCAATATTAAAAACGCGCAGTGTTGCCAGAAAAGTTAATCCGTCATAGAAAGACAAGGATTACGCGATTGAGCATACATATTCGTATGACTGCAATAAACATATCAACCATTCAATAAATACAGATTTACTAGCACAACTGGTCGAATAAACATTGTATATAGTTCTCAAACTGATAGCAGAAAAGTGTTGTAGGATTCTGAACTTTGTGCAGTTGAGAATAAGGGTTGAAAGAATGTTTGTGCCGAAATCTATCTTTGCCAAGACGCAGGACATGTTAATCGTGATACGACAGAGTGATCTGTGAATAGGCTGGCTGCATACCTGCGTTTCTGTTCCTAATTTCAGTCTTTATCTCTTTTGAATAAAGAATAAATAAATAAATGAAAATAGTATAGAGAAACATTCACCATAATGCTCTTGTTTTAACGTTGTTTTTTGCGTAGCGAAGCGAAACCCCGAGCATAGCTATATCCATTGCGCGTTGAGCGACCTTGGGCGTTCTTATGAGGCCCATAAAAAGAGATACTCGTAAATAGCAATCCGAAAAATCCGAATTCGTTTGATTCCATTTAGCTCTAGACTATGATGCTAAACAGTAAAACTCTGTCAAAATCTCAATTTCTTCTCTACTTAGACGTAAAAAATGTTTTTTTCATGGTGCCAAACAAGCATGATCTCTGTGTACTGTGCATCTAAAGTCGCTCATCCGCAACCAGCCTATCAAGTGATCCTAATTAAACACGGACGAGTGTATCTCGGCCGCGCATAGCGTCGAATGATTTAAGGTAGCGCAAAAACTCAAGGAATTATTGCCGTTTCCCAGAGCCGGACTATGATGGAAACAGGAGGCAATGTGTTATGGCTGACTAAGTATTTTGTGGATTCAGTGGATAAATGGTGACTATGAATGTTGGCGGTGCAGGGGCCGAATTCTAACACGACGGAGTAAAGGTATTGTAGAGGCAACAGGAGAAACTCTACAACGGTCTATTAAACTGGTGCAGGAGAGAAACAAATGGAGACAAATCATATACAGACGTGGACACGTGGTCGCTGACTATGGGCCGCATAAGAAGGCTCAAGGTCGCTCAACTCGCAATGGAGAGAGCCATGCTTGGGGTTTCGCTACGCGATAAAATCAGAAACGAAGAGATCCGTAGACGAACTGTAGTAACCGACATAGCTCAAAGAATTTCCAAGTTGAAGTGGCAGTGGGCATAGCTCGCAGAACCGATGGCCGTTGGGGCAGAAAAGTTCTAGAATGGTGACCACGAATCGGAAGACGAAGTGTAGGACGGCCCCCCACAAGGTGGACTGATGACATCACACGCGTAGCAGGAAGCCGGTGGATGCGAGTGGCGGAGGACCGTGATGTGTGGAAGTCGTTGGGGGAGGCCTATGTCCAGCAGTGGACGTCTATCGGCCGATAGATAGATAGATGGTCACGATCCTCATTAGTGAGTGAACGACAAAGAAGAAGAAGATGATGAATGTTAGGAATGATGTCTTAGGTGGGAATGGGGATAAATATTGCGGAATAGAGTTGACAATAATGTTGAAGGAGGTGGAATCTTAGCATACACCGATGACTTCGAAGTGTTATTGTGGTAATATACTACAAGCACAGAAAGCATAATACAATAATATTATAAGCAATCGGTTAACTAATACAAAGATTTATCGATGTCGATACGAGATCTTTATAATGTGGACACTTGCTTACGATTAAAGATTATATCGTGAGGCGAACCTATCGACAAAGTTTAAGTAATTAGATGGAGTACTGTATATTTGCTTAACACGTATAAAGTCTAAGTCAATCATCGCATAGGCTTACGAGGGCCCGTACAAATAGTTTTCTTTTCTTAACTATATATTCGAAACCCCTTGTAGCTGTTCTTTGTAGGTATAGACCTAGTATAGACCTAGTATAGACCTAGTATAGACCTAGTATAGACCTAGTAACGAATAAAGAGTGATCTTAAAACGTTAACAGAACTACCGCAAATGTAATGTTAAATCGTATCGTTAATATTATTTCAGGATTGTTGAGAACGTCAGCCGTTGTGTCCCATAGTCGCGAACAGGCAATAATTATCTCATTCGCAATCAAATGTATAGCGCTCGACAAATATTAATTTTCTGATATTATGACAACTCAAATAGTGTAACCAAAACACAGCAGCGCCAATGGAAACATCTAAATCGGTAGCAACGACATATCTGCTTTATTACGTAACGAAATTCTGTATTAAGTCAATCTTGAGATAGCCGTGTCCTGCCGTAATATGGTGATTCACTAACCCATCCTAAACTGACGTATTTGATGACATTCAAATACTTTATCAGCCACATATTTGTGACTATCCTGAAAACCCCTGATCAAGAATCAGCATCTTGTTACATTGAAATTGAGATTGAAAAAATAGACCAACCTAATTTGCGTAAGTAAGTATATTACAATCAGAATAATCAGGGTAGCTGACCCCTCTACAAAAAATTATAGGAAAAATCAGGATTTTTTTTATAATTGTTCCTCTACGTATGCCTACTTATACTACCTACATAGTAAAGCAGTACCAAGTGAATCCGCGAATCGCAACTACGATTCTTATATACGTCTCAATTCCAAACATACTTGCCATGTTAAAACAACATTTGTTTTGCGTTATAAATCCGGGATGCCGGTAGTTGTAATATACGAGACACACGCAACAGGCATTCGGAGTATCTGCGAAATATATCAGCCAGTTTGGACATATCCCGAGCATTTCGTATATAGCCAACATGGAAAATAATAGCGACAGCAAGCCCCAAAAAATTGGTTCAATATATATTATAATAAAAAAACAATATTAGCATTTTTAAGGTACCACTGTTGGGCACAAACCTCCCCACAATGCGAGGGGAATTAGGGGATAGTCCAACACGCTCGCCCAATTCGGGTTGGCGGACTTTACACGTCTTTCGTCTCTTACAGACATGCAGGTTTCCTCGCCATGATTTAGCAAGTGATAATCATGATTGAAAAGGAAATCCAAATAAAATCCAAAAGTTTGAACCTGTTAATTACTAAGGTGTACGTTTGACCACCTTGGCTATCTCTGGTTCAATACATTAAATATTTATCACAAGCTGCGCCCCGCGGTGTTACCTGCCATTAAAAAGTATGTCGATGCCTATGTCATTTTCTGACCACTATTTTTAGTTATTTGATTCCCGTAGTAACTTTGTGAAAATCAGATTAACTCCATGATGCATCAATATATTTGTTTGTATAATAAAACACGATCAAAAGATATATTATAAATCACGAATAGGACAGGTGTTATCGCCGCGCGGCGCGGCGCGGGCGCACCGGCGCGTGAGTTTCCGCGCATTGTTCCGCACGTCGTGTGCGCAAAGCTTTATTTTTGCAATGTATGTATACGTCATCACTTTAATATTTAAAAAATAAGCAGTTACAGAGCATTTGAAGTCGCTCATGCCTTGCTGTGGAAAGTTTGTTGTTGAATATGAGAAGATTGAATTTATGATAGATCGCTGGTAGAATTTGATTCGAATAATTGAATGTACTAGTACATATACAGTGATTTTTTTTGGAACGGAAGACGAAATTGTATAAGTGTAATTCAATCAAATATAGCCTAATTTAATATTTATATTATGAAGGAAAACATAATAAAAGATATAAGTCTTCTATAAATATGTAAATAGGTAGGTATTTATTAGTAACCGTAGTTATTGTAACGCTGCCAAATAATACACCATTCAAATAACCAAAAAGAAATTCAACACTTAATACACCAAAACCAACGTCACAAGGGAAATCAGAAATCATTTAAAAATACATTATAAACCCAGTTGCACCGTAAGCTGCCCGAAATAAATGCTATTGCTGTTCAGATTTAAAAACAAAAAAAAACTTATTGTCACCTATTCAGAAACAATCGAGCGATTTCTGTCTCCCAATATTGTTGTTTCCATTCCACAAATCTAAATGAGTACCTATTTCTTTAGAAATAAAGACTATAAAAAATATACTGCACCAGCAAATACAGATTATTCGTGAATCAAAATATCAGCTATGCAAATTTAACTTTTATTGTCATACGACAACGGAGGAATATTTCTTACCAGATCAAACGATTTCTTCAAATTACACAAAGTGAAAATGCGTTTTATAAAGTGTTAGACATTGCAATATAATCTCTAATACAAATAGATAAAGATCGAGGAAGTGGTTAATGAACATATTGTTCTGGAAGAAGTGTTTGGTGATAATGACGTCACGGTGAGTAAGTCCCGCTCATATTAAAATAACATTACTAGATGTACGGAACACTAATGTGTTCACGCCTTCGAGGTTCTAGTATTTATATTCATCATTGTAATCTGAATGCCAATGAGGTATCAAAAGAAAACATAGCAATAGGACCAAGTCTACTAAATCAATCCGGTGGGACTAGTTTTCCAATGGAGTTAACGGAGGCAAAGTTGGCATAGCAAGTCACAAAAGAAAGCACTTGAGCGGTATTAGGGCTGAGTGGTTTTGTTTAACTGTATAAAAATACAAATCGTGAACTCATGTCATGTCGTATAGGGAGGTGAAAGAAGCTGCTCTAGATAGAGACAGATGGAAAGAGCTTCATCAGCTACACCGACAAGGGTCTAACCCTTAAATTAGAAGAAGAAGAACTCATGAGGTCAAATTCCTTACTGCATAATTCTTTGTAGTAATTTAAAACCTAGAGTATATTTTCCACCAAACTATCTCTGTTGCATCAGATATCATAAACATGAGAATAAACAGCAAATCTATTCTAGATGTCGAAACGCTCATAATGCAACGAATATAGACTATCAATGATGCGTCAACTATGTAATGCTGTATTGCGCCCGGGATAAATGAACTGTGCCAACGCGGCCGGTACATTATCATCAATATCTGTCTGTCACATGGATGCTGTAAATTAGGCAACGATATGCTTCGATGTTGGGTCACAGATGTGGTGGCAAGAAGACTTCATACATACAACAGAGTAGAACACCCCAAGTACACAGATCGTATAGTCCCAAATGGAATTGGACTTTTGGGTGGTCTCAGTCATTATCATCCTCACACAGCTAATCAATTCCTATTATCTGGGGTGGGTGAAATGTCTTATCCTTCTATTCAGCCCGATTTTATGTTATCACCTCATTTATCCCATCCTTGTTTATATCATTTTTACAATTCATCTATATTTCTTTCCCTAAGCCCTTTTTGCCCTTATTTTGGGTTTCCTTTCGATCTTTGTCCAACCACATTCCTATCTCTTCACTCCTGTCTTTATATGCCAGACCCATTCCAACATTCTGCTTCGTACTTTCTCATGCCTATATACTAGTTTGTTATTTCCGTCTATTGTGTAAGCAATTCCTGAATTCTATTTTAGTCAGTAAAAATGAATAAATAGACTTATTAGAAAAGAGTTCACAATGTCGTAAGAGACTGGCATCACCGAAGTTTGACACTGGCAGGTGGATGACAGGCGAAGAAAAAGAAGGGATTGGAAGAAAAAGCGGGATAAAGAAAAAACATGAAAAAGGGTGATAATTACTGATTGTTGGTTTTAATATAATATTGTGACATTATCAGTGTTTTCTTTCAATTGTAATGTCAAATAATATACATTTAGTAAGAAACTCACCCACATCTTATTTTATTCGCACAAGTGTTTTATAGTTTTCCGAAACCTGCTTGACCTCCGTTGAACCGTAGTACCCAGATGAAAATCAGCACCAAGCTCACGCCTGGCATTAAGCTGATCTGGGGCCCTTTTTGGTCCAGGCATGAGACACATTCAGCCCTGTTTTTATCTTGTCTTGTTTTCTTTAACAGCTCTACCTATTGTTTGTTTTCTTTATTTGCATTTTGTCTTGTTGAGCTGTTTCAAATAATGTGTTTTATCATCTTAGTTATTATGACTAATATTATCTGCGTTAAAAATCATATGTTCTGGTTCATAAATCGATGATGCATCGGCCATAACGTACGAGCCACTGGCATGATTTGTGGGGCGACAGGTGCTGGCCGCAAATACATCGCTCCCGTTCGGTTTCGCCATCTCAATCGGCATTTTGACGTGGTTCTCAAACTTTTATTAATGGCAGCATCTCTTGCCAGACGTTTAAATAGATGTTTTGGCTGCGGCTGATGATTTGTTTGGTATTTCATTGGGAATGCGGTATTTATCATGTTCGTGATTCGCATCATACAATACGGATATAAATTTTATATACATAAATAATAAATACTAGCTATTGCCTGCTCCTCGGCCCTCAATGGCTACAGCGTGATGAAAATATCCTACCTATTATATATATGTCAAGCCGTATCGTATATAAAACAGATGAGCAGACCAGAAACCTGATACCCTTTTTTATTCGGAACGTCAAAATAACATTATTTTAATATATTCACAATTAACAACACAGTTTTATGATAGTGCTTACAGAATGATAGAGGATCTATCACCAGACAAACAAATAAATCGTCTGGCTCAAAACTAAGCAAGCCGTGTTTTATTGGTACCATACAATGGACTTTTAATGAATGGTAAAAACAAAATAAACGCAATAAAATTCGAAAAAATCGTTTTATTTCAATAATATATCAATGCTAGTAGAATATTCTAATAAACTATTAAATTAAAGTTTGAGACACGCATCGCAATAAGTTGAGTTCGTCGATAAATCTATGAAAATGAACGCGACTCTAATGTCACTGGAATGCTTTCATGATCTGACCAAAACAGGGCCGCACTCGCAGGACGGATTTAGTAAATGCAGTTTTCACCAATTATTTAAATTAAGAAATCTATAAAATGTATCCGTATTATTTCTCAAGTTATAGTTACATACGTGTAACGAATAACAATGGCTCGCGAATGGTTCAATTAGGAATACTGACAGGATTAATTAAGAATATAAATCGAATACAGACAAATCTTCACAGGATAAAAACGGAACAGCTTAAGAAAAGAGCAGACATGACGAAATGTTTAAAAATCATAGTCCAGCAAACGATCGAGCGGTTCTTTAAGGTACCATAGACAAAAAAACAACAATGGAGATAAAAGCCTCTACGCACTTGCTACCTAATCTGTAGTCCCGATTCGCATGGTCCCTACCAATTGACATGTAAATGAATGACCAACTAACCAACCAACCAACCAATGTAAATTAATGCTTCTTGTCATACCAATTTGTAGGTCCTACAGGTGACAAGTGTGTACAGGCTTTTATATCCTTTGTTTTTTTGCCCGTGTTACCTTAAAGAAACACTTATTTATTTTTGAATCCGTCCACGCTCTCATAACTAACCCGACCGATGGGCGTAAGATCGAAGTGCATGTGTACACGAATCCCGCTAAATATAGCGAGCGCACACCGGTGACGCGTCGCGTCGATGCCAGACAGATTGGTCGCAAGTGTGCGCGACATTGCAATGTTTGCGGCGCGTTTATTTTATTATGTTTGGCTTATGCTTCCTGTAATCTTTGCATCTTTACGCTCAATAATGTAGGTGAGTGGCACAATTCCAAATTGTATCAGCTATCTGGTTATTGTAGGTATTATAAGAGTACGTTGCGAGAGTATGTATATAGGTACATATAGATATAAAATACCGGGGCTATTATAAAGTTAAATATAAACATATATTACCTACCAAAGCCTGCATACTACTTTTCTTATGCATAAAACTTTTGAAGACTCGATTAGCGCTATTGGTAGAGACCCTGCTTTCTGTGCCGATGGTACCCGGCTTCAGACTTTGTGTGATAAGTACGAAGGCCATTACCCGGGTCAAGGATGTTTTATATATATGGGATTGCCCCAGTCCATTGCACGGTACCCATAACACAAGCGTTGCTTGGTTTGGGACCGTAAAGTTGGTGTGTTTGCCTAGCGATATTATGTAAAAAAAACATGCTTTTGCATATACGTAAATAGTTTGGTATGGTAACTTATATTAGGTAATTTAACAGATCTGTTTAAACGACTCTCAAATCTGGGGATTATGAATGACAGCGTCTTAGCTCGGAAGCTAATAGATAAGGATGCTAAATCAAATACCTGCACTTCTTTGAAGTCAGAGAGCCACTGAATTCATAAATGGTGTGTGATAATCTCCTAACGTAGAAATAAAAATTAAAAAAAATATAAGTAATAGTAGTTACTTTCACTGTATGCATTATATATACCTACATAATATTGTTTAGCTACTGGCATACAAGTACCACTTATTCCTAGGTCCTTTATACCTAAAGTCGGTACCTAGGTGTGGTGGTATCCCCACCCACCACAGCGTCTGTACGGTAAAAAGCAATCTTCTTAATGGAATTTCAATTTTCGCAGCGAAGTTAACTAGAAATCCGACTGGGATGCAATACCGCCCGCCGGGCTACGTCAAGCAAAGAATTGTTTGTCTGCTCGTATATTTGGACGTACAACTGTATAACTTCAGTATTAACTACAGCTCATTGTGTTAATAATGCACATAAGTGGTCGCTTACGATGGGCCTCATAAGAAGGCTCAAGGTTGCTCAACGCGCAATGGACAGAGCTACGCTCGGGGTTTCGCTACAAGACAGAATCAGAAATGAGGAGATCCGTAGACGAACTAAAGTAACCGACATAGCTCAAAGAATTTCAAAGTTGAAGTGGCAGTGGGTAGGGCACATAGCTCGCAGAACCGATGGCCGTTGGGGCAGAAAGGTTCTAGAATGGCGACCACGAACTGGAAGACGTAGTGTAGGACGCCCCCCACAAGGTGGACCGATGATATCACTCGCGTCGCAGGAAGCCGGTGGATGCGAGTGGCGGAGGACCGTGATGTGTGGAAGTCATTGGGGGAGGCCTATGTCCAGCAGTGGACGTCTTTCGGTTGATAGTATAGTATAGTGTACAGTGTATTAATAGATGGGTTGTGAACTCAACGGCCTAGCAGAGAACGGTGGCTCGTTCAAGGCAAAGGCTCGAGCTGCCTTGCCTGAGCGCTGCCATCTGCTTTTTGGTTATAACGCCTCGCGAACAGCCACACACTGAGTATGACCTGTATACATTTATTTTACGTAATAAAATTAAATTGCGATTGTATTTCAAATTTTCCTTTCCTTCTTGTTCTTTTTAGGGGTTCCACTTTCTTTTTAAATTTGTTATACAATATGTTTTTATTACTGTTGTTTTTACGGTTGTTTTCCATAGAGCTATTGTTCAGTTCTGTATTTTTTTTCGTCATATAACCGTACAGTGTAATTAAAAATATTTTTTCTTTCTTTCATCATCGACAAAAAAATATTGAAGCCATGACTTTTTAAAAAGTTGACTGAAATGAGTTTACTCCACCACCATCACTGGTGCCTCGTAATGATATACCTACTGGTATGAAAAGAAACATAAAAATTCTAGTTCTAGGTGGACTATGGCCTGATTCCCCATCGCATAGGGGACGTTATTGCCCAGCAGAGCTTATTATAATATTAATTATAAGGAAAATTTCGTAAAATCTATATATGTTTGTGCCATTTTCAGCACTTCTTTTCAATTCAAGCAATCTAACGAAACAAACAAGAGCTTAGCAAAATTAGATAACACTAGCTTCTGCCAGCGGTTTCTGCCGCGGTACCTCGATCAAATAGCCTATAGTACCTAGAGATGTTGTAACTTTGTATTAGTGAAAAAAAAAATCTCCGGAACAATGTTGATTTCTTATATTTACGCGAAATACTACGCATTGAAATAAAACTAATTTTGCGGATTTTATCGCGTTTATGTTATA
Source organism: Pheosia gnoma (assembly GCA_905404115.1). NCBI lineage: Eukaryota > Metazoa > Arthropoda > Insecta > Lepidoptera > Notodontidae > Pheosia > Pheosia gnoma. The sequence goes on from FR989914.1 coordinate 7,527,999, forward strand.
TGGTTTAGGTTGTGCGTTGTCTGTCGGTGTTAAGAATGATACTAAATAGACCTCCTTAGCGTACCCCAAGGGTACTCAACAAATATAACCTTCCAAATTCAAATCACTAAGTCCACCGGTTAAGGTCGTATGTTGTCAGTCAGACTATCAGAGTTAAGAATTGTATTAAAAAGAATAATAAATCCAAGTGAATATTGGTGTGCAGTACTAGTATTTAATATCGGGAACTCGACACGGGGTGAAAAGAAAAATCTATACAGGCGACGGGGGGTGGGGTGGAGGGTGGGGGGAGTGTCGCCGAACCGTTAGTGTCCCATCTCGGAGGTGTTTCAGTGAAATAGGTAGTACATAGATTTAATACTGATCTAGGAGGAATTGGGTTCTTTATAATGTTATTATATATGTCGCCATTTATATTATTATCTGTACAGATATTTATGTATATAAGTGATATTATAATACTGACACTTGTAAAATTGGACGACTTGACTAACACAGATGGTAGTGATCCTGCTTTTTGTAAGAAGAATCCCGGGTTTGAATTCTGGTAGGAGCAAATTTTTGTGTGATGAGTACGAGTGTATATACCTACTAGATTCGCTAACAGTCCATTGTTGAGTATCCTCATTTATTATATATTAAGGGGATATTACATTAGAGTTGATGATTGAGACACCATTCGAGCCCTAGAGTTCATAAGTTCACACAAAAGCTTATTACAATATAGTTTAAGAGAACGTTAGTTAATGTTGAACTAACTTAACTGGAAAAGGTGACAGAGAAAGCAGACTAACAAACTATAGGTTGTACATTACTTCATCATAATAAGCGCCAGGCATTGATACAATATAGTTAAAAGCGAGCCTCCTAAACGCTCTCTCGTACATAGAAAAGACCTCCAATCAGACGCTTCAGCACACAACGGTATCCGTAAACGCGCCTCCACTCCCATCTACGAGAGAAAAAACCTCGCGGAAAATCTACGTGACGTAACATAGAACCAATAGCCAATGGCGTATCGAACCTATGGCTTTTTAACTGCCAGTGCATATTGATCTTCCGCGCCCCTCGCATCGCCCACAAACGTTGAAGAGAACGGGCCACCGCGACCAAGGCTAAAGCTCAACCGAAACTAGTCGGTTAGTATCGAGAACGAACCCGGCTCTACGATTGGTTGATCGGTTCTGCGCGATTGGGCTTCACCGCGCACACTCGAACCGATACTTGTATTTACGGCGTTCGACGTTTGCTGCCTCAGTGTGCGTGTGTGAAACCGCCTTCGATAGGTATTTAAACATTGTCCATGTGTGAGTGTAGGTATCGATTTGATTAGCGCTCGCATTGAAGTGTATGTGTATCATCGATTTGGTTTGTGACGCCTCGCGCCGCGATCAGTCAATCACGGCACGTCACTTTCGATTTAAATTTAGAATGTGATATATTTAAATTGGGAATGTATTTATTGACCGTTGCAGATGACGCGGCAGAAGTTTATTGGTCAGTGTTAGGAATGAGTTTATAAAAACTTCTAATTTCAAATAATGTTTGGCGGTTGACATTAAAAAAATATGGGCTCGTTTCGACAAATTAAAAAGCACGTTCCACTTCATTTCTAGATACAAAAAAAGTTTCGCAAATAAAAAGCTGGATGGGAACATCCTCATCAGCCGGGACTATTAATAGGGAAAAAGTGCGCAATCCCGGCTTCACTGTTCACTACCTACTAATATTTAACGAACTCTAGATAAAGCAAATATATACGCTTTCCCGTGTACTTATTTAAAATGGAAAAATATTTTTCCTACGTCGCGTCCACGCTTCCGCTGCAGATAGCCGTAACTGCATTATGTTTGATGTTTTCTTTTTTATAATGCGGGCAGCTAAAGATATATGGCTTGTATTTTTCCAGCCAGCGTGTGAATACTAATAATATTAAATGAACTGTTTTTTTTTTATCTTTTTCTCTAGATATTAAACGGCCTCCTCACTACACACATCTGTAATAGTGGCCAACACTCTTGGGTAATGTCACTTATATGGCAAGTCACAAAAAAATGCCACAATTCAATTCAATATACATATAGAACAGTTATAAGACAAATGACAAAGCCAACGAATTTCAAAATTATAGAACTGGTTTTAAAATTTGACATGAAATTTCGATGCGCATGCCTATGCTATAATGTACTAATTATAACCTAAATATAGGCCTCGGTAACGAAGATTGCAGGTTCAAACCCCGGCTCGCACCTCTGGGATTTCATGTGCGAATCTCATTTTCAACCATGATTATCATTTGCTAAACGGTGAAGGAAAACATCGTGAGGAAACCTGCATGTCTGAGAGAACCTCTCGAAAGATGTGTGAAGTCCGCCAACCCGCACTGGGCCAGCGTGGTGGACTATGGCCTAATCCCCCCTCGCATTGAGGGGAGGCCCGTGCCCAGCAGTGGGACATTAAAAAAGGGCTGGAATTATATATGATGCGAGGCACAAAGTTCAAAGGATTGAAAAATCCCAGTAGCGCGGTTATGAGACGGGTCGGTATCGCTGGAGTCAGATATTCGCTATTCGACCAGTCGAGGCGTCGCACGTACATCCTCGTCCGTGTAGAGCTGTGACACACTGAGACAGACCCAGATCTTTAGTAGGTACATTTTTTTTATTTCATTATAGGCAAGTATTTGATCTCGATCTCACCTGATGGTAAGTGACGATGAGATCTACGATGAAGCATACTTGCCTAGAAGGTACTTGTTCACTCTCGACACTAATTCGGGTAATTTCCACAGGGATTTGTCACTTATTGAAAGTTTTAATTTGCAGTCCACGCTTAAGGGATAATGGAATAAATGTAAATATGATTTTATCCCGGAAAATTAAGTGGTTCACGCGGAATAATTAAAAACTAAAATACGGGAGAAAAATCACGGGCCCAGCTGTTTATAAATTATACTTCTGATTGTAATTCCTGCTCTAATGTTAGCTCGCTCGCTCCCAGTATGTCTCAACGTGTAGTGCATGCATCGTACGTAGGTGGCGCTCAGAATATGTTCGATATACAGCACGCTGGTGCCACTCGATCCCGGTGAAACATTGCCTTCCATAGTGCTGCGACACTATCGAAACTCTTACTCGACATTTTGCCGTATCTATTTTGTATAGGAATTGACTCCCAAGTTCCAGTCTCCCCTGGTTTTGCGGATTACCAATACACGGATAATATGAAAAATAAATAACTTTAATGGTATAGTTAAGCATGACTATCGATAAAGGGAATGCTGCCAGTCTTTAGAGTACTCTACCATGCGACGGCGCTGGCGACGACCTTGAAGACAATTTTATTTAGTTTAGTTTTTTTTATTCTTGATACCAATGTTTCTAAAGTCGATACGGTATAATTATGCCAACATATATGTGCACATATTGTGCCAACATATTCTAATGCCAGTAGAGCCTACGAATTAATTTATTTATAACAACACAGCGATTCATCATCAAACTTCATATTTGTTATTATAGTCGATATCTCGTGTCCCAGCACTATATCAACTTCCGATATAATATTTCACATTTAATAGTGACGCGCAACAAAAAATCCTCGGCGAATGACTCGATGCTATTTCACAGGTTCGGTGGTATTCCGGTCCTATTGCATTTATTCAAGTTGATTATGTGCCGTTCTATCCTGGGTTAGGCGCGGGGCGTGCAGAAATCTAGTTCAAGAAACTGACACTTTTTATAACTACACTAGCTGCGCCCCGCGGTGTTACCCGCGATTAAAAAGTATGTTTGCTACCATATTAATCATAATCATAATCATAAAAAGAAGCCTATGTGCTATTTCAAACTATAATCTATCTCTGTGCCAAATTTCATCCAGATCCGTTCAGCCGTTCTGGCATGATTGAGTTACAAACATCAATCCATCCATCCATCCAAACTTTCACGTTTATAAAATTAGTGGGATAATCCGTTTGGAAGAGTGTGATTCAGCTTAGATCATAATAACCGGTTATATCCCACGAATATTACACATTGTATATCAACGATTTTTTTTGGACAACCAAATGGACACCTTCACTGTTCAACTTCAAGATTTGTCGTCCATTATCCAAAATAAAACGCCACCAATATTATATACCTAAGTCAAAGTCAAATCATTTATTTCGTATAGGCCTACGGGGGCACTAACAAATTGTCATTACATTTTATTTTTTCTTAAGTCTACAACCGGATCGGAACGCGACCTCAACTGAGAAGATCCTTTCTATTGTATTTCTATCTCTTTCTATTGTACCCACAATATTCAACACCCGGCAGATGACCTCTTTAAAAACAAAATCTCCGCGCGTCAACAAAATGCGAAACTATGGCCAGCGTTTTCAGAAAATTTTCAATATTCTCCGCGCAGCGGCGCTAACTGAAAGTTATTCGCCTGCTGTTTTTAAATAAAATCAAAGCGCACCACCGGCAAGTTCCCGTTCTTTATGGAGTTCATAAAATGGGTGTATTTACTGGCTGCGGCGGCGCGATCTTGGAAGGAAACCGAATGGTACAGTACTGCGGATATCTACCGTCTATCATCAGAGACGGTAGCAGGCAAGCACGATTGTTTAGAAGGTATCATGGTCTGTGATTGGATATGTTCGTATTGAATTAATCATAATACACTGTGGGCCATAAAATAGTTACAATAATAACGGTCCCACAACACTTGTATTATGGTTACTGGGGTCGAACCCAGTATATAATACTTATATAGATAACTAGCTGCGCCCCGCGGTGTTACCCGCGATTAAAAAGTATGAAAAATTAAAACGAATCTATCCCACGGAAACCATACATTTTACCCGGATAAAAAGTAGCCTATGTGCTATTCCAGACTATAATCTATCTCTGTGCCAAATTTCATCCAGATTGAGTAGCACACATCCATCCATCCATCAATCCATCCAGCCAAACTTTCACATTTATAATATTAGTGGGATAAACATCCATGACTGAGATACAAATATTATAAAGTATGTCCCTACCAGGATGCAATCCTGAGACCTTCGGCGCAAAAAGCAGGGTCACTACTAATTGCGCTTATTAAGTCGTCAGTTATGGATTTATACTATTGTAGTATCGTTATAAAGTAAAAAAACAGGTACTTAAGTGTCCAGAACAACTCCTCAAAGGTACCATAAACACCTTTTTGAAGGCTCACAGGCTTGGAGCGGCGCCCGCGAGGAATACGTTGCATTTTAACAAGTTTAAAATACTTTATGCATAGACATTACGGGAAGCTTTCTGTACCGGGGAAATTTCATCCGATGTTCGCTTGGACGAGGCCAATGCGGATAAGAAATGCTTAAGATGTTGATGTTTGACACACCATGGACCATGTAATAGGCATTGCAAGTTTGTAGAGATAGGCTTACGACCACGACACATGCAGTTGCCTTATCCAATTTTAGGGAAATGTGGACATTGTAATTATATTATTTTACTTAGAATGCCTCTACTACTGGGTGTGAAGACTTGTTACATTAGGTAACTGTTCTTATAAATATCGTACTAAGAATTTCTAGAATCATTATCCAGTATTTCCTCAATTCGTGGATCTAAAATACCACCTAGCGGCAGCCAATAGCGTCGGCCAATTTGAATATAGAACGCCCGCTCGGAATTTATAACGGACACACGAAACTTAAATGTTCGTCACTGGTATTATGTAAAACGCGACCGGTTGCTCGATCAGTTGCAGTTTGCCGGATCGCTTACGATATTTTTTTTAACTCTCCTAGTAAATTAAGCTCTATGCGCTGTCAAATTTCCTTCCAACAAATTATTTGTAAAAGTCATAGTCTTGTTGGTTTTCTTGCATTTTTGCGAAACCAATACCAATACGTAAGATTCTAGCACAATGTTTAGTATAAACTCTGCGAGGCTTTTATGCCTTGGGAAAATGCAATACAAAAATTTGAGCAACACTTGCAACGCACTTAATTAATTAATAGCCACACGAAGTCACTAAAATGAACAGCGCAAAACTGTTGCGCATAAACAATGCTAATCTCATTTCAAAACCAATAGCACTAATCAATTGCTTTATCCGCAATCGTAATTGCAATTTACGTAGTATAACCATATCCGTTCCGTCATAGTTTTTCAGTCGGCGATTTGATATGGAAACTTAACATCTGTAGTCAGAAACCAACGAACCGAATTCAGAATTTATTTTACCGTTACAGCTTCCTTACGTATACGTAATGGGAAATATGATTTTCCTTCGTATCTGAACTATGGGATGGCTCTTGGTTGGTCGGTATCAGAATATATAGAGTCTATGATTGTTTTTTTAGAGATTGAACCTTATGAAATAGTATGTAACATTATTATACTTAGGAATATCGTTTAACAGATTGATATAGGAGTCAAATGCCAAGGGGAGTTACCAGAGTCGCTTCGTTGAGTCTTATTTATTTTCCTAAAGTGGTACTGTTATGACGAACCTCTCTTTCTTACATCTACAATCATCAGAACACTTACGGTCTACATCACATATTCAAGCTAAGACCATAACCCAATCACAACACCCAACTTTAGCACCCAAATTAATATCAAAGCACCTTAACACTATAGCTAAAACTAATAACGGGTACATTGGGCCAGATTGCACCGATACATTGCACCTGGCCTGCACGAGTGGGCCTCGTCACCCGGACCTCCCCTCCCACCGGCTACTAGGTGGGGGGTGGGAGGCATTCTGCCTTAGTACGTGTGAAACGATTTTTTATATGTATTTTATATTAAAAATGTATTGAACGCTGTGGCTATGGGGATTTAGATGCTGGGATGAGTTAGGATGAGTAAGCGATTTATGTGAAATTAAGACTTAAAGTACATGGAAAATTATAATAATAATAATACTAGCATTTTCATTTAATGTCCCAATGTTGGGCATGGACCTCCCTTCAATCCGAGGGGTTAAAGCCATAGTCCATCACGCTGGCCCAGTGCCGGCTAGCGGACTTCACACGTCATGCAAGAGGTTCTCACAGACATGCAGGTTTCCTCACGATGTTTTTCTTCACCGTTTAGCAAGTTATAATCATGGATAAATTTTCCATGATTATCGCTATATACAATAAAAAGTCAATCTTGGTTTACTTTAGATTTTATTTAGTAATATTATTCATATGTTATTTCAGTAGAAAATTATGTCTCACGAGAGCCATAGAATTCTTTTTCGAAGCATTCATTAAGCATAAGCTATCGAGATATATTTTTTTAAAGTAATAAAAAGAAATAAGTAACCTTTTACAAAGTGGCTATTTTAAAGCAAACAATGGAATAAAAATTAACAATAGAAAACAAAAAAGAAACCAGATGAATGAGCAAACATTGATACCGCAGAGAAAGGATTCTACAGCCTTTCCGAAGTTGATGGGGCAAGAGCAGACGAAGAATAAAGTAAGTAGGTATCATTGTATAAATAACTGATTTTTATATTTCGGCAGACGAAATAGGAAGAAATAGGACAGATATACTGTATCGAATTGAGAACCTCCTCGTTTTCTTCATGGGTAGGAAAAAAGACAAACCAGCAATTTTCGTGCTAGGTCCGCATTCTGATTTGATTATACTTAGAGCTAAGGATATAAATGTTGAAGTCCATGTAAGTGCCCCCATAGGAATATACAAAATAAGTATAATTTAATTTTGAATATACGAAAGTATGATGCTTAATCTGAAGCTAAGTCTGACTGAAATATTTAATTAATTACCAGGTGATTACATTTCACTTAATTAAAATATTTTTTGGACTTTTTAGCCGACCTGATTATCGCAGTAGCTAGTGACTCTGCTTTCTGTGCCGAGGATCACAGGTTGGAAACCTGGTAGGTACAAACTATGTGTGATGAGCACGAATATTTTTAGCCGAGTTATGGATATTTAATATCTTTATAATTATAATATACTGAGTTCGCCCTCAGTCCTTTGTACAGTACCCATAATACAAGCGTTGCTTAGTGTAGGACCGTATAGTTGGTGTTTACATTTGGCGATATAACTCGTTACAAATGTAACGGCGCCTCATCGTATCTCTTTAAAACAAATACCTTCATCGCCAAAGAAATACTCCCAAAAATACGGCAAAGCAAAACGTATCCCGATTAGCTATCTCTCCCACTAGAGCAACATTGTGTTTGGGGATAAAAAACTTAAAGCTCTCGCATCGAGCGAGCGGGCGCCGGGATCATAAGGCATTTTTCCGAACACACACGTACCAGGGCGGGGGGCGAGTGGCCACCCGGTCCGACTACCCACCCATACTCTGGTGATCTGGGCGCTACCGATTGCGCAGCGTAGCGATGGGAGAATTTTGTGCAGAGACTCCGGGACAGATAGGTAGATGATGATGAAGATATAAAGACGAAAATTAATTGCGTAAAATTTTCACACTTAAAGGCAAACCTTAAATTCGCTAGACATTCAAAAGAGTGTTTTCATAAGCAGGAACAGAACTGATTTTCGTTTTGTTGCGCCCTTGATTTTTCAGTTTTACGTGTGCTGAGGGCACACAATAAATTAAAATTGCGCGCGAATTAAAAGTAAAACAATAATAGAATATTAGACAATAGAAATTTCGTGCATTCGTTTGATTACGTGGAAACGGTATTGTCCGAGTTTCAACGAGCTCCGTTCGTAAAGAAATTCTCTGAAGCTGAAAGGTACCCTGCACCTACTCTTTGCTTCTTCGTCTCGCCGATAGCCGGCGATGTGTGCGGCTTCGGAACGCTGAAAGACGCCCTGTGACGCTGGAGCCTTCCTGAAAATGTATGCTGCCACCCGCCTCCCCCGCCGCCCCCCGCCTCGCGCGCACACCCGCGCTCGAGCGAACACACACAACGACACGAGGAAAAAACCTTACGACTATACTTACGGGAAATATCTGAGGCTGTGTGCGTCAATGAAAGATTACTGCTATGTAGTCGCAATACATATTCCTCGAGCGAAAGGTTCTGTGTCGGTGTGCGTGCTGTGTATGTCAACGCTGTTTCGTATTCTACAATATTCGTGTGTGAGTGTTTTATTGACATTTTTATACATGAAATTTTATGTGCGCGATTTAGGTAGATGTTTTTGTATATAAAGTTGCGGCTGTAGATGTGGGTGTGAGTGAATTATTTGCGGTCGCTTTCGATGTTCGCGGAATACTGAATGGGTGTAATTAATTCGTTTCAGATGAGAACTGGTTGCTTAACCCTAAGTAGGAGATATTCAGGCTTCAGTTTTCAGCACTCAGGGTTTGAGCGACAATTTGGCGAAAATGTTTCAGGGGGAAGGTGCGGTAATATGCATAGACAAGCAACTTTAATTACGTCATCAAGTATTGTGTTATACACAAGTATTACTCGTAGTATTTCTCATATTGGTCGTGCATATTCCACTAATATTATAAATGTAAAAGTTTGTATGGATGGATGGTTGTCTGTTATTCAATCACGCCAGAACGGCTGAACGGATCTGGGTGAAATTTGGTACATAGATAGATTATAATCTGGAATAGCACATAGAACTTTTATCCCCCAACAATGTATGGTTCCCGTTGGATAGATTTGTTTTAATTTTTCATAGAGCAAAGGATCGACATGGTTTTTTGAATAGGTAATGGTAGTTTAGGGGAAAGGACATACTTTTTAATGGCGGATAACACCGCGGGGCGCAGCTAAAAGGTATATAAATAATTGGGGAAGTCATTGTGGAGGACTATGTCCAGCAGTGGACGTCTTTCAGGTAATGGATTGATGACACGCAGAGGATGGAGAATTAAAAATCGAGCTAATTGTACTAGAATCAGCTCATGATTCTTACAATATATCATCAGAGTTGTCCATTGAAACACCATATTTTCTAATTCTTCTCACCCCACCTCATAATTTAATTATCCCCATTTACCACCTTTTACGCTAGTTTCAAAGAAGTCGGCCCCAAAAAAAGTAACCACCCAGGACATTATGCATTTGCATTCTTAATACGAATCGGCACACGGGAAACTTTCAGCGCTGAATTTTTTACGTACATACACAATATTATGTCTCTTCTATGATATTTTAATTATAAAAGTAATTTGTAAATATGGGAACCATGCAGTCATTAACTTATAATTGTATACTAAGAGTTGTCATTGTTTGACCAGCTGCTTCAGTCTGCCTAGACGTTCGTACACTGTTCTCCCATAATATACTGTATACCCATTTCAATGTACTGCTCAAAAATGTAAAATATCTTTTTTGAAAGAGCAACCATGCAGTTTCTTGCCGGATCTTCTCAGTCTTGTGAGTCTTGTGTCTTGTCTTTTTTTGTAAGTGCCCCGGTAGGCTCATACGAAATAAATGATATGACTTTGACTATTATTTGTTGTATTTAAGTTAGGTATCATTTTATGATTGATATCATTGAACTGAAAAACTTCCTTGTACCATGTTGTTTCAAAATGCTTTCAGGATGTCTGTGAATAAAATGCAATATACCTACAGTACACCTCGGAGCCGGAAGCCAGTTCGCTCCCGAAGGATCTCGGTTCTCGTTGCAACTTCTTATTTTTATTTCCGTTTGCTTTCTCGGGAACGCGAACGGAGACTTGGTAGTAACTAGTTTTCCTTTTATTGTTTGACCCAGTTTTGATATTCAATAATGATACAATCACGACTATATTCCCAGAAGAGACTGGTAGAGGCGTCTCAGTCTTAAACCCCATTACAATTTAAATAAAAAATGGCCTCAAAGATTTTTGTTCATCTGGGGATCGTACCAAGGACTTTGTGTTCAGTAGTCGCGGATGAAGTAGAGCCCAAGGCTATTTATGAATTAAATAATACATTAAGATATAGGTAGACAAATATATTAATAATAAGCAATATCATTGTACGATAATTAACACTAGCAGTTGGCAAACAGTTTTATAGCCATCGGTCATTTAAAAAACACTCATACAAAAAAAAAGTATTGAAATATCAAAAAAGCAAAAAAAAAAACATCGAATCTAAAAATCTACCTTGTCTGACTAAATCAAATATGTAATGAATGTTGATTCGATTCACTACTTGACGGAAAATTTCGAATGCGTCATTCGTTTTGTTTTAGTTCCTAAAACGTTTGTTTCTCCCAATTTTATTCTCAACCAATGGTTTCTCCGAATCAGAACTGAATATTCATCATAATCATGTTAGTTTTAAGTATGGGTACGAGGGTCGGTTATAGAAATGGAGCAGCAAAACATGGCTGTTAAGTTTCTGCCAAGAAGTTCGTAAAAACATCTTTCAGTAAGACATCTATCTCTTAACTGATTGATGAATGTGGTGGGGGGGGGGGGGGGTGTTGCTTTGGCCTAGCTGACACTACCCCTTTTATAGCCTCGAAGCATGTATTTCCCTGAAATATATTTATTGCGGTGAAGGAAAACATCGCGAGGAAACAGTGTTCTAAGAGAACCCCTCGAAAGATGTGTGAAGTCCGCCAACCCGCACTGGGCCAGCGTGGTGGACTATGGCCTAATCCCCCTCGCATTGAGGGTAGGCCCGTGCCTAGCAGTAGGACATTAAAAAGGGCTGGTATTTTTATATATTTATTGCTTATTTGACAAATATTTGATACACGAAGTCATCAAGACATTGAGACGTTACTTTTCTCGGCGCTAACAACTAACAAATGAATGAAAATGTGCGAGAAATTATTCATACCGACGTCACTACATGATGACAGCTCATTAGCATACAAATCACTATGTTATTTACATGGCAAACGTCCAAAAATAAACCTTGTTTCTTGAACAATAGGAGTTAAAACGACTGCATCCTCTGTGAGCGGTGTGAACGCAAATGTAACGTTGTCCTTTGTTTTTATAGAAGCACATTATGTAAAAAATATGCTAAAATGGCTAGCAATTAAATATTTGAATGGAGATATTGATTACTAAGGAGTAATAAACGTTGGTGTAATCAACTATTATGTGATAATTATCATAGATTTATACGTATAAGTCAACACACAGTCTTGAAGCGAGTAATATTAAACCCTATATCATTGAGTTTTGGGTCTCAAATTCAGTACAAAGATGTGTGTACAATGCTGCGCCTTGTTAGGTCCCTTAGTGGAATACAATAAATGAAGGTATTCGAGAAAATCTAGTTTTTTTTAAATTAACACACCACGAATGGCCGAAACCAGTTGACCTAGAGCTTTGACACTTGCAGAATATATTCCTTAAGTATCCCATAGGTGCGCTAATGAAAGCGTTCAAAGGGGTCACAGAGGTCAAACTATCTATGAGGAAAAAAGATTAGTATCTAGTCGGTAAAGGCAATAAACCCACGTTAACCTCTTCAAAAACATGGTCTCCACTCGACACGTAAGTATAAAATATAAAATAAAAGTAGCAGGAATTTCTCAATTATCACGATTCACGAACAAAGTGCTGGGAATCGAGATGTATGACGCGACCCCCCTTAAGTGGGATGGGGCGGCGCGCGCGCGACCCACTTATTCCTTGACGTAATATAGTAATGGCGGACTAACATTTATTAAATTGTAGAAGTCTTATTGGTTTCAGTGGATGGGTGGGTTAATTTTTCTTCTCATTTTCATTATTATTATTATTCCATATAAAGTTTTTAATAGTTTTTTATACTCAACTAGCTGACCCAACAGACGTCGTCGTGGCCAATTTTTTTTTTCTTGTACCTTTATTAGGACTGTACCCAACATTCAAAAAGCCGTTCTGAACTCAAGCGCTTACTGTCAAATAGCTATTATTTTTTTATATCACATTAATATTATAAATGTGAAAGTTTGCATGGATGGATGTTTGTTACTCAATCACGCTAGAACGGCTGAGCGGATCTGGATGAAATTTGGCACAAAGATAGATTATGGTCTGGAATAGCACATAGGCTATTTTTTTATCCCGGTAAAATGTATGGTTCCCGTGGTATAGATTTGTTTTATTTTTCATAGTGCAAAGGATCGACATGATTTTTTGCGCGGGTAACACCGCAGGGCGCAGCTAGTAAGTAACAAATAAACAAAAGTCACTCCTAAAAGAGAGGAATTTCAGTGAGTAACGAAAATTTTGTTTTGTTCTAGTTAGCGTATATATTTAAAGAACAGCATCACCTCACATGAACCATGGTTCGAAGGACAGATTGAGCACTGGGCCTTAATCTTAATGTACTCTGGGCAGCCTGCTACGCCCCCATTCAATTATATGGCATCCTTTTTGAAAAGGCTACTTAGTTTGAGGCTATATGATTGGTGTGTTGTTGTGGAGGTATGAAATGCTGAAAAGTTTGTTTATTACCCATTTCCTAAGAAATCCTGCCTCGCTTAGAGGCGGGAAACGCCTACCTACATCTATATATACATAAAAGGTTTGCCCAAGAGTGTCTGTCTGTCTGGAGTACCATCCAGGCTGCAGCCGACGCCGTGCGCCTGGGTGCCCCTTTAATGGTACGAAACAGACGTAAATATTGTTTTAGTTCATACTTCTCGGGTATGTAGAATATTAGGTTTATTAAAAATCAGAATCGGTATATTTTTTATTCATGTAAACCAGTACAGTACTTATGAATTGTCAAAAAGTTACAAAATGTTTTGCTACAACTTTACCACCCGTTCGGAATGCCGTTCTTATGGAGAAGAACGGCCAAGAAGCTCTATGGTTGCACTTTTGAAAAAAAAATCATTTAGACTTGGGTATAAACATTCGTGCACATCACACGAAGTTTGTCCCTACCAGGATTCGAACCCGGGACTCTCGGCACAGAAAGCAGGGTCACTACCAACTGCGCTACTCAGGTCGTCATGTTTTCGGTTTTGATGACAACTGTTCGTCGTTTTCAAAATACATACATGGGGCTTTCAATATTTCAGTTTTTCAGGTGTTACTTTACAGGCAGTTAAAATTTGTGTAACTACAAATTTCCCGTATTATATGTCTTACGTATACGACACAGAAGCGACTGGTTGAATACCTGTCATCAGACAATGGTGGGCACCAACAATGGAAGAATTAATTCTTATGCAACATTATGTAAGCTACCTCATATCATTGCGAAACGTTTTGATTGTAAATAATATAAATGATATCGCCAGACAAACACACCAGCTGTACGGTCGCAAACTAAGCAATACATGAATTTAGGTACCGTACAATGGACTGGTGGCGATCCCAGAATATAATACTAAGATAGGTATAATTCTTATATAGATTAACATTCATGACTCGGGTACGTCCCCTATCAGGATTCGAACCCGGGGCCATCAGCACAGAAAGTAGGATCACTCAATAGTAGGTAGATAGTAGGTCGTCAATACTGAATCACTTAAGGATGTTGGTAAGAGTTGAAGCGGATAGTGAAATAGAGACCACTGTTATAGATAGAGACTCAATATATGAGAGTGGGAGATAAAAAGCAAACCAGAGAGATAATAAAATTACTTATTTAGAGGATTAGAATAGCATTATCCGCGACTTCAGACGCGCGGGCCTTAGTTTTTTCACTACCCCGGGATAACAATTATCCATGCTACCACCACGCAAAATTTTATTGAATTGCACCCATTAGTTTAAGATAAGTACAGTGTTTAGTACAGTGTAGGTTAAGATAAGTACATTAACAGGGTTAAAACATCTTTTAAGTTGAGCAGGATAAAATTAAAAAAAAATATCAATATGTTCACTAGTATCTTCCTAGTGTGCAAACAGACAGACGGACAGACATTTAAAAAATACTCAAAGTACAGATACAAACAATTTACAGTCTTATTATATGAGCATATAAAGCAATAAATCTCAAATCACAGCTCGCGATCAAAATATTCCCACAAACGTATATTATTCAAGACAATAAGTATTCTAACCTGAGAGAGCTCGCTCTAACACACTGGGAACAAAACAAAACACCTAACAACTAACTCCCCTATACGTAGGAGGTAGCACTCCTAACAAAACCGGGGACTCTGCTCAAAGCGTGCGAAAGTAGAGCCCTCTTTATCTAAGAGGCGTCGAGGGGGGACGGCCTCCTCTCCAGGGTGGAGGGAGGTTCGGAGGAGGACAAGTGCATCTCAAAGAAATGCAGATTTTACACGTCGCTACTCTTCGGGTGTGTCGGATGTATCGCGCAGACAGCTGCAGTATGGTCGGCAGAAATATTGCTTTGTGGAAATGTGGGCCTTTCTTCTAAATTGCAAAAAAATGGCTCATTGGCAAAAATTGCATCTATTTGACGGCCTGATTAGCGCAGTTGGTAGTCACCCTGTTTCTGTACCGAGGGTCCCGTGCTCGAATCCTGGTAGGCACAAGCTTTGTGTGATGAGCACGAATGTTTGTACCGAAGTCATGAATTGATTTCTTTTATTTACGCGAATACTACTAATTGAAAAAAAATAAAAAAAAACAGTCGGTTAATAAAACTAATCGTACGGATTTTATCGCGTTTATTATTCGTTTTTTACGTTCCCGCTGTTTTGGCTTTACAGCAACCATGGTCACGGGAGCACTGAACGTAAAAAACAAATAATAAACGCGATAAAATCCGAAAATAAAAGATTAATTTTATTTCAAGTCATGGATGTTTAATATTTATATAAGTGGGTTCGCCCCCAGTCCATTGTACGGCACCCATAATACAAGCGTTGCTTAGTGTGGGACCGTATAGTTGGTGTGTTCGTCTGGCGATATTTATTTTCTCTGCTGACGGTACGAAACGAATATGACACTCATTACAGCGCGACGCTAGGATTTCTCTAAAATATGTCAAACATAAGTAGGCGACGGGGAAGTAACGCCCTTTCGTCTAATTGTCGCTTTGCATAACAAAAAAGGCAAAGTTACCTTTTCAAATGGCGTTAATTAAAATTAGTAATCTATCTATCAGCCGATATACACGTCCACTGCTGGACATAGGCCTCCCCCAACGACTTCCACACATCACGGTCCTCCGCCACTCGCATCCACCGGCTTCCTGCGACGCGTGTGATGTCATCAGTCCACCTTGTGGGGGGCCGTCCTACACTTCGTCTTCCGGTTCGTGGTCGCCATTCTAGACTCTTTCTGCCCAAAATTAGTAAGTAAATATGTTATTTAGAAGAATATAACTTATATTGAATTCTTAGAGGTATTTACGCGAATACTACACATTGAAATGAAACTAATTTTAAGGATTTTAACGCGTTCATTTTATGTTTCCGACATTTCAGCTGCTTTACAGCAACCATGGTCACGGAAGGACTGAGGTGTTTGACGTCCTAATGTCATAGTGTGAACTGGGGTACCCTCATATTTAGTTGTTGTTTGCGAACCGATCTATGCAGACAGTGCTCCCAGTGTCTTGAGGTCTTGCAATGATGTGCTTGGTTTTGGATTCAATTATATTAATTTCTGGAACCCAAGTCGATGATAGCACCCAGCCATCTTCCCTATTAAAATTATAATATTCTTTCATTTCAATGGCCACACTTATCATCCTTGGATGGAATCGGTGTTATTTTGCGATGATCTGTGGTTGATCGCTATACCGATATAACACTATATGTTGATCAATTTAACTAATTTTATTTTTTAGTTTTATGAAGACCATGGGTGTCATCACCAGCAATGTGGAGATTTTTGCACAGACCAATTAAAGCATGAGTGATAAATATTGCCCAACGAACAGATCAATGAAGCATAGCTTGTATTATGTGGACTGGGGTTGATCCGAGTAACACTCAAACCAGAGAATATTACAAGAAGATTATTTCAACTTTGCCAAGGCCAAGGGAATCGAACCAGCGAGCACCCCGTGGCATAAGCCGAACGACTAACGCTTGAACCACGATACGTTACTTTCCTTTATTTACTAAGTTTCTAAAACAATCGCGACACAAAACAATATTCGTTCCAAACTTTTCAATAACCCTAACATATTTAACTTCCAAGTTAACGGGACAATACAAATTAACAATGAAATTAACAGCGATATTACTTAGCAGGGGTTTCTTCGTGCCCTCGGCGTCTGCCAGTTCGATCGTCTGCCAATACGGTGGAACTTGGCACATTACCCGATCGTAATGTGAAGCGATTAAAAGGAAAGTTTTTACAAAAGGGTGTGGCTTTAGAAGCTGTGTCGTTGTATGTTATATAGAGCAGACAATATGAAATATCACCATAAAAAAAAAAAACAACCGAATTGAGAACCTCCTCCTTTTTGAAGTCGGTTAAAAAGTAGTGATGTGTATGAGGCAATGTTATGTACCGATAGAAATAATTGTCGATAATAGTAATAATAATATTTCAATCAGTTAACAGTACTTAGAACGTTAACCAAAACAAGAAATAGGAGAACGGCTTAGTTTTATGCATTTGACTCCAGGCACGTAACGACATATAAGCCGTGATATAAATATGTGCGAACTTGTGACCCGCAAATGTAAGTCCATTTGAGGTAGTTAATACCTTTAGGGGTTTCATTTTCTTTTTCTTTTTATGCCATAGGTCAAAGCATTATGAAAAATTAACAATTAAAACAATCATTGCAAATACATTCAAAGGATGTGAAAAATATATTGATTTTTTTTATATTTATATTATATTTTTTTTATATTTACGCGTATACTACACATTAAAATAAAACTAATTTTAAAGATTTTAGACATATACACGTAAAAGTAACCCCAAATAATAGTTTGACACACTATAATTTATTTGTCACACTCACTTCCAACTCCATACACATACACAATTAGATAATCGGCGAATCGGTGGGCTATGAGCCATTAGCGTTTTAATTGAAAATAGCGTAAAAGCTGTAAATTGTGCGAGTGCAGCCGGGGGCGCGCGATGTCTCACTGTCCAACAGCGCCCATTATAGGTCGCCCCTTTTCTATCCAAGATACGCCATGGTATACGAATCTACTTGAGTATTTTGATGACAAGTTTGTGTCTTTTAATTCTTCATTAGAGTCATGATTCTTGTTTAGCTGTGGTTAAAGAATAAAATCGGGCAGCATCAGTAACTATTTTTCTTTGCTTTGGGACGACTGGATAGCAATTGTTAAAATAGTATCACAACGTTTGCGACAAAGTAAACAGTGGCGTAGCAAGGCGAAGTTAAAGATCATATTAGACTAACCAACGAGTCTCAAGCTTTCTGAATTTTGATTTTTACGCGAATACTACACATTGAAATAAAACAAATTTGACGGATTTTATCGCGTTTATTTTATGTTTTTACGTTCTCATCGTATCGGCTGCTTTATACCAACCATGGTCTCGAGAGAACTGACGTTTTAGACGTCCTAGTGTAGTAAAATGTAAAAAAAACATAAAATAAACGCGATAAAATCCGCAAAATTAGTTTTGTTTTAATGATCAAACCTTTGTTTGATTTTCCGATCAGTGATCTTATAGCTAGTGAAAGTAGATAACTACATGTTCTTAGATCACAAAACCTTGTTTTATTTTAACTCTAATTATAATCTCAGTAGCCTAAGTCTTGGTCCCTTTTGGCCTTCATCTTTTTCATAATTGAAACATTGAAATGCAAAGGTACTTATAAAACGTGCGCCGATCGATTGAAGTGTAATTATTAACGCAGGGTGTCCAATATACATACGTTAAAGAAATTATGTATATTCAATTCTCAACTGACTTTCTTATCAAAATATATCGCCATACAAGGATATACTGTCTTGATACTTGACACATTTCTTTTTATCTTTTAATGGCTTGGCCGATTTACGAAAATAAAAATATTATAAAAGAGACAGATTAATAAACTAACATGCGATAAACTTACAACAAAAATATAATTTATTTCAAATTAATGCCAAATTATTTAAGTAACGGGCAGATATCTCAATTTTGTACGAAATGGGTTTTCAGTTCAGCATTGTGCCATACTGGAAGCCTGAAAGCTGAAAACAATAAGGTTACATTTATGTAATATTGGTAATTGGTAACTAAGTACATATACGAGTATAACTAACTAGCTGCGCCCCGCGGTGTTACCCGCGATTATAAAGTATGTCCCTTTTACCGGAATAAAAAGTAGCCTATGTGCTATTCCAGACTATAATCTATCTCTGTGCCAAATTTCATCCAGATCTGTATTGCAGTTCTGGCGTGATTGAGTAACAAACATCCATCCATCCAAACTTTCACATTTATAATATTAGTGGGAAGTGGGATTGTCTTGCTAACCTATGTAACAGGTCTAGACTTTACAAACAAAAAGATACCATTTACAATGAACAACAAATATTTATTCATTCTATTGTTTTCTTCAGTCCCAGCGATATAAAAACCAAGTAATAATGATACCTACTTAATTGTTATTTAATTCAATTTGCAATAACAAAAATGAAATAGATAATAATCATTATAGCACGCACGTGTAGCTCGAAAGGCTAAGCTCAGATAAGGGCACACATTGATTTGTTTTTTTATTATTTTTTTTATTACAATGTAGGCAAGTATTTGATCTCGATCTCACCTGATGGTAAGTGACGATGAGATCTACGATGTAGCATACTAGCCTAGAAGGTACCTGTTTCCTGTTTCTACACGCAAATGACATATCATAATGAATTTAAAGAAAAATAATATACCCTTGCATACTATTTCGAGGGATTCAAGCATAATCAAATGTTTATTTGACAACCTGATTAGCGCAGTTGGTAGTGACCGTGCTTTCCGTGCCGAAGGTCCCGGGTTCGAATCCTGGTAGGGTCAAATTTTGTGTTATGAGGACGAAAGTTTGTACCCAAGTCATTGATGTTTATACTGGGTTCGCCCCCAGTCCATTGTACGGTACTCATAATACAAGCGTTGCTTAGTGTGGGACCGTATATTTAGTGTGTTCGTCTGGCGATATTTACTACTTATTTATGTGTTTCTTTGTTTTTACTCCCCAAGTATCAAACTCATTTTCTCGCACGCGGAATGTTTTATATCGCATGCTACTAACAATCTAATTACCACCCGCGGGAATCGAACCGCGATCGTTGGGCCGATACACGCCGATTACACTACCACCAATACACGGTACGTTAGTTAAACGAGTGTAAATGGGTCTTTACTGAATTATTTTTCATATGAATGGTATCAGTCAGCTCAAGTTTATTATTATTGCGAAGGGTTTTTTTTTATTAATATTACAATACCTATAACGAAACTTAAAAACGTCTTTCGAAACACGTGTGAAGTCAGTAACAAAATTTAAACAATTTATCTATATAATATTAATACCAGCCCTTTTTAATGTCCCACTGCTCGGCACGGGCCTCCCTTCAATGCGAGGCGGATTAGTCCACCACGCTGGCCCTGTGTGGTTTGGTGGACTTCACACATCTTTCGAAGGGTTCTCTCAGACATGCAGGTTTCCTCACGATGTTTCCTTCACTGCTTAGCAAGTCATAATCGTGGTTGAAAATGAGATTCGCGGATGAAATCCAGAAATCTCAGAGGTGCGGGGCGTGGGTTTGAACCTGCGATCCTCGTTACCGAGGTAAACGTTCCACCAACTTCGCCATCACTGCTTTTTTTGGTATCTATAATAGGTATTTATTACAGCAAATTTACAAAATTTTATAAACCCAAAGTAATTTCTTGCGATTTATCAATTGGTCTTGCCTAGAAACAAATCGATGCGTAATTATAAAACCGTCACTGGACTGCCAACTATACTAGGTAATGTCTTGTGTATTACAGGCATAATAGCTAGCAGTCCAGTCCAGTAAATAAAAGAAAAAGAAAAAGTAATCACCAACAAGCAATCTCATCGGTTATCTGAGTGATATAAATTACGTCACTGTTAATAGAATCAGCCGATCGGCAGGGGGAGCCACCGGCGCGTGCTATCAGCGACGGTAATGAAGCGGTCGGGGCAGCTGGAAGGCTGAATTTGGATATGGTAATGAAGAAGATATGGGCGATGGTAATGAGCGAGCGGAGCGGAGGGTTGAAAGTAGTGTTGATAATGTTGTTCACGATAATGCACGAGTACTATTGACCTAGTGAAACTAAAGGATATTTTTTTTATGGGACTAGGCCCGCCACACACTCCCACCACTGCTACTCTTGTAAGCCAGGATCTACAGTGGTGTCCAATAACGACACCGAGGTTTGACCTTCAGCGAGTCCCGGGATATAGTTAATTGTCTTGGAACCCGCACGAAATTAATCGAAAGATACAAATAAGAGGAGTTGGAGGAAAATTATCCACTTCCGTCTATTGCAAAGCGGGAGACAAAGATGATCTGGTAGACAAATTTCCACAGAAGCAAGACTCTTACAGCTGGACTAATTCCAGGTGTAAGGCACCACGGAGAGTTTAAATACTAGTTGGCCCTAAACGTGTGAGCTGATTAAACTTGATTCCAGTAGGTATGGCAAAAACGCTTGAAACTAAAGGATAGTAGCATAACGTAATGACGTGTCCTTTAAAGGTTTTTTTTTTCCTTTAATGGCCTTTTTTCATTGAGCCAGGCTCAACGCACCTCTGCCAATGTCGACTTCGTGGCGAAGACACAATGGAGATTGCTCCTATAAAGTTATCAAACATCATTCAACATAAGAAATATTTATTTTGAAGTTTATTGAGGTTAATAAGAGAAATCTACGCGAGTTCAACGCCATGTACTTTACGTAAGACGTTTTAGGGGGCAGGAGTTTGATTTTTTTTTTATTTTAACTACCTTGGTACAACCAAATCTTATATTTTCTTATATATTGAACGTTGGGCACATGCCTTACATAATACATGAACAGCCCCAAGGAAAATTACGTTTTTTTTTCGAGACAATGAAAGAAGACATAAATTAAACAATGGAAGATGGAAAAGGCCGTTTAATCAAAAAGAGAACTTATTAAAAAAGTACTGGAATTAATTTACTTCGAAACAGAATCTATTGTTAAAGTTACATCAATACAATACACAAACTCAAATCTGAATGCACGACTACACCAATAAACAAGAAGCTACCATAAACTCGAGGTTATTTTTACCCATTCAATTCGTAGTCCAAGGTTCCGCGTCGCTTCAAAGGGACTTCCTTGGCCAAACCGCAGACTTTTACATGTGTGGTGCCTCTAATTACATTCATATTGGTGACCGTCTTGCAGGTGCACAGCCAGCCGTAACGGACATCGGTGATGCGGAAACACAACCAAAAGTCAACTTTAAAAATGACGATAGTAAGTTCAAAATTGATCGCAAACATTTCAAGGATGCAAATACTATTGTAGATCGATGTGTGCTTCGTATTAAGAAAGTGTTAGAGTCCATTATCGCGCGTGTTCGTAATTTCGGTAACAATGACAGTGGCTTCGCGTAAGGTCAACAGCTTGGTCGAATTCGGGATCGTTAATTACTGACCGATGGTCGGGTGATTTTTTTATTAGTAAAAGGTGGTTGTGTCGATGTTTGTAATTCGAATTTGATGGACGGGGAACCGAACTTCTGATGGTACTGATAGCGATAGCGCAGTGGTGCGGAACTTAGCACAAACCAGTAATTTTAAAATTTGGTTATACTTTAATGAATATTCAATGTTGTAAATGAAAAAAAAACCAGTTGTTGTTGGCAACAAGAAAATGTTGAAGATTTTGAAATGTGAACTAAAGACTGATTTTTTTTTATTTGCATACTTAATAGCAGGTTAAATTCTAATGCATGTGTGATACAAAAAAAAATGCTACCGTAGTTATTGAATTTCGCAATGTATTTTCTAAATGTTAAATCCATTAGTTGTGAACATCGCAAAAAGCAATGCAAATGCTCGCCATACGAATCTGATCCCTAACGCCAATCAATCGCAATGAAAACACCTTTATTTTCTCTTATTACTGTAAACATATCTATCACCGTTTTTCTAATACCATTTAAAACTGACAATTAAACAAAAACACTGAATATTTATACGTAAAATGGACTGGAGAGCCATAAAAACGCCACCATTATATACGAGGACTTTCTAATAGGAATAGTGTAGGCCCAAGGAGTGCGCCCTGAGTGAACTTCGCGTGCGAAAGTGAAATTAAAAACGCAATCTGTCAATGTGAGGAAGCAATTGAGTTATTGATGGCAATTGTTTATAAAGGGCAATAAGTTATATTCGTTTCTGAGCAAGTAAAAAGGAATGCTACATTGTACGTCAGTTCTTTGTTCATTAACGTTTGCACCGTCGAGTTACGATTGCGTTAGTTAATAACATTAATTAAAAGCTCTATTTTAATTTTGCCATAAGAAGCACCGACTCGTGATTGGAAAGGTCACGTGGCCATCGAGTCATATGTTATCTATACGAGCAAGTTGCGAGTATACTAGTTGGATTCTAATGAGAACTACTCTGGGATATCCAGGAAAAAGTACCTAATATAAGGTGTAACGAAAAAAGTATAAAATCTTTTAACAGGAGTAACAGAAGGTTAGCAAGATAAAATTCCACAAGAAATTAATCGAATTATTAGAAAGTAAATAAATCATCGGTTATTAATTGAAACTTACATTATGAAATGTAATGTGTAAACATAGCGAGTGGTCGAATCAGCAGTTGACCAGCTGCTAAAGTCTGCCTAGCCGTTCCTAGATAGTCTTTACATACCCATAACAATGTAAGTACTGCTCAAAATTTTTTTTTTCTTTTGAAAAAGAGCAACCATGGAGTTTCTTGCCCGTTCTTCTCCATAGGAACGGCATTCAGAACGGGTGGTAAAGTTGTAGCTTAGCATTTTGTTACTATTTTGACGATTCTTAAGTACTGTACATGAATAAATATATTCTGATTCTGAATCGAACCACTCGGTTGCGTAGTCGTATTGAATCTTCGATTCGGTTATGAAGAATGGCACCGAAAGATAGTCGTTGAACGGAGAAAATGTGCAATCGAATCGATTCGAATACTTGTCGAAACGTTCTGAATCGACCGCTGATACAGATGGTTATGTGTATCTAGCACAGCCTTTACCAATAAGAGGTACTGACGACAAAGGAGACCCAATTCAACGTACAAACTATTAAAAAAATAAAAAAATATTCTTATAAATATTTCAACTAAACCCCTCTTCTTTGAACATTAATTAACGCACAAAGAACCGCAATAGGGATGTAGTCATTACAATACATCGATAATATCGATATTGATACCATCGGATCGTTAAAAAACCGACCATAATTAACTGTTAGCAACAGACGCCACATGTCATTCTAAACAAAAGCTCTATACATGAGAAACTAATTACCAATGCGGGGAGGAAAGAGAGGAGCATATGCAATACGTGAGTGCGAAAGAGAGGCCGTATCAACGATGATCGGAAGCAGATTGAAACGCACCAATGCGCACTGTCCGAATATGTTTTTTACTAATTAAAATGCTAGCGGCCGTGTGATAAATGGTATGGCCATACGATTTATTTCGCTTTTGTGTTTTCGAGGTTATATTGTGCGTATGCGCATTGTAAATAAATCTTTCTTTGGGCAACCATTTCATTTTTTTTATTCTCATAGATAAATAACTGAGCGTCAGTCCTGTGTACTGAAGCTCAGTTATTTATCTATGAGAATTAAAAAAAGAAATGGTTGCCCAAATTTGAAAATCGAAATGGTTGATTTACACAAGCAGCCTGGGACTGATCGCTTAAATATCAATATATATAATGTTAAAGTGTAGCGTGTGTGCGCCCCGCATGGCAACACACTGGAGCTTACTCTTATATTTTATTTTGTAAAAATAATGAATTTAAAAAAAAGACAAGCCCGCTGAATTTCTTGTCGGATCTTCTCAGTTGAGGTGGCGTTCCGATCCGGTTGTAGACTTAAGAAAAAAAAATGTAATGACAATTTGTAAGTGCCCCCGTAGGCCTATACGAAATAAATGATTTGACTTTGACATTCTTAAGTATGCTTTTATCTATACTAATCTATACTAATATTATAAATGTGAAAGTTTGGATGGATGGATGGATGGATGGATAGATGGATGGATGTTTGTTACTCTTTCACGCCCGAACGGCTGAACGGATCTGGATGAAATTTGGCACAGAGATAGATTATAGTCGGAATAACACATAGGCTACTTTTTATCCCTGTAAAATGTATGGTTCCCGTGGGATAGATGTTTTAATTTTTCATACTTTTTATCGCGGGTAACACCGCCGGGCGCAGCTAGTATTTTATATTTCATGATTCTAGGACAAAAAATTATTTTAAATCAAATATAAAAAAAAAATATAATCCAATCCGTTCCATGCAAAATTGTCTAGATGTTTTCACACCTTATAATATTTTTTATTAATGAAATTGTGTACCCACTTAAAATAATCTGAATTCCATATAGAAGCGTTGTTTTCGAATTCAAGCTGTATAACTTTTTTATGGTGATCCTTAAGTGCCCATCATCACGCCATATCTCTTGTGGGGTGAATATATACTATATTGACTGACACTTGATCATAGTATACGTGTTGGCGTTAATTGCATCACTTACTTGCAAGACGGCCATATTTTTGCTACATAATGGTGCATTGAAAAGCTTTTCCTTTTTTTAGATAGTCTATGCTTATATTATAAAGAGGTACAGATTGTTAGTCTATGACTTTGGAAGTAAGGTTTAAGGGGGAAGCTCAGGGTCAGGGCGCGGAATTCAAAATGTCAATGGTTTTTATTTTTTTACGAAAAATTTGGACATCTTTACGATGTAATTTAGTGTTTTGCGATATTAGCATTCTGCATTAGATGTCTCGATGAATTAAGTTTGCTTAAAAAAGTACCTAACCCGATACAATACCATAAGGTTTGTAATAACCGCTACTTTTACTAACTTTATGGTGTTGTATCGCTTTAGGTATTTTTTAAGCAAACTTAATTCATCGAGACATCTAATGCAGAATGCTAATATCGCAAAACACTAAATTACATCGTAAAGATGTCCAAATTTTTCGTAAAAAAATAAAAACCATTGACATTTTGAATTTCGCGCCCAGACCCTGAGCTTCCACCTTAACCCCTGCGTAACTACAGAAATAGAATCAGAATATTTTTTATTCATGTACAGTACTTATGAATCGTCAAAATTGTCACAAAATGCTAAACTGCATCTTAACCACCCGCTCGGAATGCCGTTCCTATGGAGAAGAGCGGGTAAGAAACTGCAAGAGCAGAATCAATTGTTGTACGGTCGGAGTCGCGAGTAAAAGCTAGTTTTTTCAATAAAGCCCTTTTTACCCGAGTCTCTTACGCATCATTACCCGACCGGTAACCCTCGATGCGCGGATTAAGTGCATTTAAACGTAAACCATAAATCCACATCATATCTCACACAAAAATAAACACTAAATCACAATCATGCAAATTAGCCCTTCGTACGCCATCCAGATTCAAACGAGGACCATAAAATCGGTCGCGACACAATACCTAAAATGTATTCAGGAACGAACAATATCAGTTTTAAAACCTACAGCACTTATAGATAGATGACGGTAATGAGCTATTGAAAAATGATAGCAAATATAATTCCGCGCAAGAATTATCATAAGCCATTTGAGGGTTGAGTGTTCTCATGACAAGTAGCTAACAATGAAAGTTCAACTTTAAAAACTAACGTGCAACGTTGAAAATAACAAATAAATTGCAATTCGAACCTTTGTAAAGAGCATTCCGAATCAGAAACATACTTTGCATCACCTTGTTTAAAGTTTGAACCATATGCATATTGGATAGAATACAAAATAGATCGTATTAAAATGTCACAGTAATCGTATGATAATTTTTTCAAACCCTTAAATGGCGTATGCAAATTCGCGGGCGCTTTGTCGATCGGATGCGCGTGCAAGGCGAGCCGAGGGTTGACTCAATATGGCGATGACAGATGCGAGAAGACACGAGACAAACATAGTATCAGGTTACTCTATTTTCAATATGCGAGTCGAATCAGACTATTGAATGGTTATTTTCTCATGGCATAGGTTATTTGAATCATTTGGTTGTGAGAATGTTTAACTTCGTGAGGAAACCTGCATGTCTGAGAGAACCCCTCGAAAGATGTGTGAAGTCCGCCAAACCGTACTGGGCCAGCTTGGTAAACTATGGCCTAATCTCCTCTCGCACTGAGGGCAGGCCCGTGCCCAGCAGTGGGACATTAAAAAAAGGGCTGGAATTATTAATATTTATTTTATTGTTTAACTGCATACATGGTCTAAGTGCTCATGTGCTCAATTAAAGCGTCCTATTAAAGTCCAATCAAGTGAGAAACATAGAGTAAAAAGATAGAGAAAAGGTAGCTAACAAAATTATGTAGCCAAGAAAACCACGCCGATTTGACAATATGTTATTTACGTAAGCATACACATTAAAACCTTGCTTATTGCGTTCAGTTAAAACGCACTTTTTTCTAAAGAAAATCGCATTGTAATGCCATTATAAATAAATTAATCGATTCATATATTCTAGAGATACGATGGTGAAGAAGTGTCAAACTTTACACTTCTCTTTGGTTATCGTCGGGAATAAAAAATAGAGAGTCCTGCTCCCGCGCAGGCGGTCTTAATTTTCCGCTCGCTAGTAAAAAAAAACCGCAAGCGGTTGAATACGGACGAACAATCGATAATAATATCGATACATATAATCTAAAAACGTACCGGGGCCGTAATCGAGTTATTACACTGTAATTATTAACCGACTTTACTTTCTTCCATTTTACCAGGTAATCTTGTGTGGAGACGGCTTTTTATAAAAATAATAAATAATTTATAATAAAAAGTTCTATTCGATAAGAAATAGTTTGAAACCGCAATGCTGTATTGTAACCACGAGATATTATTGAGTTTCATGTCCTATAATGTTGCTGACTCTTTGCTACTACTCGCATTTCTTTTTTATGATCTAATTCTTTTTGTATATTTGTGTGTCAGTAAAGTTTATTTAAAATATTGTCAGATTGTCTTCAGGGAACGAGAGATAGGTTTTGATTTCCCCAAAATACTAATATTACCTATATTTTTTCATGATCATCAAAGTGTTTCATTAGTTTACAGTCCACACACATTCGCTTCAGATAACATAAATGACTTAGATTGGAATGATAATTGAAACACAATTATTACTGGTGATGTTGGTATTTGGTCCCAATGTAATAGAGGGCGAGCCCATTTCTATCATACTGGACACTTACTATAACTTTTATACCGGTGTAACTTTTATACCGATACTTTATTTAAAAAAACAACCTGTATTAATTGTGATATTTTTTTTTCAAACTCACATATTGTGACATCACATAATTATTACAAATACAAAGAGGTTCAAATGGTAGTATACCCTTTCTAAATGACGACATTTATATTTGTTTCTGACAATTAAACAAGCTGACTCCTCACCCGCCGGCATGAGCGCCCATCGTCTGACAGTTTGAGATTGTCGGCAGACGGCGGCACGCCTCATCGCGCGCGCCACCTACCAGGAGTTGCCCATTCACGCACCGCGGCGCAACGAAGCCACCGGCCGGCTTGGTGCCTAACTAACTACATGGTATTTTGTTGTGGTTAGAAAGAAAACTAATTTATAATAGCTACAAAAAATCTAACAAAGGAAAGAGTACTTATACCGGCTGATCCAGAAAGCGTATAAGTCTCGAACCTGCACCAGAATATCGAAAATACTTTAAATGTGCAATCTATAACTCTACCATTTCTACTCTCTTCTCTCTGATATTATAACTGCTCTCCTATACCTGATTTAACTTTAACCTAGATAGTTTTACTATTGGGTATCTATCTAAGAACAAACTGAAGTCGCATCGTGATGAATCTAAAAATAGGAAAAAGGAATTAAATGGAAAAGTATGTGTTACAGTTGAGCGATTGATTTTCTGTTCTTAAATTAGTTATGGTCGTAAACAACCTACCTACATCTAGTTTTTCCCAAAATCTTATACTTAGAGTCTTGTAACTTTTGCTTTAAAACTTTACGTTTTGGTCTTGGCGGTTAAAAAAAATATATATATGAACATGTTCCCAATGATCCCATTTCAACGTAACCCTTAACTGTTCACAGATAAACTCAAACAATATTAATAGAAAAAAAAATACGACAATCGTACAAAAATGAGAATTATATTTGCATCAATAACGAACAATTGCTGTTATAACACTATTTTATGAACGTAGATTAATGATCGACATAGGGTTGTGCCAGAAAAATCGACACGCTGTGTATCGATAAAATCATCAATATGAATTACATGGTAGGATTGGTGGGACAACCGAAGAAGGGGTTAAAGATATCATTAGAACATGGATATTTGTCACAGCACAGAACAATGTACTGCTCAAAATGTAACAGACCTTTAAAAAAAAAGAGCAACCATGGAGTTTCTTGCCCGTTCTTCTCCATAGGAACGACGGCATTCCGAACGGGTGGTAAAGTAGTAGCAAAATATTTGTAACTTTTGACGATTCATAAGTACTGTACTTAATGATCTACGTGAATATAAAATATTCTGATTCTGATTCTGATACAGCTGCATCAAGCGGGTTATTTTAAATGACAGATTTAACAACTGCCTCATTGGTGCAAAAGTCGGGTACTCTCTATCGTGAGGTTCGATTTCCGCGTTATGAAAAGTGTACTTAGAGCACCTATAAAGATAAGTCGCTGTAGAAATAATTTTGGGTTAAGGCTGAAATTGTTTTTTTTTTCCAAAATTGAGTTTTTTTTTGTAACAATTACCTGTATCATTAATGAAAACCTTAACCCCAAATTTATAGACGCATAATAACTTAATCAAATATTATATAGTAGTGCGCACAAGAGTTTTGATTTGCGCAGTACTATATGACGTTTGATAAAGTTGAGAACTTCTATAAATAAGGGGGTAAGTGTTAATTTTAAGTAGCGAATGCACAAAAGGCAAATGAAAAAAAAGGTATGTTTTATAAGCCTGTAATCTATAATCTACCGAAAAAAAGATCTCTAAACCGAATCTACAGAACTCATACCCGTTTCGGGTTAAAACAATATTATTGAATCATACAATACCTGTTCACAAGAAGCATCTAATTATGTGCCTTCAGATAACTCCGTGTCATCCCACTGAGGTAACAATAAAACGCTGTTAACAAAATCCGGATGTGTAAACAATAATATCGAAAGGATAACAATTGAAAAAAAATCAACTGGTCAGGGCACAATGAGACCACCGCTACAATGGTTCCGCACTTTTAATTTTGATAGTCCATATTTTTCCGGAGAATCTTGAAAAATGTCTATGTATTTTAATTATGCATACATTCAATTTATAAATTAAAGCAGGCACGTGTAGCTTTTATCTTACAAGTGACCTTGGAATTAAATTAATATATTTTTATTTATTTTATATGGTTTCAAATATTTATTTTGATAACAATAGAAAGAAAAATGGATATATTAGATAATATATATTAATGTGGGTAGGATAGTTCGCATGTTAAATTGATAGTTATTATCATTAAGGAAACAAAAACATCAAACCACCCATACGGCTATAATTTCCGAATGACAAGGATGACACTTTTGATCGATTTTAAATTTTTTTAAATTATGTACAAACCTAGTGTACCCTTTGAATACAGACCCCTAAACGCGTAGGTACCCAACAAACTTACTTTCATATTCAAATTGATTGTAATTCGAACGTTCGACAAAAAACTCCGGAGCACCGATCAATTAGAGTAACTCGATACACTGTCACGTTAATATGACGAGTCGCACTAATGGATTTCCGAATTTGAATTTCAAATGCGTTCGGAAATCGGTCGGGTGGTCTCGGTTTCCGTATCGGCTCGGCCTGTAAGCCAGCTCGGTGATTGGACGCGAAGAGTTCGAAATATGAAAAGTTCGTTAGGATATAAACATATTTTTTTATTTCATTAACTTTGCTGCCATTTAATAAAATATCATTGGATATAATGCCATGTTTATACTAACACGTTAAAAATATGCTCATCTATTTGAAAGCCAAAATCAGTTCACAAAATCTGAACGAACCATTTTTTTTTCTCACGAATAAAAAGCTTTCCGAAGTTATCAGGAACTTGGTCGTGCACAGCCGTGTGCACAGGTATGTTTGTTCGCTATTTTTTCAGACAATCGATCACTTTGATGTACTGGTTTGGATCACTACGCATGACTGCATTGTTTGCTTGTGCTATGCAGTTTTTTGTAGAACATTGTTATAAAGATAGCGAGTGTATATTGAAGATAGTAATAAGCTGTTATCTATGGCGTTAACTTACTTAACTTTTAACAGTGCGTTTTAATTCTGATGGATGCAGACGTAGTATGTTATTTTTATAATATTCTATTAGTGTATTAAATAAAGTATAATTTTTTTTTTTCCTTTTCATAAATGCCTATTCTAGCAGGGTCTAAATGACACTGTTAATGTCTACATTGAGACACGAAACAAAACTTTTTTTTTAAAACACTGAAAAATAAATAGTATTTTAAACATGAGTATGAAGATCAAATTCAATCGCGTCCAAATCGCACTTCGGAACGTTTTTCTTCGTTTAAGATGCTTTTTTATACCTGTGACAAACTACAGCATATCTAGAGTTAGCTTTAAAGAGTTAACTATTTGTATCCAATTATCTATTTCTTTCTTCCGTAGTCTAATCTTGTATTTAAAAAGCACCTGATTGAGTAAGAACAAAACACACCTTAACAAGACTACATTATAAATTCACCATCCATTCCCCAAGCTTACCCATCACTGACCCACAATGATTAGTCCAATCGAGCGATCAGTCTTTGAGCATCCCCCGTGACCACCGTCGCTTTTTACCGATCTCCTATAATCTGTAATTACAGCTATCGTACATAATTACTGTGCATTTGCTCAATGGTGATTAATTGTTTCTGACTGGTGGTCGAGCCGGGGTGCTGGACGCTTGTTCCGTGTCACGTTTTTTATTTGATTTAAAGACCGCTTATGCGTTTATAATCTAAGCAAGGTTGTGTTGCTGAAGTAATCTATAAGTTCCTATTAAACTAAATAACTAGCTAAATAACTAGCTGTTGCCCGCGACTTCGTCCGCGTGGTATTTAACAAAAAGTTTTTCTAAAATAAAAGTAGCCTAAGTTACTCCTTGTTACATTAGCTATCTACCAGTGAAAGTCCCGTCAAAATTGGTCCAGCCATTTCAGAGATTAGTCGGAACAAACAGACAAACAGACAGACAGACAAAAATTGTACCCAATGTTGTTTTGGGTATATGTACCGTGTGTGTCCAAATGCACTTAGTAAAAAGCGGTTATTTTAATATTACAAACAGACACTCTAATTATTTGTATAGATGTATAGATTACAAGTGTTATTCTCGACACGGTTGTGAGAGGCATTGCACGCAGTGTAATCAGCTTAGAAGTTATTAATTTTCACCAGATTTAGATGCAGGTGAATGGCATACGCGCTTAATCCACAAACAAGCAGTTCCTATTAGACAAATCAATGAAAACGTTGCCCTGGGTAACAGGATTAGGAACAGGTTGTGAGCGACTCGTAGGCCAGGAGCCATTAAACAGACGATGTACCTAATATTTTAGAAAAAAAAACTCTACACATACCAAGGCAAATTCACATCTAGTTCCTAAAGGTTTAGCTATCCAACCAAATCTCTAAATGCATAAACTAGCGATATCTCGTCGCTACAAATCCACAAAACGATTACTCCCCCATTGATCCCAAAGGGTTGTTACACGGATCTCAAAAACGATTTGTTGACTGCGAAACGCAATCATTAGTCAATGACTAATGACATGAGTGACGCGTGGCGAATGCACCAGATTGTAGATAAATGTGTCGGCAGATTCCTGCGAGACCCAGACTCTGTGGCCAGGGTTAAACGGAGGGGAGCATTGCAACTGCTAAGGAGAGTGGCAGAATTCAGCTAATTTATGTCAATCCCAATTCATAAAGTTTTTTAGAATGTTTCTTTCATGGGCATTACAAAGTACGTCTTTTCAATTCGAAATGAATTTAAACTTTGTACGAATTCCAACGAAGTAAAATTGCGTGTTTGAGACACGTGTTTGAACACGAGACATACAGGTCAGTGATAATTGGCAAAGACTGGCGAGAATAAGTTAGCAGGAGCTGATCCTAGCTTAGGAATCTCTGGGAGTAGGGTGTCGTAAGCGCTGCCCAACTGTTTCACCTCGCAAAGGATAAGTAGAAGTTGGTGGAGCTGACCACCAACCATCGCTAGTATAAAAGACACATCAAGGCGCAGATAATAAATTCAACACTTATCATTTTACTATCATTTTACTATGCTTTGGGGTGTCTTTTATTACGATATTCCCGGAAGGTGTTCATATCATCTCTCCATCCTCTTCTTGGTCAGCCATCAGGAACGTAGTTGGCAATGATCTACCTTGGCGTATCGTACGTACGGTCAAGCCAATTTTGCGGTCTTTTTTGCCGCAGCAGTTATTAGAATGATGTAGCGCAAAACAACCTTGACAGATCTTACCGCCAGCCTAATGTGCCCTGCAGGTCAGAAGTTATATTAAAAAAAGAGCAACCATGGAGTTTCTTGCCCGTTCTTCTCCATAGGAACGGCGTTCCGAACGGGTGGTAAAGCAGTAGCATAATATTTTTGTAACTTGACGATTCATAAGTACTGTACAATAATGGTCTACGTGAATAAAAAATATTCTGATTCTGATTCTGATTCTGATACGGCCACCCATCCAAACCAGACCGAGCTACGCGGTCTATATCGGAATTTTTTTACCAACTCGGCTATGACTTCCTCTATGGGATATCACTGACTAATCTCTGCTTTTAAAGTCAGTTAATACACAAGCAACTATTTAAATGTTAAATAATTCCCGATAAATTTAACTCGGGAGTTAATCTACCTAAATTTCACACAAGAGTATTTTACGCACAAAAAAAAATACTACACAATACAAATCACTGTATCGCCTGTTAATGATCTTGATGTCTCGCGATGATTGTAGAGCGGGATGGGAGATGGGCGAACAGCGCGTCAGAGAGGGTAGCGAGATGCGATATCTCACCGGAAACTGGGTAATATATGGCGCATTGTTAGTAACGAGATCGGTTGTGTCTGTTCGGCCGTGGGCGGACGTGTGTACGCACCCTTAAATAGTGTAGAATTTACTTCTTCTCTTTGTAAATAATTATAACAGGATTCTTCAATATTTAAACTTTCGTACGAGACCCCGAAGTACATGATCGACTCATAATCAAACCTCTGAGATATAGTAAACGTGACATTGTGAGATTTTGTATGGGAATTTTGGCAATCTATGGTTGCACGAGCAAAACCGCGGACAAAACTAGAACCAACATAGATATTTACATGCTAATATTATTAAGAGGCATTGGTAGTTTGTGAGTATGGATGTAGGGCGTTATCTCCGGATGTGCTGACCCGATTTTGATCTTTTTTTCACCAGTAGGAAGCTGCATTATGCCTGAGTGTTATAGGGTACTGCAAACGCCGCCGCGGGAAGAAGTTAGTATCTAATATTAAGATCACCGACCACGTTTTGACTACCGGATAAGTACAGTTGGTAGTGACCCTGCTTTCCGTGCCTAGGGTGCCGGGTTCGAATCCTGGTTGGGGCCAAAACTTTATGTGATGAGCACGAATGTTTGAACCCGAGTCATGGATGTTTAATATCTATATAAGTATTATATACTGAGTTCGCCCCCAGTCCATTGTACGGTATCCATAATACAAGCGTTGCTTAGTATGGAACCGTATAGTTGGTGTGTTCATCTAGCGATATTATTATAATATAAAAAATAGACTATTATCGGCACAAAAAAGATTGATTGTACCAAACAGACGATACCTATTTGCATTGTCTAAACCGTTTTCAATAGACCTCTATTATAATCTGATCCATCTTTTATGGATACGTCAAAAATATAACCCTGTTTTGCATATCAACAGGGTTTTTGGATTGTATTGTTTGATTGGGTCTGGTTATTTGGGGGTCCGTGTCTTGGGTCCTCACGTAAACTGAGATTCAGATTGTTCTTTTTATAGGTTTGGCTATGTAGGTGGTTAGTTTTTAGAGTTCAATGAGGAAGTTGTAATTAAATTTACATGTATTTATAGTATTAGTAACATGATTTAGTAGTATATTATCTCATAATTACAGCTAATTGACAAAAATGGCACTCCACTCAAGGTATTCAAAGAAATAGTTCATTTACAAATAGAATAAGAAAAGTTCTTATAAGTGGTCAAAGGTCTCTCGTGATTATTGGTGCTACGGAACCCTTTTCTTAAATAACGTTTGTTACTACGCGTTTTTTTTTATGTTATAAGGAATGTTTGCCACATTCGGCGCAATTCAAACTGTCACAAAATATTACACGCTTGTTTTGTGGTATTTATTCAAAAAAGGAATAAGTGACAATCTAATATGAATGGGACTTTTTATGTACTGTGAAAAAAAAGCTAAATCCTTTTTATATTGAGGAGCGTGTCATAATGGTGATAGGCTCGTCTCATATTAGAATGGGACCAGACCGAATGCAATCTGCGAATAGTGGGTGCACTACAGAGCACCTCTGCCTACCATTTCCAGGATTCAGGCGTGATGGTGTACTTTATTTAGTATCAAGAATATGTTTAGAATAATTTGTGTATGAATAAAAAAAATTACGTACCAAAATAAATATTAAATGAATATTTGTAATAAAAAAAATTGCATACTTTTTTTTACGCTGCGCACTTTCACTTCTTTTTTTTTAATAACACAAATAATGGGCAAAGGAACTCGATCATTCGTCCGATCAAACATCACCCAACCCTTCCGACAATGGCGCTAGTCATTACCGAATTTGAATAATAATAAAAAAATACTCAACCATAGGGGAGATACGTTCAGTGTTGCATAAGTAATTATAACAATTATTTTTGGATAGATAATAAATTATTTTTTGACGCGGAGAACTTTGGTATTGTATCTGTGTATTGATTTTTACTCAGAACCATGCTACAATAATACCAGGTATTCTCTTCTCGTGATAGTTAGGTCACGTGGTTGGCCCAGGTCTACGTCATCGGCCATTTCGACCAATGAGAGCTGATGATACTATTAAAAATTACGAGTCGATTGTGGCAAAGTCTTCGGTCATCGTCGGAAGAGAATACGATGTATAACATATTATTTTATCATGCACAGAACATATAACATGGAAATATGAAATGACGACCTGATTAGCTCAGCCCTGATTAGGCCAGGTGCCGGGTTCGAATCCCGATAGGGACAAACTTTGTGTGATGAGCATGAATGTTTGTATCCGAGTCATAGAAGTTAAATACCTATATAAGATATACTGGGATCGCCCCAGTCCATTGTGCGGTACTATAGTACAAGAGTTGCTTGGTGTGGGACCGTATAGTTGACGTGTTCGTCTGGCGATATTATTATATTATTAATAGAAACCCAAACTATTCTAACCATAAGGTCCAAATCACGAATAAAGCGTTGTTAAAATATAATATCTGGACAGACAAGCTTGCTTAGCTAGAGATGCTATCACTTCAATGCTTTATAGATTTTTTGGATAAATAAACACATTTTGAGTTTCCGCGTATACCTCTTGATAAATGTGAAAGTTTGGATGGATGGATGGATGGATGTTTGTTACTCATTAACGCCAGAACTGCTGAACGTTTATGGATGAAATTTGGCACAGAGATAGATTATAGTCTGGAATAGCACATAGGCTACTTTTTATCCCGTTAAAAAGGACATACTCTTTAATCGCGGGTAACATCGCGGGGCGCAGCTAGTTTATAATATTAGTGTGATAATTCAAATGTAAAATAATATAAGATATTCAATGAAACTATTAAATAAAAAAAACTGATAATAATTATGCATCATTCAAAGCACTTTCGTTGTATAGAAAGTGAACACGCAACAAAAAGCTGCGCCCGCGCACACCTTGACGACGCAGGAAACACATCCGATCTAGTGTATTGATCAATATTTGAATACATTAACATAATATTAGATAAGACTATAGGGCTTGTAGACAACTACTAACCTTATTTCTTACAACACAAGGCATTGAATAACACAGACGCACTTCTGATGTGATTTCGCAAACTGATCTTATATAGTTAAGTGTGCCTTGCTTTTGATCGAATTTTAATCTCACTAAGCGCTGAAGTAAACGTATAATAATTAAAACAAAAACACGTAAAATCTAAGAAACAATTTGACGGTGGCAGGAATCAAACAAAAGCAGAGTTCTTATTGGTAGATCATTGCTCCCGATAATACTCCGCTGATAAACAGACAAAGGTGATAAACTTATAACAGACCTCCTTTTATTGCGTCGGAGGTTAAGATGATATGGTAAAACAATAAATTCTAAATTCGCGTTGAATATCAAATAATCTTTTTCGGCTAACAAAGCTTACCCATTTCCACATTATGCAAGAGTATTCTGATAGTTAAGCTCCCTTGTCTCTCCTTTATCATGTTTAAGAACACTTCTCTGGCCCTGGTCCAGCTGTATTCATGCTCCATCATCTGCTTGAGTATCCTCACATGATAAGTCTTATCAATTATCAAGTATCCTCGCTTAATAAGACGCAATTTCGCCTTATCAACTGAGGAGGCTTCGTAAGACTAGATGACGGCACATAGGGGCGGTTACAGAGTGGGTAGGTCTAGCGTGAGAAGTAGACCATCAGCCCTATAGTCCGTTTTTCCTTTTGATTAATATCGTTTCGGGTTTCAAGACAATTAACTGTTCTCGCGGACTCACCGAGGGTCAGACGAGGGCGTCTTCGTTGGTCATCGCTGAGGATCTGGAGTTACAATAACAGTGGTGGGAGGGGTGGTGGGCCAGGTCCCAAAGAAATTCTGGAATGACATAGCGCATGACTGGAATGAATGACATGAAGAAGTTTGCACCATCAAGTGATGATTGACTAAACTTAAACCCATCAGAGGGTTGATGAAGGAGTGGAGAATATTAAGATTTTCCGATATCATTACACGTCTTTAGGCCCTGTCGGTTATACCCGCATCGAAGGAGTCGAAGCTCTATAAATCATACACCCTCATAAGTTTTTTTTTTTCGGTTACCTCTCGTCACTTCCTTCCATCGGGACAGATGTCATCTATACACATTCAAATGCTATTATTATATTTAGATCAACCCTTTTTTTATGAACACAATGGTCTCTGGCCACCGTCTTGTGGGTGACACTGGGTGGTTATCTTGTTTCTTACAGACAGATTAT
Source organism: Pheosia gnoma (assembly GCA_905404115.1). NCBI lineage: Eukaryota > Metazoa > Arthropoda > Insecta > Lepidoptera > Notodontidae > Pheosia > Pheosia gnoma. Next base: position 7,566,321 of record FR989914.1, read on the forward strand.
AAAACTTGCATGTTAGCGAACGCATCATAATGATATGATGAACGTGCTTTTATTCTTTAAATGGACTCTTCAGGGCATATAAATATTTTTTCTGTAAGAACTGAAACTATTGATTTCTTATATTTACGCGAATTCTACACATTTAAATAAAACTCATTATAAGGTTTTTATCGCGTTTATTTTCTGTGACAAAGTTTGAACTAGGACGTCAAACACCTCAGTCCTCCCGTAACATGGTTGCTGTTGAGCAGCCGAAACGTCGGGAACGTAAACACAGACAATAAACGCGGAAAAACCTTAAAATAAGTTTTATTTCGATCGAAACTATCTTGATATTTAAAAAACACACAATTATTTACCATGAACATTTAACTATTGCACTTGCTATAACAGTAGCAAATAAAAAAAAATTATCGATCGAACGCACATTGAACGTTTGTCAAATTCTTAAAGTAGGCAGAAATTTCCTTAGTATTATAATTCAACAATTAAAAAAGTCATTACAAACAGGTCAATATACGATTGTCACAGATGCAAGCGGCGAGTAGACGGCTCGAGTGCACGCACAGAGCGCCCGCATCATCAAATTTTAATTGTTCCTCCGACGCCATTAGCTTAGCAGACTTAGGAATGCATAGAGCTGGCACTGATAAGTATTTTAATACCTTTATTGGTGCTTTAATTAAATAAAATAATAAAGACTTAGAAATATAGTACCTAGGTATATAAATATAAAGAATACGCTGTTTACATAATATTTGAATAGTCTCTTGTAGAGTTAGTGTATTGTGTAACATTTATACCTACAGGCAATTTTTTTGGAAAATTTAGTTCCAAATTATCCACTTGTATTTACAAACTGGATAGTTAAAACATGTCAGTAAAATAAAGGTGCCACAAAAACATGCCACATGAATCATTGTATAATTTTCCAAATGATCTCCTGACAGATTTATTCGGAAATCGATTCTGGGTCGATAATTTGATGACCCGATTGCCCAGGGCCCCAACTCTGCTAACACAATCGATTCGTAATCGAACAGCAACCGCATAGTAACTGTCACTTTTAACAGATATCCCACACAATATCTGTCAAAAGTGACAGTTACTATGCTATGGTTGCTGTTCGATTATGAATCGATTGTGTTAGCAGACTTGGGGCCCAGTTGGTGACCCTGCTTTCCATGCCGAGGGTCCTGGTAGAAGAAAACCTTGTATGATGAACACAAATGTTTATACCCAAGACATGGTCGTTAAATATCTATACAAGTATTTATACCGATCGTTGTTTATTGCCCAAGATATAAGGAATTTTTCGTCTGGAGACAATCCATCAATTCACTAATATGCATACTACTAATACTACTAATATGCACAGTATAAAGTCAACCTTGTTATTTAGAAACGATCATGAATATACACGAGCGACACGTGTCTTAAGATACCAACATTTAAAAATGAAATATATACATATAAAGATGTACTCGTAAATGAGACACAGCAGCTCTGATAGACACATCACTCTACGGCAAACTCATTTCACATGGAAACATCATTCAGGGGCAATTTTTGTTGAAGAATATAATAATGTTGATTAATTAATGATGGCCGATTGTGGTCGTGAAACAATGAGTCAGCCGGTGAATGACTCGGCCGAAGGGCTTTATTTTTTCTAAGGGCACTTGCAAAACCATACTCTGCTGAGGATTTTCTCCAATACACATTTACTGGTATACTATAGTATATGGAGTAAGAACGCATTACATTGGTGACTGATACCTTCGACTTCGTGTGGGTGTGCAAAGGTCATGTCTGCTTATCCCTTCATACATTTTTGATTTCTTATATTTACGCGAATACTACACTAAAGACTATTTTATCCTTAATATTGTTAAATAAAAATTAAAAAAATTAAGTAAGACTTTTCTTTGAAATAAAACTAATTTTACAGATTTTATCACGTGTATATTTATTATGATTTTATGTTCCCGACTTTTTTTTTTAAATTTACACCAACGATGGTTAGTCCTCCCGTGGCCATGGTTGCTATAAAGCAGCCGAAACCTCGATAATGTAAAAACATATATGCACGCGATAAAGTCTGTAAAATAAGTTTTATTTCAATAAAAAGTCTTAAGTATTTTTTTAGAATATTTTTCACAATATTAAGGATATAATAGTCTTTACTTTTAAAGTGAGAAGGGTGGTATCGTGAGATAGGGTGGTAAGTTCGGTACAGAAATACTCAACCCTTACGAGAACCGCGATGTGCATTTCGATAATAGAGCACAGAGCATCTCGTATGCAGAGAATAAAAATAAAATACATTTATGTATTCAGCAGAAGGCATAGGTATTGTTTTTAAAAATGCTCGAAATTAAGTTAGTCACTCATAACTTTAGCTCAAATAATAATAAGGCAATGAAAGTAAACCTATCGCCAAAATCCAAGACAAATCAGTAAATACATAAAGAAAAAGAAAATACTGGATCAAATATTACAATGTGTCAAGATTTTTTTTTTACTTACGAAAAAACATAAACTTAAAGAAATATATCGCCAGACTAACCCACTAAATGTTTGGTCGTATCCTATAAACACGCTTGCAAATGTATATTATAAATCTGCTTTAAATATGATGGTAAGTCTCTACATTATTAACTTTCTGTGCACAATATCGCGATTATCAAAGATTCAAGAATGCTACGCGCACTGGATTATTGAACCTCGCACCATAACCACGGGAACGTATGTTTACTTCTGTAAAAGTACGTAAAATATAAACACAAAACATTAAAGATGGCATTGCGATGCCAGGGAAAGAAACATATTGCCATGGTGGAAAAACTGCCGACATGAAACTATTAGAAACTTCTACCACCTCCCATTAGCTCCCATCTCGGAAGTGGTGGTCTCTGATAGTTTCATGTCGAAATCAGAGTGTTATATTATTCCAAATTATATGGTTTTATGTTCGTATCTGATAGCAGGTATAGGAAATAGAACGTTCGGTTTTAAAACAAGTTCTGCAGGTTCCACGGTCTTAGAATCCAGGATTTTGGAATTTCGTGTGCAAATCTTATTTCCAATAAAGATTATCACTTGTTGTAAGACGAAGGAAAATATCGTGAGGAACCTGCACGCTAATCGAGGGCCGTTATTTAACTGATCCAAGTTAAATATTAATAATGCAAGTGTTTCCCTATAGCAGTGATAGCCAAGTTGGTAGAACGCTTGCCTCGGTAACGAGGATTGCAGGTTCGAATCTCATTTTTCAACCACGATTATCACTTGCTCAACGGTGAAGGAAAACATCGTGAGGAAACCTGCATGTCTGAGAGAACCCCTTGAAAGATGTGTGAAGTCTGCCAACTCGCACTGGGCCAGGGTGGTGGACTATGGCCCAATCCCCCTCGCATTGAGGGGAGGCCCATGCCAAGCAGTGGGACATTAAAAAAGAGCTGTAATTATTACATATATTCTATATAAGTGTTTGCTTATATTGTCACAATACTAATTCCTTTGCTCAATTAAAAGTCACCGAACAATATAACACCGACATTGGAGGTGACATTCATCAGAAACTGAAGGAACGAGCTCTGGTTTGAAACCAGTTTTAACCAATTCGTTAGTACACTTCGTCCCACAATCAGACAATGGTGCATCCACGTGCGAGCTGCTGCTGTTGACAATGGTCACCCACTGCTGTGGTGTGATGGTGTTCAGAAAATGGGGGTTGGGGTAAGGAGTATGAGAGAGCGAGAGATGATATACAAAAAAAAAGTTTCACCCTTGTACATCATAGTTTCAAAACCAACCGCAAGACCTCAAGACACTGTGAGAACTTTCTGCGTAGATCGGACCGCAAGCAACAACTAAATATGAGGCTACCGCAGTTCAAACTATGACACTAGGACGTCAAACACCTCAGTCCTCCCGTGATCATGGTTGCTGTAAAGCAGGCGAAAGCTCGGGAAAAAAAACATTAAAATAAACGCGATAAAATCTGTAAAATAAGTTTTATTTCAACATCATAGTTTTTGTGACATACGTGTTCGCTTGGCTATTGTTCGTTTGACAGTAGCTCCTCCTTACTGGGTCCTGAGACCTAACTCCTAAGTCACTTAACACAATCCACCCAATATCCATTAGGAATACTTTGATCAATTTTCGTTTAGAAATCTAAAGAAACTGTCAATTAAGACGTCATTTTAATTCAAGCTGCTGTCTCAGTTGTTAGTGACCTAGCTTTCTGTGCCGAGAGCCCCGGTTTTGAAACCTAGCTGAGATAAATTTTGTGTGTGTGATCACACGTTATGGATATTTAATATCTATACAAGTATTATATACTGGGATCGCCCCAGTGCATTGTACGGTACTCGTAACACAAGCGATGTTTAATTTTGGTCTGACGATATTATTTTAATTAATTTTAAGAGCAGATTTGGTGTTGATTCGCTACAGTTTGTCAGTTGTAGCATTGACACATCAAAGCATCGCGCCCGGCTTCTGCTAAGAATACTGTATCACCATTGTATGACCATAGTATCACTATTAATTATTTATGAGTGCTGAGGACTTTATTACCGCTGCCCATCTCTATATGTAAATGTGCACTTAAATATTCAATGTTATCGTGTTCGTACATCACTGGATATTGTTTCTCTACCTTTTTTCGGGCTGGCAATGCCTATAATGGTTATGATTAAATGGTATTTTTGTACTTACCAACTACGTTAAAAAAAAGTTGCAAATGTAGTTCTGGAATAAGTATTGGGCAAGCTTTGAGGTATTTTATGCAGATTCTAGGATGACTTACTTAAAAAACAGCTAGTGCCATGCATTCAAAGATCGATTCTTTTAAGGTTTCTTTACGATTCGCTTCAAATTTCGAGAGCGACAGAAAAAAAACAAAAGGTACAATTAACACTTCAAAAACCTCGATTTTACTTTTCCGTTAATTAATTCTATTGAGCGGCGAGAAAAAAAAATACATTCGTCGTAACCCTTTCAATGGCACGTTTATTCAGAAATTAGCTTTTATAGAATTTTTCATAAGTCGTGTCGGGGGAGTTGAGAAAAAAAAACCGGTAATAAATCATTTGAAAATTAATAATTAATAAAGTAACACTCGGAAGCGACGGCCCGTTGAAATCAAACGTAAACTCGAAGGAGGTATTTGCATAAGAAGGGATTTTTTCCTTAACTTTTATTTTTTTTCATCATTCACTTTCCGATTGGGGGATGAAAGAATAGGGATGATGCGGTTATTGAGTAAAACATTGCACAACTTACAAAAACTTTGCACCAACATTCCTAATTGCCCATTTAATAATATTTTCTATTTTACTATTGTAAGTATAAATAGCACTATTGGTAATACGGAAGCTCTTATACAGTTGCTATATGACAAGAAGCTGAATAAAAGTAACGTTTTACACTACGATAAATTATATAATAATTATTTAAAAACGACTAGTATAAATGTAATATTTGACAGAAAGGTCTAACGCTAATTACTTAGACGAATTAAACTCTCATTGATAATGGCAATGAACACCCTTAAGTCCATTATGATCCAACACCATCGGTGAAGTGTATCTTCACATACCTATCGCGGATATTGTTTGCTTCAAATATAAAAGAGATCGAGCGCACAGTACACCTCTGCCTAACCCCTTGAGGAAGTACAAGCATCATGGTGCACGTAAACTTATACGACTTTAAGCTGACTAAGCAACGGCTTTTTCAAATATCAACCTTGATAGTTGGAAACCAAATTGTTCTGAAAATCTTTGCTTAGAATCTTGAAGATCCACGCTAAGTTAACTCCAACCCTTCACCACCGGTATTGGAGGGACTCAACAGATGTTTTTAATATCTGAACGAAGACACCCCGAGCAGTGTTTACATTGTCCCCTATTGTGCTTGATGTTTGACTAGGCTGTTTGCGATGCTGCTACAGAAATTCGACCATTCAATGCCATGTATTTGTGTTTATGGATTTTTGTGCGATGTTTCGGTGCTATCATTTCAATCTGCTGAGTGCCGGTAGTACCTTTGATTGATAAAGGTTGATTCATGTCATCAACTACTTTCCTTAGCCTTTTCGAAATTGATGTTGGGTTCGTCTTCCAATGTACCGTGAATTTGGGTTATTACTGATTTTTAGAAAAAGTTTATTGATGATCTGATTAACACAGTTGGTAGTGACCCTGCATTCTGTGCCGAGGGTCCACGGTTCGAATCCTGGTAGGGACTTTGTGTGACGAGCACGAATGTTTGTACTCATGGATGTTTAATATCGATATAAGTATTACATATATCGATACATACTGGGTTTGACCCAGTCCATTGTACAGTACCCATAATACAAGGGTTGCTTCGTGTGGGACCGTATAGTTGATGCGTTGGTCTGGCGATATTCGGACTTCAACTGCTTATAACGGTTGTATACCTACAGAATTTATATGATCACTGTATGTATAACATCGGAGCAATCTTATGAAACTGGATGAAAACTACATTAATCTGGAGTTGCTTAATGACAATAACAATTGCTATTCAAATATTACAATTTGCTAACATCAATTATGTTTTGTGGTGTAAATTGTTAGAGGAAGCGTTACCAGCTATCCATCAAAAATTACTCAATGCGAAATACTAAAAGTAATTTTATTTTAAGTCTGACCATTGGTCGCAAAGAAAATCATTTTCTCCTATTTAAATTCGAGACCGTTCGCGCAAAATTCTACTTAGTAGGCTTTTACTGTTTACTAGTAAAGCTACTAGTATGTTCCTTTGCATGGATTGATTGATTGTTGGGGGTCGAGTCACCTTCGTCCGTAGGAGAATTAAATACCCTCGAGATACCCTACACGTGACCCTGGGTGGTGCCAACTAGGTGACAACTCTACTGGTGGTAGGCTTCGGCCGTGGTTAGTCACCACCCACTGAACAAAGCCATGTCGCCAAGCGGCCTAGCCGTGTTCCGGCATGATGTTCGATGTTGCCATTCATGGATGGCGGGGCAGATCAGTTGCGCTGCATGTGCCTAGTGAATGTAGCGTCTCGATCTACTGCCGCCTTCCTACCTAGGCAAGTATGCTCCATCGTAGATCTCATCATCACTTACCATCAGGTGAGATCGAGATCAAATACTTGCCTATAATGTAATAAAAAAAAATGGTACCCAAATAAAATGAAAGTCAATAAGTAAATGTTTTTATAATATCTTAGTATTATAAATATGAGTCTCTTCATGTACTATATTGGTGAGCTGGTTTGATAGACTGAAATCAATAATGTTATATTCGTCTCTATTAAATCGGCTAGCTCTCGTGGCTCAGCCCGTCCGTGTCGTCACAGAGACACCATTGCGTGAGCGCTATGGATAATTACATTCGCACGATCGACTCCCGCGCAGCCATTTAGACGCTACATCTCAATTTCCTAATATTTCTAATTATCTTTTAATATCTATTTTTCTGATTACACCTTACAAAATACGGCTATCTGTACCAACCAGGCAAATTGTTTATCGCTGTTAGTGTCTTATTTCAATCAGTATAAAATATGCCTTAAATCTATTAAATTATTTAACTGTAAAACGGATACAACAAGCTAAAAAGTAAAGTTTTATAAAGTAGGTTTATAAAAGTAAATAAAATGTTATAAAGTCGATATCCATTAGAACGTGAATGATACTAAAGCTATATATTTACTCAATTATACAGCTATAGTAGCACTAAAGACTTTGCTAGGAGTCTTTTAAAACATATATTATACTCAATTCAATTAAAGCTTACAATAGGCTATTATAGGACCGTTATATCACCTTTTTTTCTTGGATAATAATATTATTATGGTTCATACTCTTGTAAAATCAACTTTTATGCGAACCATAGAAAAAAATAACTTACAGGGCTTGTTGTTGTCGCCAGTTCGTTTGGAAAACGCATTGAAAATGTGGAAAAGCGCCGCCTAGCGCCATCTAGTGACGAGAGGAGCGAGAAACATTTTCACTTCACACAAAACACTTCGTAAAAACGGATTACAGAGATTTCCCTTTGAAGCCTAGTTTTAGGTTTTAGTTTTATTACCGTGTGATTGGTAATATTTTAAATATTTCTGATCTTCCCGTTTTCGTTGAACTCAAAATAGTGATTGAAGATCAAGTTCGATGGATAAAATTCGGGTAAATTATTAATAAATAATAGGATAACTACTTAATATAGAAAGGTACTATTATTATATTATGTCCTTTTATATGGGATTAATTATACTAACATGAACTCTGCTATCATGACTGCCTCAAAATTCTTAGTTATATATTTTAAAACTATCAACCGAAGTATTTTCTTGCTTTTATTTATAATAGCAGGTACTATACACTTTTATAAAATAAAGTATTTTCTGTTTTCTTCATTGACATTGGCTTTTGAACCTGTAAGTGATTATAGAATTTTTGTTCGTTACATAAATATAATTAACGTAAATAGGTAAATAAAAAATTGTTTGTAAACTAGATTCTAAATTACACAAGTTTTTATATAATCCACGTAAACGATTAAACAGTACAAAGCAATCATGAAACCACATATCTTTCATCGCTATCAAAAAGGTAAAAGCGCCAATAATTGGCACCTTAAAAGATTAATACACAAAACGTAACACGAACAAACCTAGTAACCGAATTTTGGGTGGCGCGAAACAAAAACTGACCTACATCTGCGCGCCCTACCGAGTTCAGCCACCCCTGCCGCCAACTGAGACGACCACCCTACGCGTCTTGCCCTTTGAGTTTGTGCTCATGCACTTCGATTATTTCAAGGTGATTGCAAGTATTGTTTCCCATTGTTTTTGCCACAAATAGTTACTTAATCTATAAAAAAAACAAATTTCGTATTTATTAGCTTACTTTTATTTCTTGCTACTCTAAAGTAAATAAAAGCTATAAAATACAAGTATAATAAATTAGTAAATATGCACATTATGGCGCATAAGAGAAACCCGAGGCGTGTCGCCGTGATCAATACATTTTTAATAGACAAAAAAGTCAGGTAGGCGTGTTTGTTGTGGTCACAAGTGGAAGCAGTCGAGTAAATGTAAACAAATGAATGCCAACACAACAGCCGCCGAGCGATCCAAGCAACGGGCAGTCGATCGCGCCGCAAAAAAAGCGCATCCTATTATCGACTACAACAAAAGGACTTGTGCAGTGATACCTAAGTACACATCTCGATTCATCGTCTCGACTCGATCCGCCGAACCGATCCCATTGGCGCGCCCCACTGTCGCCGCGTGCGAGAGAGATGAGAAGCGTGGCGCGACACGCGAGCGATAAAGAGGGAGACGGTCATCTTAGCTACCGAGTGGCGTCCCACTGGGCGGGGCCGCGCCAAGGAGTGAGCCTCAGATGCGCGTAGTGTTGGTGGGGCTTCGTCCGAAGGATCGCACTGCAGTCGTGTGTCGCGACAACGACGCGCGCCCGCGGCCACGTCGCGCTCCCGTAACAAGGATCACCTTACGTAATAACTAATCGGATCGAAACCGTTCATCCGATAATTGATTGTGATAGTGAACTGTCAATAATCGTCTGCCAATTTTTTCTATTTATATTTTTTTTTTTGCATACGGTTTTGTGAACTTGAGTTTTGTGTACACTGTGTCTTGTTTTTGTTTTGTTTTCGCTCGGACTTGAAAGATTATTTTTTGGGCGTAGCTGACTGTGTGTGGCTCTTATATGATTTTGTAACGTTATCGTAACGTTCAGTGTGTGATTAAACGACAATTTTGAAGACTATGAATTGATGAGAAAATTCTGACTTGGCAGTGTTATGTGGACAAACATTGAAATAAATTTTGTGATTGCACAAGTTGCATCTGATAACACAAGTAAGTGATTTCTTGTTCAGTGTGTGCTCTGTGTTTTAGGCGTTTAGGAAAATGTGGCATTTATAGCTGTTATATGACTAGAAGAAAGCACTAAATTTGACAGTGTTAAATAATCTTGTAAGATTAATTAAATTGTCTCACAAATATGACTACAAAATTATTCCAATTGGAACTCTTAGACTTCACGTGATACAATTGCTAACTGTTTACAACTTCAATTAAAGTGAAATAATTACTTGAATTTTCAAATATCTTCCATTGAATTACCGTTGAAAAAAACAATTCAACGCAATAGGACGATATTGACCTCGTACTGCAAATTAAAGAAATTGATCCAGAATAAAAAATGCTTCCTCAAAAAAAAAAAAAAAGTGTCGAATGAAAATCGAGCAGAGGGTATCGATTAATCAAACGATCAATTACACACGTCGAATCGAGAAAGTTTAATCAGCTGACGTGAATTACGCGTACTGTCCTGCTTTGCGGCGGAATCTTTTGCCGTCGTTCCGTCGTTCTGATAAACGGAATGTTCCTGTGATTGATTGACGATCACTGGCGCTCTCTCCCTACGTTCCCTATAATGTTGCACTTATAACACTAATCAGTAATATAACGAATATTTTTTTTATTTGAAGATTTGTGGATAGTAAGTTATAGCCTAAAACTTATGTCTGCTGAGAGCCGTAGTTATAAAAAAATTAAATGCGAAAGATTATTCATAAAAATGTTTTAGTTAAATTAAATTGCACAGATGTAGGTATTTGAAGTAGCTGACCATAATATATCATTCTAGTAAATTGTACTTACCCGGCAAATTGAGAACAATGTCACAAAATCTGTCAGTTAAAGAGAAACTTTTATCATATTGTAAAATATCGGTAAAGCATGTAAGATTAAATACTGCTCAAATAAACATTATGAGTATTATTATAGAAGTCAATAACATTATTTTTAAATTGTCTACTACCTATAACAATAATTGCCATCAGTTGGACACTAGTGAATTTACAAATATATTTTCATGATACCTATAAGAAAAACGAAAACTAAATTAAATCAATGTTTATGCCCAAATAACTTAAAGTAATAACACTTTTTTAAGTTTGCCTGCATAGTGTCATAATTACTTTAATTGTTAGGTGTAACAATTTTGTCATAGATTTAAAATATACCTGCATTTGTTATAAGTACCTAAAATAATAATAAAACAAACGAATGATTTAAAGTGTTGCAAACGATTTGCAGAGTCTAAAAAATAACAATTAAGTAATATTTAAAAAAAAAAGTGTATTTATAATAATTATGAAAATCAACATTTAAGTAAGACTTATAATTAGTTGCTATACATTGTGTTTAAATAAATAAAATGAAAAACAACTTCCGTGTAGTTTAAAAAAAACATACAAAAATATTAATTAGAAAGTTTCGTTAATTTCGTACAGATGGCGCGCTCGTAGGTCGATGACCCTTCGTTGGTCTTGTTAACTGTTGAATTTACTATCACAGCGTAACTTCCGCATTCGTTATTTAAATTAATAATCTTATTAGAAATGAATTCAAATTTATTGTGAGGTGATCGACGTCCTTGATATTACAACTATGATCATTAAACATATGATAGACACTCCACGACCGTCATAATGAAAATAAAATAGAATAAAAAACTTTTCTGTAAACTAGATACTTTAATTTATTTCTCTACATATTAAACCCTGTAGGTATAATAAAAGATACATTACAATTTTAATAATAATTAATTCATGCCGTACTCACTTATCAACCTACTAAGTAATTATGCAAAACAATACTTAATACGTATTTATACCACTAACAAGTGTTTTTACCTCAGCTAACCATTTCGCTTACATGACAGTTATTATCTATTACAATCGCAACAAAAACTTAAATCGAGTTTAAACTGTATCGATTAACAGTGAATCGAATAATGCGAATAAGCGTGCGATAACACGCGGGCCTATTGTTCTAATAGAAATAATGTCGAGTACTATGAGAGAATATTTTTTAAGTGTACAAAATGAATGTACTAATAGGCATGCCATAGGATATTTATGTTATAACTAACGAACCCGCGCAACGATAGATATACACCTCTACACCTCGACCCCCGATGATCATAGCATAATAATAGCCACCTTATATTTGACTTGATTTTGACTAACTGTACGCATTTTTGTCATATTCAAACAAACAGATAGGTATACAAAATTCTTCTTCTAAATAGACTATTTCACTATTTTTTATTTTATGTACAGACTCAGCTACAATTTTATATTTAGTAAAGAAAGATAGTGTTTTTTTTAACACATGTTAAATAATGTGTGGACTATATTTACGTGCCATTCTAGTACTGTTGTGGGTTTGTAACGCGTAAAGTACACATAGAGATAACTCAAAAACGACAGTACTAATTAGAGTAAATCCTTTTTGATTGCTATGGGTGTAAGTACCCAGTTAGAAATTGTATTTGGAATAGTAAAGTCATAAGAAAATAAACTTCGGTCAAGTTTTTAGTTTTCTATAGTCTATGAGTTTGTATTGTTTAATCTTACTATAATTATGTTGTCTTTATTCGTATATCTGACATGACTATATAAATTGTTACTAGTAATATTTTTGAACATATCTAGCTAATTATTTGATAAATAGGCAGAGTTAATAATTTGGCAAATATGAGATCTTAATTTACTTATGTATAATGTTAGCGTTTTTAGTGAAACACTGAAAAACTTTGATATAAAAATAAACAACATTTTTTAAATTAAGTTTACCCTAATAAGGTCTTAGGTAAGCACTTAAAAAGAAATAGTAAGTAACATTCCTTTATTTAGCAACTAAATAAGTTGAATATAACTAAGCATTAATAAACAATTGGGCACCTTGTAAAAACATTGTTCCTAACACTTCAGAGAAATAAACGAAATAAGACGTCATTAATTTATGTGTTTCTTCACACGGGCTATACCCGGATCGTTGGAAGGCTTGCGCGGGGACATGGGTCCAACACGTAGAAGCCCTTTTTGAGAATTGTAATGTTATGTTAGCCACCTGCTGGGGTCAACTGCTGAAAATGATAGCATAAACAGCGAATTGACCTCAGCAGGCGGAGGAACTATTGCATGAATATGGAAAGATAATTGGGCACTATGGATTAAGGTTTGGATAGAGATAGGGCTATTATTGGAAGGGCAGTGACGTCGAAGTATATATTATTATTACTAGCCCATTTTTAATTTTATGTAAGTAATATTATAGAGCATTTAGCGCTTCCCGGTTCCCTTAGAACACTCTTATAAGACTATTGAATATGTCTTTGCCATAAGCTTAGGGTGTTAATACAGCAATATAACTATATTATGACTAGTTTATAAATAAATCTGTCAAGCGGCCGCCGATGTGGCGATGAGAATGATCTCAATAATAGGATGATCCTACCACATGTTGCAGCTAATGTTTTATACAGATACCTACTGATAAAGATCTATAGATCACCATAAAAATATTCAGTCCTACCTAACTTACGTACTTATATACAAGAATATTTAAATTGTATTGTATATATCAGTGTTTATATATATGGCATATATTTGATGGAGACATATCATACATTCAAACTTCAATAGCCTAGTGGTGGAAAGGGTCGCCTTAGTAATCAAGAGGATCCAGCCTCGATTCCCATTTCGGCCTCAAACTATTCTAACTATATATATACCTTATATTTGACGGCCTGAATAGCACAGTAGATAGTGACTCTGCTTTCCGTGCCGAGGGTCCCGGGTTTGAATCTTAGTAGGGAATAAATTTTTGTGTGATGCGCACGAATATTTGTATCCAAGTCATCTATATAAGTATTATATCCTGAGTTCGCCCTCAGTCCATTGCACGGTACCCATAATACAAGCGTTGCTTAGTGTGGGACCGTATAGTTGGTGTGTTCTTCTGACGATATCATTATTTATTTTTAAAAACCATGTGGATGCAATGTAGTACACTTCTACCCATCCCTTTGGGAGTAACAGGCGTGATAGTATTAGCGAGTTCTGATTTACACATAAGTATCTTTATGAGGCGTTTGGGGTAGAGACATTGGGTCCGTGGGGACCGGGTGCCCATCGGATCTACCGGGAGCTTTCCAAACGTCTGGTGGAGACATCAGGTGACCAGAACGCTGGCACATATTTTGGTCAACACATCAGCATTGCCATTCAACGTGGCAATGCTGCCAGCGTTCTGAGCACCCTGCCGGCCAAAGGTGGTGGGGATTTGGGAGGCTGAGTGCATTCTCAAACGTGCCTAATTTTAATTTTTATCTTATAATATCTAAATTTTTAATCGTAATTTATGTAGGGTATGTAATTATAATAATTTATATTAGGTATATATCAAATAGTTTAATAAATTAACTAATGAAATGTAATATAAGTTAATAAATTTGTTTTGATATTCTTTAGTATATCTTTAAGAAGTCCCGAATACTTAGAAAGGTATGGTCAGTAAAACAGAGCGGTTAGTTGGTAGGTACTAGGTACGGTCCGCAGATAAGGCGTGGGACGCGGCTGGCCGAGGTGCTCCCATATTGTTCGATTAATTATGACGTCATTATTAGTGTTAAGGTTTATACAGGGTGCTGCAGACGGTTCTGCTGTTAATGAAGACTTAATTTTGTGTGGACTTATAGCACTACAAGAGTTATATGGGTGTACAATATTATACCTTGTTGTTATGACATTATTCTATGGTCCCAATTAACCGGTTTTCGTTTTTTTTTTTTTTGAATCCTACGGTTTATAATAAACTAAACTTTATAATAATAATAACAGAGTTTATAATTTCCCACTGTTGGGCATGGGCCTGTATTGATATACACGGGGAATTAGATCATAATATACCACGCTGGCCCAGTGCGGGTTGGCGGACTTCACACGTCTTCCGAAGGGTTCTCTTAGACATGCAGGTTTCCTTACGATGGAATATTAAAGGTTGAAAATGAGATTTGCACATGAAATCCAGAAATCCCTGAGGTGGGAGCCGGTGTTTGAACTTACGATCTTCGTTATCGAGATAAGCAACTTTACTATTACTGTTTCTCTGCTGCTGCAATCTAAACTTATATAGGTAAATAAAAATTGTAAGTACCTATTAATATCTGAAATTGTATAACTGATAGAGCAGCCTTTAATTATAGCTTAGGATCAATGTTAATATTTAAAAAAAAAACTCAAAAAAGTCCAACCCCCAAATTTATAGACGTGTAATAACTTTATCAAACGTCACATAATACTGCGTACAAGAGTTTTGCTTAGCGCAGTACTATATGACGTTTGATAAAGTTATAAAAAGTCTATAAATTCGGGGGTAAGATTGTAAACATTTAAATTTTCTCACCTAAATACCTATAATTAACGCTACATTTATTATTAGTATAACATAAACCGATTGCCAGTAGACCAAATATTGTAGAATAAATATTTACAAGTAATCACACCTACACTATTTAGACGGGTATTTGGAAATAAAAAAATGCTATAAAATAGTCCTATAACGGTGTTATAACGGCTGCTATATTCAGGAATTGAGGATGACTACGTCAAAGCAATACCAGTATTAAATTTAATTTGTCTATGATAATTGGGACTACAGCTTCCTATAATATTAAAAAGTTTTTTATGTATTTGTATTATTACAAGCGGATTCCTTTTTAATAAATATTCAACGCCTTATTTTAAGACCCAAGATGGAATGTTATGTTTACATACCAATTACTGTACTTTAAGTACATAGGTATCTCGCCATGCTGATTATATAAGCATTTCGTAATCAAAAAAATTATGTATAATATGGAACGTTACCTATACTGTATATTACTGTCCATAGCCAATTTAGGAAAATATATCATTTTTTTATTGATTACAACAAATGGTAAAATACCATAAACCAAAAAAAAAACTTTAATTATTCATCGAATAATATTTTCATAATTTATCTATGGGATACATTATAACTAGACACAGCCTGTATACAAAAAACATCCGATAATGTTTACTTTAGTTTATCTGTACGACGGTAAAACGATGCTGCAATGTGACGCGCCCGCGCACCGCGATCGATAAATATAAATGATCTATAGATCTTCACACAGGATGTCACGTGGGAACCAGAAAATAGACACCCTCAGCTTTTTAATTGTCAATGGAGATCAACTCATAACTATTATAATGAATTTATGGACATATTTTTTGTAAGAAGATCACAATGGATCATGTTGGCTGATCTACTTAACCAGTAAAAAATGATCTTATAAAGTTCTTAATGACAGTATATTTAAGACTATTAGTTTTACAGATCTGTTGTTTGAGAGCAGCAAACTATACAGGAATCCAACTATGGTCTAAATTCTTTGCATCGATGAGAGGCCTGTGCCCGGGCAAAAATAAAATAAGACTTGAATCTGGGATCCTATACATAATAATATCGCCAGACGGACATAGGTCCAACACTTAGAGGCCCTTTTTGAGAATTTCAATGTTATGTTAGCCACCTGCTGGGGTCAACTGTTGAAAATGATAGCATAAGCAGCGAATTGACCTCAGCAGGCGGAGGAACTATTGCAGGAATATGGAAAGATAAATGAGAGTATGCATTGAGGAGTGGAAGGATATGGGATGGAAATATTGGAAGGGCTATTTATTTATTTTTATATTTACTACCGTCTCTATTATTAATAAATGTTATAGGTACGTCCAGAAGGCTTGGCTGCCCCTCATTCATAGTTATAGGAATAATACACCATTAATTGATACTCACTGGCGCATAGTTCTGTTTGAATTAGCAATATTGTGATACTTTACACCGCGCGCGTGGTACGAGACATAATCGGTGGCGGGAGCGACGAGCGGGCTAATCGTTACGCATGATTATATATAATTATGAGGCATATACTGATTACACCACAAGCCGATTGGGCTAATCGGAAAAATGAAAACCGATAAACGGAACTTGAACGGTCGTATACACAGATATATTAGAGGAGATATGTTATGAAAGCGGTGGGCTTGCGCTCACCTTATGCCAAAATTACGCTTACATAGAGTTTTCGCCGTCAGTCGACTGCAACTGCACGTCGGTATCGGAGCTCTAACTTTTTTTTTAAATGCCGTGTTATTCCGTGGTTGTGTGCTAAAATACTAGCAGCAAAGTGAACTACGCGAAAGATGGAATCTCATTTCACCAGCCAGTATTAAGTATTTTATTTATTCGTCTTTAAAATCATTAAAAACAACAAATAAAAAAATATTTAATGCCTTTATTATGTTATTTTAGTTTTCATGTAGCACAACGACTTTTTTATTTTTGTACAAAATACATGGCTCTTTAAGTACCACCTATGTTCGCTACTGAGTGAATGTACGAGGCAATGGATAGATCGTCTAACGATACTTTGAATAAACTGGTGCGTCGCGTGGTACGGCCGCTGTATACGGCGACGACGCAGCACGCACCGAAGAGACTTCGTATTGGTTGGTTTTAGCGAGTGGTGGGAAACAAAACGGAGACAGAGAGTTCCCATACATTTTGAATCGCACGGCATATCTCTCGTGATCTGTGGTCGTATATCAATAAGACTTCTGAAGCGGGATAAAAAAATACCTTCATGTAAATGTTAAGATTTTACCGGTAATTAACTAATATCTAATTGATTTGGACATCCTATTTGTTTGTTATTTTTTTTATTTCATGTACAGAGTTTAATTTAATTTAATCGCATTTACTTAATTCATTGTAAGACCCTATGCTAATCTGACGTCATACGAGAGCGCAAGTTAGTTCGATCAATTTAATCCGAAAGAAAAAATATCTCTCATAACTTGTACCACAGCCACTTCCCCATAATAATATGCTAATCGATATTAAACCTTACCGCACATGTTTACATTCTAAATTCGCTTCATCGTACCGTGAGAAAGCATGTCAGTTCTGCATTCGCTAATGATAAGGAACCCAATGATCAGCGAAATGGGATCCTAGACTATTTCAATTGTAAACATTTAGACGTTTTCTTAGAATTACGCGTTTTTATATCGCCTATTGGTCGAGTATTTCTAACGTTGTGTCAGTAGCATAGTGGCTAGAGAGGTCGCCCTTGTAACCCAGAGGTCACGAGTTCGATCCTCTCCTATTAAACTATTGACAGGAGTTATTACAGCTGATCTAATTTGTCTTGCCGATTTTCGATTTGTCTTTTGATGAAGCAAAGTAAAAATATAAGAAGAAGAAAACACGATTGAAGCTGTAATAGCCAAGTCGGAAGAAAGCTTGCCTTGGTGATGAGGATCGCAGGCGCAGGTTCAAACGCCGGCTCGCACCTCCGGGATTTCATGAGTGAATCTTATTTTTACCATGATTATCACTTACTAATAGGTGAAGGAAAACATCGTGAGGAAACCTGCATTTCTAAGAGAACCCCTCGAAAGACTTCTAAAGGCTGCCAACCCGCACTGGACCATGGTGGTATACCATGCTCTAATCTCCTATTTATGGCAGGCCCGTGCCCAACAGTGGAACATTAAAAATGGCTGGTATTATTAAAGTCATATTGCTTAGAATATTTCTGTCACCCCCACAAGCAGACAATAGAAATTAAGATGAACTCTATGACTTTTACTATCAATACACTTGTCATTTAGAGACCCCGTAGTACTTCATCTGCTCGTTAACCAAAATGTTTTCAGTGAATCGAAGAATACCGATCGCCAATCGTTTTATTTCAAAGCTCTACAATTTTATAACCATCAAAGCTTCGAACATGTGGCAAAATCGGTGCCTTCGATGGCTGAAAAAAAAGGAAAACGTCTCGGCCTCTCGATTTGTCGTATCACTCCATCCCTGTCTTACACCACATGTGTTGCCCGAATGCGATCAATGGATATTGTCTTTTTTTTCGATTAGTTTTATTAACAGGCTAGTACTAAGAACTTATATGGATTATTGTTTATGTGTTTGTTTAATTTAATTCTTGGCTGGAGATCAGAGGCGCCGGTAGATAATGCCCGGTTTACATGAACACAGTACACAAGTAAATATGTAGCTATGTAGCGAGTGTCAACTTGGTAATTAATGTATTGAAATATATTCCGAACACTTGCCTACTTGAGTACTTATGAATTTATCGAGCTTTTTACCCGAAGAAACTTGCGAACTATTGACGGATATAGTATATTATAGTCTTCTTATTATCCCACTGGTGAATACGGCGTTAATTTAGAGGTACTCATGATACAAACATTATTAAATTTTTAATCTTACATTTAATACATTAATAAAAAGTGTAACAAATTTGGTACATGCGCTAGCGCACCTAAGACAGCTATTTCGTCGCTGAATGACCAGAGCCACAAGCCGTTGAGCGAGGAAATGCTTGATCCTTGGGTTGCCAGATATATTGACAAGTCTGATATATTTTGTACCAAGCTGTTTTTTTTTTGTGATGGTAAGTATGAAAGCCATGGGGTTTAGCTAGTATTTTTGTAATGACCACGAAACTATTTAACTGTTTCGAATTTTCCTGAGATTTGCTTGCACTTTTCGACCGTAATCTATATGATTACGGTCAAAAGTGATGTGACGTAATTGAACCTCTTTTAAACATCATAGTTACAACCCGGATTCAAACTAATATGATTCCAACTACGTCATACAATACTCGTTGCTATCCACGTACCGACGGCTATTAAATAACAACAAATTAATTATGCAACACTGTAACTGTCACGTTCACAGTTAAAACAGCCGTTAATAAGCCGCCATCTTGTTAGATCAATCTTAATAACGCAAACTTATCTGTGCCGCTGACAATGGCGCTACTGTCTATGCGAAACTGTCAAAGACAATAAATTTGTCATAATAAAATGTTTAGTTCCACATTTCGCCACCGGTAGATACGAGTTTTCCGATCTGTGTCTGAAAATAACGCGGGATGCGCGAGCGCAACGTTGATTCAGCGTTCCAAACTATTTGCCAGTGGAGTCAATCATTTTGATTGGGTGCCAGCTGCCAAATGGCAGAAGTGTTATAGGTTAATGAATACCATCGACGGTTAGAAGTTGTTGTTATTTAATTTTAGCCTTTATCAGCAATTGATGTAACATAAAGAGGGATGTTTTGAGTTTGATGACATCGATCTATTTGTAAAATGGTAACATAATAATATCAGCCCTTTTTAATGTCCCATTGTTGGGCACGGGCCTCCTCTCAATGCGAGGGGGATTTGGCCATAGTCCACCACGCTGGCCCAGTGCGGGTTGGCGGACTTCACATATCTTTCGATTTCACTGTTTCCGTTCTTCTTTACTAGTAATATCTCCCTAATCATTTTCTAATCTCAGCCCAATGTCCGAAGCCGTCATTATAAACTAGATGCCATGATATATCAACAGTACATATGTAATGTGTGTATCTCCTTCACTGATATCAATAACTCTGTACGATCGACAGTCCTCCCGAAATATACGTACTGTCCCACGCGAGGGTCTAATGACATACTGCCTGGATATCGTACGGTGACTACGATATCAGTCCAATACAGGATAAATATTTTTAAAACTCTGCCCGCTAGATAGATATATTAATGTGTTTTCGTTCCTTGGTTTTCCATTAAAGGGCAGAGATGGAGTTAAACGAAAATATAAGTGTCTAGTGAGTGGCGATACTCAGGGTATAGAAAATACAATTTATTTATAAATGGCATAACATATTTACTTATAAATATGATTTTGAATTGTGTTACACCGATAATAACAATATATAAGGTATACCTGAATTAAAAATATTTTAACAGGTCTATCCGTAGGTCCATCAGTTTGTCATAAAGATAACATAATTAATTCCCCCATCTCCATTCTATCATCGGTCGACAAGACGCACGGACAAGTGTCATCCGTACCCTGTGGACATTCCTTCGGTACGTACTAAGCGGTTTGCTTCTACCTTCATCGTGCGAACTGCCAAGGAATGGAACACAACCGGCGTCTTTGTTCCCCGTCGACTATAATCTGGGTGTTTTCAAGTCGAGAGTGAACAGGTACCTTCTAGGCAAGTATGCTACATCGTAGATCTCATCGTCACTTACCATCAGGTGAGATCGAGATCAAATATTGGCCTATATCGTAATAATAAAAAAAAATTAAAAAAAAAACATTGACCACATGGCACCCTGTACTGAGCCCATGGCCAAATGCTTCTAGTTCGCATTGTATAAAAAATATCATGTCATACTCGTACACGTATCTTATATATGAACGTGCTCCATATAATTTACTAATTCATCTGTTAGAATATTTTATACTATTTCTGTTACACCTTATATTTTAACAATTTTTTTATAGTTATTAAAAACTAATGTAATCTAGATAAATATCTATTATTATACCTTATAATATCTGTATATAAACTGAATTATATTAATTCGAACACAACGACATCTTGTACATTAGCTGTGTCGAGAAAATTAAACACGAAATTCTGTACTTCTGAACTCGTAAATCGATCAATGGATATTGTCACCCTACTCCATAAGGGAACAAAAAAATCGAACGTCATATTTCATATCGGTCTCTCCTTTTAAAGCTCCCTGTCTCTAGCGAAAGGCAATGTCTCTATTAATACTTCACACTTGGGTGTACCAATGTAACAGAACTCAAATTTTAGGACAGCTTAAATTAAATCCCGTAATATTAAGGCTACTACGTCACAAGCAGTAAAAGCCTTAGCGATTTGAGTAGTATTTAGCAGATACCACACATGTAGAGCGTAATAAAATAAAGTTTTTCGTGGGTCCGACAGCACTTATCAATAAATTATTATAATTGGGATCAACTTTTTACGCACATTACCAAACTCAACCTAAATAATTGGCATTAACAAACTGTATGACTAAACAAAATCATTAAAGATAGAGAGTATTCTATAAGTTATATTCAAACCATTCTCTATTAATATAATTTTATAAACACCCTGCTATCATAAACAATGTGTTTTTTATCTGTCTCTCCCCTAATATAGAGTTTTTAAACATCATTATGTCGTCTTACTGTTACTTAAAAGCCCCAAATTAATTTTAAATGATGTAATAATTAATCCCAAGTGTGTTATTTTCATTTAAAAAAGTTTTTGGTAGTAAGTAATGTGTGTGACAATCTTACTCTATTTGGGTAGAGTCGGTATAGAGTTGAGATATTTAAATAAATAATAAATAAATGTTTCATTAAAAGCGTTGTACAATTTAAATAGAGCCCTGTAGCCTGTGGTAGCTTTTTACAAGCTGTGTTACAGGCTGCAGTGTCTTCCCCGAGTTCACATTCGCATAACATTACACAATTTTGAGTCACAAATATTAGAAACAATACAACACATGACCACAAAAATAAATGCATTAAAGAATTATCTAGCTATGTGGATTTGTAAGAGCACACTCACCTACCCTTCTAGGGAATACAGGCGTGACAATAATGGCTTACATTTAGTTTTTTTTTTTAATAAAAATTGCTAGTCGAATAAAGCAACTCTATGGTCTAAAGCTAAAGCAATACTCGTCTTATAGGTATAATGGACTGGGTGACCTCAGTCACTTACAAACCATAGCAAATGACTAAAGATAATTTTTGATACATGCCAAGGAATATTTGTATAAGCGAGAATTGAACCCGCCACCTGGTCCCATTGTGCCCTGAGCGTCACAGGTCACAGCTTTAACTTAAGGCGTACCGCCGCACCACCATCGCCGCCTACCAAGGGAACCTCAATGGTCAGACCTCGTCAATGGTAACATCCAGGTCACGTATTGATAATCCGAAGACCCAGCCATAAGTAGTGGATGGCGTAGACAACCACAGGAAAAGACCCTAGAACCAGTTTCCCCGTCTCTCCAACAGGGGACGCGAGATATACTATAGTAGTAGGACCCCTGTTAGGTTACGACAGGTTAAAAACACACGCGATATTTATAGAGAAATTACAATACACTCTATAAAGATAAAATTCCATTAAACTGACAAAAAAAAACAAAAAAATACACGATCGCACCTGCCCGCTAATAAATAAACACGCAACACTCGATAGAATTGTATCGATAATCGAGGTTGTAATATCGAATGCGCGTCACTATCGTGATCGTCGAACGTTAAAGAGTGTTGTCTATGGATGTCGCTTATCGTTCAAACTGAATTGAAATGGATCGTTCAGTGAATTGATGGTTATTGGACGGATAAAGTTGTTTAATGATTTCCTTAAAATTGATAATAAATTATGGAACCAATATTGTTTATTGGTACTTTTGTGTACTACTCAATATTTAATCAATATTATTGGTAGATAGTCCCATTGCTTCCCCAAAACTAAGCTAAATCATGTTTCTAACCATTACCTTCCTTCTGGCATAGTTGGCTAAAAGTTGGCTCTGTCAATAGTTTAGTACTCAGGGATGGCACAGAAACCCAGAACCTCGGCTTTTTGGCGACCCCTGTAAGCACTATACTATCGACGCTCTAATGGAAATTATTATTTGGAAATAACAAAGATACCCATCAAATTCCAAGCCTAGCCTAGAGTAGCTTAACATTATCGGCTATCCACACAGACATGGTAACTACATTCAATAAAAGAACATTCGTTAAAAATCGATGGCACAAAAAGGCACTTAACACACGCTCGGGAGCCGCACACCTGAAAAAAGTAAAAACAATTAAACCAATCAAAGAACAGCAATGTAATAATTGAATTTCAAACGTCGAGTGTAGTTCAAAGAGCACAAACGAAGAACCGCAACAGAATTCCCAAATAACCAGTGGAAATTGTTGAACATGACTAATATCACGAAGTTGTCAATATTCGTCGATACGTAAAAGAGCATAGGATACGGAGGGAAGGAATTCAAAATTGGAACACTTCTTATTATTCAAGTGTTTTTTTTCGTAGAAATGCAAATGAAAATTGATGTTCTTTTTTTAAATACAAAAGAGACGCCTGATTGACTAGTCTAATTATAAGTTAAAAAAAAAACCTTTGCATGTGAATAAATAATTAGGTTAGCGAAAAAGGGCAAACTAAAAGCCATCGATTGAAAGGGAACTCGCAAAGTTTTCTGTCATGAAAACTCCACGTTTTCGATGCACGATAGATTTTACTGCTGTTCACTATCGGTTTTTGTTTCGTACTAACTTTTTTTAACAATCTCAATCCTGATAAATCAGCGAAATCCTACTTTATTTTGTTATCGTTAAGGTTTATAGAGATAGTCAAACAGTTGAACTTTCTCGTGGTGATAGTATTACGTCGATGTATTTTCGAATTTGAGGGTATTTTTATTTACAACAGTGATAAAAATGTTTTGCGGCCGTGTTTTCGTTCGAATATATTGTAGAGTGTAGTCTTTGGTCGTAAAACTAGTTTTTTAATAGTTTGGTAAATCATTATAATGATCCATACGGTGCCTGCGCAGTGCCGATGGTGAGTTTTAGACTTTAGGGAACTTTAACGACAATCAATTTAATGCATAATAAAAATAAAATAGGGTACTTATGTGATTCAAAAGTTGTGTCTTGAATGCACTAGTACAATAACAAAACTATAAAACACTCGTGTCTATGTCATCACTAATTAATTCATAAAGAAAACTACGATCATGGCACTAGGAAAAAAACACGGTTCAAAAATTTTCAATAACCTTATGAACTGAATTTAAACGAACGAGTGGGGTACACGACACAAACCACTTACCGACACGACAAATTTACAATTCTAATTTCTGAGTTAATTTATATTATATTCCGAAGTAGACATATTTTCCGATTTTGTCGAAAAATAAAGTTGTTACCCATTCCTGTTTAAGAGGGGAGGCGGCGGACGCGAACCAACGGGCGACGGACACGCGACAGCCCGCTTCCTAGATCACTATCGATGACTGACTTACAAATATCTATTCAAATCAAATGCAAACACAAAATTCATCTCTACCACTTACAGGACTTAGTCCAAATTTAAATAATACACTTTTTGTAGCTCCAACTCTGTCAACTTCTAGGTTGACGTTCGATTTTTAAACTGACTTCAATGTCAAATATTTTTTTAATTAGTTCATGACGTACTGACAAGGGTAACATTATATTTGCAAATAATGGCAAAGGAATAAAACACATACAGCCTATGAGATTTACATCAAAATTCAATGCATTACTAAATTAGTAAATAAAAATTAATAAACAGAGGCCTTCCAAAGACAATTTAAAATAAAACATTATATCCACTGACATTTCCAGTTAACATATTAACAGACGAATAAATTGTGAAGTTCAATTTTTTAACATGAGTTCTTTCGTCGCATGTCGGACTTGACATACCTATTATTATATCTTTAAGTTGGTAATAAACTACATTAGTGTAGATATGCTTGGATAAGCCTTTCTTATTTATTAATCTGTTTATTTTTTTTGTAAGTATCTAGAAATTAACTTCACTATAATAGGGGCATATAGACCGTTACTAGCGCTTATCAATATCATCTGACCTCTCCCTTCCCCGCTAATGAATATTAACTAATATCAAACTGTTTTGTAAAGTGGACGCGGAGTGGCCGTTTGTCTCTGACTCATTCCATATTTAAATAGGGTTTTTTTGTTACTTATCGCAACACTGAATAGGTGTCGCATGTTTGACGGTTGATTTTGACGCTTAATTAAGGAAACAATTAAGGAAACAATAATAAAAAAATTAAGTATGTCAACTAAACTTTTTATACATTTTAATTGTTTTATTGGAAAACACAGATAAACTACCCTTGGGGAATACAGGTGTGATTATTATATTTTAAAATAATTTTCTTTCTATATTCCTGGCAACACATTTTTTATGATCCAATGTTATACAACTGAGACTCCAAAGGCTATTACCCATTGCCGTGAAATATTTAAAAATCGAACGTAATGCGTATTTTTTTAACAAACTATAATGTGTATCATTAGTGACGCGCAACACATCAACTAATTACAATTGCCAATCGATTCGAACAATCGATTCAAGGCACCGTTCGTGCCGCCTGTAATCCTGTTTGCATATCGGCACGAAACTCCCGCACTTATCATGTTTATTGATTGACACGCCAGTAATTCAACCGACCCCAGTCCAGGCGAAATGGCGGGCCGTAATTTGTTGGTGACAGCGGTGTTGACATTTAATATGCGGTAACATTTTTAAATATGGAATCAAAGAATAAGTTGAATCGGGTATAAATTATTATCTCAAAGGATATATTTCAATTGAATGCGGTATTTCAAAAGCCATATTTGCACCGTGAGTTTCATTGATATTAAATCAGAAAATTTTTATTCATATAACCATCACAGTAGGTTTATGACTCATAAAAAAATGTTATATTTATAATTTTGGTTACCAAAATCAAACAATACGAAAATAAATCAAGCACAAATTAATGAGTTAAAATGTATTATCTCCGCTACAGTTTGTGCCTTAAACTGACGAATCACGAATTCACAGGTAGCGGTTTACGGCCCTTTGTTTAAGGTGGTGATAAGTTTTTTTACTCGCTTTATTGCTCTGATTACAATAAGCATGAAGTCAATATTAGAAACAAGTGAGTCTTTCTTGTAAGTACGTTACTCTGTATAGAACTAGTTCGTCGCTCGCTGGCTCCACTTAAAGGTATAAGTGCTACAGTAAAATTGCCTATTCGACTTTCTTCCAAAGCGTTTTCGATTATAATAATTGTGTTATACTATTACCTACTGTTTGATATAGTATCTAAAAGTTATCATGAAAAATCGATGATTTTCCCCGCCCATGCTTTTCGACTGACATCACTACTAACCTTTTAAACTTCGAACGCTACGATTGTTCTTATTCACCTGTCAATTTTACTTTTCCGTGCACCTATCGCTCTGATCAAACAGCCGAACCAAATTAGTTTCGACACGAAAACCGACTAGCCGATTGTCTGCAGACAATAGAATCGATGTAGAACCTGCCCCTTAACCGCCTTTTTTTTTCTTTTACAGAATAAAGAAAGCTGAAAGAAACGTCGACACGCGACACGGAAAGCACAATCGATTTGAATCAAGAATCGATTAGAAGTTTGGACTGACGGTTGAGGGATTTGAATTCAGAATGTGTCGAGCTAGAGTGTTGGGTGTTGTTCGGTGTCGATGGTGATCGGTGTGGTTAGTATGAGCCGGGCGTGAGGCAGCGCGGACGGATGCACCCGACGGGCGCGGCCAGCCTGCCCGCCGCACCGGAGGCGGAGGTGCCAGCTATGCACTCGATGGACTGGCTCTTCAAGAAAGAGAGAATATATCTGCTGGCACAATTCTGGCAACAGGTGAGATAGTTATCATCACATCACAGACGATGGCCTATTTGACCGCCCGATTGGCACAGTGGATATAGTGACCCTGCTCTCTGTACCGAGAGTCCCGGTAGAGGAAAATTAGAAAAGTCATATACTGGCGTATTTTCCAGTCAAATGTACGGTACCTAGGATACAAGGGTTACTTAGTCTGGGACCGTACAGTTGGTGTGTTCGGCCTGCCAACTCGATTAGTCTAGCCAAAATGATGTGAAATCCAACAGAGACAGTAGCTCTGAGTACCTATATACAAAATGCATCTAGATTCGTACAGCCGTTATTGCGTAGCGCTCATTGAAAAAGAAACCCACATTATAATAGTTACTTATAAAATGACCTCTGCACACTATGGCGTAATAGGTAAGGATGCCTGTAACTCAGGGATTCCCAAAGTGGTCGGTTTCCCAGGGGTCGACATAAACAAAAACTGATTTTTCTTAATTAACAAGTTCTTATTTAAAACTTTCAGGATAGGTACTGTATAAGTTGTGTTACGTGTACCAACTTGTTATAGCAATGACTAATATTTTAGTAGCAAGTATCATTGTTGTACTTTAAAAAAACCCAACAAGTCGATAAGCGTGCACTAGTTCGTACAGGATGAAATTATTATTTTATAATTTGTATTAATAGGAAAAAACTAGAGATAGGAATATTAAAGTAATTTGGCTATGGTTATTGGTGGTCTGAGGTATCAGTTCATTTTGGAAAAGGGGTCTCTTGCCCAAAATAGTTTGGGAATCCCTGCTCTGACTCAAGTAAACGTTCACCCAACCCTATACTCGCTCGATGTTGCGGGGTCACCCAAATTAACAACAATGGGTCTACAATACCCATCATAATAACCCAACCCTCGCAATAGAATACCAATAGATACTTAGATAATGAAACACTCAAACAAAATCAATTAATAGTTCCGCACGACGCCCGCAATTAACCTGCGACTTACCCGCGGGGTCGGATCGACCTGGTATTACCGATAGAACGATTACCAACCATTGTATGATAATCCTTGGTCAATTATATCCTTTGCTACGTGTGTAATTTATGATAGGTATCAACCTTGGTGACGAACAAAATATTATTTTGATAATCAGGTTGCACAATTTTTTTTATTACGTAATTATACAGAATGATTCGAAGATGGAATACTAACCATTGAACCTGCGCTTTTTAAGCGCCTTCATAATCAATATTTGAAGTCACCATTTCAATATGTCTATTAAAAAAAGAAATTGCTCACAAATCTAATCTAACTATTGCCATTTAATCGGAATAAAAAAAATACAATCGAATTGAGAACCACCTCCTTTTTTTCTAAGTCTAAGTTAAAAAGCGTTCACAATTCGGAAGTACTCAAACCTCAGAGCTAATATTATTAATCATCTATCCTAATTAATAATGCTGATAAACCTGAGACCACTTACCGCAGTCTTATCATCATCCCCAATAAACAATTATTGCAATACAATAGCAGAGACTCCTGATTCTTATCTCAACACTGATGAAGGTCGGAGGATGTTGCGAAGGCAAGGTAACAACATCTTGTGTAGCCACAATAGGATAGTTAAAAACTGTTTAAGGTGGTGGAACTTGTAAGCGGCACTTCAGTCTTTATACCTTTCGCGTTGGCTTCTTTACCATAATTTTCTGACTTACCATAACCGCTGTAGGTTATAGGATATTAGAAGCATCGACACATCTTTGTTTCAGTACTCTTAAAAGCTCGTAAGTGTTGGCGAAAAAGTATGGGTAACTGGGTGCTCTACCCTATTATAATGAAGTTTACCTATATTGAATATAAGTAATTGAGGTAAATAATATGAAAATATAAATCTTGATAACATATTTAATTTTATACGAGTACGAATCTCATACGCGATTATATAATATAATAATTATTAACAATGGACAATAACTGGCGGATTTATTATAAATATAAATTATTTTTCTTGAAATCCTTCAAAAGTATCTACTATAGACAGGAAAATAAAATAATAATGAGTTTGAAACTCAATTGTTGTATTGGTCTCACACATAAAAATATTATAAATTTATTTATTTATCTTATAATCGAATAAAAACGGGTAAGTACTTTATTAAGTACCGTGAACGCTCAATATAATGTAAACAAATGAATGTCAATACAGGGTTAACGATTTTCATTGTATAAACTGGCTTTTCAACAAAAACACGATGTAACGCATCTCTAGAGTTTTTTTAAACACCGATATTCAATGGAATTATGTTATACTAGCTGTTGCCCGCGACTTCGTCCGCGTGGTATTTAACAAAGACAACCGTTGACAACAGCCTGCTCGCCCATTCTGAGCCCGCGGGACGCATTGCAGGTAGTTGCTATCAAACTTAATCAGGCGCTGCGCTGCAACATTGGTTTTAATTTTTTTTCGTGAGATCCTATTTTTTTTTCTAAAATAAAAGTAGCCTAAGTTACTCCTTGTTACATCAGCTATCTGCCAGTGAAAGTCCCGTCAAAATCGGTCCAGCCATTTCAGAGATTAGCCGGAACAAACAGACAGACAGACAGACAAAAATTGTAAAAAAATGTTGTTTCGGTATAGGTAACGTGTATACATCCAAATGCACTTAGTAAAAAGCGGTTATTTTAATATTACAAACAGACACTCCAATTTTATTTATATGTATAGATGTATAGATATATAGCCTGATGATGGATAAAAGTTTTTTTTTAAATTATCAAATCTACTCGTCTTATATAGAAGATCAAACAAACACAGCTAGTAGGATCAAAATCAGTTTTCAGTTCTAACCCGACTAAGAGATTACTCTACAATAAAAAAAAACTTACTCTATGGCCTCAAGTATCATAGACAATAAGTGATGATCTACGACACGTCATTGGAAGCGTCAGATGTCAGCTCAACTCAATTACAATACATATTGCGATGCTCTACGACGATATTACTTGCTCTAATGTGAATCGTTTCATATTTGAATGATGGACACGCGCGAATTTGCATCGAATGGCCGATACGAGCATTAATGGCTTACGGAATGGCGTCTTCGATGGATTGATGTTTTTAATATATAATATCAAGTCTTTTTTGCTATGGGACAGCCTACCAAAGTCTCCAACCACAATTACTTCTGCAAGCTAGGATTTAGATAAATATGTACTTCCCAAAGTAGCCAGAGGTTTGTTGTATCCATTGCCATGTATAATAGACACACTTCCGTTTGGACCAGGGCCTCAAGTCCAGTAACCTATCGTAAATGGTACCTCATGACGTTGTTTTATCACCAGAAACTAGTTAAGAATGGCAATATAGATGTCATTTGCATTTTATTGCAAGTCAATTGTGTTTGTAGACTTCAGAGTCTGAAGCCAACCGACTGGTACCTCAGGGTACCAGTCGGTCGGTACCTGTTTGTTATGTAACAAAATTACTCGACATCTAATACTACACAACTTCTACTACAACACTACTACCTATAGTAGGTTTTAGTACACTTCAACTACTAAGCATCTACTAACTACTTACTAAACAAACGATAATTCGATTAAGCCCACCTTTTTAAAAGCTTCCTTACACATATATACGTACTTACTATATGAAAATAAAAGTTCCTATTCCGGGTTCCGATATTAAAATTGTAAAACAATAGTCTCATATTAAAGTAGTATGCGAAATAAATATTCATTCGCGTTCATGGAAAGCGCCTACGATTCGCGCCGCGATACGAAAGGCCATTTGAATGTTGGCCCCCGATACTATTGTTGGTACTGTCGAGTACGCTCTTAAGCATTAACCATTGATTAGAAGCATATTTAGCATAGCATTAGCATACTCCGTGGCTGGAATAGCACTATCGATTGGAGGAGCAAGCACGTTTTGTTTTAATTTCATTGTTAATTTTATAGTTTTGCATACAAATATGGTTGTGGGGTGGTCGCGTGTTTTGTTTTTGAGTTGTCGAGACGGTGGGTTGTGGTCGAGTTGACAAATGTAGATGAAATGGATGAGAATAATCTAGATTGATTGGTATTACCATGTGTGCTGTCTTGAGGTGTATTTTTGTTATTTGCCCTGGTCTCACTGAAGCTGGAATCACCCCTACCCTAGTACATCTGTATCGTGTATTACTGAGTGGTTAATGGTTTTAAACCATTTGATTGGTGTATTTTATACCTATATTTAATAACTATATCTTTCCACATCAGTAATCAAATTTAATATCAATAGTAATTAAGCATACCAAGTTCTCTATCGCAACCTATCGCTGTATCCGTATTCTGCATGCTGTAAAGATTGGCTGCGATCGCTTGCTATCAAAACCAATAGAAATATATGTGTGATAATCGTAAACACTTGTCATAAGAGTGGCGAGAGCGGTTATAGAACTAGATATTTTTTATTTTGGACCATAATTCTTATGTACTCGGTTAGCGATTTTGAGAAATGGATATACAATATTATCGCACGCTTACTAATAGACTGACCTAACTCAAAAAAGCTGTTTGTTGGGAAATCGCAAAAACGTTTTGTCATTTACAACTTGTCTGACTTTATTACTTATATCTCAATGAAAATAGCGTAATATTAATAAATGATGTATTGTAAGAATACTTGATTAAGTAATTATTGATACCTAAATGTAATTTTGAAGAAATTTTATTATTATTTATAATTATTTATAGCTTTTAAAATGTTGTCCCTGAGATACGTCTGGTTATTAATAAAATCAATGATATATTTATGTACTACTGATGACACATTTTGTTATATGTCTGTATTTTATTAAACATTTCACTAAAACCCTTTCTCTTTTATGTTATAAGTCTATACGTGATAAAATAATAACATATTATTTTTGTGTTGTAAGTTTTTTAAGTTCAGAAACATGAATGGGTCACTATAATATGAAAGCACCGCGAGTTGACTGTCGCAATCTCAGACGCATTATGATTTATGTCACTGTCATATTAAAAGTTTTGTCAAAATTTGTATGAGTAAAAGAGACAACATATTCGTTACTCAGTCTAGGAATAAGGTATCGTAAAAATTCTGAGATTGGTAGATAGATAGCGTTGGAATAAATCTATCTGTGTGCTTATCTCACTTTGGGCTTAAACCCTAATTGGTCAGTCTATTATTAAGCGTGCGTTATGTACAACGAAAATATAAATTAAAAATATAATAGAAAAAACTTACCTGCTTATATTGAGCACATGCGGCAGGCATTGACTACCGCACTGTTCAACATCCCGCCAAAAACTCCGAGTCGAGTTTGGCGCGTGAAGTCCAAACGTGAAATAAAACACTACCGCTACCACGATCACGAGTGTACTCTCCTGCTTGAGATAATACTCGGCACAGGTAATATTTAAGAGAGCCTGTTTATAAAACTAACAATTAACATCAATAAAACGCTCGCTCGATGGCTTCGCATCACTTTATTATCAATATAATTGAATAGCAATTGTTTTTATTACGTTTTAGATACGTTATGGTGCAAAAGAAATTATTTGTATTTTATATGTTTTTTTTTTTATGAAATACATTTGCAGCCCGGGTACTAGTATTTTGCCTATCACTAGTTACACAGTTTTAAGTGCATGGAAAACCGTTTAAATGAGATAAAATTGGACAAACGGAATAAATAAAATATAATAGTGTGATTATTTGGCAATTCGTAGTGTTTCTCATTATAGTAGTTTCGTTTGCATTCAATATTTAAGTTTCAATCATACATTATATATTTGTTATTTCTAGTATGGTTAACACTAGAAATTTTAATTAAATAAAATATATAAAATAACTGCTAATGTTCTCTGTAGTTTCCAGTATCAGTTTGCAGAATAAGTTTAAATTTAAAATTTGAACGGCCGCCTCCCGCTAATTAGGGCTGGCCAAGTTCCGTCACCGCAAACATTCGAATTTCGACGCCGTAATTAATCGACTCGATTCATCGGTCGATCGTATCGGTTTGGATCGTAAAAAGAGCATTTCCCTACGAGTCGTAAGCGGAATGCAATCGGTTCCCACAGCCTTGATAGCCCGAAGAATGTGTCCCGTGTCCCGTTTAGGGCAAAAAATCGCGCGCTTTCCCATGCCTACGTCAGCTCTGTCCGATAGTGACGCGACGCCAGCAAGGACGTAGACACTAAAAAATAAAGCAAAATGTCGCCTCTTGCTCTTATTAAGCAAATGAACTAAGCGTCTAAAGTTTATTTTTAGGCATTTTTTACTGCAATTATCTTATTATCGAACAAAAACTGACCGTTTCGAGTCTCCGTAAATGTGGAATTTTGCGGCGCGACCGCGGCCCCGGCAAAAAGCTTAACCTGTATTTAAAAATCGATTGCAACCAAAAATTGTCACTGACAAATGATTCGAACGCCTTGCGGTTGAAATTACGAATTCAAATCTTCGAACTTCGAACAAAAACCGCCATTAACCGACGGTTGTTACCTTTTTTCGACTGTCGATGATTTCGGGGCTAATCGTGTTTTTTGCCGATACGTTCGAGACTAATCGATGCATCGTGCTCACTAATTCGATTTGCGCCCCTCCCCCTGCACCTATAAGTGGGCGTGACCTATCGATCCACTAGTCCGATCATTACCATAGACTAATCAAGCGAGCCTTTGCTCTACCTTTGTAGTTAAATAAAAACTGAAATACAAACCGTTTGGTTAATCGTGATTTCGGTAGCGCGAAATCGAATGTTAAAAACCGCGACCATAAACGAACGAGCCTCACGACGTCGTATCCCAATAATTTAATAAAAATACAAAGGTAAAAAAATAAAGAATCGATTGTGGTTGATGGCCGGCCGCACGAATCATCTGTGGAACATTCAAATCATCAAGCGCTGATGGTTTTTTAATGATATTTTTCACAATCGGCTCGATCATTGATGGTTATTAGGTATAGGCGAGTGCCCCGAGACATGAATGTTAAGTCTACGAGACAGTTAACACAGACTTGTAAATGTTAGTCGAGGTAATATAATCATTATTGCGAGGGTGTGAACGACAATAATCCTGTGGTAATGTTTAGTTATTACTGGTATTTCCATGTGGCTGGTGTATAGCCGCGGTGGGAACGTCTCCAAACGCGCGACGCGTCATACAAAAATTATAGGAATCAAAGTTATTGCGTAAAATAGACGAGTTGAAGTTTGCTCAGTTTGTTTTTCCTTTCACGCAGTTTAAATATACATGCGTGTAGTATAATTTATAAATGATTGTCAATCTTTCTTCGTTATTTATAAATGGATCAAGAAGAGCTCTATCCACTGAACAAAATCGTTTTCTATGTCTCTACGTTACAGTATTTGGGTATAGATTAAAAAAAACTACTTCCATTGATTCATAATAAAAGCACTCTTTTCTCAAAAAATAAAAACAGACGTTACCTCGTTTATTTTCCAGTTTGTTATAATAATATCAGGATAATTACAAGCCCATATCAATAGACTATTCAAATATCGACTAAACTACACAACAACAGCTATGAATCGAACACGGGTAGCGTCCCAACGGGGCGGGCGAGAGTCGAGTGCTCATTAACATAATCTTAACCGATTTCAACCAGTTTCAAATAATTCCCCGCTCGCCTGCCGTCTCGCGTGTTTAGTCGAGTCGGCCGCGCGCTTGCTAATGCACTCGCGTTGTTTGTAAATATAGTCGATGCCGGTCGATATCGACTCTACTTGTCCATTGCGCTTCACTAGTCGTTTCTTTTTTTAAATATTTTTTACGTCTTGTCTGAGGCATACAAAACTAATAAATCATTTATTTATTGTAGATTTTTTTATTTAAGCCGTACAATAATTATAAATTTATGATTAAATTCTATACGACTATTCTAAATTATAACAATATTTTATTAGCATTTAAATACTAGCGAGTAATTGTTTGCATTTTGATGTGAAACAAATTGTTTGTGACATAAAATAATGAAAGTATAGGTACTTTGTGGTGGATGGAATATTTTATAAAAAAAAATACGAGGATCAACGACTATGGCGCGATATTACAATAAAAAACTAGCCTATTGAACGCGCTAATAACAGACCTTGAACTATTTGCTGTCTGTTTTGTACTGTAAACATATGCACGATTATTCAATTAGGTAGGTATACAGAATTCAATAATTTATTTGAATATTAAAAAACAGTAGGTAGTTTAACCTAATAATGGACATTGACCTTATGAATTACTGAACGTCCACTCATATGCAGGCAGGAATAATTGCAAGTATGTTAAAAGGTATTTCTAATCTATTGGCATACCATAACAAAGAGCTCTAATGTTGTTCTGTAGTTTTAAATTTTCGGTTATGTCATTACACCCATCAAAATAGTGGAACATAAAAATTTGAATATGCAACGCAACTGCATTCCAATTGCTGTTAAACAAACACGACAAGAATCGAAGATTATTTTTCGAATTTCGAACTCATTTCATTTAAAAATTCTTGTCGATGACTCGAGGAGGCGCCTATTTATCGATTAATTAATATATATGTATTATATATTACTTAATTATTTTAGTACATGGCGTTTTGGGTTTAAAATAACATAAAATCTATAATTCTAAATACAATAAATGCCTTCACGGCCACTAAAAGCCGGTGAAAGGCCATAAATCCTTAGTAATCAACCAGTCTACCTCACCGAGCGGCTTACTCAAATCCATCTCACTAAATCGATTCAAAGATCGATTAATTATAAATCGATAACGCATCGAGTAGCACTCGTCCCGTGATTTACCGTACCATTATAGTAAACGACAGATAAGTGATGTCGCACAAACTTTAAAAGCTTAATTGGGTACTCTTTAAATAACCAATCGTAAAGTTTTATGTGAAGTGCTCTCGGATATCGAGAGATAAATATAAAGCTAATGTATTATAATTTTAAGGTTTTCATTAGAAGTCGTATTAAATGTCTTAGGATGAAAAATGACTAAGAACCTGTTAGACAAGCGACTGTAGAAGATGGATCTTTTTTATAAAATATAAAAAAACCGATTAACTCTAGTTCGGAACATCTCTAGCTATTGCATGACGTCACGATAACCTTGCGAATTTTAAAAAATCAATATAGATATATTTTGAATTTAATATTTTTACGTATATCTTTAATTTTCCCGCTTGTCATTGATTTTTTTAAGTAACCGCTATTACCATAGCATTTATTTAAAAAATATACTAGGAATTATTAGTATTGCATCTTGTACTTACTGTGTGTGACATTTTTGTTTGTAAGTCTTTAGCATTTAAACCAAATACTGTGCTAAGTCACACGGATTGAATACGTTAAGTTATAAGCAAAACATACAAACATAAGTATATATCTATGAAGATCCATTACACATACGAATCTGAACCATGCTATAATAGGAATAAGTTCATGATTCATGTGTGCATAACGGTTCTTGTAAAAGTGCAACTAAAATGTCATTCATGTAGGACTGATTGCTATCGAAGTACAAAATGTTGCTATAAAGTATATACAGTCAGCATAAACATTTGAAAACTAATTTTATTACTAAAACACTTGACGAGATAAACTTTACAACTTAAAGATTATTTATTGACTTTTGTAGATAGAGTATTGAGTGGGATACCAAGACTTGACCTCTAGTATTCTGGACTAAGTCGACTAAAAGAGGAGAACCAAATATGGCAACCCCACAATTATTCATTAATTGGATCCGTAGACAGTTATTTTGTCACTCTAAATATCAACAATAGCAATACCAACAAAAAAATAAATGTGATAACACATGCAGATAAATTAATATTTTTTTTTATCTGCGCAATAAATAACTTAATTACGTACAGTGAAATTATGTAAAATTAAAAAAATATACGTTCATTGAAGATAACAGTTTTTAGAAGAGTTTGAGGAACAAACTTATTTTAATACACTGAGAGATTCAATATCATCAAGAAGCATGTACGATACAGAATGTAATTGTGTCTGTAAATAATATGAACGTGTACATACTACATACCAATCTCGAAATGTTTCGTAACGAAAATCATTAAACTGACAAACATCGTAAAATGGCGACGAAATAGAACGCGTCCGTCGGTTTATATTTAAAATTAAGAATACGACATATTTTTAAAAGTTCGAACGGAGACATTTAAAACTAATCGCTGTTTTCGATTCCCGCGCGTATTTTGAAAGAGTTCGAACACGGCGGGGTGTTCT
Source organism: Pheosia gnoma (assembly GCA_905404115.1). Taxonomy (NCBI): domain Eukaryota; kingdom Metazoa; phylum Arthropoda; class Insecta; order Lepidoptera; family Notodontidae; genus Pheosia; species Pheosia gnoma. The sequence goes on from FR989914.1 coordinate 7,603,858, forward strand.
ATATTTGAAATGTTTTCGATTTTCAAACGGCTGCCGGGAGCCGTCAATGGCGCTGTGAAAAATTGCATTCGCGTTATGAAACCCTTTTGTTATATTTCATTATTGTTGCCGCTGACACGTCTTTAATTTTAATTACTATAAGTTTGCATTCGTGTTAATGTAGGGCCGCGCGTGGGTGAAGCGTTTGTGTTCAGTATTTTTAAACCTAATGAATGAAAGAAAAAAATAAAACATACCGCCGCGCCCTGTACCTGCGCGTGGAATGCTTGCAATCCACATTAACCATCTCATCTATTCTGATTTTATTTTACGACCGTAAGCGAATAAAAAATGCCGAACAATATTGAATTGTTGCCACGACGCAATGTTTAGATGTGCGTCGTTTTTGAGAATTACTCATATTCATGTTATAACTAAAATTCGTGTTGGAAAAACCGTGCATAAAGGTACTGCGATGGAAGTACATATTGTTTCATTGTAGCGTTAGGTACTGACGTTTACTGAATACGAAACACGGCAGGATAAGCACTAACAAGGATATAAGTACGAAGATGGTAAACCATACAAGAAAATCCAAATACCCAACGTAATCTCACATCCTGTTGAATGTTATTTGGCAAACGAAACGTGCAATGATCATGCCAAAGGGCTTAAAATGCATTTTATGTTTTTAAACAAATAAACTCATATTATTTTGTTATATCTTCGCATTGACGTTAAATTTTTTGTAGGTATATAATGGCAAAGAACTTTTGCCAGGCAGTGCAACACTTTTAGCTATTAAAAAAAAGAGGGAAGGTCCAATTAAAAAACAACAAAAACAACTATGTCATTGATGTAATTTAAATATGTTTTATTCATTCTATGATAATAGCTTCCGACAGTTTAATACAATCTGTCTTTGAATAAAAAGTAATATCCCCCTACTAAGATTAGTATTTGGTCCGTCCAAAATGAGGTTGCAAATTATAAAAAAATAGTGATATTTCTTTTCTGAACGAGCACGGAAACAGTAAGTATTGGAAATATTATCTGTGCCTATTTATTTTTACACACCTGTAGGCGGCAACATTATTTTTAATATTTCACTCTAGTGATGGGCGATTATCACGGCTAAGATGTTATTTTAAAAATAATAATATAACACATTTTAATGATCGACTTACTAACGTTTTATGTTCCATAATCCGACGAATAAATAACCGTTGACGGGAAAGTGTAGGAGAATTAATTGGATCACGCCAGTATAAGATATACAGGATTAGGTACCAACATATAAATTTTAAAAAAAACACGGCCTGTCTGCGTAAATTTAATTTGACAAAATGCCATCTGCCGGTCGCCGCTAGATACTAGGTACCAGGATTTGTTTTGGACTAATAATTTATTAAATCTACAGTTAAGCAAAAAACTTGGTGCAACGTCTACCCATAGTTAAAATGACGTCGTACCTTAACGGTTACCTACCATAACCAAGAAATTATTGCCGGTTAAAATTAAATTTAATTGTATTATTTTATTAGTATTTTTGCCAATTGTGCGATGTTGCCATACACAAAAACATTATTCCCTAATGATTATGGTGAAATAATTTTTTGTTCTACTAAGAATTATTTCAACTTTAACGCTTTCAAAAAATTGGTGGTGCACCCACACAACTTGACTAACATTATTAGTTGCAGTTAAGTTTAACTATAACGGTTACAGTAACTAGTTGTATTCCACTCCAGCTTAAGTCATTGAAATACCCTTTACATTTGTGAATAGTTTGAATCAATAAATTCCCGGCATTATCTTGAAGCTAAGATGGCTGTCATGGCGGTGGACACAAGTTTGACACATCGGACACGACAGGATTTGCAAAGACGTTTGTAATCTGTGCCAGGCGAGGCCCGAGGCTGGATAAGATATTGAGACACAGCGAATTTTGTAGAAAAACTAAGTATATTCTAATTGTTGGTTGGATTTTTTAATTATTGTAACATTATTTAAAAAAAAAAATCTGTAATCCATTTTTTGAGCGGTTTTTTTTTATTTATTTGTGTCAAAATGTAGGATTAATTTTATCAAATTATTATTGCATATTGGCATAATGCTAGGACATGTAATTTATAGCTGGTATGTAGTTATGTTAGTTTAGTATTGGGGTCATCAAATAATTATTATTTACTATAAGTAGAATAACATATTTTAAAATCACACGTAAAAATCAAATCGATGTTTCGCTCAATAAATTCTCAGTAATATATTCAAGAAAAATATATAAAAAGTTAATGTATTATTTGATAGATTTAATAATTCCATAAATATTTAATTTATAAAGTAATAAAAATAAAGATATCGATAATATGTTTTATTTTATCATGTCGAGAGCCAGTTTTACTACTGGTTATGCGAAGATCATTATTTTACGACGGAATTAATTATAACTAAAGTACATACTCATTACACATGGTTGGCAAGTTCTTTTTTTAAATATTAAAAAGAAAATCTTCGTCGTTCAATTCATTCGGTATTTTTTGTGATAGTAACAAAAGAAGAAAAATGTAGGTACTACAATTTCAAAACTTCTTCCTCGGTAAAATTAATGGTAATGATATATTTTCAAATTGTGAATTCATATTTTCTTCGGTTCTTTGATAAGACATTGCTATCATTCATCAACCAACACTAATAAAAGATTTTTTTTTAGTTTTCAATCATCTTTAATCGCGACAACAATGTCTAAGCGATAGTGTGAACACGTGTTACCCTATAAAATGTATATCTACTAACATTCCGTAAAACGGAGCGGTGTTGTAACCGATTTTGTAACAGCCACTAAAATAAATTCAGTTTTTATGACATTAATTTCTCTCACAAAAGTATTATTTAAATGAAGAAAAAGTTATAAATATATCAGCATTGTGTTTTGTTTCATTGACACTCACCTACTTGGCACAAGTATTTGGGATAATTACGCTTTCACTAACAAAAACACTTTTAAAGTTTTTCAAACATGCTTTGATGTATTTATTTACTAAAGCATTTAATTATATTATTTGCATGTATTCGAAAAAAGAACATTAACACACAGGGACCCGGCTTATTTTTAAATATTCACTGTTACTTCATTCATCAAAATTTAGGTACTTTGTAAGTCCTTTGCTAAATCGCTCAGTATTTACATCAATTATGATGTGATAATCAAATTAATAAGATATTTTTACTGGCTCTTAACAAATTAACTATGTAATAAACATCAATGAAGTATTATACTTCACAACCTTTCTTCAAAGTTGATGAACAGCAATAATAATATCGCGCACAAATAACCGTTTTTACTCGTTTCATAAAGCGTGAAGCATGTCAAGTGACGTCACGCGGGCGGCGCTCAATACGCACAGGACATAAGCAATAACACAAAATGAAAACGTTAAAAGAAATAAAAGAACGTTCTAATTTTAAAATCGTAACGATATCCCCCTCGTGGTTCGATGGAGTTCGATTTTCGTTCGTTCGGAAATAGCGCGCGACAGCTGAGAGACGACATCGGACCGTTTTTTATTACCTCCTTCGTGTTTATGAGCACTTTATGAGTTTTTATAGATTTTATTTTTCTAATCCAATGAAAGTCACACTGGGTTCGTGATCGGATACATTCTGAACGTTACTAAATTTACGACTGGGACCTGTTCGCACGTTATTTATTCGGGAGTTAACGAATCACACTATTTCCAAGTATTACGTCCCGAACGGTACGTAAAGGCTAATGAGAAATTATTAGGTCTTCATCAAGAAAAAGATTTCTACGTATGAAGTAAAACATTATTACCGGTAAATGATCTCATAATATTCAGTGGAGCTTTTTAATAAATACGTACGATATCGCTTCGATTCGCATCGATAGATCTAAGATAATCACGTCATGTTGATATGCAATCGGAACTAGTAGCTTATTATGACATAAAAATATCCGACTCCGTATTAAATTAGCATTAAGTATTTCTATAAAAACTCTTTTTATTAGATCGTTGAATACTTCGATCTCCGATAAAATAAGCGATATCCTTTCAACGAGGTCACTTATCGAATGAATCTATCGAACCTTATTCAGTATTCAAATTACCGATCGAGTTCCGCACTACACTCGTTAAAAAATAAAAAATCTTTTTAAAAAGAAGCTTCTGTTTGAATTAAGAGCGGAAATCAACCGTCGCCGCTGCGTGTTCCAAGTGTGAAAGGATCGATTCGAAATTTGAAAAGGGGATATTTTTTTTTTCAGCCAGCTCTTATTGACATGTTGCGTGTTAATTTTTTTTCATAAAACTATTGTCTTTAGCTCTGACATTTGCGTTTAGTGAATGCAAGCGTATTGCTCGAATTTCATTGAGTCTTGTTTTTATATCGCACTAATTTTTTTACTAACATTTTTCCTTTAAGTCTTTGGCAGAATGGTACGCATTGGGAGGCTAAGTCCAGGCCAATTTATATGGGACATCGTAGTCCGTTTTTCTATTTATTAAACATAACATGATTGTTTTTGGAGCACCTAATGAAGTCAAATTAGGAATTTTCGGTTTCACATCGGTGGATCGTAAAAATTGTGGTAAAATAGTTAATACTGATCACGGTAGAGTCAGCTATTTTATGTTGTTTTTATTGTTATTTATAGTGGAATAAAAGGTTTTTATTAATGTCATCGGCTCGGGACGCGGTCGGTTTTGTGAAGGGCTAATGTGTCGGTGATTAAAAGTTTTGTTTCCGACTAACGAGCAGGTAGGTCCGAACCGAACTGTCTGATCGGACGCAGAAATTGACGGCAAAAAATTGCTTCAGTTCTTTATGAATGTCTCTGGGTATGTTTTTACAATTTGGCGAATTACACGACGCTTAGAATAAACTTATTACTGACATATTTATGAAAAAACATACTGTTCTGCTGCTTGACTTCTGATATTCACAGCGTGGTGGTGATACTACCCTATTATACCTGTATAATAGGTAAGGTTCAGAAACGGTATACTCAACTTAGAACTTGCACTACTTTACCACATCTGTAATTATTATGTGAAAGCATAATTTCAATATGTCGAATTTAAAAAAAAACCCTTGAAAATGACAAGCAATCATTCGTTATTTATGGTGAGCAACTTTTTTAAATTGAAATATCGGAATGGTGACTCCACATAATAATTTCAAACTCACTAAAGTAGCGTAGCGTAGGTTTAAAGGTTTATCATTCTGTACGTGTCGATCAATAATCTATCCAATAGCGAAATGTATAGACGCATAAGCGATGCATATTGTAAGTTGACGGTATAAAAAAAATCAAAAGACATAGCCTATTATTATAATTCAATACAAGTTTTATGCTAGCTGTAAAACCAATCAGGAGTCGTAAAGCGAAATTAATGTAACACAGTCAGTTTTAATTTTACGACGACGCCCGCATCGGCCCGCCACCGACGTGCCTTCATAATAATCCTTCATATAATAATACACGTCATATAATACAATAATACACGTCAAATTACACTCTTGTCAATACAGCGTAATAATACGCTCCGTTTACTCTAAAGGACATTTCCATGATCCAAGTTCATGACGTAGAAAGTATTCACTAGACTTGTGCTTTCGAAAACTATATTCAATTTCGATGTTTGATATTAAGCCTAACATAAAAAACATAAATCTGTTAGCTCGTTTATTAAATAATGTACCTACATTTTGGCACAAAGTTTTTTTTAATTTATCTCATTTAAAAAAATATAATATTTAATATTGCATTAGAAAAATAGCGGTATTCTTTTTTTTAACTTTTGTCATGATTCGCGGGTGTATTTTGTGCCCTTAAAAATTTGTTAAGACAATATTTCATTGATACGAGTTGGATTAAATTATAATTAATTTACTATACTTAATATTTATTTTAATTTTTTACAGGTAATTTATGTTCCCGTATGAGAAGTAAATACAGTGAGTACTTGAATATGTTATTTATTGTTCTTCATATAAGTACACAAGTACCAATATTGGATGTAAATATTGAAAATTATATGTTACGTTCCGATTTCGAGTGTAATTTTATTGAAACCGAGGGATCTCGTAACGCTTTTTTAAAGTTTACAATGTCTCCCATGCAGGTTAAATTTCAACAACAAAACGAAATGTAGCATTTTCCTCCCAGTGCTTGGCTTGCGAAAATTAATTATTAATTTGGTATTGCTTCGATCCCGGGGATGCCGTGTGTTCGGTGTTTTATTCACGACTGGAATATAAACCAGCCAGTCTTTTTACGAGTATTATTATTTAAATTTCGAAGCACTCTGAAATAAAAAAAAATACATGAAAATGGGTCAACAACATTTTTTGTCTTTTTTATTATTTTGAAATAGAAATATAGTATATTTATTTATATGAAAATATATATTCATATTTTTCTCGATAGACATTTCTAGATACTTACACGAAAACTTTTTCCTTCTCCGTCTCCCTACACATCATGTCAGCACAAATATTATTTGACACAATATACACCAATAAAAGGGTGTAACAGACAAACAGAATTGACAACAGGAAATGTAGGATTGAGTGAAACGGTCGGCAGTTCGCTCGATTCGGTGATGTCCCCGCGGTATTGTGAAAAGATCAAACGAGTTCGGTTCCGCGGTAGGTGTATTGGTGGCATAACATTATACGGTTAACAGGCTGATGGGACAAGTAATGAGACTAATATAATCACTTATATTTATAGTCACACCTATAAAAATCTAGATTAGAACCCAATTGTGTATTAAAAAAATACTTACCAGTTTTTTTACATTATGACATCAATAAAAAAAACATAAATACCCCATATATATTTATTTGCACCAAAAATAAATATGAACCCGTCATGAATTTCGATTTCAGTAAAAAATCGGAAAAATTTCGTTTACACCTATATTTTTTTTAATATATAAGGTATAACGAAAACAGTGTAAATTATTTTTAAAGTTAACAAGTAGGTCATAATGGTCACGTTTATGTATAAAATATATTATGTGTTTGATTTTTCTGTGACACAGCAAGCCAGTACAAAATCACAGCGCGCTTAGTACGCACTTTTGTTTGTAAGTTAGTTGAGTTGTTAAGTCCGTTTATAATTCAAAATGGCGGCTAAAATTCCGCACACAATATACAATATACGATTTTTCTTCGCTCGTGTCAAAATATTGCAAAAAGATCATACGTTATGATAATTTAAGAAAATGTGAGTTAAATACGTATTTTTGACAGTAAGTGTAATTGACTGAAAACGTAATTTGGAAAACGATCCACAAAAACGGGAAAATAATGATCTCGGCGCGTTCATTTAAAGTATTATGAAATTGACGCATTGCGTTCCGACCATAAACGAGGCGACGCTTTAGCGAATTTACATTTCTTGAACGCTGATCTTTCAAAAAAATATAATATAATGACGGGGCAAGATCATACATTTAAAACATTAAAAAATATCATCAAAAAAAAAATATTTTCGAAATTTTGTCGTCGCGAACATCAACCCAGCTTGTTCTTAAAAAAAAACAAAGCGTGTTCGATTCCCGAATACCAAAAGTAACAAATTGTAACAAATAAAGGCAATCGAAGTTTAACCGCGAAGATTTCCCAACATCTTTCAGCCGGTGTTTACAAGTTCAAAAGAAAACTCTCCCCTCGAAGGGTCCCTTACACAGGTAAAGAGGTGCTTAAAGGTATTTTTTTGCAAACAGATCACGTTCGTTGTCCCTAAGTGAGACATCTTTGTTTCCCCCCTGAACGATTTGAGCGTGCAGCTATTTGATCGAACGCGCTTTATTGATTCTTTGCGCGGTTTTATTTGAATTTGGAAAATGGATTGCTTTTTTTAAAGAGGTTCGTTCTTTTGTTTATTTCGAAGTGGTTAAAATTTTTGCATTGGCAATATTATTGAGAATCCATAGATTAGCAAATACCTAGAGTAAAAGTAAATTAAGAGATGTGTTACTTTGTGGTAAATTACACGAATTAATTCCCCCATCTCCATTCTATCGTCGGTCGACAAGACGCACGGACAAGTGTCATCCGTACACTGTGGACATTCCTTCGGTACGTACTAAGCGGTTTGCTTCTACTTTCATCGTGCGAACTGCCAAGGAATGGAACACGCTACCGGCGTCTTTGTTCCCCGTTGACTTCAATCTGGGTGTTTTCAAGTCGAGAGTGAACAGGTACCTTCTAGGCAAGTATGCTCCACCGTAGATCTCCATCAGGTGAGATCGAGATCAAATACTTGCCTAAAATGAAATAAAAAAAAGTGGTCGCGTCTCGCCAGCTTTCTGCGCAGGAGCATGCGTGGTGGATGGCATTGGGCGACCGCGGGCTGCATTCGACCGGCTCAATTGTGCGCCTATTATCGGATAATGCCGATCAATCTGTTTTGATTGAATAATCAATCGTTACTCAATTGAACTCGATTTAGTTCGGACGACTTTGGACCAACGATGCTGTTTCGATGAGAATCGTCTCAGAATTAAGTGATGTAGATACTGGATAGTAACACTGATCATGTTAATCTTACTGATTTGATGAGTGATACAAAGCTCTAAAAGTTACTTGCTAGTGAATTTGGCTTAAGAAAAACCCTTTAAAATTATCATGAATAGGTTGGATCGCCATTAAAAATAAACCATTAGTACTTAATAAGCTTGAATAATCCAAATAACCGAACACAAGAAACCGGACATACTATTTTACGACGCACTTAAAAACATTTTTTGACAAATATTTATCGATTCCCACTTATACGATTTACGATATAAGAAGAAGATTATAATCTTTTAATTTAATGTTTTTCAAGGTATCGAGTCCAATATTCGATACTTAAAATCGATGAACAGAATAGAGTCACCTACGAGTGGTTCTAAATTTTTACGACCAATAAAAACGTGACTTATTCAGGGACGGCACTCGCCACTAGCAACGAAAGTCCACTAAAAAAAATCTATACACATTAACAATTCGATATTACGACCCAAAACTCTAATTTACGGCGGTTTAAAACTAAACGATACGTATTTTTTTTTAAATAGATACACAACAAATTGATGATTTTTATTACTTGATAGCTTTTTCTCGCGGATACGCTCGGTTCGGTTTGCGCTTTAAAAGTGTACAATGGAAATAAATATTTAATGGTTTTTTGTTACTTTTTAAAAATTATGCAAACTTAAGATATAATAAATTAAAATTAAACAGGTATCAGAAAGCACTCAGCAGATCCCCACCACCATCGGCAGGCAGGGTGCCCAAAACGCTGGCAGCATTGCCACGTTGAATGGCAATGCTTACGTTTTGGCCAAAATAAGTGCCAAAATATTGCCCTTTTTAAAAATTGCATGGACTTACAGGGTTTTTGCCTCCAGTTTTAGATAAAAAATGAGACCAGCAAACTACCTTTTGGCTCCGCTGATTGCACTTTATTTATTTTTGATAAAGTAACATATAGAAATCTCGAAGTAAGATTGGTTATTAACAGCACATCGCTAGATATGGTTGATCATTGGCAGCACACAATCGTTAAATTAAAAATAAGATAATCTGTTAATTTTATGGTTATAACTAATTTATCCGGTTAATAATGATCGAGTAAAGTTAGCAAACTTGACTTATTTATTTTTAACAACAAACTTTGCTGGTTGCATTGGCAAACAAGAGAGATAAATATATACCACGTACGTGTTCCACAGCCGAAAAATACATAATCATGTCGATAAGAGCTATATTTATCTAATAGTGTTAAATAAAAAAACTGACTATGTACCTTGATTTATCACACATTTAAAAAAGTCATTGAGGCGTCATGTAAGTAGATGGAAGGCGTGCTATACTCGTACTAGTGTAGGGAAAAAGAGACAGCGCGAGTTTCATGGTTTATAATATAAATTTAAAAACGAACTTTTATGTACAAACACACCTCTAGATATATTTTTATCTATTGCCATGAAGTAACACGGAATTTATTCCATTTGATGAAAACACAGTCGTAAAGCTGTAGTGTAGTTATGGGACGTTGATTGTGGTCCGTAATTCAGAATCGGATGATCGTAAAATGACATGTTGTAACGTGAAATATGGACCGAATCGTGGTTGTCTCTTTTTAACTGCCGTTTATTTGGTGTGAAAGAAGAAGATGACACATATAAGAAATAAAAAATATTACTATGACACTATTATTATTTATACGTATACCATTATAATTATCGCTGAACTCATCTAAAATAATAATTAAAAACAATATTAATTTACTTCAATGTAATGTTGTTGTAATTTAAAGGTATTTTTAAAGACAGTATTTACGTAGTCCTCATACAGATAGGACTTGTTCCCTATTTCGCAAAAACTTCAAGTTGTCCGTTTGAAATTCCTGTCAAGGACACTCGCCCCGCTGCGGCTGCGCGGGCGCACGATGCGCAGCGTTTTAATTGTCAAAATTGCGCTCTCGCCGCGTTTGATGTTGCCGCTCGACAGCGGAGGACGAGCCGTAATATGTTCGAATTCCGAGATATAAATTCGATCGTTAATCGAACGATTTGGTTGTAAGGACCTCAGATCGATCTTAGGGTTTCTGGAAACATTTTAGGAAAATTACATAAAATTGACTATTACTACATTTTCACGTTTTTTAAATCGCCAAACTAAGCTACTAACTAACATTATTTGAAGAAATACCTTTTGTAAGTACTTAGTCTTATCTGCGAGGAGCTGATATAACCAAAGAAGTTAATGTAAGTAGGTAAGTATTTCCAACAAAAAATTAAGTAGATATCATTTACTTGTAATAGACTTTCATTTGTAGTTTTCCTGCCAATTCAAAATTATTGAAATTTACAAACAGTTCTAGTAGCAACATTATTATTTTGATTTGCAAAACAATAAAAGACTTATAAGTACCCCTTTCTGACGCGTCGCTCGGCCGTCGGCGATCGATGTGTTGCGCGCGCGCACGAGGTCAGGGCCGAGTGCCGACCGCGTCCGTTGATGCGACCGTGTGTGTCCGCTTGTCCGGTCGACTATTACAGCACTAGTGTATTTTTCCGACTTACCATTATGTTAAACAAAGTCTGGAGTATTATTCTGTGTTATTTTTTGTGACTGCGAAATTTTTGATGTTTGCAATAATATCGCGATCTAGGTATAACTTTATATCTTCATAGTATTTGATCGTATAAGTGGAAAATCCATAGAGCTTCAAACCATTTAAAAAAAACATGCCATACCCACGACTCAAAATCACGGCAGAAATCGCCTCACTACCGTATTTAGAGGTTTTAAAAATGGAAGCTTTAATAGAACAAAAGAACTTTAGCTTCAATTCAGTGTTAAAACGTCATCAGAATTCGCACGAAAACAAACAATAAGATTGCGATTAGTCACTTATTATAAGTTATTATTATTATTCAAATGTGAAGCTTCCCACCTCTTCACAAAGCTCAAAATTAACTGCCAATCAATTTGGACATCGGCAATTCTAAAAAGGTTGATCCCAAAACATCCAGTGGCGGGTTCTTGCGCGGATACCGATTATTCTACGTGACGTTCCCACGGACGGCCGAGAGCGAGCGATTGCCAGAATAGGCCCCGAGGTGGAATTAACGACGAATTCTTTTTACGAATTAGCGAATCACCTGTCTAATTACGCGGTGCTGACCGATTTTTGAATTTGGAATGTAACTTTTTTTAATGTTTGTCTAATGATATATTATTCCAATAATGGATTGGTTTGCTTACTAACTAAAGACTGTGCTAGTATGATAATTACGCAAGGATTATTCCCAAGCCTGGAATATTACAGTTATAACTATTGATTTGCACTTGTTTGGATTCAGATGTTTATTGTATTCGAATTTTAAATTTGCCCGACGCCCCGATTGCAAGTCAAGTAAGAACACGGCGCGAAAATGGGTGTAACAAAAAAAAAGCCCACAAAATCCCGCGCAAGAAAACAACGATTACCATAACAAAGGTGATCTGAAGCAGCATTTGTTGTGAATTGACAATCTGACAAATTTACAACCGATGGCCGCGGCAAAACACACAAAAGTGCCCCCTTTCCGAATGCAAATTTGTCGAGCGGGAATTCTTTTCCGAATTTTTCTCCCTCTCGAAACTTCCGCCTATTTTCCCGCTCAACGCACATCCGGCAGGGGCGCCGCTTCCGCTATCGGTACCCGTTCGGAAATCGGATGAGTTTCGCCGACAGAGATACGTCTATTCCGTGCCCCTCGCGCCATTGAGCCCCTGTCAAGTGGTCATATTTTCTATTTCATACTTTTCTTATTGACTTCCAATGATTCTATTGTGACGCGATGGCGGCCGACGCGAGGAATACTTTTATTATTAGACACAGTCATGTTTTCTTTATGTACCCTTAACATGTTTTGTGAGAGGGGACCATGTCTGTGGTCCAACTGTAACAATTTCGATCGTATATCAATACTATAAGTACTAAGTATCGTGGTACAAATATCTCTTAATCCTTTACAATTGAACAACATTAACTTAAGTACCTAAACATAAGTGACACTCAAGCTAACCGCAGAGTCGTTGGTCCTCATCGCGATCCTGTGGACCTCCCCATACCTATAGGGAGCTGTGACCGCAGATCGGCCGCCGATCGTCAGATGCCATTGATGGTTTACCAAACACAGTATCGTTTACTTTAACTATAGTTAACTGTGTATATAGTAATGGCTGTGAATGGATAAATAAGTGATAGAACATTACGAAAATGATGTCGAGTATTTTTTTTAAACAATCTTATTCAGCAAGGGTACTAAATCTTTAGAGAATTTGTTATCATTGTTTGTAGTCAGAATTTCGATACGTCAATTAAAATAACAATGCTTAAAATAATTCGCAGTTGTCATTTATTTGGCAGCTTAATTTATTTTTAAATTCAATTTGTTGAAATTCTGACTTCACATAATGATTTAAAATGAATTCAAGATATTTTATACACTTTCTGAATATTATAATAGCTTAGAGGGGAAAGTGTAACGCAAAGATTGGTTGTTAATTCACTTAGTTCATGAGCTAAACTTAAATAAACTAAACGTATTGCCGTACTTATAAAAAGCGTGCTGTTCAATGTTTAGCATAGCCGCATAAAATTTAATTCAGCACCTAGGTGTCGAAGGAGCATAAACGCCAATTTCCAAATTTTAGATTTTATAAATGGAACAAATGGAATGATTAAATGTAAATAAAACAAAATGAATAAGAAAATGCTACCTGTTTTAAAAAAAGAAAACAACCTTATAAGTATTCTAGATATAAAAAACAAAATCAATTTTTCTCATAAAAAATATAGGTCAACCAAAACATTGATTTACAATTTGTAAAAGGAACACAAAACACTCGTAAAACATAGATATATTATTTTTCACGCGTCACACAAAAATATACTAGGAAACTATATTTAGAACGTCGAGAATAGTTCGCCTATAGTCCAACAGATGGAGCCCGTAACTGTCAGTCCCGGGTTTGATTCCGGGCACCTGTTGTTTTGAAACTCTTCGATTACGACCCATTAGCGCTGTTACTCGATATTTAATATAGTTTTATATTAAGACTAGTGTTGGGTAAGGTCATTGACGTTACCAAAATGGCTGTCGTAGCTAAATGTTTGTGCGAACATTTCGCGCGTCGATAATTTGATTACTATAAATAAATATAATCAAATTGTTGGACAATATTGACCTGGTGATGTGTGTGTGAATGTTGTTATGTTATGTATGATACTGTATTAGGTTTTACTTAACACCTAGTACAATAAATGCAAATAGTGCAGGCCTATTTTGAACTTTTTTTTATTTTCATTTTATTTGCACACTCGTGCACGTTAATGAACGCAATGGTTAATATCCCACAAATATTGCACATTATATATCAAATAAATATATATTTTGAAAAATAAAACAAAATTGTCAACTTCACGGTTCAAACAGTTGGAACAGAGATGAGAACAGAACTGATAAACTTAGTATTATTCAATGACGTGGCAAACGAAATTAAAAGATTTGAACGTTTTTTTTAAGAAGTGTTGAGACTATGGTTTTTTTGTTTTTTTTTTATATATATTTCAATAGCTACTCTTGCGTTTAGATTACTACAAAAACAAATAAGTAGGTACTTCAATACTACGAGTGTATAGTTACTCAACAAACGAAAACATTTCAAAGTCCAATTAATACAAACGTAACACCTTGCAACTGACGCTAGACCCTTTACAATACAACGCAAACGGCGCTGAAACCCTCATCAATAAAGTTCAAATTCGTTTGTCCAAATGGCAAGACACAAAGGGCCCTCCCGGCGAAAGGGTGTATCTCGACAATAAAATACTTTTGGTCAGCCGCAACTCAATAAATACTTCATAGTATCGGTTTGAGGGCGACTTGACCGGATGTCCGGCCTTCGATCTCTTGCCCCCGGGGTGGGCCAACTAGGGGAGGTTTACATGCTTTGAATGTATTATACAAGTTTGTGTTTGAGAATTATTAGGTAATTCTGATTACTGTTCTTGATGTTTTGGGGTGCTTTTCGTGGATATTACTGCACTTTTGTATAATCTTTTAAAGTATATTTTAAACAGATAAACAACGCTTTTATTATGGGGTGGACTGAGGGCGAACCCAGTATATAATACTTATGTATATATATATTGAATATTCATGACTGGTACAAATATTCGTTGCCATCACACAAAGCTTGTCTCTACCAGGATTCGAACCAGTACCCTCGCCGTAGAAAGCACGGTCACTGGCAACTGAGCTAACCAGATTGCCAAACACCTGGACGCGGCTTGAAAAATACTAGTAAATATCAGTTTTCCAAAACCAATAACAGCCATTTTGGACTGTATTATTAAGGGTTTAATAAAGTGTCAGGGGTCATCATTAATCGGTTGTAACAGCAAAGATGCTGCAGCGATGGTCAAGAGGTGTTCTATTGGGATAATCCCGGATCACCATAGTATCCTGTCACGGGTCATTGCCTTAATTAGGGTCAATAGTTCCGGGTTGCAAACTGTCAGTTTAACTAACACCCAAATGTTTGTGCTATTTTCTTAACTGGATTCGTAAACTATGAACTTTATTTTTAACTATTGTGCTCGCGATTACACTACGTGGACTTTAGTTTTTGTGCTTTCCTAAAGTAGCCTTTCTATTTTGCGATTTAAGACATATAAGAATCTTGTTATCAGCTATCAACAAGCTATATTTAATTTAAATCCGCCCAGTGGTTTCCGAGACACAGTTTACTGGCTAACCTATCCATTTCTCAGGACTCAGCACAAAAAGTATCGTCAATGATTAATCTTGGAACGGGGGTACAACTACACCGGTACCTACTAAAATGGTAGATATCTTGATTAATTAAATACCAATGCTATCATAATATATACGTGAAGCAAGAGTTTGGAAATCATAACAAAACAACATGAGTTATCGAACTCTTAATATCATAGACAACAGTCTAGTGCTCATTATAACGATTCAGTAAAAAAGTGCTAATACGTTATACTCGCCACGGTTAAATTAACAACCGCTACCTTTGTTAGTTCCAAAACGTTATCTATAACTACTTACTTAAAACTATTTGACACTGGCAAAAGTGGCTCTATTTTGTCGCTGATTGCCATCGAAACAAAAGAAGAAGAACTACTTACTTATGGTCTCAATAGAGTTTGCATCACCTGCTTATCTTTTTAAAATCGAAGCACAAAAAACTAAGCCCTGTGACGAATTCCATCCATTGATCTCTTTCATCTATAGATCGATCGAGATATAATTGTTGCACAGATCCAAAACGCGTTACAAACCCACATTGTTATTACTGAAATTGAACTTACAACTCGGGTGGCTAACGCTCATTTTAGAAGGTTAATTCAGTAACACGTGCAATCTGTTTATAAAAGGTTAGCGGATATTGCTTATTAATGTTATGACTGAATCAGACTATTGGCAATGAAGATGATGGAGTCGACTGAAGGTACGACTGAGTGAATGTTATTAATGATGCGATGGGTTTATGTTTATACAAGATTTAGTATACTCTGTACTGCTTTTAAATTGATCCATTCATTTGATCTTGATCGACTTTATTTTATAAAAACAACAACTGTTCCGTTCATAGATACGTGATTTCTCTTTTGTTGCCAACATTTATTGAGCCATCATTTACTATTGATCAAACAATCGAATTTATAAGATTTGGAGCTGCCAGTCGGCCTGATTACACTGCTGCGTCATTTAAGAATGAACAAAATGAACAAACACAGGCATGTAGAAGAATCATGAATCATTTGTCAGGAAAAAAATCTACCTATATTTAAATTTATCACCGCCATAAAATATGACAAAAAGATTAAAAACAATGTTTTCAACGGACCCAGGTACAGATTAACTGTTTTTTTTCTAAATAAACAATGCTCCATTAATAACGTTCTGACTAATTACCGACACCAGAAAACACCGGGATTACGCATATAATCGTAACATAAATAAATCTCTGCATATAAAAATCAAACAAAACTCATCTCGATTGAGACGCCACATGTATCATATTTATGTTTTGAGAAGTTATTTCTAGTTGGATCTAAATAACGCGTTAACCGGCTTACACAAATATCCATTCAAAACTAAGATAACATAATAAAATATATTCTAAACAGTTGACGTTTTAAAAATTATAGTGTATTTCTTTTTGGTGCATTCTTGACTTACCTCTGTTTGTTTGTGAGACGCCAAATGACACATGGTTTAAAAAATTTTTTAGAACCGCTTTTATAAATTTGAATTATTTCAAAAATCGAATCGATTCAAAAAAGTGACTTAGGTATTCGACCTCCTTTTGTTTTATAAATTACAGGCTGAGTCACAAAGATATTGTCAAACTGATGATACAAATTGCGATGCAGCTGCCATCTGTTATTAAATTGCCGAACAATAAATACTCGTATAAGGCTGATAAGAATATCATAACTTTTGTTCATCTATGCCCTTTGACCATTAAATCTGGATCCAAGGGAGTCCCATCTCATAACATTATGTAGTACAAACAAGTGTATTTCAATCACGCTAAGTACCAGGCCACCATAAACGGCTAGCATTTTAATACATTTTATTTGCCCATTATATTACTTGCTTGATAAGAAAGAATGCGCAGACAAAGAGCCAGTGCTCATCTCAGGACGACCTGCGCCGCCGAGAAGGACGCATATATCGAAAAAACTCTCGACAGAAAGAGACGGCGCCACCTCCGATAACACGTCAATACATTCCTTGCAGCTAACACACATGAAAATAGACTCTATCTCAAGCGCGTAAAGTCGAATTCAGCTTATACACATTAATGGAAAACCGATACGACATCAATATGTTTTACTGCTACGACTTACAGATGAATATACGTTATGTTGTCTTCAGAATAAGGTTGAATTTTAGTTCGGCGAGGTTTTCTTAGAAGGCGTACTCGATATCTTGAAGATAGTGAGGGCGTTCGGAACCGATCGATGTCCGATAAAATGGGTATTGGAAAAACACCTTTATATAGCAAGAGTGAAGGTTTGAGGGCTCAAGGCGTGCCCGTCGTAGACACGCCCCTGTCTTATGTGGAAAAATGAGGACGTCACGTTATTTCTTTTATTCCTATCCCCTTTTACAGATAAGATGATATTTTCTTTATCTCATTCCGATTATCTTCTTGCAGGTACGTAACGATGCTGTGTCTCTATCAGGTAAATACCTAGAGATAGGTAGCATATACCTATACACGTAGGATATTCAGAGTGATAAGATGTCGATAATGGCGGACTGTTGAGACCTTGAGATGTTATCATGGATTTTGTGTTGTTTGTAAAGATATATAAGTACTTAGGAACTTATTGAAATTACAGCTGTTAGCGGGTTTTTTTTAATTACTCGTTCTTTTCTTCTGTTGGTACTTTAGTTAGCACATTTGACATATCTGAGTGTAGTTATAAGGCAAACCATAGATAAAATATAAATCTAGATAGGATCTCACCATTTTAATATGGTACTGTTCTATTAGAGTCGATGTATTTCGTAATTAAACCTACCTATGTACTGCGCTTACCTACTTTAAAATAAGTAGGTAACTTGATTTACAATATTTTAAATAATATTGAATAGGTATACTATGCAGCTATTCAGATGATGATTTACTTTCTGGTATTTTCTCTAAACTTGATCATGAACACGATTAAAATAAATTGCCAATTTAATAACAGCCTGTAAGTACAATTTAATACCAGCCTGTAAGTACAATAAGAACATTTCAAAATTCAAATGGTTCAAAAGGATTTTGAAAATGGAATGCTTACAAATCATATTGCGTTCCGTTAATTCGTATTGAATTACACAGTCGTGCACCAAAAACAATTCCAATTTGAGAACAATTAATCGTATAGGTGTACAAAATCGAATAAGTCTCGAGTCACAATGCGATTAAAAAAGCAATCGGAACAAATGATGTGAAAAGAGCTCGATTAACGATTTTAGAATAGAACGAACGCGTTCATTATGCGTTCGGATTTTAAAACAATGCGCCCATTCAGCCATTGGCTCATTTGAATACGGAATGTGATGGACAGCTCGGAAAAGGGATGATCGATTTTCGTTAAGTTTTATAAATAATTAATTTTTTATTTAATAATGAGAAATTAACAATCATTACCAACTCGTCATAATATAATAGCTCATTAGGATTACGTGTTTTTTTAAAATGGATAACACAGGCACAGGCATAACTTACTTATAACTATTTTTGTCGATCGGATCGGCCAGTATTGCCCATACCAACATGACGGGTATCAAAATTGCCGCGTTCGGAATTCTTTTTTTTATTTATCCGTTTATTTCGGATGCGTTCAATTTGGCTACCTGTATCACGAAATTCATTATTTTTTATCAACAGATTGACACGGATCGCGGTAAAGTGTCTGTCAGTGTGACATTTTAAGTGATGCCCCTGCAGTTCCAGCGAATTATGTTTGGGTTCGATTCCAAATTTGATTTTGTTGGTAGCTTATTTTATGTTATTGATTGTACTGAGGCTATCAGTCTGGATTGGGAAAGATAAACATCATATTTTAAATACATATCGTTTTTTTTTTCTCTAGTTTAAGTAAATTTCGTATAACTACTATATTTCATATTATAGTCCCTAAAAGCAAATTAATGTAAGACACATGAAGTCATCACTTTGAAATAAAAATATTTTTTCGATTTTATCACGTTTATTTTATGTTCCCGACGTTTCGGCTGCTTCTAGCACTTATTTCTGTATAAGCCGCGACGCGATGAGCGTGACTATATAGAGCTAGATAATATAATAATATAAATATCAATTCAAATTACATCAAACCTCTATTCTGAACGAAACAAAAAAGGGCTCGATCAAAGGCCAGGTTCTTGGCCGGCTGCTATCGGGCCATTTGTCTCGCGACCCGCTGGCCGGCCCGCCGCGCCGCCCGCGCCCGCGCCGCCGCCCGCAACCCCGGCTCGCCTCCACAATGATTGATACAGCCGATACATCACTAAACGCGTTTTTCTATGAAAAATTGCTATAATCGACTTAAAAACTCATTAGGCCGAAGACAAAGAAGTCTTCCGACCGCCATTCGTCTAATTTGAGTTTCGATCGAGACGAATTTCAGTCGTGATTACTGTTCCCCCCTTTTTTGTGTTATTAAATGCCATCAGAGAATTTTAATATCGGTCTTGATGTTTGATGGTTGTTTGACGTTTTTAGTGATGCCCTTTATGATAGTCGAGTCAATATCATAGCATAATAGGTTGGCTGTCATAATATTATTATGACTTATATATATCGCTTTTTTGTATATTTAGGTAGTACATACTATTTTTTTTAGCTAGTAAAATATATGAAAAGATTTTATAAGTATGCAATAGAAAATGCAAAAATGTTATCGATATAATTATTCAATTAGATCATATTATAAATAGATAATTCGCACCATTGTTATACATACCATAGACAAAAAATATCTGCTGATCCATTTAGTTTCCTTTTTTGTTGTCAATGAGAGCGAACGCGCACATGTCCTACGTCACCGGCGTCATATTCATTAATGTTGACAGCACAGGAAATAGTCATAAAGCGTGTACGCACAACTAAAATCATAAATAAGAATTTATAATTAAAAAAGAGTCCATATTTGAATACAACTCGACCACGTTCCATAGAGGGGAGCGTTTCATAGAGGCCAAAAACATCGATCACAATGCCTACGATTAAAAAAAAGTGGAAAAAAAAAGTTTGTCGCCGTCACCATTCAAATTAAATGACAAGATAATTTTTGAATATGTATCGCGGTATATTTGAATAAGTGTTACATTAATATTCTTTTGTGATAATTTAGAATTCGGAACGCCCACGCCCGGCCATTGTCTCGCAAGTTATTGGCTCATTAGGCAACATGTCGCTTTGTCTTGCACCGATTTGAATTTTTGATTTTCAAATCGAACGTAATTGATTTGTGACTCGTGTTCGAACAGCGACGTCTGTAGACACTATATAATTTCCTATAAGATTTATATTTTAAATTTCCAAGATCTTATTAGAAATACTCATAATTATTCATTTTCTTCTGGCATTGTATTAACTTAGCACCTTAAATACTAATCTCATTTATATCTGAACCGATAATATGTTTAACCGATCTCTCATTATATAAATAAATTACAGTCAACCATCTTTGACATTCATCACTTCAAATTAAAACCGGTTACTGAATGAATCATGAACTCATTATTTCAATAGCAACCTCGAAACATAATCTAAATAAAAATCTCGAAATAACAAATTGACAGTTGGGCTACCGTATTACACGCGCGCACGTTATCCGAAATCAAAACGCGATTCCTCGCACAAAGCCGAGCAATGTTATATTTGAACAATAAGAAAGCGAGAGTCGCCCACGTGAGGCGAGGGACAGATGTGCTCACAAATTACGTATGCTAATGTGTCTTGTAATCCTTCCGTCGGACCTCCCCGCGACGCGACGCGTCACCTTGTCTCGCGGCATATCGATTATGAATGCGTCGACTCTCGATTATAACTCGATGTCGCGTCACTATTCAAGATGCCCGATTCAAATTTCGAACGCAACAGATTTATAATCAAACACACATTAATTTAACTTTTTTCTGCCAATATATTGTATGGCGTTAGATAGCACCATGACGATCAAATGCATCCCTATTCACGATGTAAGATATAAAATAATATACAACAAATTGGTAATATAAAGTTGCAAGGCGTAATTTCGATTAAACCAATCATTTTGTACATTTACACCGATTGGAGTCGAATAAAAATGAAATTGTTCACGTAATATTTGCAATTTAAACTTTTTTTACAAGGCTACGTGTCAACCGAGGGGGGCGCCGCCGTATTGTGCGTCTCCGCCATCGGGGGATCTCATAAAACATGATTACCCGTAATGTGGTGCGGTCGCGTTCGTTTTTAACGTACTCATTCTCATATTTGCCGGTTCCCGTTATGATACAAATGGCAAATAGAAGGCTCATAACATTGATGTTTATTGCTTATTTGTTTGCTGATTTGTGGTGCGAAAACAACTGTACCTTAGTTGGATTCGACGCTGATCTTATTGCTTGAATACTTAAACATTTGAGAAATCTAGTGTGGATAGGTTAGCATTAAAAAATGTCCATTCACTGATAGTCTACAAACTTCAGTACACTATCTTGCTCCCACATACTGAACATGCATATGCGGAAACATAGTCGACGAAAGTTCCACTCACTCTATTTTAAAAATAAATATTTATATTTAGAACACTGCATTATCAATTATTATTACAATTATTGTTGTATCGACAGTTATCATTGTGGAACGTCGTTCTTAATTCGTACGCGCGTTCAAATATCGAACGGAAGCGGAAACGGTACTGATTCTAATTTCAAACGAAATATCGCAACGTTTCGATAAAACTTTTGTTGGCCGACACAACGGCTGTTGTTATATTGAACGGAAATTTACGATAATAATTAAATTGTAATAGAACGCTCTATGTAAACGCCATGAGTACATTATACAAGCGTGTTATAATTAGACCAATAATTTCTTGGCGACTTAATGATATCGTAGCTAAACTTTTACACAACTAATTGAAATACACCTTATATCTCTACAATATCTCCATTTGATTCATTGAAATAATCTATTGGCTGCATAAATTACATCCTTTACTCTTGTTTTAAATACATACTTTTTTAATAACGAGAACACCTGATTCGTTCGGAATATTGTTCGGGAAAAGATAGCAAGGAAAGAAGCAATAACCATTAAAAGCTTGCGGAGGGCCGTTCCGAAACTTTTCTTTTCAATAACGCGTCTTATATTCAAATTAGAGGCACTAAGGCGAGGAATTCTCAGCGATATATCATCGAAGCTAATCAGATTTTTCCTTGCCGCGCGTATATTTCGTAAATGTTTCGGAGATTAAATAGGGTAGGTAAACGGAGGTAGTTTAGTAGCCCCGATGCGAATATTTAATGTGTCTGTAAGATCTATCGCTCATCTCGTTATTGCTCTAGTGGGTAAATCCGTCGAATTCAGAGGGAGATTTCTTTGATATGTTTTGTTTTAGTGTCTTCTCATTTACTTTAGGTATTATATAAAAAAAATAATTGCCGCAGGAATTTCTATAAAAATGTCGTGTAGTCAATTGTAAGCAATTTCAAATTCCATTTTCAAAACTTAAACCACAAACATTATTTATTCAAGCACAACCTTATGAATGTTTAAATTTGGAACACATGCCATTTTAAATTTCGAACCGAACCCATAAGTGCCCAAATCTATTCAAATTTCGAATATGGCGGTTCATATAATATGTACGAAGGCAATAGCGTATCGCGGAGGCAATTCCGATGTCACCCGCGAACGCCGAACTCTCAATACTCCCGGGCGCTATAAAAAATAATTTAAATTGCTCTTACAGTCACTCGGTATCGCTCCGAACATTTGCATACTAAAATAATGCAAAAATCTATGCGCGGGACGCACTTGGTGCGCGTCTCCACAGGGCGACGATACTTTTTAAAGATCGTGTCATAGATTTGTTACTTGCTGTCTACTGCGTTGCATGAGCGCGTTGTATAAACGATTTATTAAAAAAAATACCTAAATGGATTTTGAGATGCTTTTTATTTAATTACTTTTTAAGTCAAATGATTACACAAGGAATTAAATACAATATTTATAGGTAATTTTTGGACTCATTTTTTTAAATTCAAAATCAGTATTTGAAATACAACAATCAAAGCCAAAAGATATAGGGAGGACCTACCACCTCTGTCGTTCCCCGCCTGTCCCGCCATCTGCTGACACTGGAAACGCGCACAGACATTAGACGCGTGGGGCAAAGAAATTTTGTGTGTTATTTTTTTTCTTGTTTTGAAATATGTGCTCCGTTAGGTTATTTATGGGCTCCATAGAGGTTATATTTCGGGAAGTAATGAGGTTTCGTTCGGAAAGGGCAATTTGAATGTGCGTAGATTGAGTCGTTAGGGGGCGCTCAATCGGCCGCGCTCCCTCCCTCCCTAGTAAGACGGCTCGATCACACGTGATACCGATTAAATTGCGGTTTACGAAGAAACGATTAAATCCTATGAAAAAAAATATTTATTTTTTTAAATTTAATTTTATCACAACAACCCTCAGAATAAATAATAACACCAATAAGTAAACCAGTATTTAATTAAAACATGTAACAAAGATATTCCAACTTCCTGTCCGGCTTTAAAAAAAAAATAACCACCGCCCGATTAATTGATAAAAGCCATTACGTCT
The DNA here is from genome assembly GCA_905404115.1 of Pheosia gnoma. NCBI lineage: Eukaryota > Metazoa > Arthropoda > Insecta > Lepidoptera > Notodontidae > Pheosia > Pheosia gnoma. The sequence continues at coordinate 7,627,771 of FR989914.1, forward strand.
CAAATATAACATGTATACACCCGAATGCTAACGTACGCCAAACGGAGCGTACAGCATATAACATTTATTCGTTCAAATATAATGGACACGGTAGATAAAATATAAAAATTCACCAACTGACACACATGAGCGGCCACGGCACCGCTACGTTTCAAATCTGATAATGAGCTGAGCTGTTATAAAAACTCTTTATTCATAATTTTTATTTATATTAATTAAAACATGGTGTTGAGTGTACCGTGACGAGGTCGACGGACGTTTTCGTTGTGGCCAATAATTGTGGGGGGAAACCATTAAAGTGCGTTCGAATTTTAAAAATAAAATTTGAATTAGTTGCCCAATTTATAAATTATTTGATTAATATAAATCAGATAAATTATTGATACAAAATTTCACCGATGAGAATTATTGAATAAATTAATTAATTTAACTGGTGACACCACAGTTTTTTTTTTATTATAATTACAATTCAAGTTTTTTTAGATTATTTCTGCCATCTATTTCTTATTGTATGACCTACATCATTACTAAGTACGTGAATTAGTATAAATTATTATTTAGAGATAATCGTTATTGAATAGTAAACTGCATAGATATAAAACAAACATGCACCCAGACAATAGCTACATTATAATAATATCGAAGCGTTGTAATCAAGGCACAAGGCTATACCACTTCCAGCCAGCGTTATCTAATGTAATCTATGGTTCCTTCGTTATTAGACAATCTCTGATCTCGTATCTAACGAACAAAGAGGTCAATTGCGGTACCCGAAAATAATGATTCGAACGAATTAATATGAATTATTGTTTACGGCACACAATTACCAAATTCAAATTGCACTAATCCACCGGCGCGTTCATTCATTGGACAAAACAATAATATTTTCTCATACAAAGTAGCACATACCTGTGAATCTTACGCGTATCGCATTAGAGGCGGTATTTCATTATCCACCCCGCTATGTAATAGTGATAATTAATTAAAAAAGATTATATATCCACTAAAACATTTCCAAATTCATTCGGAGCCAACGAATCGTGCGCCCATCGTGAGATCGCGTCGGTTTAACGGCTATTGTAATTTTTTTTATTATTCTTTCATACTGTTACCGAAATAATTTTTAATTTTTATTATTGGTGAACATTAACACTATCTTTTAATTCCGTTACCTACTCTTTAAAATAATAATTACTGGCCAGAATGTTCTATTTTTGAATTTGTTTAAACTACGAACAATGATTGATATTTTATATTTTATGATAAATATATATATTATTTTTAGTTTAAATGGCTATGCGTCAATCATACGAGCTAGTAATAACTGGGACAGCTCGATGTAAATTAGTTTGTCCTCCATCGGATCGTGTCAAAAGATATCACAATTAAACCGGCTGAATCATCGGTTATTTTTTTTTTTTAATTTTCAGTGCGGATATCGCTAAGTATGCGTTTCCGGTAACGTTTTGAAAGCGAGCAAATATTATTTATCTGTTTTCAAGGAAAAATCAACAGTTATATAGAAATGGATAGGTATACAATCTTTTTACGAGTAGGTATCAGTGACGATGATGATCATTCATGGGATAAACTTACTTACTTTTAATCATTTTCAATACATTCCTACATTTTCATCATCACTGATAAAAAAATAATAATTAAATATTAATCGTAAAACTACTTATTTTACATCCATCCCTACTGGAACTTAAATAATTACGCATTCGCACGTATTACAGGCAAAATGGGAGCAATTATTTAAATCACGAATTAAGATTTACATCAAGAAATTCGATCATCCATAAAAATAATAAATCAGACATCGAACCCACGGTACGAGTCGATTCTCACAAAAACATAACCAGTCCAAGACATTCGGGGGATCCTTAATATGCAAATAATTAACCGAACTATTGCTCAACCCTTAACATGCTGCATGTAGGTCAATAAATTAAAAAATTAAAAATAATAAAAACCGGTTTTTCGATTCGATCGAATATTCCCCCATCAATTGTTCTATGATTTATACCGATCGATCTGCATATGGTAATATTATAATTATAACAGAGGTCGTTGCTACTTAATATGCGAATAACAATTAGTGTTTCCTTATTTCACTCGACTCACTTTCTCACGAATGGGGTTGATTGATCGAATACTCGTATGATACGTTGACCGATTATACGGTTTTCTAAACCTTCTATCCAAGGATTAGAGCTTATATAATGACCTGGATTTAATATTTTTAGTCTTTAATATCTTTATCTTATCTGGATTTAATTCTTTTATAAGTAATAGTTTAAAATACTGATTTTTCAATTTGTATGATTTGAAATTCATACTCAAAATTGAATGTCGCATTCTTCTCGTAGATATAACTGTCACATCTCACGATTTAAAAGATTATCAAAAGAAAGTTTGCGTCCTCTCAAAACATCATTTTTTCACCGATGATTATTCACAATGACATAAATCGTGAACGCTGAATACGGAACGCAGACATTAATGCACGCAAGCGATCGCATCGCATTATAAAAAACCCATTTCCGAATTTCTTCAGCGAACAATGAACTAAATATCAATACTCCCGATGCGACACTGACATCTGGACCCGAACCACGCGAAGGGTTAAAAAGTCTTAACCCTAATCCTATCTCAAAACCGAACAAAGGCGCATCACATATATTTAAACCTGTTTTACCGATTGATGGCTCGATTCCGATATTAAATGTCGAACGACAATAGCGTAAGATGCATGCTCGCATCGATTTGCATACATTCTCTTTGTGATATGCAAATGATTTGATACGATTTTTACAAGGAGCCGATAGTATGGGAAACTGAGTGCGTTGGGACCGCGTGTATGCAAATGACGCGACAACTCGGTGAGATGGGCGCGTTTATCTAACTTGCTCAGTTAGTTGCTCGCGCGCTTTTGATCTGTCAACGTCACGGGCGCGGCGACGTGCGACTGCGCGTTTTCCAAATTCGAGTGTAAAGCGGAGCCCGATTGAACACGGCCAATCAATCTTGTTTTAAAACTTATAATTATTGTTCGATTAATCTATTCTCATTTCGAATATTATAAAATGAAAGTTATAATTTTGAAATTAGAATAGATATTTTAAATTTTAATTATTTATCGAACAATTGTTATAGGTTTTCTCGGATAGCAGAACATTTAATTAATTATTAGTTTTGTTGTAGGTTATATTATTTTTTAGACTTAACAGAAATAATTGAAACGTGCACATGAATGAACTACATTGTGATAAACTTAAAATTGTTTTCATTGAAATTATGAAAATAAGGAATTATTTCCACAAGGTAAGTTAGTGCATTTAATTAATTATAGGTAATTTTATGCGTCGATATATAATGTTTTAATTGTTGTGCTTGATTAATATATACATGATATTTTTTAATTCTTATATACTTTATGAATTATAGTGCTTTTGTTTGCTCATTGTCTATGGTGCGACATAATTCAAGAATAGGATTAGCAGAGTTATATCGAAAATGCGACTCTAAATAATATTGGAATGTGTAGCGATGCTTCCATAGTGGATAAAGTGCCCCGTATAATGGCAATGGGCCTGCTCCTATTGGGACCAAATACTGCACTGAAGTGGATCTCTGCCTATGCTTTCAAGGATTTAGGGCGTGATGATGACGTACACGTACTTACCGCATTAAAAAGGTGTGCTCCGCATGTAACCACATCTCGTGTGTAATTAACAAAGGCGCCAATTAGCGGGCGAAAGACGAACACTCTTTTACCGACCCACGCGGGCGCGGGAGGTGTGCTGCTTTTTATTCACCCGCCCGGGTCGGGATTCCTAATTACTGTGTTGTCTAGAGAGTAGAAAATTAAATGATGCTGTTGTCCTATTGAAGAACGAGCGCGGTCGCAATGTGCCTACACTAATATTATAAAAAGGTATTGTTAGTTTGTGAGTTTGGTTGTAGGGTATAATCTCCGGATGTGCTGACCTGATTCTGAAAATTCTTTCACTATTAGGAAGCTACATTATGCCTAAGGGCTATAGGACATGTTTTATTGAGATATCGCGGGCGTAACTGCGGGTTGAAGCTAGTAATTTATATCACTTGTATATGTTCTATGTTTCATATACCTTAAAGATTATTTTCGCATGGCAATGTTTGCTACGCCACTGGTTATGCTGTACTGTACCTAATTACTAATTATCATGTTTTTTAAGTTATCTTGACAACTATTGGTTCTGAAAATAACCGCTTGATACAAAAAGGGTAAACTACCATGACATTCACATATCGAAATCGTGAATTTATACTAGGCACATAATATTTGCGCTGAAGGTGAAGTAAAACCAAATAAATGCGCTTAAAAGAGCAGGTTCAAATGTTAGTATACCATTTCTGAATCACGCTGTTTATATATCAATTTATAAATATATTTAGATACGTTAGCAACATGCACAAAATTTTGTCACACTCGAACTTATATTGATAACGCATAGTTTCCTGTTTAACATGCATGGTTATGTTAATCAATATATACACATATATAACAAAGTCGTGTTAGTTACACCATTTATAACTCAAGAACGGATGGGCCGATTTTTATTATCTTCTATTTTTTTAGTATTTCTCCGCGCCGAATAGCGGGATAAATATATCAATAAAATATATATACATATACAATAAGATAATTAATTTTCTCGTACATTTGATTCTGAAGCGGTACGAAGTTCGCTGGGACAGTTATTTATATATATTTAAGAACCTGACAGATTGAACATCTCTTATCAGTAAAACCCGTGTTCGCAGTAACTATAATGCCGTATGTTTATCAGTATTTTATTGTTAAAATATCATTCTTATCTATACCTGCATACTACTTAATTGATGATTGTACCAAACAAGATGAGAATTCGACAGAATTAGTCAACTGTGTAATAACAAGGCCATGTAATAAAAATCTTTAGATACTTGGAATAAAACTATCAGGCCCTTAGATTATAAGCCCGTAGATACTACCACAGCGTAGCTGGGTATGAAACAACAATAGGTATGATAAAGAATGTTCCATTCATGCTATGTGGCAAACAATTAAAACAGTACTTATTATTTGCCGAATTTAAAATACCAGCCAAGGCGACTGATAGAAGATATAATATATTCTGTTCCTTTCTGTTACATGCCTTTGGTAGCTAGAGATCTTGCTCTCACGGTTCAATATTGTCAACATCGTTATATCCATGAATAATACTCATAGTCAGACCTATGTTTTCTGGAGAAGTAGAGAGGTATACAATATTGTAGGACCATATTTCGCCATTGGTGTTAACTGAAATCGAACGAGAACGAGAATGTAAAAGATCTTTTTAAAAAGAGCAACCATGGAGTTCTTCTAGACTAGTCTTCCTCAAATTACCATCTGCCTCTCCTTTTCCGATTTTCTGGCTGGAGGTCGGTGCATTATGTCTTTTTCTTCCATTCGTCATACTCACCTCCACTCCAAACTCATTAATATCAGTTTTACTACAAACTATATACTTTTTCTTGGGTCTTCCTCTCGCCCTATACCAACATACATAGGTCCCTTGGACCTCCTAAAATATAAAATGATAATTAACGACTCCTCTGCCAACCATACGAGTATTAAAATTGATCAACACATAACGACGTTATCCACATAAAGCGGGACCCTCCTCAGCGGTCACTTCGACAGCAGCCAACCTTTTCCAAATTTCCCCAGCCCACCCTCTCATTTACCGACCCACTTTTTACGTCAATGTTTTTCTATAGAAACATGAGGGGGGGAGCGGTCTAACCCCTATAAGTATACGAATAAGTGAATGATGGGGGCTATCAAAACATCTCCCTTATCAGCCGGCCCGGGTCCAAGTTTTTAGGAAAAAGGATTAGCTAATACATGACGCGAAGCTTTTAAAACGTCGTGTGATGTGGGGAGGTGGGGGAGGTTCGACAATTTTGAGCGCGTGACTCGACGCCTTTAGTTTTTGAGGGTTGTCGTGGTGCGGAGCAGCGGGGCGGAACATGTATGTGGGTATACTGATTTATAGTTAATTGTGACAGATCTTAATTTCTATATCCTGCATAAAACTTGACTTTTCATAAGTTCTCCCAAGATTTTCAGTATTTTCAGAAAAGCAATCACCGCTTTACTGATAGGGTTACATTTAACTATCAGCATCGTCATCGATGTCATCGCGATCTATAAAATGAGAAAAAATATTGATACTGATGGGAGCACAAGAGCCAGTACCTAGAGCCCTCAAACAAATGATTATAAAAAAAAGACGATTGCATATCAAATCATTATTTGAACTGTCTTTGTATAGAAAAATTGTCTGAGACAATTCCGATGTCATTGCCATTCCATTAATAGTCGATTAAGTTAGAATATTTAAGGCATCCAACCAAACAACCATAGCACATCACCCAAACGTCACTCCATAACCCTTTATTACCATGCAGGGTAAGCTTTATAATTTTTCCACTCATATTAATGCCTTATATCGACGCCCCTCCCCCTGGTGGGGGGCGGGTGGGGTGGGCCAGATAACGGGAGACATAGGAGATCGCTAATTCATCATAAGTTAAAGGGGTTTTTACGGAACCTCTCGCCCGCTTTGTACGGTTCGCAAAAAGCGAGATGTCTGGGGCGATATTGCTTAAAAAATTACCATCAAAGGCTTTAGGAGATATTAATTTACTTTGTGGGATGTTTGGAAATTTTGATTCGACGTATACCACGTGGTTCGGAAAGGGTATGCCTACTAGCGTTTGATTATAATAAGACACAGTTAAGATATGTCAATTTAAAAAAAAAGTCGCATCGTGTTTTTGTTATTGACGTTTCGTAATTTCGTTCAAATGCTAAAATACCATTTCTGAATCTCCTTGTATCATTTTCATACATATTATACCCAATCCTGTACATTCTTCGAACTGCCTTAGAATCAAATATATTTTTTCTCATGTTTTAATTATTATTCTGCTATTCGAGGCGGAGACAAATTCAAAAAGTCAGACCTCATAAAAATCGACCCATCCGTTCTTGAGTTATAAATGGTGTAACTAACAGGTACTTCGGTTTTCTTTTATAGATTATATACTGGTATTGCCCCCAGTCCATTGTACGGTACCCATAATACAAGCGTTGCTAAGTTTGGTACTGTACAGTTAGTGTGTTCGTCTGGCGATATTATAATAATTCCCCAGAAATAGTGAATTGAAATTTGGTGTCATCATAACACAAAGAGTACAATTGTCTATGATACAGGATTTATTTACAGTTCATGTTTCTATGATTTGACTTCTAAACCGTCTCTGTTTCCATACTTTATGTTGGTACTCCATCAAACTCCTCACATACCCAACAGTTAATGTCGTTACCGCTACAATAAACTCTTAATTCACTTACAACTTCGCCGCCTATCAGCGCAACGGGATGACAAGAAATCTATTCAACAAATTAATTGTATTTCGTTAAAACTTCACTTTTAATCTCATCGATCCTGTAATACAAAGGGGGGAGGGGGTGTAAACAAAATTATAATTCAGTTATAATGTATTGATCTAGTTAGGAAAGGTTTTGGGTACGGTCTGGCAAATGAGGCGCTTAAGAAGTCACCTTAATCGATGCACGAATAGGACCACGTATATCCTGAAATTTATAGAGGTTTATATATTGTCTTTACAAAACATTTTTTAGAGAAAAGACCTCTATACATATATGAATATGATATTAATGTTTATGTCGTTAATAGCAACTAAGTTTAGTTACTGCATGGATTGTTTGATAGGGACTGCACGCATTCGACGAGAAGTGCTTACACCATGCCCTTGGTATGGACATTTAAATGTCTCAAACACTTACCGAATGATGCGGCATTTTTCCGCTAGGGGCGCTGCTGAGTGTATCGTATGTAAAGATTCGAATACTCGACCGGTATTTGAAGCTATTAAAACTCGTACTAAAGCATTGTGCAACATGGATGTTTTGAAACTATAAGAATTCAACAGTATCTCCGAACACCTTTTCGGAAATTACATTAGACTAAGCAGGAAAACCTATATTTTTTTGTAAGTTTGTAAGTTGAAGTGAATAGTGAACCGAGTAAGCATGCTGTCACTGTCATACTAAATCATGACATGTATAGTGTAAGCGGGATGGATAACGTAGTACTTATATTTACGTAAAGGATTCTAACGAAAGCCTAGGGTTGTCAAACGAGGTCCGAGACGTCAGATAAAATCCTATGCACAGAACACAATGTGTTCGAATGGAGTAATTAATTGATTAAAAAGGGTTCGAAGGGCATTCGTTACAAGTTGTCGTAAGCCCTCCGCCCTCCGAGGACGATTTTAAAACAGGCCCTAATTGATTTAACTGTAAGGGATGGTGTCACGCGCAACTTTTGATGTGTTCGTTATCACTGAAATATTCGCGGAAAAATTTAGAGGTTTATTTGGGAACCAAATTCGCTAGACTTCTCTAGGACTTTTATTCTTTTATCTAGCTTACGGGAACCCATGATAAAAAAAGTCGTAATAATTCTGATCAGCGCAGCGTAGATCAGCGCGCGGTTTTGTCTTTTGTTTTGACCTACTAAAAATTATTTTAACAAATTAAAATCAATAATTGTATATCCAACTGGGCTAGTCATATTGATATTCATTTATTTGGCATTTGGCCGCCTCAAAGCGCTATATCAGTCTTACAAGAGCTAACCTAAGAATAAATCAGCTCATTTGCGTCGAGAAAGGTTAGCTCTACAGCTAATTTGCGATTCGCTCTGCGCATCACTCGGCCGACACGACTCGGCGACAACTATCCGATTGCAATTAGAATTGAATCGGTAAGTAAATGAACTGCGAACCGATGACATTACCACTCATTTTTTCTTCTTATTTTTAGGTTGGCAAGCTACAAAATAGAGCCCATTTTGCCAGTGTCGAGTAATTCTTGAAAATTGTTTTTGAATTATAATACCCCTGATGATAATGTTAATGACAATACTGATGATAAAATGAATCGCTACCCCTACCAGTACAGCTGTGGATACTTTACTGAAATTTTGAAAGGTCAAGTTATACTATTTTATTTCAATATAGTGGATACTTTTCCAAAGTCAAGTAATTAATGGCAATAACACATTCAATAAATAAACATTATCAATGAAATAATGGATGTGACATGAAGATATGAAAATTACCCTCTCCTCGCTCATTTACGAATTGCATCGATTACAATCGATTTGGTGTTTTAATTCGATGACAGCGACAATTTGAAATTATGTTCTAAATACAAGTTGTTTATTTTTTTCTTTTAAATATACCCCAAATCGAGGTTTTCATTCTTTACAATAAGAAGGTTATATTGGTGGTTTACTCTACATGTAACAAAGTCCTTTTACAATACCATTGTAAATGTCTCGTACATTTACTTTGTACATACAATTTTAGCTTTGTACCTTGCCAATATAATAAAATATTGGGCAATTCGGAATTAAGCTATAATAGTTGTTCTTATTCCTAAAAATAGCAAATATTTCATAATGCCGGCTTAGGCAGACACCAAGAACCTTGTGCCCAAATATATCTCATCCGAAACTGCTGCAAATTGCGTGTAATTATAAATTAAAAGAAGAAGCAGCAAAAGTCGCGGATCGCAAATATTTTTGGAGCGACAGACGAGCCCCGGCGCCGAACTTGGCCGTAACTTGGCACAACTTGCTCCAAACTCGATGAGCTACAAATAGGCATCGGAATTAAGTTTCTCCGGGTTCTGTGTGCCTTTTAATTATTTCTCCAGTACCCCTTTTTGCAGGTGGGAGCTTTGATCGGCCCCTTCGAGCCCTCACTCTTGATTTTCGGGATTGACTGATAGGCACTTATAAATTGTGTAATTATGTTTGCCGTTTGTATCTTCATCGTTCCAAATTCGAAAATTTCATTTTCGATACTCGAATATTTTTATGAAGCGAAGTATTTCGTGTTCTTTATTTAAATTTTTCATTGATTTAAATAAGAACTAGATACTATATAAAACTATTTGAATATCGAAAATAAAATTTTCAAATTTGGAATGATGAAGATACAAAATTAAATGAAATAAATTTTCTTCATTGACTTATTTTTATCTTTGGACAATTTATTAATTATCTGCATGATACTGGTCTGAACGAAAATTAAAGTAAATTATTAATTTCGAAACGGCTATTAGCAATATATATTATGGCATCTATCCAAGACGCTGTACGCGCGCGCTTACCGATTCAATGAATATATCCCATTCATGGCACGTCGGCGATCTATCAGGCTGCGTGGATCATTACCGAAATCTCTCAGCGCCATTTTGATCTATAGATCCTAGCTTGTTCAGGAATTAATCAATTCAGTTTGATGTTTTATTTTATGTCTGTATTCAACTCTTATAGTGTTGTATAGTAGTGTTTTCATTAGTTTAGTTGTTTACACATATTAAAAAAAAATAACCACTATAGTTATTCTAATATAATGCTCTAAATAATATCAAGTTAATGAGAAAGACATAGCTTTATTTATGGTACCATCATTTAAAACATAGTCAAGACAACAAACACTTTGTCGCGCGAGACGCAAGTGAAAAGAGCGTCACTAAGTCCACTGCGCGTGCGTCTTTGCGTCAAACGCACAAACGCTCTAACCAACACCTTTAACATTACATATCGTCAAACAATCGCACAGATTGTAGTGTGGTCCCAAACTAAGTAATGTATTACGGTTACCGCGCAATAGACTGGCAGCGATCTGAGTTACACATGAAATATTGCCAATAATTGGCCTTACGGGAATCGATCCCGCAACTACCCAGTGCGTAGCCATGCGGGCTACGCATAAAGCCATAGACCAAGCTGTCATCGATATTTTTAAAAAGTTTGCATCCAATCTATTTGATAATGATTCTGTGGCCCGCAGATAATATAAAAAGTAGCAATCAACTCAACGTTTCATCGTTGTTGTGTAAACACGGCCATATACTTGTTCCCGAAGTTTGTTTCCCAAGATTTGTGCTGCTCCGCCCCCCCCCCCCCCCCCCCCCCCCCCGCGCCCTGCCGGGATATGGGTACGATATTGTGCGTCAGTGGGTACCTCGCGCGTCGCGATGAAAGCGTCGGTAGTTGCCAATAAACGACACCCCTTTGTGCCTACATTACGGCAAAGAATAAAATAAAATACAGAACGGATACATCATACCTATTCACTTAAACTTAAATATTTACGAGAAATTATTTATGTTCATAAATGTTTTATAAATACTCAGATTTAATTGATAGAACTAGGCGATACTGGGCGGAAATCCATTGTTAAACAAATGGATGAAGAGGAACCCACCACTGACCCTCGGCTTGTCAACTTTTCCAATTATAAACAAAACAAGTTTGATCGATAATTAAAGAAGCCAGCAACACCGAACTCCTCTAAGATGTTAGTCGAGAAACTATCTAACTCCTTAATAGTTTTCACATACCCAAATTAATGTACTGCTCAAAAATGGTTTAGATCTTTTTAAAAAGAGCGACCATGGAGGTTCTTGCCCGTGCTTCTCCATAGGCAAGGCATTCAGAATGAATGGTAAGGTAGTAGCTTAGCATTTTGTAACAATGCTGTTTCTGACGAAATTTATAATTATTCAACATTACCAACTCTATCTGCAGTCACATATCCCGCGATCTGAATGTCTCATCTAACGCCTGCTTAGTACATGTCAGCACTCTCGCCCTGCACCTCATCGTGAACACGCTTGAAGATAAAAGCCCAGCTAATAACGCGCCAATAAAGGCTTTATTGAGCCGAACGGAATTAAGAGGCGGCGGAAATTACCGATGTTCACCGAACGCTACCATTTAATATGGCACCTTCAGTTTTTAATGTACTTTCGGAACACATGTGAGGGTGTAATTAATTGGAATATTTTATTAGATCAGTTATATGGTACTGATTTGTTGCATATTCTGGAGAGATATGGCTATCTTAGAGATATAGCTATACGAAATACGGCTTCATTTTGATATAATGTATGCAGTTTTGTGCCCTGAAAATGATCGATTGTATCTCAAATGATCCGTTCATACCGTCAATCAGGATCACGATACTACTGGAATAATCAGGATCACAGGATCGCGATACAAAGTTATCTTGAATTTTGCGATACGTTCAATGTTGCCGTGATTCGCGTGATAATTATGAGAATGTGAAATATCCCTAGAACAGCAACTTTTTCTCTATGGATCTGGTATGGGCATTCAACGGCGGCATTATAGTAGATTTATTTTTAAATCCAACTAACATTTATGCAGAATGATTCAGGAATACTAACCATTAAACCTGCACTTTTTCAGCGCATTTATAATCATTGTATAAAGTTAAATTTCGATAATAATTCCATTTAAAAAATAATTTATTGTCCAACTAAATGACAATGGTGTTGTGTTGAGCAAATTATTTTCTTAAATGTTGACATATCTAAAACCTGACATCACGTGATGATTACAAATGCGCTAGAGATGCGATCAAAGGTTAGCATACTCTTTCAGAATCATTATGTAGAACCCGTTGCTGTGTTTAACGCACGAGTACAATCACCTACACCGTTTATACTTCGACCATAAACACCTAAACATCCACCATTACCTCGGCTCCCACTTGACCGCTTAACCACCCAATAACAAGACAATGTAAGTCATTGCCTGCAGTAATCCGCGCGATCTTCCGCACAGCAACTGTACCGAACAATGCATGCGAACAGATTAACATCTAAATGAGACGCGCTAAATATTGTTTAAATGTGGCCTTTTGGTTTAATCATAGGCTCGGTTAGTCGATGAATGTACCGATAGCTGGGAACATTGACTTAAAGGAAGCGCGATTAGATCGTCTGGTGTGCTCAAGTGTTGAATTTTCGCTACAGCCTCGTGCTCATGCGTGCAATGGTGGGAAGTGGATATTTCTCTTCCAACTCCTCCTATTTTTATCTTTCGATTAAATTCGTGCGGGTTCCAAGACAATTAACTTTATCCCGGGACTCACCGCGGGTCAAACCTCGGTGTCATCATGGGACACCACTGTAGATCCTGGCTTACAGGAGTGGCAGTGGTGGGAGTGTGTGGCGGGCCTAGAGCCTCGTGCTGGAGAGTGAAGTGGGGGGGAAAACAACTGAATAACATAATGTGCCATGAGAAGGTAATGTTGCAGGGTCTTATAATAGACCTATAAGAAGTCTAGATATGATCACGTAATCACAATAAAGATATCCCAGCAGCTCTGTTATGGAAGTTGTTTCAATCATTTCGGATATTTCTATCGATTAATTATAAGAAGATAGAGATACACAGATTGGAACAGAGTTACATAGTAGGCTTGCTGACGGTCCCAAACTAAGCAACGCTTGTATTATGAGTACCGTACAAAGGACCGGGGGCGATGCCAGTATACAGATTGATTCAGAAAGGGTATACTAAACCTAGAACTTTCGCTTCTTTAGCGGATTAACTAACATTAAGTAAAAGTTAGAATTTCGATATGTTTCTCGGCGTTCCTTCATAGAAACGGCATTCCGAACGGGCGGTTGAAAATTAACAGATAATCTTGTGACATTTACATGAAAAAGATGTTCTGATTCAGTCAGGTTTTATAATACTTAAGACCTAAAAAATTGCCACACTACTACACTACTAGATGGTAAAATGTGGCTTTTTACCTTCAATTCAATTTCAATTCCCATCGCTGGCAACTTTCCGATACTTACAAACTCCAATCAAAATCAATAACTGTACCATACAAGTGCCGAACGAGGCGAACAATACAGGGTACCGTAGATCGGGGTTCAGTTCGCGGAACAGGCAGCACAAATGTCCCGCAACGCTGAAACTTTGCCGCCGCCGATCGGGACAACACCTACAGTTGATTCGTGAACTTTGACTACCGAACTCAAAGAGTATAGTAGTCACAGAGGCAACATGTGTTTTACGCTCGAGAGAGACAGTTATATTTAGACTGGTATTGCTATCCCTTTCAGAAGGCTATACACCAGCTTTTGGAAGAGACTTATCACAGTTGTCAAACATTAAAGTAATATATTTATTAACATTCATGCATGACATTGGAAAAATACCTACCGTTGTGCGGGTTCAGGCCATTTAAAGGAAAAATGACGTTTTTGCTTCCTTTTTAAATAAACATATAGTTGACAATCTGAAAGCCACGCTGGGCTGTTAAATGTGTTACATAAGAGTGACTCACATTACGCGGCAGTTGCGTAATCGTCGTCCACTTTTTTAAATTTATATAAAACTCAGACATACGACTTCACTCTAAACTCATAAAGTGGAAGCTTTTATTATAAAAGAAGCTGGTCTACATTTATTATACTAATATTATAGAAAACAAATAATTTACAGCTACTTGATACATTAATTATATTCCAAACGAGTCATTGGCCTCGGAGAGTCGTCCGTTGCGTAGGTACAAAACTAAAGACCAAACTATACATTGTATTCATTAATCGATTAATTAAGGTACAGGTGTGCGAATATTATTATTTTATTGGTCCCAGCGAGTTGGCAAACTCAATATTTGTTTAATACTAGGTATTTGCAAGTTTTGATATGATTTTGAGAACTCCATGTTACGTGGAAAATAGGGCACGTAGAGAGCCAAACTGTCAATCTCAATTTAGTGGAGTGATCGCTGAAGCAATCGTATTACTGAATTGTCCATCAAGCTGTCATCTGTCATTATATCAACGTCATTAGTAGCTTTTTCTAGAAATCTGAAATCACATCCCAAATAATGAAATTGTTAAAATAGTATGTACTGTATGAAGTTTTATCTTTAAAATACGTTTTAAAAAAATAATACAGGCTTCATTAGACTTTGTACCACACGTAACCAACCCTTCCTTGCCGCGAGGTCCTAACGAACCCAAGGCACCTTATAACTTATAACACAAAACATGAGAAATTCAAATCGCGTACGCGAATTAACGAAAACACACGAAATTCAAATGTGGAACGCCGGAATCACCAATCGGATTATCGTTCTACATGTATAAAAGACGAAAACTCCCGATTCTTACCCCTTTCAGCCGACACCCTCACGGCGAGGGGGGCGGGCGTAGGAGGAGGGGGAGCTAATGGCAGTACCACTCGGATTCATTAGTAAATTAGAAAGCGGATGAGTCCAAAGTTACGAAAATTCAATATCTAATAATGATCAACTCTTACCTGCCTATTGCCGATAGAGGAATGTTTGAACAGAATTTTGCGCCTTCCGAACGGTACCGTTTCTATTTGAATTTGTCAATTCCGACTTTGTTCTGAATTGAATTATTTAGTTTTCGATTGGATTCTGTTTGGGTTTTATGTTTATCTACCTGTGGTACGCATGCTTTAAGGCTTTTCGTGCACGATTATACAGGACGATTCAAATGTATTATGTTAATATTATCTTATAGTAACCTATGGCTGAATCACGCACAAATTAAAAGGCTAATATAATACACTACGCAAAGCTCTGTTTTTCCATATTGCCCGCTTCTAAATGGCGATAAAAAACAAGAACGAAATTAAAAACGAACGCTAAATCAAATTACAATTTTTGTACGTTATTAAAAAAGCATGTTTGTCTATTCCTCTATCCAATATCGAACACACTCAAAGGTGGGAGCACTTAATCTCTCAATGTCAGTTTTAATTTGCCGCTCGCCTCGCGTTACCTTCCAAGAGTTTTATTTTCGAACTTCATCCCGTGACGAGGCGAAGGGAATACGTTTCGACAACCAACGTGGAAAAAAAATCTTAATCTCGCGCTGAAAATTTGAAAAATCGAACTCTGAAAGATAATACATAGTTTTTTTTTTCGCCTACGCCGTCATTATTTTGTATCTGTGTCGAAAAGAAAACAATTTTCAAAAACAGTTCGCATCATCGAACTTAAATTTATCTGAATATCGCGTATCGATATATTTTGATCCAAAAGTCCGAACGGAACGCATTATTTCCGTTGGCATGGACAAATTAATAGGCAAATTATCAGACAATGGTCAGACAGGCCCCGGGTAAGATGGGAGGGTTGGTCCCAGACGGGGGACGAATTGTGGGTAAATAAAGTTGACGAAAAACTCACGTACGAATAACGAATGCGTAGAATTGACTAATGGTTCTACTTGTTTTGCGTGAAATAAATGAAATCAACTTTTGAGCATAATACATTATGAGCTACTTTTTTTTAGTAATAAAAATATGTTATTCTTATTCAAATGATTTTAGAAAAAAGAAATGTAAATGTATATTTTTTTTAATTTTCAAAGTATGAACACAGCCCATCTATAGTATTAAACCAGTACAGATCTATAAGAAAATAGATATAGAATAATTCATTAATATATATAGTTATATTACCGTTGTAAGAAAATATAACCCATTCAAAGAATGGGACTCCGTACGGGCCATGATTGTTTCCACGGAAGCCGTGAATTATCACAGACGAAATTAAATTTATCGATATTAAGCCAAAACAAACAATTATTTCCTATTGACGGCTAACCCTTCTGCGGCCGGGGACCGTTGAAACAAAAAAAGCCCGAAACACTCCCGAGTCGGGACCCAAGGAGGGCCGTCCTTTATCATATTTATTTTATTTCAATTCGGTACGAATTTAATCCTTTTCCATTAATTAGTGACCGCTCCCCGTATAATGCGGGGGTCGGGCAGACCCCTCGCGAGCATGCGTTAATTTTTCTTGGTGGTGGCCGCAGGGTTGCCTCGTGGTCCAAGTCACAAGACATCGATGTGCGAATCTAAATGTAATATTAAATTCGATAAAAAACTTGCAGGTGTTTCGATAATTTTCCCAATACAAAAATAAACAGACAATGCACCAAATACTATCAAGTTTGTATGTGCCATATTATTAGAGAGGTGTGCTTATGTGAACTTATATTTCGCTGATAGTAGACAGCTATCAAATCCGCAAACATTCCGAAACTTATCCAATATCTATGCACGATTTTTTTTTCTTAATGGCCTTTTTCCAATAAGTCCGGCAAACTCAAAGTGATTCTGCCAAATATAGACCAATCTATCGTCGAATTGTCACTTTTGGCAGATATACAATATTTGTCAAATTTGTCAATTACCGTTCCATTTCTTAGAATAGCTTAATTCGTATACTCATAATAAAGCTTAACTCATATATTGATTTCTTATATTTACGCGAATACTATACATTGAAATAAAACTTATTTTACAGACCGCAAACAACAACTAAATATGAGGGTACCCTAGTTCAAACTTTGACACTAGCACGTCAAACACCTATGCCCTCCCGTGACCATGGTTGCTGTAAAGCAGCCGAAACGTCGGGAACGTAAAAACAGAAAATAAACGCGATAAAATCCTTAAAATAAGTTTTATTATTTTAAGGTGACAAACACAGTTATCGTACATACTTTCAAAGTATGAAAACAAACGCTCATACGATCAACGATCGGCGGTCGCTCGCGCGCCCACTCTCACCCGAGCTATTCTAAGTTTTCCTTAATTATCTACACAATTTGATTATATTCTAGAAACGGACACGCTCCTCATTGAGATTCACCATCTTGTTATCAGATCTAACGTACCATGTATCATATTAATTGGTCGTTTTCGACTTAATTGTAATTAAATTGTAATTTTATATTTTCGACTTCGTAATTTTCGGTAAGAAGTTTTCACCGTTAGATTTTACGATGTAATTGTAACTTACGGCTGGTTATGGTGTGACTCACCCTATAAATTATTATGTCCATAAATTATGACTAGGCCCCGAAACTGCTTGCACATTCGGCTCATAATCAAATTGCAATTGCATCGTCATTGTCTCTCTTGATAGATTTTCCAAACTATAATTGTCAATGTCTAATCTAGTATAGGCACCTACTATTTCTTTTTTAAATTTCTAGCAATTTGATAATAGGTAGGTATGATTTTTGTCACGATATCTCAACACTCTTGTACGTACAAAGTACCTATGTGTTTATTACATACTAACATTCATAATTTATTTCGACTCATACAATTCGAGAGTGTGCCAATTTTTGAACTAATGTCCAATTTAACGCGTGTCTCTCATATTTGTGGACCAAAAATGAATTCTTATTTTAAAATTTAAAAAATGACATTGCTTGTCCGTTTGAACATTATTTTGTTCTATGAAGCGTTGGATTGGATACATATTTTGTGACTGGCCAGTTTGATTCATTAATTTAAAAAAAGAATTGAGAATTGTTATTTTTTATATTAATTTTAGTGACTACGTAAAACTGAGGTAAGGACTAAACCAAAATCCATATTTTCCTTTTCACTAATAACGGAAATCACTTATCTTTTCCACAATTTTTTTAACACTTTTTTTTGCTAACTACCGGTGACCGTTGACGCACCACGTCGTCGGTTCCAAATTAAAATATTTTTCAAGATTATATTGCAAACGACCTTCTCAGCTGAGGATGTCGGAGACGATACGATCTGAACACGCCAGAAATTGTTTTGAAAACTATGCTTAGATCAATAGAGAAAGGAAATATTAAACTTACAACAAAAGAAGTGATTGCCTCAGTTGGTAGTGACACTGCTCTCTGTACCGAGTTCGAATCCCGAGCGCGGTCTAAAGCTTGTATGTTTTTGTTTGCCAATCATTGTTGAGAAAACTTTGTCAATTTCCAAATGCCAATTGAAGGAAACAATCGATGGATGGACGAAACGGATGCTGCCGAATTAATATCGCGCCGGTTTTGAAAGCTTGTTATTGTCTACTGATCCTATTGTTCTGATTTGTTTACCTTTGTGGTAAATGTGGTGATGGTAGCTACGGTGCTGCCGGCTCCTCTACAGCTCACTATTAAAACAGTTACCACTGAGTTTCTTGCCGGCTCTTCTCAGTGGAACCAACATGCCGAACCTTTTTTTGGTCTATAGATGAATAAAAAAAATATATTTGGTTTTAAATGAGTTTGATTAAAATTCCACTGAACTTTGTTTGTTAAATTACGATTAAAAAAAAAAAATCTACAAATTATTAATTTTTGTCATCAAATTAAGTGATCTGTGTAGAATTATATTTTTTATTATAGGCTGTTTTACGGCTTTGTTATCGGTGCCCATCTACCGAGCGACGCGCGAAAAAAAAATCCGTGCGTCATTTTTGCTCTGTGCCCATGTTTCATAAATATATTTCTGAGTAAAGGATGTACTGTCAATTATCGCTTTAAAATTCTTTTTTACAGGTTTATATCAAAAAAATCCGTATCGCGTTTAATTTTCGTAGCTCTCCGTATATTCATTGAATCATTAACCATCATCACAGTTATAATTGCTCTCTGTGAGAGTAAAATAACTAAAATTACACTCGGACTTAATCCATTGCACAAACAAACGAAAATTTCGAACGATGAGTCCGATAGATAAGAATCCTTTGTTCGGAGCTCGCTGGTTGAGCCGGCTAATGTTTTAATTGTTGCCTCGTTTAGAAAAAAAAATAAGGAGTACGTTCCGTGATTGTTTTTTTTTTTATATTCGATCTTAGATGAACGGTAATAGAACGTCTTACGTATTTTTTTTAAGAATGCCTGAAATACTGTTGACACTTTCAACATTTATAATAACCTTAAAAATTTATTGGGGTTCGAATTTTTTAAAATGCCTCCATAGCGCATCTCTGGGGTAGGATATATCCTCTCCATTTCAAATATCTGCATAGGCTGAGCATAGTTTAGGTAGATAAAGACCAATTTTATCCTCTGAAAATTTACGCGGTCAGAGGTAATTATGATTATTAGATTGTCTTTGATTTTTTTTTGTTTTAAAAATATATATTTATGTCTATTAAAAACTTCGATAATCTAATTCGCCGCGCCGCGCCTCCGCTCCGATGTAATCATCAAAGTGTCCCATCTCTTTCATGTCCAACTATAATTAATCAATGTCATTTCCCGTGTTTACCTTTCACGTGTCGCACAATCGACGAGAAGCGACTTTCTCACATTAAAACCGCTAATCTCTGATGGCTATTATAAAAAGATTTTTGATGAAAAACATTCGAACACTCCAATTATTCAAAAATACAACCGCAGTTCACACGTTTTGATACATTTTCCTTCTATTAATTAATTGAACTACTTATGTGGTTTTAATTTTTAATGAGTGCTCACACAAACTTTCGTCCGCTTTCTAGGTTGTAAACATAAAATTATTCGGTCGAAGCGGACTGCTGTTAAAAATGTTAATGCTGTATGCGCGCGTAGGCAAGTTGGATCTATTTTGTGGGATCCATCGTTGGCCCTTCACGATTGGCTGCACAGAGATGCTACGATAAATGTTTAACATGAGTAACTACGCTCCTATTGACTCACAGATACTTACCTAATCTATCTACATGCTTAATATATTTTAGCTTTCTATATTTACTGGTGCGCGACTACTATTTGAATTTCGAACTCCAACTGCCACTACTCCAAGAATTATAGACAAGACCTTAACTTCTTCTAATTACAATCATGAACAATAATACGCGTCTACATTCGTTCTCGGCAACTCTTGTGCGTTCTCGCCAAGATTTGAAGAGAGATCAAAAATCTTGCAAAGTTTTTTTTTTCATGTTCAAGTTCACGCGGATTTGAGCATTATTCTAATACCATTTAAACTGTATTATCTATCTAGTCGATTTCATCATCAAGGGCGTTTATACTTAAGCGTGTGAGTCACAGCAATGAGCGATCAATCACGCTCAATTGAGCGCTCAGATCATATGTTGCGTAATCATCTCGCTGCAGCCTGCGGCCTTTGAGGTGTAAGCAGTTGACCGATAGGAATTCAGCTGTATAGATTGACAAAAACTTAGGGCTTCCATGAATTATTTAAATGAACCAAGACAATATAAAACGACGTACATTTGCGGTACTTCTACTATGAGTACATACATAATTAAAATAGTGCCTAAATGTATAAACCTATAATTGGTCAAAAATTTATAATAATTCGTCAAAACCAATCTAATAGCGTAGCAAGAAAGCTTGCGACGAATATAATTAGAGAGCTGCACACACCATAATCCGTGGATCTTTGATATCCATTACCGACTGTGCTGTGCGTAGATGCGTGCGCGCATTAAAGACGCCTCACACACCCAGCACCGTGTCGCTGCGTAGGATTTCATCGATCTCCTGCTGGACAAAGCCCTCCACAATAAAGGTCACAATAAAATAATGACGGTTATTTTTTTAAAAATTTCCGAATTCGATTCCTGAATTTTTTTAATCTATAATATGAACGCAGTTTTTCTTATCTCTGAAATTGACGATATGTTTATTTAGAACATATTCTTCTATCTCTTGTACTTTCGGAGGTCCCCATACTGACCCATCTCGATGTTACCCGCTGCATACTAGGATCGATCTATGTCCATTGTATGGTAGATACCTATACTACAAACGATGCTGAAGTATGATTAGTGTGTATTCACATTCAAGATTCTTGCAATCATTTTGACCCATAGCCAAATGATTGATGTTAGTCGCAGCCGACTCTACAATTCGTCTAGTACGTCTGCACAGATAATCGGAGGCTTACCATCGCGCTGATGGTATCTGCGCAGGGGGCGTGCAGTCACGCGTGCTCGCGTACCCGCCGCAGAAGAAACGATTTTATTTAACTTTCTCATTTAGCTAATGAGTCATTAGTAAATTTTTGTTAATAACTCGAGATTAAGACAAATTTTTGCTGGTCTTCCAACTTCGCGAACTCGCACTGGGCCTACATGGTGGACTATGGCCCCAATGTCCCCCACATTAAGGGAGAATGTGACTGATATAAAGGCTCACCCCCTATAACATTGGGATCAAATACCATCGGCATAAAGTTTACACGCCTGTGCCTACCACTTTGGCTGATGGTGTACGAACGAAAAACGATTACCCATGGTGCCTTAATTACGAATACAACAAAGAACAAAGGCTATCAATAGCAATAGCAAGAGCTTCCGCCGATGGCGGCGATAGCAACTGAATGGCGATACAGGAAACAGAGGCCCTGCACCATGGGAACTGATAATTAGATTATACACTAATTCAATGGCTGTGAAAATCGCGTGCGTTGTTGACCTCCCGTACACACCATTGATTGTCAACGGTGGTGTGGGTATTTAAACAAAGATTTAATGAATATACGATCAGGTATAATGATTTACTATGAGGCTTACTAATAGGTAAGGCATACCATATCAATGTAGAGCAACCGTGGACTAAGTTACGTGACTCTTCACTACTGAAACGGCATTCCAAACGGGCAGTAATCATTTTGTAACAATTGGGATGATTCATGAGTATAATAGAAAATATTCTGATTGTTATACTCTTAACAGAAAATCTAAACGAGAGGATTTAAGAAACTATGGTTTTTGTGTGCTCCCTCTCCTAGTTCAAGCTTAGTTAAAGGGCTAGCAGAAATAGCAGTAATGTGTTCATTGCACTAACAACTTAATATTGAAAATAGTAATCATTATTTGTCAGCAGACAAGTTATAATATATGTATCTTATTCCTGATCAAACATCTCTCCTTCACCGCAAGTCTCAATATGCATTTAATAAAATTATTTACTCAAATACCTATTTCTTTGTTACAGAGAGCCACACTGGCCGAAAAGGAAGTGACTAATCTCAAAGAACAGCTTGCCTCCACCAGCCCGACCCCACTTCAGGCTGCCGTACCTAAAACCAATGGCTCCCACATAGAACCGACCAGAGACCAAGCCACGGAGACCCGGGTTGACAGCTATAGCCCGGACATCAAGGCGGAGAGGCGGGAGGTTAATGACGAGCTAGAACAGAAAATGGAGATGGCAGCGACTGGGAGGAGCAACAGCAACTCCTCGCGGAGTAGTCCCGTGGTGCACCAGCCAGGGAACTTGGAGAGCGAGCTCGCGGCTAAGGAGAAAGAGGTGAGTTACTAAAAATTAGAATTCAATTCTTTCACCAATGTCCACTAATAGAATTTTGACGACCTGGTTAGCGCAGTTGGTGACCAGTGACGCTGCTTTCTATGCGGAAGGTCCCGGGTTCGAATGCTGGTAGGGACAAACTTTGGATGTAGAGCACGAATGTTTGTACCCAAATGATAATGTTGGCATTTTAAATTTCGTGAAGATAGAAGAAGACCCTTAATACGTGTACGGTACCAATAATACAAGCATTTTTTAGTGTGGGACCGTATAGTTAGTGTGTTCGACTGGCTTTGAGCAACAAAACAAATTGGCATACTTAATAATCATTCATCTTCACCTACCTTCAATTTCATCCTATTCTACTGCGGATGTTTTTCGACAGCACAGTGGACCGTAGGCGTCCACCGGTTATGACAATAAATATAGAGGAATTGACTCAAATGCTGCATCACCACTCTATTGGGCTCAATTAGAGCTGCGCTCACCCGGCTTCGCGTTAATTGACCGTATCGATAATATTGATTGATCGATTGGTGGGCGTTCATTTGTAATAACACTTCTAAAGTTCGTTTTAATTTCTGAACGATGTTATTCGGGAACGTAACTGAAGAAAAATTTTTGTCAGTTTGAAAGTATAATGAAAGTAGATCAACTTGCAGCGACGACGTTTTTAAGTTTATAAAATAACAACAACTTTACATTTACCACTATTCAATTGGAAAACGTATATTTCATGAATGAAATTCACGACAATTTCTATCAAATGCGATATTTTGTGACTGAACGTTGCAATTATTGCTAAATTAAGTAACTCCACAGGATGTTTAGTTGCACATACAGGCTCCATTACTGAATTGGGTTCTTTACCCAATAATCCCTAATTCTGGCGTGTCAGACATGAAAACCCAATTTAGATAGAACTCACCTCGCGTCAAACAAGAATGTCCACTTTGTGTGGAGTGCGGAAAAAACTTGTCATTGTCGAAACGTCGACATGTCGTTGGCACAACACTAATTGAAACTAGTGGCTCACGCTGATCGTTTGCCAATGCCAATTAGGACGGTGAGACAATATACAAATGTAGTATAGATTCATCATCGAATCCATCAGCCAATGGCATGAGCACAACCAGCCTCGTGAGACTGCGAAGTCGGTCTGGACCCGGCGAATGCTTTATTCGATCTTTAAGTACCATTCCTAATCTACCCCATTGGCTCTAAATAGCCGTGTTATTAACGATTCTGTCGCGTGTCCGTCCTTCTGCGCGGGCGCGTCTCATAAACGCTGGTATTTATTTAGTGCAAGGATTACCGTTCGTTCGGTGCCGATCAATCATTCCATTGAACGTATCCTGTTTCCTTTCGATAGTGGTGCTGTATGCCGATTATTTATCGATGTTTTGGTTTTCGATATCGATAATTTGTCCATCGACTCATAAAATTCGTAATTGCCTTCATCATGGTATTTTAGGTTTATTGCTGATAGCGAATGCCCATATGAAGCCCCACATGCAACACCAATTAGGGACTTATTCTTAACCTCTTTAAATATAAAAATATTATTTCCACCGCCCATTAATATATCTGCCACCATGACTTCTGTTTACAGAATGCCTAAATGCAGGAAACATTTCCTTACACCAATAAGATTTCTTACAACTTCAAATATTTATCGATAACACCTCAATTCACATTTCCATCCCTATGCCTAACGAACTGTCAAATCCAATTCAGCGATGGCCCCGCACACATGTAATTGATTTATTGATCGTACGTTACATTCGATACGAGACGAGTTGCGCCCGCGCACCGCGCAGCGCCCGTACAAGGCTGTTGCATCCTTTAACTGTAATTCTCTAACCAGTTGACCGGGTGACCTCGGTGCAGTAACTAATGCAGCGAGGGTTCCATTCACATTATCAACAGGATCATAGTTATTTTGGGAAATAATATTCCTGGACACATTGTAGAAAATGTTTTAGACAGTGGCTATATTTTACAAGTAAATGGAGCAAATATAAAGATGCAATTGAATGAGGTAAGGTATCCCATTACCGCCCAGACCAGGAAAAATTACGATAAAACTATTCTGTGATACCTACTCCACGTGGAAATCCAACTCACCTGGTCCTAAGAGGGTATTTGTCTATATTTTTGTGGAAATACATTCGCTTCGTTTATCAGTATCATTAGCAATTTGCTGACCACCGCTGGGCTGCCCATTGTCATTTTATTCAAAACCGTCCGACCAACCTTCAACAACCAATGTGTGTACAGCAACATACAATAAAAAATAAACATCCACATGAAAAAAACTAAACATAATCCGCGAAAAAACATTCCATTCCGTTTCAAGTGGCGCTTCCCCGTCAATGGTGGTCGAAATGTTTGAAAGACGGGCGCTGCAAGCCTGCACCCATTCATACTTCAGAATCATTAGTCCATTGAATCGCCAAAAAGCCTGAAACTGAAATTTGAAACGAAATTCATCTCTTTGTTGGTCCCTTCAATGGAGTTCGTGTAATTACTGCAGTGCTGATTGATGGTGAAATGTTTTTGGGATTGGATTAATTTGATTACAATGGCAATGTGCATGCTTTAAGTATTGTGTCTTGATTATACGCTTTAACATAATATTGAAATGGCCACCTACCGGTCAGCAAGACTATAAAAATAAATGTTTGCCTATAATATTTTTTTTTACATATCTGCATCAAAATCGATTACAGCATTACAAATAGGCATGAGTAATGTAGAACTCTTGACGCCTTAAGAATACTTGTACAGTGTCGTAGCTCCATTAAGTTTCGCGATATAAAAGCTGTTATTTGCCATAACGAACGCCTTTGTGGCGGGACGCCTTCAATGAGACTATCTTAAAGACGGATTGGTGTACAACGCTGGCTCACCTCCTGCCAACGAGTTCAACAATCGCGATGATACAGCAACGCAAATAATGATTCGCAATAGTTCCGTGGAGGAACTAGCCATAAACAATACGATAAAGGTTTTTATGCAAATGCGTGTCGGCGTGTATCGATGAAGTATTTCGAGTTGGCACAATCGCAAATGGTAATTCTGTTTTGTTTTGTTTTCATGATATACGCCCGCAATGCATAACAAATCTAGCAGTCTTACAACATCGAGCAAATCACGAGTTTCCATCGCTCAATAAGAAGTTAAATGAAAAAATTTCAACACCAATCAAATTTGAAATCGAAAGGAAAGTTGCGAAACCATTTATCGGAATGTCATCAAAAAGAAATAAGAGTAACCCTTTCGGCAGCTTAATTAAAGTCTCGACAAAAAAATCCAAGGGGACAAAGTTCACAACGATGAGGTTAATAAGTTTCCAACCACTCTGTAAAAATTCTCCTTTACTGTCGAACCATAGACTGTGTGCCTCATTGTACTGAATTCTTGACTTTAAAACCCTTTTGTTAAACGTTGAATACATTTTTTCCGGGTTGTTTGGGCTTCTTGTTTATGCCCTTCGAAGTTTATTTAAGAAAACCAATTGAATGTATTTGAATTGAATTGCTATTGTTTATTGAAACTCGCGATGCGTAAGCAAGCAAGTATTACATGATCATCGGCTATTGATCAACTTCACTGTGCATTTATATGTCCTCTCGTAGTGTAGGTAGTGTATGTTTCTACCAGTTGTCTTGTTAGAATTAAATAAATAAAATTAGGTGTGTCAGCGACTAAATTATGACAAATGGAGTTGGATCTAGATATTTACTATTTTTAACACAAATGAATACAAAGTCTTTACGATAGATATAATAAAGCATGTTTGTTACATTTCACGCAAGGTAGCGCCCTTCCCTTCCATAATTAAAACTAATTTCAGAAACATAACTTTTCCAACGTAAGCTCCTAAACACGCACCTGTCATTAAAAATCATACAGCCGAGCAGACACCTGACATCAAACTACGTAAACATTCACAATGCGATGAGAATACAACGGCTGCGCGCGCGCATCGCATACATTTAGTATCGGTACGACTACTATTTAATTTCAAAAAGCAATAATAGCCGTACATAAATCATAAACACCTTTCTTTTTAGGCAGTAAAAACGTTACTTTCATCTGGCGGCGCATAGATGGCGCTGTAGTAAAATCCAACTGTAAATTATAGTTTAATGTCACTCCAACGCGGGACATGAAAGAGTGACGACGCTATTTTTGTACGCGCCCAAAACGAAAACACTCGAAATTAGTTTATGACGTTTGTGTGTAGTTCGATTTATTTTAATTTTGTTATTTTCGGGGGCGGCGCGCGTTCCTCTTATTATGTGTTCGGTCGTCGTAAAATGCGGAGTTCGACACTGAATTATATCTCGGTCGAGTTGACTAATGACGTCTACCGCGTACACTCATTTAGTCAGTATTGACGTTTATCGATGATACTGCCGATGTCGCGGTGCCACGAGACACACTCACATAAGTCTTAGTCTAAAATTATCAGATGCGAAATAGAGAAAGCTACTGGGTGGCGTCAGTTGACAATACAATTTTTCTCTGTTCACGT
Organism: Pheosia gnoma; assembly: GCA_905404115.1. Taxonomy (NCBI): domain Eukaryota; kingdom Metazoa; phylum Arthropoda; class Insecta; order Lepidoptera; family Notodontidae; genus Pheosia; species Pheosia gnoma. The sequence goes on from FR989914.1 coordinate 7,655,346, forward strand.
AAGAATTCTGAGAACTATATTTTACTGTCGCAATTCCTATCAACTTCAAATTTCTTTAGTGCCATTCATTTTGCAAGAGTATAAAAAAATCAACATTGGTGTCTATACTAGTATTGGTGTCGGCTTTCAATCTAGGGTAGATTAGGTTGGTTACCGATATTTATACTGATTGACTACTGACATACATTTTTATTCCTGACCAAGCGTGTCCCACTGCTGGGCAAAGGTCTCCCCCTATGCTATCAACTCTTCAGCTCTCTCGTTCCCCTGTCTACATGAGCGTCGAGGTCTTCACACCACTGCTTTGGGTGTCTCTTGGTGACGGCGCCCATAGTCCAAAACCCATTCAGTATTTTAACAAAATAAATTTATTATAAAATGCCCAGCTCGTGTCCAAATCAAATGACGGATGACAGTGCTCAGGCGAGGCAGCGCTAGCACATGTTTCAAGCGAGTGCTGTCTGAGAAAGCCACACGACACAACGCGGTCGATCTGGACAATTTTTCTAAGTAACATTTTCTAACCGCAAAACTCAGTATTCGACATCCATTGCATCTATGAAGCTATCAGTAACTCTCGCCAACAACTGGAGTGGTTCAGTTCAATTAACTAATCATTTGTACACCCAGCGATGCCAGGACGTTGTCTCAACATAGAATGGCGATAGATCGACCAAAATGTCGACCGATTTGTTTAGATACACGATGGAGTACCTGACGTAATTTATGTTGATCGTATTGATTGAAGCTAATGATTGTGATGCTGGCACACTGTCAATAGGTATCGAGTATTTTGGTCTCTTGTAATGGTTCTGTGAGAACACCGTTGTGACACAGATAAGAAACGAGCAAATCAATTTTATAACGCGAATCAGATGGAGTCTTAAGGATGACTTAAATATTAATGAAAGAACTTAACTAGGTAATAAGATCCCATAAACAATGATGGCCATTATTGAAATCATTGAAAACCAAACGCTTGTTACGACATGAAAAAAAAATATTGCCATAAATCAAATATCTATTAGTGGAATCAGTAGAACAGGACCGGCAAAAAGTAATCATAGATTTTTTTGCCATCACAGATCATGTTTGATTATAGACGTACAAACAAATAGACACACACATGACCTTTACGTTTGATTTCCAGCATCGCATCAAAGAGAAAGCATCGGCCGTCGACAAGAGGCAATCAGATGCCCCATCAAACACAACCTATCATCTTGTCAGAAATCGGCACGCACGTTAATTTAATAACAAAAAAGCCTAGAGTTACATTAGAAAAAGGACCAAAATAAACTCTAAGTACGACGCCGTGGGGCGAGTGGGGCGAGTGGGGCGAGCCGAGCGGCGACGGTGTAATTACGCTCCGAACACGCGAACCCAACTTGAAAGCAAATGTCAAGCTCACATATTTATTTCCAAGTATTGAATGCTGGCCGCTTCTCGGAAGATCCGATGTAAACATCATCGTGTCGATGATGAAAGCGATCTGCTTCTTTGTACCCGACGCTGATTAGTCTAATTTTATCTTGTACACACACAAAAAAACATCAAAAATATGTAATTTGTCGGTACCGCGACAACCGCCTGGCGTGACTCGCATCTCAATAATGACCGGAAAGTAAACGCGTCTCCGATGTTATCCGAGTGGAAACTTTGTTAGTCAGTCAGCAATGTTACTTTAATAACCTCATAATTAACTAAAACGAAGACGGCTCGTCGAATTCGTCCCGGTTTATTTATACGCGGGCCCGCGTCGATATTCAGAAGCCAACTTGATAGATTCATAGCAGCGAACATCAAAGGCCGGGCATTAATCATAACTCACATCAATCGCCGGTGAAACATTTCTGTTTTTATTGTAAATCAGTATTAAAAAGCGACAGCGTAAGCATATGAATCAAACGTGCGCCTCGAGACGTCGACTATGTGCAATAAATTCGTGAAAACGTAAATAAAAAAGTGTGGCGGCCCAATCGGACCACCCTGCGGTACACCTGTTGAATCTATTAGCGAGTGCGCGGGCGCGGGCGCGGGAGGCGATAGCATCGGCGGTGAAGACATCACGTGTCGTATATCATGCGCGATGCGTTCACAAAAATTAGCCGCGGTCCGTCCCCGCGCCTCGCGGAATGACTTTCCACGCAAATCGTCCGTGGAATTTAGCTTTTTAAATTACGCCGTAAGTGCGATCCGCTGCGCCAAACTATACGTGCCACACTTCCTACGAAGTGATATTTACGTATCCACTACGTCTGGTTTCCATCCTTTATGATCGTCAACAGTTACATATTTAATGTTCGATGTTTATCAACATTTCTTTCTTATGCAGGTTTTAGTGGGGCAATAAATCATTTATCATCAAAGACTCGCTTATTTTGAAACTTTTGTTTCTCGGTGCGCGGTAATTCCTGGCTTTACAACGAACGTCATTGGCATTATTAAGTAAACGTCAGTATTCTTTTATCATACGATTTGGTGAATTAAGAACGGCTGTAAATTCAAAGATAGTGTTGTTATGTGCGATAACAGCTTCGACAGCGATGCGCAGTCGATGTGCCCGCAGTGACATCACTGTAGACACAGCGCGCCAGTCACTACGTTACTCAGTAGTTTGTCTACTGACTCACGCTGAAAATCTCTGAAAGAGTGACGCACTGCTGTAAATTTCTAGTAAATTCAATTAAAACATATGACGACTTGTCTTATTACGACCCAGATGGTTATTCTTATCAGAGGTGTTTTTGAAAATAACCTATTTTCGGTATTATCCTTACAAGTTCCTTCAATCATATTTATATCAGTATATATTATATTGGTCCATCTACCATTTATGAATCATCAATATCTCACACACACCGTCCACCGAATCCGTCCGCCGCACATTTCTCTGTAGACTTGTTTTATTTAAAAGCTTTCTTTGTCCCAACAAAGTGGTTTGCGTTTAATAAGATACATCTGTTACTATATTTCGGGGACATCGCCATCGGGACGTCATAATGCGCAGAGCGCAGATATTCGATTACAAAGCGAATGTTGAATGTTTTTTGGGGTCAAGTCACCTTCGTCCGTAGGAGAATTAAGTACCCTCGAGATACCCTACACGTGACCCTGGGTGGTGCCAACTAGGTGACAACTCTACTGGTGGTAGGCTTCGGCCGTGGTTAGTCACCACCCACTGAACAAAGCCATGTCGCCAAGCGGCCTAGCCGTGTTCCGGCATGATGTTCGGTGTTGCCATTCATGGATGGCGGGTCAGATCAGTTGCGGTGCATGTGCCTAGTGAATGTAGCGTCTCGATCTACTGCCGCCTTCCTACCTAGGCAAGTATGCTCCATCGTAGATCTCATCGTCACTTACCATCGGGTGAGATCGAGATCAAATACTTGCCTATAAATATATTAAAAAAAAAAAAATGTCTTAACGATTTTAAACCTTAGTCCCTATCGATAGAGCTTCTTAAAACACGTGAAAATGTTTACACCTTTGATGTGTCTCGATTTCATTTTGCGGACAGCTCAGAATAGTCGTTGTTTCGTCGGAGACGTTGCCAGAATATGAGCAGATCAACGGTGAGAGGTGAGATAGCAATATTTTTAACTGATTATTCATAACATGTCTCATGATAGACTGTGCGTTTTACATTTTAACATGGATTTGTCATTGTTGCTACAATAAAATACGCGTTAATATGAGAACAGCTAGTAAATACGTCAACTAATGCGTTATAAATCAACGCAGCTGAAACCATAAGACACAGGACTCTTAGTATAAGTTTCGATTAAACTCAGATACCGATCGAGTGATCGAAAGTTATTACTTGTACGAGTCGGTAACGCTACACGCGATTTCGATAACACCACTGCTGTTACAATATGGTAAAATGGAAAGATTTGATTACTCGATCGGTAATTCATTATGTGATAAGTCGTACTAAGCCCCCCCTGTAGCATCGTTCGTTGTGATGTTTTATGTATGTAGTCGTAATTAGTTCGATCTCAGTTCGGATTCGGATCATAAATATTAATTTGCAATCACAGTTCCTTGACACGTTCGTTGATCAGTTCGATGCTCGAGTTTAATTAAAATTTGATGAGTTAATTTATGCTTCGCTATTAACCGTTTTTGTTGTTGGTTTAGTTTATTAATGTAAGCTATATGATGGCCTGATTAGCGCAGTTGGTAGTGACCCTGCTTTCTGTGTCGAGGGTCCCGGGTTCGAATCCTGGTAGGGACAGTCTTTGTGTGATGAGCACGAATGTTTGTACCCAAGTCATGGGTGTTTAATATCTATATAAGTAATATATATGTACTGGGTTCTCCCTCAGTCCATTGTACGGTACCCATAATACAAGTGTTGCTTAGTGTGGGACCGTATAGTTGGTGTGCCCGCAGAAAAGGTACAACTGTTTTTTTAAATTTATCAATGAATTTTATTTGCTTAATTATTGTGTTATTGACTTAGCGTCTTAATTACTTAAGGGTTTAGTTAAAAAATGGTAGTTGTGGTTATATATTGAAAAAACGGCGAACTGTAATAACTTGAAGTTCTAATTGCCATTAAAAGCACATACATAAGTTTAAAACAAAAAGCTAACAGCAGGAACAAACATATAACGTCATGAAAGGCCTCAATAAGCAACTGTTAATAAACTATAAACTTACCACCATTTCAGATTAATCGAAACCGTATTTAGATACTATAAGAACCAATTTGCATTGCCCCGTTCATCCTAAATGTATCAATCGATTTTAAACTGTATAACATAAGGTCTAATTTGGTTTGTATGTTGCTCTCGTCTTCATATGTCGTTCCTTGTTAGCTCGGCGAGAGCAGCACGTGTGTGGAATATGTCAATTCATTATAAACTTAGTGTAGTGTAAATGATTTGTGACGTATTTATAACTATTAGAAATAATAAAACAGAAGTCTGTCTGTACATTAAATATTATTAATTTATTCATTTTTAACTTCCCTATCTATCACTAAGAATAGACTTGTTGACTAAACTACTATAAAAAAATCGCATTACCTATACATGCAATAGGATTACACTAGTCATGGCATAATGCCACAGACAAGTCGGTCTAATTAAAAACATCCTTTGCTTTTTTTACAAGCGTTGCTTAGTGTGGGACCGTATAGTTGGTGTGTCCGTCCGGAGATATATATTTATTTATATTTAATTTAATAATGACCAATTTTGGAAAAACATTTGAATTTCGAAGACGACAATGTACAGTGTATTTTGTAATGCAAGCGAAGTCGCCAGCACCAGCTAGTTAGAAGGGCGTTTGTCATCCATTAAGAACGTATTGTTCATCGGCTGATACGCCCAATTCCCAGTAATTGACGAACTTAGTATTCGATGTATGTGATGTGTGCACGCCATTATGCGCGTGTAATTAACAATGTTAATTGTTTCTTTATCGACAATCAATGTGTGTTTGTTTGTTTGTTCGATCCGTGTGCTCAATGATGCCGTTGTTTCATTCGAGTGGTTTTTTTTATCTGCGTTCCAATTAGGTCAATTTTAAATTTAGACAACTTCATTAGGGATTATGTCAGAGGGCATGTATTAGTTATAAATTATTTAACAATGATTCATATATCAACGTATGAATATGATAGCTATACGAATATGGTACTTATTTTTGTTCGTTCGTAATGATAAGATGATTCAGCACAGATGAATCTTGTAAGTTCATTTATGCTTAGGTAGACGAGTGTACGATCTCTAAATTTATAGAATGTTAGAATGGCATTACAAAGTCCTTTTGTTACAACAGTAAAATGCTCCGAACTTCCTTTTATTAATTGCTTTCTTACCAGAAATAATTTCTGGGCATATTCATCAAACTTTCCCCAAAAAAAAAGTCAGCCCCCATCTGCAATTTCATTTCCACCATCAAATGCAATTACGACGCGTCGGAAACACGACCGACTATTGTTTTTATTAAAATTAATTCCGAAAATCAATCAATCCTAAACTTTCTTGTGTCCCACCCCTGGCTCTCAACATTTTTCTCGGCGCCCCCTCACAAGAGACAATAGAAAAACAGTTATTAATATTCTGATGTAAAAAAACATGGCCGCTAAACAATAGGTGTTGTTAATTTACTCATTAAGGATTCATGGGGCGAGCCCACCCCTCGGGAGGGGAGGGGTGATATTGGCTTCCTTTGATACATTAGATTTGATACAAATTAAAATTTAATTTTAGATCAGTTTTAGGAGCGTCCAATGATCAAAATTACGAGAAGGAAAGTTTAGTTGTATTAACTACTAATAATTCCGAAAGTTTAGTTGTATAGTTTTTAAGAACTATCTAATTAAGCAATTTTTAGATATTAGATACTTGATAGAATCATCAATCATCATAGAATCAAAACATTCATATTCCGCAAGACGTCAAAACTTTAGCTAGTTTTCGTTTTAAAAAGTCCCAAAATGTATAATATTGAAATTAATCTTTTTTTTTTACGTGACCGTAACACAATGGGGCACGAAACAACCGATAATTTTAATACATTGAATGACAATCCCTGACCACGTGTCGAGGGTCCGAACTGGTTCCAACCGGTTCCAAATAAAACACCATTCAACCCAATTCCGTACACTGCACCACACAAGTTCACCAATCTTTCACAAACCTGACATGCTATTTACACCTTTAACTGTTTGTAATAAAAGTCATAATTTCAAAGAAAAGTATTTCCTCTCTGTGATAGGGTGTGTCGGTGGTACGAATTGATCGCGAGCCATTCATGTTCCAGATTTGAATCTATACAGATGTCCAGCTGGCCTCAGTTAATCGAACGAGATCTATTGATACGTATTTTTTTATTTCCACATTGTTAATAGCGAATTGTGAATACAATTTATTGCGTGACGGTTTGATTTAAATGAAGGGGCATTAAAATGTCCATAACTATTTTATTTGGCTATCATTTAGGACACTATCAAAACCAGAGTAAAAAAAACTCACTGTCACTACGAGTCAAATGTTCAATTCTGTTGGATGCTAAAAAAATGAGAAAATTTCCATAAATCTTATGATTACACCATCTAAATTTTTATGCAATAAACTGATAACACAATTTAAGTAGACACTAAAATTATAAGCATGCACAATCACCCCCCCTCTCCCCCGGCCTCCTTGTCAGGGGAGGGCACATTAATTGAACATTTTCTCTCGAAACAAAGGCGTCAAAAGGAATATTTCGCATAAATTATGTTTTTCTTTTTTTTCGCTAACACTTCATTGTGCAGATATCGTTAATATTAATTTTTTGACGCGGGCAACAAACGGACCGGGGATTTAATATTTGCGATACAGCCCTTTGTAATTGTAATCTACGCCGATATCTTCTGTAGAACCTTAGGATTGTTGTTGTGGGCGCATTGATTTTAGGATCTTCTTGAAAAAGGACTGTTGTAAATAAGAAATTTAACCAGCCAGCTTAACTTTTGATAAAGTAAGGTGACAAGCTGGATGGTTATTCGTATTAGTTCAGTGTGACTCAGTTGTCTGTTTTGAACGTGATACAAATGGAAGGAATTCTCTACCAATGGTAGACTGTTTTTGGTCCAAGTTACGATATAAATTGATTATAAAAGTAGTTGATTCTAGTAGTAGCAGATGTGTGAAGAAGAATGTTGCTACAAACATATTTATAAGCATAAATAAATAAAACCATATAAATGATGCAATACGAAACACGTGTAAGTATAATTAAAATTGATCTGTACGAAAACAATCGATAGTGGTCGATGATTTAGGCGCGGTAAGTCAACGGCCCGGCTTATCGAACTGGGGTCAATATTTTAAGTGTAATTTTTATTTGACCGGAGTTTACGGTTTATCTGCAATCGTGGCGCTCAAAGATTGTTCTTTGGAATATTTACAAAAATTGAAAAAGATACCATCCATGCGCTAGCGAGCTCAAAATGCTATCAATATTTCCTCGATGAATGGGCAAATTCTCTTTTATAATAATGGTCTACAATATAATGAATTATCTAGGTATCCATCCGACCCACTTGCTGAGTGACCAAATGCGATGCCAATGGGCTACTGTTAGTATCTGATATCAGAAGTGGGCTATTGCATGGATTAGTAATCAGTCGGTAATGGGCTTTAAGATGGGTCTTAAAGCCCATTAGACAGAGATTAACAAATAAAATTTGCAAAAAAGTACTCGCGGAAAACTTTGACACACACAGTCCTATCGATACGTATTTGTTCATAAAAAAACAATTTCTTTATATAATACTGCGGTATCCGCACCCTTGCCGCGGTGTTTGAGCACATATGTGAGTTAGCCGCTGGTGATAACGCACAGCATCCGTCTGTGCTAGTGATTGTGGTTCAGTATCGAAGATCAATATTTTTAAAGTCGGCTTTTCTTAATATGTGTTGCCGCGGTGTTCCAACTCAATAAGGTTTGGTATCGATTTCTACAATATTTTATTACTAATAGCATGGAGAAACAAAACCTTCTATAGTAATTTCGTAAAAATTATGTCAAAACGTATAGAATTTATTAAAATGTTGGCAGTACTGTTTCTTGCACTGCAATGTTAGTATTACGATTCCTGCACTGTTGCAAGCAAAAGTCGACTTTAAGGTGACGAAGCTTTTCGCTCCGCGACTGTACAATAACATAAGTTTAACTGAAACAAAACATCTCCACAATCGAACACATTAAACGATTTGCCTAAAACCCTTCGACGCGCTACTATCAATTTCGAACCCAAGCATCCGATCAATAAGATTGACAATCTATTAACCATTCTTGAACACCAATCTAAATACTTAGCGGCAGCGATTAGCAAACAAGAATCGACTCTAAATCGAGAGAGTTGAGTCGATTCTTAGTCGATGCGCCGTTTGGGAGGAAGCGATCGGAATAGTTCTCTAAGGAAGGTCTAATGCAATGTCGTTAAATTAATGCGAAGATTTATGACAGTTGGAATTAGGCTTAACATTGGACCAGCGATCCGACGCTTTAGTTTTATTGATGGATGTATATGAATACGAATATGAGTAGGTATTTCTGACATTGTATTAATAGTATGAGGGTGTGCAAACGATTTTATAGTCTATCAACATTAGCATAAAATATAATTTGAGTTGGTACTATGCATGTTCATACATAGCGAATTTATTAACCCGTCATTTAAGGCTAACAAAATAAATCAATATTTTTAATAAATCAAACATCCTTCACTATACCTGATATTGAATTTAAAGTCTTACCACGTCATCCTTAAGCTTAAACTTGATTGAAAGCATTAAACTCCCTAATAATTAGTATAATTTTTGGTAGCTAAAGGCTCAGGTGACAAAACTCTTAAGCAAATAATCGAAGTATTAAAGATCCCCTCTCGATCGGGTGGGGAGGCTGCCTATTGTTTCGGAGACAAATACCTTCGGCTTTGTATAGGGAGGACAAATTGTTGATCAATTTGATCATTGGTTGACAGTTTTGGATCGAATATTTAAAGCTAGCATTTTGGAGAGTTAAAAATCTGTTGACATAATTCAATGTCTAATAATCAATGTTATCACATGCTAAACGATGGAGGAAAATATCGTGAAGAAACCTATATCTGAGAATGCACCTCGAAAGACGTGTGAAGTCCGGCAACCTGCACTAGGCCAGCATGGTGGACTATGGCCTTGTCTGCCTCGCATGAGGGGAGGCCGGTGCCCAGCAGTGGAGTATTTATAAAAAGGGCTCTTATTATTATAACCAACGTCTTGGCTATAATAATATATTTATTACATTATGGCGAAAAAAATATTGTAAAATGAATTAGTATAAATAAAGATGATAATTAGTCAACAGATATCTATAGTTTAGAAACCTAGTCCCCATGTGGTGATACACCTTATCCACAACTTATTTGGTAGATAGCCAATAAAAAGTCTGCCCTAAGTATTCTAACTAGACATAATTTAAAATAAAAAACATCAACAAAATCCCATACTTAACTCGTTGTTCCGTAACGACAGAAAACATTTTTTTTTAAATAAGCGTATCATACAAGAAAATTGCTTGCACCGGAATCGAACCCAATTACGGGCGCACGGCAGGCCAATTGTGCACGGTGGATTTGCTGAAGCGGACCGCCAATGGGAATCATTGCGAACCGACCAGGCTCCTTATTCAAATTTCCTAACTCCCAAGATAGACTTTGATAGCTTGGTACGGGGTTCCGTAGTTCGTCTTTACATGTTCATTCGTTTGTATACGAACAATAATTAACCGATCACATAGCATCCTCACAAAGAGGCGGTTGGGGCAAACCGATACACAATTAAAGAGGAAAACAGGGATACTTGTACTAATGCCAAGACGAATGTTGCGTAAAATCGCGGTCCCCGTCTCCCGCGCCTCCCCTCCGTCTGCAGGGACGCCTGATTTACGATTCCTGGAGGAGGTGCGGGTTGTGTTTTTATATTTTTTTATTGATATTGCATCATTATATACATATACTAAATTTTACATACGTAACTTATGTTAATGTTAAGTTAATTAAGTAAATATAAGCGATAGTTCGTTAGTTTTACATTTCAGGTTCATATTTGAAATTAATCTGGTATTGATTTCTTATATTTACGCGAATACTACACATTGAAATGAAACTCATTTTACGGATTTTATCGCGTTTATTTTTTGTTTTTTACGTTCCCGACTACTACCGACGAATCTGGTATTAATTTTAATAAGTAAGATACTTTTATTCGAATTTATTAATTAAAAATATTAAATGTTAATATTATTCATATTCATATTCCATGTCCGTTTCTTTTAACTAACTAACCTGACCGTACTTCGAAAAATGTATGCAATCAATATGCAAAACATATATTTTCCTACACAAAACAATGCGTCAATATTCCCACCAGCCCCGCCCGCCCCCGCATTCGGTTTTCTTTCTCTAATTGATAATTCTTCCGCGATCCCTCATCGGGGGCGCGCCTACAATAATACAATTAATTCCCTTATGCCGAGACCTACTTACGAATTTCTTACGCGCAACCCTTGTTGGGGACCTTGCACATCGCACTAGACACTTGCGCGTCGATATGATTCAATTCATTTTGATATGCCTGCTTGACTTGGCGAAGACACTACCGTGTTCCCGTATTCTTGCAATAATATGAACACAACATTATGAAATACTAAAATTCAAAATATAACATGTGATCTTGGTGATATTGAAAAAATAATAAGCCGTTTGTACGAGAGATTATTATATTATATTTAGGATCATATATTAGATTTAAGACATGAATTGATCAGAATCATATAATATGTGTGACGACCTAGACCTATATCGTATATTTCTGATACTTAAGTCATGTCGCCGATAGACGTTATTATTTATGCGCAGTATAGAAAATTACGTTACACAATCGTTTATATAATTAAAATTACAAAATGGAACAATGGGAAAGATATTTGAATTTCGAACGAAAATTCAAATTCAAATTAAAAAATCTTGACTAATTCTGAAAACGCGACTGGCAAACCGCGCGACTCCAGTCCCCTAGTGTGCCCGCTCCTCTGTCTCGCTTATGTGTCGTGTTCACCCTTCTGACACCGGAGACTCGCCAGTAATTGCTTCCTCGCATCTTTGCGAGCGACACACACACACACAAAACATGATTAGTATTTATCATTTACAAGCTTCATCGGTCGTTATAAATAGGTATTAAAAAAACATAAATATAATTAAATGTTTGTGGCAGTCAAGTCGCGCGGGTGCCGATTCATTTTGCACTCATAGACTTGTTAGAATAATCAGATAATACACAGCGTACGCTTAAAGTGAAGGCTAAAAAAAATCTGTGCTACCATTTAAACAACATGCTAGACCAGCGTTTTTTTAGGCTTCACTTTTAGCATACGCCGTGTGTGCTGTCTGAATATCCTAAGAAGTCTATGTTTGTACTAGAAAAGTTTTTAAAACCGTTCTGTAGTTTACCTTACAGCCCCTTTTACTTGTGCCGTTGCTCTCATTCTATATTCCCTTCGCGCACATAATAGACTACCAAAGTGATAGAATAGATATATTTTGAAATTCATCAATTTAATTCGGAGACATCGATTTAATTCGTCCTTCAAAAATCGAGTAGTATCGATAATTCGTTTTGAACAAATTGTGCGGCGCCCACCCTCGCCGTTTCCAGATGGTTTGCCGATTCGCCCCGGCCTCCTCGCTACATTTAAATATGGCGGACTGGTTAATGATGTCTCTATCTATAGACGGTCGACGATGTTTTGTATGTTTGTTGTAACGCTACGACCGTTTTGGGATAAGGAACGAGCGACATGTTTCAGACCTCCGGGAAGAGGTAGCTTATGGATTTATAGAATGTGTGCATATCTAACATAACTTTGTTTTTGTTTCAGGTAAGAACGACTAAACTAAATCAGCTCAGAAGATCTATTATACAGAAAACATTATAAAAACATACAGCTAAATACGGATACAACTTCAATAGATAAGTATTTTTGGAACTTTTCTAAATAAGCTTTCTTCTTTGTCTCTCTTCTTGAATTTGTCTCTTTATCGTATCTTGGTCGCGTCAATCAATCAATTCCCCAGTGGCGCCATCTGTCAGAATATCTCAAACTATAAAATAGATACGAAAACAATCGAGGCATTAAACGCCCACTCTATGGGTGATTAACCGATGAAATTTGTCAATAGGCACCGATCGGCTGAATACTGAATGTTCGGGTGTGTTCGCACGGGCGATGGGAAGCGACAGTCGGCACACTATATAGTGGCCGACACAATTATTAGGTGTTTCAGACTTACGAGCTTTTGACCTCAGTTTTCCTTTTATAGATTAGTAGTATTACACAGATATTACATAAATAGACTATGATATTGACGAAAATAGTCGAATCAATTGATTTTACAGTATTAAAATCACAATTAGTTTGTATTCATGTAGGCTATAAAACAATAGATTACTCGGAATAGTACTCTTTTTTTATTCATGTAAACCATTAAGTACATTACTTATGAATCGTCAATAAAGTTACAAAATGCTAAGCTACAACTTTACTACCCGTTCGGAATGCCGTTCCTATGGAGAAGAACGCGCAAGAAACTCCATGGTTGCTCATTTTAAAAACAACTTTCGAGCAGTACATTGTTATAGGTATGTGAGAACAATGTAGGAACGGCTAGGCTTTAGCAGCTGGTCAAAAAAAAAGTACTAAGTCGAGCTTAGAAGCCAGAATTTCAGCTAAGAAGACAGCTGGGCGAGTGGTGTGGATTAAACTATAGCATCTACAATTGATCTAAGATGCCCGTCTGTTCAAACCATTATAGCGATAATCTCCAAATGTCAAATGATTTAAAACAAATCGCTTCACTATAAAAAGGTACAATTTTAAGGCGCGCTCTTAATCGAGTGTCACTTATTCATGATAAAGCGCTTGAATAGGGAACATTACTAACTTGCTGACTGTCATAGGCTGCTTCATCACGCTACGACCTGAGGGGGTCGAGCTGAGGAGCAAAAGCTAGCAATAAGTACGAAAACAACGTGCTCGTATTTTGAGGCCATTCCTTGGCTGTATGCAAAATTAGCAAATACTAAAAATAATATTTTGTTAAAAAAAAAAATCTTATTAACCAAAAATTTAGTGCTTACTTTATTCCTAAGTGATCAACCTACATTGAAGACTTTCCGTTGCCTTTTATATTAAAAAAAATATCCATAACACGCAAAGGTTGCTGACTATAGGTATATGAAAGAAATTGAGTGTACATTGTTAGCTGCAGGTAACGCAACGCAACGTTTAACTAATTCCATCGACTATTACAACTAGTGTGGAAAAATGACGGTTAACAACACGCTTCGGTTAGTTTGTATAAATAAGTAGCTACTTATAGCAATTTTAATATCAATATCCAATTCACTAAAAATAACAAAACAACCTTTTTTTTTTAAACATAATAAATAAATAAGTATCGCCATACGAACACGCCAACTTTAAGGTCCCACACTAAGCAACGCTTGTATTATGGGTACCGTACACTGGACTGGGGGCGAACCCAGTATATATAACTTATATAGATATTAAACATCTATGACTTGGGTGCAAATATTCGTGCTCATCACACAAAGTTTGTCCCTACCAGGATTCGAGCCCGGGACCCTCAGCACGGAATGCAGGGTCACTACCAACCGCGCTAATTAGAGAATTAAATGTCCTTAGATATAATTATTACATTAATATTTAACCTTTATTGCACGTAACGTGAAAAAAAATCAAACTTTATACTCCAATAACCATAAAAGAACAGTCAACCCAAGAAATAATGTTTAAAGGCAACGGGTTATTAATTTTTCGTATTTATTTGTTTTTTTTCTCCTCTCAGCTTTTTTAACGGCACAAATATTCAAATGAATGTTTTAACGATAATTTTTATTGACAGTTTATGGTATGGAAACTGAAAATGAGTTAGATACGAAACGACTTTTAATGGTTAATAGCCGTAGACGCAATGGCATTTTGGAAAAAGATTTGTGAATAAATTGAGTGGAATAAATAACCTCTTACAATAGTTAAATAATTATATACCCACTTATTAACTTTTAGCTACCATGACACTTGATCGATTCAAGGCTTAACCAAACATACATAGTCATCAAAAATCAATGAGGCGTCTTCTAAGACTGAACATCAAAAGATGAGCGCATTAATCATGGCACACGATGTTACAATGGCCAGCATCTGTAAACACCCTCCCACATATACAGTAATTAATTAAAATTATTAATGACGCCGCGGTAATAATGGATAATCGATATTCTCGACTTACTGCTCGCGAATACATGTAGCGATGAAAGGGTTATTCTTAATCCTGTCTGTTTATTGTGTAGCCTAAATTTTTTCTAATTTTGACGCAGCCATCTTGAATTTTCTTTCGCAAAGAAATAAAAAAATAAACAGGCAACAATTCGAACTATTTCAAATACTGTCCGCTAGAGGCGCTGTGCAATTTACCATACAATGTGTCTAAATAAGTAAACTATACAGTTAGCTTATAAATAATCTCGTACTTGATGTACTGTTTTGTCATACATATTGGTTCTGGAAATTAAA
The DNA here is from genome assembly GCA_905404115.1 of Pheosia gnoma. Lineage (NCBI taxonomy): Eukaryota > Metazoa > Arthropoda > Insecta > Lepidoptera > Notodontidae > Pheosia > Pheosia gnoma. The sequence goes on from FR989914.1 coordinate 7,670,496, forward strand.
ACTCAGATTTTGACCAAATCTGAGTTTTAATTTCCAGTCAAAGTTAAAGTCAAATCGTTTATTTCGTATAGGCCTGCGGGGGCACTTACAAATTGTCATTAGATTTTTTTTCTTAACTCTACACTCTACAACGGGATCGGAACGCGACCTCAAATGAGAAGACCGGGCGAGAAAAAAATAATTAAAACCAACCTTAAGGACTTGGTTATTTTTTATGCCAAGGCAACTCACTATTCATGTAGGTAAGGCAACATTTTTACAACGTGTCGACACATACCGGTCGATTTTTAACACAAACGAATTCCACCCATATTTGTATGATTAATTATACGCATTTATTAGTGGAACTACCCCCAGTGTGGGGGTCGTAAGAAAGGGTTGTGTTATGTGTGCCATTAATATTTATTTCGCATGCATAAGTTATGGCGGAGGATTGATTGCTGAGACCCGCGATTTTGCTTCTGATTGATAATGTTACGTGAAATTATTCATATTTTAATTATATAAAACGTTCTAACTATCTGGGACATTATTTTTTGGAGACATTGAGGTCATATTCGCGTGAAAATAGTTAACTACAGTGTTACGGCTTTGTACTAGTACCGTACAAGCATTTTTTTTATTGGGAAAGGAATAATGTTCCCGGTACATACTTACGTGATAGTAACATGTTTGAAAATAATTAAGAGTACTCGTAAGTTGTCTGTGGTCTCAACCTACGTAACACGACCTAATGTCACTTCCAACTAAGAAGGACGGAGCTATAGGAAAATACAGAAAGTTGACAGTAGGTCTTATTTATTGACATAGCTTTCTCTCTCTCCGATTGATATCATTATACCTGCTTATATCAAGTCCAAACGCATTATTTTTTTAAACTTGCCACACCAAATGCCATGCCTAGTTACTGACAACACAAAACACAAACGAAAACAAGATAACAATCCCTAATTGTACACCAAATAGCGAGACTTGAGTGTGAAAACTACAGACGATTCCGTGTCAAGCAACCGCGCGGCGGTCACGCGAAGCACGCTGACACGCTTCCAGCTTGCTTACACAGTGTATGGTATAAACCATCACGCCTCTGTCCCCTGGAGGGGTGGCTAGATGGCAATATTCAACACCCACATTCGGCCGTTGATGCTAGGTCCCAATTTATGGACGCGCTAGCCTACATTTTATAAGGTACACAAAATATCAGACCTATACTTTTTACATTCCGTGTTGGTTACGAGATTCTGGAATTCAATACCCGAGTCAGTTAATTTTCTTAATTTAGGATGCTTCACATTATGAATAAAGTTTCATATACATGATTGTTCATTACGCAAGACATATAAAATAAAATATTTGATCAAACTGGACCTCATGGAGAAAAAGTGATTTTAAACTCTACATAAGGCAGATACTTATTAGATTATGTTACCTATGACATAGATCCTATCATATTTACATGATACTGTGATGTACGACTTTATCTATGATCATAATTTCCTATAGTTACATGTATTTTGTAGAGTGTAACAATTAACATCGTAAAATATTTTAAGAGATCAATCGTTAGGTTGTAAAGATACCATAATTTTTGTTAAACCATATATATGACCATAGATATGATAATATAATAGCCTAAACGAAGGCTGCACTGTGCTGCCTCTGTGTCGTTATCGTGTAACTCCAAAATGTTATCATAGTTCGGATGCGCTAAGTATGGCCTATCGCATGTCGTTCGATAATAAATGCAGTTTATAATGTATCTTAAAAGTTTTTTCAGTCTATTATTCCTGTTAAATGGGTGTACCGAGTTTATATTATTTAACACGTAATAATTACTAGTATACCTTCATGCCAACTCCCTTACGGGGTGCGCAGACACTGCCAGCAAACTCTTAACACATTTATTCTTCAACATTCACGACTCGTCTCATGCATCACATACATTTTTAAAGTAAAGGTATCTACCTACTATCGCTAAATAGCCAATTGTCAGGTCTCAAACGAAATTCTTCTGTTTCTCTTTGATTCTGATTCTGAACCCAAAGACAAGGGAAAATAACGAAAATCGGGTACTTATAAGCGAAATTTTAGAGTATGGACCATGTGGTGACCGTCAACATCGAGTACTATAACATAAACGAACCCACACTCATACGGATGAGACAGTATCAGTTCACCCCTTGCAATATTTTAAACTAACCCTCCGGTTCAACCCTTTGATTGCGACTTGGCGATCAATCGATTGGGTCTTGTCCACCCCCTATTATTTACCAATAGATGTATTATGTGCATCTCTGTTTGTATATGTATAGATATATATTGTGACAGGGTGTGCAGATGTCACAGCCATATAACCATTATATAGCACACGAACTAAGAAATCATAGCATTGAAAAAAATATAAAAAAAAATACTTTGACGGCCTGATTAGTGCAGTTGGTAGTGACCCTGCTTTCTGTGCCGAGGGTCCCGGGCTCGAATCCTGGTGGGGACATACTTTGTGTGATTAGCACGAATGTTTGTACCCAAGTCATTGAAGTTTAATATATATATATAATTAAATGTAATATATACTGGGTTCGCCCTCAGTCCATTGTACGGTACCCATAATACAAGCGTTGCTTAGTGTGAGATCGCATAGTTGGTGTGTTCGTCTGGTGATATTTATTTATTTAGGTAATTTCAAACTACATATTAATAAGCTAATTTAATGTTCCATGGGTAAGCTTGAATTAGCTTGGTGGACTAGTCCACCACCCTGGGCTAGGACCGGTATGTAGACTGTACAATCTTCTCGAAAACCAGTTAGGATTACTTAGTCATGATCCAGGTTTCTTTACAATTTCGAGCTGTTGATGTCAGTACCAAAATTTGAACAAACAAGTAATTAATAGAAATTTCGCATCATAATCGGTACAATTTTATTTTAGTGGGTTTTGAGATTTTTTTTTTGCTATCCCGCGGGAATCCTATTGATTCCCGCAAAAATAAGTATTCTCTTCGATAATCCGGGCTATAAGATTTGGGTTGAAAGAAGATAACCAAATGAATAGACAAAACTGTTATCCATCAATTACACAAATACATGTCAACTATTCAACATCTCTACGTACATAGTACACTGCATAATATACAATAGTATACATAACAGAAAATAGTCGATACCAAATCAATACGATTCATTTACGCCCAAAAAAAATATACCCCTAAAATCACCCCTTCCCCCCGTCACCCCTTCCCCCCGTCACCCCTTACTTACACACACTATGACTTCGGCGAGGGCCCATCGCGTCTGATTTTTGAGCCCCCATCTCAAATTTGGGTCCCATGAGGGCCCACCCTTTTCAAACTATATACAAGAGTTGCACATTATAGTTCGGATGTAAATAGGAATTAAAACTGCCCCCCTGGGTGCCTGATGGTGAATTTTAGAGTAACACTGCGACTTTCCATCAGACCTCGCGATTACCATCGAGTCGATATCACAGAACGCAGTCAAAGCATATTTTTTTGTTTGATTTCGTTAAAAAAAAGTATTTTTTACGGATCAGAACGCGACCACAACTGTAAAGATCGGTACGTCAAGTGCGATATCATTCGTAAGTCATCTAAATACTTTATAGTCTACACGTTTAGACACTTTGTATGGAGAATTGAACAGCGCCTTCAGCGGACAGTATTTCAAACTTTCAAGTCTCCATACAAAATGTCTAAATACGCAGACTATAAAGTATACGGTTAGCATACGAATATTCTCGTACTTTACACACAGGCAAGAAACTCAACTGGCTTGTCATTTTTACGATATTTTTTTATATCACCAATTAATCTTGTTGTACAATATCAGTTACATGAGGATGCCATCGTAATTGTAGATAAGTGTAATGTCCGATTAACAAGAAGCACTAGATAACTGAAAGACAAAGACACTAATTTAAACATTCCTATCGTTCACTGGGCACAGGTCTCCCCGTACGACGAGAGAGATTCAGTATCATTAGTAGACCATTAATATCTTCAAATCATTATATTGTTATTGCAAATAAAAACATTGAGAGACAACCCCGCACCGCCCGGCGCCGTCCGATATAATAAAAGGCAAAACAACTCGTGCCCAATGCTTCAAACGGACCCACACGCAGACTACGTAACCCTTTCGCATAGAATTAACCCTTTCGATACAGAAAGGTGAACAACCCGGTTAAAAACGGGACTTTCTTACCCCTGCGGTCAAGTTAGAAGGAACAAGCGATTCCTAGGGTCCTAAGAGATTTTAACAGGCTATTTAATATCCGTGGCTGTTTAAAAAAATATTTTGTAAAAAAAGACAAGCCCCGCTGAGTTTCTCGACGGAAATTCTTAGGTCGCGTTGCAATCTATTGTAGAATTAGGAAAAAAAGTACAATTTCTATGTGCCTGTAACTGATTTGACATTGACTTTGATATCCTTATTCGATTGCGAACCGGCACAGCAATAAGTTTCCGCTATGAGCCCTAAATGTGTACTTAATGAAACTATCATTTCGAAAACAATGCTTTGCGTAAACTTACAAAATTCTTACCAGAACCCTGTACAACGTTTTTATTATCATTGTAAATAAAATTCCCTAAAAATTATAATAGGTAGGTACCTCATACAGTTGCCTATAAAGAAAATACAAATCAAATGCTTTAACAGTGGTAATTAAAATCGCTACCTCTCTTGCCTTAAATGCGGATATTATCCTCAGGGTGACACGACGCGTGGTATTATAACGAATATTCATATCGAACTTTAAAAAAAAAAGAAAAAAAAGGTTCGTTCATTTTGTAATAATCTGGAACGCGTCCAAAACGCCGTTCGCCGTGCTTTATTAGTTGCTACATCAAACGCTTTTAATTAAAATTGATATTTATTGATATGTGCATATATCATTCAATAATTCGGCAACGGAATTATGTGTGGAATATAGTTTCTATTCATTTACGTTCTATTCCTGTCTTTGGAAGCTATATATAAATTGGATTCGGGAAATTAATTTTCAGCTACCACACTGGTCATTTGGTTTAACTGCCCATTTTGCATATCCTTTTGAACAAATTCTTCCGTTTATGCTAAACTATGCTTGTATAACATTTTTAATTAAATTTATTTCACACTGCCAATAACATCCATTTCCTATAAATACAACAATAGACTATAAATATATCCCCAAGTCGGAACATCAACGTGAATTAGTATAATTTTCTGGGCAGACGTCCGATCTCCGCCGCGTCTCCGCACCAAGTGACATTCGACGTTGACAGCTCGCTAATGACGGGTGACAGGGCTCCAATGGCACCCTCTATATCCAGCCAGCAACAATTATTTAGAAAACGTCTATAGTCTTATTTTTATCATAACAATACTAGACAGAATTATAATTTCACAATTTCCCTCCCAATAAAACCTTACAAAGTCATAATCAAAACAGGAACATCATTAAATATCTGCGTACGATCGCTGGCGAAAGAAAAACTAAATTAATTTCGGCTGAACGAACAAAAAATACCGCACAAAACAATGCCGCACGGAGACGGAAACCTCACAATCCGCCATTAATTATTCAGTGTCATCGCACTGCCTGTCGAAATAATAAACCTAAGCGTAATTGTGTATCCCGAAAATAAAAAGACGCCATCTTGTAGAAAACTGTGTCGCCAAAAGGCTCATTTTCAAATTTAGTATTCGAAAAAAAATTTGCTTTCGCGCTAGATTTTCGTCAATTTTAACATTTCTACGCACCATAAAAGCACTCTACCGAACCCCGTACAAAACAATGAGTATAAATTATTTACAATCAATACTAACACACACACATACAATCGTGCATTGAAATCTCACGCAAACAAATAAACGAAACTCATGCATATTTATAAACCTTAATGTGTATATTATTTTATGTATCGCAAGTGTGTGCGTGAGGAGGGTCTTAATAACAGATATTCAATCAAAATCAACCCCTTCCCGGCCGATATCTTTGCAGCGTGCATCCCCTTGCTGTTCGCGAGCTGATGGATCGTGGCATGTCTAAGTTGATGATTCGATGTATTTTGTCGTCATTATCATTAAAATAATAAGGTCTTTATAAAATAAAATAACACGCTTTATCAAAGATCGTCGTCTTCATATTTTTTTTTCTATCTGAGGTGAAAATGTAGCTGGCAAGCTAGATGCAAGTTCCACAGGATAAATATAGTAAAAAAAAACTACGGTAAAAGCATAATGTAATGACTCTACACTATTATTCTTGACTTTCAAAAGATTTCTAACGATTAACGCCGCTATGTGTATCGTTTATAGCCGAATTTGCATACGAATACATTTCCTTTGTCATATGGGAACATTGAAAAAGTGCGATAAACTAATCAAAGGCTGCTACAACTCCGTCCCCCTGTTATAAGGCCATTTATTAGAATCATTAAGCATGTAACCGTTTGCTTTGATTCTTGGTTTAGACTTAGATTTAAATTTGCATTCACAATTATTTATCATTGCCGAATATAGTGCAGTCATAGATTGTAAAACTTTATTTTTGAAATAAGAAAATTCCGCTAACGTAGCCAATAAGAAAAAAAAACACATTCCAATTACGAATTCGAATTTTACAATTAATAACAAGCGTATCCAAAACAAAAGGCGTGCTCAGACGGCAAAAAAACGTGGAAACATATAATGCATCAGTGAATCGTAGAATTTGAACAGTATCGCGCCACGCCGCGGCGCGCGGCGGCGGCGCGGGGTGTATACGATGTATAAATCTTTCGGGGTGGCCGTCTGGACGCGACCTAGCCGTTGTGTGTAGATATTTAAAATTATTCCCTTTGATTCGGATGATAATTTCGTTCTCAGGCGACTAGACTAGCGTCAACAGAAACGGTGTTCGAGTTGTTGTTATTTTTTTAAAATTATTAGGAAATTGATGTCACATAAGTCTAAGTAGATTCTAATAGTAGTTAGACTATTAGAATATTCTCTGAGAGGTTTTGAGATTTATTTACTTTTTTCAAGCTTCCTAAAGTTTTAGTTACTCAGTAAAAAATATATTGTTGAATGTTTTGTGCAATCATAGACACAAGACATTGTTGAAAAAAAAACCAATTGGAAGAATTTTTTTTAGATATCAAACTTCAATTCAATCTTTAACTTTAAAACTGGCAAGAAAAAGTCATTCTACTATGTCGGTCGGGAATATAGACGCGTTCGAAAATCAAACAGCCAAACGAGTGACGTAGCGCGCGCGGCACACGGCGCGGATGCAGTCGACAAACTTTTTCCCGATGCAACGAGCGCGCTCGGAAAGTTGCACGCCGGCTTTGTTTCGCCAATCACACGCTACGGTTGTAAGGATGCGACCGCGCCGCGATCTCCACTCATCCTTTTGCGAACAGTACTTTGATTTCCGAACCGCTTTGAATCCAAACTTTTAAGCATCCCGCGTGTTTTGACGTCGAATATTGCATTTCCATGTATGTTTAATTTGATATTTGTTTGGAACTACACCGCCCGTATATCATGTGTATTTGAAATTCGAAACTTCAAACGGCGTTTCCTATAAATGTTGTTTAAAATATGACGCGGCGCGATCGGGCCAATAACACTCGGTTTCTAGTTATTCCCATTGTATACAGTCTCACCCCACGTACCTCGACCCTCCGAGAAAAAAAATAATAAATTATTTTAGTTAGTATGCAAATAAGCGCGGACCGATATTTTAAGCTACACCCCATTAAAATAGCGTGGTTTTTTTAAATCTCTGTTGTTTATGGTACGGAAGAAAGTGTTCGTGATCGAATTTTAAAAGTGTTAATATTTAAAATTTCGAATCGTACTTTTAAAAATATTAACCAATTTTTGTGAATTTGACCAAGATTTGATTACTTTCATTCTTTTGAGCTTTAATTATTTTGTATAGATTTATTAATGGGGCATGGCAGTGCAGCGGCCAAGTGCAGCGAGCACGGTCGTCATAGACAACCTCGTTTTGGTGCAATTTCTTGATACTCAAATCCTTTAAAATAGAAAAAAAAATACGTATAGTCCCGAAGCATGGCATATATTTAGTGGCTCGGATCCGCATGACCCTTCATCGGTAATCTAGATCTTGCGCGCGCCTGTGTGCGTGCGACAGGGCAATGATATTTAATTCGAAGGGTAGAATTTCTCATCGATTTTAATTTTATGCGCGCATCCCGTCTCGGCGTGTATTATTTGTTTTTTATGTAAATATTCCCGATCTCTTATTCAGACGAGTGGCGTCCATTTTGCGGGGTTTTTTTTCTGATATTTAGAAGTTGGTATATTTTAATAATGGCTTTTCATGTTTGCATATTGGCATAACTTATTTGGAAAACATTAATTGCGTCGTACGTTTTAATGCAGATTCAGTTTTTATCGGGCTCCTTTGATGTTGGATTGAATGTGTAAAATATGTGGACTTCATATTCGTATATTTTATTGATAGTAAACTAGGTTTATTAGAACTTGGCTAAAGTTTATGTATTCAATAATATTCAAAACCAATGACTTAGAAACTTTATTAATAGCAGGATATGTAGGTGTATGAAACTGTATAGTATATATACTTATGGTTTTAATATAGACATACTATCTGTATTCTAATGAAGGGGTCAATGGCGTAATTAAAGCGCACACCCACACAAATACCTGTCGATATATCAAACCGACCCCTATAAACCCGCAAAATTAATATAGCCGAGAGCTACGTCAAAAATCATTATATTTTATGGGCGGCCAAAATAAATGACGCTTATACGGTACTGGTGGAAAGTTTATATTCAAATTTCACTCAGTCCGCCGGTCCGGCATCTCCAAGGATCAATTTACATATTTTCACAGGTTTCGTCGATTACATTTAATGTTAGATATGTATGCGGAGCCGTAACCGTTAAGCATACTTTCGCGTTCCCGCGCTCACGTGTTGTTGGCGATCTGCGTCGGGCTGTTTGAATAGTTTCCTTTCCTAAGAAAAATCTCTGTCACATTAACCTTAAAACAAGAATTTGAAATTGGAATTAATAGCCGGGTCATTCATTCCAATTTCAAATTCTTGTTTTAAGTACACTAATTGTCGTCTCCAATTCCACGATTCGAATAAAGCATAGACAAATATTTTTTTAATTGACATCTGTCGCGTTCCGTTCCTCGTAGAGTTTTCTTTGTCAAATTTAATGCGTTTTCTAATTACACGTGTGTTTTGTACAAAGTAAATTCCAATTAATTCTTGCGAATACTAAATAATGAAAACAAAGGTTTTAATGTGTAATGCCTGAACATGGCGGACGGTATAGTACAACACGCAAATTAATTCCAAAGAAGGCAAATGTCAAAAATGAGTTAACGTCAAACGGTGTATTCAATTAAAATAATGATAGGGATGTGTTTGTTACGCAAATAATGATGTTGGTTTGGTGCTGGTTATTTTGATGAAGGGAAACGGAACGTTGCGAGTAAGAGTTGTTTTGTACTTATTATATTCCACTTAGGTTGGTACCTCTTGCCTAAAGAAAGCAGCGAGATTGGATTATAAATTGAATGAGCTATTCAAATGATCGCCTCGTGTGAACAAGTTACTGAACAAGTTCAACTTATTTACTGCAATAATATGTTGCCAATTTAGTTATGTCGCAGACCAAAACACAACGACTAAAATCAATTCCCAGACGTGAATTAAAACACATTAATAATACAAAATTTGATTATCCTATAAAAGATGCGGCCCATAAAACTCATAGTTGCTATAGTGTGCACCGTTGCCGAATGTACGAATTAGGAACCCTTTTGATCGCGAGCCCCCCACCCCCTGGTACTCTCCCCCCCCCCCCTCCCCATCGGGTGGCCGCTCGCCTGCCATTCATTTTCATAATAAAATCGTAACAAACGGAGCAGGTAACAAAATATGGAGAGAGATCCCGAATTTATGTGAACGCAATGTGATTATTTATGTCGAAACTTGAGATTTCGCGGGAGATATTGTCGGCAACGCTGATACAGTTGATATATAGACGGCGATTTATATTATAGAGTGAAAATTTACGCGTTTTGATGCTCGGTCGTTATTCTTTAAATATATGTTTAACCCACAATTACTAACACGAGATGCTAACAAAGTAACCAATGTACGACTTACGTATCCCAAGAAAACTCGATAAGTAGGTTATGACACAAATTAAGTCGACAAACTTAAGAATTATTTTGAAAATCAACACGGGTCGGCATCCTCTCCATCGCATCTGCAGGAAGGACCCAATCAATCTGTCTGTACGAGATACAACCTCTAAAATCTAACTATTGTTCACGAATAGGGAAATTTCCATTTGGATTTATTCATTTGTCTAGCTATTGTCGGCTCACCCATTTTGTATATTAAAATAATTGTTTCACCGCCAACGGTTCGATGTACCAAATTCAAAATTTGAATTCGTATGCTGCCAGTTATGGTAACTGAAGAACGCTTTTGTTTTTTTTATGTCAGCTTAGTGGAATGTAATTAATTTTGGAATGGGCATTCGAAATATTAATACTTAAATCCGAAAGCACCAATAAACGTTCCGTTCCAATTCGAAAACCGAAAAGCCGCCATTATTATAAATTTAACGACAAATTCCGATAAGAATCGGCGACGTACCGACGCAATTTTCATAGATATAGCTCAATTAACAATTGGTTTCAATCGCGAAGACATTTCGTATAATAAAGTGCCACCCCCACGCGCTGGGGGGGTGCCCCCGGCAATCTTATTTCTGTTTGTAATATTGCGGTGTCAATTTCGCATATTGAAGTGTGAGCACGAATATGGAACGCCATTGTTTGAATCTATATTGTCTATGAACTTGTACTCCTCTGTGATCTGGCAAATTGGATCCGAGGGTGAGTTCAAATTGGAACAAATGAAAAAGTATTCAGTATTGTCTTGTCTACGTAACATGCCATTTAATGAAACAAGAAAAAAATTACTTTATAAAATAACCCAAAGAAATCTCTTCGATAAATAACATTTTCAGTGTAATCAGTTAAATTCCAAACATCGATGAAAACAAACAATTGACTCAATTACATCACTCACACAATCCATAAAAAAATAAACGCTCGTTACCAACATTCAAAAACAAACAATCAATAAAAAAATCAAACATTTCAACAAACAGCCAATAATCAAATCACACAACGCAAAAAACATATCAAAAGCATTGTGCGGCAAAGAATTACACACAATATTCAATTGTGGTTCCGTCAACAAGATCGTAATAAAAAAAAACCGCCACCCCACGGAACCCGCGCATTAATATCAATCCATCAATAACACTCAATATAGAGGCGTGATCAATAAGCGATAATAAAAAATACCCTATTTTTCTCTCCCCAATATTGTGTCTATGATTCGTATCAGTTTAGGTTGGAACCTCAATTCTAGTTGTCTATTGATTCATCGAGTATCGCATTTTAATTCGTTACAATGTGATTTCTTTTGATTCGTTTTAATTTATTCCGATTGAATAATTTGATTTCGATAATTGTTATGGTTACGACTCAATTCTTGGAATGAATGAATTAGGCAAGTTGGAATTGATTCAGTGTCATCGTTTTCCTTGATTGACAACTTCATAATTGAATATAAAATATAAGTATCTTTTTGAAACATAGTTTGTTTACATATTATTTTTAAGTTTTTTGTAAAACTAATAAAGATTAAATAAAAATATCGTCAGTGTAACTCAAACTTTATATTGTTACATTGAATAAAAACATAGCAAGGTTTCATTAAATAATTATCTCCATGTATTCCACAGACTGATTTAGCTACTAGAAGCCCCACACGAACACTCCCAACTCTGAAATCTCCAATAAATACACATAGAGTTAGCAAACTCTGTACATTTTAAACTCCATTACTTATCGCAGCGCGTCTCAATCCGCATGTTCTTAATTACGCTCGGCAAATACAATGACGTCACATCGATACGCACAATAGATAGGCACGGGGGGAACTTCGGGAAGATAGGAATCGTATGTTTTCGGATTAATTCGTTCGTAAAATCGTCTCCTCCCGATAAGAATGGCAACTGCTCTGTACTAATTGAATCTACAATTGCGTCGGGATGTCTGATTTCATTAGACGTCGGTGTATGTGTGTGTGGAGGGGGGGATGGTTAAGTATCAGAACTGATGGAATGCTCTCGAAAGTTCTGCGGGTGAATTTTTGGCAATATCGTTCGGAAATCGTAGTTTGGAGAACTCTCCTTTTTATTTTTTTCGGCATGTGGTTGGGAGTTGCAATAAAATCAACGTACGTGATTTTTTTTCTGTCGTTTTAGGGTGCGAATGTTCAAACGAACTAAGTTGGTTACTTAATTACGTCAGTAATCAACTTCATGGCTTATTTTACGCCAAACGTCCACAATATTGCTCGATCTACATTATAAATGTATGAAGGCACGGTTCACAAGATTTCTAAGGATATTATACATGTGTAAAACAAAAGTTGTGCGAACATTGAAACTTTTAACTTGGTGAAAACACATCTACAAAACTAAGTTTCACATCAAAATACGCAAAATCTCAAATGATCTACACAAACGTCTCGCTCGATACACTCGTACAAAACAACGGAACGGGGCCGGGCACGTGAATTGTTTCAGAATAATGGTATTTATATGCTACATTGGTTTCAAGGGAAATCACTCTTTGGAATAGTCCATAACGTCTGGATCCGAAGACGGCGCAAGAAGTGCTCCCTTTACTGCGCTGTTCGTGGAAACGCCAGAATTCGATATTTAAACTCGTATTGAAATCGAGGGGGAGTGGGGGGGAGCGAAGATTCCGAATATTAAACATTCACGTTTATTAGTTTGTCCTCAACGTATTTGGTAGTCTAAACGGGGGTAGTTTTCGATGGGAAACTTGGAAAGTGTGTTAACGAGTTCACCCTTAGCGAGTGTATAGTCGATTCAACTAATGGGTATTACGTTTTAGTCGATTGTGTCAGTTTCCAACTTTTGATGTAAGTTCGTGTGACGGTTCGTTGCACTAATGGTTTTGATTTTGCGACTTGATAATTATGTCAATATTGTAAAAAAACAGTAATGATTTCTTATTACTATTTAAACTAAAAAAGAAGTCCAATGGAAGAATAATAATCATAATAGGGCAATCAAGATGAGTAGTATCATCTTGATACAACACTAGCACATTATTTCAAATTCAGATGTCCATAATCCGTTCCATTTTCAAACAACAAACGCGTCCCCATTAAAATAGATAAAAAATACGGCGCCGCTGTCAAAGTCAAAGTCGCGCGCGATAGAAAACTCCGCTCTTAATCGATGGCTCTTTAAAAAAAACGACAAAAGAAAATTGGTATCGTATGATCTCCAGTGCACAGATAGCTGAAGGGCCCCACAAAGGCAGCTATCGGAAGGAAAACGAAAGGGTAATGCGGGCATAAGATGCGCATCGGCACACACGGCCTAATCACGACGCCCCCGACGCCCACCACCCAACTTTTGCATATTGCCCAAATTGCCCCAACCTCCCCTCGCCTCGCCGCTAAGCGTACATTTTTGCTGGCCGGATGGATTTATATTTTACAGTTTTTAAATACTTTTTTATTCAAATTCAACCCTTACTGCTCGGCATTAGAGATGTTTGTTTATTTGTTTGTTTGTAGTATTGTTGTGTTCGTAGCGTAAGGGTGTCATGACGTTTGAGGGATGTTTCGACTCAGAGGACTTCTTAATTGTGAGCGTGCAGTTTTGATATTGATTTTTTAATGTGTCTCTATGTGTGTGGGAGGAGACGGGGGCTTAATGCGGCTGAGATACAAATGGATTGTGTATGGCGTAATAGTTAAGTATAAATGCTCTGTTGACTATCATACTTTTTTCACGATAGATAATTCGTTTTCCTCAATATTTACAGACCCTAACGTCCCAAAAGTATGAACGCTTGAGACGTATCTATATTATTTCATTGCTCTATGTTATTCGCAAATAATAAAAATAAATCGTCTGCAAATACAAGGTATCTGCTTCGTTAAAATCTAAAATATTATAATTATGAAATAAAATAGCACCAAAGAAGCCGTTCTTTAGCGTAAACTTGTCTATAAGTAAGTAATTCCTTTGGCTTTATTCCTTGCAATATCTTGAAAATAACAAGTCTCACGAATCTTTATAATAAGAGATCAACAAATATAACGATACCTATTTAAATTTAATTAACGAGTATAAGTTAGTATTGTTATTTTTTTACTTTAATTAATGATAATTACTTTGAAGGCTTCGATGTGTTTTATCAACCTTTTTTGTTAATGTTAATAAACTCGTGTAAGTACTTAAATAATAATAATTATAATGTCATTGATGGGATATCTGTCAAAAGTGACAGTTACTATGGACAGTAGCGGAATGAAGAGGTTTGTCAGTTTTCAAATTAATTAATTTAACGTTCGCTAGTGCGAAAAGTTAAAAAAATATATTTTCGTAATAAAAGACAAGTCCGCTGAGTGTCACGCCAGATTTTCTCCTGACTTTAACTTTGCAGAACGTTCGCCTGGGTAACAAGGATCGCAGGTTCAAACCCGGGCTAGTCTCGGATTTCTAGATTTCCATGTCCAAATCTAATTTTCTACCATGATTATCAGTTGCTAAACGGTAAAGGGAAACATCGTGAGGAAACCTACATGTCTAAAAGAACGTCTTGAAAGACGTGCTAAGTCCGCCAGCCTGCACAGGGCCAGCGTGATGGACTGTGGCCTAATCCCCCTCGCATTGATGGAAGGGCCAGGCCCAACAGTGGAACATTTAAAAGGGCTGGTGTTTTACTTTAATATAATTATGAGCAGGTTAACCACGTTTAATTGGTCTTCGCAAAATTTAGTGTTTAGCAAATTCCGTATTTAAGAGGGAATGTCTCGCGCACGCAGTCGGCCGCGCTCCCTACTCTATGACAAAATCTCTATCTTGCTAAATTATAATAATTGCATCAACATTAATACCTACGCTTCATTACACACATTTACCTTATCTGGTGGGTATTCAAAAGGAATTATTTTCTAGAAATCGCTAACCCACTTTGAAAAAATGATGGAACCTCGCAATTAATGTCAATTTTATTTATAATTACGCACCGCGGCCGGCAGATGGTGTTTGCGTAAAAACGAGTCCGCCAGCGAGCTATGCGATCGTAAAAATACTTCTTACTACATTACACTTTATCTATGGTACTGTTTTACTTTGCTGGTCTATGGCCGCGATATACCCGTCAGTATACTTTAATCTATAAATTTTGGCCAAGCTGTTGAACGCGCTCGCTTAGCACTTCTAGGATATTCGTATTTTCATATGCGATAATGATAATCACTTGCTGTACGGTGAAGGTGAACATCATGAGGAAATTTGCACGTCTGTCGACACTCGTGTGAAGTTCACCAACCTGCACTGATCCAGCGTGGTGGACTTCGGCCTAAATACTCCTCATATTGAGGGGGAGTATGCCCTGAATAATAGCATTAGGCTCGCCCTTACATTGAGATCTATTGAAAACCTCATTAGAGCAGTTGGTAGTGACCCTGCTCTCTGTGGCGTGGCTCCCGGGTTCGAATCCTGGTAGGGACAATCTTTGTGTGGTGAGCACATTTTATACTGAGTTCGCCCTCAGTCCATTGTACGGTACCCATAATACAAGCGTTGCTTAGTGTGGGACCGTATAGTCGGTGTGTTCGTCTGGCAATATTTTATTATTATAAATGCCATCGGTGAAATTCGAATATGGGAGCACTGCACGGCACGCTGCTTACCCCTTTAGTGATTACAAACGTAATGGTATATAGCTCACACTACAACAAAGGTCCCGTAAGCAATTTCGTGTCAGTCTATTGGATATACAAGGTCACATCACCGATCAAATGGTATAGCTATATAAGCGTGCTTATACAGCTATTAACCTGCACCGCTAACCACACATTACTGTCTAATATAGCGATATGACGAGCCACAATCCGATGCAATTAGACGCATTATCGCTAACAATGCTAATGATCGTCGGGGCATTGTCGTGCGTCCTTCGTGCCACAATGGCGCGGCGCGGGCGCGTAGGTGACGATCTAAGAAACGTTAAATAGACCGATGCTGTGCTCGCTTCCTTGATTGCTCGGATAATGTGGTCTGACAGGTTGTGTACAAGTACAGTAGAGTGCAATGGTGTATTGTTTATGATGTAAAATATATGTTTTTATAGAGGTTACTCCGGGAGCCAGTTACACCGTTCGTATCGCGGCAGTGATCGCTCTATGTAATCCTTGTTTTCTTTTCATCAATATCACCACATATATTAACTGTACGGTCTCAAACTAAGAAACGCGTAAGGGCGTCCCAGAGAATTACTTATATAGATATAAAAAATCTATCACTCGGAAACAAACATTCGTGTTCACCACACAAAGTTTGCTGCTACTGGCTGGGATGCGAACCCGGGCCCCTTGGTACAGAAAGCAACTACCAAATGTGCCAATCGGTTCGTAGAGCCAGACTATCACCGGTACCTTTAATTGATTCGGGGGAGCCCATAACTTATTGTGGGAGTTAATACACCCAAATATAACTTCAGTCCTAGCTTTAATTACTAAGTTGCATTATGTAATACCTCTACCCCCAATATTCCAGGGAATTAATGATATTTGTAGAGCAGACAACAAAATATCGTTTTCCATTCTCTTTATCTTGTCATATTATTTGCTTACGGGGCCTGCATACGGGCGAACTGAAATATAGTTCTCAACTAGATACTTTATGAGCGTACTATTAAATACATAGTGAGCGTAGTCTAACAATTCTATTATAAAACTTTAATTGAGTTATGTAGTCTATATAGTGAGTATATATAAAAAAACAAAATCGTGAAATTGAAATACTAGACATATCTGAGTCCAAAACTTTTTTTTTAAATTCTTATCTGTGTGTTTTCGAACGTCACAGAAAACCTCCTGGGGGCTTACCATGAACTATTAATGCGACTCAAATCAGGACCTTAATAAAATTGATATACAACCCAAATTTGTACTAACGGACTTAATCAAAGAGACATAATGTTTTAATTATTGATCTTCTGATTTGAGTCGCATTAATAGTTCATGAAAGGGGACAGGGCCCAGGTTTCACTATTGGATGACCTAGTGTTAGATTTTGAATCATCACGCTATTGCTATTGGGAATCGAGCTGCAATGGAAATTCGATATTCGAACCAAACTCACAGTGGATACGTAGATGTTTGATAGTCTCTTCCTGCTTCAGTACATCGTTGGCGGTCCCCTTCTTCCATTCTATTTGCACAACTCCTTAGTGCTTTATTTCGTTTGTGTGTTTAGTCTAATTAGAAAACTCCGAATCTACTAATTGCCAATATTGAATTTTGACGCTCTTCGTTCTCGATGTATCATCGTTCTAACGAAATAAATGCTTTTTTTTAAGTAATTAAATTGATTGCGCCCATAAAATGACCTATAGACGTCGATCTATATAAAAGGGCATTCTATTGAAAAAAAAGTTATTCGTAATTCAAAATGAAAATGCGTAGGTACTTAGCTTCCTTCCAGCCAGTGTTCTATAACGACAAATGTTATATTGAAGCGAGACGTCGGGACGTTGGACGGGCACAATTCCTTCAATCTCCGGTACACACCAGCAAATCGGAACACGCTCCGATCCCGGACGTGTCCCGGGGACGAGACGTTCGGAAGTCATCGGTATACGCGCGAATCACAACGAGACAAAGACATTAGGTAGGTCATTGAAGAAAATGATTAAATAAAAAAGTCACACTAATGGCTTGGATTTCCGCATAAAATTTCAACATGTAATTGAGCAGAATGAAAATCAGTATTGAATTTTCACTGCCTTAAGTACTGCCCAGTCAAAAAACTATTTAGCACTCAACATTTGAATTCAGAACGTAAAGTCACGTCAAAAATACAATCATAAATGAATTCATGTATACCAACAAAACAAAAATAACTTTTATTTTAATATAATGTACGGTAGGGGGTAAACTGCAAGGCCGACCGCGATCAGCTGTTCGCGCCGCACCGCCGCCGACGAACATTGGCCCGTGCCGTTAAAAAGTACGAAATCACAATCTGATTGTGGTGATTTACTACGGCAATGATAACAGCCAGCCTTCATTATTAACTTGCTAAGTAAAATTTTTCATCAACAAAATTAAAAACCTTTAAAAATACCTGTAAATCTTTAATCTCATGATAATTAAGTGAATAAATCATGAAAAATAACACCTAATTTATTAATTCCACAACTCATTTCGTGGCGCCACTGCTGTAAAATAAAAATAAACAACGGACCAATTCACAGCGAGCCCACTGCCACAGACAAAGACTTTTAATTGCACCGCGGAACGATATTTTATCCTTGGCATGCATTTTTTCAACCCCCGACCGTTACTCAAAATAATCTAAGCTAGATATCGCGCCCCCCATTTGATCTACGACTCCTAACAACGCGGAAGAAACACGTAACTTGTTAATATTCTTTTAATCCCAAATGACGTCTAGTGTAGGTACGTACATAATTGGCGGGTTATTTTCGCGCGGTGTGTTCGCTCGCGTGCAGTTGGTAATACGTGCGATGTTACGTTCGGTATCCGATGTTCTTTATTCAAATCGTAATTTGTTTTTTTTTATGTTCAATTTTGTTATTTAGCATCAGGATTCATGTCCTTGTAGCCCAAATAAAAATGGTATTATATAAACAAAATATTATCATAAAATAAATACTTACTTAATTACTAACTTTGTTCTTGATTATTTGAATGTATCTCTTCACCCATATATTTATACAAATAAATTTATATGTAAAATAAAAAGTAGGTAAATAATTATTAACTTGCAAGACGAATTCATAATGCTAAATCGCCTTACATAATCCAAGACCAAAACCTCAACGAACCAGGTATGTACTCGAAAAAAAATTCAAGTTCATTCGCGAACGATGACTAATCCCATAATGCGCCGACTTATGTATACTTGCATGGCTATACCGAAGTATAGCCGAAGCTTGCCGATCACAATCAAAACAGAGACACCCCAATAACGCGAAGTCGCAACCGCGACAGGCGAAACTTAGTTTTCCATTCGGTTTTATAACGGCGAGCGATAGACAGGCAATAAATGAGCTCCCGCAACTTATAATTGCTTCATTTCGAAGCCGATTCCGCCGAGAACTATGCATTTCACATTCGGCTTGCCCATCATGCATGTTCGAAAATACTCGGATTTGTCGATAAACAAATAATACAATTTATATCACCACCACGTGATAAATTGACACTAACACCTTGGTTTAATGTCAACGTTCTCAGAAGCCTGTCAATTTGGTTTATGCTCACTCCGTTAGGTAAGTTTTAGTACCAAATCTTGGCCAAAAACGTGATGAGAATTGATGGGAATCATTCACATAAATAAGACATTTATCTGCCAACACCAGTACCAACCTCGACGGAGACAAGGCTGACATCATTCGCGCATATAGACGCACGAGAATTATCTACAAATCTACCTGATTCAGACAAAAAAACTTCAGTATGTAGTATGTAAAAACTGGCGTGCCAATTCTCAATCTTGCAACTCGCGATACGGCCACAAATATCCTTCACTCAAACTGAACCACGTCTGTTTCACGCTTCATTTATAACTATCCTTTAATACTGACGGAATCTCCGCGAGCGAGTTTCCAAAACCCGAACTGACAGCGTCGAAAAAGTAATAATCGAAATGATCACGACTCATCGCTGTGTTTATCCGAACGCCACCGACGTATCATGTCAAAAGTGCATGGACAAGTTCCACGTCAGGGTTCACAGTTAAAATACGCTCCAAAAAACAAATCACCATTGCGTTTTGAACTCTATCGAATGAACAATAATACAAGTATTGAGTTTAAAACGATTTGTAACCGTCTATGATTATTAATTTTTACCATTTTCACGGCGCACGTTCAATGCGACACGTGATTGATGATCGTGACGTTCATTGTCAATCAAACTGTTACGGTAAAAGCATTTGCCAAAATGTGAATATATGAATCACAAATGTTTGTCCCGTGCGTTAAAATAATAATTTTCATTCGACGATTTTCAGTCGTTTTAATTCCTATAGATGCGATGACAGCTGAAGAGCACGTAATAAACGAATAGTAGGAATCTTTTTGAACCTGTCGTCCAACTGTTCAATCATTCGAGTCGTTTATCATTTTTTTTTCAAAACCAAGCAAAACTCGTCGCGTCAAACTAGACAGACTATAGATGACGTAAAAAGAAAAACTGCCGGGGCCCGCCGTAGAAGCTTTCCCAACGTCTTTTTGTTCGTACAGTTGGTATTGCGCGCGTTCGAATTCGAAATTTGAATTTCCCCGCTTAAACGTCGGTCTAATAAATGATTCCCACCGATTCGCGATATTTGTAGGGCTGCCAGTCCGCCTTTATTGGTGCAATATCTGAAGAGTTAGTCACTTGCATATGAGTCAGGAGCGTAAAATCTTTTCATGTTGAGAATATTATCCAGTGAAGAAATAAATCCATAACAATAGGGATTTTACTAAGTTTATTTTTATAATAGTCATCTAGCGTCATGATCATTAGGATTGTGGTCTTAATTTGTGGATAAGATGAAAATATCGTTTTAAAAATAATTAATTGAGGAAAATCCACCAAACGAATCAAGTAGCCCTAATCCGTTTGGCCACTTTGACAGATCGCCAACGTGAACTCTTCCCGATGTCAGAATGGCGTATTACGTTTTGTTATTCGTCTGTTCAGTTGTCCGTCGTCACTTGCTTTGCGATTGAACTGCATTGATGCAATGCCGAGCGTTTTGTTGCTTCAGTTTTAAACAATCGACGTTCGTGGGGGCACTCTTTGTAGAGAAGATTTTAAAAACAGATCAAAAAACGAAATCCTGTTTTATGCCATTGATTTGAGGGATATGGATTGTTTGAATTTTAAACATCGAAGAGCAACTTGATGAAACATTTTATGAGTTTTGACTGAGCACTTGGCAACCGTCAAATTGCCTGAAAACTAAATTGGCAAACCAATATTAGGGTCCGCTTCCACATTTCTAGAAGTAGACACTATAAATAGTAGTGCTCATAGTTTTTCCCTTCATACATTAGTCCCAAGGCAAGCGTACAAGCCTTGAAGTGAAATCGAAATGATAAGCCCCGGAGTCCGGAGACACGAGGCGGATTTATGGCGAGCGACACACATCGCCATTTGCATCAGCTGAAAGGAAACTTCGGAAAGAATGTGGGGTAGCTTGCACGCAGGGACGTACGCTGAGCTGTTAAAGTGTTTGTCTTTTGTGGCGTTAGGTAGTAATGTTAATAGGTAGCCAGCTTACCTGTGAATTACTTTTGCTTTATAAATCTGTATAGCGATAAATAAACAATAAATTATTGTATACACTAACCTGTACTAACTATGTAGGGAATAGACAAACAATATAAACGATTAGAAACTTTTCAGAACACCAACTTTGAGAAATCGAGACATTAAGGATAAGTTCGTTAATCATAGAGCTATTACGTTTGTTTCGTCAATGTTCCTTATTTAAAATTTCTTTACATTCATGTTGGTTGGTACCACTGACGCTCACAGGTACAGTCAGTCTCATTAACTTCATTGCTTTAAAACTACCGAACTATTCCGTTCGTCCCCAAAGTTGCAACGTGTAAATCTCAACGTTAAATGTCCGAAAGCGTCTTTTTTAAACTGTAACAAGAGGTGTACGAGTTAATCGGCGTCACAGCGCGGTGACCACGGCCTGCCTTGTAATTAAACTAAAAATGTGGTGTGCGGGACTTCAATAAAAAGCTGAAAGTGTGACGGTCGGTGGTCGAAAACATAATTGTCCATAGTAATGATTGTAGGTAATTGTTGAAGGGTTGCCCTTAACCCTTCGCGCAAGGAACAACCCTTGGTTGAGGTGTGAGTTATAAAAGGAGAGCAGATTTAAATCTCAGTGGACGATAACAGCCTTAGGTGCTTGAAAAAATCAACATGTATATTCTGTTTCATACCGATTTTATACCGTTTATAACAAATCTCTCCCTGTCATAGATGTTATAACAAAGGTTTGTTAACATCAACAAATACAATGTGATATTTATGTATATATATTTAGTAACAAAAAACTATTCATGATAAGAAAGTTATAAACATTTACTCACATATTGTTATTTAAGTATTATTAACTTTGTATCTTCGAACACCACTTTCATAATGATATTCACCAAGGTGTTTTTAATGCAAACACTTTTTGATGAAATCGCTACTGCTTGTGGTACACGGCACACAGTTAATGGCGGTCAGGACAGGTCCGAATTAAGACAATAATTACTCGCGGCACTGTCCGGCCGAATTGTTCGTTTCGGCTAATACTTTTTATGGTGGCTGTACTATTTAGAACGACTGTACCCGTGTTTACATAGCATTTATGAGCACGTGAAGGATTACTGGCATATGCGAATTAACTATTAAAATGGTAAAATTCATACGTCTTTTGTTCGAATGCAGTTTAGTAAGTAATGTCATATAATCCATATTTATGTTTAAAAATTAGAATATAAACTATTTTTTTAATTCGACACTGGCACAAAACAATCTCTCTTCGTTTCCAAAAAAAACAAGTAAAGATCTTATATTCCAAATAAATTAAAGTAAGTAGGTTCCACAAAATATTATTAAATACCCATCGTATATACTTAGATGGCTTTCGTTTCTCATTAATTTTCATTACTAAACTGTTGATAACTAGTATTTATATTCGTTAGGTAGGTACTCAAATAATGAATGAGTAACAATGATATATCGAGGTTGTTTCAAATAGTTTTTATAGCGCTTCATAAATGGCATTAGGTACCTACTTACTGCTGAGAGATAATAAGCTAAGTATCAAGGCTCCGTCGAAACTAACAATATTTACCGAAGTATTAAAATATTGATGTCAAGGCGTACGAAAATCATTTGATTTTAAACTTTATGTAATTGCTATAGATATTAAAATTAATAATCGTGTTTGTATTTTTCAAAATTTTGAAATGTGTATGTTTTTAATTATTGTTATCTGAAAAATGGCACGTGTATATTACGGGTTAGAGACAAAAATAAATTACAATAATTACTGGTAATTAATTTTAAGCATTTTATTCAGTACTTATCTTCTTATGAATTTACATTACTGGTAATGTAAATTCATCTATACACACAAAAAGATAAGCTAGTGAATAAAGTGCTTACATTAAGTTATAAGCAATTTATAAAGTACTTGCAATGTCCCACTGTTTGGCATGGGCCTCCCATCAATGCGAGAGGGATTAGGCTATAGTCCACCACGCTGGCCCAGTGTGGGTTGGCGGACTTCACACGCCTTTCGTGGAGATCTCTGAGACATGCAGGTTTCGTCACGATGTTTTCCTTCACGGTTGAGCAAATGATAATCATGCTTGAAAATGAGATTCGCAGGCGAAGTCCAGAAATCTCAGAGGTGCGAGCCAGGATTTGAATCTGCCATCCTCGTTACAACGGCAAGCGTTCTACTAACTTGTCTGTCGCGGCTTCCAGATTTTTTGTTATGTGATTTAAATTTAACCAGCTTTAACATACATTTTTGTATGTTTTATAGGTAAGAAATAAAAACCAAATACTAATGCCAAATACAAACAAGTGACAAATGCACATCGGCTTATACTTTTCATCCGTTAATTATTACTTTTATTGATGCAACGTGCTAGTACTTACATTTAACCTTGGTAAATGTCCTCTTCAATAATCAAATTACCAAATGACGTAACGCAATAAGAAACGTATGAAATAGAACAATCATTAATCTCACTTTGTGCTGACTGTCATGAAGTCGTCAATAAAAACTATTCACAAAACATAATGATGACATTCAAAAGTAAACACGTGTGATATGAGATCTTGCTGGATTGCTGTAAACTTCATTCCAAATTGATCATACTAAATGATTAAATAGTTAAAAGAAACAAAATCAAAGTGCAGAATGAGTAAAAATTCAACCACTGAAATTTGTTAAAAATCAATCAATATTTTTTACTTATTTCACTCCTTTCAGAATCTACATATTTTGAGTGCTTTAGTCAAATACCTATAATTACTCGTTCAATAATCATGGCATCTTCATTATCATACACCCTCCCTACTTACAAAACATGATGCTTTATTTTAAAATACATGCTCACATTTAATGTTCCATGACACCTTGTGGCTTCTAGCTGCTTGATTAAGGATTATCCTCGCTACCGCTATCTATGTTCGCGCATTCAATGGCTAGATCTTGAAAACTTACTGATGCCATCATGTAGGTGGCTAACATATTGGCAGACACAATTCGGGTCATATAACATTTTACAGCTAAGAAATAAACATCTTCCGCCACATCTATACGCCGTGATAGCCATCTCCACGCTTGAGCGCCGGCTCCCCACCTGCCTGCAATTGATATCTTCCGAAGGTCACGTAATAACACACAGCTGTAGGGCTGTCAGATTAGCTGTACTGTTATTTTATTATACCCACAAATTGTTAAGAGACTTTCACTTTCATTCACTGTCATCACTGTGACATGTATCAGAAAAAAAGATCAAGAATCTAGACTTGATAAAAAAAACAGATGCTTGTATCATGGACACAGTAAAATCGATTTACATCAAATATAGCTAAGGACCATCTGACTGATACTATGAGCACGAGGAATTTACTATTTTTCTATCTTAATGAGCCATTTGTAGACTATACGGAGCTAGACGGAGTTATATGAAAAAATAAGAGGCTGCACATTGTTTTCGTAGCTGGCCCACCATTGGCCTAAACATTTGTATCGTAAATTATCCGTGTTACGTTGTTAAATAACACAGCAATAGTGAATTTAAAATATTTAACTTCATTGATGTCCGCCGACCCTTATTTACTTAGAACTTCGACATTCATAGTTTTTTGTGTTATACCTTATTCACAAAATATGAGTCGACAACCCTACGCTAGCCACTAATAACAAAAGCAATCCGTTAAATCCACCAACAGCTCTATTGTTTGAATCATACAGTTGATATTCGTGCATTTCCAACATTTCAGAGTGCCATCCGCCATTTTGTGCTACGTGCTGATTTTATGAATAGATTGTCAATTGTCGAACGGAAACGTGAACTATAAATTAGGTTGTAGTTGTTTAACTAAAAAAAACCTTATATTTAGTGTACGTTTAGTTCGTCGTAACGAAGCAAATACAACAATACGGTTCCATTTGGTCCCTTTGAAAATGGAATCCTAAAATAATCTCAAATGACAAAATAAAGAACTTAATCAATCTTATTAGGATTTTATATGAAGTAGATATTCCATTTTCCGGCTAAAGGCCGTACCCATTCTATTCTTCTTTTCCTACGTTCCTTCATTGGTGAGGGAACGACAAAGAAGAAGAATACCCGCTGTATAAAACCAAAAAAATCAATTTATCTACTTTTTTAAAACTGCTACTGCCTTTTCGAACTTTGAATTTCTTAAAAATCGCTAGATGATCTTCAAGTTTTAAGCCTGATATAAATTTTCTTGTTCCCAGATCGCCCAACTAGTGGAGGACGTGCGCCGACTCCAGGCGTCGCTAACAGCGCTGCAGGAGGCGCACGCGCAGCAGCTGCAGCGGCTGGAGGAGCGGCTCGACGAGAAGAAGCAGCACATTGCGAGGCTCGAGGCGCGCCTCGACACGCAGCGAGACTATGACGAGGTCAAGCGGGAGATCAAGTGAGTACAATATCATGCCTCTTACTCTAAGCGTTTAGGTATAAATACAGCGTCATATAATAAGGGTATACTAACCTTTGAATCTACGCTTTTTAGCGCATTTGCAGTCATTATCTGAAGTCAGATTGCGATAAGACAGTTACAAATAAAATTCTCACCAAGACACTATATACTAACAATTTTCAAATGGTAGTATACCTTTTCTGAATCGCGTTGTATAGTAATGGCTGACGATATCGTGAACACGCAGTTATGATATTGGTTTTGTTCATGATATAGATATGCAGACATTGGTTAGTATAACTTAAGGTTTAGAAATCATAGTCAGTGGTAACTATGTCTGTAGGGACTGTAGGTACGTACATACTACACATTTATAGAAGAGCTTTGTGTTGAATTTTAGTGTTCGTTAGCTCGACTCCTACCTTACTAATCAACCCTATTTCCACATTTACTTAATAAAAAGGTCACTATAAATCAATCGATAAAGCACAACTATGAAGTACAAACTCCATAAAAATCTTAAATATAAAAAATAATAAATGAACAACTTGCCACGTGTTAATAGAGCTGATAAGAGCGGTATCTCGGTCGTTCGCCTCGTGGTACAGATTACATCTGTTTGCTGTTGAGCAAGCCTTGGACGCGGCCGGTGCTTCAAGGTGCAGCACGCGGTTCCTAGAACACGTCTCGCGAGATGCGATGCCAATGATTTCTGGGGTGCTGTATATTCGTGGAATTGTGTTTGTGTGGTAGTTGAGTATGTACGAGTATGACTTGATATGTTTTGGACGGCCGTATTAGCGCAGTTTGTTGTAACCCTGCTCTCTGTCTCGGTCTCGGGATCCAATCTTGGTAGGCACAAGCTCTGTGTGATGAGCAAGAATGTTTGTACCCAAGTCGTGAGTGTTTAATATTTATATAAGTATTATATACTGGGTTCGCCCTCAGTCCATTGTACGGTACCCATAATATAAGCGATGCTTAGTGTGAGACCGTATAGTTGGTGTGTTCGTCTGGCGATATTTTTTTATATAGGAATAATTACACAACATCAATAGCATATGATAGGTATCTTCCTAAGCCTTCAGATTTTACAATCGTTTGAAGTAAATCAGTATTGAGTTATTTATCTACATTTATATATCTACACAGGCTATGCGCACTATTTTTTTTATATGTATCTGTCAAAGCATCACGCGAAAATCACTCGATGGATTTCAATGAAATCTGGAATAGTGATAGCTTACATCCCGATTCAACATATACGATACTTTTAATCCCGAGAAACCTACGGGTCCTACAAAAAAAACCGGTTTCACGCATTAAACTTTACTCAATTAAGTTAATAAAGTCTTACCCAATGCCAGTTCGTTGCACCGCCATGCGCCATCACATAGGATTACTTTTCTCTTCAAACAAGTGCACGGTAGAATAAACATTAAAACTAGAAAATGATAATCCCAGTCAAGTCGGTGTCGCCAGCGTGTATATGTTCAATGTATCATTGTATGCGCCGGAGTGTTTGCCGACCCTACCTTTGACTGATAACGCGGCGCCTGCGTTGTGGGCTTTTGTTTGTGTCATCACCTTCAATCGCATACGCAGCTTACGCACTCTGTAGAGCCATTGGTTACCTAGAACGCTGGACGATTAAGAATTCCTTACTATTTATACATCCTGGGTAGCCATGGATAGCACATCAAGGTATCCTTAGATAGTCTGCTCTGTTTATGTTACCGTCCCTTATTGAAGTCAACTACCGTCATATACTCGTACACGGGGACCAGAAAGAGTGGATTAAATTTTAAAAAAGCTGTGAACAAAACGGCGTGTTACTGCAATCCATAAACTAAAGTGTCCATGACTGATCTTTTATATCTTTTCTAAAAAGCACTACAAGTATTTATTTAAAAATAGATAAATTATACAGTAAAATTGTGTGACAAACCACCACAAAGAGGTTTAACGAGCTCCCCATTTGATCGTTATTTGGACAGCTTGCGTCGAGTTAATTACTCTCACTCTTAACGCCACATCCTCGAAGGATTCTTTATGGTCTTCCGAGTAGTGTCCAAACAGTTGGATTGAGATGTTGGGGAGTCTCTGTGATGTGGTATCTACTTGTTTATGGTGTGATATTTGAGACTTTTAAAGGCCGACTGCAAACTTGAAAAAAAATTGCTGATAATTCCTGATTTTAGATTGGGGTGTGTTGAGGTTATGCGTTACTGAAACTACACATTGTAAAGTTGATGACTCCAAAAGCACACCCGCTACTTACATTCCAAAGAGAGATATATACATACTATGTATGTAAACATAGGCACAATAACCATTACCGAAACCCCGAACGTTATGTACCTATCCAAAGCAAACGACTATACCAAATAGCCGGCAACTTTGGCAGCAGCATCACATCACGAAGGAGGTCCCAAACCTTTTTACTTTTTTCCCTGAACACAAATCGAAAAGCACTTGTCACAAATCCCACAGCTCCTAGCGACTACATGCTAAACGATTCGAGATATGGAATTTAGCAGCCACCCCCGTGTTTAAACAATATATTGATATAGAAATCGCTCCCTGAGAACCGTAAAAGGTGGTTTTTTATCCCCATGCGCGTCCCATCAGTGGGAAATATCAATAGGATTATCGGAGGATGTTAATGTTTTGACGCGATAAATGAATTTGGATTTGATTGTGGGGTTTAGCAGGTGTCTCCGTGAAGCTGTCGTTGTTTTTGTAGCGACATAATGATGCATAGTGGTGGTCTTATACTCTGGTCTACTATTAGTATCAGAAGAGCTAGACTTTCCGTAAGGCCGATATGCCCAGGGCTTGGGCCTAGGGCGGCCAGATAGTAGGGGCAGCTAACATTGCGAACACTTGGCAACTATCACCAGAATGGGACGTCTAGTAATGTTTTATACTAGACCGGAGAGTGATCAGGCGCAGGACCGACGACTTCCCGTGCTATCCGAGGCACAAGCAAGTTATAATTATCATGGTTGAAAATTTGATTGGCCGTGAAATCCAGAAATCTCAGGTGCAAACCGTGGTTTAAACCTGCGACCCTCGTTTCCAAGGCTAACGTTCTACCAACTTGTCTATCACTGCATGAATGATTAAATAATGATTGTGTTGATCAGTTTATTCCAATTAAATTAGTTATTAGTGAGGAAACCTGCATGTTTAAAAGGACCTCTCGAAAGACGTGTGAAGTCCACCGACCCACGTGCCTGGCGTGGTGGAGTATGGCCTTATGCCCCATATATTGAGGGTAGGCCTGTGCCCAACAGTGGGGTATTAATAAAAAAGGGCCAAATATGATCTATTTTTAACCGACTTCAAAAAGGAGGAGGTTCTCAATTCGATTGTATTTTTAGTTATTAGATGGTCTGGGGATTAGCGTTAGGTAATCACCCCCGATTGCATAGTTTCCCACGTGTGCACTAATCAGCCAGGAAGCGATCAGTCAACATCCTCGTCAGCGATCATCTATCACCCGCGACTGCTGATAACATTAATTAGCGGTTATCGCACCAATATAACTAAACTAATATAACTAAACTAAACGTCCCTTTGGGTTCCCTCTATCGTATATTTGCTTACATTAGTCAACATATTTCCTTGTTTACTTAAAAGTTAATTTTCGTGTCAATATGACTACTTTTTATCGTGCGTGATCCTGTGAGATAAACAGAGAATATTTAACGTAAATGAGATAAACAATCAATGAAAAAAATTGCGGTTTTTTTTCTAAACGCAGCATCTGACAGATAAACCATCTATCATACAAGTAATATGGTTATTATCTTCAATCGCAATATGTATTATGCCATTAGATATTATTTTATTGATCTTTAGTAATTAGCAGTATCTATTATGCAATATAACACAACATGTACTTTCAAATTCATACTTAAAAAATAAATACTTTGTATTGTTATTGTAATTTTATAAAATCATCTCCCATGAATTTGGGTGTTAATGTATACTATAACATGGTAACTAGTTAGACACTAAAGAATTATTTATTTCAGGCCCCCACTGAACCCCACAGGGCGAGTAGGCAGTAAAACAATCACTTCCATCTATTAATACTTTTCAAAGCAATAACATTGAACCGATGTTTTGAACCTCCCAATATGTCATACTGTCGTTTTGTCGGTGCGTTTGATCGCGCCGTCAAAGCGACAGATCACAGGGCCCGACGGCACATAAAATGGCGCTTGTGAAAACACAATAAACAAGCCATTTTTAACTGTTAATAAAAAAAACATGTTAATCGATCACAGTTTATGGGCGGAAATCGGAAATTGGGGCATTTTAACGGCTGGAGCGGAGATTGAATGTACTCGTTAATATAAGATCTTATCTTAGGATACCTGCAGGTGGTCCACTAGATGATAATGAGAAGGCACACTGCAATCGTACTGATTACAGATTGAATATCAAAAATCAACCTAATCAGGAAAGACTGAAAGTCGATCGCTAAAAAAGTTGGGGAAAGTACTAATTAACAGCAAAGAAGATATCTAAAACCCAAAAGACTTTAAGATGACTTACCCCTATTTTAAAGTAAATTTATTAATAAAATTCCAAAGCATACTTCTGGAAATTATTTTCAATACCAGTGAGATAATTATAGTCAATTTTAATTAGGCATAGTCTCCACTAGAACAGTACCTTGTTTATATTATTGGCTTGATTAAAAATTGCGTGATACATCCCCTTTAAGTAATATAACAACTGACAGCCATTACACACGTTGTTAACACGAAATCAATAAAAAGCAATAATATAACAAAAGAATACCTAATACAAAACAAGGAATGTCGTAAAGACACGAAATGCCATAAAACTTGGAAGCACGGAACATTGTACTATCAGGACTGCATACTCCAAAGAAAATACAGTCCAAAATACATTAAGCGTGGACTGAGGCGTCCCTTTCTAGCACACTGGTTATACTTAGGCAGAGATGAAACAATATAATGTCATTAAATTATTTTTTCTGACCAACGGCTAAAGTCTGGCTACCCGTTCCTACATTGTTCTCACATATTTTTCTCCATAGGAACGGCATTCCGAACGGGTGGTAAAGTTGTAGCTTCGCATTTTGTAACATTTTTGACGATTTATAAGTACTGTGCTTGTACTAAGTACCAACTGTAATGGTTTACATGAATAAAAAATTCTGATTCTGACAAGAAATTCATGACTTTAATTAAAGCATGCATTTTTTATTACAATGTGTAAATTCATTTTTATGAGTGTTGAATCCAGTAAGGTAAATCCACGAAGGAGCACAATAGAGAAACCGAGAAATCTCTATTTCAATTATTGCCATAGACACGCGAAATGACATTTGGTGTTTTTCTCATGATCGGATATATTGTCGGTCTAAACGCTAAATCCTATTAGAAGTAATTCTGTAATAGGAAGGCACCTGTAGCGGTTCATTGGTTATTTATTCCGGTTCTCAAGTGAGGATTAAGTTATAGCCAGCCTCCGAAGATTAAAGCTTAATAGGGGAAGGAATAGATTGATTCCTGAACGGCGCCGCGCCAAATCTGCGATTAACTCGGCTCGGTTCTGTTTGTGTAGCGATTACGTTCTATTTATACGATATTTTGCGGTACTTTGAGGCTTTTATTTTAAGTTCAAAGATTACTAGAGAAATTGAGTATTAGCTGAATGTAAAACGTGTGGGTATCTATAAAAAAATTACATAGTTGATCATTTCCGAACGAACACCACTAGCAATCTTTCATTTGAGCATCCCTCAAACGGCCGATATACTGCTATTAGCTTCTTTTGAGATGACCGTTACTATCCATAGTTTAAATTTGGAATATAATGTTTTTAAAAATATACCCACCAATCTACAAACGAAAATATATCCAAAATTTAATCAGATTCAGTTCGAAATTCAAATAATGAACGTTATCCAGGTTCATTATTTAAATGACTAAAATTTAAAAAAACGGTTACCATAAACCCAAATACAAAATGGAGTTGCGATGTTGACACTCTAAAGACGTTTTTTGTTTTAAATAGTCAAATAAAGACGGCATCGGTTATCTCGTGTTTAATTAACATCTGAGCACACATGATTTACATAATTTCAACGAAATAACTCTCTTATATTATGTGTTTACTCCCCTATATATCTATGCGGTCGCGTATCGGACACCTGTCTCCATTTGCTTAGGCGATGTTTGTACAACATTTAACTGAAGTTTAGTCTAACACTGTCGCACACAAATTATCAACTAATTTACGTTACCCGACTATTTTTTGGTGCCATAAAGAATGCCCGTCGGCCCTAAGCTTTTTACAATGTGTTGACACAACATTCGTATGTCCCGAGACGTTTGTTCCTTAAATATGTTAGAACGTGGAAACTTCTTTGTGGCAATAGCGTTTTAGTTTTGTTGTGAATACGACCAATGAGCGATGGCGTTTACAATCATTATGGAACAGGATTGGACGATTGGTTGGTCATCGATACATAGTTCGTGACCTACATTCATATATATATATTATATATATATATAAAATGTAACTGATCGCTGTCTGTACATGAAAGATATATGAGAAAAACTATTATTGGGGGCCTTTATCGACGTAATACAAAACAATTATTGTTATGTTTTTGTCTGTTTGTCTATATGCGTTTGTACGCGCTAATCTGAGAAACGGCTTAACCGATTTGGAAACAGTTTTCACTAATGTATTGTGGTAAGCGTTACTTTATATAATAAATGTATAATGTTAGTTTTTGATAGTTACCGAGTATATTATAATGATTTAAAAATAGTTCTAGTATTAGATCCGACACTCTTTACAATTAGGCCGCATACCTAAGCACACCTTTGCCGTACTTGCGTAAAAAAAAACCAAACGTCAATCTCACGTGAATTTTCCCCTTTTCCCACACTTTTTCCACGAATCTTTTCAACATTTGAGCGCCAAGCGGGCAAAGGCGTTACTCGCTATGACCAATCGATCGCGCCGCGATTGGTCAGCGCTGCACGGGGCGGGGCGCGGTTATCGCCCGCCGATCATTTGACTGATAATGTTTGATCTGATGACGTCACTATCATTGTTCGCAGCCAAGGTAACAACGAAGATATATTTATAGATGTAGGAATCACTGATTTGAATACAACTGTAGCTACGTTTATATTACCTAATCAAGGATTCGATTGTTGTGGATGATTGTGAAATCGACAAATATTTTATTAAAGATAAATACTTAATTTCTCCTGGAGGCTTGAGAAATAAGGTATGACGTACGAACGGCAAAGCTCGTAATTTTTTTAAGTATACGAACCAAAGATTCCGATTGTCAATTCTAAAAACAATTCCAATTCCAAGGAGTCTCCTCCTAATCAAGAGAGTGTGCCCACGTGGCCCCATAAAACACAACCGCTAAGAACTCGGCAGGAATTCGCAATGCGCTAGTCAATATTGTAACATCCCTTCACCGTTCGCCGCCCTTCGGAAAATATGTCTTTGAAATAACCCCACAAAGGGTTGAACGTGCCTTTGGTAACGATCAATCATTTTAGAATTCTGAAATGTCATTTTTTAAATATTTTTGACATTGCAAACTGGCTGCTTATACAAAAAAACACTATCTATTGCTTTCTTCTTTTTTCTAGGTTGACATTCAGCTACAAAATAGTGTCATTTTTGCCAGTGTCGAGTAATTCCTGATAATTGTTATTGAATTATAATATGTACCCCTGATGATAATGATAATTTTGATGACGATGATGATGATTTAATGACTCCCCTACCCCTATCAGTAAAGCTGTGGATACTTTACTGAAAATATATCAGACATCTTGGGAGAACTCGAAAAGTCAAATGATACTATTTTATTTCAATTTCCATCACTCGTGCACGTTTATGAACTCACAATGGTAAATATCCCACTAATATTACACACTTTCCAAGTAGTTACCTACAATCCCATTACCGATTAGGTCATAGTTGAGATGGTAACTGTGTGGCCACTGCCTTTTCATCGCCTCACAATACACAACAGCCCATTATTCGAACTAAAACTCGACTTGTGAACTTACCGAAATACAAAACAAATCACAAATCGCAGAGTTACACTTGTTTTTCTCAATGGAAGCTAACTTTTTAACGGATTCCCCCGCAAGGAATGTAAGGCGTACCACAGATCGGCGTTCGATGTATCAAATATTCAGTGAGCACGCTCCTTACACTGAAGGTTTCTGGTACAAGACAAAGATGCTTTTAAGCTTTCGTTTGGAACAGGAGCGGGTGTGGAATCGCTGTACTATAATAGCATATGAAAAAAAAGTTATCGGTTGTTTCACAATACCCATCTACCTGCTAGATCAATCATCTAAGATTATTCTCAATATCTAATTATTGGCATCCAAAAGCCGTGTATATTTTGGTTTGTTTAAGACTTATGATTTTCTAGCAGTATATTTTAAAATATGATTGTAATCTAAAAATCGGTAGGTATCTGTTTGCCTATTACCAACCTGTAGATTTATTTTTTGATCTACTTAAGTACTATATAGCTTATATTGAAAAATATAGCTCTAATCGACTTCTCCACACCCATATAGAACCTTACAGGCTATTAAAACTAAGCTATCACACTCACCCACTTCCCAGTGCTAAGCGCGATATATAACTATGTCAGGGAGTTCGGTCCCGGCCTTGTTTATAATGTAACACTTTTAAAACCATCGTAAAACATCGCCTGGACCGGAGCCGGGATGTGGACCACCTTTTGGGGATGATTACACTTGGTAGCGAGCTCTCAAAGCACTTAATAAGTTAGAAAATATAAAATGATATTTTGATAAATTTATAAGGAAGCTATTACATTGTGTGGAAATCGTAGACGAGATAAATGCAATAGCTTCCGAACGAATTAAAAAAAAACAACAAAATACATAATTTGCTTAATTTACCCAAGTCAGGGATGTTTAATATCTATATAAGTAATATGTTCTGGGTTCGCCCTCAGTCCATTGTACGGCCTACCCATAATACAAGCGTTGTATAGTGTGGGACCATATAGTTGTGTGTTCGTCTGAATAATTATAATTTATTTAAAGATCAAATAAGAGGAACAAAGAAACCCTCATTAGAATCTAAGTACATGACAACACAGCGCACTTCATTACACCAACACACACGGAACGTGGTAGCAAATTAAGTTAACAACACCTTCTAGATGCGGCCGCGCACCGATCACCGATTTAATTGGCGATATATTAAATTGTAATTAAGGTGCAACCCCGTTGTGTTGGGGGTGGATCCGATCGATATGTGCTCCAACCGGTCGGTCAACTTATCCGGGAAAGATACGTGTAATGTTCAGTTGCCCTACTTGTTTGCAGATCGTAATTCCAAGTTAAGGTAACAATATGTTGTTGATAGTTTTATTGTTACGTGGAGCTTAAGTATAAAGAATGGTTTTTGGTGGCGACCGGTGTACATATTGACTATACAATTAATATAAAAAAAATACTTACGTTTTGTGGTTATAATTTTTGGCGATCTCTTTGTATTCGCAATGTTTATAAGATAATTGATATATTTGCATAAAACATTCATAATTGGTTGACGTCAATCCATTATAGTTATTATAAATAAAAAATAATCGGTCTGAATAATGGCTTCCACGTGTATTTTTTTAATAAGTAATAAGTATTCCAACAATGTTGTACACGAATCTTTTGAGGCAAAATGTGGCTTAACTAAATATATTTCCTTCGTCATTTAAAAAATAAATCCAACCAACAAACATTATAAATTTGATAAATTTGAGGTTAGGTCGGTTTCAAAATGTCACCTGAAATTCGTGTAAATTCCATAAAATAATCCCAATAAACGGCCGGGGCACATTATCGGCTGAAGGTAGGGCGGGCCTTATCTCGTAATAGCCCTAAGATACCGCTCAAAGCGGGCCGATCTCAATAAATTTATGAAAGGAATATTGCCAATAGGGCGGCAGCATATCCTATTAATTAAAATACTTAATTAATTCACCTGGAAATGGTTTTAATCAATTCACTTCGGCTCAATTTATTAAGGTATCGAACCGCCACGCTCTCCGCTCCCTCCACTACCTTAACGATAATTAGAGCTTGCTCCTGTAATGTATAAATTAGGTCGATTTTATTTTGATTATGATTTCATTGTTTTAAGGAAAGCTCAGGTAGTTAGGAGCTCCCTAGAGCGGTTAATTGTCGCCTGAATCACATTTTCAGCATGTAGGTAGGTACTCAGCGGTTAAATTTAAAACAATGTTCAATATAACACTTCTTCTAGAATGTTCTGTGTCACACAGTAATGTGCTTCTGAGCCAGAAAACACTTTTGGCTCAATGGTAATAGATCCTCTCTTCAACGAATATACCTACATATTTAAAATGACGTCATTGTCTTGTATTATTTTTTAAATTCGTTTTTTTGTCTCCAGCATGCTCCGAGCGCTCGACCTGGGCGCCAGCGAGCGTCCGCTAGAACGCAAGCCGGACCCGCTCCGCTCCCCGATAGCGGCGCCCGCGCTGCGGGACCGCTCGCTCGAGCGCGAGCGCAGCACCGAGCGGCGGGACGCAGGTACGTGCCGCCATCTTGCTATGCCTACTTGACCAAATTGAGATGGAGTACGACTAAATAAAATCCTTAAAAGTATTGAAACCTCGTTCAAGTGGAACTAATTATCTCTTGAATCCGTCCATCCATCGCGGATTGAGTCAAGCTATTATTACTCATCATCAAACTCCTAGAATTCAGTCCGAACGTGATGACGTCATATGTGTGCATGCGTCGGACTGGACGCTAGGCGATCATCGTCGTCGAGCGACATTGAAGATCGACCGCGGCAAGCGCACGCTCGATGTTCCAAGCCTTGTGTATGTCCGTAGCTAGTAGGTGTTCGCTTCACTTTTCTGTTCGAAAAAAAAGAATATCGCCCAAAAAAACGCGCGGAGTACGAGGAATATCCAGTTCCCACCACCTCCGCCATGCCGCTCACGGACGCGCGTAATCGTTTCAAACGTAGGCTTTAGAATTCGGAGCATGCCAACATGAGAGACGCCGCGCGCGCATTAAAGATTCGTACGCCGTTGCCGAATGATTGCGACGCTTACGAGCGTGCGTGATAGCCCTCCCCGCCCCCGGCCCGCTCCCGCCTCCCGTCCTCGTGTTCCCGCGTAACCGTGCTCTCGCCGCAGGTCCCGACGAGTGGCCCAGCACGCCCCCGCCGCTCAACAACAACACCACGCACCACAACAACAACGGCCCCACGCCGCTGCCGCTCCCGCCGCCGAGCCCGTTCCGCTTCGAGGAGCACCGCACCTTCCGCTTCGCGGAGGACATGGGCCCGCTGCCGCCCGGCGCGCTCGTCGGCCGCCTCGGCGACTCCCTCATACCCAAGGGCGACCCCATGGAGGCGAGGCTGCAGGAGATGTTAAGATACAACATAGACAAATACGCGAACATGAACTTGGACACGTTGCACATAAGCCGGAGGGTGAGGGAGCTGTTGTCGGTGCACAACATCGGGCAGAGACTGTTCGCGAAGTACGTGCTGGGGTTGTCGCAGGGGACGGTGTCGGAGCTGCTGTCCAAGCCGAAGCCCTGGGACAAACTGACGGAGAAGGGGCGGGACTCGTACAGGAAGATGCACGCGTGGGCGTGCGACGAGGCCTCCATCATGCTGCTCAAATCACTCATCCCAAAAAAAGGTATTTGTCACAATACGACGTTTCGTTACGTCATCGTTTTATCCAACGATTATCGAACTATATAGATTGAGTGAATGGAATCATGAATCGAGAATCTTGTGTCAAAGTGTCATGTGTCATTGACATTTGGGTCTCGAACAAACTCACTGGAACCAAAGAATCGTTCAGTATGCTCAATCTAGTATATTAGATATCATTATTTCTACCTTGCAAGCGACATTGTTCGCCATTTTAACTTCTATGTAAATACTACTGGCGTCTACAAAATCATAAATTCAAATTAAGAACTTCCCATTTTCAATGTAATTTTGTTAATTATATTTGTACGTCACTGGTATTCGCAGTTGCGCATGGTTGACCCAAACACACCAAAAGTGACCTAACATTTTTTTTACCCGTGAATTTACTTCCAAGTCACCTTTGGTACGTTCACAGCTTCTAACATCGATCCCTTAAACACGAATCTTCCGAACCGTTTGACGCGTCACCGTTATCTTGTCGAGTTTACCTGACAATAGACCTCATCAATCACGCGACAACCTCGCCTCGAACGACAAACAAAAGATATTTTATCCTGCGTCGATACATTAACAACACGTTGGTCAATCATTACGTCATTCATTATGATTGATCAATCGTTGTCGTTGAACTTACATTCGAACTTTAAAAATGCTTCGAAATTTGAATTGATTCGAAGTTCGAAGTTTAAATTTAAGCACCGCACACAAGCTTCGTCTAGCGAATCCGCACATTTTGTTTTTTTTTAATGTTTTGTTTTTGTTCTACTCCCAATGCAACCTTGTCCTCAATCCGTGCTTCCCGTCCTTGCGTCCTGTCGCGTGCGGCGATCGGGCACGTGTCCCGATCGTAAAGAAAATGGTTGATAGGGGTCAAAATAAACTATTCATCCTTACTAAATGTAGGTATAATATGTGTAATATTTTCTTGTGTTCGTTTCCCGTTTAGGTTGATTGTGTTTCGCGAGCGGCCATTTTCCAAATTACATCACTTCATTTTTTGAACTAATTGAATTTGGAATTCCATTCCATGCATAAGTAGGAAAATATATTTTCGAAAGTATATAAAAAAAATGGATGTCCAGTGTCCAGAGTACAGATAGCATAACAACGGAAAAGCGGAGCGGACACGCACGTAGCGTCGGCACAAAACACTCGCGACATAGACACGATCGCTAAATGCACAAACACGTGTTTCGCCTGACAGCTAGATAGCATAGGAATTGCAACTGTCAGAATTCAACGCTTTGACAATAGAGATTGCATGGCGCACTAGAAAATACTTGAAATGCTCCACATAAAGTATTTCATTAGACAGATTTATGAGTAGGTTTGTATAAGTCGGACTGTATAGGTAGATACAGTAATAATTGCACCTCAAAACTACTGCCGCGTCCCGGTTAAACAATGTCACTAACATTGTGACAGCTGCCATTTATATCAGTTGCTTTCTACGAAATGCATTAGACACATAATAAAAGCTCGGTACGGAAAATTCGGCGGAATTAAAAAGAACTGCAGGCATTGTAAAACAGTGTACACATTAACGACAATGCACGACAATGTATAAATCTGCGAGCACAATGGACTCTTGTGTATTAGCCTTTGTCCCCATCGATAGGGATGAGCTCAAATAGATTGAATTTCAGATAATTCCCGGAAGGGTTACGATTTTCTTATTTGGTTGCGGTTGTTGCGGTTTTTTTTTATTATTTTCTTCTGTTATTACTGATATTTGCTTTGATCGGGTTTGTGTGATTATTACGGTGAATTTACTTTGTGTTTGACTCTAGCTGCGTTTAACTTAACTATGTATAAATATTTAACTTAACGGTATCTTGAAATAAAACTTATTTTACAGATTTTATCGCGTTTATTTTATGTTTTTACGTTCCCGACATTTCGGCTGCTTTACAGCAACCATGGTCACGGGAGAACAGAGTCGATAAAATCGGTAAAATAAGTTTTATTTCAATGTGTAGTATTCGCGTAACTATAAGAAATCAATATGTTAACGGTGTGTTTCCTTAAGAACACTTGTTTACGTTAGTTTAAAAAAAACAGCTATCCCTTCGGTTCTACTTTTAAATATCGATTCTAATTTTGAAAAACCGACATTGTTTTCAAATTTCGAACAAAGAACATTGGATTTGTTGTCTGTAGATACATCCATCAGCGAGCGTCGCGATCAGATGAAAAGCTTCGGCGCGTCCGTTACCGGTAATAACTAATAATGAGTGTCGTCGGTGGTCACGCAACAATCGATGCCGTGAGAAAGATTTCACCGCTAGTGTAATAGCTTCCAGATGTACGTGGCACCGGCTATTGATTTTTCTTTTACAATGGATTAACTATCTCAACAAATAAGTACGTATTTATAGTTTCTTTTGAGCCGTTTTCCAATTTGAGGCAAGACTTTACGCTAACAACCTTGAACTATCGTATATACACGGTAGTCAGATTAAACAATATCTTAGAAAAAAGCTCGTTGAAATTAAGCAAATGGGGGAATAGGGACCCATATTCGGCTTGTCAACTTTGCCACTTGCAAATCAAACAAGTTGATCGATCAATGAAGACAACAAAACCGAACTCCTCTAAGATGTCAGTCGAGTGTCTGTCGTGAGTTTTGGGACCCTAATCAATATGCAATTCTTCGCGAAACAAAGCGAATCTCTCTCGACTCATAGACAAATAGACATTCGCCTTAAATTTATACAACCGCTACGTGTGCGTTGGGGATTAAAAAAATACAGGCTGACTGGCACACGCGGCCTGCAATACTCGTCAAATTTCAGAAGAAAAGGGAGTCTGTACTAAACAGCGTAGGGAGTTCAAGACTAATACTCCGCCCTAAGCCATTTAGTACCAGATTTCATGTGCGAATCTCATTGCCAACCATGATTATCACTTGCTAAACGGTATAAAAGAATATATCGCGAGTAAACCTGCATATCTGAGAGAACCCCTCGAAAGACGTGTGAAGTCCGCCAACCCGCACTGAGCCAGCGTGGTGGACTATGGTGGCCTCCCCTCGCATTGAGGGGAGGCCCGTGCCCAGCAATGGGACAGTATTATTATTGGGAGGGCTGGTATTATTATTGGGCAATTCCTTAGGCAATATTGACCCATAGACAATTCTTTTTTGTCCTCACATTTAAAGTAGGCACTAGAAAGTACGCACACCGTGTCATTACGCGGCAAACGTTATGGGTCTCGGCGATTTCCCATTTCCCACGATACATATACGTAATGTGTGTCCGTCTGCGCTTGCGAAACTATTGTTGTACGTTCACACGCGACACTCGTGACTACAGGCTGCTGGTTGTCGCAACTGTACGGGGTGTGGTTATAGATATTATAGTGTTAGGAAATTTTGACCTTAAAAAATCGTGGCAGTAAATGCGCTGACTTAAATTATATACCTATTGATAATATAGCCAGACGAACATACTACCGTACGGTCCCAAACTAAGCAACGCTTATGAGTACCGCATAAGGGCTGGGGTCGATCACGTATACTTATTAATTAACGTCCAGGACTCGAGTATAAAAATGGATGCTCATCACACTAAGTTTGTCCTCCGCAAGTCGAACCCGGGACCATCGGTACAATAAGCAGGGTCACTGCCAACTGTGCCAATCAGGTCAAAAATATTTGTATTATGTATTCTGTCAAGCATCACCCGAGTTCTGTCATCAGTCATTAGCCTCGCTGTCAACCCGAGCAAAGCTGCGCGTTTGGTCCGTACACGGCCATCGCCGTTTATCGGCATATTTCCAGACTTTTGGTTGTTAATTTGAATGTAACAGAAAATCCGAATAACTTGTATCGTCACTTACCATCAGGTGAGATCGAGATCAAATATATTAAATATTTGCCGATAATGTAATTAAAAAATAAATTGAAAAAAAGGCCCGGGATCCTAACCGGCGGACGAGTAGAGAGACGAGGCAGCGAGCCTTTAAAAATATGGTTACAAGTAATAAGATAATACGCGGACCAAAACACATTCCCAATTATAAGAACACTAAAGATACCATCTCTATTAGAGAGTAAACGGTTCCACTCACGCGCACATTCCAACAACATACACATCGATTAGAACATTCCCCGCCTCTCGGTATTGACTATGTATAGTAAAAAAATATTTATAGACTAGTGCAACATTTATAAAATATTTATAGACTAGTGCAACATTTACTTTCATATAACTTTTAGTAATAGCTGCTGGAAAAACTGCGCCCCACGTCTTTTAACACGATGCACTCATAATTGAATCGCAATGCCATTGTAATTGCAATTTTTTCAGTTGTCTCATAATAGAAGGAGTCATGCGCAATGATCGCGATGCAATTGCCATTCCATAACGAATTATAGTTAGGGCTGACTTGATGCGCAGTTTTATAAAATTTTATTTAGTTTTGCGAGAATATCAGGTTAATACAGATTTGTAATACTTGTTGTACGGTTACTTGCAATATTATGTATAGTAATTAAAACGAATGTAAGGCTATTTTCATGCTTTGATGTTAGTTGCTCGTTATTTGTTGGTAAAAATGGCGAGCGGCGGCGACAAAGCGAGGTAAAAGAAATACCTGTTAAAATGCCGATATTTCTCCAAAACTATAAAAAAACAGTTACCAAAGCTTAAAGCGTTTAACTAGAAATTTAATATTTCGATAAAATAATTTTAATTATCTATAAAAATCAATACCAACAAAAGAAACTTAATTTACTAAAAAAACAAAGCATTTGAAAATAGAACATCCATGTTCGGATACGCGAGAGCGGCCAATATTTAGACGAAGTTCGCCTCTCAAAATCGTTTCAAGCGTAGCGTGAAAATCTATTTTCAATGGGCCACTATCGGCCGGCGCAGGACACCCGCCAAAGGCTTTATGCCCAAAGTTGAGCGTCCTCGATGCTCACACTGCAAACTCCCCTTGTAGACCTCTCAGTTTAGCGCTAAGCAAATTTTAATATTCCATTGTGCTTTTGCATGCAGGAGATTACCATTTTCTGTGTTTGTTTAAATTCCCAGTGTTAATAGTTAATCGAGGAATCTATTTAGGAGTTGTAAATTATCAAAGTGTTCAACGCAGATCAGATGTAGTTTTAGTCATACCATAGATGGCAGATTGTCACTTTTATTAATTTACATCTAATAAAAACATTTAAACATTTTCGTCTGAATTAAATATGCTGCCAGTCACAAGCACATAGTCTTTTAACTATAGGTACTGGGCTTCGGTCAACATAAACTGATCCAAAACTGTAGATTACATTACAAAACTGAAAATGACTATCAAGCTTTTATCTTCAATCAAAAACTATCCAAACTCCATTGAGAGGCCGTCGCAACTAAACTTTCCTTTCAGTCTCAATGCACACGTCGCTAATACGTTATCAATGCGGTGGTCACGTCGCCTCCGCGCGGAGCCCTGCGGCCCTGTCATGGCCGTTTAAAACTCCGAGTTAACTCTGCAAGTGTATTAGACCAACTAATACGCTCGGACGGTATCGAACGAACTTGCCATCTTCACTTCAAAACTTTGCGGTCCTTGGAATTGATTTGAATTTCGAATTGTTGGCTTCGGATTTTTTCTTATGTTGGTAATCATCGATTAATTTGAATGTGGGAACTATCTGAATTATTTATTTTTTAACTTATGTAGACGTAAAAATCATTGGACTCCGGTTTAGTTTTTACAAATTACGGTTTCGTTTGTAATATTTTTGGCATTTTGCCAGCTTATTGTATTTTTTTTTTCATAAATACATCCTCGCATAACTAAACACATTCGTCAAAATGCCATAATAAACATTGCCTTTTAAAAAAAATGTGACTAGTGTCGCTATAAAGCAATGAAGATTAAATAATGATAATTACAGTTGACAATTGGACAGCTTAACTGATAGTGGATCGTGCAAAATATTAATAAGTATATAACTCACTA
The DNA here is from genome assembly GCA_905404115.1 of Pheosia gnoma. Taxonomy (NCBI): domain Eukaryota; kingdom Metazoa; phylum Arthropoda; class Insecta; order Lepidoptera; family Notodontidae; genus Pheosia; species Pheosia gnoma. The sequence continues at coordinate 7,714,106 of FR989914.1, forward strand.
GATACCGACAACTTTGAAAAAAAAACATATGTGAAAGGTGTATCATTGACATAAAGAATAAACAATGTTTTTTTTTTAGTTGTAGGTCAAGGTAAAAGGTACTGCAAAATCAAGGTAAAATTCCACTGAAACTAAATTATTTTCATCAACTAGATTCGCAAGTATTTACCTACTATAAACACGTTAGCGGATCTCTCTAAAAACCCAACTAGCTGTCACGAGGGGTGTATCGGAACGTAACAAACGAGGTTAAACGCATAAATCATAAAGTTTGAAACACGAAAATTCCTGTTGATAATCACATAATAATTACCCGATAAACCTCGCGGGGAATCGAATGGGGATCGGAAGGGATCGGCTAACGTAAATTAAATCGACCAAATGTTTGACTCCCATAAACATTGCTGTAAACATGTTGTTTGTTACAAAATTATATTATTTCTGTAGCGTGTTTCCGAAAACGGATTGTTAAGTGAACCGCAACAGGCAGCGCCCTCTCTTAGCAAACATGATGAACTGAAAATAAATAATTACAAAGAAAACGCGAAGATTTAGCAATAAAAGACTGAACGCAACTTATGCAAACACTTATGAAATTACGAGGACCAACAGAAACATTAAATTTACGATGCAATTATCACTAAAGTATTATTGCAAAGGACGTTTCCAGCAAAAAGCCACATGACGGCCACTTAGAAAGCACCTTTGAAAAACTAAATGCTCGTTTAAGAGCGTTTAAGCAGAAATAACTCGGAAAAAAGGCCGGCGGAAAAAGTGCGAGTATGCACGCAACGATGTGTAGGCACGTAACGCCATCTGTTGGCGAGTAGCGTAAAGCTAGTGTAGGTAGAGGTCAAGAAATAATTTCGCGAAGAATGCCCGCCATCCCGCGGCCGCTTTGATGGCTTCCGACGAAGCAATCAGACCTCTTTAAGGGCATATTTATGATTATTATACAGTGTCTCATTATATAGTGTATGATTTTATAACTAAACGACTGGTCGAGATAATAATGCCTAAGTAATTGTTACGAGTCCACTACACTAGTGAGACAAACTGTAACACTCCATCTCACTCTTATAATGCAATCCTAGTCGGGATTCAGCTAAAGCACCGCTTAATTATTAATAGTTTATTATTTAGGGTAGGCACCTAAATAATAAACACGCAAGTAACACTTTGATCTTTATTGCATTCTCAAATATTAATTATCTGTTTGAGATGCCTAATTACATCTTATTAGTGGAGATATAACCAAAAAAAAACTAAATCAACTTCTTTTATGGCGCAAAAGCTGTTTTTTTATTGATATTCGACGTTTAAGTATATATTTCAAAAATCGAGAAATGAAAAAAAAAATCTCTCCAATGGCAAGAAAGCAGAATCTTTTCAGCCAGCACTTATCGCGACTCATTCAGCCTCTCGGCGTCGGACATTACGCTTTTAGACTATATTTCACACAATTTACACGCAAATGCGAAGCCCATAGTCCTTAACACAATTAGCTTTTAATAGCCAAACTAAAATAAGATGGCGCTAAATTATCGCAATCAAGATCTCTTGTTGTTAAGCGTTCCGTTGCAATAATTTTGTTGCGTTTTACATCTGAACAGGCGAATATATTTTAATGTGTATCAGTTGACAAGCGTGAATTAACATCGCTGCTGCGGTATTGGGGTTACCTATTTTCTTCTCCTACTGAAATTACAACAAGTGAATTTTGCGAATTATTATGTTTAAAAATATCTTATTTTATTATACCTATCCATAGAATAATTTAGAGTGTTCATATTAGAAATCGATGATGTAAGATAGTATTTATCTATACATAATTCCTAACTTAACTATTTCAGAAATTAAAATCAAAGTAGAAGAATGTCAATTATATTCGATCGAGACCTCATTGAATTCAAATAAAGAATTAAACCAAAAAAAAAGATTTTAGGATATAAAAAAACATATACCTACTTAAAGACGAGATTCTCGTTCATCAACCGACCGGAGCGCGGGTAATTATTTTAATAAAGCCGTGGTCGCACTGGGTCGTAAACACGTCGCACGACGGCCGCCGCGTCAACGCCCACCGACGCGGTCACATTCAAAACGTTTAGATTTTTGCTTGAAACCGATTGGGAGTGCTCGTGAAAAATAATGAAATTGGCTATTGATGGCTTTAAAGGAAATGCATGTGGGTGTAGGTGTAGATCAGTTGAAAAACCTCTTAGATATCCTATCCTATCTAGCCTTCCCACATACGACTAACAGCGAGTCCAGCATAATACGTAACAAAATGATTTTTATACGATAACATAAATAAATACTGTGTCTAGAAATGGCTCAGATAATGTTCATCCAAAAATATATATATTTTGCATCTTTTTTGCATGTCTCAAGATTCCCACAAACGTATATAACTTACCCTTGCCATTGTCAATGCAAGAATCTTTTAATAATTGAAACACATTCTCTATTTAAATAACTAATAAAACCATCAACCGTTTGTATTCACAGAATTCATTATATTTTACAGAAAATTCAAAATTGGCTCGCGTTCCTAAGTCGGCGCCATTTTGTTCACCGTTTTCACAACAGTTTAATAGGAAATTAAGTGCATCCTGACGTATTATTCGTCGTAATTAATTACACACGTTTCCTTAGCGTTCTGGGTGTTATATATCAGGGATCTGTCTCACAAGATGGGTTGTTTAAGCTGTCAGTTCGGACGCGATTTGTGACCGTCCATTTTACATCTTTGCTCCCTGTCTTGCATAATTAGTAAGGATTAATGCGAGGCTATGAATGACTCCTTATTGTGACGCGAAATAGCTTTAATCCGGTGCACTAGCGTCTAAAACGATCTAGCAAGATTTATTGCAAACAATTTCCAAAATTATAACCGTTTAACAGTCCGGCGAGGTTGGTTTTACAATTTTGTGTTGAGAGCTCCACTTCATCATCATTCGTCTCTGTTAGGTACGGTCCAAGAAAAATCTCCAGTGTGATTGCCAAGATCACATATTGACCTTTTGTCTCCTTTTCTATTTTCACAGCGTCGCATTTCCGCGGTCGCGATGCCAAACAGACGCGCACGCTTCAAAAATTGTTAATTTCATATTTTTGAGTTGTTCTCACGTGGGAGCAAGACTATTCCTGGATGTTTTATTGCTAAGGTCACTCGTACCAAACATTGTCACTATTGTCGCTACGTCATGTTTTGTTTTCTTATAATACTTCAAACGTGAATAGATTTTCTACCATCCCAAAATGAGTTGGTAGAATTAACCAAGAGAAAATTCTACCAATTAACTAATTTGCAGCTTATTTTCCGTTAGATACCGATTTGATCAATCGTCTGTGACCACTCTATTTGGATCATATATTTAGTATGTTGGTCGGGCGATATTATAAAGTCTATGCATAATATGTATACTCGATTCACTGCAAGATGGCTGTGCTCAACGATGACGTGACTGCACAAAGTCAATCAACAATTACTATGTCTGCTGCACAGTCCAATTATCTCTTACGGTTATCGGATATAGACTTGCCATCGATCTTTGTTTTTTCAATTTTCACGCAACAAAAGCCCTCCTCGCGGCGGTCGCGTGCCATGCCGCCATCAATCGCAACCGCAATCAATAAAACAACTGCGAAATCAATGCATTTATACAGACTATTAGTGGAGTGCACGTGAAATATCAGTATTTTGATGTCACGTCACGGTACGATCTATGGTGGTGTTATTTTGTCTGTGGTTAAAGTTTGACGTTTCGAGAAAGGCGGGACAGGCGCCATGTTTATTCGGAATTTCGGTTGGTGAAATGTTTTGTCATTTATGTTGAAATTTAAGTTGCATCGTATGCACAGACAGTACTGAGTATATAGTAATATATTTTCCAACATAGTGAAATAAAGTAAAATATCTTAGCATTAGCATAAAAATCAATTAAAAACGGCACACGCAAGCGGCAGCGGCGCCGCGCGATCGGAACTAACCGCGTTACGCGCGCAGTTAACGGAAATTCGGTTATTTCGTTAAAAAACTTCGCGACGCTTTAGTTAAAAGTTGTACAGATAATCTCCGGGGACGCTCAGGGATGCATGCCACTGGCTGCTTTTTATTCGAACGATATATTATCGATTTAATTCTATATACCCATTCGTAATGCCTTATAGGCATCTCGGAGCTGGATTACTGTCTAGATCATGGTCTAGATGTAGGCACTCTCTTCTCCATTGTTCATGACTCAGCATTGAAATTATGCACTAATTACTTACTATGCTATGCCTAACATCCGGGCTTGTATTCTGAAGGCCTGAAATCTACAAAAATCTATAATTGTTTTAGGGATAATTAGGTTTTTAAATTAGTCGGTACGTTGCTTAGCAAAGTATTCCAGAATAGGTAGGTTGATTTTAAATTAGTCGGTACGTTGCTTAGCAAAGTATTCCAGAATAGGTAGGTTGATTTTAAATTAGTCGGTACGTTGCTTAGCAAAGTATTCCAGAATAGGTAGGTTGATTTTAAATTAGTCGGTACGTTGCTTAGCAAAGTATTCCAGAATAGGTAGGTTGATTTTAAATTAGTCGGTACGTTGCTTAGCAAAGTATTCCAGAATAGGTAGGTTGATTTTAAATTAGTCGGTACGTTGCTTAGCAAAGTATTCCAGAATAGGTAGGTTGATTTTAAATTAGTCGGTACGTTGCTTAGCAAAGTATTCCAGAATAGGTAGGTTGATTTTAAATTAGTCGGTACGTTGCTTAGCAAAGTATTCCAGAATAGGTAGGTTGATTTTAAATTAGTCGGTACGTTGTTTAGCAAAGTATTCCAGAATAGGTAGGTTGATTTTAAATTGGTACGTTGCTTAGCAAAGTATTCCAGAATAGGTAGGTTGATTTTAAATTAGTCGGTACGTTGCTTAGCAAAGTATTCCAGAATAGGTAGGTTGATTTTAAATGAAAAGAAGCGCCACAAATTAAAACAACAATATAATATATAACATGAAATTAACATTAACAAATTAATCTCTTATCAAGCGAAACCTCCATAACACACAAACAACTTCACTTCACACGAAAATACATTTCCACCGTGAATTTTCTGTACGCGTAGAAACAGTGCAACACAACACTACTGGCGGGGTACTCTCGGCGGAGCTCGCAAAATTGATTATCGAATCTAGTTACAAACTAGCGAGCGAGTGCCAGTGTTTTTACCTTTGCCTTAAATATTACCATTCATTTCATTGTAGAGGTTTAGTGTATTCACTAGTCGTACTCTACCCACACAAACACTCCCGAACACGAACGATAGGTAAAATATTCTTTATTCAAAAGTAATTCCTCTTTTTTACGTCTTGGCAATCGGGTGCAAAATTGCGCCAAATGCTTATTGTTAAATTCGATTGCTTAGATGCTAGATTAAAAAAAAAGTGGTTTGCACATAATAATATCTATGTTCAAAGAAGTGAAATATATATGTACCTACTTACAGGATTACTGAAATATTTAGTATTCAGTTGACAGAAACCAGAATTAGCATGCAAACAAATTGTTCTATAAAAATGATTTAAATTCCAAACCCAACCTACTTCGTAATCGTTTCCTAAACTACTAACTTTCTGAACATCACTACGATTCCATTAATCATTGAAATAATTTTACTAGGACATGTTTTAATTTCATATTTTATTACTTTACTTCTATTAAAAATAAAATGGTTCCAGATAATATTTTATTATGACTGAAAGGTACCTGCTTCACGTTTGAAAATCATGCGTCGATGATTAACTATCGAAATAATAACATTTCAAATCGTCTGTTCTTTTGTATTTTCAAGCAAGCTGGATTCCCTACAATGTCTGCTCAGACGTGTAAGAAATCATTCCTAGGGAACTGTAACTCACCCTAATCTCAATTTCATGAGCTCGCATTCTCCGTAACTGCATATTTGATGTGTGTCTTGGTATAGGTACGCGGTCCTCGGCACTCACGGGACCGTTCCGTTTCTCTCGTCGTGTGGAATCAATTGTGGTCGCTGCCCCCGAAGCGGCAGATTGCTATCTAGCACGCGATCCCGATCACCCGACCCTACGCACGCAACGTCGAACAAAAGAAACTTACCAATCGACAAATTATATCATTCCGGACTTTTACCTCTTCATTTTACGTTCCCGTGTCTTACGGAACGAGACCCTTGTACTTACACCCAACTTATTTTTTTATACATGCGATAGGTACCTACTATGTTTTCGTACCATTTTATTGTTGCACAATTTAGGTAGCAACTAATTTTAACTTAGGATGCCGGTTTATGCAACTATTTATTTTGCATATAATTAACAATTCAAATGCAGTATTTTTTCCGTGGCCCGCAACACTTTCGAGCGGCCCTGACGTCCACCGCCGACGACGACTTGAATGCAAATGAGCATCGATCGCCCCGGTGACGTATGGAGCGCGCACTTCTCACCCCTTTCTTGCGACTACCCGCCAACTTGATTTACAATACCGGATACGAGCGCCCCGTTCGAATCCAACCTATACGGTTAAATTACGAACGTTACTTTTTTCACTATGCCACAGTGACACCATAATTTAGGGCACCGCCCCTTTACTTTCCAAAGCCTTTGAATATTCATACGACTATAGCAATCAATAACGGCCACAAAGAAAATAGTTTTCGCGTGCACGCACGCAATATAATGTCGCATAAACAAATAATTTCTTCGTTTTTATTGTTATCCTTGAATTATGTTATTGCCACTCGAATTTACACAAGCCCCCTCTCCCCGGCGGCGCGCCGGTCAGAGGCGATCAAACGGCGGCCGATAAATTTTAAACTTCCGTCACTTCCGTGACCGGGTGAAGTTAATTGTACAGCGACGTTTTTTTTTAATAATACATACATCAAAAATGCACATCTTAATGGCCAACAATAAAAACTGATACCGCTACATACTTTATGGTCACTAAGATAAGAAACGGCGAAGGGACTAGATCAATAAAATGTAATATTCAGAGGAGCGGCGCTGTCGCCGGCCATGTTGTCGATTTTGATGCGTTCACAAAATGGCGCAGCTCGCGTTACGTCACACTACGGTGGAAATAACCTTAGTTTTTTTGACAATATTTCGAAGCACGTCGCGGTAATTGCCCGCGTGCCGTTTACAGAATAACAAAATGTCTGCAACAAGATCAAAGGCATTAATAGACGTGTGTTGAAATTTATCGACGGCCCGTATGTCGAAGGATGAATACATACATACAAATCGCGTCGGATTGTCTGTACTGTTTTAATAAAAAAAATAAGCTTTTTGTGCGATTCGTTTATTTATATACCTACAGGTGGTTTATCTTTTATAGTTTTTGTCCGTACCTACCTAAGTCTGTCAGGCTTCGCTGAGTACGGTAAATTATTTGAGATGCTGCATGTCGCCCATGTTAATGCGGTGCGATAGGTCAAGCCATTTTGTGAAGTTGTAAAAGAAAAACCGCGACGAGAGCCGCGGGGCGAGCTACGAGCTTGAAATAAACTAAATAATCAGTTATATCTAGTCGCCGCTAGCCATCGAGACACGGCCGAAATTCTAATTATGTTTTGATCGGCACTTATCGACATAACGGATGTTTTTTTTATAAAAAAAAAACGTATTGAATATCGAAGGCCTTGTCGTTGTACATACAGAAAATGTGATCGATGCTTAAACTAAACTTGGCCAGTTGAAAGGTGGATCTAGCGGAGTTTTTGGCGGGAAGTTGAATCGTGAAATTGTCTTTGATTTTGTTTTATTTTCCAAAAAATATGTGTCTTTGATAGTACATATTGTTTGATATTAGCCTTTGTGTGTTCATAAACGTGCACAAGTGAAGGAAAATAAAATAAAGTTGTCCTTATTTTGACAATGTCAAGTAATTAATAGCGATAACAAATTCAAATTATACACATTATTGAATAAAAAATGGATGGTCGTTGTTCGATTAGATTTAAATTTAGAACGTTAATCCGCCATTATTGAGTAGGTATTAAAATGGTATAGTTTTGGCGATCTCTATCAATAGGTATTCGCAATTAATCACAATCGTGAAAAAGCATGAATATTTATAAATAAATCACGTACTTATATAGAGTTGTTGTCTAACATTATGGTCACACAAGATCATAATCTCGGTTATGGCCATTTTAAAATATTTGTATCACGTCTCCGCGCCATACGTCGTTATGTTTGTGAATGGTTGTTTTCACAAAAAATATGGCTCGTAGAAGGACATGACAGCGGTTTTTATATGAATCGGAACGTGAGAATGACTGACAACTGAGAAAATTGTCAATTAAATTAAAAGAAAGTTAAAAATATAAGTGCTTAGTAAAACATATATAACGCGCTATAACAATAAAAAAAATTACAACGTTTCTTTCTTAATTGACTTCATTTTTCTTATGTGTAGGTACTTTTCTAAGTACACTTATTTATAAGAACCATTTACAAAATCGCTACAGGCACCAACCTCCAAATATATAGATTTTTTAATGAAACTACAGTGGAATTAAAAAGTGGTTTGTAATACTATTGTAAGTGGACAAACGCTTTCTGTAATAGACCTTGTAAGACATGAAACAACTTGTAAAACATTACATCAACAACTTTTTTTGTCAGCCGGCAGGTGACATTGTGGTATGTAGCTGTGTTCAGCAAACTGCTGACTACTTGAAATGTCATGTCATCGTCGACGCATAAATAACATCGCACCGAACGATCTCTTAATTCATTTTAAACTCTCAATAAATAAAATACACTTTACGTTCCAATAAAAGCCGGGTGTGAGATTTCGAAGAAAAACAAGTGCATCACGGCGCAATATGCTTTTTATTGTCAAATAATTAGGGATCAAGTCGCCGAATCATCGGACGAATCTAAAATAACCGGCGCGTGAACGCTTCTGTAGAAATTAGCGTAGGTACCTACATATTGTCGGTTTTATAATAAAATTTAAGGACGCAATTAAGTCTTTGTGATCCTTGAAAATTAATACGTCAACTCAGAAACGATCCGTTTTCGGAGTCGTTAAAATACCGCAGAGCAAATAACATTATCGTTTTTCTTTAAACACATGAAGGATGCGGCCGATTTTTTACGTGTGTCATCGTGTAACGTACTAAATATATGCATGTACGTATCTATAGATCCAGCACTTACATGTAATTATGCTATAGTTATCTGAAGCGATGCCGCCCAATTATTATCATGTTCATAAGATAAAATAAATGAGGGCGCCTTGCTAACATCGCTCGGATTTAATATCAAAAATTCTTTGAACTCTAAATATATTGTAGCAAATATTACCCGCAAGAGATCCGAGTATCCGAACGTTATGCCCTCGGTTTAATTCTATAATCATCTCGGCGAACGTCTAAAACTAATTACGCGACTTAATTAAGCTAATTCCGTGCGTACATCACCATCTAAATAGTGTCGTTTCATTGTGAGAGCGGAGACAATATGTTGACAGGATGAATGACCACAGTATGGCGTGCGGTTTTCGCGCGTAACTTCACTTGTTTATGGGTGCGCGAGCGCAGTTTTAGGATTACTGGGCTTAGGCGATGAGTGCACGCTCCCATTCAACGATTATCTCTTAAAGCTGCGTATCGCCGCGTAGTTTAAATGAAGCGCCTACTTTCAATTGTACCAAATATAACTCGCGTATTTATTACTTGGCAACAGTTTAAGCTACTAACACGGATGTACGGGTCAACTGCGCGAGTGTGAGTGGCGAACAATTTAGCCGCAATTAAAATTATGCGAGCGGCTTCGAACGCAAAACGATCGTATTATACCTACTTATTATGAGGATATGTGTTTACGGTGTATAATTAACGCAAAGTGATTGCCACTTGTGTCCCATATTTGTGCCTTTGTTCTCGGCCAAAACCGATAAACACGGGATTACAATCAAATTAAACGTCCTAAAATGTATTCTGTCTTATCATCATTTATGGGCGACTTTTCTTAAACATATCTTTAGATAACGTTTTTTTCGTATCGAAATATCTTTTGGTGTATCAGATTTTATTTCATCTTTACAGTAGGAACCAAAGAAGGCGCCGGCTCGGTGTATGGGCGGTCGGAGGGCGAGGGGGACGAGCGGCTCGCGCACGCCATCCTCAGCGACGCGTCACACTTGATGAAGACCCCCAGCGGCCAGGTCAACAACGATGACTCCAGGAGCAACGAAGACTCTTGCTCACCAAGGACACAGTGCCTATCACCGTTCTCGAATAAGGTACATTGACATCACTTGCAATCTGAATGTAGCAATAAGCTAGTGACAACATTTTTGTAGCCCTAATACTACTTTACTTCATGTTTCCGGAGACATTCCTCGCATATTTTAATACCTCTTTACCATTTCAGGAGTCAAGTCAGAACAGAAGACTTAAGAAGTACGATAATGACGACATTCCTCAGGAAAAGGTGGCGCGCATATACCAGGAAGAACTTAATAAGATCATGTCTAGGAGGGTTGAAGACATGCGTCGCGAAGGATTTCCTGGGTAAGCAGCAATCTGACTTTATTAATATCCCTCGACTACTTCATTCTGATGTTAATACTGCAAAAAACTTAAACGAGAACAGCAAATCTAAAACTAATATATAGCATGTTTCCCCCTTTTTTCAGCGGCGGCATGCCACCACACATGGAGAGGCCTCCCGAAGACATCCGCATGGCTCTCGAGGCTTACCACAGAGAACTTGCCAAAATCCAGCCGGCTGGTAACATTCCCAACCTGCACAACTTGCCAGGGATGCAACCCTTCCCCAACCTCCTAGCTTTGCAGCAGCAAGCGATGCAGCAAGCTCAGAATCAGCAAATGAACGGCTCCGGATCGGTCCAAGACCTCTCGCTGCCGAAAGACAAAAACGCCAAAATGAATGGAATGACTGATAGTGATAAGGATAGGTCAATGGACGCTGAAGAGGCTATAAGACACGCGGGAAGTGCATTCTCATTGGTCAGGCCAAAGTTGGAGCCTGGACAGCAATCGACCGGTTCGTCCGCGTCGAGCCCGCTCGGCAACGCGATACTACCGCCAGCGATAACGCCAAACGAGGACTTTAGTAATTCTGCTGCAGCGAGCCCGCTGCAACGAATGGCATCGATCACGAATAGTCTGATATCCCAACCATCGAATCCCCCACACCACCCGCCGGCTCAAAGATCCATGAAGGCGGTCCTTCCCCCAATCACGCAACAGCAATTTGATCTCTTCAATAATTTAAACACGGAGGATATAGTTCGGAGGGTGAAAGAGGCTCTGAGTCAATACTCGATCAGCCAAAGACTGTTCGGCGAGTCTGTTCTGGGTCTGTCACAAGGGTCGGTGAGCGATTTGCTTGCGCGACCGAAGCCGTGGCATATGCTGACGCAGAAAGGCAGGGAGCCGTTCATCCGCATGAAGATGTTCTTGGAGGACGATAATGCTGTTCACAAACTGGTCGCGTCACAGTACAAAATTGCGCCAGAAAAACTAATGCGGACTGGAAACTACAGCGGAGTACCTCGTAAGTATTAGCATTATGTTTCTAAATTACTTGTTTAAAATAAGAAATGTATAACTTGTTGTTGCATATAACTTCATTGTTTGAGGGTTCCCAAATGGGTTCTACCAAATAACGCAATTTCCTTGTTCCTTATGCTACTTGAGGCCAGACCAAATTTCCATACTAAGCGCAAATACTCTCATTAATCCCACCTGCATGAATTTCATTTTTATCACATAAACCATCAAGCATTAGTGAAGACTTATTCAATCCCTTTCTCATTGCAGCCTGTCCGCCGAACATGAACATTAACATGAACAAGCCGATGCCGCCGACGCAAAAAATGATCTCAGACGCGACGTCCCTGCTCAGCAAGATGCAGCACGAACAGCTCTTAGGCCCCGGCCATTTAGGCCACCTGGGCCAGGCCCCGCCGCTGCTGCTCACGCCGCCCGGCTTCCCGCCGCACCACGCGGTCACACTACCACCCCAACACCATGATAACAACAAGGAGAGGAAACCACCTCCTCCGCCTCCCCAACCACACCACCAGCCCCCCATCATGCGCAACCTACACCAACACATATCGCCGAGCGTCTACGAAATGGCCGCTCTCACCCAAGACTTAGACACGCAAACGATTACGACCAAAATTAAAGAAGCGTTGCTGGCCAATAATATCGGCCAAAAGATTTTTGGTGAAGCTGTGCTTGGTCTCTCTCAGGGGTCTGTGAGCGAGCTACTGTCCAAACCGAAACCCTGGCACATGCTGAGCATCAAGGGGAGAGAACCCTTTATTCGAATGCAATTGTGGTTGAGTGACGCTCACAACATCGACCGTCTTCAAGCATTAAAGAATGAGAGACGAGAGGCGAGCAAGCGGCGGCGATCAAGCGGTCCCGGACAGGACAACTCTTCAGACACGTCTTCCAACGACACCTCAGAGTTCTACCATTCGAGCTCACCCGGCCCTACCTCCGGGGCGCCCTGTGCTAAGAAACAGCGAGTACTGTTCTCTGAAGAACAGAAGGAGGCTTTAAGATTAGCTTTCGCGTTAGACCCGTACCCGAACATGCCAACGATCGAATTCCTGGCTGCCGAGTTAGGACTCTCATCGCGGACGATAACCAACTGGTTCCACAATCACCGCATGAGGTTAAAACAACAAGCTCCTCATGGACTACCAGCCGAGCCACCTGCGAGAGACCAGTCCACTGCGCCCTTCGACCCTGTTCAGTTCCGTCTACTCCTGAACCAGAGACTACTGGAACTGCAGAAAGAGCGGATGGGGCTGGCTGGAGTGCCGTTACCGTACCCTCCATATTTCGCCGCTAACACGAACCTCGCAGCGTTAATCGGTCGGGGACTGATACCTCCTGACGAGCAGATCAAAGATCAATCGGGTGGCCTCGACCTGTCCATGCCGCTGAAGCGGGAGCCCGATGGTGACGACTTCGAGGACGACGACGTCGAGAGCAACCTCGGTTCCGAGGATTCCTTGGACGAGGAGTCCAAAAACGAGCCCAAGGCGGCATCCACGCCGGCCAGCCGCTCCAATAGACGCAAGCCGGCCGCGCCGCAGTGGGTCAACCCAGACTGGCAGGACGAGAAACCGCGCAACCCTGATGAAGTTATCATCAACGGAGTGTGCGTGATGCGGAGCGACGACTTCAGGAGAGAGGCGGAGGAGACGGTGCGCGTGGAGCCCTCCCCCGCACCGCGCGAGGCCTCGCCCGCCGCCTCCCCCGCGCCGCGCGCGCCGCACGCGCCGCACGCCCCGCACGCCCCGCACACCCCTCGCACGCCGCACACGCCGCGCCCTCCGCACACGCCCGATGACGTCATCCCCGAAGATAAAATAAAATCGGAAACCGACGACGGGTGGGAGTACTAGACTTTTTTCGAACGATATTTTGTCGAGTGTTTAGTGTCGAAGCGGGTTCCAAGTGTGAGTGCCGACGCGACGTATCGAACGATTTGTAAATTAAAATCGACATAGAGCTGTAATTCGAGTGTAAGGCCAAAGACTTTGTACATAGTACCCCCGTAGCTATTATTAACAAACCGGGCGCCCCCGAGGACGGGGAATAAAAAAAATCGATACAAAATAATGCATTTTTGCTTTAATATTGTTTAAATGTATACTCGTACCCTGATTAGGTACAAATATGTGAGTATTTTTTAAGTTACGGCTTTTCAATTCGATTGTAAATAAACATACCAAATATTGTGTCGAGAGACTCGACGCGCGAGCCGAGCTTGTAAATACGTAGGCTAGTGTAGTCCTGTGAGACTCGGTCGCGATCGATAGGCCCAGGGACGGTTCGTTTAATTGTTAATGAAAAATATAAAGTGCAATCAGATGTAAATTTAAGCTATGGTCTAACGAGCCCCAGTTAAAAAGTATTATTATGTTTATTAGAACCGGAGAGGTTTAAAATATTATAATCGGGTTATATAAGTTTAACATTTAAATTATTAATGTTTATTTTATACTATTGTATGTTTTTTTCTATTGCATTATTTTATAGAAGCCGTGGGACCGCTCAACTTTGTGATGTAGCTGACGTTATAGGATGTTTTAGTTCGCTTATATGACTATCTCTACACTTTTGATTCCGTACAATAGTTCTATACATTGTTTATTTTATTTTTTTTTATAATTGTTTTTCAGAAAATGTACAAATCCAAACACAAAATAATATTAATAAGCAAGTATTGTGTTGCTTATGGTTTATAGTTTTATTTTATTTTAGCAATAAATTTGCTTTTAATCTTATTTCAGTTTATTTTATTTTGCATCCTTATTGTTCCTCAGTTTGATAGGAGATAAAATTATTAGTAAGAAACATGTACATTAAAAGGAACCATACTCCTTGCATCACGTTGTACATAGTTATATTCAGTTATTAATGTAAATATAACTAAGCGAAATGCCACATTTAGTTTATTAAAACATAGCTAAGTAGGCAAATAGATTAACCAAGAAAAAAAAAACTTCGTAAAAGGGTAAAAAACATGAATAATCAAAACTATGTCATTGTAAAGGTATATCGAAATTGTAACGAAATTAATGTCGAAATAGATTTAGGAGTCCGCGGTTTTTCAAAATAATATACTTACAGTTTAGTAAAAATACAGTTTTACAATGAGAATAAAATCTTTCTAAGAATACAACCCGTTTTAGAAATACCAACATACATATCGATGTTATATATACACGTAAGTTAGATAAGTGATAGCGTATAATAGTCAATATTAAAACATTTAGGCTGTTTAACAGTTAAAAGAGCAGTTAATTATTTTGAATCTCAAATCCGCAAGACGAGAACGAAGTTTTATAACTTAAATATTAATGAAATAATTTCTAGAATCATTTCATAGCTTTTGCTTTAAAAAAAGGAATATTATACGTACTATTTACGAATATAATTGTTGTTTGATAATCAATAGATGCTTCAGGGAATTTTAAAACTGGCAAATAACTACCGCGATGCGTCCGGGATTCTAGATCGCGCGAAGTTTGTTTTTTTATGAATAAAAATAATTTTCCAAATCGGTTCATAAATGATGGAGATCTGAGGTAACAAATATAAAAAAATAAAAATAAAATAAAAAAAATACAACTGAATTGAGAACCTCCTCCTTTTTGAAGTCGGTTAAAAAGTGATAACAACGATATTGATTGTCATCAAAATCATGTTCATAATCATTGATGATGTAATCATTGATTTCTAAACAAGTACTTTATCGATACCTCTATCAGAAACGAGTTTTGTAAATGTTTATGAAATTGCCCAACGTAAACTACAACAAATAAAGTGGGAATAGATACTTAGGTACCTAATACGATAGCTGGGTGCTTAAGTACCTACCCTACTCACCTCAGAAAAGCGTAAAATAAATTGTTGAAGACGGATTAGTTTAGGGTACTTAAAGCATATCGAAAATGATAGAGACGAATTAAGACCATCCACAATACAACAAGCAATGCCGGATTAAGCCAACGCGGGGCCTATAGCAAATGCGCGGGGCCTATAGCAAATGCGCGGGGCCTATAGCAAATGCGCGGGGCCTGTAGCAAATGCATGGGGCCTTTATTCAGACCAATTTCAATTATCTTTCTTAAAGATGTAAAATTACACAATGTTTTTGCGCACGGGCGCGAGCCGCCCCATTGCGCGGGCGCCGTAGCATTTGCTATCTCTTGCTAAGTAGGTAGGTTAGCTTATCTGGCATTTAACTATATTATATACCACTCTAATATATAATAAAAGTATCTGAAGCATCTACCCGACCACCGTACACCATCATCTACTTTATTGTTACGTTGAGTGTTGCAGTTCGTTAGTGTAAATACCGGTAGCGAATAGACGATTATAATGCGTTATACCCCTTATCGTAACGATAGTATTATAATTATAGCTATAATTATTATTGTTCATATCATAATATTAAATAATTACAATGCTGAAAACCATTGTCTTCTTTCCAAACAATTTCTAAAGTTATTAAAATTAAAATAAAGAAATTGCTAATCATGTTTTGTTTTATTGAACGAGCCAAAATATCAACTGCCCGTTTTTGTACTAGGTTTGAAGATCCTTAAGTTCTTCACTGTTTTACTAGCAACTAGAAAGATCATGGCGGGCACAAAAAAAACGTAGGTATACACTATCAGTCACGCATGATCACCTACCAAAAAAACAAACTCGGACATGGTACTCAAACACCAATTTATTATTAAGCACAAAAACAAAATCAGTCATCGACCTCCTCAATCACTGGTCCGTCGCTACCTCCCTGAGCAGACCTGAACCCAGCGCCGTGGAGTTTATTCATAAGAGGAGCACATTCCCTGCTAACCTCATTTAGTTTACTCTCACATTGATCTTTCTCCGCCAGAGAGTTCATTTCCAGCCAATGCAAAGCGTCATCGCATTTACGTCTAACTTTAGAACATTCTACCTCCTGCAGCTTCCCACCTGCTTGACTCAAGGCAGATTTCACGCCAAACAAATAAGTTTCAAGTTTATTTCTAGCAGCAGCACGCTCCCTTTGTCTGTTGTCCTCGTCTTTATACTTCTCAGCTTCAGACAACATTCTGTCAATCTCTACTTGAGATAAACGCCCTTTATCATTCTTAATAACAATGTTCTTGCTTTTGCCGGTACTGTTGTCCTTGGCGGAAACATTTAGTATACCGTTTGCGTCTATGTCGAAGGAAACGTCGATTTGTGGCACTCCTCGTTGCGCAGGCGGTATCCCGGTAAGATCAAAATTTCCAAGCAAGCAGTTGTTTCTAGTCATTGCTCTTTCACCTTCGAAAACTTGTATAGTCACTGCAGGCTGGTTATCGGAGTAAGTCGTGAACGTTTGCGAGTGTTTACAAGGTATTTTGGCATTCCGTTCGACGATAGTAGTCATTACCCCACCGACGGTCTCAATTCCGAGCGACAGTGGAGCCACATCGACTAGTAATACGTCTCGAATCTTTGAATGGCGATCTCCACTCAATATTGCAGCTTGCACAGCAGCTCCATAAGCTACAGCCTCATCAGGGTTGATGGATAAATTCAGCTTTTTTCCATTAAATAAACTTTGTAGTAAGCTTTGGATTTTAGGAATGCGAGTCGATCCACCGACTAAGACAATGTCATCTATGGATTTTTTGTCCAATTTAGCGTCTTTTAAAGCATTCTCAACTGGTTCTAAGGTGATTCTGAATAAATCGGAATTAAGTTCTTCAAAGCGAGCTCGAGAGACACGAGAAAAAAAGTCTATACCTTCATACAAAGCGTCAATTTCAATGCTCGCTTCGGTGCTAGACGATAAAGTTCTCTTAGCCCTTTCAGCTGCTGTTCGAAGACGTCTCAATGACTTGGGATTACATTTCAAATCTTTCTTATGCTTCCTTTTAAATTCATCAGCAAGAAAGTTAACAAGCCTCGTATCAAAGTCTTCTCCACCTAAATGCGTGTCTCCAGCGGTTGCTTTAACTTCAAAAAGGGATCCTTCATCGATAGTAAGTATCGATACATCGAAGGTTCCACCTCCCAGATCGAAAATAAGCACATTGCGTTCACCTTTCAAGTTTTTATCTAATCCGTATGCAAGAGCTGCTGCTGTAGGTTCATTTATGATCCTAAGGACATCCAACCCTGCAATGGCTCCTGCATCTTTAGTCGCCTGCCTCTGGGAATCGTTGAAATAAGCTGGTACAGTAATCACAGCTTTCTTAACTGGATTACCAAGATAAGCCTCAGCTACCTCCCTCATTTTAATCAGGATCATACTGCTGATCTCTTCAGGAGCGAAACGTTTCCTTTCTCCTTTGTACTTAACTTCAATTTTTGGTTTACCACCGTCATCTATAACTTTGAAAGGCCAATGTTTGAGGTCCTGTTGGATCTTAGGATCGTCGAACTTGCGGCCTATGAGGCGTTTAGCGTCAAAAACAGTGTTGCTGGGGTTCATTGCCACCTGGTTCTTGGCTGCGTCTCCTATGAGGCGTTCAGTATCAGTAAAGGCGACGTAGGAGGGCGTGGTGCGGTTGCCTTGGTCGTTAGCTATGATGTCTACGTTGCCATGCTGCCAGACACCGACGCACGAATATGTTGTTCCTAAATCAATGCCGACAGCCACCATTATTGCTTTTTCTTATATAAACACTTAAAATTCTTTCTCCAAATATAAACAGTCAAAGGCTTTTTTAATATTGTCTAATGACAGATCATAGCGATGCTCTATGGCGATGCTAATGTGGTTGATGTTTTCGAAATTTAAAATACAAATAAGAGCGCGTTAATGTGACAGATGTGAAAGTACTACCTATGTACTTACCACAGATAATCACTAGATATTTGATTTTTTCATGTTGCTTGGCAGTTTTTTTACACATTATGTCGCAAGAAAAAAATAGGCAAGAGCGAGAACCTCGACGGGAGTGTGTCCGTGTCACTCTAGTTTTCCCTAGTCTCTCCTCTACCCTATACACCCTAGAAAAGAATACACTATTGTTAAGAGCTCCTCGCCCTGCTTGTTTTTTGAACCACAGCCAACAATTCAAATAGAAAACTCTAAACGAAATGTTCATGAAACTTTTTTTTTCTTCTGGCTTTCATGGCCATGATTTTACCAACAACAGATTTATAAGGTGAACCTCTTTATAATACTTTGTGCGTAAATTGAAATGCATAGAAAATGACATGTGGGTCGCTCGATAGTATAGATATAAGGAAGCTTCTTCTTTCTTTACGAAATGAAAAATTTTAGTAGCGGCAAAGCACACGTCAACAACAAACATCAGCATCAACTTTCAGTGAGCAAAATTTAGTGTTGTACAGATGCGACGATTTTGCTAATCAATAATGCCAATCTTTGATTATCTGTTGTTACTTTTTTTGCGGTTTTGCTGTATTCTGACTGCTAAGATATAAATATAAAAGGTAGTAAAGTATCTACTGAAGGCGCTCATGACATAGCTCACGCGAACTATCAAAGCACTTGTCACTGACAAATTAGGGATGCTCGATTTTTCAAAGTATTCTTTTGACATTTGTTTTTGTAAACCAATATTAAAAAACTGCAAGCAGCTGCAACCACATAGTTTTAATAGATATTTCCGAACTCAAAAAAGCTTTTCTAAAACAATTACATTAAATCATTTGGTAATAATGTTTGTTATTGCCATTTAAGATAAGTTTTATACCTTCAATACACAAGTGTTACTGGTAATCGATTATAGTCAATTAATAATAATCGATATTCGTTCAGCGATTAGACATAGATACATCACTATCAAATTACATACATCACTATCATCAGTAGTAAACGATTCTGTCTGTTTGCAAACAACAGCAGTAATTTCAACAGTGCTTTAATACTTGTGTAATGTAACAATTAGGTAATTTGCCTAAGTATTGCATACGACAACTATTCTGACTTCCTAAAAGACTTATTATACTTTATTAATAAGCAGTGACCGTGCTCATGAGACTCATAACCTAGAACTATAAGGTTTACAAACAAAATGCGGTACGGACAACTAGTTGTTGGCCCTGCAGGCAGCGGTAAAGTACGTAATGTTGTCTCCCACTAGAGAATTCTATAATACTAGTAGGAATACCGTCCATCCAACCCCCCATTATAATGTCGCCCTACCCTCAAATTATTAAGAATCAGCTTGTTACCTATACCATTACGCTTGTCATCCCAGAAGGGGCAGGCAGCGCGATCGTTGATTGTAGTAAAGCCAGACGTTTAGGGCTACTATGGGAACCAATTTCTATCAAACAATAAAAAGTTGAATCGTTAGCTTAGTTGTGATTAGTAACAGAAACTACCTTACCATCACCTGATTACCTTGGTAGTGACCCTGCCTTGTGTGCTGTGGGTTCAAAGTACGGATTTGAATCCTGGTAGGGACAAACTTTGTGTGATGAGCACAAATGTTTGTAGCCGAGTCACGGATGTGTGATATCTACAAAAGTATTAATATAGTTTGTATGTTTATCTGGTAATATTACTAAGAACACTAACAGTTATGGAAACCATTTAATATTAGATCTTTTAAACAGTAGTTGCTTTGTGTCAAGTTAGCTATTTTTTTTTAGTCTACCTACTGCTCAACGATAGTGAAGCATGCAAGTGACTCCAAACGCATTGTGGAGGTAGTGAACCTGGACCCTGCAGCCGAGCACTTTGACTATGAGCCGCTGGTTGACATCAGGGAGCTGATACACTTGGACGATGCTATGGAGGATGAGGAGTTGCAATTTGGACCGAATGGTGGGCTCGTCTTTTGTATAGAGTGAGTAATTTGTGATATAATTCGTATTTAAACAGGTGATTCAGAAAAGGTATACTGAGATAGAAACTGGATATAAATTTTTATGTAACTTATTACACATTTAATGTGTGTTAAAATTACCTTATCTCGTGAGATAGATTTTAATTTACTTTCATTCATTATTCTCCAGAACCCTCTTAGAGAATAGTGAGTGGCTGGAGGAGCAGCTCGGAGATGTGGACGACGACTACATCCTGTTCGACTGTCCGGGCCAGATAGAGCTGTACACACACCTGCCCGTCATGAGGAAGCTGGTCGACCTGCTGCAGAAGTGGAACTTCAGGATATGCGTTGTGTTCTTGGTGGACTCACAGTTCATGATCGATGGAGCTAAGTTCTTATCAGGTATAAAGTTACTGCTGGGCTGTATGATGTGTGGCATAGCCCTCTTATAATAGACTATTAGCTGTGTTCACACCGATCGCTCGAGCACGTACAGTGCGCGGGCCGTACACCGAGGCACTCATTCGCCTAACGCTCGTATATGCCCAAGGCATCATTGCGGGGATGCATGCACGGACTGGATCCGGCCTTTCTGCAGTCTTAGCACGGTCAGAGCCCTATTCCACCAAAAAACCGATAACTGTTGTGACGTTTAGGACTGCTGATATGAAACGAATTACAAAAATGGCCAAAATACTCATATTCCCTGAAGGGGAACTATTTGGGGTCTACACGGGCGAAGCGGCAGTCAAGTGTTAGAGATGCCGCCCTCCTAACCATGAGCTTCTGTGTTTGATCCCTGGCCATTAGACTATTGATATGAACCCGTCGGACTACAAGTAATGATTTTGTCTCAAATTACTAGTATTGTAAAAAAATTAACAGATCAATAATTATTTTTTCAGGCACAATGGCTGCGCTCAGTGTAATGGTCAATTTGGAGTTGCCTCACGTAAATATACTCACCAAAATGGATCTGCTCAGCAAAACTGGCAGGAGACAAATTGATGAGTTAGTAATTAACATATATGTGATATATAGTATATGTTTTTACAGAACTAAGTTTAGTATATGCTTTGTGCTGCATACGGGATAAACTTTCTATTCATACCACATTACCATTACGCCTGTATTCCCCGTAAAGGTAGGCAAAGGTACACTGCAAAGCACCCAGACCCACATTTCGACAATTTGGTCCCAATTGGATGCCAGCCTAATGCCATATTACCGGGCATATTCCCCCTTAATGCGAGGTGAATTTAGGCCATAATCCACTACGCTGGCCCTGAGCGGGTTGGCGTGAATGGCAGGTCTTATGAGAACTGATTAGGTTCTCTCAGACACGCAGGTTTCCACTAGTTATGAATCCCAGAGTTTTGAGGTGTAACTGCCTGTAGTTGGAAACTTAGACTAGGTCCACCCCTACTCAGTTGTACAGTACCCATATTACAAGCATTACTTAGGTCGGGGCCGTACAGTTGATATGTTCGTCTGGAGATAATATTATTAATAAAAATAAGAATTTATAATTGTTCCAGTTTCCTGGATCCCGACCCCCACGTGCTCTTGTCCAACATGAGGAACGGTAAATCCAAATGGCACGCGAAGTACGCAGCCCTGACGGCCGCCATCGGCGAGGTGGTCGAGAACTTCAGCCTCGTGCGGTTCTGCCCGCTCAACATCCGCGACACCGACAGCGTCGAGGACATCATGCTCTCCATAGACAACGTGGTGCAGTACGGCGAGGACGCGGACGTTAAGATCCGGGACTTCGACGAGCCGGACCCGGAGGATGGAGACGATTAAATAAATCATTTTGAAAATACTATTTTTTTCCTAAAGCGTGATTCACAAAGGGTATACTAACCTTTAATTATTATGTGAAGTCACAGTTTCGATGTCGATTAAAAAAACCCAACAGAATGACAGTTTATTGTGAGCAATTTTTGTTTAATTGACATATCGGGCCGCCTTCATTTATTGATTGATATCATACAACTTGCAGTGGGAAGAGAAAGGCAATGTTAGTAAGTTGATTATTTCCTGAAGTTATTCTGTTGGAAACAAGAATCAACGGCCTTCATTGAGTAGGTACACAAAAGTATGTCCTCACAACCAACATCCAGATAATTTTGTATACTCGACGAAAAAAAAACATTTAAAAAAATTGTATGAACATTATTAGCTATCCAGACAAATATACGGATAATACAATGGACCTCTAAACCACACAATTTTCTTAATCAACCTTTATTTCACAAACATAAATCATATTTAGCCTAATTACATTAGCTATTTATCGATACAAACTGCTACAATTCATAATATGCATTAATAAACGTTAGACAATTAACACCTCTATAAGAGGTCTCACTAAAGAACGAGCGACTTATAATTAAGTTAACAATTTAACAAGACAAAAATTTTAATTATAGAGTATACTTACTTTGTATACATTTCTAAATAACAGTAATCGGCCATTAGAGGGTAGCTCAAACATAGGGAAGTTTATATTATCATAAATTACTAACTATTATTTTAAATGGGAAGATTTGTTTTAAATCTTAGGTAAACAATGGTCACAAGATTTCGATACACGAGCAATACAATTGATATGGTTCTACACGATAGGATCATTGGAAAATAGAGCAAGGCTATTGGTGGATCGTCACAGCGCCCGCGCATATTTACAATGGGTACTATACCTATCTTATTGTATGTTTTACAAATCGTAATTGGCTACGACGAAATTGAATTTAGCAAACTGCTAATTGCATACAAAAAATAACCAACATTATTACAAAATAAGGTACATGAAGTAATATGTATAATATATGTGAATTATTTACACACTCAGATTTTAAGTGTAAGTAACTATAAATTAACCAAATATGTGGGGCCTTGAAAAAGAGGGTTAAACCAATTTGCGCCCTAAAAGCCCAACCCGCATATTACCGCCCTAAATGTTGGATAAAAGCCCTAAGAAGCCTAGCCTTATGTTGTTATCTGTCAACAATCATTAGGTTGGGGACATTGATTGGGTTGGCAGTCTGTGAAGCGTTAGCTCCTACGACATTTTAAACCGAATTCGAGCAGATTCTGACTAACAAGTGCATATTGGTCTACAATGAATACCAAAATATCAATTTAAAATCGTTCCCAACTAGAGAAATGGTAAAGTGCCTTTATCATTTCTCTAGTTGGGATTTTTCTTGTTTTACTCAGAACTCAAAGTCTACTGGTTTATTATTGTTTTAGCTAAATAGCAGAGCTATTGTAGAAGACTACTCAAGTTGATACCATCATGTTGTGGTTGATACATTTTTAATTAATATAAAGCAGCTAATGTTTCTTTTACTATTATTAATTTAAGAATGTTATAAATAAAATAAACTATTAGAAATTGGATAACTTTTTATGCTGATTGAAATCAGTGATAGATTTACAGCAAGATAGTTCAACAACAACATTATTTAGAGAAGTCGGTGGTTAGGAAAAAATATCACCATCTAATAAACTCGATAGGATTGGATATTTCTTGCTGTAGACTCACTGAACTGTGATCACCATTCAGTTAAATATAAACAATAGGTCTGTTTAATTTAATCGTTATTTATACTACAATAAACATAATTCACAGTAAACTTCGTTTATTTATATGCAGTGGAAGCTTAATATTGTCTATTTCACATGTTCACGACACATGTCTTTTAGTTCCATTAGCTAAAGATTCATCTGAAAACCCTCGGGGTTTCGTCAATACCGGCACACTAATTTCGACACTATCCCACAAACATTGAGGCGCACTATAGCGAGGGCTCTTCGGTGGTGTCCGCGAAGGGCGGCGCGTCGGTGATGCTGAACACGAAGAGTTGGCAGCCGAACTGCAGCAGCGCGCCGTGACCCACCAGCGCCGAGCCCTCCCACGCGCCGGCCAGCGCGCCCGCCCCGTCCCGCCCGCCCGCCCTGCAGCTGCACGGGGAAGGCTGGCCCAGTGGACGAGTTAGGTTGCCGTTTATCCTGTACACAATTCATAAGGGTCAATATAAGTGACTTAGTTTGCAGTCAGTGGATACTGAAATTGCATATCTTATGAAAAAATATATTTATGAACCCGAGTAACAGGAATGTTTTGGATTCCGCGTTTTTTAATATCAGAATCAAAATTTTTTTTTTTGCAGATAATGGTAAGCTTAACTAATAAATCAGTGTAAAAGCAATAAATATTACCGGTGCGTGTCTCTCTGGCGATGTCTGACGATGTCCCTCAGCAGGTCCGCGTCGTGCGACACGTGCTGGTCGCGCGGCGCGGGCGGGCCGGCGCGCTGCGCGTCGCACGCGTACAGGACGCCGTTCACGCAGCTGCCCCACTCCGAGTAGTTGATCAGCTCGAAGTGGCGAGACACCTGCCAAATACATTGAAATCAATTTGACAAATATGACGGATCAACATAGTTAAGGGGGAAGCTCAGGGTCAGGGCGCGAAATTCAAAATGTCAATGGTTTTTATGTTTTTACGAAAAATTTGGACATCTTTACGATGTAATTTAGTGTTTTGCGATATTAGCATTCTGCATTGGATGTCTCGATGTATTAAGTTTGCTTAAACTTTGCTTAGACATCCAATGCAGAATGTTAATATCGCAAAACACTAAATTACATCGTAAAGATGTCCAAATTTTTCGTAAAAAAAATTGTGTTGGAATCAACCGTATTTTATAGCTTTGTTCAATTCAGAACGATCCGGCAGCGCTGCAAAAGCTAACAGCGAGATGACAGCACTTGAGTTATCCTACATCATGGACCAAATAAGATAGTACTGACAATCGCCATACAAAACTGCGTAACTAATATGACAGCAATTAAGTTGTTTAAAAACCCAATCAAAGCCCATACATAGGCTTACCGGTTGACGGGACTTAGCGCTATCACACGGCCAATGCTTGGCGAGTCGTTTACATATTAGGGGCATTTAACATTGTCATGTTTAAAACACACCTCGTCCATGAATATGACGGCGTGGTTCCGGGACACGTGTCGGCAGGCGGCCGCGTCCAGCCGCACGTCGCAGCCGCTGTCCGCGCCCACCGTCAGCGACGACAGCCGCATCGGGATCGGCCGGCCCACGCCGTCGCCGCCGCCGCTCCTGACCACAACACACACATATATAAACACTAGCGGTCCCGGCGAACTTCGTATCGCCTCAGAATCAATGTATGAGAAAATAAATTTATTGGTAGTCTATGAAAAATTAAAACAAATCTATCCCACGGGAACCATACATTTTACCGGGATAAAAAGTAGCCTATGTGCTATTCCAGAGTACTATGAATCTATCTCTGTGCCAAATTTCATCCAGATCCGTTCAGCCGTTCTGGCCTGAAAGAGTAACAAACATCCATCCATCCAAACTTTCACATTTATAATATTAGTATAGATGGCCAGACGAACACACCAACTCATCATCATCATGACATAAACATGGTCATAAACTAAGAAACACTTGTATTAAGGGTACCGCATATTAAACTTAGGGCGAACCTATTTTATACAGAAACATTTAAGGATAAACTAAGCCTTGTACGTGGGCTTCTTTAACGCGTTTGTAACCATTATGTAATGTCAGCATATGGAATTTAATATTTTTTATCCACAAATTGAAATTTTTTTGTGAGCAATTTTTCTTTATCATTGCACAGCGCAGATTCAAAGATTAATATACCTTTTCTGAATCAACATGTCAATAAAAATCGCTAAACGAACACAACTCTAAAGTCTCAAGCTAAGCAACGCCTGTATTATGGGTACCGTACATTAACACTAACGTCAATCCAGATTTAACTGCACCATAGACGGTATTGGTTAGAATTTTTGTCGGGAAATATAACCGCGAAGATGTCTACATTGTTTTATTGTCCAAAAACTGTTGTTTTGATTAATAATGTGTATTATAATTAACCATTGTGTTCATAACCGTGCACGAGTGAAGAAAATTGAAATAAAATAGCATAATTCGAAGTTCTCGCAAGATGTCCGGTAATTTGCAGTAAAGTAGTATGTATGCAGGGGTGGGGATTCATTTCATCATCATCATTATTATCATCAGGGGTACTTAAAATAACTAAGAAACATGTTACTTCACACGGGCAAAAAGGGTTCTATTTTATAGCAGATAGTCGACATAAAAATGAAAGAAAAAAGGTATCAGTTATATGTGTGAGAGTGCGGGGTGTCACCTGTCGTTGGGTCTGATGGCGCAGAGCGTGGCGCGCACGGCGGCGTCGCTGAGCGAGTGTCCGGGCGAGGCGGGCGGGGAGCGCGGGGCGGGCGGCGAGGGCGGGGCGGGCGGCGCCGGCTCGCCCCACACCGCGGCCGCGATGCGCTGCCGGTCGCGCCGCGACAGCAGCTCCGAGGGCGGCAGGTGGCGCGGGGCGGGCGGGGCGGGCGGGGCGGGCGCGCCCAGCGCCGGCAGCACGCCCAGCCGCGCCAGGCGCGCGCGGTCCACGCCGCGCCGCACGCAGCCCGCCGCGCGCGCCGACAGCGCGCAGCGCCGCCACGGACCCGACCACTGCTCGCCCCACACCACCTGCGCGCGTCCACCACACACGTCATAATATGTTGAAATAAAACTATTTTTAAGGATTCTATCGCGTTTATTTTTTGTTTTTACGTTCCCGACGTTTCGGCTGCTTTACAGCAACCATGGTCACGGGAGGACTGAGGTGGTTGACGTCCCAGTGTCATAGTTTGACCGGGGTACACTCATATTTAGTTGTCACTTGCGGTCCTATCTACGCAGAAAATACTCACACAAAAAATAAACGCGATAGAATCCATAAAAATAGTTTTATTTCAATGTGTAGTATTCGCGTAAATATAAGGAATCAATATGTCATAATATGTTTTAAAACGCACCAGTGTGCAAACTAAACTGCATCTTATTGCGTTAAAGAAAGGATCGCTATTGATTTAAATGTCTTAGCAAATTGAAATATCTGTTCGGAAACACTATTAATTAATCTGCGCCTGGAGACCGGGTTCCCGGCGCCGCCCACCTGCTGCAGGCGCTGCCAGGCCAGCAGCTTGACGAGGCGCTCGTCCAGCTTGTGCAGCTGCTGGTCCACGGCGGCCAGCAGCTCGTCCACGTTGGCCTCGGCCCGCAGCTCCACGCGCTCGCTGCGCCCGCGCTTGCTGGGACTCTTGTCCTCGGATTGCGACACCTTGCGTTTCTTGACTGAGGCGGTCAGGTACTCGAAGTCGGAGTCCGATAGCTCGCTGGATGAGTCCGTGTTGCGTTCGACCTGTGGATAGAAAATAATGGAGTTACATGATAAGGTGAAATTGGTTACGCTTCTCACATTATTGGCAGTGTCAGACGCGAGGTCTATGACAAATGACGGCGCCCGGGCGAGGCATGTACTGACCGGGCGAGGCCGAACCCACCGAGGCTGCTCGACTATCCAGTACACGATTATTCTGCAGCCTAGTAGACACTTGTAGCTTTATATTAAGATTATTAGGTAAACTCAATACCAGTAGTTACTTAAATCAAATCCTATGCTGAGAGTGGGCTCATGTGAATAGTTTAATGTTCAGGTTGGGCTTCGAACCTGGTACCTATCAGCGACCCGTCTAACAAGGCACCGATACTTTAAAAATAAGTTCCCGCTAGATAGTACTTGGTCTCAGTCTGTAAGTGTAATGTTGACCGACAATGTTTGGAAACAAGATAGATTTTTTATTAGTATAAATATTTATTATGGAGTATTTACTATATAATATTGCCAGGCAGGTCAGTATACTGCCTGGAATAGGAGTTCGTAGTACGCCCCCTGTACCTTAGGCTGCAGCACCGCGTCGCGGTCATCGGCGGTGTCCTGCTCGCTGGCAGGCGCGAGTGAGTCCGCGGGCTGCGCGTGCGCAAGCCCGCACTCCCCCTCCCCGCGGTACCTGGCGCAGGCGCTGTTCATGCAGATCGTGTGCTTCGGACCCTCCTCGTCTTCCTCCGTCGAGTCGTAGGTGCCAGCGGTTCGCAGGTTCTTCAGAACTATAGAGAGGAATATACACAAACTATAAACACTGTTTGATCAACGGAGTGGTCTCAGCCCGAAACATCAACCAGTTCAAAAATAGGCTTGCCAAACATCTTAAAAGCATACATGAAAGCTAGCGAAGATTAATAAAATACAGACAATACAATCTACCAGTTGTAATACTGCTTGCCCGATAAAAAAAGCAGTGTAATATAATGGCTTGGCTTGAAGATTTTAGAAGTGGTGATGATGAAATGATTGTTCTCAATTGTTACATCGAGAGAGAGTGGTCTTGAATATCTTCTTCTAGTTCTTTTTATTTTTTTTATATTAGCAATCAGCTACAAAATAGTGCCATTTTCACCTGTGTTAAGTGACATGTTTCTTCGGTATTTTAAAGATGTACCCCTTATGATAATAATGATGTTGATCACGAATATGATGATGAAATGAATATCCTACCATATGCAATAAAGCTGTGGATACTCTATCAAAAATTTACCAGACATCTTGGGGGAAATTGGAAATGTGAAGCTATACTATTTTATTTTAATTTCCTTCACTTGTGCACGTTTATGATCACACAATGGTTAATGTCTATCTAATATAACACATTATTTATCAAAGAAACACGTATTTTGGAAAATAAAACAAAATTGACAAGTTCAAGGTTTCACTCCCCTCCATAAAGTCCCATCTAGGATGTGATGTCGGGATGAGGGCATGCTTGACAATAGTAAATGTGAGTCCTTTCACGCGGAACATTGTGTTGTGATCGCGTTGCTTACGTTACATTGCGCGCTCAACATTAACAATATTTGTATCTATAATTTCTATATTTGTATTATAGCCATGTGTAACGTGGCTGTATAACATGAGGTAATGGATAATCTCACCGTTCCTGCAGCGCACGTACTCGCGGCGGCTGGGCATGAGCGGCGGCGGGCGGCGGTAGTGGTAGCGCACCATGGCCGGCACCACCACGCGCCCGCGCGCCTGCGCCGCCACCTTCGCCCTGCGCAACGTACCGAGCTTGTAGTGGACCAGAGCGTGGGTACACTGGGACCAGAGGACTAGCGTAGATGCAGTGGACCAGAGTGTAGATGCAATGGCCCAGAGGGTGCGTACAGGGGGACCAGAGCGTAGGCGCAGTGGACTAGCGTAGATGCAATGGCCCAGCTCATGGGTGCAGTTGAATTTGACGAGTACATTATAGTTCTCAACGAGGCCGGTTCTGCGACTCACCGGAATGCAGGGGCAGGCCTGCGCGCGCGGCGGATGAAGTCCACCTTGACGGCCTGCTGGTCCACCGGCCCCGAGAACTTGTCCCACAGCGCCACGCGCTCCGTCGCCGATATGGAATTCACCAGCTTCCAATCCTGGTGGACAAATAAAACTGATGAAGCCCCGCCTTATCGTTAGTTATCATTGAAAGATGTTTTGATGAGATGACTAATAAATAAATAAATATCGCCATACGAACACACCAACTATACGGTCCCATGTTAAGCTTAACGCTTGTATTATGAGTACCGTACAATGGACTGAAGGCGAACTCAGTGTATAATACTTATATACATATTAAACATCCATGAATCGGGTACAAACATTCGTGCTCATCACACAAAGCTTGTGTCCCTACCAGGATTCAAACCCGGGACCATCGGCGCAGAAAGCAGAGTCACTACCACTGCGCTAATCAGGCCGCTAGGCTAGGCTAATGGTTCCTTACAATGTATTGTTCGACGTGATTCGGACACATCCAGCGACCGGTCGGCAGAGCAGTCAACGGTGGGTCCAGGCAGTCCTAGAAAATAAAAGTTTAAATTGGAATAGTGTCCTAAGCTAATTTACAGGGTTGAGCCACGAAAATATACCACCTAGCCCAGTGCAGTTTGGGAAATTTGAGTGCAGGACCTCCTGATGCTTACCACCACATATAGCAAGTGCTTATCATTATTGAAAATGAGATGAGGTGCGAGCTGGGGTTTGAATCTGCACACCTCATTTCTAAGACAACAGTTCTAACAACTTAGATATCACTGCTTCTGCTGTCTATGAAACAAGTCTACGCAGCAGTGGTGAAGGGATCACATAACACGATTTGTTTCAGATTCTTTTTCGAAATTAAAATTCGGTTAGGTACCTACTTGCTTGAAAATGATGCCACTGTTTGAAACTAACTAGAAACTCGGCTGTTTCCTGTTCAATAAAATAATATACTTATTGTTAATGGGAGATCTAGACCATATTGTGCATGGTTTTTTTTATGTTTTGGTGCACTCAAGGTAACATAAGGTTTTCTGTCCAGCATCCCTTGTGCTAATATTCATCTTGGCCACTGCTACTCAGGCCCACGGGTGTAGTGAGTAGGTGGCGGTGGTACCTGGTGGAACAGCAGCGGGCAGTAGTCGCAGTGCAGCAGCGGCGCCTGCTTGCACGTGCCGCGGCACGCGAAGCACGCCGCCGCCGGCAGCGGCACGCAGCCCCACGCGTCCACGCTCACCAGCGATCCGTTACCGTTCTTTCCGCAATCTGTAGCATATGTTAAAAAAAAAGTTTAAATGGATGAGGCCTATTCGCAATGTTATCTCACAGTTTCCAGCTAGACTAAACCCTCCCCCAAGAACCTCCGCACTTGGTCTAAGTCTTCCCACTCGTAGTCACCATTCTAGAACCATTTTGCTTATAACCATATTTTTTAACTAATATTTTTCTCTAATACCGAACATCTGCAAACATGTTTTACTGAGAGGTAGACAAGTTCTCATAATTCAACCTTACTCTATGAAATAATGGTGATTGCAAAAAAAAAAAACGCGGCAATATTAAGTCTGAACCAGCCCCTATGCAATGGTACATACACTGATGGCACCATGATACCTAGGTTAATAACTAGTACAATATGGAAAGACCTTTCTCAGTCCCGGGGAACACACAAGGGATCCTCATCTCCCTGGGCAGTTCAAACTGCGTGGGGTTCATGATCTTGGCCGCCTTCACCAGAATCTCCATGGGGGTCAAATCTTTCTCCACTTCAGGCTTTGTCTCTTCCTCCTCATCTTTACTCTTCTTTGGGTTGCCATTGTTGCGTAATGACCTATGTATGAGTACATACAATATAAATTATAGCAAAATGTGTTGTCTATTCATACTCATAATAGTTGCTGGGTTAAAAAGTTGTAGGGCTATTGTGAAAAGCTCTGTTATTTTTATTTTTATCCGACTGCGCAGCTTATAGCTTCTTATTTCATGTTGGATTACTATTTAGAATCTATAAGAATCTAAATTGCTTAGCAATTCTCACTTAAATTTTAAATAATTATAATAAAGTTGTGATAATGTTCTGATATAGTCACATAATAGGTGAAAAATAATGTCTAGAAATTGTAAAATTAAAAAAATCAAAAGACCCGATTGTGTAAACTTAAATTTTAAATAAAAACTGAAACTAAATAAAAGCAACTCCAATAGTGACTAACAGTTAGGACCCATTTAAACTGGCTCAAATCTGTCCAATGGTCCAGACTATTAGTCATTACTGGATTTGTTGTTTTTTTTACTCCTCAGCTTTTATTTTAAGCAAATTTTTTGCAGTCACATTTTTGTTTAAACCTGCTAGTAATATGCAAAACATCATTAATTGTCTCTACGCTCATAATGCTTGGGCTCACATAAAGTTTATTGGCCAGTGTGGTTATCCAAGCTAGAACCTCTTAGTTAAGAGGGTGATTATTAACTATTACTGTAATTACAAAAATACTACATTTTGATATTCCAACCCAACACTTCATGGTTAAATCTGTTCTGTAAATAAATATCATAATTTGTGAGGACCACATGCCTAGTCTTTCTCTCGGTGTCAGATTTGCTGTCCACCGGTGACTGGGCCCCACTGCTGCGAGTGCTGGGCGGCTTGTTGTCATCGGAGCCCTGACACTCCTTGCACAACCATAATCCTGCTGGGATGTCATTTTCATCCAGCGGGGGGTCACTGAAAGATAATCATAGTTCACCATCATCTTCAAGTTTCTTCTTGTGATGAAAGGTACAGAAAAGACTATTCAAGACAATACCAAGATAAAGCAACCTGTGAGGAGAATGAGAAGAGAAATGCTTAAGTAATTATAATTTTATAAACTAGTTTTACAAATAAGGGAATTCCTTACAAATTATATACATAATGTCCTCTACTGGCCTCCCTAATGTTGTATAACTATAGGAATAAAATCACATTGTTGACTATGACAACTCACTAGCATCCAAGATGGAAACTGGCGGGACAACGATCGCAGCAAATGAGATCGCCGCCTTCCCCACACGCGTCGCAAGAATCGTGGTTGTGACCTTTCCCAGGCCTTTTATAGTAAGGGTGCTGCGGCTTCTTGGGCTTTGGAACGCTTGGCTCCTCGTCCGGAGGCTTTATCAATGCGCGAATAAGCTGAAAAACATCCCATAAAGCTTATTCGTACAGTTAGTTGTGTTTTATAGCTGGCTTCGAACCTCAGTTCGCTAAAATGGCGCCAGCTACTAGAATTTAGCAGCACACAAAGTTCACATAAAACAACCATATATAACCAACCGGCATCAAACCACCCGAAGTATCCATGTCATAACCAACGTTCGACATTGTTACACCTTATAGAATCTTCAATTGTTATTTCAATGAAGTAATAACTACAAAGCAAACATCGACAAAGTATGTATTAGAGATAATTTTAGTTGAATTACATCTGTGAATAAACGTCCAGAATGAGGTTTTAGAGTTATATTTTCATAGTAACAGTATTTTACGTCGTAAATACACTCTTGAAATTATATTTCAAATAAATAAAATGATAATTAGAAGAGAAATACGACCAACAAAACAAATTTTAGTTCACCGACGACTGTCTACAAAAATGGCTGCGAACTAACGAGCGGTACGTTTAAATGAAATGGTTGCATTTGGAGCTTGCATTCGGTAAAATTAAGTAGATTCCATAGCCAATTTTCCGTAGTGTGAATGAAACAAAAATATTTTTATGCTAATTTAATGATTTCTATGATATGGAACACGCCTAACGCGTGCGTTTTTATTTTGTAGAAGCTTTATTTTGTAGGTTTTAACAACGGTTTGACAACTGACATCAGACGAGGATTTTTCATCTCTTCATGTCATTATCCATTTTTTTATTTATAATGTGTATTTATTGAATTTGATATAGCTATTAAATAGTTGACACTGGCAAAATAACCACTGATTGGTCGCATTTCATATCGTAAAGAAAGTAGAAGAAGAAGAAGAAGATCGTACAATAATGATGATTAGAATTATATATATAGAATTTTTTTTTATAGACTCGTGTTTGGTCATGTCGTGGTCATGGTCATGATTGATAGAATATATTGTCAGCTACACCGACAAGGATCTTACCCAATCTGACCCTTAAATTAGAAGGAGAAGAAACCATATGGATTGCTAATAAAGACAATAAAGTTAAAAAAAATGCGGTGTACACGGTATACACAAGGACAGAGTGGAAAAATTACGAAAGCCATCTAGCATGATTAAAATCAAAACAAGAATACGCCATTTTCATCTTTTCATGTCATGTCAATTTTTATTTATATATTTGCATATATTTTAGTATAATGCGTTTTGTTTTTACTTAATTTGTAATCGCTAGATATTGAAATACTTGACACTGGCAAAATACCTACTAATTGCAGGGTCGATCAGCGACGCAATATCTCATAATTCCATCTTATTTCATTGCATTACCATTGCATTTAATTTCATAAGGAAAGAAGAAGAAATAAGACTTTTGAAACCATAGATAGAGTATATTGTTAAACATCTATCTACAGTTTAAAAGTTCGTCTTGTCATTTTTGACCATAAAGTATGCAAAGATTTTTCTTCAATGACAAAGATTGCGATATATTCTCTATGTTTCTGACATAAAGATCATGAGGGTGACCAACAAATAAAATATAATTCCTAGTGGGTAGTAAATATGAATTCACATGTTTTTTCAACTTGAACGCTATGTATCTTATGGTTCAATGTGTGAGCACCATAACGCGACTTTTCAGTACAGCAGCAGGGTGATCTTCTCGCGTCCCCTTACTGGGGAGACGGGGCTACTGATTCAGGGCTGAGTCCTTTTTTTGGTAGTTGACTAAGCCGTCCACCACTTACGGATAGGTCAATAAGGTAGTCCCTTTGCAAGCTCTAGGTAGCACCATCATTCCGCTCTATGGCCTCTATGGCCCCTATGATGGTGAGTTCCCGTTGTCGACGGCGATAGTGAATGCGGGCAGCAGTATAGCCAAAAAAGGGAATTGTTTCAATCTTGTTGGTATATGTTTTTTTGTGTTTGAAGCCAAAGGAATGATTCCTAGACCAAAGAACTTGAAATTACCGCCACATAATACAGTCAAATGACATACTACGAAGTTTGATATTTACAAAAATAGCTTTCCTTTACGTCCTAGTAAAAAACATTTTTACGTAAGTAACTTACATTGAATTATTTTCATAAACAATACACACATACAATAAATAATAAATTCTAATAAAGAACCTGTGTGTGTAATATAGAGAATTTAAGAACCCGGACCGATTATTGGGAATACTTTTGCCCTGCTAGATTCTTCTGGTTCTTCTTCTTTTGTTACGAAATAAATGTGATAATATAAAATGGATATAAATATGGCCTTAACAACAACTACGGGTATTAAGGCAATGTCAAGTATTTAATAACGATATCAAATTCTTCTTCTTTCTTTACGAAATGAGATGCGATGAAATAAAATGGATAAATCAATAAAAGAGTAATATTTCCCGACACTGACGTGGATAAATTGGTAGAAAATAGTTTTCTATTCCTGGCAACAATGACCCAGCGGAAGTTGCCATTTCTATGACGTCATGGGCGGAGTTTAGTTGAAGATCGAATTCGGATTCGGTTGGCGGGCGCGGCCATCTTGGTGAATTAGTGACCTGGCGATTCGGTTTTAGTTAGTGAAAAATCATTTGTCATCCACAATGTCGGAAAGGGAAGATAATGTGTATAAAGCTAAGTTAGCCGAGCAGGCTGAGCGCTATGATGGTGAGTACATATTTTCCTTGTATCGGCCAATAATAGGATGAAAATTCCTTCGGTATTTTCGCCGACAGTTGAACGACGATTTGGTGATAGTTGTGAAAATTTCTAGATCAATGTTATAGATAAGCCTTCCCTTTGTCGTATTACAACCAGAGAGTTGTATAATACATTCAATTCAAATTCCTTTATCGGCGTACTAACAAATCGATGGCATTCGTTAGGCTTGGTCAGCGATCGATGCGTCATCCGCCGGTGGGATGTCCTTTACGTTTTTACGCTGATAAACTTGACGAACGCCTGTGCAACCGTCGAAACCTTCGTGGTTGAATAATATTCGACTATTCAATCGTTAAAACTGCATTCATTGCAATCGATACTCGAAAGACGTGAGAGGAAAAAAGTAACTCCTTTTTTCCCCATCCCAGGAAAGTGGATTTGCGATCGATGCCGCCTGAGTCGGTCATGCATGTCGTACCTTGAGCAGATCACTCTGTTAGAGGCAGTGGAATGTTCTGGGTTTATTAGGCAACATCATTTTGTGTCACCTCAGATTTCACCTATTGTTCGCGATTTAGTATCTCGGGAACCTACCTGAGAGCTCTTTTATCGCGTTGCATCCTTTTTGATTGATGCGTACATTGCAAAGGTTATCAGCGGCCGCTTCTTTGAGGGATTTCGCTTTTTTACGCCTATAGTGCGTAGTTATATCAAAGGTGTACGGTTCAATGACCTTTGTTAGAATTATCATTGAAAAATACCAATGGTTATCTTATCACATTGATTTGTGATTTCTGTTAGGTTATTTGACCTAATTATACAAATAAGTTATTTTAATTTCTGGTTTTACTGTTAATTTTAACTTTAGCATGCTGGAGAGTGTACTAATTGAATTCCCAATGATTATCAGTCCCACAGATTCTTTATAACATTTAAATCATGACACATGCTGTCAAGGCGATTGGGTTCATGTTTAACTTCTGAAGCTTCACATGGACTTTTCTGCTATACCAGAGAGTTCCAATCTTGAAATGGAATTTCCAAGTATCTGGAATGTTGCACTGTGTAAAAATGTTCACTGGACCACACCCTACTTTTTAAAATATGTAATTTTTAAATTCTATATGAATTTATAAAATATTCATTATCATAATCTATTCATGATTTCCTGAAGGGACTTGAAAGATAAATAAAGTAAGACATCTAAGTATAATCTTATTACTTGTACTATGATGGGCAGTGTCAAAAATATTTTAGAAAACTAATTGAATTTAACCTTTTATTAACCCTTATTTTACTGTCATGGTTGAAACAAATAGGAAGTAAAGGTTATAATGTTCATTTGGGCATGGAACATCCATTTATGTTAAATTGAGGTTATAGCTTTCATAGCCAACCATGTCAAGTTGGTTAGGTTATCTGACATGTGGGTCACATCCCATGCTCCTCATACAAACAAATTTAATTTGTAGGGACTTAGACACAATGAAAATACATATTATAAAAGTCAACATAAATTAGGTATGTTAATTACCTCTCAGTACCCTAACACTTCATGAGATAGTAAGTAGGTGAGCTTGCATTTTAATCACTACTTTCTAATTGTTATAATTATGTGAATTTTTAACAAACAAAGCTTATTGTTTTAAGCTAAAAACTGAGGTACTCATTTATAAAAAAATATGTTATTTGCCTGATATCTTAACAAATATAGAACTTAATGTCTCAATCTGAATCAAAATTGCCTTTTGTAACTGATATTTTGATTAATAGAAATAGGGGCTATTTCTATTAATCAAATTATCATATATAGCTCCTTCCTATATTGGGCTACTTATACCATAGGCGCAATCTGAGTGTTACAAATGTACTAATGCACTTCTGTCTAAACATGAACATCGGTACCTTCCTTTTTAAAAAGTTATTAGGTGTATGGAAACTTCTGGGTAAAGGTGTGAATTTTTTTTCTTTGGAAACTATAAGAATACCATTATAATATAGATCCTGGCTTGCAGGAATGGCAGCAGTAGTGAGTATGGTAGTTAGGCGAAGTCTCCCAATATAAAACAACACTTCTATAACCAATTTGCCGTATCAAATTCAATCGCGCTGCCTGGCCCTAGCTTTGTCACATTTCATTTGCTTTGCTGTCAGCCCGCGTGCGTTATGTGCCCGAGCCAGGCTCGCGAGACCGCGCGGTAGGTCTGGACACAGCCAATCAATAAAACCTTGCACAAGTGAATCGGGCCGGCGCTACCTGAATCCTGAAACGCAAACAGCCCGCCGCACGACCCGCGCCCCATTTGACGCGGTGTCGGAACACTTTTTAGCGCATGCATATTAATTGCAATTTTCGTTGGGGACACGACTTTGCGCGAATTTGTTTAAACAAACAAACTGAACTGAATTTCCTGCTTTTTAAGGGAATTGTGGCCGTTTTGATTCTCGCAAGGGTAGCCTTTATTTCGTTATCCAGTTATTTTGTCGGGAATCTGACAAATGTGAAATGGTGACTCATATTGGGGGCGTAGACAAAGCGGGAAAACATAAGCTTAATACGAAAATCTTCTAAAACCAAAATAAGCTAGCTCATGGTCTCGTCACTACTTTGGCCCAGCCATCCCCCACCTATCTTCGTTAAATTGGGCCTGGTATAACAGGGAGGCAACATTCCCATCAATAAAAAAATAATTGTATACAAGTAGGACGAGACACTGGATTGTGCAGAACTTTCCCTGAAGTATCGGAATTTAGAACTTCTAGTTCGATTCTTGTTAGATTTGTTGCGATAAGAGCGAAGCTATAAAATGGTGCTTATTCAGTTATTACGGAAAAACAGCTGAACTATTTTCGACAGGCCTTTCTGCTTTTATGATAGGCTCAAAAGATAGGGTACATATTATCACGTTATGACCATTAGAGATTGAGCTGCCAAGCAAAATTGATGATTGCACTATTGGAGGGGTTGCCAAAAGCAAGTCTACTTTATAAACGTGACTGGCCGTTTATGTAGTACCTACTTGGTTCAGTGTAGACATGATAAGTTGCCCGAAATTTTAAGGTGTACAATGATGGCGTCATCGGAAGCACGCCGAAAGTTAGTTGCGACACAAATGCGGCATTATAAGTCATTACTAGCGCGTGACAACGATGCTACTAACCTTGCGCCAAAAAATCTTCTTAGCTACTTCCTTAAGTCCACAGCGGCCCACAATGTATAATGTCGGGGACGTAGTAAAACTGAGCTCTAGCGCACCCCCGGTTGCTACATCCTAGTGCCTGTACCGTCCAGCCAAAGGATTTCTTCAGTAGCAGTGTATGTTCGGCGCTTATAAGACCCCCCATTCCCACTGTGAGCACTCAACATAGATTTAGGAATAGCCCGAACAGTACACTGGCTCTCCATGCGTTCACATGTGAACACTTTTTACTTTGTATGGAAATTCACTATTATTAACAACGTTTATCGCCTGTCATGGGAACGAGGTCTAATGAAGTATTAACTAAAGCGAAACGCGTTCGTGCGTAGCGCTCGAAGCGTGTGCCGCAGTAGCCGTCGGCCTCACTTCAATGCCTAACACATCCCCATCTCATTGTTTTCAGAAATGGTGGAGGCTATGAAGAACGTAGCCTCGCGGAATGTGTCCGACAATGAACTGACGGTGGAGGAGAGGAACCTGCTCTCCGTCGCCTACAAAAACGTGATAGGCGCCCGCCGCGCCTCGTGGAGGATCATATCATCCATCGAACAGAAAGAAGAAACAAAAGTAAGTGCCCTTTTTAGCTGACAGACGAAAAAATGGGAATAGAAAACCCTTTAGGTGGTTAAAATAGCTTGAGTTCGACTGCTTGATAAGCATGCTGGATGGTTTATTAAGCCAGCATCTTTGACAACTTTGTCTTGTCAGTGTTGATTGTGTGGTTGGCCACTGTTCAAGACTCCTCAAAATTTAAGTGAGTATATAGTTTACCAGCAATTTTAACCATCAAGGGTAATTCAAAGCCGCTGGAAACAAAACATAAATGTAATTGACTGGATAGCATAACATCTTTCACTGTAATACCTTCTCTATTCTCTGCCTTGGTTCTCATCGATTGACATAATTTCTTAGGGGATTATAGGCTTCGAAGCAGTCAAAAAAGAAATTCCTACTAGGATCGTTGTATTACATTCCATTATTATAACTGTTATAAGTCAGACAATAATGATGTAATTATGAAGGGGCGTCCGCGAAGTTTTTCTTCAGCGAGCAGATTAGATATGATTCACAACGTCTTACCGATAACTGACGGATACTTCCATATAAGGGTAAACAATCGACGATAGATGTCGTAGGCCTTGATCACCATACTTTGGACTTCTGGAAAACTATTTCAGAGTGAGCGGTGAATTTTTATTACTAAGGTTTTCAAACGGTCAAAGTCAAGCATTTTTCAACAGAAAAAGTAGGTAGTAGTTTTTTTTAATAATTTCCCCCCCCCCCCCCCCCCGGATTTTATTGAAACAGAAATCCCTTCCGGAGTTAAATGTTACGGTGGCCTATAAGATGAACTGAGATTGATTCCGATATAACTCAGTACGGGAGTCCATTGTTCCGTGGGCATTATTCTTTCTGTTTACGAAGCAACCTTAGTCTTAGAACCATAAATGTTACAGCTGCTAACCAAGTAGTGAGCAACTTATGAATAGTATATAACTACATCAAGTTTAAAGGAGTGCGGCGCATCCTCGGAATCCATTACATAATTCAGGGTTCCTTCAGCGACTGTCGATCAATAATGTAATTTTACGACCTCACTTGTAAATCTGCGTCTAAACACACCTAGTAGCAATTTGTAATAATTTAATTCATTTTAAATCATTTGTGTTGTCTATCTGATGAATGTATTAGGCTAAGAATTTAAAGCAAACTTAGCACTAAAACCAAACAAAATTGGAAAGCGCTAAAAGTGCTAAACTGCATTTAGTATGGTCGAAACTGCGGGGAATTGTCTTGTTTAGCACATGTGCGCGATTGTCGCGAAACGAGGGTTTTTTTTGTATAGAACATGTCGTCTGATTGAGATATATCGAATCACCTGCCAATGTGCAGTCCGCGCCGCAGCGCAGTGCAGACCACGCAAGTCTGCGTGTTTGCGCAGTTATCGACGTGTCTGTCAGAGAATAATGAGAACAACACATTGAATAGAAGTTACAGAATGGCATCTGTGCCTCGCTATAACGATTTTTAGGGTTCCGTAGTCCCTCAGACATCTAATAGATCGCCCAGTCCGTCCACCCATCCAATATAGTACAAAAAATACGCATTGATAATATTAATTAACATCAATGAGTAAAATCATTTGATGTTTTCATTACGAGCGGGTTGTCGACGCGAGTTATGAAACCTGTTCCGATTGCTATTGTAATTATGATATTATCTCGCACACTCTTTATTGGGAGGATTTTACTGTGCAACTGCTATGCACAGGCGTCCTTATTTGCCCAACGAGTTGACAGGTCACATCTTGCTAACTTCAGTCAAGTTGATATTGAAACAATTTGGTGCCAATTCATATGAACATTTCCAGACGATCTTAATATCGGGATATTTCAATGGCGCCGGTCAGTCCGTCCATCCAAAGGGATAGGGAGCTCGTGATTCTTGGGATACCGCGATAATATTGATAGTGTGAACAGTGTCAACGTATATTCTTACGGTAGATCTGTTGCACTAGGAGCACGGCCACTCCAAACTGGCATCAGATCATTATTCTTTTCGATAAGTGGTTCCCTATTACCGATTGCCAGACTATTTCACAGACACGGTCGAGTCGTCCTCACAAAGTCGTCACGCACGTTGGTGATGACGTCATTTACGATCTCGCTTACTCATGCAGTCATGCAATTAAATAGTTCAATGGCCAGCGATAACTCTGTATCAGTCGACGAGGAATTGACCATCTTGGACACGAGATAATGGGACAAGGTCCCCACCTTAGGAGGGGATAGGGCTGCCACCGGCATTTGATCAATGTTCTGTATTTGTGCCCACACCTACGCCTGAAGCAAGCTAGGGCAAATAGAGCACATTTGTTTAGTTCTTATTTATAAATCGGGAAACATTTTAGTCCGGTAAGTAGTAATTCGTTTATGGATAATAATTGTCTACAGCTGTAGTCACCAGTTGGTTCAGGTAAAACCATTTCGGCCAGCCCTGCGCGGATGATTCATTTTCCTCATTACCTGGCGTGTTATTGGTCTTCTCGAATCTAAAGCGGTTTTTTGTGTCGTAATGCAACAAAAAACACTTATTTCGTGTATCAGAGATTTTCGGGGTCCCCTTTACTTTTGAGCTTCGCGTGCCAACATTCCGACGGTCTGCAGACTTTAAAAATGCCATTCATTTGTAATTAGACTCGACTGCACGGGGCGCGATTAACAAAGTTGAATGCAAATTAGCTGCGCTTATATTATTACGTGCATGCACCTAATGGGTTTATAAAATCTTCCCATTACAGTAGAATAGATTGATGTCCTGGCCTGCCCTGGTTTTCAGGTTTCTTGACCGGACTTCTTCATTTCAAAATGAATAGTAACATAAACCCATTCGATATCGAGATTTAAGGCGTGATCATTTTGGAATACTCCAATGTTACAATAACATTAGGTTATTACGCCATCAACTGCATAAGAACCCATGAAACTCGTTTCAGCGACTCGCGTTCCGCTCACGTCCACGGCTAGTCGACCGTAGTCGCCCAGACTACAGGTAAAGCGTGACCTCAAAATATAACTCGCTACGCAGTTCCAAACGGTTCGCGAACAAAGAAAATGACCAACCGACCCGCCGCTCCCATGTCCACTTCTCTTATTTAGTTTACGTCTAATTGTGCTACTTTTATTATATGAGGTCATACGGCGCGGTCATTATAGTCGAAAGGTCAACACGTAGGGTAATCTGCATATTATCGATCCCCATTCACGCGGCGCGCCGGTGGACGCCG
Organism: Pheosia gnoma; assembly: GCA_905404115.1. Taxonomy (NCBI): domain Eukaryota; kingdom Metazoa; phylum Arthropoda; class Insecta; order Lepidoptera; family Notodontidae; genus Pheosia; species Pheosia gnoma. The sequence continues at coordinate 7,756,553 of FR989914.1, forward strand.
TGGAACATTCTTGAATGAATTAACTATCCAAATGCAAATGTGATTTTTTAGCATAGCGTGGGTGGACTTTCAAAATCGATATATAAGGTATAACAAAAAGAGTGTAAAAATATTTTAACATGCTCAGAAGTATGTCATACAGATCACTTTTATGTATAAAATAATAGTCTAAAGGCAGTATTAATTATTTGTTTCGATGAACCAGTAGCATTTCAACGTTAAATTCTAAAATTTCTAATAATTTGATATATTTCTTTGGATATGTTGTCTTTACAACCTACTTGATCGGTATGATAAAACATTGTACCCTATTAAAATTACACCTTATATTTGATTGCAAATAACGTAATTGCAATGTGTTTCTTAATCCTCACTTACAATTGCAATGAATAATACATTCATTTTGGCTGAGAGAGTAAACTAAAAATTGTCATTCCGGTCGAAAATGATTTCTCAGGAGCATGCTTAAGTTAATATTGAAGGATATAATAGTGAGGGAGTCTTCCAATGAATATACACAGTGTGTGGTACTGTTTAGATTTTTATGAAATGCCCGGTCCTACGATTCGGTCGTGACCAACGGAAACTGGTTCATTTAGTGTACAAAAAATGGACCTTTCGACGAAATTGTACTGAATGATGTTTTATAAGCTTGCCAACATACATTTGTGTTGTAGATTAATGTCGCTATTACTATAGGCTAGTTTTTAAAATAGTATTAATATTTATACATTTCCAAAATGAAAATCATTCATGAATACATGAAAAGCAGGTAGCCCAAAGTGTTATGAGACAGGTTACTTAATATAATGAGACGCTACAGCTAAGTGAGTACTAAAATGTATTTTCTCTAAAGCATAAAGTGAAACAACGCGTATGGCGCAATGCATTTTTTGGATACATGAGCACCATATTCATGATTTGTGGGTGTAGGTTGGGTAAACTAAGATAAAAGGAGGTATTGTATTACGAAACAGGGCGTGGCGCTGTGAAGGCTCTGACGCTACTCTTGGCTGTATGTATAGTATCCACGCACAACTTTTTATGCCTCAAGACTGTCTGACTAAGCCAATTAGATGGCGAAACTGTTGCTAACAACTTAAAACAATACTAGAAAGTTTACCAATTATGATTTACAACTAGTTTCGAAGCTAGGAGTTTGAAAGAAAATCACTCCAGACTTGGCATGAACCTAAGCATACCGATTTTGGTAATGGCCGTGTCTGACAACGCGAATCGATTGGTCGTACTACTATCGTGAACTAACGAATAACTTTATTGTAACATCAAGTATTTCTTATAGCTTTTCATTTTACGTGTAAGACTTAATAAAGGCCTGGCATCCCATTCCAAAAGTCTACACACCAAAATGGGCTTAGTCACCACTGTACAAACACGGAAGCGAGTATTATGCATTTTTATTTCGCATAACCTATAACAATGGACCTCGATTCATTTAATTTTCGTTGAGTTGAGAGCTCCACAGCATTACATAACTTTATTTTTGTATTCCATGTTACAAAATATTCCAGACCGGTCGCGTTATCTCTCAATCTTAGTAATAGTCTCTATGGATGTCCAGTATTGCTCGTGTTGCTATTGACACGACCTATCAATCGTGCACCCCATTTAATACTGAACACCTTTGCTCATAGCATTTTTATTGAACATCGATCGCATAAAACTGTTTACGAGCAAACTTCATGCAAGTATAGCTAAAATATGAACTGTAATAGCGCTGAGCTATGCGAGTCCATGGTTTACATTTAATTGTCATTTGGAATCTTGGAATATTCGTCCGTAATGAGGAAAGGGGAATTACTTTTTAGACTAGATTAAGACCTTACTGCAGAGTTAATACTAAAAAGAGGTGTGCAATTTTTTTATTATGATGTCCTGTGCACTAGTGTTGAGTGTGTGTACTTGTCTCCAGGGTGCGGAGGACAAACTGAGCATGATCCGGGCGTACCGCAGTCAGGTGGAGAAGGAGCTGCGCGACATCTGCTCGGACATCCTCAGCGTGCTCGACAAACACCTCATCCCCAGCTCACAGACCGGCGAGTCCAAAGTATTCTACTACAAAATGAAGGTAAACAAACCACACCAATGCTATTTTTTTTTTTCAGTCCGAATTTATGACCGGTGTGAAACATAGTTGGTTTCACTGAGAAGAGCCAGCAAGAAACTTAATGGTTACTCTTTACAAGAAAAAGGTTGATATACAATCCCGGGAGTACTGATTCACTTGCAAGATTATTAGTCTAAATGCTGAGTAAATTGCATGTTACTTAACTTTTAATGACGATAGATCGGAATTGAACGGACAACTTTGGGGTACTTATTTATCGGCATTAGCTCCTAAGTTATTTCGAGACCAATGAACTAATGAGTCTTACTTGACTCCCAACCTGAATGATGGAAATGATGGTTAAAGTTGTATTCTCAATAACGATCTAATTCCGATAGCATTAAGATTAATTCTTCAATGAGTATATAAGGAGATATGACGATATGGATACTTATGCTGGTTACAGAGTGGCTTTCAGTGATGAAAATGTTAATGTGTGTTGTATTTGTCGTGCTTCAGGGTGACTACCACCGGTACCTGGCCGAGTTCGCAACGGGCAACGACCGCAAGGAGGCGGCCGAGAACTCGCTGGTCGCGTACAAGGCCGCCTCCGACATCGCCATGACGGAACTGCCTCCCACACACCCCATCCGCCTCGGGCTCGCGCTCAACTTCTCAGTGAGTACACTTTCACTTAACATTCGGTACACATGCACTTGATATCTCCAGTGCACTCGCTAGGCTGTGACGAGGCGTGACTACAAAGCTATTTGGGCAGATATCCGTGAATATATTGGTCTCTGTAGCTTTACTGTGCTAGAGGATGTACTTATACTGCCTATATAATTGAAGATTAAAATACCCGGTGCTAACACATGTTGGCGAGAGCACTTAGACGAATATATATAAACAAGTCCAATATAGGGCGAATGGATAAATTAAGCGTTTTTCAAGCCTTCGCTTTAAGCTAACACGCATGAAATAATAATATGTATTGCACACATTATTCAGTGGAGCTGTGACGTGTGAAATTAGAACCATATTTGCTGTGTTAATCATCGCAAATAGCGCGCGTCGTCGCTGACGTGATGTCATTGCGCAAGGAATAACATCTGATGTGCCGCACGGTACGGCTGCCCTTCCGAGAAACAATGTTTTCCTATAATTAGTTATAATATCAATAATTCGAGGAAAATTGTTGCCAAATTATGCCTTATTCATTGTTACTTTGTGACGTCGTCGCAAATACATGTGGGGAATCATTCATATTTATTCTTATCAACTTATTTGCGGGACGAATTCCTCGATATGATTACCTCATCCGCTAGCCTGCATATATAACACCAAAAAGTATATAATACAAATAATAATTACATATTACTTTGGCTCAATATGACAATACTACAGCTTCCATAGCCTTACCTGAATCTGCACATAAATAAACGTATACGTTAGCTAATAGTGAACTCATGATGAGATCGGTAATCCTTTAACCGTGATTAAGCCAGCCGTCACCCGTACTGCTAACGCCTTAATCCGCTAGATAACGCCGCTCGTAAATAGTAACGCATTAGCACCGTTCATACTATCAGTATTATAACAAGTATGACGCAGATAGCCATCAGTATCACGGCAATATTGACAGTGTAGCAATAATCACAAGCCCCCATACCTTTGGATCGCGATCTCGTGATACGGATTCCGATCTAGATTGTCGATGTTAACGGTGTCATTTAGGTAATAATGGCGCGTCACCGGCCGCCGCCGCTCCGCGGGGTTTTATGGGACCGTCTCGTCGACATGTACAAACAGAGCGACTGGGTTATACATTGGTATATCGATTATGATAAAACGTTTATACATATCTTCATTATATTACAATACTTATTAGGTTTTTTCATTGTTCTAATAGGTCGTCTTGACTCGGACATTTGGAGAATGTTATTCTCGTTGATATCACGGTGTAAGACGAGAACTCCTTTTATCTAGAAATTGTTTGAACTCGCAACTCACAGCAATTCCTTGCAATAGCTAGTTCGGCACAGAAACTAATCATTAAAAAGTGATAGGCAGTACTTTGATTTCCAAATTGTATCGTCGTAACGAAATTGTAAATGATTAAATATCATGTCTATTTGGCCCTGTGCCAATAGTTTCCATCGAAGTAACGAAAGCATCATATTTTATTTTTGATTAGCTTTCTTAACAATAGTGAAGTCGTTATCGCAATGTATAGTCAGTCAGCAACCATTGATATTTTCACTAATCTATCATTATGACGGACCCTTATCGCAATGTGAATTAGAATAGAAGCAAAAATAACCAAACACCATTATGATAAGTGACTTGATGGTCAATGAGCCTGAATATTTTATAGGCGAGAAACAATTTCTAGAAGATACATGTTTCGTCAAACAATTGGCCATGCGATACCAGTAATCCTCGCCGCAGGCTCGCGTCACGCGATAGCCTATCTGCCGCTATCTCCGCCAATTGTCAGCCGAGTTCAGGGTCGCCACCCTATTATAAATTTAGTAATGTTTCATTATCAAACGCCGACCGACACCTACTCCATTGTAGACCGTAAACATTCAGCCTTTTATTCAAATAATATAAAGTTAAAAAAAAGAAATTACGCGACGATTTGATAACCTCCTTCCTTTTTGAAGTCGGTGAAATGAAATAAATGGATGTTATCGAGATATCTAAACAAAACTAACAACAAATCAATTTAATTGAAGGAATACTTGAAACCATTTTATACAAATAATTAAATTACTCGAAGTCCCAAGCATAAGGGAATTGCGACGTTTACTCTTAAGATTTCCCCTAGTCATGCATCAGCTACCCAAAAACTTGCGGTGCAGTTATTCCAACCCATTCAACCACAACAATCTAGTTTATAATCTGGTTACTATTTTTTAAATTCTTCGACTAAAGTTTGTTGTTCTCTATCCAGGTATTCTACTACGAAATCCTGAACAGTCCGGACCGCGCGTGTCGGCTCGCGAAGGCGGCGTTCGACGACGCGATCGCCGAGCTGGACACGCTGTCCGAGGAGAGCTACAAGGACTCGACGCTCATCATGCAGCTGCTGCGGGACAACCTCACGCTCTGGACCTCGGACATGCAGGGCGACGGCGAGGCGGGTACGTAGCGACGCGGTGACGGTCTGCCACAACAATACACGGACGGACGCTAAAGCTTTAGCCTTAGTATGGCATGTTGTGCATGGGCCTAAGTCTAGTAAATGGTCACCAAATGTAGGTTGTCCCTGGCAGTTAGGAAATAGTGTCAGATTGATTGACATTTTGAATGGGTGGTGCAATTGTTACATAATCTGTTACTTTTTTTACTGTTACGTTTGATTGTTTGCGTTTACTTATTGCAGTATTAACTAATCGTTTCATTTGTCGCGTTCCAGGTGAGACCGAACAGAAAGAACAAGCACAAGACGTGGAAGATCAGGACGTGTCGTAATACCTTTTAACATTCTATTTAAATATAATAAAAAAAATAACTATAGTATCACGTAAGACCCAGCCCTCAATGACAACCGGTTGTATGGTACTCCTGCAAATCTCACCGTGAACTCGCCCGAAAAACCCTCCCCTCCCCTCCCCTCCGAGCACATAAATTACCAGTTGGAACCCGTTGAACACAACGCGAACATTTACATATATACATGGTAACGTTTCGTTTATGTATCGTGTCAAATTATCTACAAGTAATATACATTAATATGTACTTCTTTTGATATATTTGTTTTAAATTGCGAAAAAAAAATAATGTTTAAGAAAAAGTACTTTGGTATTGCATTTTAACTGTATGTTCTACTATGTATTTTCATATCTGTATCTCGATCGACTCCGGCGACGCTGGCCAGCTGGCGCAGCGTCGGCCGCGGGTCCTCTATACAATGTACGCTGATAGACTTCCATCTTCCGCGCGGCTACTCTGTAAGGTGGGAATTGTAAATTTTCTAAGTATTTTATACCGTGTGTAAAATTAATGTATTTAAAAACTCTGTTGATACTTGAATCGAGCACCGTAGCGGCAAGGATGTTTAATGAAATATACAAAACAAATATAACTATATATGATAGTCGGATACATTAGTGAGTCGGTATCGTCGTGTATGTCGATCTAGTGTTTACTTTGTAATCGCATCTCTGTGTTGATTCGGTCTGCACAAATACTAGTTTTATACAATGGACGTTTAATCTCGTGGCTAGGTTGTTGTTTTGAGACTGTTGCTAGTTCGTATTAGTCGGTTCCGTGCGGGGCGCGCTCCGGCCGGTCGGGGCGGCCGGCGACCGGACGGCCGGGCGGTCGGCTGGCCGGGCGGCCGGGCTCGCTCCGGCCGGCGCCGGACGCCGCGTCGCCAGTCTTCCGCGCGCCCTCGCTGCATTTGTATACATTGAATCATTTATTGATATAGTTTAAAGGATAAACAACATTATTAGGGTGGTAATAATGTAGTGACTTGCAATATTTAGCTAAGTGATGGCGGCGTCACCCTGCCGGCCGCGCGCCGTCTGCCTGCGCGGGAGCCCGACGGGGCGGCCGCGGCTGAGCTTGCATAGATTAAAGACATGTCGATGTACCCCCGCTTCGTTCGTATTACTACATTTGGAGTATTCACATTTGAATTGCTTTAATTACTTACGAGTATTGTGATAGAGATTTTGTATATTTTAATTTATTTTTTTTAATTTCGCAAGTTCTCGGAAAATTGCTGTAGCGCTACATCTTACGATCGAACAGGACAAACGGTACTTGTAAAGTTGTGCTAGGTTAAGGTAATGCACTTGGGAAGTTATTTATTGCGCGCGCCGGGGACCGCCCACTCGAAGACATTCCATCTTCCTGATGCCTGTTTACACTAAATATCTGGCCGATGTTCGTTGAACTGCTCCAAATTGTACAGCGGCACAGCGGCGTCGAGCAAGCGCGTGCCCGAGTAAGATATTAGCGTTATGTTTATTTGAATTTGTAATATTGCATATATTTTGTTAATTTATCCACAAAAATACTGATGCAATTAGCCTTAGTGTTATGCAATATTGATTTATGTCCTACCAACTACATGGAAATTTATTGTAAATGACAGTGTAAATCTAATAATAAAAAATTCAAAAGTCCACAATTTGGTTTCATTCAATTAGTACAACGAATGCATACACGTGTAAGTAAAACGGTCTCATTACATACAAAAGAAATTCTTTATTGCACAGGGATATTCAAAATACTTATATGGATATAACAATCTGATTTTACACTCCACACATTCATTATACAATCCGATCAAATGCTGCACCGATTTACAGTGAACGCACTGCCGTTTATCTTATTACATAAATATGCATAGATTTCGATAATACAATGATTTTAACTATCAATTTACTTAACATTTCAATATACACAACACGGCAGCCCACAGAAGCGCGTCAACTGCAAGTACAACATAAAGCTATCAAACAGGTGAGCCAGTTACGTCGACTGCGACTAGGGCGAAGCAAATGATTGAGAACAAATCAATAATGATGACATGCCATTCTATTGGTTACAATTTACTTCTATCCACTTGTCGACAGTCGACCCACAACGTGTGGAAGAAAGTGCTTTGGTATAGTAGGGGAAAGAAATCGTCCGATGGCACGACGCCATGCTGGCAGAAATAACATTTTACACAGTTATGTAAGTAATATATAGGATTTACTAAAATTCACCTAGAAATGTATGTGTAACAATTCTAAAATTTAAATCCTCGGCGTGTACGCATTACTGTCCACGACTTGTGGTTGAAACGAGCTGCCTTACGCGCGATTGAATAAATAAAAACTCAAGTAAATTAGTGATTATAGAAACCCTTATGTAGATTTGATTTCACAAGTTAATACATTTATGGTATTTACAATAGATAACATTTTTCAGAAGAAAAGTGCATTGTAAGTGTATAAAATCTGTATAGACACGGGGTTCTGTCTATATTACAGAATTTAATTATGAGGAATCAAACAAGGATCGCGCGCCTCGCATTATAATATCAATAATAATATTGTCTAATACTTATACGTCATTGTATTTCACTAGAATTTAACCATGAAGATATTGGGCCCTAATAAGCCATTCAATATAAAAATGATGTGACATCGAACCCATTTAGCGGTGCTAAGCTCGCGATAATCGAATCGCAAAACAATGATTGATTATAATATTCATTTATTTATAATAATAATGTTCAACCTAAAATCGGAATTAAAACGTTGATAACACTAACTAGAAGAATATATTATTATTTTATTTAAGTTTCTTATATTTTGCACCTACCTCGAAAAATCTTTCTAATAATTTAACCCCAAATACTTAAAAAGTACTTCTAGAAATGTGCATTGTAGTGGCGCTGTTAATAGATTAAAACTTAATTTTGTGGTTAGAGTGGAATTAATTAATACCTATATGAGGCAGGTACATTGTGTATTTATTTTCTTGTAGATACAAATTATAAGAAACTCGAGTATCACTATAATTAATTAAATATAAAATACAATTAATTGAGTAAAATATAGCACATCACATTCATTATAATTACATCACATCAGTCTCGATCAACATTAAAAAATAACACTAGGCGACGAGCTTATTTATGTTTTGTTCTATCACACGAGCAGGGAGTGTAAGTTTGCAAACAAATATACTCATACCCCGAATTTAAACGAGTCATAAGACTTCATCAAACGTCATATAGTACTGCGCACAAGAGTTTTGCTTTGCGCAGTACTATATGACGTTTGATAAAGTTATATAACGTCTTTAACTTCGGGGGTTCGATTATACTCTTTATTTTCCTGTCACATACTTTAGAAGCCACGTTCGTTTTGGTTTGTATTGTGAAAAGTGATTGTTACTTAATTCACCAGGTAACTTAATAATTTTACCACCGGAAATGATAAATTTCCTAAGGGCTGTCCCGCACACCGGTGGACTGACGAAGCAACTAATTCTATAATAATTGAACGTCAACTTACTCTCTTTGGAATACGACTGAAACTGGTATAACGAAATCACTCTGGGCGGCTGGAAGCGGCGCGATGGCGCAGCTGTATGTCAGAGTGAGTAAAGTAAACGTTCAAATATTATCGAATTAGTCACTTCGCCGCAACTCCATCTGTGCGCTGACGCTTACACGCCCGCAACGGTGTGTTTCCACCAACACTATTCAAACAACTTTTATAAAGCAAACAACAAGGAATGTATTAAAACTATACAATCATAACAAACAAATAAAACAATGTATTATATATTACAAGTGTTTTTAACTTTTCGAATTGATATAATATTTTTTATAATAGGAATGATAAAGTTAGAATTTTAAAGGTGTTATAAAAAACAATAGAGTGGACCAGGGTATGGACAATGTTCAGATTTGAGCATAATATGTGGTCCCGTATGCATACGTTTAACTTTTCTTATTTTTTTTGCTATTAAATACGAACTCAGTCACTGACATGATATACAAACTCGGCACTGATGTTGGGGCGGCTACGCGATGGAGCACATCTTCTTGAGGTCGGTGTCGTCGGGGTCGCCGGCGTCGGGCGGCGGCGGCGGCGGCTGGCGGCCGGCCACGTCGGGCAGGTAGCGCGCGGCGTCCAGGCCGCGGCGCTCGTAGAACAGCAGGTAGGCGGCGGCGGGGTCGATGGGCGGGCGCGCGGCGGCGGCCGGCGCCAGCTCCCGGCACGAGCTGTCGTTGTAGCACAGCCACGCGCCCGACGGGTTGCGCGCGTACGCCACGTAGTGCCCGCCGCTCAGCTGCCCCGAGTGCGACTGCGCAAGCGTACCCACTAGCCTCACACACTCGTACAGACTAGACTTTCGAGTCTAATCATAGACTATCCAAGTGAAAACTCCGTTAAAATTAGTTCAGTTGTTTTTACGTGATACTCGAACTAGCATACGCAGGCAAGAGCTCTAAAACATTTGTTTAGACATTGAAATAAAACTATTTTTTCGAATTTTATAGCGTTTATCAGGATCAAAATAATATGGATCTTTTCATTTCTATTTATCCATTCGCAAAAGGAATTTGATTTTATTAGCGAATTTAATTTAAGCTATAAAAGCCTGGGATCAATTTTCCTCGCTCCTTTGTTACGTTTAAAATCGTATTCCTGAAGTATTAAAGTTGATTAATTTTTAATTTGCTTTTAAAATCTATGGTCGACGCAAAACTCGCAACCGGAATAAAAAAGCTATCTAATAGCAACAAGTCTATAAAAAATCAAAATTAGATTTTGATGCCACTTGATATAGGGGTCCATAGTTTCCTGGGCATTGTTTTTCTTGGTTCTTATATCTATAATCTGCATGGATGACTCACCACAACAGCATACAGCCTGTACTTCAGATCGAACGGATCCTGGTCTTTCAGCAGATGGTGCTGATGATAATCGATGAGATTATCGTCCAGCACCGGCGTGGTCACCAGACTGGTGGACTCCAGCCTCTCTCGGCCCTTAACCTCCACGGACGGCCTCCTCTTCCGTTCCATTTTCGGTTTTGGTTTGGGTGGATCCTTGGAGGGCGCCGATTCGTCCTCGCTGTCGGACTCTGATATAGGCTCATCCACAAAGACGGAGGACCGCCGCTGGAAGATGTTGTTGATCTCCATGTGCCGCAGGATGGTCTCCTGGGGCACCGACGCTAGGTATGGAGTGGGGTCGAAGTCTTCGAACGGAAAGTTGACTACTTTCTGCGATTTGATCCATTTGTTGTTGACGTATTGGAAGCGTTTGAGATGGATTATCTGTTGGCAAATATGGTGTTTAGTGGCGAGAAAAATAAAAAAAAAACAGATGGTTAACACGATTTTGTTGGTACTAAAAATATATTGAAAAGGTATAGGTTAAAATTATTAATTTGGGCTACTTTTTACTCGACCGCGCTAGAAGGAGGGTAACGGTTTGAGTCCCCCGCGGCTACGAGAGTGTGTATGTGTGTGGCGGCGTGCGGTACCAGTATGGGCGGCAGGCGCCAGATCTGCAGCTTCTTGGTGGCGGGCTGCGCGCTGCGGCAGGCGGCGCAGTGGTAGCGCTGCTCCAGGCGCTCGCAGCCGGTGAAGGCGCGCAGGCACGACGCCAGGTCCACGGCGCGCCCCGCCTCGCGCCGGCAGCGCCCCACCGACCCGTGCTCCGCCACCGCCTGCCCGGGGACACCATGCAGTGCCAGTTCCATTATATTGATCGAAATCAGGCGCGGATACCGGAGGGGGGGGGGGGGGGGGCTGTATCTGCGCCTGATTTCGATCAAGGGATTGCAATCCGAAAAACAGGATCCGGCATCGCTTAATGCTTAACGGATCCGCTACCAATACACCAGATCCGTTGTTGCCAATTTTTAGAAACATACTCACGCAGTTGCATGAGTGGATACTTTAAATGCGTGGTGGGTGTGCGTGTGAGTCGTTCGACGTTAAAAGTGGCAACTAACCGTGCACTTTTATATTCAATCCGTCGATTCAATTTGTTGATGTCGAGATTGGCCGTACTCTACGCACGAGGCAAGCCAGCGTACAATTTCTTTTGATACTGGGCTTTAATTTAATTTGTATATTGAGCTGCAATGCAAGCACGCGTCAAGAGCACCATAACTCTTTGTTAAATACCACGGGGAAGAAGTCGCGGGTAACAGCTAGTAGTACATATTAACGAGCAGCTATGTTGTCCAGAAAGCCGATCAGCCGTCAAATGACGGCCTAGAAACACTCTCGGTTCCAAGCTTTACACTCACCGATGAATTTCATTGGTCGCTACGCCGCTTCCAGGGAATACTCGCAAGCTGTATATCGACCAGTGACACTGAACCATTATGAAAATACAGAATCTTCCACTAGTTCGGCACGTTGGTTCCACTGAGAAGAGCCGATAAGAATCTCAATTGTTGGACTTTAAACGAAAGAGGTGTACATACATTCCCGAAATCATTAACGCCATGCGAGCAGGCTGCACCATTGTCCCTATAGTAAGTAGTAATTACTTAAGAGTACTTAACTGCTTATATTAAAACTCGCAATGATTCAAAGATATGACTTGAGTTGAGACAGTAGTGAGTGTAAGTAAGTAGTAGTGGTGGGATGGTACCTTCTCCCTGGTGGACTGGTAGCGCAGGTGCAGCGCGGTGGGGTCCCAGTCGATGGCCAGCATCACGCTGCTGCGCCCGCGCCGCTGGCTCAGCCGCAGCGCGGTCAGGTCCAGCCGCGTCAGGTGGCCGCGGTGCACGGTACCCTGTCACATGAATCAATACTATTTTGTAGTGAACTTCAACGTATTTATATATTTATTACCTCAAGATAACGTGATATATGCATTTATAACTAGCTTTCCCGGCAGACGTTGTCGTATCAAAAAAGGGCTTTCAGTTTTTCTCCAATTTTTTAACTTTCTGGACCACATTTAAAAATATTTCTATATACAAACCTAATTCAGATTATTACGAACATTTTAAACAAAAATGAGTCAAATCGGTGCGGTCGATCTCAAGTGATGCGCTTACTAACGAAACTCATTTCATTTTTATTTATTACATAGATTAAGTACGGTCATAAACCAACTATACTAATAATTACACAGAATCTCCTAAATAAACAAAATAGGTCATACAATTGATTCAGAACAGAATATGCTAACTAAACTTTAAACCTGGGCCTTTTTAGTTAATTTATAATCATTATGTCAAGTGAAAATTTCGAGATGTCAATAAAAAAAATGACCTGATTATTTGAGTACAATTAAAAAATCATTTCGTAAAGAAAGAAGAAGAAAAATAGACACATCGAAATTCAAATAATGATTACAAATAAACTTAAGATCACAGGTTCACAGGTCGTATGCCGTTTCTGTGTCACCCTGTATATGATAATAGCAGTGCTACTGACATCTGTCGCGGTGGCGAGGCGCGCGCTGGCCTGCCGCTGCAGCTTGGCCTTGGCGATGGGCGAGCTGGCGTCCGGCGCGCCGCCCCCACCGCCCCCACCGCCCACCAGCCCCGCGTGGCTCGCGCTCGACCGCTTGCGGGGACGATAGGCCTTACCTACGATATGCCAATACAATATGGTAACAAAAGAACGAGCGGAAAATTGCGAGATATCCTCTCGTTCAAATTACTTTAGTGTCTGAAGGAAAAGGTTCAGATACTGAGACTGAGGCTGTTGATGAGATATGGCACTGAGACGTGGTCGCTTACTATGGCCCTCATAAGAAAGTTAAAGGTCGCTCGCTTTCTACGCGATATAATCAGAAATGATGAGATCCGTAGAGGTACTGGCAAAACCGCCATAGCTCAAAGAATTTCAAAGTTACTGCTCGAAGAAGCGCTGGTCGTTGGGGTAGAAAGGTTATAGAATGGCGACTACGAGCCGGAAGACGTAGTGTGGGGTGGCTCCCACAAGGTGGACTAATGATCGCACACATAGCAGGTAGTCGGTAGATGAGAGTTGAGAAGGGCCGTGATGTGTTGAAATCATTGGGGGAAGCCTAGACTTCTTTCGGCTGATCCATGGATGGATGGATCAAGGGAGGGTGGCCATAAGGCTTTTGCAAATGGCTTATGCCTCGGAAAACCAGGCTTATCATTTAAGGGTATATATATATATCAATTTTTTGCCGAGATACTGAGATCTGAGCTTCGAGCATCAGCGAAATTAGCATAGATGGCCTCTTAATATAAGAAGTGTTAACTACAGTATGGGATAGAGTAGAAAGCATTTGATGCCGGCATGGCAGTGTATGTATCTCACCGGAGCAGCCGAAGACGAGCGGCGTGTCGTCGGTGGGCAGCGCGCAGCCGCGGCAGGCGCGCGGCCACGCGCACGCCGCGCACCACGCCCCTCCGCCCCCGCCCCCGCCGCCCACACCGCCCCCGCCGCCCACACCGCCCCCGCCGCCCGACACCAGCCGCAGCGTGAACGGGAACTCGTAGCCCAGGCTGTCGTCGCTGCGCAACACACACACACCACACTTACTTCACATAGCGGCTCCTACCTCAGAGCACTGCCATGTAGTGTATCAGGGCCCCAAGTCTGCTAACACAATCGATTCATAATCGTACAGCAACGGCATAGTAACTGTCACTTTTGACAGATATCCCAAACAATATCTGTCAATAGTGACAGTTAGTATGCCGTTGCTGTACGATTATGAATTGAATGTGTTAGCAGACTTGGGGCCCAGACCCTGTAGCGACCCAACCTACGAGTGAGTACGTCCGGCCCGCAAGACTTTATTTTCAAATTCCATTATTTTTTCCGTCCCCTCTATAACGTTTAGTCATTGGAAGTTCGCGTCGACGTACTCACTTGATACAGTATCAGATACATTACTCGGAACACTTTTTAACGATAGTGTGGCCGGCACTGTCAGCAGACGGAAGGCACACACCTCACTTCCCGCTACACCTAAACCATTCTATAGTGTTTCGAGAACCGCTAGTGCGCTTGCCAATTGGCCGCCATTGTCGGCGCCCGCTATTTTTCCGCTCACTTGCGAGGTGTGTAAGGGCTTTATATTCAGATACAAATGCAGGCGAGCGCACGTCCACCGTGATGACGACTGACTGGGAATAACAGTGCACGCTGTACACGTTGCAGTGCACCTACAGTTGGTTAAGACATCTCCTTACTACTAGTGTAGTGTGTGTGTGTGAGCGCGTGAGTGTGCGTGCACTGACCAGTCGGTGGCGTGGTTGTGCTGGTCGTGCTGCGGCGGGCGGCGCGTCAGCAGGCGCGCCACCTGGCGCCACACCTGCGCGTACAGCTGGCGGCCGCTGGCGGCGTCGCGCACCGCCACCAGCAGCGGCACGCCGAACAGCGCGGGCCGGCTGCGCTGCGACGACACGAAGTACGCGTCCGCGCGACACTGCTTCCTGCACGCACACGCACAACCAGACCACACGTTCACAAACACATACGGTTGAGAACCGCCGAAATACTTATCCGGAAACTGCACCACTACGGTATTAGGAACAAGGCTCTTGACCTCTTGACTTCCTATTTAAATAATAGGATTCAAATGGTCGATGTCAATGGTATAAAAAAAATCGCCCGGCTCTCTAGTGTCAATGGGCGTTCCACAAGGTTCGATATTAGGGCCATTCTTATTCCTAATATATATCAATGACTTGCCTTACTATGTAGGGAATAGTCACGAGATTGTATTGTTTGCAGATTACACTTCACTGCTTTTTAAACTCAAAAGACAGTTAGTAAATTATGACGATGTGAACAATGCACTCGCTAAAGTTGTTGATTGGTTCACTATAAATAATCGTCTCCTTAATGAGAACAAAACTAATTGCGTAAAGTTCTCAACACCAAATGTGAGACAAGTTGGAACCAATTTACAATTAAATGGAACTGATTTGGACCTTGTGGAGTCAACAGTGTTTCTCGGTATTACCATAGATGCTAAATTGCAATGGGGTCCACATATTAAAAAAAGTATCTAGTAGGCTGAGTTCGGCAGCTTATGCTGTTAAAAAAAATCGACTATTAACGGATATAGACACAGCTAGAATTGTTTATTTCAGTTATTTCCATAGTGTTATGTCCTATGGCATCTTGCTCTGGGGTTGCTCTGCAGATCTTAATACTATCTTCATCTTGCAGAAAAGGGCAATACAAGCAATTTACTTGGGTCCTAGAGACTCCCTTAAGGATAAATTCAAAGAAATAAATATTCTAACTGTTGTCTCAATTTATTTATATAAATCTAATGTATGTTAAGAAAATATTCATAATTTTGAAAAAAAGGAGTGATGTTCATGTTATAAACACTCGTAATAAGGACAAACTATCCGTGCATGTCACTCCTCTCCACAGAATAAATAATTATTTTATGGGGGAAATGTATACGCTTCTATAATAAACTTCCCAAAGGAATCCGAGATTTGCCCATTAATAAGTTTAAAACAACTGTGAAAAGTATTCTATGTCGTAAGGGTTATTTCAGGATCTTGGATTATTTGGATGATAAAGCAGCCTGGGACTGATCGCTCAAATATCAATATATATAATGTTAAAGTGTAGCGTGTGTGCGCCCCGCATGGCAACACACTGGAGCTTACTTTTATATTTTATTTTGTAAAAATAATGAATTTCAAAAAAAAAAGACAAGCCCGCTGAGTTTCTTGCCGGATCTTCTCAGTTGAGGTCGCGTTCCGATCCGGATGTAGACTTAAGAAAAAAAAGAAATGTAATGACAATTTGTAAGTGCCCCCGTAGGCCTATACGAAATAAATGATTTTACTTGACTTGACTTACTTACATATAGAGAGATGCCGTCGTGTGTAGGTATCTACGCACTCTTGCGTAGATATGCAAGGGTTGTCACAAAATTGGGTGTAATATAATGTTTGCAAGTCCAATAGCAACCGTAAACAGAACAATTATTTCCCATTTTACGTTACGGTACACACCTACTTAGTAAACAAACGGCACCAAAATATGAACATTGTTTTATAACACGCCACACGCCGGCCCTTGTGCAACTGTATGGATTGTTAAACTGTGACCTTATCGACCCTACTCACTACCACGTAGGGATTGCCATCCGGATCCGATAATCCGGCGGATCCGGAATCACTAAACCCTTAACGGATCCGGTGATGCCAATTTTTGGAGTCTCACCTGTGAACCGCCACCAAATATGTAATCTTCCCAATGGGCGCCGGCTCGTTGCTGTCGTTCATCTTGCACATGTTGGACGGCGATGACCCAAACTTCACTTTGCCCAGCCTCGGACTGGACGGCTTCAGGTTCAAGGACTTCACACTTAGGGTCGGCGAGCTGCTGCCGTTAGCCTCTTTTTTCAGGTCTTTGGGGAGCGTCTTGCTGCGGTAGTCGGTGGTGACGCGGTGGTCGGCGGGGTTGTCGGTGAACGTCTGCTCGGGGTTGTAGAACGTCGTCGGCGGACTCTGGGACATAAGAATTTCCGATCTCGACCGCTGAAATCGTTGTTCGATTAACATGTAGTACGAATAAAAAATTACTTTCAGATTAAATTCGACATTATTCAATTAAATTTGTATGCTACCTAGTTAAGTATACAGTATGAAGCAAGGACATCAATTATGAAATCCATAAATACGAAGTTGCTATTCTATATATTTTTTGCTGAAATACCAATTCAGTACTTATTGCAGATATATAAGGGTAACATATTTAGTACAAAATATTTTAACAGATACATTAGTAGGTTATAAAGATAACAATTCCAAACAAAAAAAAACTAAGTGCGCGGTGAAACGCTAGTGGGTCGCCTTCTTTATAATAAATCAAACTTCATTTACACACACACATATTTTATACAGCAAAAACGCTAATTAAATATAGGACATTCTGGTCCAGATATTTAAAAAACATACAATACCCTATCTAACTATCCAATATCCTTTACAGGATGGGTATTTGTGAAAATGAATGTACAAAAGCTAATTTGCAAAGTATAATTTACATACATATTTACAAACAGAAATACCTCTACCAGACGTCAATACTAGCGTGGATGCTACTTATCTACGAACTTTGATTTGCTACAGAATAAACAAAGCTACACAAAAAAAAACGGTGCCAGACACTTGAAAATGCTATTCAACTATTTAAAAAAAAAACCAACACAATAAAAAATAAAATTAATAGAAAATACTCTTTAATATTACAGAAAACTATTTCATATAATACTAAAGAGACAACATTTAAAATAAATTTGATATTGGCATATCAAATATAGTGCAAAATGTTAATTCATTGAAAACTTAATTTACCTTATGAATTGTGTCATCTGCAAACTGAGTTTTGTAACTTTCAGAAACATACTAACATCGGATACATTAGTTCAACTATGTACATTGTGTTAGGTGTGACGTCACGACGATGACGTCATGCCACTCCATATTAATATGTTATTGAAAGCTGCTCTCTCTTAATTAAGGGGGGATTTAAATTACCACTCACATGCCATCACCACAACACGGGGGACACGCGTACTCTGCCTGAATTATTGTTATAAAGTTATTTATCAACTCGGACCTCCTTTTCCCCCGGAGAAAATGAACTTTATACTGGAGTATAGTGCCTGGATAGATTGCAGAACTAATTTTAGGACCAGGGCCCGGACAAGTCGTTCAATGGGATTCCTATTCATCGGGATTCCCTAAAATTTTACTTACCCATCGCACAACTGGCCTAATAACTGAACTTTTCCGTATGAATGGGTTTCATAATGGTATACTGGGTTTTAAATTAAAATTAAATAAACAACTAACTTTATATATGACAGGGATAGGTGGGAAACCCCTTCGAACGGGTTTTTTATATGGATTTGCGTCTAAAGGAGCTGAATAATAAGCTTAAATCGTGGTTAAGGGGGAAGCTCAGGGTCAGGGCGCGAAATTCAAAATGTCAATGGTTTTTATTTTTTTACGAAAAATTTTGACATCTTTACGATGTTATTTAGTGTTTTGCGATATTAGCATTCTGCATTGGATGTCTCGATGTATTAAGTTTGCTTAAAAAAGAACCTTATCCGATACAATACCATAAGGTTTGTAAAAACCGCTACTTTTACTAACTTAATGGTGTTGTATCGCTTTAGGTATTTTTTTAAGCAAACTTAATACATCGAGACATCCAATGCAAAATGCTAATATCGCAAAACACTAAATAACATCGTAAAGATGTCCAAATTTTTCGTAAAAAAATAAAAACCATTGACATTTTGAATTTAGCGCCCTGACCCTGAGCTTCCCCCTTAAGGGAAGCCTTTTTTAAAAGGAAAGCCAAGTGAATGGGTAATCATAAATTAAATCTAACACAAGTTAAGGCGTTCAAATACCCAGTAAAAAGTCGTCCTTAGGCTTTTTGGTTGTGGGCCCTGGCTAGAAACGATACCGTTTTTGTATTGAAAAGTTGGTCCCGCCATCCTTAGAGCTAACATCTATATTGTATTTTTCTGCTAATTCTTTAGGGATGGTGAGGCAAAAATTCAAACCGATTCAAAATGACAGCGACAACAGTGAACTATTTTTATCTGTAGAGCTTATGGTCACTGATTTTGACAGAGGAGTACGCATTTCGATTTCCATGTTCAAGCTATTTGGTCGGAGCCGTCATTGGAAGAGATATGTTTGAATAATACTCTATATCAGATTCAGGTCAGAGTACACGTTTCTATGTAGCACATCGACAAACATGTTCAACAAGTCGCGCTACGGCTGTGTAGTCATGTGTTATTGTGTGTGACAGTCTGATTCTAAGAAGGCCGGCAGCATTTCTTTGGAAATACAAAAGATATTTCTCACGATTTTTCTGTGTTTGATACCAAACAAAATTGTTTGTGTTGAGTGTCTGTTACTGTATTGGTGTGTTGAATTTTATTGTGCCTATAGTACGAGTAAAAAATATATTTTAGAATCAGAAAGTAGTT
Organism: Pheosia gnoma; assembly: GCA_905404115.1. NCBI lineage: Eukaryota > Metazoa > Arthropoda > Insecta > Lepidoptera > Notodontidae > Pheosia > Pheosia gnoma. The sequence continues at coordinate 7,776,101 of FR989914.1, forward strand.
ATGTATGCGTACGCGCGCGTGTGTGCGAGTGTGTGTGTGTGTGTGTGTGTGTGTGCGCTAGGCTAACCTTGAAGCAGAAGAGTGCTGGCATGCAGAGTGAGGAAGTATTGCCGCCGCGGCCCACACTCACCTCGGCCCACTCGCGCGCCTCCCCGCACCACCCTGCCGCACGACCAACACAATATACATACAACGTGTAACTAATATAGTGTACAACAGTTTAAGGGGCTAACAAGTAGGCCATAACGATCACGTTTATCTGTAACACCGTTTAATTTATCCATGAGAAATCAAGGCAGTACCGTTACACTCAGTAAGTAGTGTAATTTTTTAAATTTCAAATCAGTTGATTATTGTTTTCGGGAATGTGACCCTTATAAGCTACTCATGGCCCCTTAAAATATTTTACACTATTTTTGTTACACCTTATATAATACTACACGATGATCATACTATATATTATACCGTAATATTATAACTACAGTATATTAACACGTGACATGTTATAAAATCAACTAAGAATTATAACTGCGCGAACTATATATGCGCGGGAGTTGCGTTGGAATTCGATGTAGAACTTGACGCTGCGCAGCCGCAACAATACGGTCATGTATTCGCTCCCTAGTATTACAGAGCGAGACACTTAATAACATAATCACATATTCACACACACTCCTTTAATTATTTTACGAAAGACAAGTAGGTTTTCCTTAGCTGTATCCCTGAGAAATTTATAGTAAAAATGTGACCTAGCTATACGAGACATTCACAAAATTGTATGTTTTGTTTGGGGATACTATTTTGAGTGGCGACGTCTCGCAGAGGTATAGCGCTTAAGGTAGCGTGCGGCTGTTAGCGACCGCGACTAAGAAAGTTGTACGGGATACTTAATGGGTGGCAGGTCTGGGGTCGCAGTAAGCAGGACGGACGGGTCCCAGGTCGCGGGTTACAGATCATAGATTACTGGGCCCCAAGTCTGCTAATACAATCGATTCATAATCGAACCGCTACCGAATAGTAACTGTCACTTTTGACAGATATGATGTAATATATGCACAGATACACATCATATATTCCTACTGAGGAATAGTGTTAATTATAAGCATATAATCATTCCATCACTCATTCGTTCAACTCATTCATTCAAATGTAATTCATTCCATAGAGACCGAAAAAAGTCAGTTTGAATTCCCGCAAGTTCGTTGTATTATATCTGTCAAAAGTGACAGTTACTATGCGGTTGCGGTTCGATTATGAATCGATTGTGTTAGCAGACTTGGGGCCCGGTCGCGGTCGCTGATACTCGTATGCTGCCGTTAAGGTACCGACATTAGATGGTCGGGACGGGTGAGTGCAATGTCGTACCGTTGTCGGGCGCGGCGGGCTCGTCGCAGTCGCTGGCGTCGCGCGTGTCGCGCGTGTCGGCCGGCTCGCGCGTGTCGCACGCGTCGGGCGGCTCGCGCGGCAGCTCGTACGCGAACAGCTCGGCGCCGGCCGCGCACAGCTTGGCGCCGTCCTCCAGCACGCGCCCGATCGTCGCGCCGCTCAGCTCCACTATCAGCATCCTGGGGACCACCGACACTGGTATAGGCCGCGTCCAGACCGACCGCGCAGTCTTGTGAGGCTCACTCGGGTACTGACAGCAAGGCAATCGACAGATGACAACGCTCGGAGCGAGAAACTCCATGGGTGCTCTTTTTAAAAAGATGTTTTACATTTTTGAGCAGTGCATTGTCATAGGTATGTGAGAACAATGTAGGAACGGCTAAGCAGACTTTAGCATCTGGTCACAAAAACCTAACTAAGGATATAATTACAAGTTATGGCAACATGGTTCAACATGGTAGGGAAGAGTTACTCACGCCTCGGGCGGCAGTCCGCACAGCTCCGACAGTTTCTTCTTCAGGTCCAGGTACGTGCCTTCGGAGTTCACTCGCACGCCGTACTTTACAGGCACCGAGCCGTCCAGCAGCATCACTGTCGCAAGATCATACTACATCGCAGCTTCACATTTAATGTATTTACGTTAGGGAGCGTTCAAGTATTACGTAACGCAATTTTTGACCACGCATGTAACGCGCCATAACCTTTTTCTTTACACCCCCCGTCCCCCCAGTAAAACTTAAAATCTCTACGCGACCGTTTTTAAGGGTTAAAACAATGTTAAGTAACGGGTAGTTCAAACCCCTTCCTCCCGCCCCAGTAAAGATTCAGAACACCCCCCCCCCCCCCCAAATTCGTTACGTAATACTTGAACGCTCCCTTAATCACAACACAAAATATAATATTATCTTATCGACTTGTTGAGTTTTTTAAAAGTACAACAATGATACTTCCTACTAAAATATTAGTCAATCTTATAACCAGCTGGTGCACGTAACACGACTTATACAGTATCTTGAAGGTTTCAAAGAACTTGTGTTAATTAATAGGGGTCGATTTTTAGGCCTCAGTATTCGTTTATGTCGGCCCCTGGGAAACCAATATCGACTCCAAGGGGTCCACTTGGGAATCCCTGCTGTAGACCGACCGATCGACCAAGTGAAAGTTGACGGCCTGATTAGCGCAGTGGTAGTGACTCTGCTTTCTGCGCCGAGGGTTCCGGGTTCGAATCCTGGTAGGGACACAGGCTTTGTGTGATGAGCAGGAATGTTTGTACCCGAGTCATGGATGTTTAATATGTATAAGTATATATATATAAGTATTATATACTGAGTTCGCCGTCAGTCCATTGTACGGTACCCATAACACAAGCGTTAAGCTTAAAGTGGGACCGTATAGTTGGTGTGTTCGTGTGGCGATATTTATATATATATATAAATAAAATTGGAGTGTCTGTTTGTAATATTAAAATAACCGCTTTTTACTAAGTGCATTTGGATGTATACACGTTACCTATACCGAAACAACATTTTTTACAATTTTTGTCTGTCTGTCTGTCTGTTTGTTCCGGCTAATCTCTGAAATGGCTGGACCGATTTTGACGGGACTTTCACTGGCAGATAGCTGATGTAACAAGGAGTAACTTAGGCTACTTTTATTTTAGAAAAAAAAAATAGGATCTCACGAAAAAAAATTAAAACCAATGTTGCAGCGCAGCGCCTGAATTAATTATGATAGCAACAACCTGCAATGCGTCCCGCGGGCTCAGAATGGGCGAGCAGGCTGTTGTCAACGGTTGTCTTTGTTAAATACCACGCGGACGAAGTCGCGGGCAACAGCTAGTTTATATATAATAACGAAAGGCTCACCTCTGACCTCGCAGCCCACGCTGGCCTCCATGGGCAGCGGCAGGCTGAGCATGTTGAAGGCGTCGAAGCGCACGCTGTCGCGGCCGCACGTGTCGCACTGCACCTTGGACTTGAGCTGCCCGCAGAACAGCTCCGTCATGATGGACCAGTTGCGCGCCGTGTGCGCCTCCCACGCCTCCGCGGCCACCACCTGGCGGCACGAGGCACGAGGCGGTCACAGTGGGCGGCGGCGGCGGCGGCGGCGGCGGTAGCGGCGGCGGGGCTCACCTGGTCGGGGCGGCCGGCGGAGTCGCGGTGCGGCTGCGGGCGCGGCGGCGCGCGCGCGGCGCGGTTGAGGTCCTCGTGCAGCGCGTCCAGCAGCCACGCCAGCAGCTCCTGCGCGTCGTGCTGGCCGCCGCCCGCCAGCGCGCGCGCGTGCCGCGACACGCACCAGCGCACGCGCAGCGGCGCCACCGAGCGCGCGCTGCACGACCACACCTGCGCCACACACGCCCACACACCTGAGCGACTTATTGCCCTAGCGTGGATCATCACACTAGAACTATGGCCGACTGACTTGCAAAGTATTACGGCTATACTTGTAACCATATGCTATCTCATGGCATATAAGAAGGCTCAAGGTCGCTCAACGCGCAATGGAGAGAACTATGCTCGGGGTTTCGCTACGCGATAGAATTAGAAATGAAGAGATCCGTAGACGAACTCGAGTAACCGACATAGCTCAAAGAATTTCCAAGTTGAAGTGGCAGTGGGCAGGGCACATAGCTCGCAGAACCGATGGCCGTTGGGGCAGAAAGGTTCTAGAATGGCGGCCACGAATCGGAAGACGAAGTGTAGGACGCCCCCCACAAGGTGGAGCGATGACATCACACGCGTCGCAGGAAGCCGGTGGATGCGAGTGGCGGAGGACCGTGATGTGTGGAAGTCGTTGGGGGAGGCCTATGTCCAGCAGTGGACGTCTATCGTCTGATATATATGCTATCTAATGGAGATGCCGAGTATTTAAGCCGCCGGGTCTGAAAACCTGGGCTTCGCTCCGTAGTAACGTAGTATCTCGTCCCTGCTATCTATCAGAAAAAGCCCATTCAAAATTGGATAAATAGATGGCGCTTGAGGCAATGTTTTCGGTTCGCGGAATATTCGATTAAAAAGAATTACATAAACAACTTATTGTATGATTCCTTAGCATTAGCTGCCGTAGCTGCCTAGACATTTGAAATTTTGCGGATATATTATTTGAGTAAAACCCTGGGGGCCATTGAGGAGGTAATTTTAGAAATTCGATTCCTATTAGATTCAAATGGCTGTCAAAGTTAGTATGAAGAATTATTTTTTATAAAGTTACGGTCAGGCACAGGGCTAGTCTATACAAATAAATAAAATCGGAGTGTCTGTTTGTAATATTAAAATAACCGCTTTTTACTAAGTGCATTTGGCTACACGGTACATATACCAAAACAACATTTTTTTACAATTTTTATCTGTCTGTCTGTTTGTTACGGCTAATCTATGAAATGACTGGACCGATTTTGACGGGACTTTCACTGGCAGATAGCTGATGTAACAAGGAGTAACTTAGGCTACTTTTATTTTAGAAAAAACCCCTCCCAACCCCCGCCAACGACTTAATATCACAAAGGCTGCCGGTCGCGCGGGCTATTGCCAACGGTTGTGTCTTTGTTAAATAGCACGCGGACGAAGTCGCGGGTAACAGCTAGTGTTAAGTAAAGATAACAAGTATATGTGAGTGCGAGCGGGCACCTCCTTGCACAGCTCGGCGTAGCGCAGCGCCAGCACGCCGCGCGTGCCCAGCGGGTTGGCCGCGTTCACCTCGTACAGGTGCGTGCCCGAGTTGAAGTAGCGCGTCAGCGGGCCCGTGTTCCACACCTGGGGACATCGCCTGTGGGGTTAACCGTTCCCGCCGCCACTCACGCTAGCCATACTTCAGGTGGCAACACCAAGTCGACAGGACAGGAGACTAGATACAGTTTGGTGATTTAAGTTTGTAACTGTTACTTTGTACAGTAATTTAATATAACACGCTAATTATAGTATATCTATCGTTGCAGGAGACTGGAATTTTAATAATTGACCTGAAACAGCTTCTTTACACTCACTTGCTAGTTGCTTGCTGGACGACATGAAGGAACATTTGCTCGATAGTTGCTTGCAAACTTACTTCTTTGACAAACATTGTCGCTAACAAATATTAGGCTAATTAATTATCCCTTTTGTTTATTTTGTCGTATCTCATCACTTCCCAGAACTAGATCCTAATCAGCGACATTAAGCGATGTTGCAAAAAAGGTAAGTTGTGTATTTTTAAACCAGCGTGTTCAATTCCTGACTATGGAAAATATTATTTCAAAAATCTAATAATGTAGTTGTTATCAAAATCGGCCTCGAGAGCTATTTAAGCCTTGTTTCGTTACGCCCTTTTGGATGTGGACATCCACGCACACTTGAAAAGTTTTCTCTCCATATTATTGAGTTAAAATATAAAACGGACAAGCAGTTCCGTATGTCGGGTGCAATTAAGTGTTTGTAGTGCGTCCTCTTGTTTCAGAAACACTAAGTAGAGGCGAGTGTGTCTACAAGTGTATCGCGATGTGTGTGCGTGAGTGTGTGTGTATGTGTATGTGTGTGTGTATGTGTGTGTGTGTGCGTGTGTGTGTGCACTCACGGCCTGCAGCGCGGCGTTCATGAAGCAGGTGTTGCCCAGGTTGTGCAGGCCGGTGGCGCCGGGCACGTCGGCCGCCGACAGCGTGGCGCGCCGCTCGCCCGCGCCCGCGCCCGCGCCGGCGCCGCTGCTCATGCTGGGGACCACACGTTATATATTATGTTATGTTTCCAGTACTGCATGTACTGTCAGCGGGCAGCAGTGTGCGAGCGCTACCTGAGCGCGCCGATCTCCTCGGGCCAGGTGAGGTCGGGGTTGCGCAGCTCCAGCAGCAGGCGGCTGTGCTGGGCCAGCCCCAGCTCGTGCAGCGCGGGCCGCTCGTCGTCCAGCAGCACGGCGCCGCCCGCCAGCAGCCACAGCCGCATGTCCTCGCGCGCCAGCCCCAGCGCGCCGCACACGAACTCCGACACCTGATACACCACACCACACTTCACTCGCACCCAGCCCATCCCACTCACTGACCTCGAACTGCTACTGGGCCCCAAGTCTACTAACACAATTGATTCATAATCGACCAGCAACCGCATAATAACTGTCACTTTTGACACATATCCCATACAATATCTGTCAAAAGTGACAGTTACTATGCGGTTGCTGGTCGATTATGAATCAATTGTGTTAACAGACTTGGGGCCCTGGACTGGTGATAGACTTAGTCGTTTTGTACCTATTTCATTATCGCCATTTTGGCGCTAATTGTACTGACAGAAGGTAGCGAGTGTCCAGGGAACTAGTCATAGAGATTTGACGTGTAACAAGTCGGCCGAAAAAACATCAATTAAATGGATTACTTTATAATGACATTACTACATATTGTATACATTTCTATAAAAATCTATTCTTTAAGTGTTTTTTTTCCCTGAACACACACAGATAAATACAAATATGATTGATACAACGCGACAGCCATTTGCATTAAATGTCTAATCTAGTTCCGGCGATGCTCGCTGAAGCGCTTCAAATTAGCACAAAAACAGTTGTCATGAGAAGAACGGGCCCGGAACTCTAAGGTTGGTCTTTTTAAAAAGATGTTATATGTTAGGTGTGCAAGCGCATGTCGCAAGATGGCGGACGCACCTGTCGCACGGTGGCGAGGCGGGAGAAGGCGGCCGTGTAGGCCAGCTGGCGCTCGGCCGGCGCCGGCGCCGCCAGCCCCGCGCCGCCGTACATCGCCGCGCCCGCGCCCGCCGGCCCTGACGAACATACATTTAATATGGCGTCACAAGCATTTTTGCCTCTTTCTGCATTTTCCTTCTTTACCTTGAAGAGAATCACTCACTTTGTGTGCTCGCCACGTGTCTCAGAATCTTCAAATGCAGAGGATATAATTCCAGCTCGACATCGGAGTTCGGTGGACGTATGACCTGTGAGAAACAAAATATTATAGCAAACGCTACACCGTCAAATCGGATATTACAATTTAATCCTCAAATTCATAGAAAGTATCTATTAATTTACAATAGCAAATCTACCAAATGCCATTGAGAATAGATTCAAGGTACTATGAATTTGGAGGTAAGAATTAATCAGCTAAGTAGACTTATAAAAAGAAAATACTGAATTGATTCAGCTAATTCTTGGAGGGACTATGTCGTGGTAGTTGAAGTCGTGCGTACCTGTCTGGGCAGCGCGTCGGGCACGAGCTCGAAGTATGTCCGGTGCGTACCTGTCTGGGCAGCGGGTCGGGCCCGCCGTACCACTGCGCGAGCGCGCGCCACAGCGCGTCGGGCACGAGCTCGAAGTCGCGGTGCTGCGCCAGCGTCACGTCGCGCCGCAGGTGCCCGCCCTCGCCCGTCAGCGTGCGCACCTGCCGGGCCCACACGCGCCGGGTTGCACTCTCATTGTAAATGAGTTCTAACTAATAATTATATAACTTCCACGTACACTCAATTACTCATACACTCAGTCATAGATGTAAAGCTTGCATCTTTCATTGCTTCCTTAAGCCGATAACCGTCGTGGACTTTTCTCTCTCGGTTTCATCGTGCCTATTTCTAAAATATAAGATAATCCTCTCACCTTAGTAGTCAATCTTCCCTGTCCCTACCTTATGCAACGGCGATTAATGCGCTCCGTATAGCGTGGACCGCGAGTGCGTCATACCGTTCATCCCCCAAAGCTTTATACCGTTGGACAATTACCAATAAGAAGATCCAGAACACAAGTAAAATCCCCTGGGGGAAGAAGACGCTATTGACTATGGACTGGGAGGAAAGAAATTTGAAACCAGGACTGACATCAGCAGAAGTAAGGCCGAACACACTGCCTCATCCCAAATTCTTAGTCGCTAGTACATCAACCCTGACCTACTAGGGCACGGCTGCGACAGACCGATACGCCGTATTTCCACGGTTGGGTGCTACTCGTAGCGTAAAAACGAGAGAACATAGCTTAGAAATCCAAGGCTAAAGTGAAATTAGGATTGTGTTTTAAATTTCAAGTCGTATTGGAGCATTGGTGATGGCGAGCATGTGGTGTGTATGTGTCGGTGGCACTGACCTTGAGTCCGTCGTGCGCGAGCAGGCGCTTGTTGTCGACGGGCCCGGGCGGGCGCGGCGCGCGCTGCGCGGCGGCGCTGCTGACGCCGCTGCTGCCGGCGCTGGCCGCGCTGCCCACCGACGCCGAGTCCGCGCGCCACAGCAGCGAGCCCATCGACTCTGCGCCCGCCGACATACAAGCATCATAAACCTCCATCGCCGATACCAACGCGGGCGACGGAAAAGTTCCGATTTGCGATAGTGTCACTGAGAAATGGTCCCTTACTATGGGCCGCGGTAAGGTCCCGAGACACACAATGGATATGGCTATGCTTGGAATTTTGTTACGCGGTAAAATCAAGACCTCCTTTATATACCCAACCGGGAGGTTTTACTAAGAAGCAAGCTATACATGGTACCCTGCAAACCGACCCGACGGCAGAGACCATCTGCGGGAGGTCACGCCGCCTCCAGGTACGTGGCAGTACTTATGCGAGTGGCTTGTGAATTACTTCATATCATTTGTCCAGAATGCTGTTGGAGCGGTTATAGTCTATCACCGCGCGTACCCAAAGGCACTAGCGATTAAACCCTATGCGGTAGAATCAGTAGTACTTAACTCCGGTGAGGAGCTAGTCACCGACCTACTTCGGATTACAAAGCTTAAGTGACAAAGGGCTCACAAAACATTACAGCCGTATAATGGCTCTAGAATAGTGACCACGAGCCAGACATAGTGCAGCCTCCCACCAAGTAGACTGATGACGAAGCATTTATTCGACATATGTATGGCCAAAAAAGAAGAAATCTCAATGTGACCGCTGCAAAAGGTGTTCAGCTCGGCACGAGCTGGTTAACAAGGTTAACTCCAGAGCTGATGACAGTACAGTAGCAAGAAGCCGGTGGATGCGAGTGGCGGTGAACAGTGATGTGTGTTCTAGTCGCGGATTGAGTACAATCAACCGATGGTCTTCTCCCGCTCCCCAAGCACTCACCCGTGGAGTTGCTGGTGAAGCTCTCGTCGCAGACGATGGCCTCGTCGATGTGCCGCTGCGGCGCGCGGCAGCAGGAGTCGGTGCTGCCGCCGGCGGTGTAGGCCAGCCACGCGCCCCACCACTCCGCCGCCACCAGATACCAGAACTGGCCCACCGAGTAGCCGCGCTGGACCTCGCGACGGAGCCATCCGAGTACTGGAATAATGAGATTCTCTTACATTTTCCAGTAGAGACTTAGGGAGGAACCTTAGGGTATGGGTTCTGATTGTCGCGAAAATGACTTAAGTTAGAGAGCAAAAGCTGTATGTCAAAGGGAGGACAATGTCACGCGACCCGCCTCGGTTCTTATACATTTATGTTCTGGACATGATTGAAAGCTTTTCAGTCCGGCTTCAGCCATTTTCGCGTCTGTCAATTTCTAGAGACCCCTAATTTCTACTTGTTTTATACAAAAGCTAGGTACGCTGATTAAAAGTCTCAGGTAAACGATAAGGTAACATCTCAATGACGCCACCTCAAATGATTAGGGACTAAAAGTAGCATTCAAATGTTCTGATAATAATATAATTGCTTGATAACGGATAAGAGTTCGGGAACCAAAGTAAATTAAATGCGAGTATTTTCTGTAGATAATGCACTGTGATAGCAGCGATAGGCAAGGCAGTAGAACGCTCGCCCTGGTAAACAGTGTCACAGGTACAAACCCCGGCTCACACCTCTGGAATTTCGGGATTTCATGTGCGAATCTCATTTTCAACCATGGTTATCACTTGCTAAACGATGAAGGTAAACATCGGCAACCTAAATGTCTGAGAGAACCCCTCGAATGACTTGTATGGTCTGCCAACCCGCACTGGGCAAGCATGGTGGACTATGGCCTAATCTCGCTCGCAATGAGGGGAGGCCCGTGCCCAGCAGTCGGACATTATTATTACTTTGATGATCTATGAATTAGCGCGCGACAACAACATTTATAAGACGTTCAGGCGTGCTTCATCACGACGAATCGTTTAACATCTCTGAAAAAAAGTATAGTCAGAGACAACAAGAGCGAGAAAGGGCTCGATTCTTACAAAAGTACATTTTGTTAAGCAGATCTCGTTCATATCACAAAGCCGGACAAATGTACGCCAGTAAACATGCCCCCGTTGGTTGTTGCGTGTGACCCAGATGCGCGCGCATATCGGGACAATTAATTAATTTACAATTGCACACAATAGCAAACTATCAGTTAAGGGCTAGTCGGTACCAACGCAAGAAACGCGTGTTGGCTACTGTCGTCTACACTCCCTAGCAACTCAGCCATTTTTTTTCTATTTTCACTAAACTAACACACGAACTGCACGATCCCAAACTAAGCAACGCCTGTATTCTGGGTACCGTACAACGGGACTGGGGACGACTCCAGTATATAATACTTGCATGGATATTAAACTTCCACAACTCGGGTATAAACATTCGTGCTCATCACAAGAAGTTTGTCCCTACCAGGATTCGAACGCGGGCCCTTCGGCACAGAAAGCAGGGTCACTACTAACTGAGCTAATCAGGTCGTAATTTATTGTCATTCAGGCTGGGTTCATTACACTAAATGCACCTCCATTAGCATATGCTACCGCTTAAAAGGCCGTAATACTATGTATAAAACGAAGTCTTGTTAGTTACACCCTTTATAACTCAAGAACGGTTGGCCGATTTGTATAATCTTTGTATTTTGTATCTGCCCCGTATTCAGAATAACCAATAAAACTTCACAAAAATCATACAATAACGATACAAATAAATAAAATTGGAGTGCCCTGTTTGTAATATTAAAATAACCGCATTTTACTAAGTGCATTTGGATGTATACACGGTATATATACCAAAACATTTTTTTTACAATTTTTTCCGTCTGTCTGTCTGTTTGTTTCGGCTATTCTCTGAAATGGCTGGACCGATTTTGAGCTGATGTAACAAGGAGTAACTTAGGCTACTTTTATTTTAGAAAAACTTTTTTATTAAATACCACTCTGATAAAGTCGCGCGTAACAGCTAGTTTTCTAATACGTTTGCTTCTGAGGCGGTGCGAGGTTCGCCGGGACCGCTAGTACCTAAGGTATAAATAATTTACGGGTGCTTTCAATGTAAACAGCGCATATATTTGCAGTGCGAAAAATACAAAAACCAATAATGCTATTTAAGACTCTTGATATGTAGTGATAAGGTGTATTATTGAAGCGCGGTACACCTAGGACGCCCCCGCGGCTCCGCTATCCGTGTCAAGTGCAAATCGACTCTGATAATACCGTGTTTATGATGAGTTTGCTTCGAGCAATCATTACATAACAGAATTAGTGCGGGCTACTTATAAACGGGGGTTATTTTCATTGTCATGTTATAATTAAATGTGAGAGAATATTTATTTCATATTCCATGTGTAATATATCATTTTATGTTTACAGGCACATAGAACGTAAACAGGACAGAGGCTCAGTAATGACCTCACGTGCGTGTGTGCGACAGAGAAAGATCGCAACCCTATTCATGTACGCATACCACTACAATACTAAGTTGCATAACTTCAATAAATTTATCCACTTTCAAAAGTTTTAAACGGAGATTTTTTCTAAATGTATCTTAGCCTGAATTCAACAAATTAAAAAAAATAATAAAATCCAGTTTTAAAGCATCTTTTTGTCGTCATACATCAACGAACAGTACCTTAAGCATCATTCTTTTTACGTACCGTTTCTTTAACATAACGTCTTCTATCCCTCTCACACTACAGATTTCATAAATAAATTTGACAGTGACAGCATGTTTTGTCGATTACATTACAAGTTCTTGCTTACCCTACAGGTGTGAACTCACCGATGTCCCTCTCCTGGTGCTTGCAATGCGGCCGCAAGCCCAGCACGATGTGGCACACCTCGAACACGAGGTCCAGGAATGGCGACACCAGCGCCTCGGCGCTCTCCACGCTCCAGATCAGGAAGTCTTCCAGGGTCAGCGCCATGCCGCTGGATATTAGACCCTCGTTCTCTACTTCCTAGGGCCAAAGAGTAGGATTAAGTAGTAGGGAATAATATAATATCGCCAGACGAACACGCCGACTATACGGTCCCAGACTAAGCAACGCTTGTATTATGGGTACCGTACAATGGACACAGGGCGAACCCAATATATTATACTTAAATAGATACTAAACATCCATGACTCAGGTACAAACATACATGCTCATCACACAAAGTTTGTCCCCTACCAGGACTCTAACCCCGAGACCCTCGGCGCAGAAGGCAGGGTCACTACCAACTGAGCTAATCAGGTGGTCACAATATTTGAGAAATCTTTATTGATGAATCCATGTGTCCATTTGCTGTATAAAATAATTCACATTAAACTGTCATTGGTTTAAAATATTAATATATTTTTTTAAATATGATCTCTTCAGAATACCTTCACCATACAGAAAGTGACATTTATCTATTCTAAAACGCGCAAATATAGTTGCAACAAAACTCACCTCTTTCAACACAACAATCTCCTCCCCGTCTCCCCCACTCGGCCCCAGTTGGAATACTGGCTTCCTGCCATTCTTGGATACAGTCACGTGCTTCTCCCTTAGGTTTACCAGGATCACCTCAGGGTCGAACCCTTTATCCATAGGTTCGGAGTCGTTACCGTCAGAAGGCGTGGAGGCTCTGGAGCCCTGGTTCTTGAGGCTCTCGTTGGCGACGGTACAGAGGATACCGACCATATCAATCAGCTCCTTCTTGTTGAGGACTCCATCGCTATCCAGGTCGAAGATTTTGTAGCAAACTGCAACAAAACGCTAAATAAGCATTTTGTAAATATCACAATATCCATTAATCTATATAATTTCTCCCAATTTCAATTAAGTTTCAGCCATTGGATAGACTGGGGTTAGTCTCAAAAGATATACTGGAATCAGAATCAGAGTATGTACTTATGAATCTTCCAAATTGTTACAAAATGCTAAGCTACAACTTTACCACCCGTTCGGAATGCCGTTTCTATGGAGAAGAACCGGCAAGAAACTTCATGGTTGCTCTTTTTAAAAAGATCTTTCACATTTTTGAGCAGCACATTGTTATGGGTATGTGAGAACAATGTAGGAACGGCTAGGCAGTCATGAGCAGCTGGTCAAAAAAGTACTAACTTTAAAGATATAATTAAAAGTTAATGGCTACAAGATTCCCAGTAGATATCGGAACGCTATTGAGCGTCCATCAGTATAGAAAATCGTGAGTAGTGAGGGCGGAGCCGCAGGGAGAAGCTAGTATCCTGAATAAACAACAAACCTGTTTCATTCCAGTTTTGCAGATTCAAAACCAAGGTTCATAGTGTTCATTGAAATAGCTAATTTATATTTGCAACGAGCTCAATTTGACGAGATAACACGCTCGCGATAACGTTATCATAGTTGTATAGCATTCATAATTCTGACAGCCTATTGTATAATGGCTGGTATATTCACTAATCAGAATTAAATAACCGCATAACGACCTAATTTCAATAGTGATGATGGCTGGGCGCTACCACCGACTTGGGATCCAGTAATGAATATAATTAAATCCGAAACCAAGCGCACCATTGCAAGACCTCAAGACACTATGAGCACTTTCTGCGTAGATAGGACCGCAAACAACAACTAAATATGAGGGTACCCCAGTTCAAACTATGACACTAGGTCGTCTAACACCTCAGTCCTCCCGCGACCATGGTTGCTGTAAAGCAGCCGAAACGTCGGGAACGTAAAAACATGAAATAAACGCGATAAAATCCGAACAATTAGTTTTATTTCAATGTGTAGTATTCGCGTAAATATAAGAAATCAATACACATAACGTTAAGCAATTTGCAGTTAAAATGTTCTTAACTATTTCATTAAAGTGAGTTAAAAGGCAAACCCGCCATTTCTTTTGCATAAACATATTTCAAGATAACTGTAATCTTATCAATGGAAAAGATGGAAGATTTGATTTCGGCGTACAAAAAAATCTTGGAAAGGCCTATTGTTTAAATTATGTATAATAATGATTAGCACGTTTTATGTCACGACAAATGGCAAGGGCTTTGCATTAATACGAGGGGGGTCCGGCCATAAACCCTGGCCCACGATGGGTTGATGAACTTAACCCGTCTTTCGAGAACTGGATAGCTTATAGTTTCCCTCAAACATGCAGATTTCCTCGCGATGTTTACCATGACCGCTTAGTAAGCGATCGTCATGGGCGAAATTGAAATTCACAGATGAAATGCGGAAATCCAACAACCTGCACCCCTTGTTTGCAAGGCTAGCGTTTGAACAATTTCGCCGTCATGCACACGTACTCAGTCACTTTATATGACTATCTATGGGTACTCTTTTCAAAACGACATAGCTTCTGCTTCAGTCTTATTACCACGCTGGTCGAAAGCAAGTTGGCAACCTACCGACATCTTTCTAAAACGCTCCAGCCCTGGTGACATTAAGGTTTTCAGCGAACAATGATATACCGTAAACAATCATATTTATGTACGCAAATGCACACATATAATGCTAACAAAAGGAACATTTGTCTTTCCATAAAACATAAGTTTCGTTTACAACGGGACATTCACAGAGCATATGACAAAAACAATGTATACGGATTAGCATAAAATATACACTGATAATTTTGTTGGGCCGTTACTAATATAAATAATTCAGTGAGTAAATGGCTCGACTCCATCCTGTTGTTGCACTCCATTGACGTAGAGCCGGAACGTTACGGGGGAAATTCATTAGAACAACGTGACCTTTTTGAATTGCGTGTAGTGTATCAATGTTGTCCGCGGCACGGAGTCGGGTTGGATTTACAAAAAAAAACCCTTCTTACAATGGAAGATGTACAAATCCCTAAATTTCTTCAGAGAAAAGATAACAAACATTCTTGTATTATATTAATCAATTCATTGCTAAAATAATAATTAGTGATTTTTATGCTGTACCGTCGCGTCGTCGTATCAAGAATGAGTTTGATTATTGTTACCTGAGTAGCCAGGGGTACACTTGAATCCCTATCTTTGCCGATGGAATTAATCGGAACGTTTCATTGTTTTTTTATTGAAAGAAAAATGTTAGGTACACCTGGTACCCCATTACCACAGATGAAATAATGAGTTCTTATCTACGAATAAAGACGCATAACTCGTTGGTTCTTATGCATTAGTTCGTCACGTTCGAAATTCGAAAACCTTTTCCACTCATGGGGATATATAATGGACTTTTCCAAGCAGATTTCGAACAATAAATGCCGCCTTTCCGAGCCAGTGAGATGAGAACCTAATTGTTATGCTAACATAAATATTTCAATAATTTTAAAAATATGTTAGTGAGTCTTGCCTCTAAATTCCTTATTGCCCAAAAATCTATTTATATATTAGATAGTTCATCCGCTACCACATAACAAGGTGCGTCCCCATCGTTTTTTAAATAATAATAATAATACCAGCGCTTTTAATGTCCCACTGTTGGGCACGGGCCTCTCCTCAATGCGAGGGTGATTAGGCTATAGTCCACTACGCTGGCCCAGTGCGGGTTGGCGGACTTCACACGTCTTTCGAGGGGTTCTCTCAGACATGTAGGTTTCCTCGAGATGTTTTCCTTCACCGTTTAGCAAATGATAATCATGTGATAATCATGATAATCATGGTTGAAAATGAGATTCGCACATGAAATCCAGAAATCCCAGAGGTGCGAGCCGGGATTTGAACCTGCGATCCTCGTTACCGAGGCAAGCGTTCTACCCACTTGGCTATCACTGCGTTTTTTAAAACGAACAATTAACATAGCTACGGCAGTAGGTCGGCTTCATTACCCGGCCATTAGATCAAGGACACCACTAAGGCGCCGGCGCCGCGGGCTCATGGCGCGCAAGCTGCCTTGCCACCTGCCGACTGTGACTCAGGTGTGCTGTATCATGCCGACCTTCGTCGCAGGGCTGTCATCGGGTTTTCCATTGTTTATCCTTATTTCCAAGAATCGACGGTTCCGTATTTGTGTCATATATAATAAAAAAATGCTACCTGCATATCCGAGAGGTGTTTAGCTCTCGAAAGACGTGTGAACCAGTGGTGGCTTATGACATGAAACTCTCCTGGATTGAGGGGAGGTCAGGTGCTCAGCAATGGGACATTAAAGGGCTTGCTATTATAGTGCTTCCCCCCTGTCATACCAGTCCATGCTAGAATAGCTCTTCTACCCCGCTTTCACCCCTAAATTCAAAGAAAATTACAATCTACTTACAATGGAATTGGTAGCAATGACTATTCAATTCACTCAATTTGTTGTTTCGTTTTTATAACGCTTGTAGGAGTTTTAAATTAACCCCAAATTTATAGGCTGTTGTAATGGGTCTTAATAATGAACTTTTCATAAGAAAAATTGCGTTATAATCTATTAAAACTTTTTTTTAAATTGGAGGGTAAGTTTATAACTTACTACTTTAAGGTAACATTCTTAAATGGATGCATCACAACATGTACCAGTAAATTAAAAAAAATATACAATACTATTTTCTTCTAAACTTTTGTGGATGAATAGGGAAACAGAATGAACACCATGAACCATGTTCTGCTGACACCTGCGACCTCTCCAGAACAATGAATTGTCTTCAAGCTAATCTTAGCCCTCACAACGCCTCCTGCCGTGCCTTTGTTAAGTGAAAAGTCCGGGCGCAAGGTCCACAAGCCGCCTGCGTCCAATGTCGATCTAACGCGTGCGCCTGCGCAACTAATTGCGACGCAAATTAAGCTCAAGTCCAATGTACGCTATTCTTTCCAACGAATGTCTTTGTATTCGATTTTTTATTATTCAACAAATTTTATGCGTTTTGTTTTATGAATAACTAACAGTGGCACAATTGTTAATATAATTAAGTCTTTTAATCAAAATTACAGTCGTTTAAAATTTACATTTAGATAAAACGTAAACAGGAGGTACGGTTATAGTGACGTCATTGATAGTCAAATGATGAGGCACTATTCGTGCCCGCGACTTCGTCTGCGAGTACTTAAGATTTTGACCATCCCTGAGGAACCCTCCATTACCAGGAATTAAAAAAAATCTTAAACAATTGACCTATTTACCTTGCTGAGTGTCCGTAAAACCCGCCAAGGAAATTTTAAGATAGTTTGTTGGGTATCCTGGGGAAGCTTTCCATTTTCCGGGACAAAAATTACCCAATATATAAATCATGTTGTAAGCTATAACCATGCTAAGATTTCCTTATAATTCGCCTAATAATATTTGGGATAAGAACAGTTTTTGGCAATCCCGCGTGAACCCATCCATTGCCCTGGATAAAAAGTATCTTATATGTTATACCCGGGTTATAAGCTACCACTATGTAACGTTTCATCAAGCTCTGTGCGGTACATTTACCTTGATGCGCGAACAGACGAGACCTGTCTTCTACTCTATATTTTTACTAACGTGGCATCTTCAGAGGCAACCTATACCTGGCACTCTGCAAACCAAGCTGATGCAAGAGATCACCTACGCTAGGTCATGCCGCCTCCACATACAAACAGATAGAAAAAAAAACTAAATGACTGATTTGGCTTCTGTGTCTGTAATTATTATTTTTGTCCAAAAACATTCAATGTACAGACACGGCAAAGTCACATACATAGATATATGATCAGCACGCGTGCGCACAATGTAGCACATTGTGTTTACAATCAAGTTAACTTTTATCGGCCGCCGCCGTCGTTCGGCAGACGCGATGACGCGAGAGTGATAAGGGGGATAGTCGCCGCGATATGGGAATTGACTTGTGAAATCTTAAATCGCTATTTACAAAGACTTTGCAAGTAGTTATACAATAGGATAACCGTGATGTGTCCCGGTAACATACATTCGAGTGAAAGAGAATGGGATCAAAGATAATAAAAATCAGCCCGACCGTTTTTGAGTTATAAATGGTGTAACTAACACGACTTTGTTTTATATATTAATAGATTAAGCATCCATGAATCGGCTAAAAACATTCGTGTTCATCACACAAAGTTTGCCCCTACCAAAACTCGAACCCGGGGCCCTCGGAACAGATAGCAGGGTCACTACCAACAATACTGTACAGATCAGAATCGGAATCAGTAATATAATAACTAACACGAAGTTGGGTCAAAACGACCGCAATGACGCATAGTTTTGTAAAACGTCATCATCATATGCCAACCTTCATATCATATCACTCTTGACCACAATCTATTAGCAGATCCAATCAACATACACATTCATACTCATCACTTTTTTAATCAGATGCCTCTCATATAATAATTATGATGATGAAGCATAAATTATCAAGATATCCTTATGTTCTAGAAGCTTGAAACGATTTTCAGTACTATCTGAATATCGCTAAAGTCGTTTTCAAAGATAAGAATGTTTTGTCTCACTCCAAAATAAACACAAACGGAGTGATTGTCAGCGTATTTTATTCGCAACTAGCTGTTGCCCGCGACTTCGTCCGCGTGGTATTTAACTAAGACAACCGTTGACAACAGCCTGCTCGCCCATTCTGAGCCCGCGGGACGCATTGCAGGTTGTTGCTATCAAACTTAATCAGGTGCTGCGCTGCAACATTGGTTTTAATTTTTTTTCGTGAGATCCTATTTTTTTTTCTAAAATAAAAGTAGCCTAAGTTACTCCTTGTTACATCAGCTATCTGCCAGTGAAAGTCCCGTCAAAATCGGTCCAGCCATTTCAGAGATTAGCCGGAACAAACAGACAGACAGACAGATAGACAGACAGACAGACAGACGGACAGACAGACAGACAGACAAAAATTGTAAAAAATGTTGTTTCGGTATAGATAACGTGTATACATCCAAATGCACTTAGTAAAAAGCGGTTATTTTAATATTACAAACAGACACTCCAATTTTATTTATATGTATAGATGATGCCCAACCTGTAGGTCCATAGTGCAATGCAGCTCGGCAATTAAATAAATTAATATAAATATCGCCAAACGAACACGCCAACTATACGGTCCCACACTAAGCAACACTTGTATTATGGGTACCATTCAATCGACTGGGGACAATTCTAGTGTATAATTACTTGATTAGATATTAAACATCCATGACTCGGATATTCGTGCTTATTTCGTGCTCATCACACAATTTTTTGTCCCTAACGGGCTCTGGAACCGGGATGTTCGGCACAGAAGGCAGGGTCACTACCAACTGCGCGAATATGGTCGTAAATTCATTGAAAAGAGAATGTTAAATCACTCACACTTCAACCTCTCGGTCCTCGGTCCCCTGCAGGCCGCGCTCAGTCCGCAGCACAGCTCCTTAAAGTCCACATGTCCGTCCCTATTCTCATCGAACGCGAGGAACACGCCGGCGACAGCGGCCGCGGGCAGCGGCGGCGACAGCAGCGGGCTGAGGCTCTCGGCGTCCAGCTGCTCCGTGGGGGCCGCGTTGCGGAGCGCCCAGAAACATTTCTCAAGCTCTATTATGTCCTGGAAAATTTCGGCCAGTTAGGTAATAAAGAAAATTAAATGCTAACTTACATCTTAACGATTATTGAATATTGCGAGTGATTAAATATTGCAATGTGGCAACCCTTTTAGCAAGTCGCAAGTGCCGCGATATGAACGGCAACTCGACTGCTACACTATTGCAGATAGAAATTGCTACAAAAGTAGCCCGTTTACGAGCGCCTTAAGAGGAAAATGTTCTGAGTATTCATACGGGACGCATAAGTAAGCTGTTGTTGAAACAAAACCATACCTAAACTAATGCACATAGCTTACAAATTCCTAAATTACTTATCAACGCATGTTTAAGCATGGGTCGTCTTTATATTTTATAGTGTTAAGTTTTAAAGTAGCTCTATGTCTAGATGTGTGGTCCAAATCGGTGCGATAGAAGTCGTTTTTAAATCATCGAGTGTTGTGTGACATGCAAAGATCGAGGGGACTGGGTTCAGTGAACCCAGTAGGAAGATTAATTGAAAAGTAGACGAGATCAGATTAGCTGATGATGAAGAAGAAAAAGGCCTAAAGTGTTATAAGTACGGTTGGTAATTGTCTGTCGGAAGGAAAAAAAAAACTTTCCATACAATGAATTGAACGCGTAACATTCCACATTGCCGTACAGATATCGTTATCATTGTTGTGTTACGTCAATTAACTGCGTGTGAAATCATTAAGACCTACATTTTTCAAGTGTGCAAACATGCAGTATCAGTCGTACATACTCAGGGCCGGATTAAGCCACGTAGGGGCCCCTCGGCAATACAAGTCTTGGTGCCTTGGCCCTTAGGTAGATAGCTCTGTAGGTAGGTAATACTTGAACCGTTTAGTTTACTATATGAGTTTCACATTTACAACCAGAATCTTACTGGATTTTGATAATTCTAACTGCTAATACATGCAAAAACAGAATAATTTTTATTCATGTAAACCATTAAGTATATAACTTATGAATCGTCAAAAT
Organism: Pheosia gnoma; assembly: GCA_905404115.1. Taxonomy (NCBI): domain Eukaryota; kingdom Metazoa; phylum Arthropoda; class Insecta; order Lepidoptera; family Notodontidae; genus Pheosia; species Pheosia gnoma. The sequence goes on from FR989914.1 coordinate 7,796,985, forward strand.
TGTTACAAAATGCTAAGCTACAACTTTACCACGCGTTCGGAATGCCGTTCCTATGGAGAAGAACCGGCAAGAAAGTCCATGGTTTCTCTTATTAAAAATATCCTTTATATGATATTGATATAGAAAGATACCTTCAAACTAGGATATGCACACTTTGTAAAATTGTTCGCCCTTTAAAAGAAACAACCGTAAACTAATGTCCAACGAACAAGAAATAATCTAATTAAATCTACTTATACATATTTTTCGTACGGGCCGCGGGGCCCCTAGACGACGCGCCGCCGCCGCCGGGCCCCGGACTACATTGCCTATATGTATAATCCGGCACTGTTCATACTCGATGGAAGTCCGCTTGGTTCCATAGAAATAGATCAGAGTGGTATTCCATGCTGTTATCTATGCGTTCGTGAGGATTTACAATAACAATATAATGTTTTGTAAATCGTCAATTTTAGATATGACAAAATCAGCAAGCTCTTTATATTTTGTATGGACTGAAGGCAGGAGTGTTCTGTAGGGCTTAAAACGAACGAACGGATCTAAAATAATAGGTATGTACCAAACATCTTAGGGAAAATTCTTAATATTCCAATGTTCTTCTAATCCCCAAAAATATCTAAATAAACTCTTGTTTATGTGGCCTTTGACATAGAGAATGCGGAACTAAGCTTATCACAATTATACTTTAGCCGATCCAGTCAATGATATAAAAGCAAATAATCTCGCCCATCATACATTTAAACATACAAATCAAACATACACACGTCATGCATGGAGGTAGGTATGTGTATGGTACTACATTTGTGTCGTATTGTTGTCTTGATAAAACGTTCAAACAGATAATAAATAAGATGCCGTTCTTTGTGAATATTATCCTGATACATAGTTTCTTTATCTGCAAAGTATTTTTTTGTTGCCAGTTAGTTGTCACGTTAATGATTCTGAATCCTCATAACAATAACTAGCCGTGGATTATTTTTATTATCTCGTTTAATGATCGGAATTTGAATTTAATTACCGACACATATGTACGTACCTACTAACCTATACGAAAATATCTAAATAATTATATTGCGAGATACGTAAATTAATGGCTAATACTTTGTTTGTATGTTTAACAATAGGGGGACATTTTTTATCTAAACGAATGATGGCAAACTACATTTAAAGTTTATCCTATACCCTATACTCATAACTCCAGTTTGGGAGCTGCTTTTAACGTCATTACAGTAATTGCAACGTCATCTCGAACAGTCTAGTATAGTGGGACATTCATATTTCAATAGCCGCATCCAGACCGACTGCGCAGCCCAGCAAGGCTGTATCAGGCACGGAACATGCGCGAGCTTACAGTAGGACAAATGATAATCAGCGTGGAAGAGGTCAACAGCGTCGTCTCCTACCCAGGTCCAACATTTCCCTGGCGACCCCCATCTAAGTAGCCTCACTCTACAAATTGATTACCTGCAGCAACCCCCAGGACTGCGAGCACAGGTGCGCCGCACCCATTACATCCTAGGTACGGACTGCGCTGGCGGCTAATGGCGTTGAAATTTGACTTTTTTAGCATACATATTGGAAGTGGCATACTGCCAAGCCAAGGCAACTCTGGCTAGATACTTTTTATCTAATTAGGTCACAATCAAATTTCCGATTGAACCGCTTGCAACCTATTAAGACTGTTTGCAAATGTTTCCGAGCATTGCCATTCAGAAATGATATGCAATTTAAAATGTAAGTTCCATGTCACAACAACAAATCCGGCCGCTTGCGAAACTGAGAAACGAACTAGTTCCAGTGAATGCTATGTCCAATATGTCCATACCTTATAATTAGGCATTGGGCACTATTCCATATTGGGGATATATTCACGTACCTACTTATTTAGTGGTGTTAAAACTGGTTTGATTGAGGAAAGATGGTCGATGATTTTCCTTTAGCTAAACTACGACGTTCGGTGTCGGCTCACGTCAACACATAGCTACCTATGTATTAAGATAACATTAAATAAACACCATCACGTATTTAATCCCCGAACGGATAGGCAGAGGTGCAATACATTGGGTAATGGGGGCGAGCCTATTGCCATTGTACCGGGCAACCTCCCCCACAGTGTGGAGGGCAAATCCTCAACTAGCTATGGCCTGTTAGCCCCTTCTTATCGAAGGAAGGCCCGTGTTTGTTATTATGTGTGTGATTAAGAAGGGATACTTATTAAACGAAACTCACCCTCTCCTCCAAATGTGTGACACCAGCTAAACTCTGATAGAATGTTGGGGTCTCCAGATCTTGAGCTACGTTCACTTCAGACAGCAGCCAATTAGATAGGACCGTGGCATCTTTATGTATCAGCAGCCAAGACCGGAATTGGTCGAAGACCACCTTTTCACCGGGACCAAAGAGACTGAGGAGTATCTCTGCACTTCTCTGGGCTCCCGTGACTGGAAGGGAGTTGTTCTCCATGTGGAGTGTGCGGGCGAAGTCACGCTTATATATGTATGTGCCATTGTCGCCTTGGTTGTTAGTGTAAAGAGTCCAGAGGAATCTGACAAGGAAATTTAATATTTAGAACAACCAATATCTTGAAACAGCTGATGGAACCATAATTTATTGATTTCTTATATTTACGCGAATACGACATATCTAAATAAAGCAGACTGTAAAGCAGCCGAAACGTCAGGAACGTAAAAACATAAAATAAATGGGATAAAATCTGTAAAGTTAGTTTTACTTCAATGAACAATAACTTTTTTAAATCGTTTAAGGGCTACGATATTCCTGGTTCCAAACCAAATACCTTTAACCTTGAAGCAGGTGCAGGAATACTAATCTCACTTTTAATATTTACCCACAAATGGAAGTGGCATTAATTTCTATGGATTTAAATACCCTAATCTAATCATTCCAATTAGAGTGATTTGTGTTTTATACTTGGAAATTATTAAATTGCTTCTATAATATTAATTGTTTGTTGTAAGTAGGTACTATAATTAGAAACACTTTTTTGCTATTTTCATTAAATCATTTGTTTATCTTGTCAGTCCAGTTATGTGACCTTGGACCTTGACCCTTGGGGTTATGCCCTTCTGTTTCCTATTTCTGGTTTTAGTCTACTTAAATTCTACATTCTACTGTTTTAGAGACATCTTAATACTTTAGTGTACATATTTGTAATATTCCACAACTTCTGTGCTGGACTATTTCATATAACACAGATAAATAGAAAATTACAAGGATTTGTTAAGAATTGCATCTATATGCTTATAAACAGACAGATGAAACAAATCATGGGAGATGGTGGGTATAGAATATGAAACATGAAGCAAATGGCTAATATTAGTATCACCCTACACACATAACTAGTGTGAAAATTAATTACGGTTTTTTGGAAAAAAAATATTTTCACCACATGAAGACATCAATTGTCCAGTATAGGTAGTTGGAATTGTTTTTTTTTTAATCTAAAGAGATTAAAAAAAAACAATTCAATTTTGCTGAAGCAATCAAAGGATTGCTTCAGCAAAATTGAGAGGTTATTTATGATACAAAGTGCAGTGCAATTTTAGCAGCTAGTGTAAACATTGATTTGTTAAGTCTTTTATTTTATTTGTAGTTTGTTGTGTTACTATTATGAAGATTATGAAACATGTGAGACATTATTTATGATTGAACTAAATATAAATATATTTTTAAATAAAATAATCAGGTGTGACACGTTAGGGTTCCATTTTTAACATTATGGTACTGAACCCTAAAAATCAAGCTTGATTTAATTAAATCATTTTTTTTATCAAATGATTCTCAATATTGACAATACAACTCCCACAGGCCATGATACCATGGCTATACTTCCTTACACATTTAGATAGGCAGCAATGTTATTTACCTCTTAAATAGTATATAAATCGCCTGAAAATAATGATCAACCTTGATAAAACAATAAAAACTTACGATTTTAATGCCTTTGTAATATAACTGGCGAAAAAAATCGCGGTAACAACATTGCGATCTATCTGATAACTGCTATGATGTAATTGTTTACACTCAACAAAACAAGGTACTCACTTTATTTTTTCCTCTATGTTCCCCTTTGTGAGCACCACAATACCACACAACAGCTCCTTGAACGCAATGCCCCTCTTGGTTCCACCGCAGGCCTGGTACAGCCACTCCGCAACGTCGTAAGGGACTCCATCGCACAGCACTTCATGGACGAACGCTTCCAAGCTCAAGGCTGTCCCGTTTGGACCGGCGCATTTCTTGAAGGCCTCACGAACACGTCTCAACTCACTATCCGACACTGCAAATAAAATAAACCGATATTCATCACATTTCTACAACGCACGCACTAACATCGACATCGACCACCACATATACCTCGCTTCACTGCATCCTCGTATGATATAAAAGATGGTTTTGAGTCTTTCGCACCCATATTCGCGAGCACCTAACGATCATAACATTTTTAAAGGCGTAATAAACACAAAGAAACAATAATTATTACAGCTGACAGCTCACGTCGTATGATCTGTAGCCATATTGAATATTTTCTCACCCTCCCGCCCCACCGTTGGCAGATTATCTTCATCTTCTTATTTTTTTAGGCAGGCAATCGGCTACAAAATAGTGCCATTTTGTCAGTATCGAGTAATCCTTAATAATGATAATGAAATAATCCTCTACCCCTATCAGAAAAACTTTAGATAATTTACTAAAAATTTACCGAACTTCTTGGGAGAACTTAAAAATTCAGGTTAGACTATTTTATTTCCATTTTCTTCACTTGTGCACGTTTCTGATCACACAATGATTAATATACCATTAATATTACTCATTATTTTTAATCAAAAAATCACATTTTTTGGAGAATTAAACAAAATTGATAACTTCACGGTTCAACTTTTCGCAAAACCAAACTTCCCATCCAATAAGAACGATTTTTGAAATCTACTCTTGGGTATTTCGTATAGAAGAAAGGTTGTGAATTGCTTGCAAATTACGCAATGCAAAGAGGATCAAGAGAAGCGTGTTTACCATTTGTTACCTTCCTACCATTATTAAAAATTATTCGTAGACACACGCTAGTATTCCGAATCCGTATCAGATTAGGAACGATTAAAAATATATCCCAACGTCAAACGACCAGTAATTACTTATTTTGGCAAAATACACAAGAGTATGATGCCATACTAAAAAAAATTAGGATGTTGTTGTTTGTCTGTCATTTGCTCAGCCGAGTGAATGATTTTGACCCGATTTGATGAAAAAAAATGAAAATTCTGTGATCAATTTTCTTCTTGTGTAAGCAGGCAGGCAATTTTCTTTTCACATCCTGTTTTGGTTGATTAAAACACAGGTTAGGTTATGTGAAAACTGCCTGCGAACCTTGGTTTCTTTATTGTTTAGAAATATAAAATTCGATTGTAAATGTCCGTGTCTTTGTGCGTATTGCGCATTGAAATCGACGAGGATTTATCGGAAATGGGAGATAATCCACCAGAAATAGGTAAGTCTTACCAGAACCGTGTAAGAAATCAGAGTAGGTCCTTCCATAATTGTTTATATTATAAGTTTATTTTGCTGTGCTTTAATATTCTGTTTGCGTTCAAGTAAGTATCTAAATAGACACGGTAATCCATGCCAATCACTTTGTTTTTCTTAAGAGTTGTAGTAAGGTTGATGAGGTCGACTGTAGCAACTTCATCAACCAACAGTGTTATCATTTTTATCCCAATCAGAAGCTGCCAAAGAACAGAAGAAAAAGGACCGCGGTGCCCGTGAGTCGAAAACCATAACTGTAGAAACATATGCCAGTGTTCTCATGGGGCCCAACACTGACACTGGTATCCTGCCGACCAGCTCTCGCCGCACCCTGCCCGAGACAACCAGTGTATCTGAGGATGATGACACTATTAGCTTCTTTTGTGGAAACCCTTTAGTTGAAGTTACTAAGGGTATACTGCATTTGTATAAGGAAAAGTAAGTTAATATCTCTACTACATAGTAATGATTATGAGTAGGAAATAGACATTTTATGGAAAGCTAATTTTTGAAAATAATGACCTAGTGAAATGAAAGAAGCAGAAGAAGCCAAGATCCTATGTCTGCTGTCAGTGCCGGGGGCTTTAGGTGCTCCAGATTTGCTGGCCTTTGCGGCTGCTTGCCAGCAGGACATTGCTCATGTCAGGGTGCTCAGGGATGGCTCTTCAGATCATTACATGGCTTTACTTACGTAAGTAATAATACAAAATTAGCCAATGGATGTGAGTAAACTTTTACTTTCAAAAATGGAATAACGCATTGCTAGTAATTTTTATTGTTGTCTGCTTTCGTCATTGCAAATATAATAATCTAAAAGATGTTTAATGCTGGATATAGGCCTTAAGGATTTTAATAAATCATGGTTCTTTACAACTCTTATCTCCCAGATTCCGCACCAGCCAAGCTGCACGCGAATTTCACGAGGCATTTGATGGCGTGCCGTACAGCAGCCTAGAGCCCAACTCAGTATGCCATATGGCGTGGGTGTCGCGTGTGGAATGGGCCAGGGATGGCACACCGCCGCCATCACATACTGAACTACCTACATGTCCTGTGTGCTTGGGTAAACATACATACTTTATACAGGCAACTACTAATCAGAGTGATTTTGGTCTCAGACAATCCTATAATTTATGTTTTATAAAGGATAGGATACTGGTTAATAATCATGTACTTCAGCTTCCAATATAATTTCATTTTGGCTTAGTGATATGAGAAATAGTGGTGGACCTAGAATGGAGCCCTGAGTGACACCTATTCTATATTCCAGATTTTTGTTACATTTTTGGTTGTAATCTTGTTACAGCCGAATTTGGTCAATTGTCTTTTGAATTATCGAACGGGATTAAGATATTACTGTTATTTGCATCGCTATGATCAGAATAAGAACTGTTCTTCTGTTCGTTCTAAGCAATGGTTGAATGTAGTGTAACGCTGATGACGTGCGCGATGTTATAACGCGGTCCCCGGCCGCAGAGCGCATGGACGAGAGCGTGGCGGGCGTGCTGTCGGTGCAGTGCGCGCACGCGTTCCACGCGGAGTGCCTGGTGCGCTGGCGCGACGCGCGCTGCCCCGTGTGCCGCTGCGCGCAGACGCCCGAGCCGCGCGGCGGCGCGCGCTGCTTCCAGTGCGACTGCAGCCCGCCGCCAGGTATACCACACCTGACACTACTGCTCACAATGCAACCTAATTAAATGTTGTCCCACAGATTTTCTCTTCTATGCATAATGAACACAGAACATTGATAGAGACAGTCCCGCAGAGGTAAACTGGGAACCCAGCTGTAAGAAAAAGAATATAATGGACAACTACCAGTGCGTCTGATTATTTATATTAGGTCTAGAAGTAGCAAGTCACATCATATTATTCATAGAACACTTGTATTTTTTTTTAAATTCCATTTAACTCTGACACTGATTGCAAATATTATTTACCTATTTAAAATAAAGTCGAAGTCAAACCATTTTCATGATCTGGTGAGCCAAATTAAACAACACACATCGGACCTATGAAATGTAATATATAATGGGTCGTGCTCAGACGAGGACGGCGACGAGACGAGGGACAACATCAGCGGCGTGGCGGAGGGGCTGGTGGACGGGGTGGAGGCCGGCGCGCTGTGGATCTGCCTCATCTGCGGCCACGTGGGCTGCGGCCGGTGGGTAGCTGCACTATTTTGAACCTTTTTACCAACCTATTAGATATTAGTTTCTATCTGTGACTCCGGCCGCGGTAACACAGTGAAACATCAGTGGTAATAAAGCGGGTCTGTAGGTCGAGAGATTACCAACAAACTTTACTTTTTTATAATATTAGTATAGAGGTATAGATGATGCGATTTGTTATTATTCTAGTTACGAAGGTGGGCATGCCGCGAAGCACTTCTTGCAATCGAACCACACGTACGCTTTGCAACTGGGCTCCAATCGTGTGTGGGACTATGCAGGTATAGTATCTATAGATTGACATATTTATTTCTTATATTTACACGAATACTACACATTAAAATAAAACTAATTAATGACACTAGGACGTCAAATACCTCAGTTCCCCTTGACCATGGTTTCCGTAAAGCAGCCGAAACGTTGGGAATATAAAAACATAAAATAAACGCGAGAAAATATATAAAATTATATTTATTTCAATCTATAGATTGATTGTTTGCAGACATTGTGGCAATATTCGAGAGGATCCCGTTCAGTTAATATGTTAATGCACTGTGGTTTTCTGATGGCTTGCAAGATATATCATCATGCACCGGTATATCATACGAGAGCAAAATAAATAGGATTGGTCCTAAAACATACCCCTGAGGTACTCCACTATTGACGACAACATTTTCAGATACTGTTGTAGAACCGTAATTACGATAATGTACTGGCTGCGGTTGAGAGTTAAGTTGGTTACTGTTAAAACACTGTTTATTCATATAATATATATTTTGTACCTATGATTCATTTTTATATTTAAATAATTAGATTTTTCAATGGACCTCCTTTAATATTTTACACATTAAAGCGACTTTACACATGATATTGTTTCAGGTGACAATTTCGTCCACCGTCTCGTCCAGAACAAGGCTGACGGCAAGCTGGTGGCGGCCGAGGGCGGGCTGGCGGCCGAGGACGCGGCGTGCGGCGGCGAGAAGCTGGACTCGGCGCAGCTGGAGTTCACCTACATCCTCACGCAGCAGCTCGACAGCCAGCGCACCTTCTACGAGGAGAGGATGGCTAAGTACGCACCTTCATACACAATCCCCCCCCCCCCCCAATTTATTTTTCGCTGATAATAATATTTATAAAACCAGCTGACCGTTACCCAGTAAAGAGAACAAAGTTGTTTATGAGTGAATAACACGTATGTGTATAATGAGCTTTACGCGATTTAAGTTTTCAAGTCAACTTGCCAACTGGCCATATTTATATTTATTTGGTCATCTGTGATCAGTTGACACCTGTCACTCTAACACTATTTATTTAAGTAGTGTTATGGTAACGTAAGCGTCATCCGTTTTATCTACATCACTCACTTCATAAATAAGAATAACGGTGACAGTTTAGCGGAAAAGGGAAGATCTTCCAGCCAGGCGGGTGGTATGCCTGGCGGGGCGGCCGCTATGCCCCGACGGTTATTGTCGGGATCTTGTATATATGTTACTTGCTCCGAAAACTCTTATAGCGCGATTCAGGATTGTGACGTCATTGTCTATTGTTTCTGAATGCGTCTGCAGTGCCATCTGTGTAGCTTGTGGTGTGGTTGAAATGGTCGCTACAACAGTATGCTTTCTCGATAACGTTACGATTACTTTAAGAGTTTCTGATTACTCAAGTGATCGGATCGCCATCGTGAACACTGGGTAAACGCGTTGGTTTGGGCAAAGCTTGAGGGAGCATTAGCCCGGTTATGTGACATTAGCCCGGTTATGTGACGTTAGCCCGGATATGTGACATTAGCCCAGTTATGTGACATTAGCTGGGTTATGTGACATTAGGCCGGTTATGCGACATTAGCCTGGTTGTGTGACATTAGGCCGGTTATGTGACACAGACTGGAGTCGGAGCACGCGGCGGAGTGCGCGGCGCTGCGCGCGCGCGCGGCCGCGGCGGAGGCCGGCGCGGCCGCGCGCGCCGCCCAGCTGGCCGCGCTCACCCGGGAGAACAAGATGCTGGACAAGAAACTACACCACGTCACCACCAGGTTACCGTGACTCTCATGTATTTGGCGTGAGATGACATCTGGCCCATATCTCTTTTTTATTTTTGTGCCAGTATATTATATATACTTTTTTTGTTAATTGGCAAAGTCAACTAACTTCAATATTTTGTATGGAGCAAGATGACGTCATTTTTTTATTTTTTTTTTAAATCTGGATTGTTGATTGTCGTTGCTTATTTATCCTGCTAAGGGATAAAGGAAGGCGTTATCAATTTTATGTGAACTTTTATATAATTTGGTTTTTTCTTGCGGGACATTGTTGAAGTTTATGTATAACCTAGACTGTATCCGCCTTAAAATAAATTTAACAAATCATGTTAGATATACAGATGTCTCACAATGTGCTGACTATTCTATCTGCAGCTTAATTATCAGATGACCCATACAAATTCTTTCAAATAAGTTGTGGCTACGGTTTTACATCGTGAAATAGACCCTTAAAATATTTCCGAATGTGTGTGTTGGAACCATTTTGTACAAACATAAGATTCATTTTCCAATGTTATTTTTTAGACTGTCGACTCTGCAGAGCGACCTGGCGGACGAGCGGGGTCTGGCGTCCGCGCTGGCGAGCAGCCAGCTGGAGTGGCAGCACAAGGCCAAGGCTATGGAGGAGAACTTCACCAAAGAGGTGAGCCCGGGCGGCGGCCTGTCGGACTGTGAGAGTGGAGTGACGCGAGAGTGCACCTGCGCTTGCGCACATGCATGTGCATGTTGAGATTTGACCTAGGTATTTGAAATTCAGGGAATTTGAAAGATTCGACCTTTATGGGAGGCCCAAAGATTTTATTAAGATTTTTTTTTGAAATTTACGATCGGTTATATAACTGGTTATGTTATACATTTATTAACAAATATAACATATATTTACTATTATTATGCAATTGTATGATTCCGTATATTTGGTATTGGTTGACCTCTAAATTGTTGGTATGTCAGGTGTGTGATCTGAAGGAGCAGCTCCGCGACGTGATGTTCTTCGTGGAGGCGCGCGGGCAGCTGGCGCACAGCGCGGCCGCGTCGCGCGCCGAGCTCGCCGACGCCAGCGTCAGCGTGGCGCCCGCGCCGCCGTCCAAACCGCGCCGCAAGCGCCGGTAGGACGCCGGCATACCCGCCCGTCTAGCCGCCGGCCACGTTCATCTCCACTCTAATAATATCACAGGAAGCCTTCATAAACATATTAAAAAACCCTAGGCTACCCGCGCGACCATTGATTTTGCTCTATAGCTCGATACCCTCTGAACATAGCGTGCAAATATGCAGCCTATATTCTCGAAGTAAAGGCTATTCAATAGGAAAAACCCATCTTTAAAGCCATTGTACACATATTTAAATTTATATGAATTTGGGCGTAATTTTCTTAAATCATTCTTTACTGTATTATATTAATTTAATTCATTTGTCTGCATAGCATGGGACCCTAGATGGCATATAAAATATCATGGCTATGTATTTGATCTTAGGTGTATATACGTCGAACGGCAGCGTTTCATAATTGGATCGTTGTAAATTACTGTGATACATGTTCTATATAGGGCGTAAGAGAAAAAAGTTCATTGTAATTAATTAGTAATAAAATTATTTTTTATTGGTACCGATTTATTTCAGGAAAGTTAGTTTTGTATGTATAATAAAGGTGATTATTGAATATTTTATGTTCATTTATATTCCTACCAATATTTTTCTTGTGAGTGGCTGCGTTGCGTCGTGGGTTGTGTAATGGAGCAAATATAATAGGAATGATAATCGTCATACAAAACTGCGCAGCTTCGTTTTTTAGTTCTCAATGACGTCATAGAGGTCGCTGTGAGTCTCATATAAATGTTTTCATGCATGCGAAACTAAACCTTTACGTGAACTTGTAATTTTGATGTAGGCTACGCTTGTAATAGTACATGATACTGCCGTAAGAAAGCGCTGTAATACGATATCCTGCAGCTGCGCTGTAATATACAATATAAAAAGCTTGCAATGTGGCTAATATAACTATCCCATATCGTAGGGGTTTCCCAAGTAATATGAGGGTGTCTCTTTACCAACACAATCAAGGGCTTACACAATATTTTAAGGGTTTCCTAGGTTAAGAATCGAAATAAACTATGGTGTACCTTGTGACCGCATACTATTAAGACGACACAAATATATCGCTTTGAAGATGCTATTGCTACTGGCTATTTTTCTATGGCCCGGACATTTTCGGTTATTGTGGTACATACATACGTATTATCCACAGACCAATGTGGTATCCCTATCCACGTATTATCCTCTTCCTTTTGTTGGTCTGTGGGCCGTACCATTATTTCCCTTCCTTACTTATTACTCTTTGCATTATTTTCTCTATGGTCCATACCGTACCGCTAACCCCTGTACGTACCTCAGTTTCTTTTTATATTATTATTCTCTCTATGTTTTTGTCCTATATTCTAAATAGAATTCTTGTAAAAATAGCGGAAATTCAAGTGGATTCAAGATTCATTGAGTTATTTGTTCCTAATTTAAGATTTTTGTATTTTTCTTTGAGCGAGTGACTGATCATAATACAGAAAGTACAGTAAGTAGAAATACTTCTTGCACACTTGCAAAACGGTCGAATTTCATTGAACTCGTACGTGATACAAAGTGTGATTTAGTTTAAATAACCTAAAACACCAACATTTATTCATTAGAAACCTTCAGTGGAGGCGTATTGCGGACTCGTTGGACCATTTTGCAAGTGATAAATTTAAAGTTATTTTTGCAGACATCACAGGAATCCATTTGGCAGCGGTGTCCTAGGTGGTATCCTTCGCTGTTCTCGTATTTATTTGCGGTTTTGCAATAGACTAGACTCTGTGTTCTCGCCAGAGATCTCAGCCTGTCGCAATTCTGCTGCAGTCTTCGCGGACGTATTGCACGGCTTACACACGTCCACAGAACTGACGAAAGTCTACGGCGAGCGATGGACAGAATCCAACTGTTGCCACACATTGGATTTTCAGTGCCATCGCTTTTGCCTGAGGTCTGAGCCTGTCGCAATTCTGCTGCAGTCTTCGCGTTCATATTGCACGGCTTACACACGGTCACAGAACTGACGAAAGTCTACGTAGAGCGATGGACAGAATCCAACTGTTGACACACATTGGATTTTCAGTACCATCGCTATTTGTGGACTATCTTTCAGCAACTTTGGGTTTAGACTATGCAAATGACCTCAAGGGTGTAATGTCTTTGTTTGTTTGACTGGACAATGTTACTGATTCTGTAGTCTTCAAATAAGGACTAATGAACTAAACTTGATGCAACTAAAAATATTGCTGTTGTGCCCATTCATAATGTCTAGTACAGCAATATGTTTACTTAATTGTTGTAGAATTAGCACCAATAATTGCTGGATTACTGTTTGTATCATTGCTGATATTCTGTCTGCATTTCAGGACACTGTACAGACACTTTACAGAGTAGCTAGTAGAATAAAATGAGATCTTTTATCAAATAATGTTGTTTGCTCTCTCACACCTCTAGTACACAGTACTTAGAAGGCTCATCATCATCACTACATTGCATTATAATTATCACAATCACATTAATAGAATGTAAATAAATATCTAGGAAATGATTATTTTCTATGTTTGATTTTCTCAGCTTGTCAAATGCTAATGAACTTGTAATCCAGTAATCATTGGTGTAATTGATGGGTGTAGCCAAGAAATTACTAGTACCTAGGAAGTAGCACATACTGCCTACCCATGTATTTAATTAATGTTCTACTGCCATTAAAAGGAACTGCTTAAAAATAATTTCAATATACAGTGGACCCCCGGTAATCCGACAAACGCTTTGCAGGGCAGTGTCGAGCTATCGAATTTGTCGGATTATAGAGTACTGCCTAAGACCCCCTATAGTCCGGATTTTTTTAACAAAAGAGTATTTGTAATCCGACAAATTACAGATCCAATGGTAAAATTCTATGTGTTATATTCTGAAGTTCAAATCATACTTCATTATGTGTCGAACTGTAATTGTATGTATGTCGAAAACAAAACAATACCTACGCGTCGAGTACAATAGTGGTGGCGCGTACAAGTTGTAACCTGTTCATCGTGCATTATCTACATTAGCGAAGATTATCAATAAAATATTCATTAATAATAGACATATCGGATCACAGGGGGTGCCGGATTAGACAAGGGCCGGACTACCGGGGGTCCACTGTAATTGTTTTTGGCTCCACTCATATTTTGTATTCCACCCTTTTAGTATGTAAAGCTTTATTGTATTTCCACACAGAATAATATGAGTCAACAACAACATGATGCTGAGTTGCCACCAGCAAAAAAGCAGAAATTGGAGGACAACATCACTACGTTGATGAACGAAATTAATGAGACAGATATAGACTTCACTGAGGATAAAACAGAGTTGGAAGATAAAAAGTTTCTTATAAAAGATGAGAAGTACAATAACTTTGTGAATCCTGATGAGTTGGAACGGCTGCGGGAGTTCAAGGTGCTGGATGAAGTGAAATCGAATGATGAGGAAAGCAACGATGAAGACTCATGTAGCTCTGATGGTAGTTGTATCAATAAGTCTCATTTTAGTGTGGCAGCATCTAGTAGACTATTGAATTCTGAATCCTATTTTGTGATTGTACTAAAACCAAATCATCAAAACCTATTATCAGAATCTAATCATATGCATGTGTTGATGGCATCATTGCACTTTAACAGTATAAGTTTCATAATAATTAAATATTTCATACAATTACAAGATTAATCTACAGGTGTTTCAAAAATGCGAAATACTATTTACGCATATTGAGGAGTATTGTATTAAGAAAACAATAAAAAATTAATAAAACCTTGTCCTAGTCCTTCACGAAATATTTACCTGCTATTTATTAAGTACTCATGGCCGCTACTTGTAAACACGGTTTGGATGTGGTCTAATGCCATGTAACTTGGAAACTAAGAGAGCTATGTACGGTCTGTTTCATAAATTTATTACAAAATATACCTTCATGTGTATGTAAACGAATAATTCGCATTTCTGATACATTCTATATAAACAGAATCTAAGTGAACATGCATAAATTGTGATTATTGCACACTCACTATTTGCTCACACTTATGTTGTTGTAGGTAAATCGGAGGGGTTGCCAGAGGATGAGATTGAGAAGATGCTGGAGGAAGACCTACCTGAGGGTTTCAAGGGAGTGCCCAAGCCTAAAGAGAAACCCTTTGTTACACACCAGAAAATTGTTTTAGAAGGTAAGTCTGATATATATGAATGTATGTAGGAAAGATTATTTAGATTTTTTGACACCGCAAACACCCCGTCACCTGCTTACAGCCTTGGACTGACGTATGAAATATTGAAATATACCGAGCGAATGTGTGGAAGTGTGTTTGCATGTGTCGGAAGGGGGCGCCCAAAGAGAACCTTCCACCACCACATTAATGATTTCTCGAAAGTTATCACAAAATGTATGAATTGAATGGGATATGCTAGGATCGTAGAATGGAGCAATCATTGGTCCCCGGCCTACGCCCGCCGTGGATGAGTATATTATGTATATTTGTGTAAAGGATTGAAACGTTATAGAGAAAGGCGTGAACCACTTCGAGGTGCTGCCGCTGGACTGGTTCGTGGTGCGGCACTTCAGCGGCATGCCCATCTACATGCACCGCGCCTCGCGCGTCTGCACGCTCTCCAAACCGTACTTCCTCGGGAAAGGGAACACTAGGGTAACTGTCCTACGGCTTCATGGTTGCCTAGTACTCTCTGATCGCATAGGTTTAGTATATATATAAATGGAAAATGGAAATAAACGCTATTTTTATTAATAGTAACATTATAATCTAATTTCAAAGCCCCTAAAGACATATTATCCGCTGCCTGCTTAAACCAATAAGCCTGGACGTGGTACGGAAAGGCTTACCATGTGCCAAAAATATTGACTTTTCTGTCAAGAATTATAAGAATAAAAATTATACAGATGTTGGCTGTAGATGGCTCCATTAGTTCAATACTCAAGGGATCTCAGAGGCAAGAAACTATTACAAGATATAAAATACTATCACTTAAATATCTTCCCAATCACGTCATCTGTAAAGGTGTTTATTCTATGTAGATATTACGTTACAGAGACACGACATACCAATCAGCGCGATACCCTGCCTCGCGTACCGCCGCGCTCTTGAGGAGGAGGACAAACAGAAAGTCATCGACAAGAAGATTGAGGAACAAATACGGAACGGCACATGGAGTACCGCTGATAAACAAACACAACAAACTAACATCGCTAACCAAGCTACTGACCAAACACATAAAGATAAAGATATCAACCAAGAAATAAATAAAGAAAACCATACAACTGTTGACCAAACTTCTGAAGTTAATCAAGAATCAATTCCGATTAATGCAGCGAATCCAAAATGTCCATTGATGGCGGCAGCGACCAGTGAGAATACTGAGACGGAACCTACAGAGATAACTGATGGTAGCGAAGAGATCCCATTGAACAGACAGCCAGTGGTGCTGCCCGGTGGAATCGTGATGCTCCCCCCGAGGGTTGAGAGTGTCAATACCAGCTGGAAGACCCAACACCTGACTCCAGAGAACATTAATGACTACTGCAAGAAGCTGTTCAAGTTTAAGACTGTTAATATTATGCATTTCAAGTGAGTTGATTTTGTTTGGTGAGTCTTGAGTAGGGAGCGAGTCGCGGTCTAGATGTTAAAACTGCGCAATGGATGCGCAACAAATTCAGTCAAATGGAGCATTAAGTTTTTTTTTTTATCGCCATACGGTCACAAACTATACGGTCCCACTTTAAGCTTAACGCTTGTGTTATGGGTTCCGTACAATGGACTGAGGGCGAACTCAGTATATAATACTTATATACATATTAAACATCCATGACTCGGGTACAAAAACATTCGTGATCATCACACAAAGCTTGTGTCCCTACCAGGATTCGAACCCGGGACCCTCGGCGCAGAAAGCAGAGTCACTACCACTGCGCTAATAAGGCCGTTTTTTGGTATGGAACGAATAATATAACATAATAAGTCGTCGCTCCACAGGCGCTGGGCCGACCGGCGCAAGTACACCAAGGCCAGGAAGACCCTGCAGTACCCCACGCTGCCCGAGGGCACCAAGCTCATCACCATCCCGGCGCAGCCGACGGCTGGACAAGAGAATGGTAATGCTCGAAGACTTCATTGAAATCTAGCAGAATAACTCTTCAAAACTCTTAAAGTGTCATTGCAATCGGATGAATGGTATAAGAATCCAAATGAAAAAAAAAAATAATAATAAAGATTTTTTTTTTATCATCCTTTCACATAATTACTTCGGATCTTCTGTTCCTGCAGTTGGTAATTGTAAGTTATTACCATGGGTTTCGCTTTTGAAATATGAACTAAGTATATTGCGCAAAGCGCGCCCCACTTTTCCTTTCTATGTTGTTTTATTTCTGTGGCTGTCATAGTGTATGTGAGTGAACATGTGGTCGGCAGGCGGCAAGGCGAACAAGCGCGACTGGGTGATGAACATGAACGGGCGCAGCTACCTGTCGGTGTTCCACGAGTACGTGCACCAGGCGCTGCACAAGCAGCCCGTCTACGAGTTCAAGCAACTCGGTTAGTACTACTAGTACTAGGGATAATAATAATAATATAATAATAATTTATTTATAAATGTTGGTTCATAACAATGTGTAATCTGTGCCTGAACTAGGAAAGTCCTGTATCTCAGGCAACAGAGCTCTTTCAGGGACTAACAATGTGGCAACTATAATAATAAAAGGAACAGTGAGATTAAATAATGAAAATTAAAACGAATGTGGTGTACATTCGTTTTAATTCGTTTTAATTTCTCTGTGTGTAAGATGTGGTTGTGAATGGGTGTATGTGAGAGGGTGAGTGAAAGTTATATATAAATAGAATTCAATTAACATAGCAATAACAAAGAGTAGGTTAGGACTGAACATACAAGAGATTTTCGGAATCCGAGTAGCTTAGTTTTTGAAGAAAGTCAAATAGTTTCAATTTGGCAGCTTTGTTACACAGGTGAGGGAGTACTAACTTACTACTCACTCCCGTACATCCCCTGTCTGCGCATGAGGAATTGTATGAAATCGGGTTACATAGTGCCGAAGGTCATTTTTGGGAATGAAATTAGGCTGATCCGGGATGCTATTCGGTCCAGCACTCTGAGATGTACAGGACAATGATCACAGAAATATTGACGCCCCATACCAATATTAAAATGATTGTTGGTCTCTATATACACTACAGCTATTATCATAGCTGCTCTAGTGATTTAATAATGCCCCAATTGCGAGTTCCGTCGTTTTATGACATGAACGAATGATATCACGATATAAGCAAAATAAAATCAACTATTATCTAGTAATCAGTTTATTATATACAATAATTACCAAGAAAATAATTTAAATATTTACAAAGTAAAGATATAAAGAAAATTACATTATTATGCAAAAAAAATATAAATTAAAAAGAGTATAGAAAAGCTACATAATACGACTTCAAACAAAAAAATAGCGGGGCTAGTATACCAACTTCTCATAGCTTACATGAATTTCCGTTGGCAAAACACGAAATTCACATGGATAAATAATTATTTTTATTTTGATCCTTAAAGGCATTATCCTTTTCTTGTTTTTATTTATAATAATTCCAACCCTTTTTTAATGTCCCACTGCTGGGCACGGGGCTCCCCTCAAAGCGAGGGGGATTAGGCCATAGTCCACCACGCTGGCCCAGTGCGGGTTGGCGGACTTCACACATCTTTCGAAGGGTTCTTTTTGGCTATCACTGTTTTTATTTAGTGTCCATATAATGTTTGTTTATCTTTTGTTATATGTTGTTCAGAGAACGCGGCGACCCCGTACCAGGCGACGGTGTACATCGGCGACATGCAGTACGGCGTGGGCCACGGGTCCAGCAAGCGCCAGGCCAAGTCCGCCGCCGCGCGCGCCTCCATCCACATCCTCATCCCCGAGATGAAGGACGACCTGGACGCGCACCACCCCAACACCAAGACCAAGGACGCCGCCGAGCCCGACTTCACCGTCAGTCTCGCAATCCCACTAATATTATAAATGTGAAAGTTTGGATGGATATTTGTTACTCTTTCACGCCAGAACGGTTGAACGGATCTGGATGAAATTTGGCACAGATATAGATTATAGTCTGGAATAGCACATATGCTGTTTTTATCCAGTTAAAATGTATGGTTCCCGTGGGATAGATTAATTTAAATTTATCATTATAATTTTCTCATATATTTGATCCTGAGGCGGTACGAAGTTCGCCGGGACAATTAGTCATTTAATATAAATAAATATTATTATATACTGGAATCGATTCTAGTCCATTTTACCGTAACCGTAGCTAGTGTGGTCGTCTGTTGATATACTTTATTAAGAGCAGTGGAGGACGCTAGGGCGTGGTATCGCTGGTTGAGTGTGCGTGTGCGTGTGTGTGTGTGTGCAGTTCTTCGACTTCGTGGGCATCGAGGACCCGCGCATCACGGAGTTCTGCGCCGCCACGTGCGAGCCCTCGCCGCACGCCATCCTGCGCACCTGCCTGCTGCGCAACTTCGGCGCCGGCGACCGCCACATACACACCGAGGTGACCACGTGCACTTTACACGCACGCATATAGATACACCTGCCTGCTGCGCAACTTCGGCGCCGGCGACCGCCACATACACACCGAGGTGACCACGTGCACTTTACACGCACGCATATAGATACACCTGCCTGCTGCGCAACTTCGGCGCCGGCGACCGCCACATACACACCGAGGTGACCACGTGCACTTTACACGCACGCATATAGATACACCTGCCTGCTGCGCAACTTCGGCGCCGGCGACCGCCACATACACACCGAGGTGACCACGTGCACTTTACACGCACGCATATAGATACACCTGCCTGCTGCGCAACTTCGGCGCCGGCGACCGCCACATACACACCGAGGTGACCACGTGCACTTTACACGCACGCATATAGATACACCTGCCTGCTGCGCAACTTCGGCGCCGGCGACCGCCACATACACACCGAGGTGACCACGTGCACTTTACACGCACGCATATAGATACACCTGCCTGCTGCGCAACTTCGGCGCCGGCGACCGCCACATACACACCGAGGTGACCACGTGCACTTTACACGCACGCATATAGATACACCTGCCTGCTGCGCAACTTCGGCGCCGGCGACCGCCACATACACACCGAGGTGACCACGTGCACTTTACACGCACGCATATAGATACACCTGCCTGCTGCGCAACTTCGGCGCCGGCGACCGCCACATACACACCGAGGTGACCACGTGCACTTTACACGCACGCATATAGATACACCTGCCTGCTGCGCAACTTCGGCGCCGGCGACCGCCACATACACACCGAGGTGACCACGTGCACTTTACACGCACGCATATAGATACACCTGCCTGCTGCGCAACTTCGGCGCCGGCGACCGCCACATACACACCGAGGTGACCACGTGCACTTTACACGCACGCATATAGATACACCTGCCTGCTGCGCAACTTCGGCGCCGGCGACCGCCACATACACACCGAGGTGACCACGTGCACTTTACACGCACGCATATAGATACACCTGCCTGCTGCGCAACTTCGGCGCCGGCGACCGCCACATACACACCGAGGTGACCACGTGCACTTTACACGCACGCATATAGATACACCTGCCTGCTGCGCAACTTCGGCGCCGGCGACCGCCACATACACACCGAGGTGACCACGTGCACTTTACACGCACGCATATAGATACACCTGCCTGCTGCGCAACTTCGGCGCCGGCGACCGCCACATACACACCGAGGTGACCACGTGCACTTTACACGCACGCATATAGATACACCTGCCTGCTGCGCAACTTCGGCGCCGGCGACCGCCACATACACACCGAGGTGACCACGTGCACTTTACACGCACGCATATAGATACACCTGCCTGCTGCGCAACTTCGGCGCCGGCGACCGCCACATACACACCGAGGTGACCACGTGCACTTTACACGCACGCATATAGATACACCTGCCTGCTGCGCAACTTCGGCGCCGGCGACCGCCACATACACACCGAGGTGACCACGTGCACTTTACACGCACGCATATAGATACACCTGCCTGCTGCGCAACTTCGGCGCCGGCGACCGCCACATACACACCGAGGTGACCACGTGCACTTTACACGCACGCATATAGATACACCTGCCTGCTGCGCAACTTCGGCGCCGGCGACCGCCACATACACACCGAGGTGACCACGTGCACTTTACACGCACGCATATAGATACACCTGCCTGCTGCGCAACTTCGGCGCCGGCGACCGCCACATACACACCGAGGTGACCACGTGCACTTTACACGCACGCATATAGATACACCTGCCTGCTGCGCAACTTCGGCGCCGGCGACCGCCACATACACACCGAGGTGACCACGTGCACTTTACACGCACGCATATAGATACACCTGCCTGCTGCGCAACTTCGGCGCCGGCGACCGCCACATACACACCGAGGTGACCACGTGCACTTTACACGCACGCATATAGATACACCTGCCTGCTGCGCAACTTCGGCGCCGGCGACCGCCACATACACACCGAGGTGACCACGTGCACTTTACACGCACGCATATAGATACACCTGCCTGCTGCGCAACTTCGGCGCCGGCGACCGCCACATACACACCGAGGTGACCACGTGCACTTTACACGCACGCATATAGATACACCTGCCTGCTGCGCAACTTCGGCGCCGGCGACCGCCACATACACACCGAGGTGACCACGTGCACTTTACACGCACGCATATAGATACACCTGCCTGCTGCGCAACTTCGGCGCCGGCGACCGCCACATACACACCGAGGTGACCACGTGCACTTTACACGCACGCATATAGATACACCTGCCTGCTGCGCAACTTCGGCGCCGGCGACCGCCACATACACACCGAGGTGACCACGTGCACTTTACACGCACGCATATAGATACACCTGCCTGCTGCGCAACTTCGGCGCCGGCGACCGCCACATACACACCGAGGTGACCACGTGCACTTTACACGCACGCATATAGATACACCTGCCTGCTGCGCAACTTCGGCGCCGGCGACCGCCACATACACACCGAGGTGACCACGTGCACTTTACACGCACGCATATAGATACACCTGCCTGCTGCGCAACTTCGGCGCCGGCGACCGCCACATACACACCGAGGTGACCACGTGCACTTTACACGCACGCATATAGATACACCTGCCTGCTGCGCAACTTCGGCGCCGGCGACCGCCACATACACACCGAGGTGACCACGTGCACTTTACACGCACGCATATAGATACACCTGCCTGCTGCGCAACTTCGGCGCCGGCGACCGCCACATACACACCGAGGTGACCACGTGCACTTTACACGCACGCATATAGATACACCTGCCTGCTGCGCAACTTCGGCGCCGGCGACCGCCACATACACACCGAGGTGACCACGTGCACTTTACACGCACGCATATAGATACACCTGCCTGCTGCGCAACTTCGGCGCCGGCGACCGCCACATACACACCGAGGTGACCACGTGCACTTTACACGCACGCATATAGATACACCTGCCTGCTGCGCAACTTCGGCGCCGGCGACCGCCACATACACACCGAGGTGACCACGTGCACTTTACACGCACGCATATAGATACACCTGCCTGCTGCGCAACTTCGGCGCCGGCGACCGCCACATACACACCGAGGTGACCACGTGCACTTTACACGCACGCATATAGATACACCTGCCTGCTGCGCAACTTCGGCGCCGGCGACCGCCACATACACACCGAGGTGACCACGTGCACTTTACACGCACGCATATAGATACACCTGCCTGCTGCGCAACTTCGGCGCCGGCGACCGCCACATACACACCGAGGTGACCACGTGCACTTTACACGCACGCATATAGATACACCTGCCTGCTGCGCAACTTCGGCGCCGGCGACCGCCACATACACACCGAGGTGACCACGTGCACTTTACACGCACGCATATAGATACACCTGCCTGCTGCGCAACTTCGGCGCCGGCGACCGCCACATACACACCGAGGTGACCACGTGCACTTTACACGCACGCATATAGATACACCTGCCTGCTGCGCAACTTCGGCGCCGGCGACCGCCACATACACACCGAGGTGACCACGTGCACTTTACACGCACGCATATAGATACACCTGCCTGCTGCGCAACTTCGGCGCCGGCGACCGCCACATACACACCGAGGTGACCACGTGCACTTTACACGCACGCATATAGATACACCTGCCTGCTGCGCAACTTCGGCGCCGGCGACCGCCACATACACACCGAGGTGACCACGTGCACTTTACACGCACGCATATAGATACACCTGCCTGCTGCGCAACTTCGGCGCCGGCGACCGCCACATACACACCGAGGTGACCACGTGCACTTTACACGCACGCATATAGATACACCTGCCTGCTGCGCAACTTCGGCGCCGGCGACCGCCACATACACACCGAGGTGACCACGTGCACTTTACACGCACGCATATAGATACACCTGCCTGCTGCGCAACTTCGGCGCCGGCGACCGCCACATACACACCGAGGTGACCACGTGCACTTTACACGCACGCATATAGATACACCTGCCTGCTGCGCAACTTCGGCGCCGGCGACCGCCACATACACACCGAGGTGACCACGTGCACTTTACACGCACGCATATAGATACACCTGCCTGCTGCGCAACTTCGGCGCCGGCGACCGCCACATACACACCGAGGTGACCACGTGCACTTTACACGCACGCATATAGATACACCTGCCTGCTGCGCAACTTCGGCGCCGGCGACCGCCACATACACACCGAGGTGACCACGTGCACTTTACACGCACGCATATAGATACACCTGCCTGCTGCGCAACTTCGGCGCCGGCGACCGCCACATACACACCGAGGTGACCACGTGCACTTTACACTCACACCTACTATACATGTGAGGCCGGCTTTAAAACGAAAAAAACCGTTTAAAACCGAAATAAACCATTTTTATCGATTTAAAACGGTTGGTGTTGATGATTATGTTTTTCTTAATTATAACTACTTGATCTTACCGTGGTGGGGATATAACGGAGTACCTATAAACTGTGTAAAGATTTGTTATGTGTGATATACTGATATCTTAGCGGGTTTAGTTCTAGTTGGCCCGCCCGACCAAGCGTAGGTATTACCCACCTAAGTTATAAAAACTCATTTGATAAGTTAAAAACTCTGTGTTGGTAAATAAACATTTTTTTCATTGCTTTCAAACGATATAAATAATCAATTTGATTCGGTTTAAAACCAAACTCACACTCTCGCACTCTCGTGGACGTCGTCACACGTGATGACACATGACGTCAGGTGACCAAATATTGTGTAAAACACAGTTCTTTTATCTTTGTAGGCGAGTTTTTAACCGTTTAAAACGATTTATTTGGGGTTAAAAACGGCAAAAATTTATTTAAAACAAAACGTTTTAAATCGGTTGTTTTACATCTATATTCAGACCAAACACTATCGGCGAAATGATTGACGTGCTATACTGTGCTCCCACTGTATTGCACCTCTGCCTACCCCTTCGGCAATTACAGGCGTAATAGGGTCTTTATAAGGACGGCTAACTTACTACTAGTGTTTTATTTAAAAAACAGATGAAGAAGCTGGAGTATCAGAAAATAGAGCTGACGATGAAAGTGGGCAAGCACTCCGCCACCGTCGTCTGCAAGAACAAGAAGACAGCCAAGCAGCGCGCCTCGCAGTCTATTCTACAGGTACACACCATTCCTACACATGCTCTAGGTCAGGGATTCTCAAAGTGGTCGATATCGGTTTCCCAGGGACCATTCGACGACGATGACGTCTAAAAATCGATCCACAAGCTATCATTTGATACTTTCTAGATACTGTATAGGTTGTGTTGCGTGTACCAACTTGTTATAAGAATGACTAATATTTTAGTAGGAAGTATCATTGTTGTTATTTTTTAAAAATCAATAAGTCGATAAGCGTGCACAAGTTCGTAGAAGATGAAATTATTATTTTGTATGTATCAATAGGACAAAAAACTAGAGATTAAAAGTATGATTTCAAAAGTAATTTGGCTATGGGGGGGGGGGGGCAATTTGAAAAGGGGTCTCTTTAGGTGGGCCCCTTAAAAAGGCCGTCATATGAGACGATGGCGGTGCAACACTGGCGAGCGGTTCAGGGGTGTAGAGAGGTGCTGCGCGGCTTCCCAAGGATACTCGCGGCTTTAGGCCCTTTAACACTTCCACCCCTGAAGCAATAGCTCTAACGACCCCTCTCTGGACAGCTAATTAAGGGCGGGCGGGCCCCGTCGGTTTCCACTCGACCGACGAAGACACGCCGAGGTGGAGGCCCTGACGGACTATCATTATCATCATTATTATCATCATTATTATCATCTTTAGTTTAGTACTTGCAAGAAATAAAAGGGTTTTATTATACTATCCAATCCCCGCGACATCCTGGTTGACCCGTCGCTCGTCCCCCAGGCGCTGCACCCGCTGGTGCGGTCGTGGGGCTCGCTGCTGCGGCTGTACGGCTCGCGCTCCGTGAAGAGCTGCAAGGAGAAGAAGCTGGAGGAGCAGCAGATCACGCTGCTGCAGGACAAGGCGCGCCAGAACGAGCCCAACTACGCCGTGCTGGACAAGCTGCGCCACGAGATGCGCAAGCTGCGCGAGCGAGACGACGCCGTGGTGCCGATAGGGACCCTGCTGCTGCGCGACGACCTGCCCTCGCACTCCGGCTCCAACCTCAACAATGTCGACCTCTGACTCTAATCATTGTATATGCCATTAGCCATTTCAACAGGTATTAGCTGGCGGAGCTAGCGCATATTTTGAACATGTCAACTTGCAACTTGCCTACTCGTCACCTGCGCAATGTCGTTCCATCTTAACTCACGGGTGTGAATGAGACACAACATATCCCGTCT
This sequence comes from Pheosia gnoma, assembly GCA_905404115.1. Lineage (NCBI taxonomy): Eukaryota > Metazoa > Arthropoda > Insecta > Lepidoptera > Notodontidae > Pheosia > Pheosia gnoma. The sequence continues at coordinate 7,822,818 of FR989914.1, forward strand.
TTGGTCGCAACACGCCGCGCTAACTAAACCTGCTGGTTAGGGTTAGATTAAGTTAGTTAGTTGTTCGTGCTCGGTCTCACAAACACACTGACAATGTTACTGACAGTCTTCATATTTAACCGTAGACATATTAGTTTTATGATACATAGAGAAGCTATTTTTAACATAACTGTAATGTTTTAGGCTTTATCTTGTTTTGACTCGACTCGCTCGAACCTGTCTGCATCGATTAGGATCGGATATATGTACGCTTTTAAAGCTCGGACCAGGCCCCTCCTCTTCCAAGGCAACTCTGGGCAAGTGCACAGGGTCCTGCGAGGCATGGGGTCTCCTAACACCTGTCAGATTACCACCTAGAACCGATATTTCCGGATAAATGTAACTAGTAATTAAAAAAACCTGATAAGTAGGTATATCACCTTTTTTAAGTATCATAATATACAAGAATAATCAAGACATAGAAGTTAAAAAGGGACTTGACGATGTTGCGTGTTTTTAATAAAAATTGTCATAGGGGCTCCACTAGCTAAGTGCCCAGCGCCTTCAATAGGTCAAAGTCGGCCTTGGATAGGACGATTCATTCAAATTGTCGTATTGCATAGTGGCTTGCATGTGGTCTTCCGCAATCTAACTTAAGTTAGTTGAGTATTGAACGTTGCAGATTCGTACAGGTTCAATGAGATTCCGTTATTCGATAAGACCGCTTACCCTAATTTTGTAGTCGTTTTAGATTTTTAAGTGTTATCTGAAGTAAGTTCTAGTCTATGTAGTGGAATAGCGAATTTTCTGGCCATTTTAAATTCAAATTAGTGTTGCCCGAAATTCAGTTCAAAACTAAATTCTACATTTTAAAGCAGTTTCTCGAAATTCCAAAATCCTGTTTACATTGGAATAACGTCTTACCTCTTTTTGGCGGGAAGTTGAACCGTGAAGTTGTCAATTTGGTTTTATTTTCCAAAAAATGTGTTTCTTTGATAAATAATGTGTAGTATTAGTGGTATATTAACCATTGTGTGTTCATAAACGTGCGCGAGTGAAGGAAATTAAAATAAAATAGTATAACTTGACTTTTCAAGTTCTCCCAAAATGTCCGGTTAATTTTCAGTAAAGTATCCACAGCTTTACTGATAGGGGTAGGGGATTCATTTCATTATCATCATCGTCATCAACATTATCATTTTTATCAGGGGTACATATAGTTCAATTACACTTATCGAGAATTACTTGACACTGGCAAAATTGCCACTATTTTGTAGCTGATTGCCAACATGAAAAAAGAAAGTCTTACCTACTATTTAAGAGATCGTACCGCGATTGCCACACACATAGGGCACAATGTGTACACATAAGTGCTTTATTGAATACCATAATACCAACTACTAACTAGTAAAACTATTCTAAATAAATACACTCTTATAATGAAAAATGTGATAACATGAAATAAACAGACAAGTCTAAACTCTATATTCATCCGTGTAAGAACTACTTAAGCTAATAAAACTATGTATAAGTCGTTGCCCTTTAGTTATAAGAAGTAATCTTTTAGATTGCAATTTGTCACAGTGTGGGTTCAATTTGCGAGAACTAGGTACCTACCCAATTTAGTATTATAAGCTTTTTAAATACGCTTTGAATAGGTCTAAAACAAAAGTTTGTAGTTGGATGTTCCAATAACAACACGATTATATTATAAGCATTCAATAATAATAGTCCACAATAAATTTAATTATAATGTTATCATTGTTTTATACGAGCTGTGCCCGCGGCTTCGTGCGCGTGAACGTTAGTTTTTCCCATGGAAAGTGTTAAATTTTTCTGGACCAAAATTATACCGCAGGTTGTTGATATTGTTATACACCAAGATTCACCAAGATCGTGCCGAGAACTTTGAGGTACCTACAATTTTCTCGCTCCCTGCGACCCATCAACTTCCCGGAATAAAAAGTATCCAAACCTTGACCCGGGTATATAAGCTCGCCCTGACAATTTTATTAAAATCGATCTAGTAGTTTTCCCGTGTTAGGCTATTAGTGACATAATTTAAAAAAAAACTGTTTAATTCCTTATTGAAAATATTTCCCCTTAGATGTGCTGTGCCTAATTTCGCATTATAGGTAAGAAAATATTGCATTTGAAAGTTATTACTATTGGACAAACAGTTTTCAGTAAATAGTTATATTGTATTATTCGCTGTGAATTTTATAAAGCGGAGAACGTAGTACAAAGGAACTGGTTATTTATCAGAGCCCTCATCAAGCAATAATTAATTAATTGCGTCGCAATTAACGCTAGTTTTAAAATACGTGTAATCATAATTGTTTATAAATGAATAAATGTGTTATCGGCAATTATTCTTAGATATAGATATGCCTATATAAAGTGTGTAATTTTTTATTATATTCATAAAAATGTCTTGTATCAAACCAATAGAGAGCTAAGACACATCGCTCGTTTTTTTATATAAATCGTCTCAAGTATAATGTTAGATGTATATTTTATAATAGGATAACAGTAGTGAGTGAGCGAGATGACCATACATTTTACGAAGTCTAATAAACTAATATATACCCTGAAATTCGATAGAAAGTTATAATCCGTAATTATTAATTGTAAACTAATTAAAACTTTTATGTGTTTGGAGGTTAGTAGTCTTTTGACGCTGTGGAGTAGTAGCAAAGCGATTATTGTTCAATTATTATCGAATTATCGCTTCGCCTTCACATACATTATACGCCTATTATAAGTGTTCAAACGCTAATATTAAAGCATTCTGGTACTTTGCGCTGTACGCCATAGAAGTAATAAAACATTCAATAATAGCAATTGCGTATATTCTAAGGGAAAATCTAAATGTTGACTCTAATGATGTATCATATAATATCATATTTAATGAAATAAAAAATATTTTACTCTGTAGTTTCACTCAGTTTTATTTCTCAATCAGCATGAAAAGTAAAAAAGAAACTTATATTTAAAGTAAATTTTATGGCTCTATACATCTATAGGACGGGCATCTTACACGGAAATTAAAAAAAAAACAATAAGTTATACCTATAATGTAAATAAAAAATATATCATCGCTTATTTAAATTTAGAATACTCAACGAAAAGAAAATTGGAATAGTTTTTATATTTTTGTAGACTATGCTGTTCTCTTGTTATCTTGTTTCTGTAAGGCTGGGGTGCACCATCTTTAATTCAATTTAACCACCGTCAAATCTCTGCAGATTCTGTTAGATTTGACTAGTTAAATTTAACCGTGGCCGGTGCACTCCAACCTGTATACAAAATACACTGGCTCACTAATAACAATTTAAACATGCCGTGCCTAGCTTAGACGACATTTTATATATGTAGTTACCTATCATTCGAGAACTTTTCCGTTATGAATACAGTTTAATTAAACACAAGTACTTGTATAAACTTAAACTATGATTAAAACTAGAAAAATAATGAGGATGGTAAAAAATAAATATTTAATTTATACAATACAACGCGGATGCAGAGTTGGTAGAGTGGTTCGCACCACGCAGGTTATATAATATAATAATAATACCAGCACTTTTTAAGGTCCCACTGCTGGACATGGGCCTCCCCTCAATCCAAAAATAGACGTTTGATTCAACATCACACTGTTGTCAAATTACATAATTCCTGTAATATATATAATAATAATAATTCCAGCCTTTTTTATGTTCCACTGTTAGGCACGGGCCTCCCATCAATGCGAGGGGGATTCCACCACGCTGGCCCAGTACGGGTTGGCGCACTTCACACATCTTTCGAGGGGTCTTCTCAGATATGCCGGTTTCCTCACGATGTTTTCCATCACCGTTTAGCAAGTGATAATCGTGGTTGAAAATGAGATTCGTATACATGAAATCCAGAAACCCCAGAGGTCCGAGCCGGAGTTTGAACCTGCTATCCTCGTTACCAAGGCAAGCGTTCTACCAACTTGGCTATCACTGCTTACACGCTGGTTGGCATGACAAAATGGCGGCCTTACAACTACGCCATATAGACCGCTAGTTATGAGACTTTGTCATCCCACATAATGTGAAAGCGGTAGATTTATATACAGAGGCATATTTCGCCCAACTTATGATCCTAAACCTAATTTATGTACACTTAAATATTTAAAAGGCAGTAGATACTTATGAAGAGTTGGCGTCGGTGGCGTTAGCCCCATAGCGGCCACGCGGGTATGTGCCTCGTTTCGCTGCCTTGGAGGAAGTTGGACACTCCCGCCAGGTGTGGTGGGTATGGGGCCTGAAAATTTAAATAAAATTAATCAACAATTGTGGTGAATTATCACATTAAAGGGTAAGTATTATTGGCATTAGGCTTGTCCTAATTTCATTGGGGCCTCGGACAACCCCTTCGGGGATTATTGGCGTATGGTGAAGGCACAGGCTTACATGATTGGAGCCCAGCCAACGTTTCTTGATGAAGTCCGCCGCTCGCTCGCCAATCATGATGACCGGCGCGTTGGTGTTGGCTGACGGCACCCGCGGCATCACGCTCGCGTCGGCCACGCGCAGCCGGTCCACGCCTTGCACCTGTACATCAATATTTGTTTCAGTTAAAAAGTAATATGCACTTTGCACACCAAACAGGACAGTGCATAGCCACTGTAAGCCTAAGTCACTGATCAAACTAAGTTATCGTTACTGACAATTGCTGCACTTTACCGGTTTGCAAGCAGTTTTAATCAGGCGTACGAACATGTTCCTATAGCAATGGAGTAGTTCATCATAAACCTCACGCTGGGTGTAGGACGTTTGTCAACTGTGCGTGAAACTGATTGTTCAAGAGAAAGGCAAAACTGGGGCTACCGCCCGCGGAGTTGCTCGCTCAATTATAACATGGCTGAGGGTCTAATTACGGCTACTGACAGCGAGGTAGGCACAAGGAGTTCTGGGAGACTTAAATTTAATTTTGCTGTCGACATGATAGTAATAAAGGTTTAAGGTCTAGTGAAGGTGCAAGACTTACCTGCAAGAGATTATCGACGACAGCAGTCGGGTCCCCCCGCGGCCCCATCTTGCAGGACCCCACGGGGTGGTTCTCCGGTCCCGTCTGCATCCTCACGGCACACTCCCAGTACGCGTCGCACCCAAACTTGAATTTCTCGCACCCACGAACCGGGGTCTTGTCCAACTTAATACCGTAGCGTTTTAAAGCTTTTGTTTCTGAAAGCTTGATCGCGAATTTGATACCTTCGATCAGGATTTTGACGTCATCAGGGTGGGTTAGGTAGCTGTAATGATAAACTTTATCAACTGGTAGGTTATTGCAAGTAAATAGAAGAATGATAACTCCTTTCGTGAATTTTGTGCAAGGTGAATAAGGGAGAGATTTACACTGTAGATCATGTAATAGAGCAGGAACTGCTTGGTTGCGGCTGAGAAAATATCTTACTTACTTTGCATATATCTTAGGGTACGCAAGCGGATCACTAGACGCAATCTCCAATCTCCCTCTACTCTTAGGGTGCAACACTGTTGGTATGATCTGTATGCTCCTAGAGCCATTGTCCACTCGCTCTCCCACCATGCCAGTCTTAGCGCAGTCAGCCAGGAACCCACCGAAAAAGATCTGGATGTCAGGGTTGTCTTCAGCTGGGTTTGCGTATTTGGTGTTTATGAAACCGGTTACCTCTGATAGACCTGGAGGGAAACGGACCAAAGTACATTAAAAGATGCCTTTACAAAATTTTATTTATGGAAAATGCTTTATCTTGACTATCACTGCTTGTAAATTCTTGACAAGCAGTGATAGTCAAGTTGGCCGAAAGCTCGCTTTGAAAACAAGGTATACTGTTTCAAACTTAGCTAGCACCTGCAGGATTTTTGTATTTTCATATGCGAATCTAATATCCAATTTTGAATCATTTGCGATGCGGTGAAGGTAAAATATCTATAGTAGTAATAATATATATAGATTTAAATACAATTTCAACAATGAAGAAATGTATCCACACTCGTCATATCATTTACTTACCAGTTCCTGACATAAGTCCATCTCTAAACAGGAGGTACTCCATAGCGGTGGCCCAATTGAGAGGATTGGTGTTGTTATCGTTGATCAGGAAGTTCACAAAGTAGGCGACGTGGTTGTGCAGGTTCTTGCCGACTGAGGGCAGCTTGTGGACCAGCTTGACCCCGGCGCGGGACAGCACCTCGGGGTCACCGACCCCGCTGTTCTGGAGTATTTGGGGGGACGCTACTGCGCCACCACTAGAAGAGACAAATAAAAAGAAATGTTTTGAAAAGCAATAAGGCAAATAAACTAAAATGGTTGTTTTAGGAGTGAGCTTACGACAATGATGTAACAGCCGTTGTATCCGTGACATTGTCACGGTTGAAGAAACACTGGCGGTCAGACACCTCCAGTGCGTATTTATGTCTCATTACCATTTCTAAATCATCCACCCATTAGGCCTGACCTAGTTTTCGGCAACAACTTGTTCATAAATACAACATAAAAGTACCTTTTACATACCACAAAACAATCTCATTATTAGCAAATATAACTTCAGTTCCTCCATAGCTGTTCCGCACTTCGACAGCGTATGCCTGTCTCGTGGTCTGATTGATGAGCACCTTGGTGACGGTTGCGTTCAGCATGACGTGCAGGTTGGGCCGCTGCTTCGCGGGGCGGAGGAAGGCGCGCGCGGCGCTGAGGCGAGAGCCGTTGCGGTTCGTGGTTTGGGCAATCGTGAAGCCAGTATGGTTCGCACCGTTTAAATCGCCTTGTCTATAGCCTGAAACGATAAAATAAATTATGGAATTACAAAAAAAAAACAAGTTGGCATATAGTGAATATGTAAAGTAGGCGTCGGGATGTCCACCAAAATAATTGTCGTGATGACGACTTGATAATCATTGCGCCGCTTATCAAAGCAAACGTCGCGATGTATTTAGCTAGCGACGTATCGTTTTTAACGTCAGCGTCACGACGCCTATCACAGTTGACGTTGTGACGTTTATCATAGGCAATAGGATTAGCCTAGTTTAGCATTGCGACGCTAGCTATCATATGCGTCACGACGCCAACTGTGATAGGCCTTTTGACGTCAACTGCCAAGCGTCAGATTTAGCACAATTAGTCACCTATTATATTTATTTAAAACTAACCCAACTCTTCCGCAGCCTTCACGATACTGTAACTCAGTGGCGGATGGTAAGGGAACTGTGCCACAGTGAGCGGCCCGCCTGTGCCGTGATACCCCTTGTCAACCTCCTTCATCTGCTTATTGTCCTCGCTCTTCAGGAAGTAAGGGAGGACCTCCTCGTACGACCAACCCTCGTTGCCGTCAGCTGCCCAGCCGTCGTAGTCTTGTCTGGAGCCTCGCATGTACATCATGCCGTTTAGGACTGAGGTACCGCCCAGCACCTGGAGAGAAGAAATCGGTATAGGAGTTTGGCGTGAGCTGATTAAGTAGGCCGCTCTAGATAGAGACAAGGGGGATAGAGGTTCATTAGGTCGGTATTTATAAGAATCTTAATTAGATGAATGACTTTGAGCTATAATTATTTGTCTTGTAAACAAATTATCAACTATATGTATAGTTAATTAGAATGTTGTTTTATCTACCTTTCCTCTAGGCCAGTAGCATTTCCTGTCCGTCTCTCCGAGGCACGCAGAGGGTTCGGGCTCCGTCTGGTACCCCCAATCTATACTGGATCCTAAGAAGTTAAGGAACATTGATGGCACTTGCGCTCCTGTGGGCTCATCAAAACCTGAAAAAAAAAATAGTAAACACAAGTTAAAGTTTCAGTATTTTCTTTAGAGGTGTTCAGGTAGGTAAATGGCTCAAATACACGTCGCTAACAGCTCTGAAAGAGATACATGTTCTATTTGTAGGTGTATCAAAAAAGCTGCAGTATATGGGCGGTCTCACCTGCTTCTAGCAGTAGTACCCGCCACTCCGGCACTTCGGACAGCCTGGCGGCGACCACGGACCCCCCCGACCCGCCTCCCACCACTATGAAGTCGTACACGGAGTCCATGTGACGACGATACTGTACAAAACAAAAGATTTACTGTACCAGATTTATTGATTTTGAAACATGAACATTTCGGACCCATTTAGATTGTTTTCTAGATTACAACATCGGGTAATTTTAATCCCACGCCCAGACATTGGTTACAGCAGCTAATCGATGCTCCGTTGACATTTGATCCTTACGTTCGCATTCGCCGTTCCATGGGCCATCTCTGTCAGTTACAATTATCTCGTTTTACATTGATGATTTCGATTCCAAATCGATTGATTGCATAATAATTGATCGCGAAATATAGCGATTATGGTTAGCTAGGAAGTAATTTTATTGCTCGGATTTTTTTGCGGTTGTAAGATGCGGGTCAGCTGATATTTGTATTCTTTTGGTGTGAGATTTTGTTTATCCGAAGCTCAAAGACTAGAGACATAGTTTCCCAGAGGCTGCAAATGAGAATAGCATGGCTCAGCGTGAACAGCCTGGACACGCATGGAGTAGAGGTATAAAGTAAAGACTAGCAGGTAGATTTCGATAGAGCTATGTCTGAATAATAAACTTCCTTTTCAATGTTATATTCAGAATCAGTGATATTTTATCGCTTTATTATCAAAGTCAAATCATTTATTTCGTAAAGGCCTACGGGGGCACTTACAAACTGTCATTACATTTTTTCCTTAACTCTACAACCGGATCGGAACGCGACCTCAACTGAGAAGATCCGGCAAGAAACTCAGTGAGCTTGTCTTTTTTTTATCCATTATTTTACAAAAAAAATATTAAAAAGTAAGCTCCAGTGTGTTGCCATGCGGGGCGCACACACGCTACACTTTATTAACATTATAAATATTGATATTTGAGCGATCAGTCCCAGGCTGCTTTAATCAGTACCAGGCTGCTTTAATCAGTACCAGGCTGCTTTATCGAACATAAAGCACGAACTACTTTATTGTAGATACATTTAAACGAGGTATACTAATAGTGCCTATAATATAGGACTTTGTACGTATAATGTAACGTGGTTTCTATAATGTTCTAAGTATTTGTGTTACTTCCTGGTGTTATTATATATATAAAAAAAAAACACGTTAACCTTTATTCGAAACTGGGTGTCGTTCACTCAGCGTAGTAAACGGTAGTTATTTTTTTTTCTGTAATCCGCAATTATTAAATACAAATTTATAGAAGAAAAAATCCTTTACATAGAAAGGTAACTTGAAAACCTTTAAAGCGTGTAATCACTGGACACACTTCCATAAAACGATATGGGACTTACTCCCCACAGTTAAATGTTAGTATATTTAAGTACTCCAGAAGCAATAGTCGTAATACGACGGGTCACTATTCTAGATCTACATAATACTTACTTTTCAACTCAGCAAGTGTATAGTGCCCAATTAAGCGACGTTTCTATTATGCATGAGACCAAGGCAAATTACAAAATTATTATATCCTAAATTCTCCCAAACAGGAATCAGAATTAGTCGGATTCGACGTTTTTGGAGAAGTATCATCAAATCACATTGGAAAGTATTCGTAAAGACCATTTGTCTCGTAACGGCGCAAGAGCACGATGCTATTGGTAAAATTAGATGCAAATCCAGAGGGCAAGAAAATTGATAGCGTCTGTTGGGAAAGCGTTCGATGTTGCATTGCAACTGTTTTATGTAACTGAGTGACAATTACTTGGTTCGATAATGTTGCGTACATTTCAAAGAGGTACCTAATATTACTGGCAGAACACTGATTCAAAATATTATTGACGAGGGCCGCAGCCAAAATGACTGGAGTAACTAGCCAAACATTATTCTCATACACAAAACAATGTGCTAGGTCCGTTGTTTCTAATGATTAAGGTAAACATTATCATCATCCCTTCAGCTAAATAAGTAGAGCTGCCCTGACGTTCAAAACTGGAGAAATATACTCGAACTTGTGTGCTTTAAGCAGGGTATGTTCCGCGCTCGTTCTACCGACGACACTTTTTGTTGCGATATGAATCTATTGGTCTTATCGATGATATCATTAAACATAAAGCCCAGTCCTATGAGTATACAATAGACAGTGTAAAGCCAGTTTACCTGAGCTCTCCCACACGGGTCTTCCAAGTCACACTGGCTCCTCAGGAACACCTCAAGGAGGCCCATGAACAGCATGAAGGCGCCGCCGCCGCACGCCGAAGCCAGAGTGGGACCTGGCTGCGTCATCGGGCAGTCGCAGGGGGAACTCATCTGAGGACAAATATACAAGTATTATTAAGTACTATTCGTATAATAAACCAGTCAGAGGAAACCCCGTTTCAAACTAGGACGTCAACCACCTCAGTCCTCCAGTGACCATGGTTGCTGTAAAGCAGCCGAATCGTCGGGAACGTAAAAAACGTATACAATTATTTCTTTTCATCAAACAGGTAATTCCATATTGATAATACCTACGATAAATTTGTCGTTTTCGACTATGATTATGGTGCTTGGTCGAAATTAGTGCCGTCAGTATTACTGTACGCTTCAAAGCGTTTTGAGGGCACTATAATAATAGTGTTACCTACATCCAGTGGCATAATTAATATAATGGCTTGCTTGGCTGTTTATTATTGTTTATTACAGCTACAGAAGGTCTCATGTAGTCACACTATCAACTAACTGTAAGCATGTACTTGGGTACTAAAATACAAAAAATTTGTTTTATTCAATATCTTCCAGGTTTTTTTAAATTGCAATAACTTAACAATTGCTTTCATCATATGGTCTATTATTCATATGTTATGCAAACCAAAGTGAGAGCAGTGATATATACTACTGATTGTATCTGTTAAAATAATATGTAAATCACGGGTCATTAGCTTTTTTTAATATCCGTATTTCCTTTGTTTCCTTTCTAAATATTTTTATGTATTATATCATCACTTTAAAGGTGAGATTTCTATTTTGAATTAATGTTACCATCTAGATTAAAGATAGGTACTTCTGACCCACCAAACGCTAGAATAACTTAGTCAGCTTATAGCTACAAGTTAGTTTTGGATTCTTTGGATTATACATTCAAAATGAGATTAGGATCTCTATCAAACTTTTTGCAATGTGTGTACTTAAGATAACTATGAAATGTTGTAAGTCATCGTATGGAAAGTTTCTTCAGCCGCTGCATGGATTAGCCGATGATTGTATATTTATAGCTCAATATTATCTGTTTCATGATTATTTCCGAAACACTATTTACAATATTATTTAACGTTACGCATGTGAATGGTACGTTTTAATAAATATTAACTTCTTTTTAGTCATGTAATTGAGATAAATAACCATTACCGGTTGCATTTTTTATGTACACAATACAATTTTTATTATTTATTTTTCTATGAATTTAGAACTTCGCAATACCTATTAACTTGTCCTCTAGCCTTCACTACGATAGATAAACATCATCCTAGTACCTAAGCCTCGCACATTACGAAAAGAACTTTGAAAAGTTTTCCCTTCATACCCATAACGATATTGTGCCATCCAGTAGTGTGCGGGAGAAGGACCACCGTGGGGTTTTAGTCGGTAGGAGTCCGACATAACCTGCTTGCCTTCCCCGAGGCCTGCGGGTATCCATAAGGATTTCAAAAAGTTAAAAAAAGGTCTTATTTATGTGAGAGCTTAGTTGTTCAGCCTTAATTATATTAACGATTTCCCAAGAACTACCACGTAAGTATGGCCTAGTTTGATTTTGTTATATTAGTAGCTTACACACAGTTGGTTACTTTTATATCTTAATTTACTTTCGGCTCATTAATATTATTCGTATTGTGAAGCTATGTTATTATTTCAATTTGCGATTTACGTAACTAATAAAATAAAAATCTGTTTGTTTCAAGATCGCATCTCCGCATACGACAGCGTGCCGAATCGGGGATTGCAAAAATATATACTTAATCCAACCAACTAATGACTAGATTATACAATACTATTACTAGTGTATATGTATATAATGTAATCATAGTAGAAAAAATAAATGTTATTGTTAATTTCAGCGGAATTGCACGTTTTAATTGATTTCAACGCAATAAATACTTTAGTGTAATTGACTCTTAGCATAAGAATAATATTCAGCCGGAAATGCTAAATATTAAATTTTATGATCTTCTGGTAAATCTTGTGCTTTACTATTTATGTGTTTTAAAAAACGCAATAAGACCGTTTCCTGAATCCACAGCATCGTATCTCCAATATGTCTAAGCGAATGCTTTCAATAAATCTGTACATTGCTTCACCATCTGACCTCGGCAGGTCAAGATTACAGGTCATACTACGTAATGTATTATTTTGTATCAATGAATAATATGCAAGGTAATATAAAACGTATCGCATTTATCTATTGATGATATTGGCAGATAATTTATAATTGCAAAAAGCTCTAATTTGATAGCGCAGAATATAATACACTTTGATAACGAATAACTTTTCTCCTAAGATTATGAAAATTACGTTTCGTGGCACTGATTGCGAATACCATGTATCGAATGCCCGTTCAATTTATTATACCATGGATTTACAGAGCGAGATTTACTTTTTTTTTATAAATGAGAACCGTTTAAATTAATTAACTACTCATGTGCAATATTCGGCGTCTGAAAGTAATGTTCATCAAAAGAAACACTTATAACGGAGCTTCGAACGCGTGTCAGAGCCTGACCTCCTCCAGCTGGGCTTGCGCAAGCGCCACTCAATTAAGGTGTATGTCCACAGTACGTACAGGTAGTGAGGAAAATTAACCCGTGTGTGTTGGATTGCACAAACCGAGGTAGTAAATCTAACTGTTACCTGCGGCAATCGTCGTTTAAGTCAGTATGTGATTGAATATTTTCGCAACCCCACCGAACTAGGAAAGCGGTTAGGAAATAGTAAGTTTTCTTAAAAGTTTAGATCATATAAGGCCACAGAACCCTGGGGCAATAAAGTGTTTAGCATGTTTAATTTGAGATTTTGATACAAAGATATACCTTTGCAATTATATGACGGATTGAATTTTAACGCAGACATACCTTTGACGCATACCGTTATTTCAGAAATATAGTAACCATCCACACTTAAAGAAACCAACTCAAATAATACTATACATTGTGTCATTAACTAACTTAATTCGACTATGAAAGTAGTAATTAGTCTCCGCCCGACCCTCAGCGACCACCTGCAAAAACAAAGGAAAGTAATCACGACTTGACATATCTCGCTTATAGATACACTTCTTGTCTAACAGGATACTATCAACGAGATCTTGCATCTTCGTGTGCGCACGCCACGTGCTAAGCATCGTTCGGGTAAGCTCGGCTGTTATCGCGATCGGACGTGATACAAATTCCTGACTTCCGCAAAATTGTGACGTTTTGGTTAAAACCAAATATTCTGTTGATATTTAGCTTGTGTTTATCAGAAATATTAGCTTTCGGTTCTAGTGACGGTAAAAGGCGACTAAAAGAATTAACACCGTGGATCGCGAACTGCTCACTCACTGCCTGTCTGTCTATCTCTAAGTGAAATGGCAAATCTGGATACTCAATGTCCAGTGTTAGTTCAACACACACACACCTTCTAAACGTGTGTTGGGAATCCAGTTTAGCAGCGAGAGTGGGGTATATGTCAAGTTCTTGTTCTCTACGGCCCATCGCTGATCGGATCCTCTGCCCAAGTATTTAGTCTGATTAAGAGTGTGGATGACGCAATTCATTATGCGTATAAATGAATTTATCCACCTTGACAAGAGCGCAGTGCGTTTATACAATACGTTTTACTGTCGTTATCTCACAGCGACGTGCGAATTGGGCCGCGGGAATCGAACTGGACTATTGTCTTTCAGATGCTAAATTTGGTGTTATGTAGATGATACAATAATTTGAAAAATCTTGACATACCTTTTCCTTTGCCAGTAGGTACTTATATCGTGACGATAAATTAGATGTTGTATGCTGATACAATTTTGAAAATTTGCTCGCACGGTATAATTATATTGGATATTGATCGTGGTACTGTATCGTGATTTGAACAGTTTGATTTCTGTACTGATATTATAAGGAGTTTGTGAGATTGGTTGTAGGGGGTAATCTCCGGATATACTGAACCGATTCTGAAAATTCTGGCACTAACGAAAGCTACATGAGCACAGAGTACTTTAGGTTCTGTTTCATCGAGGTACTGCGGGAGGAGCCGCGAGCAGAATCTAGTGTTACACCACGACACGTCGTGGGCGTCACGACTAGCTCTCGTCACGACACTAAATGAGAACTGTTTGTAAGGTTCGGTTCATATCGGTTGTGATCTTCTCAGTTGAGATCGCGTTCCGAACCGGTCGTAGAGCGAAGAAATAAATAATGTAAATGACAATTTGTAACTGCCCCCGTAGGCCTATACGAAATAAATGATTTGACTTTGACTTTCACATAGAGCCATGCTAATTGTTAGTTCGCATTTCAGATGTGCAGAGCTCATAATCATGGCCCCAATGTGGTCACTGATTTGCACATTATTAGCGGCAACGCGTTAGAACTGCGCTCAGCAATTTGCTTCAGTTACTAGATAATTAGTGGTAATCTGCATAATACTCAACTTGCCTTACATTTACTAGAAAATGATAAGACAACCAAATACGGCCTAGGATACCTTTTATAAAGTTTTATAATTCTTATTAATTACTACACTATACTTATATTAAGATTTGTCGTAGTAGCTTTGGAATTTTAAACCTGTCCTGTTGATAAAATAATGAAAATAATACAGTTCGCTTACAGTGAAGATATTCAATGTAATATCGACGACCAGTCTAGTTCCTTGACATTACACGAAGCCTCCTGCCGCTCACCGGCGAGGGCCGCGGAGGGATGGCCCTGCTGCATCTGCGCGCTTTGTGAAAATATTGCAAGGATGCTGAGAAGCTAGGAGGGCTATTTTTATCTTGTCGTTAAGATTAACATTTTACTGACAATTGTGGTTTTGTTGTCTGTGGTCCCCTCACATAAGCCTCCCTATTTTATATCCTCCATGCTGATTTGTCACTTCAAGATGCATTCAATTTAATGGTGCCCATATTTGGTTGTTATTATTTAATATATAACTAAATATTTAATGGATTTGTTTATTATAAGGGTTATTCGCGTCACCTATTTTTGGAAGCTGAAAAGCGGACTAAATTAATTTCATAGTTCGTTATATTTGTAAAAATAAATAAAAGGAAATAACATGTATTTAAGAAATATAAATACATAATATAATATGTATTTTAAGAAGTTTTAACGATAAACAATCATCGGCCTCGTTCTATCATTATATGTTGGTCTTTGGAGGCCAATTTATATATTATATTATATTATATAGACAGGTTTCTCCTGTCGCCCCAAAAGTGTAGCTGGTTCAGATTCTAGAAGTAATTATGACTTTACTGCTATCATAGTAAGTGCTGTCACGCTATAATTGAGGTAGCAACGTGACAAACACGCAGCGCTTTCTCGAAGCACGTCGTGATAATGATCCCATGTATTTTACTATTCAAGAGACACGATTTTAGAGCACATACCATATTGGAATCGAGGGGAATATACCTCATAATGCCACTAACATTGTATGTGATAGTTTGAAGGGATAGATTGTGGTGGGCATAAAAAAATGATCTCTATTAAAAATCCCACAACCACCGCTTCTGTAGTTTGATTACTGAATAAGACCTCTACACAGTGTGAAGGCTGAAATAACAAATGACAGTCGCTCGGTTTATCCTTAACTGGTGGTTGTAAAGATTAGCCTCAAATTGCACCGGGCAAATACCCCGCGGGCTGTATCTTGATGATACAACGCTATTCGGCTGAGGCATTTCGTAGGCTGAGAGCTGTTGATTTTGAAGGTTACTCATTGCTATGGTGTTGGGAACAGCAACGGTCGTGCCGTTACATTTCGTAATAGGTGCCTATTCGTTTTAACGAGTTTGAAATCCGCATGGGAAGATTTTTGATTGTATACAACTGCGATGGCAAGTTGCAACGTTGCTTCCTGTCAAGGCCAATATACGACTTACAAATCTTAGACAGTGATTTAGTGGAGGTTAAGGTTAGTAGGTAACTAGGTCAAAGACAGTTTGAGGGTGATATTATAGCTCTCAGCTTATGTTTAAGCCGATGCTAGATGGTTTCTAAAGGTTGTTACAAAGTATACCTTAAGGTACTTTGGTAACAAATAATAATTATTTTTGGAGATGTTGTCAGAGTGTATAGTTAAATGCCACTTCTAATTAAATACCCCCATGTAATTGAATACTAAATGTAACGCATCATCTATAAATCATCGTATAACAATCGGGTTACATAACTAAAGCTTTCAACCTCATGACATGACGACAATAGCGATGTTATCTCGTAATCTATGGTTTGGTAAATGGACAAGATGGACAAGGTCTTTAGTCACTTCATTAAAGCTTTGTTCGACACGCCATTTTCACTTCTTCATGTCACATCCATTATTTTATTAATAATGTGTAATTTAAGGAATTTAATATTGCTATTAATTACTTGACACTCTGGCAAAATACCCGCTAAGTTGCGGGTGAGGCCATATTCATATCCATTTTATTTCATCGCATTTCATTTCGTAAAGAAAGAAGAAGAAGAAGAAAGCTTTGTTCGTCCAACCTAGTTTCTTGTTGTATTGTTGGCATACGACTCTCTTCATCATTTTTTGGCATTTGGTGATTACATATCTGAGTCTAGTAGCCATAGGTGACGCTGTAGAATGCGTTATAATGACGAGCTCCCATCTGACGTCGTCTGTGCCCTATCATACAAGTCTTGAAGGCATCAAGTTCTTTCAAAACCTGTGATGAATCAAAGATAATATTAAAGACATGCACACATGGCGGAAAATCCACATTTACCTTTCACAACTTCACACGCGACGCCTGCGACCGCTCTGTCAAGAGCGCTACGAATGAGGAGAAGAACAAAAGAGATGCCAACTGTCATCTATCGTCAATTGGATTTTAAAAGCTTGAATATGCTGGAGCATGAAGACGTCGGATCAATTCACGATCTAATTACCGCGTCAGACGTGCGTACATGCGTACAAATTAACGTCGATACAGCACCATTAACAATAGACCGACATCAATCGATCGAGTTACATCACTAGTTCTATAGTGTCATGAGGACAATAATGCGATAGGCATCGCTTGTTGCTAGTGTTGTGACATTGTTTGTTTAATAGGAGGAAAGCTTTTAGGCTTAATTTGTTGGAGTTTTGATTAGAGATTCGTGGTGCAGAAGGTAAAACGATTTGGAAATTCTTTTATAATTGATTCTTAAGCCGTAGTTTTTTTTCAAGGATAAGTCGTTTGAAAGCCGTAACAACGGTATCTTATTCGGCTTGTGTACGAAAGTCGTATCAGTAAAATTTTATAAATTAAACTTGTGCATAATATGTTTGTTTAATATAATTATACGGGACCTTACCTACCCGACTCTATACCTATTAAATTTGATCTTGACCGGTATAGTTTTGTATTATCCGCATAGATTTAAGATCAAGTTGATTTCATTAAGATTGCCTGGGATTCGTTATTTCATTACGAAACCCATTATAATTTGTATTTATTAATTTTATGAATAGTGACCTTGTTAGCGATGATAGAATGTGTGTTTTATAGTTTGAGCAATTTTGTTTTTATAAATTCGTGAAGGCCGTGTATCGAAATCTAAAATAAGTAAATATCGTCACGCTTTTATTCTATGGGGGTCAGCAGACGTGTTCAAATTACATCCACGTTTTGATAAGCATAATTTAATCTACTATTTGCAGCCAAGCCGTTTTTGAGCAAAATGCCATACTGAATTACATGAGTGATTTCTACGAGTGATAAAAATGTTAATTTATCCGAACTGGAGATAAAATTATGTTTTATAGGAAGATTATGGTTCCCTCGACGTTAACAACCAGACATTCTTATTTTTATCTTGATGAGAGGAAACGGAACCCAAATAGAGACACGACATTGTAGTAACGCCCCTCTCAAAGTTAACAGTTAAGCACTCCAACCAATTGAATTAGACACAGTTAAAGTTCATGCATTTCCGTTAGCCGGCAAAGGTTATGTTCTTATAGTGTGACAAAAAATACACGTTCAGACCAGGAAGTGACGCGTCCTTGATATTAGCGACGTTGGCAACTATTTGACAGATATGTTTGCGTATAAGTCGTTTAAAAAATGCGTTGTGAAATTAGATGACGCATGTAGGTACCTATAATGTTAGACATGTAGAGGGTCCACCCAACCCGAAGTATCATGGCGGCCCATGCCCCGAATTCCCTTCGGATTGAGGGGAGACCCGAGTCCAGATTATGTGAAAATCGAAGCTGCGTTAGTTCAGTAAAATTCAGAAAATTGTGCCTTGAAGTTTTCGTTCCTAGGTTGTTTATGAGTGGTAAGAATTAAACTCTTAGGCAATTAAATGCGCCGTCTCTCAATGCTGGACATTTTGTAACCAAGCTGACGGACAGAATGGGTGTATGTTTAGTTACGACCTCACAGACTAGCGTTCAGCGAATATCAGCACAGTCTAAACCTGATAGATTAATGTCCAAACATAAACATTTAACCAGCACTTAAATGCACATAATTATTTACACAAATTATATTAATTCCTATTCGGTAACTGTGCGAGTGTGCGCAAGAGTTTTCCTTGACATCATGTCAGTTGACGATCGAGAGAGGCCAGTTTTATCATCCTGCGTCAGTAGTGGTGTATTTCTAATTAATTTTAACTTAACAGTTACTTATTGATTTCTTATATTTACGCAAATACTACACATTGAAATAAAACCAAGTAAAAAACTTAAAATAAACGCGATAAAATACTTAACATTAGTTTTATTTCAATTAATAGTTACTACCAATTTTGACTGTTTTTAATCGAGGAAAAAAAGAATTGGTTCTTAATTCGACACATAGGTATTTGTATTTTTTTGATGTTTAAGGGAATCCAATTTTGTGGAAGAAGACAATCTGGTAAACAAAAATATTTTTAAATATTTTAAGGGGTTAATGAGTATGTAAAATATCGTACACTCACGCTCAAAATTGCACACTCACGCACAAAAACTCATATAAAAATCCAAAATCGAACCCGCTAATATTATAAAGTACACCAACCACCAGTATTAGGTACTTCTACACAATTAATATCGCAATAAAAAAACTATGTTTATTTTAAACTGACCGGGTTCGATTCTCGCATCACGAGTGAATGATTTTGAAAATCTAAAAATGTAGATTTTCTTATCTCCTTATGTTCGTTAGAACATATGATTCGTTTGCCTGTCCCCATACTGACCCATCTCGAAGTTAGGTATTTAGTTACAGTCTATAATTGGGAATGCGTCACTTTTTACTACTTTCGCTATCAAATTGTATCGTGAGAACGCAGCTTAACCGGAATACTTTTCCACATGCGCGCGCGTCTATTTAGTTTTTGTCGCTCGTGTGAGCGCGGCACGTGATTTCGCAAGCAAGAGATCGACTGGCGTCCTGGGATGTGATGTGGGTTTGGCAATACACTGCTAAGGTATCTGAACGATTGATTTTTATGGGAGCAATTAATAGTTTATATTTCATTCGTTCTCTTACTCTTTTACCGGCCGCGTGGTCTGCCGCGTGGTCTAGATCTAGTCTAGAATATTTCATCGAACCACCATTTGATGTGCGAATCTCACTTAAACTATAAGTCTGAACGGTAAGATTACGACGACAAATACTCAAACACTAGGTTAAGTTTTCAAAACTTTTCATCATTACAACATCAACTTGTCATTAGTGGAATGTAGGCACCTACTATGACTTTTATTGCCTAAAAGGAATTTGTCTAATTATATATAAGTTATGTTAAGTTATGAACAATCGGTCTCACGCGCGGTGTGAACAGAATGCCGATTCATCTGATCACTTTGATGGCTCGTTAGCATGGCTTAACACTAAGTAATTCGTTATTATCATCATACAATTGTATTTAGAAACCATTGTTTTTCTCGTAACTAGATCTTTGTTTAAATAGTTATCCGAAGGTGAAATAGATTCAGAATACTTTTTCTTCATGTAAACTATTAACTACAGTAATTAAGAATCGTCAAAATGGTCTTACCACCCGTTCCCGCCTGTTTTTCTATATAGGAATGCCGTTTCTATGAATAGGAACGGGCAAGAAACTCCATGATTGCTGCTTTTAAAGATCTTTCAATGTTTAGAGCAGTACATTGTTATGGGTATGGGAGAACAATGTAGAAACGGCTAGGTAGACTTGAGTTGCTGGTCAAAAAAGCACTAGCTCAAACAATGTTCAGGATATATTCATAAATTTTTTTATATATGAAGCAAATTGTACCTACGTCTGTTTTTAACATGGTAATTAAAAGGTTAGTTAGTAAGATAAAACATTTATGACCTACCAAAAATAATGGCAAAACTGAGCATCTTTAATAAGTATCTTATATCGCGTGACTAAACTAATATACGAAATGGCGGCGCTTTCGTAAAAAGGCCGATTAAGACTTCAAATTGTGGCGTATCGATGTCAGTGCAATGAGTATATCACACTCAAGTCGAGCGCGGACAGACACGCTTGAGAAGTTAATGTTGGGTGTCTAATTCAGCTTCAATTACCTCGCTACTCTACTTCTACATATTTGGGGTTCTTTATAATGAGGATTAAAAACAGCGAAAAAAAAACTTGCTTTTGAATTATTAGGTATCAACTATCATTTGACACTGATGCACAAATATCTGGCATGTCACTAGATTTTTTATATTTTTTATAATAAATTAATTGATAATAATAATTGTCATATTAATGTCAATGATATAAACTATTTTTGATGTGTTTTTTTTTTTATACATTATACATTGTGTGCTATAATTTATTAACACGCACACCGACATACTAATGTAATTGATATAGACACAGTATCAGGTTTAAAAAAAACAGCCACATAAATCACAGATCGATTAAACAATGTTTTGGTCTAATAACTACGAGTTAACTTGACAGGTAACTGGCTGTCGCAACTACCGCGTAACGCGTTACAAAAGGGTTATTATAACCACGGCGAAATTGTTTTGATTTATTAAACATTTTATTATAATGGTTACAATATCTTGTAGCGTGGGAATGTTAGGATCGAATAGATAAGGCGATATACAGAATGATGAATGGATTAGAGTATCGTATCCTAATTGCTTATGTTATGGGCCCTGGTGCGAATCCCACTGTATTTGGCCATTTTCTCTAGTAAAACCTATCAATAAACTCTATATTGACGCAATGCCACGCACTCTACCGGTTCTCGCTAAACTACAAGTTCACGTTTAATTCACGATAGTTGTTTTTGAGTTTACACCGTATGTTCGGTTTAATTTAGAGCTAGCTTTAGTTTAAGGCATTGAAATGAAAGGCTCTACCTACCAATATTCAACGAAAAATGTACGACACTGCGTTTATAATAAAAGTGGTAATAGCTATATATCACATACTTTAGTTGAGCACGCTATATGAGTGCGCAGCCGCAGAATCCTATAATAAACCACACACGTGATAATAAATGGAAGCCACTTCTTACCTTATCTTACATCACCTCACTTATCACTCGATTATGACTCGTAAACCTAATAAGTAGAGTTTAAAATACAGACTACTGTCTGTTTTGAGCAATCAAGTGATTTGTACATTTCCAAATACATCTAGAAAGTACGAAATGCAGTTTATATTTGAATTTTTGAAAGCTGTGTGATAGCTGTGAAATGTTTTTGGAAATAAACCAATTGTACGGTCCCAAACTAAACAACGCTTATAGTAGGTAAAAGCACCTCATGGTGGACCAGCGGCGATCCCAGTACAATGTGCGGTACCAAGGGCTTGTACAAGCGGACAAGCCCTTGGGACAGAAAGCGGGATCACCACCAATTATGCCAATCAAGTCATTGATGATTAGAAATAACTGGTCAATTCAGAGTCTGACTAATAAAAATCTAAATAATGATTATTTATTTATAATGATTTTGGGACTAGACTAAACTTACTGTAGAAAAACAGAAATAGAAAGTCCAAAAACCAAAACTTTATAAACGGAACAAACCTCTCTTCAGAAACGATTGAAGATAATAATGCACATAAACACACTTAAATACATATTTGTACAACATTTATTGTGCAAAATGAGTAGTTTGGAAGTAGTTTGTGCATTCGGTGAAAGCTGTAGGGCGTAGATGAATTATGTTGATATGAAAAGTACTTTTTGATGTTATCCTAATAGTTTAGGTTACTTCCGAGTTGTTGAGTAACATATATTGTGTAATTTAATTTGTGTAACAAGTTATTAGATGGTTTGCATTAAAAAAAGTTGTGTCTTCTCGACACTGGAATAAAAAATACATTTTTTTTGTAATTAATCAATTTCTTTACACTAAACGATTATTTGCCTGCTCAGCAGTATATAAATTAATTTTACATCACATGAGTCAGCTAAGCACAGATTTTTTATGATGATAATATACATATACATTCACTAACTCCCACCTTTTCGTGCTCTCTCAACTTGAAGACTCGACATTTCATAGAAACCACATTGTATATGTTTCGAATACTTCATAATAATGCACACTCCACGAACCTCTTCAATAAAAAATAATTCCATACAAAACCTTCTCGATTACCCAACCCGTCGAGGTTACCCAAAGATTTACCCATGGAGATATACATTAATAGCTCATATTGTGTGCAAACAATAGTTCTGCGTACGCGCCGCGCGATGTAACGCGATGATACAATAGCCGGATTTGCCGCATCAACAGATCTTGAGATAACTGGAGATTGGGTCGATAGTTCGAAGGGCTTTTGAAGGGGAAGCGAATTTTTTTAAGGCCTAAATTCGGATGCCCTGTCCTTCATATATTTATGTATATTCTTTAGTATAAGTGGAAAGATTAGAGGGATGCGAAATATGACCCAAATGCATGCAATAGCAGACTGAATAAATATAATAGAATTTCATGCTAGGATACTAAAGATAGCTAGATTATACATAGAATGTCTAGATATATTCAGGATATATCTGCAGTTAAAGAAATACACAAGCTGTATTTTCGGATATTGTGAAAATGATTTCATTGTTCATATATTTTGCTAACAAATTATCGGACTTCGTGGGAGAACTGGAAAAGTCATGTTACACTATTTAGTTTTATTTTCCTACACTCGTGCAAGTTTATGAACACATAAAGGTTAATATTTCACCAAAATTAAACATTATATTACAAAGAACACATTTTTCACAAAATAAACCAAAATTGAACTGATTGAGACCTTTCTCTTCGACCACCCCGAGACCACCGACCACCAAGTCCAGAAGTTTTTGTAACAATATGGAATTCAAAACGTCATCAGTCTTAGTCAATAACAAAAACCTATCGGCTGATGATAGTATTTTCATATTACGAAATCAAAGCAGCCTAATTCGCAGTTGCAGATGTTAACGAAATCATTTTGTTATTATCAAATAACACCTAGATCTAATTCGGCATGACTGAATCGAAGTAATTAACAAATCGGAGCGATTTTAGTAATTCAGTATATTATTTAGGTACTTGCCGATTTTAGTATTTACCAACAAATTTCGAAATTGAACATTGACGAATATTTTTTTTAGAAGCCGCTTCCGATTGATTATAAACGGTATTCTTTTTATTTTAAAGATAATATGGCGCCACCATTTTAGGTATTTTGCCAGTGTTAAGTATATGTTAAAAGCTAGGTATATTATTAGTAAGATTTAACATCATAGTTTCAAGGTTTTGCAGGCCTAGGGCTAGGCCTTAATAACCTCCTAACCCAGTGAAGTGGTGGATACTTTACTAACAAAAGATGACCATACTTTGGGTACTTAACTAGGATAACCGTGAATTATTAGATCGATCTCAACTTTGAAGGCGAACTTCTTCAGTACCTCTACTTCTAAAAAATAATTTTCTAGTAACATTAGAATGACATTCCTAAGTTTGGCCGGCCTTAGCTTAGCTATGTTTGATACAAATCGTTTCTGCTGTTTATTTCGTTTTCTGAAAACGCAAGGGTGCAAGTTAAGCTTGTAGAGTTAAGAATAAAAAGTCAATTTGTAAGTGCCTGTACAAAGTGTACTGTACCTGTGTAAATGATTTCAACTTTAACTTTGACTCATTACAGGTTTTATAAAACAAGGGTTGGTAGGTGACCTACATTTGTGACGTAATTACTGTATTATATTTATTTTATCTCTGATCTACGACGTCTATGGTCTATGATCTACGACGTCAAACTACGTCACGTCTTGGATCAAAGATCTATGACATAAATATAATACAATATGACCCAAACAGGACAAGGGCGGTATTCTAGACAAAACACAAATATCATTACTAAACATAATATTCAGCTTATAATTACTCAATTATAATGTGCACTAAGGCTAAAAGTAAAGGTTCCGCCATAGCGAAGTCGCGAGGTCACTTGCGCGCGCGTTCGCGCTTCCTAATGACATGGAACGCATTTTATTCATTTTGAACTAAAATTCGAATGCAAGTTTTTTTTATTAAATCGCCAGACAAGCAATAACTGTAAAGTCCCAAACTAAACAACGCATATGGGTACCGTAAATAATGGAATGGAGGCGATCCAAGTAGGTACTAGGTTTTGTGAATTGAAGTACCCGTGTGCTATACTTTGGTTTTGGACTTCGTGGGAACTTCAATTGAGTTTTTTTTGTTTTCCAGATTAACGGATTACGCACTTTTTTAAGATTCGTTCAATATTGTAAATAAGCAAGCGCACGATTGGTTCACGTCGCCTAGGATTTTTTTTTTATTGGAGACCTTAAATTAAAGATAGGCAGAGTAAAATTATAGACATTGTTTTGTGTTTTAAAAAAATGATTTTATGATAAAAGAAAATTTTGCGCCAAATTAAATTGTAATTCAAAACACTTACCTTTAAAACCTATCCAGTTCACTTCACTAAAAAAATAAAAAATCTCCGATTGAAATTGGAATGCGCGCGTCGCGTCGCTATTGGGCGCGGATTTAGCGCGTGTTGCGTGCGCGCCGGTCGCGGGATCACTGCGCCGATACAAGCCGGGGTCGGAGGTGATCGAAACGAAGCTTTGGAGATGAGATCTTTATGTGCTTTCGCTGCTTTATTAGTCATTTACATCCCCCAAATTCATATAAGGTTTAAACAATTTATTATAAAAATACAAAACATTTTCCAGAACAAAATTGCTATGTAAAGCCATCGTAGATGGATGACAACTTTTTATGAATTTGGGGTAAATTTCCTGGCTGATTTATCTTTCCTAGGTAATAAGGGCCGGTACTAAAATAAGTATTATGTAGGTATTCCAGTGCCTGACAACATCGATACAGGTAGTATTGTCTATCAACATCTTTATAATAATAACTCAGGAGAAAAGTATACATTTTAACTACTAACCAAATGAGCTTGTGATAGATATCCAAGGAACTTTTAATTATTATTACAAATTGTCGTACGCAAACACGTGGAGGAATTCCGTACAAAAGCCGTGTCAGTAACGGTCGAGTAGACATAACCGCACCCAAGGCGAAGGCATGCCTTTTGTTATACCTAACTCATGATTAGATATAAAAAAATATTAATTTGTAAAATTAATATTGTTGAAATAAAACTAATTTCAAGGATTTTATCGCGTTTATATTTATATTTTTGATTTTTACGTTTCCGACGTTTCGGCTGCTTTACAGCAACAATGGTCACGGGAGGACTGAGGTGGTTGACGTCCTAGTGTCATAGCTTCACCTAGGTAACCTCATATCTTAGTTGTTGCTTGCGGTCCGATCTACGATCCTTAAAATAAGTTTTATTTCAATGTGTAGTATTCGCGTAAATAAAAGAAATCAATAAAAAATCATATATTTTAATGATATTATCACGGTCATGGGGAGAGAAAGACGATAATGAATGCTTTAATAGATCGATTTCTCCTTTTATACTTTAAAGAGAATTAAACCTCATTGACAAGCCCTGATCTTTAGTTTCTCCTTACACGTGATGATTATGATGTCTGTATATTAGTTTAACTTTTTTTTTAAATTACCTAAGCGTTTTGTAGTGTTTCGTAAATTTATATGATTCAGAGAGTGCATAATAACCCTTGAACCTGCACTTCTTAGGGTATTTGTAATAATTATGTAATGTCAGAATTTCGATACGTAATTATGTCAATTTAAAAAAATATTTTGCTGACTTTCAAAAATCACGCTGTAATTAATGTAATTTTCATAGCAACTTTTTTTTAAATTGACTTATCGAGGTTCTGACTTCACATAACGATTACCAATGCGCTAAAGAAGTGCAGGTTCCACGCTAAGTATACCCTTTCTGAATCACCCTGTATAACATACGCTATTATGTTGCGTAATATAAAATATTATAGGAACTTATAACTGCTTATAACATTTCTTAATCTTGTAAGTTTACCTGACAATATGAAACGGCGTGACGTGACGAAAGCATTTAGCAACTCACACGCCGCCTGCTCTCATTCAATTAGATGCGGTACTGTTGCGGTTGCGCCTGCGCATTCACACTTAATAGACTTAATTTGAAAACGCCTAGATCTTAAGGAACTAAACAAGGAAGGATCTTATGGTACTAAACCCTAAAATTGGTCAGTACGATTACTTTGAGTCATTGCACCGCCTCAGAATCAAATGCATGACAAAATGAATTATCTTTAGTATGATTTTTTCCCATGTTTTAATAGTTGATAAGATACAATATCAAAAAATCGACGATCACAAAAATCCGCTCACCCGTTCTTGAGTTATAAATGGTGTAACTAAAATGACTTAGTTTTATACATATAGATAGATCTGTTGTCTTGATATATTTCGAAACTGTACCTCTTATTGGTTTCTAAGAACTACTTCCAAGTTGATAAATGGACGGATATTACCAAACTGATAATCTCTGAGTGCACTTAGGTTTGTGATGCACATGAACTTCAAAGAACTTACAAACCTAATACTGATTATTAGGATTGTAATTAAGAAATAGCAGCGCATGGTACAGTTTGCTAATTCCTGTCAGTTGGTAAGTCCCGTCATCTTCGGTATATACAGCGTGATTCAGAAAGGCAGTATTATATTTGAAACTGCGCTTCTTCGGCGCATTTGTTATCATTGTGTGAAGGCACAATTTCGATTAAAAAATATTGCTCCCAACAAATCGACAATAATTGTGATTTTTTGACAATCTTTTTTTTTAAATTGACATCGAATTTGTGTCTTTACATAATTATTGAAAATGCGCTAAAGAAAAGCAGATTCAAATGTTATTATATCCTTCCTGAATCACACTGTATAGATGGCAATGCCAACACACTGGAGCTAAATAACTTTTTTAATAAACAAAACGCTTAAAAATAAAGGGTTTAAAAAAATCAAAAAGAAAAGCCCGCTGAGATTCTTGTCGCTTCTTCTCATTTGTGGTCGCGATCTGATTCGAGTGTAGAGTACAGATAAAAAACTTTTTAACAAAATAAAAACCGTCTTCAAAAATCTAAAAAGCAAAAAATAATCTAATCTTGAAATCTACCTTGTCTAACCACATCAAATATTTAACTAATCTGAAGTCGGTGCCAAACAAACAACTGAGTCGAGTATTGCCGGTCTGCGCCAAAGACTATACCTACAAATTGGTCCGCGCATCTCGTTACTGAGTATACTTTTGTTATTCTTCGTCGGTTGTTTATTTGGCACCGACTTCTGAGAAAAAAACTCCTCCTTTTTGAAGTCGGTTAAAAATAAAATGAAAAATGTCAATTTTGCCCCCGTAGGCGAAAAAAAATATTTGAATGAATTTGAAATCATTTCTCAAACTCATCTTTGATAATTGAACAAAAATAGAACTGACTGTATAAAGATCTCTTATATGGACGGATATGATGATCGTAACAGAACGATACGTATGAAGACATTGAGTCCTTCCAGTGCCAGCCAAGAAGTGTCTTTATTACCATGGAGTGACAATTGTAAACGTATCTACTACATAATTATGATACTACTTATAGCGGTTATCATACTCATAATGATAAGGTGTGTGTGATAAGAAGCGCGCGCGCAGGTGTCGACGCGACGCGGCGTGCACGCGGCGCGGCGCGGGCGCGGCAACTTTCCATTGCGTCGAGTTGCGTCACCGTGTGTGTCCCGCGCACGCGTGCTACAGGTACTGCAAGCAAAATTAATTGGGTCGATTCCTTTGATCAACAGATTTATAATCCTATAATATAATATCGACAGTGTAGGACGGCCCCCCACAAGGTGGACTGATGACATCACACGCGTCGCAGGAAGCCGGTGGATGCGAATGGCGGAGGACCGTGATGTGTGGAAGTCGTTGGGGGAGGCCTATGTCCAGCAGTGGACGTCTATCGGCTGATAGATAGATAGATAGAATATTATATCGCCAGACGAATACAACAACTTCGGTCCCAAACGAAGCAACGCTTGTATTGTGGGGTACGTCCAATAGACTGGTACGATCCCAGTATATAATTACTTACAACCTTTATGACTCGGGTATAAACATTCATGCTCATCACACAACGTTTGCCCCCACCGGGATTTGAACCTGGGACCCTTGGTACAGAAACCAGGGTCACTAACAACCACCATACTACCATTAGATTGTTGTTAACTTATAGTTACTCTCACACCAAAGCATCATAAGTTTTTTTTCTTTCTACCAGGGTGCAACAGTGTACCCCTGCCTATCCCTTAGAGGAACACAGGCGTGATGATAATTCAGGTCTATCCTCAGATCACATCTTTGCTTTGCACTTATCACAATTGCATTAAATTTTCATGTAATTTCTTCACTAAAAGTTATAGAACGAGTCAGATTTAAGCTTACTCTACACAATAAGAGCTCCCACCATCAAAGCTTTATCATACAAAAGCGATCAATTACAATTATAGCCCTTATTTCTATGTAGGTATATAATACTTTTCTGCTGACTGTACAAATCTTACACACTCCTACGCACGGAAATGCGTGTAGCTTTGATTAATGCTGTGGCACTTCTTAATTAAATTTCTTGACACTACCTTGTGAACTTTATACATATGAGATAAGGTTTATAATGCAGTATTTGGGATGCAACAGTAAGATGGTCGTGGATTAGTCGCTGACGATTGCACTCGAGCGGTTCAGAGTAACAGCAAAGATTAAGTATCTTCCAGAAATGGTAGTTGGGGCAAAGTAAGTAAACAAATGGGGGAAGAGGAACCCACCACTGACCCTCGGCTTGTCCACTTTTCCAATTATAAACCAAACGGTTGATCGATAATTAAAGATGCCAGCAACACCGAACTCCTCTAAAATGTTAGTCGAGAAACTGCCTGTCACGAGTGTCTACCTACCTGCTGGAATTCATTCCGATCGCATATAGGTGACAAAGTAACATCACTTTATTCTCAGACCAGTGTCCGTTCTGCGACTAGAATCAGTTTATTTTGTTCTTTGTAATCCGCGATGACTTTTAAAGGAGCCGCCTCGCATATTGCATTGTGCATTAAGCCACTCAGTATCTGGAGCGATGAGATAATGCAACGATCGCCGTGACATTTGTCTGACGAGATACTTATTTGTATTTAAAAAAAAAGATTAATGTACTCATTGCAATGAGTGAAAAGTCGCTTATTTGACTTTTCACTAATTGCAGTACATTACAAGTACATTAATCTTTTTTTTTGATGCAATATTTCCTTATCATTTATTTAAATAAATAAGAAGCTATGAATGGCTGAACAGATAACTTAGCTCAATAGGCTGCCCCCTCTCATTAGGCACTCTGGGCAAGTGGCGGGGTCCCACGATCCATAGGGCCTGCTAGTACCGGCCAGATTAACAACCGATAAATGTATTAATATTCCGAACATATATAAATAAAAAAAATCGCCAGACGAACACACTAACTATACAGTCCCACACAGCAATGCTTGTATTATGAGTACCGTACAATGGATAGAGGACAAACCCAGTATATAATACTTATATAGATATTAAACATCCATAACTCAGATACAAACTTTCGTGCTCATCATACAAAGTTTGTGCGTACTAAGGTTGGAACCCGGGACCCGCAGCGCAGAAGGCAGGGGTTACTACCCATTCAAGTAAACGGGTCATCTGACACTATAGTGCCCCGGGCCTGCAAGGATTATTTTATTTCTCTCTAGAAGTACCGACATAAACAAATAAGTACAAATAAACTCTATTTATAAAATTATTTACTTTGCGTGCCATTCTATATAATTACATAACTACTATAATGTGCACCTATACACTTGTCTGTAAGTGAAGCACTTCTTCGAGGGAAAGGCCAAGTACACAAATGTCATGGTGATCATGAGACATTATCTCTTCGCTCTACATATACGCATCGAATACAACTTATGCGTAATCAATAAACATATGCTCTCATATTGATTTCTTTCTGCGTAGATCGGACCGCAAGTAACAACTAAATATGAGGGTACCCCCGTCAAACTATGACACTAGGACGTCAACCACCTCAGTCCTCCCGTGACCATGGTTGCTGCAAAGCAGCCGAAACGTCGGGAACGTAAAATAAAAAAATAAACCGCGATAAAATCCTTAAGATTAGTTTTATTAAAATATGCTCTCATATCAAGTAATAGTAATTCATGCTTAGTCTTAAGTATAGCTCACACGATACGTCATAGGTTACGAGTGGGATGTACTCAAGCGTAACTCAAATTTCTCAAACTATTGAGCAGGACTTAAATATTGATGTGGCGTTACTATTACTACTATTAATTTGTAATAACATTAATTTGTGTAACATTAATTTGTATGCGACCTTATTTACCAGAATACTTGTTATTTTTAATATTAAATTGCATGTAAATATCGTTAAAGAAGAAAAATTTTACAATATTTTGATTTAACTAATATTTGTTTTGATAATAAATATTATATGTCACGGTCGGATTGTTGCAATATGTTATCTCACAAGAATTAATTAATTAATTAATTCTCATCTCCATAAGAGCAGTTAGCCTTAAAATTATATCCCTGGAAAAAAATATAAATATGTATCGCCAAGTATAGTATTATTAGTGACAGAACTTTAAAAAAACCGGTGAATTGCGATTCGGTTCACGCATATTGATGCTATATCCACAACGAAAACTTATCATAGATCGGTAAACCAAAGTCATGAATTAGAGGAAACATGTCTATATTTGCTGTTGATTTATTTCTATGTATTGCATTTGTTAGACAAAGACACGGGATTACCTTTTCATTAACTTCACTTCCACGCACCAGCTTATCACATAACAGCAAGATGGTCTGGCGTGGTCGGTATTGGCTCTCTGACCCTGTTCCCACGCGCGCATCACTTTCCGTTTCAGCCAGACGGGCCGCTCACGAACTGTAGCGATGGGAATCTGTCGATAGAATTGATTTTTACTGTCGATAATTATTACGTTCATCATTCTTACGTAACTATGCCATAAGCTACTTGGTACTACAAATAAAAAAACGCTAAATTTTTATTATTTCAAAGGGAGACCTCTTAGTTCCTATACGCCTCTACTCAATTGAACCATCGTTCCAGTATTACCCTGGATTCATAAGTGCCTTTTTGGCCTATACATGAATATTGGTCCATAATTATATAGTTTTAATAAAACAAAGGACATCAGGAACATGGTTTAATATAATAAGATAGTCATAGTGATGTTAGTTATTCCATAGTAAGCAAGACACCTACACTTATATAGATTCAAATAATGTGTCCAGTTTCGCGCGATAGACACGCTTATTACAATTTTCATTAAAATAAAGTCTCGGTATATCCTAATGGTGTCGATATCGATAACATATTTTTTTAGGGCTGCTACAACACTATCGCCATGATCTCAATGAAAAAATGAGAGTAATTACGCTTATAGAAGTTATTGTACTACCTAACACAAGGTTTAGAAACAGGCTTTTATCTACTAATTGTAGGTAGGTAGTTACTTGAAGATCTCTCTCTACAAGTAAAGAGTAGGTAAGTAGGTAAGTAAGTACCTTTCTAGTCTATATTAAAACTAAAGTCCGTTTCATAAATACTATTTCTTATTGTCCTGCTACATCTGCGCCTAACACAAAATATTTTTACTTTGTGTCGATTAACGTGTTAATAAAAGGCACTAGGCGCAGGTGTGGCCCGGGCTTTAGAGCTATTTATTTTCCAATTATTATGCATGACCAAGTGTGTACCCATGACTTCGCACGATCCACGCTTGTTATACTCGTATCGTGGTTATATTTAATTTTTTGGCTAACATCGAGAACTCTTTCATTTTTCTAGTGCTGATATTCGATTAGGTTTGTTGGAAGGAATATTTTTAATTCTAGTCCAGAACATCCTGGATTCGGCCTTGTACACAACAGACGCGATAGAAGACAATTGTATTTTTCATGTTTTTAAATTCCTGTCAATCGTATCGATGCCACCTTAGCTGATGGACCTATTCTAAAACCACATCATAAGGAACTCTGTACCAAAACAATGCTATCCTTACAACTACTAGTAACGCCATCTATGTAGCCATACGTAAACAATACTACCAATGTGCAATCAATGTCAGTATAAGTAATAATTCAGATTGATAAGGGTTTATCTAGCTTGTTATGCCTACTGGTTTTACCCGCTAACTAGAGACCCCATTCCGTCAGCTCTTTAATTGAACTAAACCCGTTATTATATAAGACGTTTACTCATAAGTTATTAACGATCGTACGGTACCTATTACGTGTCTGATAATAACTATGATTGACACTAATACACTACTAATCATTATTTACTATATGTGTAGTATGAAATTACATAAGGCAGTAACAATATCTACTTAGGGAGTATTTTATAATAAATAATTTCGCTCTCAACTATCAAGTTTCCGTAGTGTAGCGGTTATCACGTGTGCTTCACACGCACAAGGCCCCCGGTTCGATCCCGGGCGGAAACAGTATCCTTTTTGCGTAGACTACAGAGATTTAACACTTTTCTCTTTTTCAAGCCTGTTTTGGATGCACCCTATGTGCTTATATAAGTTGTATAATGATCATGCTTACATTTATAATCTTAAAATACGCCTACATAATTACTCATAAGTGTTTAATTGTATTTTGTTGTGCCCTAGCTATTTTAGTAGGCGTCTGAAATATCTATACAACGAGTTTATTCAATCCAACAGCCTCCATAGTCATGTGTCTTGTATTTTACTGAAATATTCTTATGAGAGAACTAGGACGTCGCGGCCTAGTGCACGCGAATTCGCGTGTGCGTAAGGTCGTAATTCGCGTGTACTACACAAATCCGCTTGGTATTTTTTTTTGTCAAAATTTTGTTTGCGACACTCCGTATGTATCAATTCTTTGTCTAAGGGCATAGTAAAAAACGAGATATATGACGACGACCGACCTTAATAACGGGTGAATAACTTCTGCCTACCTACCTGTGTAAATCTCAAGTAACGACGCATGAGAAATATTAAACCATTATTTGCCTGCAGTCATATTTATTTTATGCCCTTCCTCCTCGACCTCTGGGCTTTGTAAAATCTCAGCAGACTAGCATCTTATGTAATTGGTGGTTAAGCGTGAGTAAAGTATACTTTGCAGGTGTGCAGTCGAAAGTCGAACTGAAGAGCTCACAGTCGCGACTACTTGACCAATAGCGCCATTCTAGTTACTTGAGTACTTTAGAGGTAGGTTTTCCAAGTCCGGGCTGTTTCTTAGAACTGTCCGGGAAAGTTGCGATGATTGGACCATATTAATCCAGAACCTCATATCTTACAAGTTACGCCGTGAAATTTGATGAATAATATGTCATACTAGCTGTTGCCCGCGACTTCGTCCGCGTGGTATTTAACAAAGACAACCGTTGACAACAGCCTGCTCGCCCATTCTGAGCCCGCGGGTCGCATTGCAGGTTGTTGCTATCAAACTTAATCAGGCGCTGCGCTGCAACAATGGTTTTAATTTTTTTTCGTGAGATCCTATTTTTTTTTCTAAAATAAAAGTATCCTAAGTTACTCCTTGTTACATCAGCTATCTGCCAGTGAAAGTCCCGTCAAAATCGGTCCAGCCATTTCAGAGATTAGCCGGAACAAACAGACAGACAGACAGACAGACAGACGGACAGACAGACAGACAAAAATTGTAAAAAATGTTGTTTCGGTATAGCTAACGTGTATACATCCAAATGCACTTAGTAAAAAGCGGTTATTTTTATATTACAAACAGACACTCCCGCGTCCCGCGGGCTCAGAACGCGCGAGCGGGCTGTTGCCAACGGTTGTGTCTTTGTTAAATACCACGCGGACGAAGTCGCGGGGTAGCAGATAGTTATATATAAATTCATCTAAGGGAGGTAAGTATTTAATGGAAAACCAACTCTGCAATCTATTAAACATGTAAATGGGTTGTACATACGCCAGACGAGCACACCAACGATGCGGTCCCACACAAGCAACGCTTGTATTATGGGTACCGTACTATCGACTGTCCCACACAAGCAACGCTTGTATTATGGGTACCGTACTATCGACTGTCCCACACAAGCAACGCTTGTATTATGGGTACCGTACTATCGACTGTCCCACACAAGCAACGCTTGTATTATGGGTACCGTACTATCGACTGTCCCACACAAGCAACGCTTGTATTATGGGTACCGTACTATCGACGGTCCCACACAAGCAACGCTTGTATTATGGGTACCGTACTATCGACTGT
Organism: Pheosia gnoma; assembly: GCA_905404115.1. Lineage (NCBI taxonomy): Eukaryota > Metazoa > Arthropoda > Insecta > Lepidoptera > Notodontidae > Pheosia > Pheosia gnoma. Next base: position 7,857,708 of record FR989914.1, read on the forward strand.
CCCACACAAGCAACGCTTGTATTATGGGTACCGTACTATCGACTGTCCCACACAAGCAACGCTTGTATTATGGGTACCGTACTATCGACTGTCCCACACAAGCAACGCTTGTATTATGGGTACCGTACTATCGACTGTCCCACACAAGCAACGCTTGTATTATGGGTACCGTACTATCGACTGTCCCACACAAGCAACGCTTGTATTATGGGTACCGTACTATCGACTGTCCCACACAAGCAACGCTTGTATTATGGGTACCGTACTATCGACTGTCCCACACAAGCAACGCTTGTATTATGGGTACCGTACTATCGACTGTCCCACACAAGCAACGCTTGTACTATGGGTACCGTACTATCGACTGTCCCACACAAGCAACGCTTGTATTATGGGTACCGTACTATCGACTGTCCCACACAAGCAACGCTTGTACTATGGGTACCGTACTATCGACTGTCCCACACAAGCAACGCTTGTACTATGGGTACCGTACTATCGACTGTCCCACACAAGCAACGCTTGTATTATGGGTACCGTACTATCGACTGTCCCACACAAGCAACGCTTGTATTATGGGTACCGTACTATCGACTGTCCCACACAAGCAACGCTTGTACTATGGGTACCGTACTATCGACTGTCCCACACAAGCAACGCTTGTATTATGGGTACCGTACTATCGACTGTCCCACACAAGCAACGCTTGTATTATGGGTACCGTACTATCGACTGTCCCACACAAGCAACGCTTGTATTATGGGTACCGTACTATCGACTGTCCCACACAAGCAACGCTTGTATTATGGGTACCGTACTATCGACTGTCCCACACAAGCAACGCTTGTATTATGGGTACCGTACTATCGACTGTCCCACACAAGCAACGCTTGTATTATGGGTACCGTACTATCGACTGTCCCACACAAGCAACGCTTGTATTATGGGTACCGTACTATCGACTGTCCCACACAAGCAACGCTTGTATTATGGGTACCGTACTATCGACTGTCCCACACAAGCAACGCTTGTACTATGGGTACCGTACTATCGACTGTCCCACACAAGCAACGCTTGTATTATGGGTACCGTACTATCGACTGTCCCACACAAGCAACGCTTGTATTATGGGTACCGTACTATCGACTGTCCCACACAAGCAACGCTTGTATTATGGGTACCGTACTATCGACTGTCCCACACAAGCAACGCTTGTATTATGGGTACCGTACTATCGACTGTCCCACACAAGCAACGCTTGTATTATGGGTACCGTACTATCGACTGTCCCACACAAGCAACGCTTGTATTATGGGTACCGTACTATCGACTGTCCCACACAAGCAACGCTTGTATTATGGGTACCGTACTATCGACTGTCCCACACAAGCAACGCTTGTACTATGGGTACCGTACTATCGACTGTCCCACACAAGCAACGCTTGTATTATGGGTACCGTACTATCGACTGTCCCACACAAGCAACGCTTGTATTATGGGTACCGTACTATCGACTGTCCCACACAAGCAACGCTTGTATTATGGGTACCGTACTATCGACTGTCCCACACAAGCAACGCTTGTATTATGGGTACCGTACTATCGACTGTCCCACACTAGCAACGCTTGTACTATGGGTACCGTACTATCGACTGTCCCACACAAGCAACGCTTGTATTATGGGTACCGTACTATCGACTGTCCCACACAAGCAACGCTTGTACTATGGGTACCGTACTATCGACTGTCCCACACAAGCAACGCTTGTACTATGGGTACCGTACTATCGACTGTCCCACACAAGCAACGCTTGTATTATGGGTACCGTACTATCGACTGTCCCACACAAGCAACGCTTGTACTATGGGTACCGTACTATCGACTGTCCCACACAAGCAACGCTTGTATTATGGGTACCGTACTATCGACTGTCCCACACAAGCAACGCTTGTATTATGGGTACCGTACTATCGACTGTCCCACACAAGCAACGCTTGTATTATGGGTACCGTACTATCGACTGTCCCACACAAGCAACGCTTGTATTATGGGTACCGTACTATCGACTGTCCCACACAAGCAACGCTTGTACTATGGGTACCGTACTATCGACTGTCCCACACAAGCAACGCTTGTATTATGGGTACCGTACTATCGACTGTCCCACACAAGCAACGCTTGTACTATGGGTACCGTACTATCGACTGTCCCACACAAGCAACGCTTGTATTATGGGTACCGTACTATCGACTGTCCCACACAAGCAACGCTTGTACTATGGGTACCGTACTATCGACTGTCCCACACAAGCAACGCTTGTACTATGGGTACCGTACTATCGACTGTCCCACACAAGCAACGCTTGTACTATGGGTACCGTACTATCGACTGTCCCACACAAGCAACGCTTGTATTATGGGTACCGTACTATCGACTGTCCCACACAAGCAACGCTTGTACTATGGGTACCGTACTATCGACTGTCCCACACAAGCAACGCTTGTACTATGGGTACCGTACTATCGACTGTCCCACACAAGCAACGCTTGTACTATGGGTACCGTACTATCGACTGTCCCACACAAGCAACGCTTGTACTATGGGTACCGTACTATCGACTGTCCCACACAAGCAACGCTTGTATTATGGGTACCGTACTATCGACTGTCCCACACAAGCAACGCTTGTATTATGGGTACCGTACTATCGACTGTCCCACACAAGCAACGCTTGTATTATGGGTACCGTACTATCGACTGTCCCACACAAGCAACGCTTGTACTATGGGTACCGTACTATCGACTGTCCCACACAAGCAACGCTTGTATTATGGGTACCGTACTATCGACTGTCCCACACAAGCAACGCTTGTATTATGGGTACCGTACTATCGACTGTCCCACACAAGCAACGCTTGTATTATGGGTACCGTACAATCGACTGTCCCACACAAGCAACGCTTGTATTATGGGTACCGTACTATCGACTGTCCCACACAAGCAACGCTTGTATTATGGGTACCGTACTATCGACTGTCCCACACAAGCAACGCTTGTATTATGGGTACCGTACTATCGACTGTCCCACACAAGCAACGCTTGTATTATGGGTACCGTACTATCGACTGTCCCACACAAGCAACGCTTGTATTACGGGTACCGTACTATCGACTGTCCCACACAAGCAACGCTTGTATTATGGGTACCGTACTATCGACTGTCCCACACAAGCAACGCTTGTATTATGGGTACCGTACTATCGACTGTCCCACACAAGCAACGCTTGTATTATGGGTACCGTACTATCGACTGTCCCACACAAGCAACGCTTGTATTACGGGTACCGTACTATCGACTGTCCCACACAAGCAACGCTTGTATTATGGGTACCGTACTATCGACTGTCCCACACAAGCAACGCTTGTATTATGGGTACCGTACTATCGACTGTCCCACACAAGCAACGCTTGTATTATGGGTACCGTACTATCGACTGTCCCACACAAGCAACGCTTGTATTATGGGTACCGTACTATCGACTGTCCCACACAAGCAACGCTTGTGTTATGGGTACCGTACTATCGACTGTCCCACACAAGCAACGCTTGTATTATGGGTACCGTACTATCGACTGTCCCACACAAGCAACGCTTGTATTATGGGTACCGTACAATCGACTGTCCCACACAAGCAACGCTTGTATTATGGGTACCGTACAATCGACTGACATTTGGACGTAAGAAGGTAGTTAAAACCTTTATAATGGGTACCTATTTCAAAGTTTATTTCTTAAGTTCATGTTTTTATAAACAGTTTTACTTTGACCTACAACGCTTGGAGTCCAACTGCCAATAGTATCTTACAAGATAATTCATCAACCACTTCCGTGTATACTATTTACATTTTCCTTGTGTCTTTTTGGGATTCCGTACCGAACCGGTCCAAACAGAGCACTATTGTTGTTAAACAAATAGGGTAAAAGGAACCGACTGCTGACCCTCGGCTTGTCAAATTTTCCAATTATAAACCAAAGTTGTTGATCGATAATTAAAGAAGCTAAGAAAAAGAACCAGCAATACTGACCTCCTTTAAGATGTTTCGAGAAACCTTATTGTTGTCTCAACGTTGGCTTTCTGTATGTCTATATGACTCAATGTCTGTATGAGAAAACTCACTATTTTCTAACCGACTATAAAAAGGAGGAGGTTCCCAATTCAGTTGTATTTTTTAATGCTTAGATTTACATAATAGCCAGTTCTTTAAAGACAAGTATCAAGTAAGAATTGTGCAATATAAAATGTTATGGAGTAATACTAGCAAAACTTTTTTCCGGTTGCAAAAATGCAAATCTGCACAATTATGTTGTTTTTTTTATCAATTACTCATAAATTATAACTACGTATGCTACCTATACTAAACTCCACAGTTCGAAACCCTCAATGTGCAACCGTCTTGCAATTGGCCACTTTTTTATTTTTTATCCGAGGGCCCTAGAAAAAAAAACACTACAAGATCTTACAGTCAAGCATGATCAAGTGTGGAAAATAATATAATTTATTTTGTAAACTTATACAATTGCATCGTGATAAGAAAAAGGGATTTACTCCAACTGGATCACGATTCTCGCGCATGCCCAGTTGCCTGATTTTGATCATTTGAACATGACGAGGGGACTCTCCGTGTCTGCCTTTATACTTCCGTTATAGGGAATGCCTCCTTCAAAGACAATCATCATGACATTCTGCGACGCATTAGACATCTTTTCTTTAAGTTGCTAGGTGAAGTATCCACATCTCGTTATGTAAATACCAGGAAAGCAATGCAGCTCATCGGTCAGTTTGGGAGTCATTGGTTTTGTGTCTGTAACTGCCCATAGAATAAATTGTACCAACAAATTCATATCTGCACTCAAGTTTGAACTTGTTGAGAAAAAAAAAAGTTATTATTGGTGCTGATAACTATCAACATTGATTTTAAGAGTTGATTTGTTTGTTTTTTTTTATTTATAATATTTATTATAATTAAATCCGTATTTAATTATACTATTGATTAATACAGCGTATAAAAAAAAACTGGTGTAGTAAAATGGTACTTACATCAAACATTTTAATTGTTTGTTTTAATTTTGGTGCTTATTTTTGAGACATAAGCGTTTCTGTTTACGTTGTGTTATTTAGGTATTTTGAGTAGTCATTTGTCATTGTTTTAACATTGGCAGAAATTAATTATATTTTGTTTAGTAAAAAGTGTACCAAGCATGTACCTGCCCGCTATTTACCCACTGAACCACCTATTATATAATCACATGTATCTACTGGGCAAAGTATTGGAAATTTATAGATGTGACTTTGCAATTTCTATCAACTGTTGAGTCATAGAAATAAGGTGTAGTCTATCAGGGTGCCGTTATGTTTGTATTGTAACGGTATTTTTATCACATGGGTTTTATTATGTAGGAATATATATTTTACATTGGCTGTAACTCAGTTGAAACATTATTATAACTAATTCTCATTTTTTAATTTTGTCTACAATAACATTCTAAAGAGAGTCTCTGAAGTGTGTATGTAATCAACTGCATGTGACACATATCCAACATGTGACTACGACGGTGCGAGGTTTAATTGATAACAAGGCAGGTAAAGAGCTCAGTGCGGAACAAACCTTTAAATTGACCCCAATGCCTTGTACGATTTCATTCATAAGCCTCCCGACTTGCGAGCCAGCCAGTCTTACTTGGTTCAACATAGGGGTTTCGTTCAAGTGCTTTAATATAATCAGTGTTTCAAAGTTTTAAAAAGTTTTTAAAGAAATATTTAATGTTAAGATTTTTTTTTGAAGTTAAAAATTGGACTGAATAAACGTAAGTTTCTGATATTGAAGGTTAAGAAAATAAATATATTTATACATTACTATTTATTATAATATTTAATCTTTGATTGGGTTTGGCTTTTAGTCTATTCCTGAGTACGTATATACAAGATGATTCACAAAGGGTATACTATCCCGCGAATTTATAGACGTTTTATATCTTTATCAAACTTTAGTACTGCGCAAAGCAAAACTCTTGTGCGCAGTACTTTTTGACGTTTGATAAAGTTATAAAACGTCTATAAATTCGGGGGTAAGTCTTGAACCTGCGGTTCTTTAACGCAATCATTGTAATCATTATATGAAATCGGAATTTCAAAACGTCAACATAAAGAAAAATATTCACCAGAAATCACATTTGTAATTTTGTTGGAAACAATACTTATTTTTAAATCGAAATTCTTACCTAACATAAGGCCAGGTTCCAGGCCTAGAATACAATTTCAGAATCAACCTGTATACCTGGATTGATTGCCGACTTTCCTCCGAGACCCAACTAGTGGTACTATTAGCAAACGCAGTGTTAGACTTTTTGTTGAGGCTATAAGAGAAGTATCCGGGAGCTTCATGTTAAGTGACATCAGTCAGCAGACCTTGCCTGTGCCGTCTGGTTTCCACTGAGGTGTGCTTTTGCGAATCCATTGTCTTTTTTTCATCGATTGTCTTTTTTTTCATCAATTGTCTTTTGTTTAAGTCCATTGTTATTTAAATATTACTGAGAATCTTGCATGGTGAATGATTCTCATACAAGTTTGTGCGATTTAGGATTACCTTATATGATAAATGTCTGATTTCTGATTTCACTGAAACAGTTCAGTGCTTGACATGCGCAATATATATGCCAGTGAAAACTGTAATAATACCAGCCCTTTTATAGTCCCACTTTTGGGCATAGGTCTCCCCTTAAAGCGAGGGGGAATAGGCCATAAACCACCACGCTGGCCCAGTGCGGGTTGGCGGACTTCCCACGTCTTTCGAGGGGTTCTCTCAGACGTGCAGGTTTCCTCGCGATGATTGCCTTCACCGTTTAGATTCGCATCCAGTAATCCCAGAGGTGCGAGCCGGGGTTTGAACGTGCGATCCTCATTACTGAGGCAAGCGTTCTACCAATTTGGCTATCACTGCTATTATGTCAGCGAAAACTAGCTTGCATGCAATCTGTTAATAAACTGGCATTTTATATTACGAGGCTTAGATTTAGGATATTTAAGTGCGATTGTAATAATCGAACATTATAGACAAGTGTCCAGACGCAATGTATATATCCATTACCTACTTGAACTGCAACATGACCATGATGTGTTGACACAGCGGCAGTAAGTACCAGCAACAGTATGATTCCAACGAGCTTGAGTTGTTTGTATTGCACTACACTTATATTTTAAACTTTTGTCAGGTTTGTGTAAATGATCGTACCGTACCTATATGTCGTATAATAATGTGCCAGATGATAGACGGACGAAAGCTCTTAAACGTAGACAATTATTTTCAAAATTTAGAATAATTTGATTATTTCTTCGGGAATGTGACCTTTATAGCCTACCGATGGACCCCTTAAAATATTTTGCACTATTATTGTTAAACCTTATATATACATATATAGAGCATATTTTCATATAAAAACTAATATCCCTGCACAGGTATATCTGAATTAAATATGAGGTTCACAGTTGGCCTGAGAATTGTTAATATAGCTTCAGCGCGTCAACAAACGCTCCGTGACATTATGGGCCAGTGTTGGTCTGGCATCATCAACATGCCCAAGGTCGTCATTCTGAGAGGGCGCTCGTTGCACCGCAATAAGGAAAAAAACTCGTATCTCGTTCTCCTTGTATAATAACTGCATATGAGTATGGTTTCAGTCATGAGGACATTCACTTCATGTAATTAATAGTTTTATAGGACTTTTACCCTAGAATGGGTTGGTCAGGGAGATCTTAAACACACCATCACGCCTGAACCCACCGAAGGGTTAGACAGACGTGCACTCACATTTCACTGATGGTCTATTTATGCCCAATAACGTAGGTGGTTAGATTATTGCGAGATTAGAACATATATGATAATGTAATTTAAACATCCATCCATGGATTCATCTTTGATCAGTGTCCGATAGTTTCTATTTATTTTTATATTATTTAATCTAAGGGTCGCTACATAGTCCTAGATCCTTTTTAAGATATAATCATGATAAAATAATATCCCATTTTCCATGTTTAGGTAAAGGAATTAGGAAGTCCACGCGTGGCAGTTGGTGAACATAGAAGAATGACGGGCTGTTCTATCACATGAGATTAGGCATCTCATCATATTATCATTTTTGTCTATTACGTTTCAGAACCAAAATGTCTGACACAGTGAAGCCGATGACCATTGAGGAGGAGTACGAGAAGAACCCGGACATCACGCCCGACGACGTCAGGAAGCTGCGCGAGTGGCTGCAGACGCAACCTCATCTCCCGGGGGAGCATCTCACTGGTACCTGTTCTTCCTCAGCCATTAGGACATTAGGACCAATAAAACGATACTATTGTGTACCAGTAATGTGGTTTCTGTACATTACTGGGCACTGGTTCCTTCTCTATGTGTGTGTGTGTGTGTGTTGTGTGTGTGTGTGAATGTGTCAAGTTCCTGAGTCATGGACCTTTATTATCTATACAAAGTTATTATATACCGACATCGCCTCCAGTTCATTGTACGTTATCTACCCATAATTCGGTACAGTCGATGTGTTTGTTTGGCGATATTTTTATTATTGCAAATATATATATATATAAAGTGTGTGTAGGTAAATACAGTTTATTTTTAAACTGTCCGTTGGTGATATGACAAAAAAAAATAATTAATGAATGCATTTATTTCTGAAATTAAGTGCCTGTGTAATAACATTATAAAATGCAGTTGTACAGACCTTGCTCGGCAAAAGAGAAGGCATTGTGTTTTACAAACGAGATCTTGTATATAATTTCCAGTAGGTATATTAGTGTAAGTCCGCCAACAACCGCACTGGGCCAGCGTGGTGGACTATGGCCTAATCCCCCTAACATTGAGGGGAGGCCCGTGCCCAACAGTGGGACATTAAAAGGACTGGTATTATATATATATTAGTGTCACGATAAAGGATTTTTTATGCATCGATTGTAAGCGTCAATTTGAACTACCAGTTCTAAGCTTACAGGTGTACGCTAGCGGTGGCGAGCTTTGTTTATTATGCACCATGACACTGGGCAAGGCCGTGTAGAGGACGGCCTTTTTTGTCTTTATATTGCCAGATAAACACCAATTTAGTCACAATCTAAACAACACTCATATAATGTTCCGTAGGGGACAGGGGGCGATCCGAACAAATTAGTTAGGTACTAACCCTTTAAAATATTTTACACTATTTTTGTGAAGCAATATATAACTTTAGTTGTATATTTTTATTAAACTTGTATGGGTATGACCTATGGCGAGATTTTTGTGGACTATTAAAGTCATTAAGAGGTTTTTACGATTATTTCGTGCAAGATTCAAGAAATAATGCGAATATTTGAATTCACAAATATTCGCATGATGAGATTCGCAAAAAATCATGCGAATATTGTGAGGACAACAACAGGTTTAGTATTTACTATACTAAAATAATACTTTTCCATTACCTGTTGTATAGAAAAAAAAATACAACCGAATTGAGAACCTCCTCCTTTTTGAAGTCTGTTAAAAAAGGGCATTTATTATAATTGCAGTATGATTGATTATTATCTTACTTGACCGATAACAATTGAAGTTGTGAAGGTTGGTCTCGGTAATGCAAAGCGGGGGACTGGATGTAAAGGCTCTGCCGGTTTCCCAGTCCCCCTCCCCATAGACGATGCGGTAGTGCCGGGGGGGTTTTAGCCGGTAGGAGTCCGGCATAACCCGTGCCGCGCCCCCGCGCGGTCGGGTATCCATGAGGATTTCCCCCCCGCGAAAACAAAAAAAAAAAAAAAAAAAAACGGTAATGCAAAGCGACGCGACGGGTGAAAAACTAGCAATAATTTGTACCACAATGGATTAATATCAATGTTTTGATGGGGCTAAGGAAATAAAAGCTAGTGTAGTATTGGCTATATAGTATCTGTCATTTTGTTTCCAGATGTTGACCTAATGGTCGTGGTGCACTGCTGTCAGAAGAGCATGGAGGTATCGAAGCAGGTGCTGGATCTACACTTCACCCTTCGCACGCTCTTCACACAGTTCTTCAAAGATAGAGCTTTTGATAAGACGGCGGAGGTCGCTTTGAGCTCTATGTAAGTAATATCACTCGCTTCAAGCACTGCTGGGCACTGGCCTCAATCCATTGCATGACAGTTCCGACCATAAGTCTGTCCTACGCTAAGCTTCACTGGCGTTTAACAAGTGGTAAAAATAAACTTCTCACATAGCTAGAATTTCGAATGTTCCTTCTTACAGATTATGCGTACCGTTCGCCACGCCCACAGAGGAAGGCTACAGAGTGGTATACTTCAGACTGCTAGATGCAGATCCCCGTAACTTCAACTTGCCGGAAGTTGTCAGAGGTTTTATGATGGCTTTGGATTTGTGGCAATACGAAGAAGGCACATGGCCTGGGTAAGCATAAAAACGGAGGCTGACATAAGTCTGCTATCACTGCTACTTAACGTAAAAGACACAAGAATGCTGCGATAGATCTTGAAGATATATTTTAAATACAATAATAGTAGGCATTGACAGAAGAAATGTCTTCTTTGTTATTTATCTTATAAAAGACAAGGAGTGGGTCTTATAAAAGACCCACTTCTGAACCCTTTGTTGTTATAGATGTTTATGTATTATATGAATTAATATTAAATTGTTTCATGGCCAGCCTCATAATAGTAGTAGACATGGACCAGACAGTATTTGGACACGTTACAAGAGTCGATCTAATGGTATTGAAGAAGATGCTTTACTTCTTACAGGTAAAGTTTATTATCTAATAACTATTCAGCTATTACCATGAGTAAGTGAAGATGAATTGTGTGCCGTAATATATCGACATATCGAAGTGATTGGTCTGTTCCTAAAGATGTTTTCTCACCAAGGTTCACAAAGAAATTAAATATAGATAACCAATGCTGTGCTCGTCCTGATGATCTGAAGCCTAATATAGTTTATTTCTTTTTCGACTAAGTGTATGGTTTATACGATGTTTGCTTTATCATCAATAACATACATCCTAGTGAGTTAAAACGTCCAAGATTTTTACTACCAAAAGTTATTAGTATTTTGTAGCAATCACACTATTATCAGTTGTATTGTATATATGTATCTACATTCTTTACAGGAATGCATGTTAACCAAACTCAAAGGCTTCCACTTCATAAACGCGCCTAATTTCATGGATAAACTGTTGACTCTGTTGCGACCGTTCATCAACAAGGAATTCATAGAATTGCTGTTCGTACATCAAGTTGGGAGTGACTCAATATATAAACATGTGCCGAAGAAGAGTTTCCCCAAGGAAGAAGGAGGAGAGAATAAGGACCATATTACGTTAAGAGGTGAGACTTGAGTTTTTATAATGTAGATTTCCCGGGTTCGAATAGTCGTTTCGCTGTCCAGAACAATAGTGTAGTAAGGGACTAATGAAGAATGGAAACATTAATAGGTAGAAACTTCTTGATGGAAACCCTATCTTCTTTTCCAGATGAATTGTTCCAGCGTCTCCGAGCGCACTCCGAGTTCCTCAAGAATGAGAACCGGCGCCGGGTGGACGAGTCTCTCCGGCCCGGAGGCAAGCCAGCCAAGGTCCAGGAGATGTTCGGCATAGAGGGTAGCTTCAAGAAACTAGACATTGATTAGAAAGAGATCATATAATTATGTATTTATTGAAAATAATAAAGAGTTCTAATTTAATTCTGATTTATTTACTTGCTGTGGTAGATGCGTGGCAATTTAAAAAGTCCATGGAAAGTTAGTGTTTCCACATATACATGAGGACCTCCGTCCTGAGAAAACTACGTCCAGCAGTAAATGTTTTCTGGCAAATTTTTGGAAGTAGTTATTTTGTGAAACCCGTAATGAAGAAAACGGTTATAGAAAACGATCTTATTAGGTAAAAAACACGGAAGGAGGAAGGAAATCAACTAAAAATTGTAAAATAGTGGGCTACATATATACCAGAATAGCTAGCTAGTTATAGTTATCTGTTACATAACACAAAGGATATTATACACTCATCCATGTAAATCAGTTTTTTCCGCAGCTTGTGTATTAGCTGTATTCAAAATGTACGAGTATAAGTATCCTAAGCGTCTCGATGTTCTGGTTCCCAAGTTAACTATCAATGTTGGTTCACAATTGAATAGCAATGGCACCGTACTTGTCGCTGAAGATTTTCCATACTGTTTCTGTTAAAAGGGACAGACTTTGTGCCCAGTATACAGTCCAAGGGGAAGTGACCTTAGTCAGTTTTAGGTCCCATTTTCTGTTGAGGAGCTAAGTTGTAAATATGGCTAATAGCAAGGTTTGCTTGTTCTGAACCAACTGTACACAAAGCCTATTTTAGAATGAAATTATCGCACAATTTAACGCTTCGAATATTTTACAATAACAGAATTTTACACACATCTCTGCTTTTTAATCATTGTCATTATATTCTAGACCGGATGCACAAATGGTCACATAATAATTTCCTTTGAACTATTATTGTATATATAGGGGGCTTGTCGTGGTGTTTGGTCAGATCAAAGTAAGGATCAGAGATGAAAGTGTTTGGACTCCTTTTCGCGGTTGTGGCTGGCTTCTTTGCCGTCGTGGTAAGTTACACAGTTTAATATGCATTATACTAATATACTTTTTTGGGGTCTTATTTTATGTACTTATTTTACTATATAATTGTCAGGGCGGCATGACGTTGGGACCTCAGCCAGCTGGGTGTAATGGCGGTCGTGGCGGCGGCGGCGGCGGCCGACCGGGCCCTCCACCGGGACCGCCACCAACCAGTAAGTAGCGTTGGAATGAATTGTATATTATATATTGATTGATTTGCAATCGCAATTTTGTATATTCCTCTCATTCATCCATGAATTACCAATATCACTAACTCAATTAACAAGTAATAAAATCCCTAGTCAATATACAATAATTTCAGTGAACGTATTCACAGACAAAGTCTGTAATAAGCCAAGTATTGACACTAGAATAATTTAAATTGTCTTCTGGCATTGAATATTGAAAACAATTTTCAAACTACATTAAAGTTCCATGAAACTTTGTCGCTTGATGTAACTTGATCGCCTATTTGATAAGGTATCTACGCGAATTAGATCACCACGCATCTAATGTTTCTCACTGATGTAGCTAAGGATCGCTGTCTGTCTTTCAAACTAGATTTAGGATTTTGGTCTTTATTTTGTTACAGACTCCACCAGTTAGATCGGAGACCCGCGACCATGGACCACAACTACGGCTATAAACCATCACTGATCTATAGATTACAATAAATGTGTGCACTTGTTCAATTTTCTTTTTAATTTCTATACCTGTGTTCCAATATACTTTTCGTTTTAAACACGGCAAAGAAGTTGTGGCAATGAAGATTATCAAATGGAGGTTAGGTAGATGAAAAAAACATAGAAATTGTAATTATTTATTCACTTTTCAGTTATGAGACGTTTTTGTATAAAACATTTAAGTAAGTACAAAAAGATATAAAATTTATTCTCAATACATACTAGAATTAATATCAAATTGGTATTTAATATGGCAATTCGAGAGAGTATTATTTGAATACTTAAGTATAATAATACAATTATTTACATATTTATACACTTAAATAAGACTTTTAGGTTATGTCCTCGCGAGAAGATGACGCGATTTTAAGAAAACAATTAAATTATAAAAAAAGAAAAAAGTCGTAACGAAATTGTCTAGAATATCACATTTAAATTGAACAATTATGTTTTATCTTTAGTTCATAAATATTTGGTTGATTTATATATTGCTTTGAGTTGTGTCTATAAAAAATAAAATAAAAAAATAAGGAATTACACGAAAACATGATGGAAAAACTTCGCGAAAATCGAACATTTGATATAACAATCTGATTGCCATAATATCTTATTTAAGCTACGCTTTTTAAAGCTGTTTTTAAAAATGTCTTAATTACTTACATATAATAGTGGTGATCACGTTTAGATACGATGTTTTTCAAAATGCAAATTTTCTACATCAACAAAAAAAAAACAGTTTAAACTTGTTTTGACACTATTGTTTCGTATTTCCTTTATATACATAATAAAGTATACATATTATATTATTAGCGGGTAATTAGTCTTTAAGACTAGGGGTGGCGACACACTACAGCGGCCTGACGTGAAACTAAGTAATTTAACTTTAAATTATGAGGGCCTGTGCAATGGCAATGTCAAACATTGGACCACCGTAATTATGGGAAACAGTTATCCACTAGTCATCTGATTTCCCAATATTGGCCACTGCGATAGCCAATGCTATCGTCCAATAATGACATTAAACCCGAGGCACACTACGCTGTTATCGACAATGTTACCGGCCATGCCGCAGCGGTCGTACAAGGTGATAAGCCTGATGAGCCCTCTCTAAGCAGCCGCAGTAACTTGGTGGCAGTCGCAGTGGGTGTAGAAATAAGTTTGACATAGGTACATTTTTATTGTTAACCGCGTGGCTGGCTGTATTGCGGGAAGCTGTAAATTTGAATTGGGGCTTATATCCTAAGCACACGATTACTTTTTCGCTCGTTTTTTAAACGCAACGCGAGTTCCTACAAATGCGATCATATGGACTACCAGTTTAGTCCGCGCCTTATCTTAAATGTTATTTCAGAGTACAAGCTACCATTGTACCAAATCGCTTGAGCCATTTCTGGGTGATGCTCAGCCAAACTTACAAACAACCACTTGCACATTTATTTTGGCCTAGCATTCAGGAAGATGCATGTTAAAATGTCGTCGTGTATCTAGGCATTTACCGTGTGATGCAGATCCACAGCATCTCCCCCCTAACAAAGACAAATCACCTGCTAATCACTATTACATCACTAATCATCGTCATATATGAAAAGGGAGTCAGTTCTTTGGATGGGTCAGTTGCCGAGCTCCTGCAGGTGTTGCTTCTCCTCCTCCTCCAGGAGGAGCGCCTCCCTCTCCGCGGCGATCCTCGCGTGCTGCTCCGCTATCACGCGGAACAGCGCGGCGTGCTTCTCTCGGGCCTGCGCGACGGCCTCGGTTTCCCGGGGCCCGGTGAGTACTAGAATGACAATATTGAGTTGGTAATCATACAGTGATGGTTTCGATACAGAGGTTCAATTATTGTAAGAGCATACAGAGCAATGAAAACAATTTCGGTAATATCTTAAATTGGTTGCCATTAGACGAAGTCTGCTGGGTACCTACTTAATCCTTATCCACTCTAATTTGTATAATATAATTTGCTATATGTTATCATCGCGGATATATTACTACCACGACATACTATGACCCTGCATTTAAACCGTTCCAGAAAATAAACTTGAGTAGGCAGAGAGTAGAATCTCGGATAGGCCGAGTATCTATTAATTGTACTAGCCAACCTTTAGTCTAGCATCGACCGATCTGTTGCAACTTCTATTATAAAATATTTTCGGTACACACAACAAATATGGGCGAGTCGAATCTTCGATTCTGTTATTCAAAATGGCTCCGAGAGATATTTAGGACACGACAAATGTCGGATCTAGTCGATTCAGTTCTCATCAAAAAGTTCTTAATCGACCGGCTGGTTTGGTTTAGAAATGACCCGGAACCTCAAAATCTATTTGGAGGCGAACATACTGAGATCAACTACTATCTAGCGGGAACATATGTCTTTAACATGACACAGATAACAATTTTAAGGCCGGGAACTGCCTCGAAACCTCGAAGAAGTTTATAATACGCCCCCTTGACTGGAAATTACCTATGCCTTCCGGGTAAGGATGCTGCGCATGTTCCTCTGCGATCTTGGCGTACAGCTCGAAGTGGCGGTCCTTGGCTTTCGCCACTGACTCGGAGTCGGTCGGATGCTCCGGCAGAGGATCGCTCAGTATGGGGTGGAAGCCCTGCTTGTCCGCCACGTAGTCCACTGTGCGGACCTTCTGCCTGGGGTCCACGTATGAGAACGAACCTGAAAAGTGCGAACAAAGGGTTAAGAAAACCAAATCTGTACGAGTAGCATCAATTGACTCTCAAGATGAGTGCCTTCGACTTTGAGTGGAATCCCAAAAGGTGTGAGCCAGAGTTTAAGCTTACACGCCTTGTTTTCAAAGCAAGCGATTGACGATGCTGGCTATTACTGCTTTAAAATTAGGCGGCGATTGGTGTACCTTGCTGAAAAATATGCTTAAACAACCTTAAGCCACATACAAGATCTGCATCTTAACAACGTTTGCTCGAATATAAACTATAATAAAACATCTGTTCTTCACATGTCTGCATTATTTTAACTCTGTAGACGTGATTGGAATGCAGCTTAAACTAATTCTGGTCATAAAGCCATTTAACTCGGGTTTCTCTTCCTTATGACCGATCCAAGGCGCGGTTTAACAGATTATTATGTAGACTGGAACTAGGTTTCGAGTAAAATTATGCTAATATATCCTAGAGACCCAGTTCGATAGGCAGCTCAAACTTTTGTCAGGTCTTAGCTTGGATGTATTCATATTTACCCTTTACTTAGATGTATGCCATGTACCTAAGTATTTATAGATCTCGAAACACGCAAAGCAGAGTGTTTTGTGAATAGTTTGTGGCATCCAGAATGCATTAAGCGATTTCAAAGGCTTTCTATAGCTGACAGAGAAGAGAACTCTAATGCAGTAATGGCTTTAAGATTTTTTATTGTTGAATTATAGTGTTTGCAAAGCTTGAAATTTAAAAACATCCTAATTTCAATAGGGAAGATGGTTGTATGCTACCACCGACTTGGAATGCAGTAATTAATATAATTAAGTCTAAAACCAAGCGCACCACTCCAAGAACTCAATACAGTGAGGACTTTCTGCATAGATCGGACCGCAAACAACAACTAAATATGAGTGTCAAAGTTTGAACTGGTACCCCAGTTCAAACTTTGACACTAGGACGTCAAACACCTCAGTCCTCCATCGCAGCCGAAACGTCAGGAACGTAAAAACATATAATAAACGCGATAAAATCCGTAAGATTATTTTTATTTCAGTTTGCAAAGCTTCTCGAATGTAGAGCAGTGGGATTGAGTTTGGATATCGCACCTGTCGCTAGTATCAGACCGAAAAGAAGGCAACAACATTTCCTCTGTGTAGTGCGAAAAGTAGCTGCAGCTGATAACCAGTTGACTTTCATAGTTGTAGTAACAAGTATTAAAAGTAGATACTGATAAAATACCGAATCGTTTGATCTATAATGTTTCCCCACATTTACTAATAAAGCGGCACGCTTACCGCTAGGGGCGCTGCTGTGAAACTTTTGTAAGAATTCGATCGATATTTGTTGCTGTCAAACCTCGTATTAGAAATTAAGTGCCAAGTATTATTAATTTTATACCAATCTCTTGAATATGTGGCTTTAAGACAATTAAACGCAAAACGAGTTTGATATTTAAAGGTCAATCAAATATAGACTTAATAGTTGTAAAAAAAACCGTCTAAAACTTGTTAACAGCATTTCTATACAATGAAAGCCATTTTATTGTAAGAGAATTCTGAATAATATCAAGGACAAAATAGGTGTCAATGGCCAGAAGCTGGTCTCAGAACCACACCATCTTATAATTATTGATATTTCAGAGCAATAGACAATATTGAAACCCGTAAAGACATTTTTCCTCTTCTTCTAATGCCCTTACATTAGAAGCTGATAAAGCTCTTTCTACCTTTATCTATATATAGCTGCCTGTTTAGGTAAGTCCGCCATAGGTAAGTCTATTAATATACATTACTGTGTCGATAACGATGTATTTGGTTTAGCCAAGTTTAGTTTATTGCATACCACAGCGTCTGGTCTTTGTTGCATACTAACAGCATTTAGAGTTAAACATTTTGAAGGCATTTCTGGTATGATAAACATACCATTACATGAGCTGAGGGTGGCTATTAAGAGGTCTAAGTACACTTAGTAGTAGTAGTTATTAGTACCTTTGACAACACCGCTGCCATCGCTAACTTCAGTGTGCTGCCGGTCGGTGTGGCCGGGGTACCTGCCCGCTGTGTACGAGAACAGGTACGGCTTCGGCGGTGGTGGCTCCGTGGTGGTGGTGTCCAGGATGTGGGACACGTCGGCCGCGGCCAGAGCCAGCGTCGCCAGGAGCAGCGTGGGGTACAGCATCTGGAGAGATAACAGGATTTTGGTGAGATGTTTAACCCAACAACCCGATTAGCACGTTGGTAGTGACCCTGCTGTCTGTACCGAGATTTCCGGGTGCGATTACCAGTATGGGTAAACGTATATTGTACCAAAGTCATGGATGTGTGTAGCATGCGCTTCTTGCCCGTCAACAGCGTGTGCAGCAATGGGACGACGTCTTCAAACGAAATTTATCATCCACACAGTAGTTTTTTTGACCCGGATGTGTGGAGAGCCCTTGTTCTAAGGATCTGACATTATAACAATGAAAATAAATAACAAAACCCGGACTTCTCATTGACGTCCTCCTAGTCACGAACCTGTATCTACAGGTCACTGATTGGAATCCAGCTACAATCAGCCAGTTCTTAGAACTGGTTTAGTTGACCTTTGGTGTTGCGTCACTGATGCTGAGGATGCTGGGCTCGAGGTGAGAGGGCGTGGATGCGCGGTTCACGTTGTGGGTATTTGAGATTGATGTATTAGATTAAAGCAACAATTCTAGTAGGTTGTATAAAGTAACTTCGTCACTCTTTATACCAGATTACAAGTATGAGGAACCAGAGACAGCTTAGGAAGACTAGCTCAGACAAATCTTAGGGTTTTGCTTTGTTGAAAATTCGGGTACTTATTGCAAACTTAGAAGGGTCACTCGACTCTAAGCTTGAATGCTTTATCATGTTATTATATCTTTTATTCAGATGGAATATGTTTTATTAGATATCTATTAATGGCGAGTGATAATCAAATGTAAAGCTACAGTGTTAGCTTTCAAGAAAATGTTCACTGCGTCGGTTTATTAGTGTACAGCTAAAATATAAATATGTTTAGATATCAATGCAAGCAAGAAGCTCTGTTATAAAGTTATCTGCCAGCCTGCTGATAAAAGGTATCGCTAGGTGATCTGTGTGTAATATTAAAATCAAGCAAAGGTCTCCAAGAATACCTATACTTCTTGAAATAACTATACTTCGACGGTTAACATTGTAACGCAACAATAACATTGTAAGCCCAGTCAATCTACGATGATATTTAAAAATAATCAAACGCGGAAATCTGTGCCTACAATAAAGTACTGTACGTATTTACATCTCAACTTTGTAACAGAATAACAAAATGCAAATGTCACGCACAATGTTTTTCAATAAGCGCCAGAGATTAGCGCAGCATCCTTGTCGCATCTCAATTAAACGTGGCATCAGCTACATGCTGCCATCGCTGGTTTTAATGCTTGATAAACAACCGGTCAAGTTAATTGGATGGTTTGTTTATTATCTGGATAATGTTATTTAGCATTAACTCTTTTTAGAAATCTTAATTGCAATGTTAATGCTGAATGTTTATATAGAACTAGCTGTTAGCCGCGACTTCGCCCGCGTGGTATTTAACAAAGATACAACCGTTGGGAATAGCCTACTCGCGCGTTCTGAGCCCGCGGGACGCATTACAGGTTATTGCTATCAACCTTAATCAGGCGCAGCGCTGCAACATTGGTTTAATTTTTTTTTCGTGAGATCCTATTATTTTTTCTAAAATAAAAGTAGCCTAAGTTACTCCTTGTTACACCAGCTATCTGCCAGTGAAACTCCCGTCAAAATTGGTCCTGCCATTTCAGAGATTACCCGGAACAAACAGACAGACAGACAGACAGACGGACAGACAGACAGACAAAAATTGTAAAAAATGTTGTTTTGGTATAGGTACCGAGTATACATCCAAATGCACTTAGTAGAAAGCGGTTATTTTAATATTACAAACAGACACTCCAATTTTATTTATATGTATGTATAGATAATATTGTCTGACAAACACACGAACGGTATTATACGGTTTCAAAATAAGCAACGCTTGTATTATGAGTACCATATAATGGACTGGGGGCGATGCAGGTATATGAATAATTACTAATATTATACTCTAGTGGGTCAAACTTCATACTCATCACCCAAAGATTTCCTCTTCGGGGATTTGATCCCAGGACCCTCGGTAGAGATATCAGGTAAAATTCAAATGAAATTAGTCCACTGTCTCTCAGGAATTGTCAAAAGAAATACAGTACAGACTAAGTAGTTTGATGAAATAGCTTATGGTCTAGTGGTCAATATTTTTGGCTGCGGGGTCCGCGTTACGATGGTCCACGACCAGGGCCCCAAGTCTGCCAACACAATCGATTTATAATCGAACAGCAACCGCATAGTAACTGTCACTTTTGACAGATATCCCATACAATATCCGTCAAAAGTGACAGTTACTGGTTGCTGTTCGATTATGAATCGATTGTGTTAGCAGACTTGGAACCCAGGCCTATTGGTCTGAGGTCTGACTGTCTGAAGCACATCAATCGCGCATGAAAATCGTCGTGTGCAAATGCTTATATTTAAAAATGCCTCTTGACTTCACACTGTACAGTAGTCGGGTTTCTGAAGTTTATGTATCGCGACACGTGATCTTGAAATATTTCCAATCAAATTGGCCGTCAAATCGGCCTATATTACCATTTAGAGTTGCATTACGACCTCAATACACGAGCGGATTTCCTTAATAGCCACGTTGGTTTGACAAAATATTACACATGTATTGAGAGTGTTAAATAATTTAGATTTGATTTGAGCTAGTAAGGACAAAACACAAAACATAGGAGAAGACTAGATTTTACCATTCGCCAACGGTAAAAAAAAACCGTGTTAAAATAGGTTCATCCGTTCAGAATTTCAGATGCTACAGACAGACAAAAGCTTCAAAATTGTAACACGCCTCTTTTTGCGTCGGGTGCTGGTCATTTTCGCACAGCACGTGACTGTCCATCTCATAGTAGAGGCGCCTAAATTCGGCCCCAATAGCGTGTACACTCGGACAACCTTGACCGGCCCGTACGTACGTACTGTCACTTTCTTGCGCCCGCGCACCTCAGCTCACACACAATATCAAAGCAATGCGAATTTCATTCATGATTTGGCATACATTGCTCGGTATATATAGATGCGCGTTTTACAAATTCGTTGCTAATGAGTAATGGTTAAATGTGATTAAGTAACATTCATGTTGGTGCTTTGCGGTGACTTGTGTTGTGTACTAGTCTTAGAATGTATGTACACAAGTGTCTGTCACTATGCGCCTGCGACTTCAAACAACCATCGCGTTATAGCAGCTGCTGCGCTTACGATCTGCGACTACGAAGCGCGGGGCGGGCGGCGTGAGGTGGATTTTATTGGCCGGGGCGGCGAGTGACCATTCTGTACGATTAGTAATTCTGTCACACTAGTAAAAATCACCACAGAGACTAAGCTACATACAAACAGAACTAAGCCAGCGCAAACCGATTTTCACGCCAGCGGAGAGTCAGTAAACCTAGCGTTGAGAGCTCACTGTGTGTGAGTAGAGTCTCAGAGCGGGCTGCACGGTTTGCGTGTAGATTGGTCTCTGTAGGGATTTTTTACTCGGTCTAATTCTGTGCTACAAAAAGCATACGCTCCGTAAAGACTCTCCGTAGGTTATTAACACTTTATGTAAAACTGAACGGTTTTTTTGTTAAATCTTTGTAAGAACCTTCTGTACAACGTACCGGGATAAATTCCAGTAACCCCTGCGAATAAGTAAGATAATAATACGAAATTGGCCTCGCGTGTCCGCGCGGCCAGTCGTGCATTGTCATTTAAAAATGCTGTGACGTTTGTATTTTTTGAATTAATTGTTATCTATTAGTTAACCATTGACCATGCTGTTTATGATGGCTTGATTCAATATTCGGTAAATATAATATAAGTGGAAGAAGTTTGTCTGTCTGTACTTGTGTTTTTATTAACAATTTTTGTCAGAAAACTAGACTGCAATTTACTGCCATTTGCCGTAGAGACGTTAGGCCCATATAATCATATTGCTAAAGAGTTTATCCACAGAATATCACCTAGGTTGATTGCCTCCAGGTAACAGGAGAGCTGGCTCATTCCTCGCTGAAAAAAATAGCTTGATAATACAGCGAGGAAATGCAGCCAGCATGCTTGCCACTATTCCACGCGGACGAGATCTTTTTGCTACAAAGTTTGTTTTCATACTATTTTTTTGTTTTCTAAATTACTTAAACTTTAATTGTAAATATTTAAATTTAAATCGAATGTGATTTTATAGACATGTTAAATGAGAAAAAAAAAGATGATAGTTCATAAATATATTACACAGAGGTATCAACTATGAGGTAACATTCTGTTCACTAAAAGATCACATCTCAATAACATAAAAGACCAAACATGACAATACATTCTAACTAATCAGTACAACGATACAATACAATTCCGTAATCCCTAACATCATATCGAAATTTCGCACCACCGAATACTCCGTTCGTATTCTGAAAACTACATTACCTAATAAAGGTGTAATGTAAACGCACCAGGCGATAATATCGGCACGCAACTGTCGACTTGCAATAATGTGCTTCAAGCGATCGCGAACGACGTTATGAAATCGGCCGACTTGGACCATTGTCAGTTCTCTCGCCAATTGATACGTACATAGATAGTCAGATGTTTTGTTGCATGAATACTG
Source organism: Pheosia gnoma (assembly GCA_905404115.1). Classification (NCBI taxonomy): domain Eukaryota; kingdom Metazoa; phylum Arthropoda; class Insecta; order Lepidoptera; family Notodontidae; genus Pheosia; species Pheosia gnoma. The sequence continues at coordinate 7,880,461 of FR989914.1, forward strand.
TAGGAAGCCTGAAGCTTTCTTTAGATACGAACGCGGTGCTATTAGGTAACCCATCCAATTATTACAGTAACACGGGCAATGTTTTAAAATTTTGTTTGTTAGTCTGCACACGAAACACGAGTATATTTATAGCATCTATTATGGAAATATTTTAACAAAAATTGGGAGAGTGTAGCTCATATCATGAGTCATAAAAAACGTTTGTAAAATAAACTATCGCATTCGCGAGAACTTCCGAGTGTATACCAAGTCACAGACATTGCTAAATTAATTAAAGCGGGTTAGAAAGTAGTTCTAAGTAGTTTTATTTAATGTATGGTAATACAATAAGATAATGAGATTATGACACTAATAATTGCACATGACGACGACATATAATTACGTATTCAATCATAAAACTTAACCTTTGGACCTTTGTGTCCGCTCTTTACACAGGTACTATATTCGTTTGAACGGTAAAAGTAAACGGCAGAAGCATACCGTTTTGCGCTATGGCTAAGAGCGACGCCAAATAGTGAGAATCGCGTCGCCTTATACTAAGCATCGCCACACCAAGTGAGTGACGCGACGCCTTATAGTGAGCGTCGTACCGCCTAATAGTGCGCGCCGCGAAGCCTTATAGTGAGCGTCATGACGATGAATAGTTACCGTCGCGACGCTATATAGTGAACATCATGACGCCTTATAGTGAGCTTCACGAAGCCTTATAGTGAGCTTCGCGACGCCTTATAGTAAGCGTCGTCACGTCTCATAGTAAGTGTCGCGTGAACGTTGCGCCACGTTATAGAGAGCGTTGCGACGCGTGCGCGAAAATTTACCCTAACCAGTCGGCCGAATATTCAGTTCAGTGAACGCTGAACCAAACCGAACAATGTTCGGTATTCGGTTCAGCTTAAAAATCAATGTTTGGCGCATCTTTAAAATATGTGTAGGTTTATTATGTTTCAGTTAATAACAACTATTGACCTATGCCTACCGTAGCTCAGAAACAATTATCTATATTTTTCTTTAACGGAAATAACCGATAATTGGGCAGTTACCGTAATCGAACACAAATGGCGAGCCGCCTCGACTGAACGCCCATCGATTACCGCGCATGCAATAGATGATTCAACATTTCCCATTTTAAATTATTTGTTTGACCTCGATTGTTTGTCAAGGATGTTGAGATGCGTCAGATTGTCTATACACATCATATAATTCGTCGGCGGGCACATCACTAGTAACTTCTCTATCTAGTCTGTGGACGATAGAGTCGTCTCTGTACGGAACATTATTATTGCTGTCAGTGCCTAGTGATACAATTTTTAAAAACAGAACTCTGAAGCATTTTGTCTTAAGTAGTACCTATGATTCAATAAAGCAAATATAATTAGCAGCGGGATGGAACCGTTTTGTAGTAATTCTTATGTCAGTAGCGTTCGTTATGACTTGCAAATAGAAGCAGTTTTATAAATAATCGGTTTAATTTGAGACTGAAATTGTAAAACATTTTACACAAGTAAACTCGTCCTTCTTAAAAAAAATGCATGTAATGAAATTATATGTAATATTTACACAACATTATTCATTCAATGTGCACGAGGATTTTTGGATACTATAAAATAGTGTGATGACTTTCCAATTTCCCCCAACCAAACGAAGATTTTTCAGTAAAGTGTCCGCTTGATTTACATTTCTTAAAGTATCATCATCGGTAACTCAAATACTTTATACAAGAACAAAATAGAAGTTGATAGCAGTTTGTTTTTTGAATATTTGTTAGGACCTTCTACCTAAAAACACGTAATCACAATTTCAGCAGTTACACCCGACGCGGATGACAAATCATATTCATCCCACAATAAGATGAACAATATGGGTGTTACATTACCATTGTAATCGCACCCACTCTTTTCTAACAATACTAACCTGTCACCCATACACCCGATACACGCCTACTAATTTAACACCCAATTATAGTGTTTGTACATTAAATAATTTTGGAAGGAAATAATCGTAGCAGACAATATAGAAGCCGATTCCACCATGTTTATAAATTTTGCGAGTCAGTCCGTCTGTTTATGTGTCATGAGTCAAATACTAAACGGATTTTGGCATGGTGACAACTTATCAGCCTTGTCAACATTTAGCATTATTTTTATATCGGGAAATGGATGAGTATTTAAAGGCCAAATCCACGCGAACTAGATATTGTTGTAGCTTATACACCGGGTAAATGGGTGCACGATACTTTTTAACCTGGGAAATGAAGGTTTCAATGAAAGGGCCCAAAAATGTAAGATCATTGATGATGAATGTAAGATGAATGATGATAGATCGGACCGCAAACAACTAATGTGAATATAAGGATACAGTTCCAACTTTGACACTGGGAAGTCAAACATCTCATTCGTCCCGTGACCATGGTTGCTGTAAACCAGCAGAAACGTCGGGAACGTAAAAAAACACATAATAAACGAGGAAAAATTCGTAAAATTAGTTTTATTTCAATCTTTTCGCGTAAATATAAGAAATCAATATGTAGGATCAAGAACATGAAAGTCTAAGGTACTAGTAAGAAGTCGCGGGCACGGCTAGCTTTAGTACATATAAAATCGTCTGTTGTCAATACTATTGGCTGACGCATTATTGGATGGATTTGAGTTCGTTCTCACACCTACTGCACAGACTAATGATAGGGTTTTGAAGGTGTATGCGATGTAGGAGTCTAGGAAGTTGTTTTGTTGTAACATTATAATGATGAGCTATTAAGGTCAGCAGATATCTAAACACTTGGCGATAACTTTCAAGGTTAATCGTCTGTGTTGTGTATAGAAAGGTTTTAATATTTAATATAAAAGATAATTGATGTTTTATTTTTGCAATAAAGGGCTCGGTAATACTTGCATGAAATATTTCCTTCGTTCAGAATTCAACATAACACCTTCACGTCTATAATGCCCGAAGGAGTATTCAGAGGTGCCCTGCACCACACCCATATTTTACCGATGGTGTTTGGTCCCATCTGTACCAGAGTGAGCATCTTGCCATTATAATGAACACTCCCCCCCCCCCCCTCAATATGAGGTAGATTAAAATTAGGGCAGATTAATCAATATAAAAATATGGGCGAGGTAAGGATTCGCCTAACTACTTTATATCCTAACTTCAGACCCCAATGTTAAGATAATCATTATAATAATTCCAGCCCCTTTTTAATGTCCCACTGCTGGGCACGGGCCTCCCCTCAATGCGAGGGGGATTAGGCCATAGTCCACCACGCTGGCCCAGTGCGGATTGGCGGACTTCACACATCTTTAGAGGGGTTCTCTCAGACATGCAGGTTTCCTCACGATGTTTTCCTTCACCGATAATCATTAACATTTTTAATAATAACTGACTGCTGTCATCTCTCGAACCTTCTAAGCTAAACGCTTTTGCTTAAATTCATCACTAACGAGTCACGATATATTTTTATTAAGTCGATTTACTGAACGCTTCCAGAATAAGGTATGGACAGCTCGTAAATCATGTTATTTCCTTCCGAAGCATAAATGCCACGGATGTTACACTTGGTTGAGAATGCATATATTTATTAATCAAATCAATCATTCATCACAAAATCAATAAGTTTTACACTAATTGATGCTTCCATTTTTAAACGCTGCGTTTGCATTTTCCATTGGTAAAAAATAGTGCATTCAATCATGTAAGTGTTGGAAGTCTTAGCGGTTACACTTGAATGCAAAAAAACAGCACAGTGTAGTTGCAACAACGCACGCTAGATGGTATCGTGCGGCGTCTCGTTGCTTCACTGGCGCTGTTGTTGGCACACTGACATGCGCCGCTTGATGTGCTCGCATCAATCGCGATACAGGGCTTGCACACTTCACATTACAATATTAGTCCATAATTTATAGTAGATCTAGCAATCTCGAGAGGAGCAGTAAACATCCTCTCCCGACTTTACCTGCTCCTTAGCTCAGAAGTGGAATAAGATGAGGCTATTTAAAAATGGTTATCCTGAACGTTGCAAAAACCAGAGATCAAACCTGTTTTTAAAGAATATAAAAAAATAGGTAGGTCCGCCAGATAGACACCAATTGTATGATTCCAAACTATGCAGCGTATATAATAGAATACAATGGGTGAAAACCAAAATCTTACGACACTCCAATGGAATCCGCGCAAACATTCAATATAATAAGGCCTAAATCCTCATCATATTGAGATAAAGCGTGCCCGTTGTAATGGCAACAATCTCGTGGGCTATTACATAGGACCAAAATGCTATCGGCGAAATTGAGGTGCTCTACAGGGCATCTCTGGCTACCCTTTCGGAGATTATAAGCGTGATGGTGTATATATTATTATATATCTTATTGGATGGATTTAAAAAAATATTTACTTTTGTAAATTGCATTGTTCCACGTTTGCCAGCCCTAGGTCAAGCTCGGTATTATACTCCTAGTTATTATGTTCGCCGGAACAATTTGCTCAACACCATCGCTGGGTAATTTTACTTTGATTTTACACAACACGGCCGCGCTTCCTTCGAGCACGCTTCCCACGATTATTTACTTGAGTCATTAGTACATCAGCTGGCTACATGTTTATTTAACCGATGAAAAAAACGGAGGAGGTTATCAATTTGACGCGTATATTTTTAAGTACCTAGTGGCTTAGCTGTATTTCAGTTTAAATAAAAACGTGTGAATTCTTTTACAATTTTTGAAGTCCAGAACTGAAGTGTTAAGTTGTTTTATTAACCATTTTCCAGGAATTTGGGGGTAGGACCGTAAACAGAACTCGTTTTTTTTTTGGACAGTTCTCATACAATGACAATACAAAGCTCTGTTCCCTTTAAAAACATTGTTTTAAACTTCTATATATTTTAAGGTAATACTATGTCTATAAGTTTGATAGACTAGATGGGTAGTAAACAAATCTATACAGAGAGTCAAAAAGTGACTTCCACAATGTCACCTGCATGAGGTCAAAGATTGAACCTGTCCAGGATTTATTAGTTGGGTTTTACCTGCTTGTAACTTTTTTTATCTTTTTCGATGAATTATTTTTATGAGGCTGGTTTTTCCCTAACAAACATATTTGATCGACCAAACGATCTGACACATGACATTAATTTTATATCGTGGTTTTATGTTTTGTTGTTGTAATGTTTTTTTTTTAATTTCAAACACAAGTCTCATTTATTACAAAGAAATTAGAGTATTTGATAATGACAATGGAGTTATCTATAGCACTCAAATATTACAGCTGTAGATTTCGTTTTCTTCTTTCGTTTTCATTCATCACATTCGTTACTAAAACGTAAATCATTAATTTCTTGATTAAATGATAGCTTTTATTAAAATGTAGAGAGCTGAATGTTGTCTCACCCAATGGCTGAGATAATTACAAAATCAAAATCAGAATGTTTTTATTAATGTAATGTGTAAACCATTAAGTACGGTACTTATGAATCATCAAAATAGTTACAATATGCGAAGCTACTACTTTACCAACTGTTCGGAATGCCGTTCCTATGGAGAAGTGCGGGCACGAAACTCCATAGTTGCTATTTTTTAAAAAGATCTTTTACATTTTGAACAGTACATTGCTATGGTTGGTATGTGAGAACAATGTAACATACATACAGAAAGTTGTCGTTTACCACTATTTACAGTTGAATGATGCATTATGCATGCAGGTTGGTTAGGCGAGCAGTCAGCTTGGGTGAGCTGAGGCAGGTACTAACACTATTTATAACTACATTCATGTATAGAGGAAGCGGCTACAAATAATAAAAAACAATTTAAAAAACATAGTTGATTTCTTCTTCTTCAACAGAACATTAAAAGTGTTTAAATAATAATAACAGTAATAGCAGTTAGCACAGGACAGCACTATGGCAGCAGATCAAAAGAATTTATGAGTTTATGCCCAGCAGTGGGTTAATGTGGTCGTGGCGCCCTCCATCACGTGGACCGATCCTAAAATACTTCATAGACAGTAGACTATGGATGGACAGTGGCCAAAGAGACGTGTGAAAGTCTCTGGAAGCTTATATCCAGCAGCGAACGTATTCCGGTTGAAAGATGATTATAGCTAAGATGGATTTGTAGTGATGAAGGAAAGAATCGATGTTTTAGAAATATCTCCATCGAACCGCTCTAACACAATATCGATACGTGTTGTAACGCGCCCGCACCGGCGCGCGGCGCGGGCGCAGGCGCGCGGCGTGAACCGGATGCGTACCTCACCTTTACGTAAACTCGCTCGCTTGCCGATGACCTTGGCTAATGAACGATATACATATTTTTGATTGGCTACCTATAGACATGTTTCTTTTCAAAATATTTATGAGGTTTTACCGAGACCGTTCATCAATACGTGACATTGTCTTAAACCATGATGATTAGCGAAAATGTTCGACAGGAAATTTAGACCATCTAGAGAGCATTTTTAGGTATATATTGCGTGTAATTAATAATTAATGGTGACAGTTATATTATCTGTTCATTCGTTGATTATGCAGAGACTTCTCTTAGTAAGATATAAGTGCTCAGGGCCTGTATGTTTAAAATGAATGTAGGATTTTCCTCGTCATTACATTATCCGTGCATAATCTAAGGCAGACATTATTAATTTTATTGGCACAGGTTGGCAATAAATGGCGGCGGGCGCCAGCGCAAAGCGTAGATTTCGTCATTATTCTGCCACCGCATTGATACTGACCTAGAGATATAAATCTCTTGTTAGATAAAAGCCTTGAAATATGTACCAATAATAAGATCTTTCAATTTGTATATAAGTGAAGGATTTATTGCGATGGTCAGCAATGAGATGGAGCGAACAGATCAGGTCATGCGTGGTTGGGTCCTTACGCCAGTGCATCAGAATGTTCACCGATAGAGTCCGATAATGTGATGTCTTAAGCGAGCTACATCTAATCAAACAATCCCACATGATGACTTACAACTGGGCCTCGTCCAGTTGTAAGAGACCTGATTTATGTGGCAGTCTGCCTAATACAGTATTTTTTGACTCCTACTTTTCAATAGAGGGATGCGGTACATTTTCTTCTCAACTCCTTCTATTTTACTTTCGATCAATTTCGTTACGGGTTCCAAGATAATTAGCTTTTCCCTGGGAATCGCTGAGGGTCATGGCTTACAGGTGTAACAGTGGCGGGAGTGCGTGGCTGTCCTCGTGTCATTAAGAAAAATCGATGACGATATGATGAGAGCGTGGCGAGTCTCGTCCTATTATATTAAAATCACACAATATGGTGATTACATCCGCTCTACTAATTTGTAAATGTGGGAACCATGTAGCAATTAACTTGTAAATATATAATTAGATTTTTTTACCAGCTACTCAAGCCTGCCTAGCCGTTCCTACATTGTTCTCACATACCCATAACAATGTACTGTTCAAATTCATAAAGATCTTTTTAAAAAGAGCAACCAAGAAGTTTCTTGCCCGTTCTTCTCCATAGGACCGGCCATTCCAAACGGGCGGTGAAGTTGCTTAGCGTTTTGTAACTATTTAGACGATTCATAAGTACTGTACTTAATGGTTTACATGAATAACAATTCTGATTCTGATTTTAACAAGAGTGCAACGACAAAGAAGAGAATGAAGGCTTTATTTAAAAATGAGTTTTGTGATTCATTGATGTATAAATCAATGCTGTAACCCCCTATCTTAAGATAGAGCAGTTGATTATTATTTTTGTTTTGTCAACAAGTGATGTATAGAGTATTCAGACCCTAATTACGTTACTTTTGCTAAATATAATGCACGCAAGAAAAAAAACCAATAAATATAATCGAAACGGCTATCTTTATCTTCATGTCCGTATCCATATAATAAGTTAGTAGAGACAAAAATAAGCTCTGATTGTTTCAAAAGACAAAAGCAAATAATAATATAAAAGTTAAACAATATCTGCATTACGGATGTTTTTCCAGATTACTTAAAACGTCTTTTAATTACGAATACTTATGAAGTAGGCTCTGGTCGTGCTCCTCAAACATCATTTTGATTTAAGAAACACGCGGGAAACAGCTGATGCATGTGCAATACTCTCTAGAAACAGATTTTAAAACGAATCTGGAACTTTGTGTAGGTATTTTCTGTATCTAACAGTGACTTTATTATTAAGTACTTAAAGTTCATATAACACTAAAATGCTGGCATACTTGACATTTTACTGGCGAAACCACAAAAACAATGAAATAATATTTTGAAAATGGAACACCTTTCAAACGCTCTAAATGAAGGAGTGAAAACTAAAAATAATTAAAATTAAACAAAAGCAATAATATTCATTGAAAAAGGATAATAAACAATAAAAAAGAACTCACTTTTATAATAAAACTCTGTAACCGTAACCACACAGGTCCGTCCGCGATAATTCACGATACTGACTGACCGAGTGAACAGATTGATCCGTTGAAGGAGAACTGAGTGAATGAGTGAATGGTCATCTGTTCGAGAACTTTGTGCAACTTGCACAAGTTATTTTAGCGGTTAAATTAGCAGATAATAGTCTTTATTTATAGGTGGATAAAGCGCTTAAAGACAGAAAAGTTTTCTGGTAAGATGATGACCGCTACTATTATCCCTCAATCGTGATTGCAAGAATCGCGGGAGGACCTATGAAGAGTCTGGAATGTCAGTTTTTTTAGGTGCCAGTCAACAAGATATATTTTTTGCTCCCAACTAGTTTTACCAGAACCTACACGAAGCATAATGCTATGTATCAATTTCTCAAAATTCTATGTAATACTGCAGCATTACAAAATTTATAATAATAAGTACAAACAGTTTTTCTAGGATATATAAAGTACCCTTTGTTGTTTATACAATCTCCATCATTTATTAAATAATATCCTCCAAAATAACTTAGATTCTAGCAAATTCAATAACTACCAGAATACAGTCGCAGTTAAGTTGTACATTAAATTCAGTCCAGTGTTTACGTTTATTTGTGCCTGAACACAATGCAAGACATTAATCTATACAATAATGATCAAATAAGCAACATTTAAAAGCTTCATTATGAAATGAAATTCATGGCTTACATTAATATAGTGTAAAAACTTGTACGTGTTTAACAAATATTCTCACACGGATCTCGCTTACACAATACGTACGTGAATAGCACGCGAGTTGATCCACTAGTAGTTGCCAAAACTCGCGTGTGACGTCAAACGACGACGTGTCTTGTCTCGTAAGCTTAACCTTGGCACCAACCACGTTTCCGTGCGCCACAGCCTCCGATTGTCTGTTGTTGATTTTTACTTGTGGTCTTCAAAGATATGCGGGTTCGATTCCCGCCTGGGAAAATTTCGCAAAGATTTTCTTGTAATAATCCTGGATTGAGTGGTATTGGGATCGCCCCCATTCTATGGTACGGCACCGTTATATACTAGAAATAACGACCAAACAAGGATACTAACAGAAAGTGTTGATTGGGCGGTGGTACCGCTAGGTGTCACCTCTTTCAGACCTATTTTGGATGGTGGTGGATTTTTTATTTAAATGTGTAGTATTCGCGTAAATATAAAAAAAACAGTATATGTTCACCGAATGTCGTCCACATTAACAAAAAGGTAAATTATAAAAAATGGTACTATGGTCACTAGTTCTCGTTGCCGCCGATAGATGGCAATGGCGGTTATAAGAAAAAATACCTGGACTGGACTGGCTGGCTGGCCTAGCAATGTTCACATCTAGCTCGCAAGGTGAGACTCATTGATAATCGATCGTTAAGACATCACAATTTTTCAAAATAATTTGCTATTTTGTCTGTTAACTTACTCACCATACAAAAGACTTCAACGCTATAACCATGCTATAAACTTGTTTGATCCAATACCACTGACGAGTTTTTATTTACAAAAAAAAGCATTTAACCTTCGAGATTTAAGGACATTTTTTTTTAGACTTAAGTTCATTTTTGAGTCTGGTGTCACAAGCAACAGATTACCTAGAATTTTATTTTCAAAGCAAATAAATTTGTGTAGTGTAGGTATTATTTGGAAACAAAGGTTGAATAACTTGGGTGACCAATCTTCTTCATAGCGGCCAGTAATGTCCAGAAAAAAAATAGCCACTACAAAGTAACATGCATAATATATTATAGCACCCAGGGGCCCGGGTTCGAATCCTGTTTGGGGCGAACTTGATGACGTGTGATGAACACGAATGTTTGTACCCAAGTCATGGATTATTAATATCTATATAACCTCAGTCCATTGTGCGGTACCCATAATACAAGTGTTGCTTAGCGTGGGACCGTATAGTTGATGTTTTCTTGTGACCATATTATTATTACTAGCTGTTACCCGCGACTTCGTCCGCGTGGTATTTAACAAAGACAAAACCGTTGGAAACAGCCTGCTCGCACGTTCTGAGCCCGCGGGACGCATTGCAGGTTGTTGCTATCAAACTTAATCAGGCCCATCGCTGCAACATTGGTTTTAATTTTTTTTCGTGAGATCCTATGTTTTTTTCTAAAATAAAAGTAGCCTAAGTTACTCCTTGTTGCATCAGCTATCTGCCAGTGAAAGTCCCGTCCAAATCGGTCCAGCCATTTCAGAGATTACCCGGAACAAACAAACAGACAGACAGACAGACGGACAGACAGACAGACAAAAATTTTAAAAAATGTTGTTTTGGCATAGGTACCGTGTATACATCCAAATACACTTAGTAAAAAGCGGTTATTTTAATATTACAAACAGACACTCCAATTTTATTTATTTGTATAGAAAAGTATAGATATAGATTATATCATGTATATATTGCATATATGTATACATACAAATATAAGTGTAACGCGAATTACTTGTAATAATGTATATAATAATAGCAGGTACATTATTTTAATGTCACTATTGCTATACCTATTATTATAATTTGTTTTTAAACATACGACGTATTACAATCACGTATGTGGATGGATGACCATAGACTATGGGTAGTTTGCTGTAATCATATATTGTAGTATGAGGTCACAGTGTAATTGGGTATGGACTGTTAGGTGCTCATTCTTGCCACAGAACAGTAAATAGTATAGTACAACAACCAGTAGGTATTCATATTGTAACTATAGGGCATGTAACATGTTGTGTATTCTATCTGTAGCTTATATATATATATAAATTAAAGTCGTGTTATTTATACCATTTATAACTCAAGAATGGGGTCCACTAATTTTTAAGATATTAGATTTTTGAATTTATCTTCGCTCCGAGTAGCCGAATAAGTATTAAAACATTAGAAGAATTAAAAAAAAAATGTATGAAGATAGTTTATTTTTTCCGTGCATTTCATTCTGAGGCGGTACGGTACGGTATTTCCCAGTACAGCTAGTTAACAATACAATTAAAATTTTATTATTTTTAACGGGGAATTATTTTTTGAACTAATTTTCAAAACGACAAAAATACACTCGTTTAAAGTTGACGATCAGAAAAAGCAGTACCTACAGGTCAGGCGTGTGACTATCACCCAAGGGTTTCCCCTGATAGGATGTGAACCAGGGGCCCTCGGTTGAGAACTAGGGCCCTTAAATTTATACTAATTTTAATCATAATCAGACATCCTATTATTTTGCTGCTATAACTGTTTCATCTTTTTGTGTCAGTGGCTTTACCAAGTCAACAGAACAATGGGTATTTTGCTACAGTAATCGCATTATTAAATATTTAAGAGTAGCTTATAAGTATATGTATATAAAGTAATTAATGAATATGTCAGATTTCTATTAACATAGTCGTCAGTTGGTGTAACAAGGTGAGGCCGGTTTTAGACCCGGAGCTACGATAACTAGTACATAAATATAAAATATTTTCCCAGTCCCTATAACATCTATACAAATAAATAAAATTGGAGTGTCTGTTTGTAATATTAAAATAACCACTTTTTACTAAGTGCATTTGGATGTATACACGGTACATATACCAAAACAACATTTTTTACAATTTTTGTCTGTCTGTCTGTCTGTTTGTTCCGGCTAATTTCTGAAATGCCTGGACCGATTTTGACGGGACTTTCACTGGCAGATAGCTGATGTAACAAGGAGTAACTTAGGCTACTTTTATTTTAGGAGCCCCCCCCCAACCCCCGCCAACGACTTAATATCACAAAGGCTAAGAACGCGCGAGCGGGCTATTGCTAACGGTTGTGTCTTTGTTAAATACCACGCGGACGAAGTCGCGGGTAACAGCTAGTAGATAATATAGTTAGCCACAGAATAACCAGTACTTGTCGCTATATAAAGTTATTTTTGTCTGCCCTTTAGTGAAGTAATGAAGACGAGAATATTATAGTTGTTGATATTTCAAGTAAGTAACCCAACCGCGTCTTTTTAAAAATAACTTATTATAAGTGCTTCTGGTGGAGGCAGATACAAGTGTACGTATCGATACACAGTATTTATGTCTGCAGCCATACTTAATGTTACAGTTTATAGTGTTTCATCTAATCTAAAGGTATCTACAAATTTTCAATTACAGCATTCTCCGAGTTATATTTGCTCATACATGTATGTATGTATACATGTAGGTGCTTATATTAATAATCACCGAATAATCATGTAAAGAAATAATTGCAAAAAAAATTAAATAAGCAGCTCTACAAAAAAAATGGATTAAGATAAAATTAACGCGGTAAGGACACTGATCGTTTGTAGGCATTATTTCTGCTCTGTGATCAGAGCGCAGTCTGAGCTCGGGATACGCGGTCGTCTGGTACGTTAATTTTATTATAAAGTTTAACTTAATATAAAGTGTAGTTCTTCTTGTAATATAATTGTAAGTTATAAAAAAACAATTTTGATTCTGATTTTTTGAAGTAACGGCGAAATTTCTTTTGTTTCCATAAAATATCTATATCGTAGTTCTTTACCGATTTTCTAAGATCAGTGATATGATCTAGAAGCATTAACATCCATCCGTCAGTGGAAAGACGTCCACTGCTGGACTGATGCTGTTCTCAAGACTCGGTCCCCTATCACTCGCATCCGATGTGTAGTATCCACGGTCAACCTGTCGCCTGACAGGGTGGGTCAATGAAATTTATGTTCCAGTTCGCGATCGCCATTCCAGAACCTAATGTAATGACCGCTCGTTCCTCGAGCGATGTGCCCCGCCCACTGCGGCGTTCTCATTGTCATTGATTTTAAAATCCAAAGTCAAATTATAAATTTTAATCCAAGGTCAAATTATAAATTTAAAGAATTTATAATGTTGGAGATTTCATATTGATTGATTTAGTTGTAGTTGACTGGTGATAATTATACCATGCTAATTATATTTTGGAGCTATAATTCTCGTTGCTGATACAGCACTTGTGTGTTTTAACCTTTTCAACTTCAGCAACCGAAAAGTACAACTCTTGCTCAGTTGGGGATTGCTATGATAATTTAATTTGTTTTCGTTGAATTACAACGGCCATGATTCAATTTTACTGATTTCACAATATGCAACAAGATAATACAATTATTCTCACAAAACATACAACATTCTCACAAAATCCTTGCGCATTGAACGAAGTGAACGCAAGGCTCGAAGTACATGTGAGAACACAAGTGGAGAATCAAATAATTTTCGTGTTGTGACAGTAGCTTGCAACGAAGATAAGGTGTTATAGTAATCGTTCAAAGTTAATGTCAATTTAAATTCGTACAGGCCTTCGGGGGCACTTGCAATATTTGTCTATCTTTCTATATTAACCTAGCCATGATTTAAAGAAAACAATAATGATACATTTTATTAAATGCATTAAATTACAGCGCCATGTCAGGGGTGGTGAAGCAGTATCCCTTAGTGGAGGAGTATAAGAAGAAAACTGGAATAAGCTCAGAGGACATCAGGAAGCTGCGGCAGTGGCTGCACACGCAGCCGCACTTGCCGGGAGATCACATCACCGGTTGGTAGCTCGGAGAATTTTAACTTCGAAACTGTTGACCTAAAGAGCTGCTTATGACAACGTTTGAACTGTTAATATTGTTGCTTGAGCTGTTATTTACCCCTGTTGTATTGTAAATTTGTAATCCTCTGAAATTCAGACTTGTAGATATCGCGACCTCTAGATCTCGTAACTCGTTGTCGTAGCAAGCCCCTGCTGAAGATGGCGGTCGATCTGGTGATGTTTACTGCTTTGAATTGATTTATACGAGGTGGTTCAGAAAGAGTATGCTTAGCGTTGAATCTACGTTTCTTTGGATTTTTTTTATCTTTATTTGAAGTCAGAATTTCGATACATCAATTTTGAAAGAAGCACCTACAAATGTGAGCTATAGGTTAACGTGTGTGTCTCCTGACTAGAGTTCATAACGTATTATAGTATAGTAGTTATAAATTGTACGTATGTAATTATTACGTATTTAAAAGACAATAGAAACGATTAGCCGACAACATCTAACGAGATAGCATGTTTTACTCGCATGGTCAACCGCGAGAGTCATTCTGTATAATGAACGGTTAATAGCGTAATGATAGTAAATTATTGTCTGGCACATACCAAGTGAATGTCGGGTCATTAGAGCCAATTGTAATCTGTTACTAAATATGGAAAAAAATAGCATTGAACCGAATGAGAGGTAGTGGTATCCTGTAAGTAATGAGGTGCTATGTCTATCATGTTATCTTTTTTTTTCTGTCTTATGATTTTGACCAATCAATTGTCTTTTCTTTCTTACCGAAACACCAGTTAAAAGTTATTTGTATTATAGTATACCTATCCAGTGTTGTCCAAATAAAAAAATATATTTTATATTGATATAATCTTGGGATTGTATCTTTTGTCAGATCTGGACCTGGTACTCGCATACCACTGCTGCAACCGGAGCGCCGAGGTGTCGAAGCAAGTGCTGGACCTGCACTATACCCTGAAGACACTCTTCCCTTCCTTCTTCAAGGATAGGCTCGTTGATGACAAAACTCTGAAAACTCTTGGAAACTAGTAAGCATGCCTCGCCACATTTGCTAATAGCTGTGTCCAGACCGACTGCACAGCTTTACGAGGATGGCTGACAGTACTCGCTCGAGGCAATCGCTTGTCTTGCCTCGAAGGTATCAATCCAGGCCCGGCTGTGCCCCAGCAATCTCGCAAAGCTGCGTAGTTGGGCTGGACACGGCTAATATAATCTCTGCATTTTCATATCACTTCATAATTTAGAGATTTTTCTTACACACGATCAACTGGACAGTATTTTAACCACGATGTAGAGCTACATTATATTAAAGAAATAGACAAAGCGCTCTATTGATTCCCAAACAAATGTTATGATGTATTATAGCGTTTCATCAAAGCCTAAAAACTATCTCGTGTGTGACGTTTTAGACCTACAATTTGACCAAATAAGTTTATCATTTCTTTAAGAAACACTATTGAATTTCAGTGTTTTCGGTACTCTGGAAGTGCGAGCTCACGACGGGTCAGCCATCTTGTACTGCCGTCTTCTGGACTACGATCCCAAGAACTTTGTGTTTGCAGACGCTGTCAGGTAACCTCTACATATATTGCAATGAATTGGCAAGCTGTAGTGTTTTATAACAGCTCGGGCAAAAATGTCGAGACTATTTTGAAATTCTTCAAAATAAAGCCTACTTCAGTTAAGAGTAGAGGGGGGGGGGGGGGCGGCGGACAGCACCCTTTCCCCCCACCCTTCCGGATCCGCGCCTGTACCAGTAACTCGCAGACTAGAGCGATTAAAGAAAAGATCAATCACATTTATTTAACAATGGCGTTTTGTATGTATCACTAATATTGACAGAACATGTCTAATGGTGCTGGAGCTGTGGCAGCACGAAGAAGGCACGTGGCCGGGCCTCGTCATCATCATCGACTTGGAGATGGTGACGCTCTCACACATCGCCAGACTCGACGTGCAGACCATTCAGCAGCTCCTGTTTTATTTACAGGTAAGTTAAATATGGTTTTTTTGGTCTTGAGAGCATGAGAGCAAGCGAGACATTATTTAAAATGATAGTACTAACCAAAAGTTTAAATTGATTAGATTAGAATGTAGAATTGATTGATTGTAGACTTTACAATATAGCAAGCATACATTATTATACTTGAGCACATTACGAATCGACTAAAGGGGAATAAAAACGAGACGAGGATTACGCTCAACATGACGGGACTCTCGACATTGAAGGAATATAATAGGTACCTATCATCTGAGTGATCTACCTATACCTCCGCTGCCAGTATTTCGCTGTATAGGTCGATTCTGTAAGCAAACTCGATTTTGCAATGCGACTGCAATGTTGCCATTCATTTAGTGCGAAAAGTTTAGGGAATCGACTATCTGAAAGGTATATCGCAATTCTGGCCGACCGCCTGATGATTCGCAAAAGCAATATTTCTTTGTGATAGATATTTGCCTTCAGAACTTTGATAACATTCTTCTATCTACCCAGGAAGCAATGCTGGTGAAAATCAAAGGCATTCAATTCCTCAACGCGCCATCGTTCATGGACAGACTGATGATGTTGCTGCGGCCCTTCATGAAGAAAGACTTGTTGGACATGATCAGTATACATCTGGTTGGCTCCGCAACTGTTGAAAAGTTTCTGTCCATACAAGCTCTGCCGAAAGAAGCTGGCGGACAGTTTAAGACCTTTGTGGAAATTAATGGTTTGTGTTGTTCGTAAAATGTCCAAAATTGCCTTCAAAACTTTGTTCTATATAATCATGTAAACTATACTGGCTACAGTACTAATGAATCGTCAAAATTCGTGGGGTCGAGTCACCTTCGTCCGTAGGAGAATTAAGTACCCTCGAGATACCCTACACGTGACCCTGGGTGGTGCCAACCAGGTGGCAACTCTACTGATGGTAGGCTTCGGCCGTGGCTAGTCACCACCCACTGAACAAAGCCATGTCGCCAAGCGGCCTAGCCGTGTTCCGGCATGATGTTCGGTGTTGCCATTCGTGGATGGCGGGTCAGATCAGTTGCGCTGCATGTGCCTAGTGAATGTAGCGTCTCTATCTACTGCCGCCTTCCTACCTAGGCAAGTATGCTCCATCGTAGATCTCATCGTCACTTACCATCAGGTGAGATCGAGATCAAATACTTGCCTATAATGTAATAAAAATAAAATAAAAAATAGCAGGGAAAAAATAATTTATATAAATTATATACGAGTACATGACTTCTTACCAGAGAGTTTGTAAATATTTACAATCATAATTAACGATGCCTATATACAGAAATATTTCCAGATTCCACAGAAATACTACTAATCTTAATATAATAAGAAAAAAAATTTTGGATAAAAAACGAATCAAAAAATTTGGTATACATAAAAAAGTCTCCTCATCGTTGTTTTAGTATCCAAAACTGCCCAAAAAGACAAAAACTAGTTGATAATTTATGACAAAAGGACAAACACACACAATATATCTCGTAAAAATACATACATATAATAAGTAGTCTGTTGATATTTTCAGATGAGATCAGAGCAAAAATTAAAAGCAATCCAGAATTCTTCGAGCAAGAGAATAAGAAGAGAGTAGTGGAGTCAAAACGGCCCGGTAAACCTAAGACCATCTCAGACATCTTCGGCGGAGTGGAGGGCTCCTTCAAGAAACTTGATATTGACTGACCAATACAAATGAAACGAGTTAACTAATATATATTGTACCCATATTTTTCTGAGTTAAAAGTGGATTGAATTTGGCAAAACTTTGAAAAACGAGCTGTAGTTTTATTCAGTACTAGCTGCTGCCAGCGGCCTCGCCCGGTTTGCCTCGATAAAGAATTGCCAATAGCACCCCATGTTGTAGCATTCTAGCAGTGAAATAATTTTTGAAATCCGTTCAGAAACTCTAGTTCCGGGGATTACCCTATACATTCAAACTTACAATCTAGTAGATAGTATAGCTTCTGACACTGCTCACGGTTGGGATTAGTTTATTAACTCGGATAACCGATGGCAGCACGCATCTATTCAATTATAAATGGATAACACGTTGAGCCTAGGTAATTTGCGTCCAAAAATCTGACTGACCTCGAGCTGATGCGTACACGTGTTACAACTTTTAGAATAGATCGGCAAGGTCTCGCTTAAACAATTTCTGGAATTCGACCACAGATTGGATGGACGACGAAAGACTGACAAATAATATACATACAAGGTATAACATCGGGATGGGTCAGTATGGCGAATTCCGAAACTATACGGGAGCAGTACGTCAAGTGCGAGATTATTCGTAAGCTAATCGTATACTTTATAGTCAATCGTATTTAGACATTTATTATGGAGAATTGAAAGTTTTAAATACCATCCGCTAGAGGCGCTTTTTAATTCTCCATACAAAATGTCTAAATACGGTAGACTATAAAGTATACAGTTAGCTCGCACTTGACGTACTGTTCGCGTATTACGTAAGACATTTTTTGCCACTTTTAGCATCCTTAGCTGACGGAGGTGTTTATATAAATGAGGTTTACGTGAAAGCAGTATCGTGGCGACCAGTATTGTTTGCCTTCCCCATGGTATACCAGCGTGAGTGATGCGCGTTTAAGAGATTAATGTAATCTGAAGCACAGATTAAGTAATCTATACAAATAAATAAAATTGGAGTGTCTGTTTGTAATATTAAAATAACCGCTTTTTACTAAGTGCATTTGGATGTATACGCGGTACCAATACCAAAACAACATTTTTTACAATTTTTGTCTGTCTGTCTGTCTGCTTGTTCCGGCTAATCTCTGAAATGGCTGGAACGATTTTGATGGGACTTTCACTGGCAGATAGCTGATGTAACAAGGAGTAACTTAGGCTACTTTTATTTTAGAAAAAAAAATAGGATCTCAGGAAAAAAAATAAAACCAAAGTTGCAGCGCTGCGCCTGATTAAGTTTGATAGCAACAACCTGCAATGCGTCCCGCGGGCTCAGAACGCGCGAGCAGGCTGTTGGCAACGGTATACCACGCGGGCGAAGTCGCGGGTAACAGCTAGTATAGATAAATAAAAAAGCCACAGCACCAGAGCGAGCGCAGTGGCCTAAGCACGATATTTTGTATAAGCGTCTTCCCTATCACTCACTCACACCACAGATTACAAAATAAGAGCGACAGTGACCGCTTGATTTTTTTATGACGTTAAATCTGTGTGCTACTTTCAAGAATGACGTGTAGGACGGCAGCGATCCGTAAAAAAAAAACTTGAGAGGTGTCAAGGGACACCCGGATGGAACAAAGTTCCTTTATTATTTTTTATTGTTTATTATGTACAAAAAATCAATAATTTTGGGAAACAAAAATATATCGCCCCCGGGTGGGCTCGAACCACCAACCTTTCGGTTAACAGCCGAACGCGCTAGCCAATTGCGCCACGGATGCACTTGTGCAATGTATCGAAAATACTGACCATTATGTAAATGCAAACGACAGAGATAGCAAAAAGTGTCGTTACAACTTTTCGTCTTAATTTTTTCCGTCTAGCCCCCTTTCGTATCGCCCGATAAGGAACTTCGTTCCAACATTCTGATAAACACCGAGCACAGATATTGTATGGGATATCTGTCAAAAGTGACAGTTACTATGCGGTTGCTGTTCGATTATGAATCGATTGTGTTAGCAGACTTGGGGCCCAGTATGTCTGTGAAGATCGTTAAAGGCGACGAGAAATTTAAAAACATTGACTAATAGGTCCTGAACTGCATTCGGCGTTGGACTCCTCATCGGCGACGTCCTGGCTCATGTTACGAGGTGCGAGTCGGGGTTTGAACCTGCACACCTGGGTTCTTCCAACTTCGACTAAAACTGCTTCGCAATGATGTGCCTCTACTTTTGTTTTTTATTTAGGACAATTTCGCTATCTTTGGAGTTGTTTTTAATCGACCTTATTTATAAAATCATATTTATTGTAGTGGTTGTAGAACGGGTGTATGTTCCTGGGCATTGGTCGCAGTCGGTAGCTGTCAGTAGTGTCGAATGCGCAAGCGCAGAGGACGCTCGCTCTGTAGTCCGGTTATCGTGTTCTTGTAAATTATAATAATAAATGTTTATTTGTAGTATTTGAAAAGTGACTTTAACAAACACACATACGAGTAAATTTCATATTGATTCTGGATTTATTACTGGGTGAGTACAGGTACATAATATATTTTAAGAGCGAGGGTTTTAGTCGTATGCGCATATAACAATAGAAGATAACTAATAAACTACCCGCTACTTAAACTATACACCTATTATTCCATGTGTACCCATAGAAAATAAAAATACTTCAAGATTTGCAAAAGATTAGTGAGTAGAATATTATAATGTTAACATCATCGTTTAAAGATCCAATAACTTTGAAATAAAACGAATCTTACGGATTTTATCGCGTTTATTTTACGTTTTTTACGTTCCCGACGTTTCGCCTGCTTTACAGCAACCGTGGTCACGGGAGGACTGGACGGGGGAAGTAAAAAACATAAAATGATCGCGATAAAATCCGTAAAATGCGTTTCATTTCAATTTGTAGTATTTGCGTTAATATAAAAAATCAATATGTGATCGAATAACTATTAAATTGAACCTGATTCTTTAGAAAAAGAAGCCCTTAGGGAAAAAAAAACTATTGTCCAAATCCCTCTCATATTATAAAAGAAGTCACTGATATACATAATGGTATTTCTAGGGCTAACGCGCACGTAAATAAATTTAATTACGCACGTTATATATCCACAGCCACCTTGAATCTGTGCTATTGTCACGATCCGTAGTACCTAATATAAGTGCGATTATTGTAAATTCGCACCTACCGGCTTATGTTAATTGGATGGTGATTGGTGAGTCAATGGTTGTTAGCACTTGACGGATTTACCGAAGGAATGTTGCCGCTTCCTTGTTGGATTAGGTTGGTGCTCACGTAACAAATAACATGAAAACTGGTTCTGCCAATGAATAAATCCAATGAAAATTAAAAAAACGTAGGATTTAAAACCCACAACTAAAAAAGTACTTACCTACGTCTAAAAAGTGTATAATAATACGTAATTTTATGCATAACACTGCAGGTACTTTTGGTTCCTGTTGTACTGCAGGTAACAAGGCTCAATACGAGTACCATCCCGGTAAAACCTGCCATTAAATTAAAGAAAAACTGATCGAAATCAGTCTATCCGTTTGGGAGCTATGATGCCATAGATAGACTTATAGACAAAAGCTTCAAACTTATTACACGCCTTGCTTTGTATCGGGTGTTTGAATTGATAGATCGCGATTAAACTTCGTAGAGCTGACGCCGGCTTTAGCGTTACTTTGCGTTTAAAATAAACGTAGGACCCGCCGTAGGCCCATTAGAGTTCGCCTTACATTCAGAATCAGAATGAGAATATTTTTATTCGTGGAAACTATTAAAGTACAGTACTTATGAATTATTTTTTACATTTTTGATCAGTACATTGTTATGGATATGTGATTACGATCGATGTAGGAACGGCTAGGCAGACTCTGACTCAGACTCGCAGCTGGTCAAAAAAGTACTAACTCTAATTATATAATTAAAAGTTAATGGCTATATGGTTCCCACATTAACAAATTACTTTTGTTAATGAACATTCTGTTTGAAATAAGTCGTGACCGGTGACCTGAAATTATTTACTTATATTATACTAAAATTACGTTATCAATCAGTAATTAGTCCGACATTTTACTAGCAGGTAAAATGTAGGCTTAATGTAGACAAGTCTAATAAGCCCCCTCCATACCCTATCAGTAAAGCGAAATGTACTTTGCTGGCAAATCATCAGATTTCATGGGATAAAGAAAAGTCCAGTTTCACCATTTCATTTTAATTCTTACAAGCGTGAACGTTTATGAACACATACCTGATGCTTAATACACTCCTCACATTATATACCTATTAAAAGTTAAGGAAGCCATAGAGGTAGCATAATTATTAATAATTCCATGAAAAAACTTAATTTTGAGTAAATAAAACATAAAAAGATCTCACTAATTACATCAACTGTTTGCAATTATCCGCAGCCTTCGGCAGTAACGTGACATGCTCCGACAGTCGGACATTAGACATAACTGGTCATTTTGTAATTAAACAGTCAACTACAACATTATTGTTACAGCTACAGTTGACAGTGATTAGTTTATTCCTACTTTGACTGACTTAACTTCCTAGTACTTAGTGTTTATCAGAAAGCCATTATCACATACTGAGCTATTATTTTTAATGAGATTATTTTTATAGGTATGTAAACATAGGGTAGGTTAGTAAAGCCCTGCAAGTACCTACTGAATAATCAGAGAACCAAATCATCGGATGCTGTTGGGTCGTTACTTTAACTGTCTTCCTACAATGTTCATCGCTCAGGATAAACATTCTAAAGAAACAGTTATTATGATGTCGTTAACACAAAAATCGCCACACAAAACATTATATACCTTTGCCTGGCTAAGTCGAGTAATTTGAACAGTAACCTGCAACCTAGATGTTTGGGTAATCGTCTCGGCTTTTACTGACCTTCATTTGTTTTTCAGAAACATGCCGGAGGACATCGTGAGGATATCCCTTGAAGAGGAGTACAAAAAGGACACGGGCATCACCCCGGAGGACATCAGAAAGTTGAGGGAGTGGCTGGACACACAACCTCACCTACCTAAAGAATATATTACAGGTCAGTGGATCATAGTTGGCCCGAGCACCATGGAGAGTTGGGGGGGGGGGGGGGCATTCTAAACGACGCGTATAAGCACTGACTTGCAATAACTTATGAGACCTATAACTGTTTAACATTCATCTTTGCGCTCGCCCTCATTCGCTTGCAACTGCTAATTATATTCCATTGACAATTCCAAATATGATGTCTTACATAACGTTTTTATACTTACACTTGCAATTTCATTTTAATAAGTTTGTTAAGCCTTTGAATAATATAGTCGGGGCCGGATTGTGCTATGTAGAGGCCCTTAGGCAATGCAAGTCTTGGAGCCCCGCACCCCTTAGGTATACAGGTCTCTAGGTAGGTAGTATTTAACCGATTGGTTTATGATTTACAAGCGGTATCTAACTGGGTTTTTTACAATTCTAACTGCAACCTAATTATATAGAGACATACCGTCAAACACTAATTGAATTAGTTACCTATTCATACAAGAGTTGAATGTTGTGTGTCAACATTCAACTCTTGTATGAATAGGTAGGTGTGTGTGTGTTGTGTTTCAGTCTTTATAACTCTATATGTGTAACATACTTCCAGATCTGGACCTGATCCTCACGTTCCACAGCTGCGACTGTAGCGCCGAGGTGTCGAAGCAAGTGCTGGACCTGCACTACACCCTGAGGACACTCTTCACTTCCTTCTTCAAAGATAGAGCAGTCGATAGCAGCTTTGAAAAGGTGTTAAATACTGTGTGAGTATCATAAGTGTTAAAATGCATCAATTATGATCTTCTTAGTAGAAACACTATACCAAAGTATAATAGATACTTGGTATCAAGCTGGTATCTTAAAAATACAGTACTTATGAATTTCAACCCGCAATGGTCAAAACATTGTATGGCATTGGAGCAATAAGCCACCTGGTCTTATTGATACTATACAATAAGCCACCTGGTCTTATTGATACTATACAAATAATAATCTAGGTAACTATCGTTCTCAGAAAAATATGTATTCTCTAACCATCAGATGGTCAACAGTAATTACATTACTTATTTTCAACTCTTTTAATTCCCAAATAACGCCCATAGATAATTAATTCATTTACCTATTTATGTATATTTGTTAGGCATACCTATTCGTGCGAAACAGATTAGCATTTTTTGGGACAACAGTCAACACTAACTAATGCGACATAAATCCTCATCATAGCCACTGTATTTCAGAGTTCTTCGAGCGCTCCCGCTGAGGTCGAGGGACGGGTATGCCGTGTTCTACGGAAGACTCATCGATTTTGAGCCAAAGAATTTTGATTTCTCCAAAACCATGCGGTGGGCACTTTGTGATTAGTTATCGAGTATGCATAGAAAGGGTGTTAATAATATTTTATAACAACACAAATACTAACACATATTTTATGTAAGAGAGAAAATATTTACTAAGTAAATACTTAGTGCTAGCGGGAACATAGTGACATAGGATGAATTAGTAATCGTTTGAGTAGCTATCTAGGACTCATGTAATACTAATAAAACTACACTATGAGGGCTGGCTGGCTGTATCTACGATGTGCAAATGATATTCAACCTTAAGGTGATTAAGGAGTTTCTTGGTCGACTTTACCTACGCAAAGAGATGAGCGTCAACTTCATGTACTACATGCTGCCCTACTACATGCTAACCCCTGCTTAGTGTTATAAAATTGGACCTATTATTTATATTATTATAAGCGTGTATGATGTATGATCATATGAACTGTGTATCTGTTAAGTAAAAACAATATATATTTGTTTTTTGAGACTGGACCCCAACCGGTTGATACCATTTAAGATATCTACATAACGTAAATAATTATTTATTCAACGAACTAACTTATCTCAGGAATGCATTAATTCGGCTATAAGCCATCAATATTATTGATTTGACTATAACGCTCCGAATTATGAGCTAATCAAAATAACGGTTTGCACAAAACAAATCCTCTTATTGGTCGAACATAAGTCGTGACCCGTAGATATAAATTGTTTATTTAATATTACTTATAAATTTTAATGCAATACCTTAGGTAGTAGGTACCGTTAGGACCTACCATTTATTAAACTGAGTGTTGACCACAGATCATGATAAATATGCCGTGCGGTTCAAAATGTATGGGAACTCGCTGTCTCCGTTTTGTTCCCCACCACTCGCCGCAAAACACATGCAATTCCATTATAACAAACAATACGAAGTCTCTTCGGTGCGTGCTGCGTCGTCGCCGTATACAGCGGCCGTACCACGCGACGCACCAGTTTATTCAAAGTATCGTTAGACGATCTGTCCATTGCCTCGTACATACACTCAGTAGCGAACATAGGTGGTACTTAAATAGCCATGTATTTTGAACAAAAAATAAAAAGTCGTTGTAATACTTAAAAACTATAATAACATAATAAAGGCATCAAATATTTTTTGATTTCTTGTTTTTAATGATTTTAAAGACGAATAAATAAAATACTTAATACTGGCTGGTGAAATGAGATTCCATCTTTCGCGTAGTTCACTTTGCTGCTAGTATTTTTGCACACAACCACGGAATAACACGGCATTTTAAATAAACCTAGAGCTCCGATACCGACGTGCAATTGCAGTCGACTGACGGCGAAAACTCTATGTTAGCCTAATTTTGGCCAATTGTGCGCGCAAGCCCACCGCTTTCATAACATATCTCCTCTCATATATCTGTGGCCATGACCTAGGAGTGGGCTATATAGGTGGGATTCGAATCGGGAACCTCTCAGCTACGCCTCTATCTAACCACTAGGCCATTGACGATTCAATTAGAATTAGATCGTTGTCTTCGATGCTTCACAAAAATATTAGCGCCCTCAAAATAGTTTAAAAAGTGTCCAATATCCCTAAATTTATAGAAGTTTTAATCGTCATAATTTAAAAAAGAAAAAAAATACTTTGTATAATTTTCGGGGTTAGTGTCTTGCAACTCTATTTTCGTATGCTCCCCAGGGCCATGCTGATGGTGTTGGACTTGTATGCCTATGAGGATGGCACGTGGCCCGGCTTCGCAATCATCTTCGACCTGCACGGCTTAAAGCTGGGCCACCTGGCCAGGCTTGATGTCCAGACGATACAGCAGTTCTTGTATTATTTACAGGTAAAAAGCCTGTTGTCCAGGTAAAGCCGCCTGTATTTCAGGTAAAAACCCCTGTTGTGCAGAAGAAGACGCCTGTTGTTGCCCAGTGTCATAAGAACCGATCCTATTGCTATACCACCTACTGAAATATGAACTTATTAGGGTATTTAGCAAAGCTATAATGATGTTATTGTATGTAGGTATTTATTTGGTAAAAATCAGATATACCTAGGCACTTACGTATCTCAGCATTTTATAGTCTATACATTGAGTTGCAACATGAGTTGTCATATAAATAACGGAGATATAGCTGCGAATAGATAGGTATAATAAAAGATACAAAATAGAATTCGAGAGATACAAAATGTTTATTAGGTAGGTACAAAAAGCATTTTAAAAACAAGCTAAGTGGGTACCTTACCTATATCTATCTAGAGACCTTCTTCTTCCTTTACGAAATGAAATGCGATGAAATAAAAATGATATGAATCTATACAAATAAATAAAATCGAGTGTCTGTTTGTAATATTAAAATAACCGCTTTTTTCTAAGTGCATTTGGATTTTTACACGGTACCTATACCAAAACATTTTTTAAATATTTTGTCTGTCTGTCTGTTGCGGCTAATCTCTGAAATGTCTGGACCGATTTTGACGGGACTTTCACTGGCAGATAGCCGATGTAACAAGGAGTAACTTAGGCTACTTTTATTTTAGACTAGCTGTTACCCGCGACTTCGTCCGTTTTTTGTTAAATACCACGCGGACGAAGTCGCGAGTAATTGCTAGTATGAAATAAAAATACCTACAACTTAGCGGGTATTTTGCCAATGTCAAGTAATTAATAGCAATAACACATTCAATAAATACACATTATACATATAATAATGGATGTGACATGATGATATGAAAATGGCGTGTCATCTAGAGATGTTAATTACAATGACATTGCCACTTCATGCTATCAACTGTCAACATTGACAAATACGACTTAATTCTGTTAGACTTAGGGTCCAGTTGATAGTAGCAGATTGAGTAAAAAAAAATCGATCCACCCGTTCTTGAGTTGTACATGGTGTAACTAACACGACATTATTTAATACTAGCTGCGCCCCGCGGTGTTACCCGCATTTAAAAAGTATGTCTATCCCACGGGAACCTATTTTACCGGGATAAAAAGTAGCCTATGTGCTATTCCAGACTATAATCTATCTCTGTGCCAAATTTCATCCAGATCCGTTCAGCCTTTCTGGCGTGAAAGAGTAACAAACATCCATCCATCCAAACTTTCACATTTATAATATTAGTATAGAAGAATAGAAGTATAGATTTATAATATTAGTATAGATTTATATATTGATACTGACGTAGGTACCTATGCACTAAAATATAGTAAAATGTTTTCTCTTTTTAAATACTTACCTATCGCCAGACGAATACACCAGCGTGAAGTACCAAACTGTATTGTTGGAAAATCGTCGACAAGACGATGAAAGCCATATTTTAAAGATACAATTGAATTGAAAACCTCCTCCTTTTTTTTTAAGTCGGTTAAAATTGAAGTGAAGCATTTGCTTGTATTATAATTATGCTTATTGGTACCGTAAAATGGAATGAGTGTGACGAAAAGATCACTACTGAAATTTGCCCTGACGGGAATCGAACCTACATCTCCCCGATGCAGTGAGCCTAGCGGCCGGTTGAATATTATAATGTTGTATTTATTCCCAGGAAGCGATGCTAGTAAAAGTACGCGGGTTGCACTTCATCAACGCGCCATCATTCATGGACAAGCTGCTGATGATGATCAAGCCGTTCATGAAGAAGGAGCTGGTCGACATGCTGACGGTCCACCAGATCGGAGCCAGGACCATCGACAAGTACATACCCATGGAAGCGCTGCCCAAGGAAGCCGGCGGAGAGATGAACACCATTGCCGAGTGTACAGGTCCGTGCCGTCAAGCCGTGTTGCTATGGTTCTATGTAAAAGGACCAATCCATCCATAAGGCCCATTTGCATTCAAGGATTATTAGCTGAGAATAATTTTTTTTACCGTGATCATCACTTATACGGGCCTCGGAGGGCAAGTAAAGCCGTCAGTCCTGCGCCTGCTGTCTGCGGTCGAGTCAGATTGCCGTCATCGGCAACGCGCATTGGACTATGCGTGAGAAGAGAGTGCATCTGTGCTTGAGCATTATAATGTATCCTGCGTAGTTGGCTAGTCTCTAAGAGGGTTATTTACTATTAGGAATGTCACTACCAGCCGTTTCAGGCATTAACTTATAGGTCGTATGGCAATATTTAGCTCTACCTCAACGGTTTGCATGTAGCTGTACCCTTTCAAATGAAAATTGTCTTTTGTTGGTAGGAGGTAGTGCCCGAACGTATAACGTTGCTTTGCCTAAAGGCTACCCTACAAAGACCCTTATAAACCTACCTAAGGCATAATGATCGACTGTTTTTTTCAGAGCACTTATTATCGAAAATGCGGGCGAACAATGATTTCTTCGTGCAAGAGAACAAGAAGAGAGTAGTAGAGTCCAAACGACCCGGCAAACCTAAGACCATATCCGATATCTTTGGAGGAGTGGAGGGATCATTCAAGAAACTAGATATTGATTGACGGTTTTATTTTTAATTGAATGTTACTGGTGCCGCCATCTGTTAGTTATTGTACAGACGATTACCAAATAAAGTGTTATTAGAAAAAGTGCATTCACCTAAGACAGCCTTTCCCAAAGTGGGCGATAACGCCTCCTTGTGGGCGCTGCAGGCCTAAAGGGGGGAGGTAAGAGACTCAGAAAAAAAGGGGGCGTTGTGTAGATTACGCTTACAATAATTAATTTAATGTTAGTGGTTTTAAGATGTTGAAAAAATGGGGGCGCTAAAAAACAATTCATTCACAAAGTGTAGTAGACAAAATAAGTTTGGGAACCACCCTTTATCTAAGATGTCTAATGCTGGAAAAAGGCCTCCCCAATGACATATAGCACTCCTCGGCACAGATTAAATTAAACAATTATAAATTACATGATGATTAACAAGACCTATAATAGGTATATCGAGGATATATTGCTAGATGATGCTCAAAATATATCTTGGTTTTAAAAAGCTCTCAGTTCTCCAATATTTGACTAGATGGCGTTGAAGCCAAGGATTTAGGGTTTTAAAATTGGTATGTGTATAAAAATAAAACTAGTATATTGGTTTAAATAACAAATATATTTCATAGAAACATAGTTGCTATCACGTTACGCTTACACCATAGAAAATGGAATAACGACCAGCGCCGCGCACACTGGGGACAAAAGAAAACACACATCAGACAAACTACACTAATGAGAGACGAGACTGCTTTAGGGGCAGACCTCAATCAGTATGCAGTTTCATTTAAAATTCTCATGTAGAAAGAGGTTTCCCCAACATAGGTTCCCAAGTATGCCTCGAATCTCACAAAGCCTGTGTTGTGCAAGCACGGCCATCACAACAGTCAGGTTTTGCCGTCGATTGAATAATCAAACTTGATGTATGTCAGCATCGGAATATTTTACTACATGCTTGTGAATCGCCAAAAATGTTACAAAATTATGATAGAATAAAATTCTACCTCTATTCAGAGCTTCTATCCAGAAGGGGCAAGAATCTTAATGGATCCCCCTGTATGTTATGGGTATAGGAGTAATACCAGAGTGTTAATATTCAAATTTTAAAAGTATAATTGATGACTCACCTTGCTTGCGTGTTTAGTCAAAAAGTCCGAAGCCCATGTCCTCATCCTCTGATTCGGACTCTTCCTTCTTGGTCTCCTTCTCCTCTGGAAATAAATTGAGAGGGAGTTAGTACGAGATACACGGGGGGAGAAGAGATTTAGGATGTTTACAGTAAATTTGCCTCAGAAAAGGTAAGTCTCATCAATGACTTTCAGTCGAAAGATGGTGTTGTTTTGTAATCATCATAAACAAAAACTTTCTAGTTATAATATCCTATTATAAATTTCTCGAACATCACAGCTGTATAAATATAATAGAGCTCAAGGGAATTGTCTATAACTGACTCACGTCTAGATACAATCGTAATGACACTGCACAACATGGGAATCAAACCCATTATCTCATTATCTGCTCCAACTCCTTACATCAACAAGTCAGGTACCCACCCATTTCAAATCGTACATTCAGTGCTGTGGAATGGTACATGGGCTAAGTTTAAATGTTCCTTCCCATTCTTGATTGGTTTGTTTACATACCTTTCTTCTCCTCGGCGGCGGCGGCGGGGGCGGCGCCACCGGCGGCGGCGGCGGGTGCGGCGCCACCTACCGGCATCGAGGACAGCTTCTCGCGGCCTGCAAGCAAATACATTAGTTTAGATTTTCATGTAGACTTTTTGTTTCACATGTTGATTTCATGACATGACTGGTAAAATGTGATGGCTTCAATAAAGGGTTAACAACCTAGCAGTTTGAGAAACTGCGGTAATTAGTAATATGCTCTAGGTGCGGTCACAACCATGGCAAACTACGAAATGATCTCACTCAAAGCAAAAACTTTATAATTAAATAAGTTACTTGTATACTGTGTATTGCAGGATAATGGTGTTTTCTGTGTTAGTCTCAAGGTTTATAAATTACTAGCTGTCCCTGCAAATTTCATTCAGCTTCAGAATCAAATGTATTATCTTTGTTATAATAATAGTTAGTCTGCTATTCATGACGGAGACTTGAAAGGAAATTGGCCCATCCATTCTCGAGTTATAAATGGTGTAACTACATCACTGTTTTATGTACATTTATAGCTTATATCTTCTTGATAAATTTGTACATACCTTGCTCGATCAGCTCATCGACGCTCTTGCCGTTGAGCTCAGAGATCACCTTCTTCAGCTTCTCAGAGTCCGCCTCAATGCCCACCGAGCTGAGGATCTTCTCAACATCAGCGGCGGCTGGGGCAGCCTTGCCACCGAGCACAGCCAGCAAATACGCGGCCACGTAACGCATTCTACAAGCATAGCACAATTACATTTTCATGACTATTAGATTAAGTTATTTACGTTATACAAAGGTATAATATAAATGCAAGTATTATAACTACCCAGATGCTTGTGTGAAAATATAAGTGATCAGAGCTTTGCATCAGGGACTTTGTTTGTACACTTTATGGTCAATTTCGCATAGTGAAATCTACATAGCTCAATACTACTAAGTGCTGTAACGGTGGTAATTCATCCCGCCATAAATTTAGATAATTCAATCGTGTGACTAAATCAGAGGTTGACAAAAAAATAATATACGACAGTAAGTATAAGAATTCAACACACCTAATGGTTCATTGATGTGGCCGCATCTAGCATGCAGTAATGTTATTAACACATTCTATTTTAGGTTATGTACAGAATGACAACAAACAATAAGCCTCGTGTATGAGATACCGCGTTCTTCTACGAACTATAGCAAAAATAAGTACCTACACATTGTATAGAATAGTTACGAGTAGAAGAGTTATAGTATGTAGAGAATATAGTATGATTCCCGCGAAATGTGAACACCTTCGTTTTACAATGTGTTCATACCCGCCCTGCTCACCGATAGGGATATATGGCAGATACCTTAAATAATTCGTGCAATCGAGCGATTTACATGATATAGTATGGGACAAAAAACATAAATGTTCATCGTCACCACCACGCCTGAGTTCGCCGCGCAACTTTTTAAATCCACCATAATCTCAGAATTTTGAATATATATTCTCACAAAAACTATAACCACGCATTTATTGAACACTGCGTACTGTAAACACAATAATATTTATAATAAAACACTTACTTTTAAGTCGTTAAGACACGAAACGTGTGATGCCGAAAAATGAACGTTCGTCTTGAACAAAATGTCAAGAAGAAAGGGAGGGCTAGAGCGAGCCACTGCGCGTGCGTGCGTCACCGATTACATTGACATTACTGACTGACATACGGAAATCCACCATAGAGAAGTGTTGTAGTATTCGACTAACATTTTCTTAGTTGTTTAGTTGTAAGCTTAGTATGTAAGAATATTTAAAAAAAATGTTATTTAAAAAATAATAGAAAATAAAAACAAAATTATATTGACTTTTCAATTTTACCCAAGTTATCCGGATTTTTTCAGTAAGGCAAATACTTTTTAATTTAATAATCAGGCAAGCACAATGTAGGGTTCCGTAGCTAGATCAAAAACTTACAGTTGGCACAACCCCACGGTTACACAAAGACATGAATTATTATTTAAAAATAATTATTATGCATGAATCGCATTTTTTTGCAGTTGACTTTTATTTATCGCCATTGAGTTTGTTCAACAAAGACGCGGAATCAACTTTGTTTTAACTATCTCTTCTAAATGGTTCATGATATATTTGAATCTTAGCCGTCGTAATAGTTTTTAATTACATACCTATTATATATGCGAATTATGAATTATTTATTTGAATAATATATGTTTTCTTCAATGTGATTCAGACATACATCTATATTACGATTGGGCTAGGTATAGATATCGTCATTTTGCCCCTATTTGATTTTTGTAATTTTTCTTTTATTACTGAAATCGCAGATAAATACAGAGATGCTGCAAACAACGCGGCGGCTATTATTAAATGTCAAATTTGGTTCCGGAGACGCTCGAGGGGGCGCCCAAAAAATTGTTGTTGGGTTTGAGAGTTTGAAGGAAGTATGCAAGTCACGCAAAAATGCTACCCTGCTTTGGGTGCATAATATTTCGAACAGGTACCTACTTTTAAAAACAACAATATGATCTACTAAGAAACTTTAGCTAAAAAGATGTCGAGATATAAAATTAGGCAATATATGTTTACGAGTCCAGTAATTGGTGAAAAATAGACTGAAAATAGAAAAAAAATTGTATCTGCTGCTTATGCAATAGAACGGCATCTC
This sequence comes from Pheosia gnoma, assembly GCA_905404115.1. Classification (NCBI taxonomy): domain Eukaryota; kingdom Metazoa; phylum Arthropoda; class Insecta; order Lepidoptera; family Notodontidae; genus Pheosia; species Pheosia gnoma. The sequence continues at coordinate 7,913,137 of FR989914.1, forward strand.
AGAAAGTTTATTTTGTTCTGTATTTAAAGGAGAATGAAATACTATTAGATCTTTTGAATAATTTATTGAAGCGGCGAAAGATACATTTTATGAGTTCCGTTTTTTGATCCATCCAGTGATATGAGAATAACATTATTATTATTAACCTTTATAAACCGTCGCTATATGTAAATATTGGGAATGGGATGCAATGCAATGACACCTAATATAATTTTATAGGGGTTGCCAACAGATAAATATTAGGAGTGATTCCGTATGTGCCTGACATTTGGGAACAAATGTTTATAATTAGTGTTGTCCACTTGTCACACCTAAGCCTCTCCCAATGAACGCCACTGTTTTAGAACTAAGCATCCATCTGAGTAAGTAACAGGGGTAAGCTGCAACCTTCTTTGTACAATCTGAGCTTAAGACATGGTTTTTCCACAATCCGATACGCCCGAAACAAAAGCGAATCGATAACTACACTACAACGAATAAGTACCCATCGACATATCATCCTGCCCGTTTGTTTTACGTCGTCAATCGGCAGCCAAATGGAATTCCCACTATTTTTGTGCAGCTAACGTGGAGAACACCCTTTTTTCGTATTATATCAAACAGAATTGAGTAATGGCTGTACTCAACTACGGGTTACTACTTTTATCTACGGAGCGATATATCGTGATAATAATAACATTTTACTGATGATAAAGTGGTCTTTCGGGCTTCAGGAAATAGGCACTCGTATTACAGATACAACATCCGTCGTCTGCGGTGTTTTATATATCCCATGTTATCTATATAAGTTCTGTATTAACATTCCATCTATTTCTTATCTCAAACTGAAAGTCTGAAATCAATTGCAGTACTTGCATTTAGCCTATATAAGATGAGTTTAGCAGTATACCGCATTTTTGCATGATGATAATTAGCTCTAGTGCTACGCACTTTTACAAAAATGTGCCTAAAGTTCGAATTAAAATGTTCAATAGAGCTGGGGACTAAGGTTCCCGGTACCTAGGTACTGTACTTATTTTATCGAGTGCCGCAGCCATTTAGCTTATGTAAACATGAATCTATACAGTCTACTTAGCGGATAGGATAACAAATAACCATAACGTAACGTAGTATTTTTATTATTAGGTACGTATGTCAAAAATAATAAATCGTAGATGGTCCCTTACAAGGTAGGTAGGTGGATGACATCAGAACGCAGAAAGTCGATGGAGTGGAGGACAGTGGCGGAGGACCACGCAACGTGTGACAGTTATTAGGGGAGACCCATGATACAATAATATGCACGCCAGGTATTATCTCCCTGTGACCGCTGGGTCACGTGATTGGCCCAACAATACTTCATCGGCCATATCGACCAATGAGCGGTGTTAATTTGATTCTATTGAAGAAATCAATAAATGGCAGCACAGATCGTGACGTCTTGGGACATCGTATGAAGAGAATACCTAGGGTAGAATAATATATTAATGGACCATGGGAGCATGCCCATGCCCAGCAGTGGACATCCTATGACTTATGGATAGAAGTCAAATATTTCATAAATAATGTGATCACGGTTATTGACCTACTTCCAGATTCATTTCAAGCAATTAGTTTCACGATATAGGACTTCAGGCAGGTTCCTATCGCATGCGCACTCACGTCGACTGTGAAACCGAGTATTCCCGAAATACATCGGACGGCGGCGCTCGGCGCGGCGTACAATAAAAACTAAAACTGATACGCAACGACCGCCGCCGTCGCACGCGCAACTAATATTAGACGAGACAGGGCAAAGATTATTGTTATCCAGAGATCCAGTTTAGAATATTTTGCCCGCAAATTTCCGGCATTTTCGTTATGCCTCGGCCATTAATGTTCCATTATGCTATGTTCCTGTAGAAAAAAATCAGCTTTAAATGTCAAGTTTTTCTGATATTTAAGAAATAAAAAAAAATGGGAAGAAGGTAAATCCGATTTTATTAAGTTCCGCCCTAATAATAATTATGATGCTAGTCCAAGGCTACTTAGCCACTCGTGTGGATATTCATTATCCACACAAATGACTATAGAGCTTTGGAGTAACCAGATCAGGCCATGACCCAGTAATCCAGATTTCATATTAACTAAGTAGCGGTCCTTGTATGTGGGTAGGTAGTTAAAATCGACTAAGATTACTACTAACACATTAAAATATAGTTTTTCAAGTACTTTATAGGTACTTTATTATTGCAGAAGCTGCTTTTTAATTCACAAAATCTATGTCGTATCTTATTTATAATCTATGTCCACGTATAAACCAACCCCAATACAGTTGGTTTATTGGTTAGTCGGCGTGCGGGCAACATATCAATAGAACATTCCTATCGTTTTACCTGTTATTGTGGCACAAATTTGCAAATAAGAACACTATTACCTTGACACTTAAATAAAATCTTTCAAATATCCGTGCAGTGCATTTAAAATATTCATTATTTAAAAAATGTCAACCGAAAAATAATCGATGTAATAATATAACTCGATATGTGATGAAATCGACTAAAGCCTAAGTGATTATTAATATGTGTTTAATATTTTATTAGAGAAGTTTTAAATTAGGGATGGATTATAATTTATTTATTCTGTGATGGAAGTTTGGATGGTGGATCGGAAAATAAATGCGAGTAAAATAACAATAAGGTTACGTTAATTGGTAAGTCGTTAACTTTTATATAATGTTACATGTAGTAAATTTTAATACTTATTCATACTTGTCGGGTGTATTTTACGAGGTTGGCTCGGCAGGCAGGGCCATAATCATTGGATTTTTATATCGGGGCCTATTCAATTCGAAACAATAAGTTAATAATTGTACTTTCAAATCCACCTACATGCAGTGGATTTTAATAGGTATGTAAGTACCTACAGTGTTCTCACACACCCTAACAAAGTACTGCTCAAAAATGTAGCGGATATTTTTAAAAAGAGTAACCATGGAGTTTCTTGCCCGTTCTTCTCCATAGAAACGGCATTCCGAACGGGTGGTAAAGTTGTACTCGTAGCTTAGTATTTTGTAATCATTTTGACGATTCGTATTAAATAATTTATAAGATTTAAGATAAAACCATTTTTTTAAATATTAGTAAAATTAACATAAATTATTGTGCAGCTAGTCATGAGCGTGAGATCAGAGAGAGAGAGAGAGAGAGAGAGAGTGAGAGTTGCTAACTCTCAACATAAATATATCATAATACTGCTAATAAAAAAAAGTCTATGTACGTTGTGTACAAGCACTATTTACAATGCTCTGATACCACAACAACCGTATCCAACCGACGGATACCCAATACAAATTCTGTAAATTATTGGCCGTAAAAATTGTGTAAGCAAAAGCAACCTCCATTATACATGGAGGTTGCTTTTGCTTCAGTTAAATTTTTAAATTATTATTATTTTTATTTTTTTAAATATCGCCATACGAACACACCAACTATACGGTCCCACACTAAGCAACGCTTGTATTATGGATACCGTACAATGGACTGAGGGCGAACTCAGTATATAATACTTATATACATATTAAACATCCATGACTCGGGTACAAACATTCGTGCTCATCACACAAAGCTTGTGTCCCTACCAGGATTCGAACCCGGGACCCTCGGCGCAGAAAGCAGAGTCATTACCACTGCGCTAATCAGGCCGTCAATCAGTTGAGAGGCAATTATGCAGAGTAGGGGCACATTTCTTATTTGAAACTTTTACTTTATGAAAGGTCTAAGATTTTTAGACTCGTCGACTCAAAGGGGAAACTTTGTGCTCAAAATGTAAATTAATTAAATAAAATAAATTAAATATCAATTAAAAAAATAAATAATTTATTTTCTTTATGTTTCATTACGCGCATTGCCTGGCCCAACTTTCGAATCGCATCATCAAATTACCATCGTGTGTGGGCGCATGACGTTCCACATCAAAGCACAATGATTAAATTTTACAATATGTTATACCTACGTAATTACATGTTGCCCAGTATCCATTACATGAATCAAAGAGCTTTGTGCTGCAGAACGGACGGATTCTTGGTAGTAAGTACATGACCTCGAACGTGCATGATATATGACCCTAATTGATGAAGACATATTTTATGTTACCTAAATATATAAAGTCTCGCTCTTAAAATATTTCACTAAGTATATAATTTTTGTCCTGGCTTCTTTGTACATCGCGCCAAAAACTTTGACAGTAGGTATTATTCTGATTTATTATCTGTGGAACAATAGAGATGCTTTTGTTTGACTGACAGGTCTCTCACTAAAGAGGTGAATGATTTATTATTAACCGACTTCAAAAAGGAGGAGGTTCTCAATTCGGTTGTATTTTTTTTTTTATTTTAGTGTTTATATTAAGAATCCAATTTGAATAAAGAACTATGGCGTACGGTTGTTTGTTTGAAAAGTACGTGCATAAATAAATCACCAGTTTTATCTAAGAGGGGACGATCCAAAAATAGTTGAAGTTAGGCTCTGTGAATAGAACGGACAGCCGGACTATCGTACAAAGGTCTCTAAAGGTGGAAGCTCAGGTCAGAGCGCGAAATTCAAAATTTCAATGGTTTTTATTTTTTTACGAAAAGTTTGGACATCTTTACGATGTAATTTAGTTTTTCGCGATATTAGCATTCTGCATTGGATGTCTCGATGTATTAAGTTTGCTTAAAAAAATACCTAATCCGATACAATACCATAAGGTTTGTAAAAACCACTCTTTATGGTGTTGTATCGCTTTAGGTATTTTATAAAAACCATTGAAATTTTGAATTTAGCGCCCTGACCTGAGCTTCCACCTTAATATAACGCGCTGCCATTATATATGCAATTAATTAAGAGCGGGAATCGGGCGCCATATTTTATACCTACGTAGATAATATGTACCTTACATTGTATTCCCAGTGAATATTCTCCAATGTTTTCGTTCAATTAACCATTTTAGTTTTATTACTTTTCATTGTTAGTTTTTCACATTCCATTTTATATTATAAGAGTAATAAAATAGCGTCAAATTTTTCTTTCACTTTTTTAGAAGATATTTTTGCATAGTTGCGCAGCAGAATATGCGATGGAATCAAGGAGAATACCATGGTGAACAAATGCGAAGCTGCTCTTAGTCGGTTGCAGGAAATGTGACAATGCATCTGCCATTACGTATAAATTGACGACCTGATTAGCTCAGTTGGTAGTAATCCTGCCTTCTGCGCTGAGGATCCCGGGTTCGAATCTTAGTAGGGACATACTTTCTGTGACGAGCACGTATGTTTGTACCTAAGTATTGAATGTTTAATATCTATATAAGTATTATATACTGGGTTTGGAGCGAACCATCGTACATTACCCATACCGTATAGTTGGTGTGTGCGTCTGGCGATATTACTTATATTAAATAATATCGCCAGATAATACACCAACTGTACGGTTCCTGTGTGCGATGTTCAATGTTCAACGATTTAACAAAGGGGTCAACCATTAAATCTCGAAGTTGTTTCAGCCCAACTGGACTATCTGCCCTTAGTAAATAAACTGAAGTTACCGTGGACGACTAAGCGTAAGATGTGACAAACGTAGAATACATTTTATAAGGGTGTGGTCCAAAGTTTTGATTGCGTTATATGTTTTACGCGCGCAATATAAAGATGAAGCGTTACGTTTATGGGACACTGCGTTGCGTGAATGTGACGGATGTATGTCGTACATGAAATGAAACAGCTTTCAGAGTTTCATGTGGTTTTGAGCGGGAGTAGAGACAAACATGTTTTTGAATTTGGAATTATTAACAATAATACCTACTCAGACGCAACATAGCAAGAGCGGCTTAGTTAGCTCTTTATAGTTCGGACCCATACAGACCGCGTTACGTCACGAGGGAAGCATTCGGCCGAGGCAAACCCTTACGCTGCCTCACCGAGCGCTGTCATCTATTATTTACCTCCCCGCGCGCGGCAAGTCCTAAACCGTCCGAGTTCTCGCAAGACTGCGGAGCTAGTCTGCAAAAATATGCAAGGTAACGACGCTGTCTCAAAAATGACTAGGACTCCTATTTAAGTTGCATTTGAGTAAGAAGCGGTGTGCGTATCGCCTTATCGTCGTATAGCAAACCGGGAGCCGAATATAAACTTAGAAAAAAGAAATAGTTACAAATAACTAGCGTTAAGTGCTCTAGCTGGATTGATAGTCTTAATATATATGTTAGCACATCTCTAAAAGCTCAATTTCAATTCAATACATCTCTGCTAAGTTCCGTGTCTAACTTCGCTTTCAAACTCAAATTCAATCCATTACACGCCGCACTCATAACCCCAAATTTTCATCACAAATCCACTAATGTGTTTGAAAGAAATACAAAAATAATGTATGCAGGAAAATGTAGTAAACCACTGAGCCCTAGCTTAGGAGCGAGGTCGCTGCGAGCTCGTTATAAACCTTTTAAAAGCCGGGCTACGATTCCGACTTATAGGTATTTTGACTGCGGAGTAGGCATTTCTATGCGAATAGAAAAAAGTATATACATTACTGTGCAGGACATGGTCCTATGTATACACTTGAGTAAATATCTCATTCATTTAGTAATAAACATTTGTCTCAAACTTAGCCCGCGCTGCCATCGATTTTGTCCCCCCTCGACCCCCAATATTTATAGCGTGGTGAATTTTATCCAATCTTTTGAGTGTAACCATAAGCTTTACAGAAGTGAGAGCCCGATTGAAATTATTCTAGTTATTCCGTGATGTCTAAACAAACATACCTAGAATCACAGACTTATAAGATTATTCAGATATCACACAGCGTACGCTAAAAGTAAAGCCTAAAAAACATTCAAACAACATACTAGACCAGAGTTATTATTGTCTGATTATTCTAATAAGTCTATGCCTATAATAAGATGAGACAAATTTATTGGAAAACTAGTTTTTTGGGATTTAGAAACGGTTGAATAGCCTATTGAACTATTGTTTAAATATGTATAATTTTATGTAATTAGTAATGAACTATAAAGGGGTAATAAAGAGGGAGTCAAAGGATTTCCCTATATTTATACCTATGCGGTACATGGTGATTTTTAAGCTGTTTTATTGCCCCGTTCACCTGCCGGCGGCGCGGGGGGGGGGCGCGGCGCGGCCGGTGCCAATACTGTCGGTTTATTATTAACCGTTAGTTACGTTCAACATCCGTCACAGATGTAAGACCGCGGCGGCGTAAACAATAGACAGTCTATTGCAGGACGTGTAGGGCTGCTACCACGATGTAGCTTGACCCAGCCAGCCTTCTATTAGCTTCACATTACGTACTTTACTTTAAACCTTTTCTTCTGAGCGTTACTCGGGTCGCTATTTTTTGAGTATCAATTGTCTTGTTCCAGCTGCTAAGTTCGTTTCAATATTTTTCTAACACGTCATATTTTCATTTTGTGTTGGTTTTCACTCAAGCTACTCGTATATTGCACATTTTAAAGAGGTCCTTTTGCATGTGCCAAGCTGTGTAAGCAGTGGCGTGTGCTTCCTTCTATACCCGTTTCTTTTCCTCATAATCAACAGTCTAGATAAGAATAACTTGTAGATATGTGTTTGTATTTCAGTTTCTAGACACGCAAAGTTGGCATCATGAATAAATGTTCTGTGATGCGCGAGACATAAAGACGCATTTAATAGGATTTCATGTAAACACAGCGTTTAATGAGCCCGGTATACAGATGTCGTCATGGCAACGTCACTAGTTTATTACGTATTCTTTTTGGAGCGACGCGACGTTAAATGTTACCAACGGGATGTTTGGTTTAAAATCTCGTTATATCTGCGAGCGTGACAAAGAATGTTTTTTGAATTGCGAAAAAGATACGAAGTTGTAAATTAGTAGCTATTTCTTATTTTTACATTAAAAGTCCACATTTTTACATTAAGGGTCCACTCCAGCAGGTCTCCTTTAGAGCTTTTTTTGAAGCAGCCATCGCATCGTCGGCGTCCTAAAATCGTATTCCTCGCAGTTTTCATGTCCTGACAATTGTACACCTGACCTTGTGTCAACGACTGTACTCGGTTGCTCGCCTGACTATCTGCTGTCTTGATGACGGAGGATGATGCGGTGAAGACGTTGCTCTTAAACTGTTTCCAAAGCAACAAGCAAACAAATACTGGTATACCACTCTGCAGTAACAGTTTTCTTATTTTCTAGAGCAATCGTATCGAATTCGAACGAATATCGCTTAAAAAGTATAAAATGAAAATTCCAAGTAAATTTTCATGTAAGAAGTTACTGTAAAACTAACTACAATCAGTTCTTACATGAAATTTGGTTTAGACTTAGATTTGAAGCAATTCCAAATAAGAGTTATCTATATAGGGTATACCACGGTTTTTAAAGACAGGCTTTGTATATTTTTTTAAATTTACCGTTACTAAAACTCATAGTAAACTGTGTTTGTAAAGTATAGTAAACTGTATTAACACACAGCATCACTTATAACTACGATCATTACTCGTATCCACAATGTGTTATTCTCTATGCTCTCTCAATATTTGAACAGATGCCCAGTGATCACCAAACGCTCGATAAACATTTATTATTATCATAGCAAAACTGTTACAACTGCACAAACGAGCTTAGTTTTGGGTCAAAATCAAGAATAACATGTAAAACAATGGCGGAGTATCACAATCATGTATTGTTTATATTAAACTAAGTGCTTATATTCAATACGGCTGTCAACTCTCGACGCAAACAAATACACATGATTGTTTTTGCAATAATAGTTTATGGTTTAAGACCGCTGCATATTGCTGTTAAATAACGGTTCTATTATTAAAGACTGCTGTAGCTCCAGAATTGGCAAAATAAACAGACAAGGCTGAATTAATTTATTTAATTTTCGCGAGAGGTAGGGTAACACGTCTATATTACTATAAATGTATACTATGGCCACTTCGACACACAATCGTAAAACTCGAACACAAATGTCGCCGCAAATCTGTTTTTACGTAATGGAATTAGGTTATTGACCATTTTGACTTCGACAAAGGGGAACACGTAAGATGATCGACTCCGGTCTTTAATATTTTAAGTTCTGACTATCTACACAGATTTAAACAGCACGCATTGTCAATGTTGTTAACTATTTGTTCAAGCAGACTTTTTCTCTCTGTTTTCTTTACTTTATTAACAAAAGCTATTTTGCTAATGTGGGAACCTTGTTGCTATTATCTTGTAATTATATACTTGGAGTAACTACTTTTAATGTTTTGATGTTCGCGAAGCTTCGTCCAGCGCAGTCAGACTCTGGATCAGTGGCGGCTCTAAAACTAAGTCACATTTTGGGTACCTACATCATTTGTTTCATAGCTCAGGTTTGGATAGATCACACAAACAGCCAAAGAAAAAAGATTAAGCCTTTGATACGCAGTTCTGTCATTCCTCACAATTGATTGGATAACAGCTGGCCGTTTGTCACCCACCAACATTATCACGGAAACCACTGTCATCGGGACTTTTTAACACGTTCTAATGATCAAACATGTTTGTTCTCGCCAGACGGTATGCGGACGCGCGCGCGACGCCTGCTCGCAGCGCCGCCTGCGCGAACGCTGACCGCTCGGCACGCTCCCACGAGCCAGGCCATTAATATGCTCAACGCCTTGATTGCTCAGCAACCAGATGTCGACATTTTTTTTTCAAAATATAATGTTATTATTAAGTCTTGTATTAGTTTTCTAAGTTAACATAATTGGTAAAATTTAATAACGTGGCTCGCTGCACGCGTTGGTTTAAACTGTAAGTGCAGTTAGCAATTGAAATATAAATAAATAAATAAATATACATCTAATAGCAGAGAGCGGGATTTGTTGCCACCATTTTGATTTGTGTGCTTCCGCCTGGTATATAAATTATATTGAAATGAAATACAAATGTTTATTTATACATAAATTGTTGGAATGAGGCGCCGTGACAGTAGCTAGTAAAGACAGTAGCACATTCGTGCTCATTACACAAAGTTTGTCCCTACCAGGATTCAAACCCGGGACCCTCGGCGCAGAAAGCAGGGTCACTGCCAACTGCGCTAATCAGTTCGTCAAATATATTATTGCTCCCTCTAACTACTGACACTAGACTGCTACCGCTAAAACCTTCGTTTTAACCGACTTCAAAAAGGAGGAGGTTCTCAATTCGGTTGTATTTTTTTTTTTGTTTTTGTTCTAGTCACCGAGTGTGTACCCATCTTTAGAATCGTAATTTGATCCAATTGCCTTGTACATGTACCTACATGTGTACCATCGCCAAAGAAAATGTATAGGTACCTAATACTTTATCGCTATATCAATACAAATGGCGTAGAATAACTTGTTTATATCATTCGCAAGATGGGTCGTGCTTTTCACATATCCTATTTACGTTCAAACAAATAAGAAGCGCCATTCATTCAATAATATGTATTGCCTGTTCGATGATACTTTTATTTGGCATACAGTATGTGTCATTTCAAAACATTTGCTATTTGAAAATTTTACTATAGTTTGACCACTCGATATGCCGCGGCCTAGGAATGCGGGGCGTGGTGGGGGGCTGGGTTGGAAAGACAGTTGGCGGTGGACTGACGGCCAATACTCCCCCCGCCTCGCCGCGCACATACCCAAGGCGCGGTAGAGCGGTAGTGGCTAAACTATAAGAAGTGCGACCACATTACAGCTGTAACATTTCAAGTAACCCCTTTTCAGGTTGCAAGATTATGAGATAAGTATCTCATCGTGATAAGCGGAGCTATGGCGGCGCGCGGCCCGTCAGGATGAGGTGAAACATGCCGCGTCGCAAGCGCAGGCTCGCGTCCCGCATCCGGGACTACGTGCGCGGTCTCCTCGCCTTCCTGTTCAGCAATGTTGGTGTTATCGTGCTGGTGGTTGCTTACACTATTGCTGGTGAGTTGTAGCCTATACCCGGTACGGTACATCGGGAGTTTCAAGCCGGAAGCTAGTGATGAACGGCCCTCCAAATGGTAGACCGATAATATAACACATGTCACGGAAGCCGGGGATGCGAGTGGGACCGTGATGTGTGGAAGTCATTGGGGGAGGCCTATGTCCAAAATCTGAAGAAGTAACTAGCCTGATGGATGTATGAATTTAATAGAACAAGAATTTCCTGCACATTGTGCGATAGAGCAAGGAAGAAAATTGCCCGGAAATTGTGCAGTAAATATATTAAACATTTAGTTAAACAAGCGCGTGCACAGCGCCAATAGATGAAATTCTTTATAATGTTAGAGTCATATTAAGAGAAGTAGAGTCTCGTTCGTTTATACTGGGGCTTAACGTGATTTTACATTTACATACAAGATTTTGGCCACGAAATTATTTCCAAGCGGAAATTTTCTAATTTAAATAATACATTCTACCTTCCAATTACCATTCCAGTCATTTTATTAGGCAACAATTTGAGTTTAAATTCAGTGAACGTTATCCGTAAAAACACCTGGGAACAAAATTCCAGACCCAATTTCAATAATAAAATCAATATCGACCATCCAATTGTGTTGTTGCAAACATTGGCCCAAAAGTCGGTCGAATCGGATTACGAAAGACAATTACTGGATCCTCTGATGTGATTAAACTATTTTGAGGTTAACATTAATGTTCTAGATTGTTGTATTATATTGTGTAACCCAAAATTAATGCGTTTAAAATGTAGTCTTCTATTCAAGGTAAGATTTCTTGAAAGCATAAAAATGATCGTGATTCCTTTTCACTAAGATTACCGTAGAAGTGTAATTAGATTTGTTTTCACAAAAGTTGCATAATGAACGAGAAATCTTTAAATTTGTATCCCGTGTGGATACTGCGGTATAAAACCATACAGACATAATTTTGGCTCTCTCGTGCAACATTGTAATTCTTGAGCGGTAAGAGGTTGTTACGAGTATATAAATAAGACATTCCTTATTTAACTGTCCTCTCAGAAACCGTAAAACATCCTTCAATAAAAGACTACACCTGCATTAATAAGGTCAAAGGTAATATAGTATAAGCGTGTTTATAAAATGGTAAGCTGTATAGCTACGTACTGAACGACCAAGCTCTGAGACGAATGCTTTTGCGACGCTCTGTTAGGCCTGCCTGGCTTGGGCGCTTCCATCTGTCGTCTGCCTCACCATTAGCCCAATTATATATGTATGTGGACTAGATTGCTCAGATCAAAACTGAGGCTGCCGCGCGCGACAAATGGCAAGACGGTCAAAACACTATCCATTTTCATTATATACATTTGTAACGTCCTTATCTAGATCATCCTTACTAGCACGTAATTACTCAAAAGCACCATTTATTCAAGTCCCCAATCGGAGGGTGTCAATATCCCCACAATAATGGAATTAAGCTTGTCGCTTCGCGTCATTAGAGCGACTGAAAGGACCTGAAAGAGGCAACTCACGCTCCAATGGGCCCTTTGCCTCTATAGGACATTTTCTTTGTGATTCTTGAACGGATAAGGGATGGCCGCAAACTATGTTATGGTCTTGTGCGCGATCAAATATTTAATATTGTCGCTTGATGGATTTGACAGGAAAGTGATATTGAGGATACGAATAAAGAATATCGGGTAAAATATTGGCAATTTAGGGTCCTATCATATGAAATGTCTACCGTACGTATCGTACACTTCTTCATTCAGCATGTGCCTATCAGCTAATTGCTGGGTATAGCCTCTCTTCTTTAACGCCATTCATTCGAAGCTGTGCTAGTGTACCATAAACCTTGATGTCATCAAATGATCTGGCTGCTAGTCTGCCCATCTTAACTTTCGTCATCTGCACACCGAAGACTACTACTTGATTTCGAAATCGAATCTCGTCGTGATGGATGTTGTCAGCGAGAGAGATACGCAGTGCAGATGGTTTCATGCCTCGTTGTGGGACTGTTTTATGCAGTCCCTTGTGAGTAAACATGTCCCGTCGGCATTATATCATATTATGGAAATCGATGGAATGTTTAAAAGAACACAACATTCTCCTAAAAGATAAATAGGGATACAATTTTCATTCTTGTTTCTATAAGCGTAGAAATTATGAACCTATAAACTATTTCCAAAGAGCTAGTATAGTAGAATAGAATGAATATTTAATAGCTCCTAATTTGAAAGTGCAACATGTGAGGTCATTTCAAGCTGCAGTTGAAATCATTGAGGCAACCGTAAATAAACACCTTCGACTACAAACGCTGCAATTTACGTTGACGTATACTCATGGTATTCCAATAACTGGTGCGCACGTCAATCAGCTATACAACACGCATTAAAACTGAGTGAGCCTCCCTGGCGATGCTCGCTGCTCTGAACATCAAAGCGAAATGACGCTTGAAAATTAAACTCGTGTTTTGTCATTAAGGTATTAGAGTTCGTGCACACGGGAACACAATGTCACTCGATACGGGTATGTTAACGTGAACACAATCTATTTCGTGCAACCTCTGGGTGTTACATTAATTTGCAGGACTACACCGTGCGCTTTCTAAAGATCCCTCAATTGAATCTAAGAAAGCCTTCGTACAACACAGTGCTTTGACTGTATAGGTAGGTATGCAATCAGGAAGACGTGTGACCCTAATTTCAACTACTAATATGACTTTTACTGCCTGCGTATCATAAAAGTCGTAGTCTGCAAACGCCCTTACGATTTCCACTGTAATTTATGTTCGGGCGACGTCGTCGGTAAATTAAAAGAAATCCGTCTTCGTGGCTCATTTTCTTGATAAATTATTAATAAGCCGTTGTTTGGCATAAGATAAAAGTCGCTATAAAGAGCTCCGTTCCCGCGGGGTGCGCGGGAATTACGAAATGTATGCTATTAAATGAACTGGTCGCGACATGATGAATATACGACGGTGACAAAGCATGTTCGCTTTAAATTAGAAAAATGGAATTAGAGAATTTAGATTGTCCTCATAAATAAATAAAGTTATAAAACATGATTTTATACCCAGCTCGCAACTCTTGGCTTTTAGATTCAATTAAGAGAATTTGATTTTTAACGATCTTTATCACATGATTGCTACCTCATACAGCAAACGCCACCTGAAAAGTTGCATGTCTAAGAGAAATTAATAATATAACTTTATTTCCGAATTTGGTTTCGTGTTCATTCTACTTAAATTGAATCAACATTTTATATCCAAAGACATTGTCGTTCCACATGGCCTAATTCCAGTGATAAATTACTTAGGTCTTTTATCTCATGACTCAGCACCCTTAATAGCTCAAAGCACGACTGGTACCTGCGATAATGAAGGTAAGGAACGCCGTAATTATTCCAGAAAATGTGGCCAAAAAAATAAGTAATGATTTTGCAATTTGTTAGTAATGAGCGAATATAAAACGTTGAGTTTCACAAATGGACTCTCTACGTAAAAGTCACGTCAAAAAATCGAGGAAATATTAGAGGCTTTGTATTTTCTTTTTCTATTATTATACTCACATATTATGGATCTGGTATAAAATGATTTGCCTTTTCCTGTGGAAACACACTACGTGACTATACTACGAAGTTAATTGTTCACCACATCTCTATTCGTCCACCTCGTTAAAAAGGGGCTCTAGACAATCTAACAACAAGCATTTTTACAAAAATCTTTGGCTAATGTCAAACATCAATTATTCTTCTATGACTTAGGATGTCCGGCAAGGAGTGCCTGAATGCTTTTTACTTTTCTATTTCTATTTCTATTTTATTCGAATTTATTATTTTGACATAATTCGTCAACCTTTCCTTATTCCACAGGTGCATTTATGTTTCAAGCAATAGAAGGTGCTAGCGAGATGGAGCGAATTAATAATGTGACGCGAGAGAGAGACAACACTGCACAATATCTTTGGCAGAATGTCACCTTGGCTCTAAACCTGTTCAACGAAACAGCGTTGAAAGAAAGGTGATTGTTTTAAATATAATATGCTTTTCTAATTCTTTGGTTAGTGGTTACCATGCAATCCTTGTTACAGAATTAGCATAGAGCTTCAGCAGTACCAGAAGAAGATTGTGGTGATGGTGCGCCAGGGCTGGGACGGCGCCAGGTACTCCAGACAGTGGAGCTTCTCCTCGGCTTTCCTATACTCGCTCACTGTCATCACCACTATTGGTAAGTAGTTCAACCAAGGAGTGTAACCAAAGAGACCAACCAAAGAGTCCAACCAAAGAGACCAACCAAAGAGTCCAACCAAAGAGTCCAACCAAAGAGTCCAACCAAAGAGTCCAACCAAAGAGTCCAACCAAAGAGTCCAACCAAAGAGTCCAACCAAAGAGTCCAACCCAAGAGTCCAACCAAAGAGTCCAACCAAAGAGTCCAACCAAAGAGTCCAACCAAAGAGTCCAACCAAAGAGTCCAATCAAATCATCGTGCAGTGTGTTCCCTGACCTTTTCTTATTATCAATTGAAATGTGCGAATCTTTTAAGTTAATTTTATTTGCTAGGTTACGGGCACCTATCTCCGAGGACGAATTGGGGAAAAGTGACTACGATCCTCTACGCCTTGTTGGGGATGCCTCTCTTCCTGCTCTATCTTACTAATGTTGGTAAGAGTTCCTATTTCACAGCTGCATTGGATTTTAAGCCTTACAGAGTAGTTGTTGGAGCTGAAACTTTTTAATTTCAGGTGAGTTGCTGGCAAGATGGTTCAAGTGTATTTACGCACTGGTGTGTTTATGTAGAGGTTGTCCTGGTTTTACCAGAAGACGGGTAGCCAGATTAAGGCCACAGGTAAGATCATGTTTAATTAACTTTCATCAATAATATAATGATGAGTAATGCATACATGGTTCCTATTTTTCAGTTTGAAATAAGCGACCCTGAAAGTATAGAGCGGCCGCAAGCGTGGAGATCCCGGTACTCGGACTCTGACGTCACTCCAGAGTACAGAATACCGCCCTTGGAGAGATATCCACGAGGATATCAGAGGTAAGATGTTGTTTTTTAAAAGTCATCATCATTTTAATGAAGCTAATTTTCAGGATGATTCAGTAAAGGTAAAATAAGCCTTGAACCTGCGCTTCTGTTGCGTATCTGTAATAATTATGTGTGAAGACAGAATATCGACTAGTCAATTTAAAAAAAATAACATTTTATAGGGAACAAAATTGTATCATCGAAATTTCGGTGTGTGCTTCTAAAGCGCAGGTTCCAGCTTTAGTATACGTTTTCTGAATAAGCCTATTTCAGAAGTATTTGTAAAGCGGTTTTAAGGTGAGGTTTGGGTATTTCCAGCTAATTGTTTAGATTAAGTGTGTTGAAAAGTATTCAACGAATATTTTTCCTCAATGCAATAATATTTATTAAGACCCATTTGTGTTTCTAGGTTGTCATAATGTGTTGCCATTCGGCTACATTGAAAGATTCATTGCAACACCGATACATCTGTAAATTTATATGTAATGATGGCACCTTGTTTCTTATATTAATAGCTTTAATATTTTACTGTCGCTGTTGCGTCATCAGCGGAGCTGTGATACATCAGATCACTGACGGTTAGTTGCATCCATTTGCAAGTACTTAAAATTAGGTATACATTTTATAGTGGTTTTACAGCTTATTTTATTTGAATCTGGGTGCTGTCTTTCAATGATTGCGCTATTTTATTGCTCAACTGTTATTAGTCTTACCAAATGCCGGTATATCACTCATCGCGCTGTTTTCCTCTACGAATGGATGTACTGAATACGAGTATACTTTTCAGTATCCGATTGTATTAAGTCTACTATAACAGCTTAGGAGACGAGTCCATTGCCTATGCACGGTGATACACCATTTTTAATTTTTAAAGAAAGTTTAAACATTTTTAATTTTTAAAGAAAGTTTAAACATTTAACTCATCTGTCAAATCTGTGTGAGGCAGCGCTGAAATGGTCAGTCATATTGATCTGCTAATACACTACACCTTATTACTGTGAACCTTTAAAAATGTGTGTCGTATTTTCTTCCAAATCATAATTACGTTCATTTTCCACATGTAAGCTAAGCTTCAGGCTATCTCTGTCTGAGTTAAGGCAACGAAGTGATATAGATATCTTCACCGTTAGTTACAGAGTAGATCGGGTTGAGTGAACATGACCGAGATGAACTGAATGAACGCCAATATGTGGATACCCAGTTGGGTATCCACATATTGGCGTCGATTTTGTCCAAACAGCCTCAACCAGCGTATGGATGTAGAATTAAATTGAATCCCAGCACAGAAAACTATTTAGTAGTTATGAATGAATTCGGGATGTTCCCCTAATGCGTATATTCTTCTTTCCCCTAGAAGGCCCGACTACACCCGCAGCATATCAATGCCCCAGCCCTGGGAGAGTGTCCGGCAGCCAGCCCGGCTCGACCCTCGCTCCCGGGGCTGGTCGGAGCCGGTGGACTGCCGGGAGGAGAGCGTGCCCAGCGACTTCAGCTACGTCACTTTCGACGCTCAAACCATCACCGTGCCCATTAGCGTATGTGTGGCTATCATGGTTGGGTCGGTATCGGTCATTCAGTCCTAGAATCATTTCTTCTTGTTCCTCCTAACCTTTTCTTATTTCTTGATTGAATTGGGGTCAGGGTTTAGTCCACATTGATTAAAATTAAGCTACATCAAGCAATTGCCGTCTTCCTTCCATGACTCAACTAAACTGCTACTGCTAACCTAAGGGTAAGACTATTTGTCAGAATTTTTCAGGTTTCTGACTGTTCTTAAATACTGATAAATATTATATTACAATGGTAGCCTCGCTGCCTCAGTTTGTCTTGCCCTGAAACAGTCTTGCCTTTCGAAGCACAACGGGCGTCAGATGATTATATTTTGGTCACCTATCCAAAGACCTAAATATCCAAGGTCCAGCCGGACAATGCACAAATCTATCGAACCTTTTACCAACTAAGCAATTTTAGTGGCTCTAAAAATATCCGAGTAAACCAAGGTAATACATGTTTTATAACTGTGTATATTTTTGTAATTTTTCAGATATATAATGTTCGGATCCATGATATTTGGTATGTGGGAGAAGTGGGACCAACTGGACGGCGCTTATTTCTGCTTCATATCGCTCAGCAGGTGACATTCAGTTTATATTATTATCCCAAATAACTTCTTAGACTTTGTAAACTTCTAGGCCAGCCACATCCTTGTAAATATACAGCTGATTTGTTTTAAGTGTAAGTACTATAATTTACATTGCAGTTTTAGGTCTGAATTAGTAATTGTTTTTTTTTTTATAAAAAATAACGTTGATATAGACTTCTATTGCGACTTCATGCTAACATAAATTTAAATATACTGAAAAAATCATGTATACATGAAATAATCGACGGAAAATTTCATCTGTGGGGGTCCAGAATCATGAGCAGAATTCATGGTGGAGTTTTCGTTACGAAGCCTGTATGTGGCCGACCCACTGCTACTGCTGGTCTAGTTCGCACTATTGTATTTGTTCCAGCATCGGGTTCGGGGACTTCGTGCCGGGCGAGCGCGTGTACACGGCGCGCATCGAGACGTCGTTCATCGTGTGCTCCATGTACCTGATGCTGGGCATGGCGCTCGTCGCTATGTGCTTCAATCTCATGCAGGTGGGCTGCGAACGGCTACTATTTACGTCCAAAGTTTAATGGTTCTGTGCCAACTTCGAAGACTATTGCCCGAATCCCTTGGGATAATTAATATGATGTACAGTAGCGGAATGAAATGGTTCGTCAGTTTTCTCTTTATTCCATAGATTCTATGGTGAAGGCGTCAAACAGCGCGCGGGAGTATGCGTCAAAACCATGTCAAAACGCGTAGCATTTATTAAAATTTTGGCAGTAATGTTTTTTGCACTGGAAAGTTGGCATTACGGTTCTTGAACTCTCGCAAGCAAAAGTCGACTTTAAGGCACGAACCTTTTCATTCCGCGACTGTACATAATGTTTATAATATTACATAATACATTACATTCATTTATTACATATGAATATATCATAAGCTCTATATTGCCCTAGTACTGGGCACGAGTCTAACCTCGATGCGAAGGAGATTTGGGCTGTGGTCTATCATTTTGCTGACTTTCTTGTGACTTTCGTTCGTGATTAGTAGGGGGTCGGCTCCCACGGGTCGTGAAGCTTATTTACCTTGCTGAGAACTAGTTTTAACTAGCTGTAGAACAATGATTTTAAAATACTATATGTCGAGTAAATATCCATCTAGCATGTGGAACTTCTTCAATAAAATCGACAAATTCTCTGCAGTTTCTTGTTTTAAAGCGTTGAATGGTGGGAATTGTTTGCAGACTACAAAAAGTTTCGGATAGTGGCTTTGCTTTGCCGATCGACGATCCAGGGTGTTGTTTTTGGCCTTCTGTACAATGGAGTTTAATTATGAATACTTACTCAATGATCCCGACACAAAGCTAGCAAATTCTAAATAAAAGAAAATTATATTCAAATAGTAGGTACCAAATTTTGAGTTTCATTTACTGGAGCTACAGACGAGATCTAGCGACGTCGCAGTGAACCGTGTAATGTAAAATATAATCAATTTTCAGGACGTCTAGACATGTAATAGCAGATCTTCTATAATCAGGGAACGGTATTTAAGTTTCCATTACATTTGTAATGGCTTCCCTCAAGGAAAGCTGTAGATATTAAAATTCTTAGATGTTTTTCATTTTTTTTATACCCTTATTTATTTATTTATTTAGTTTTAGTTTAATTAGAACGGCCGCAGGCCAATTATACTAACTAAACAATGGGTAGGTACAATACAGGAAGATAGACCAATCATGCGTCTTTCTCGCAGAACTTCGAACATTCCAACAAAATCCTCGTCCATACATCCGCAAACAAATCTAAACTTGGACTGGAATCCAGGAGATTGTTAAGTGCAGTGAGGGTGCGTGGTACAGGCGATTAAGCTCGGGCGGCAGTACGGCAAGTGGGGACAGCAAACAACTTATGTTTCCTGCCGCGACAGTAATTGTCAGGGGTGAAGAGTCGACAGAGTACACTGTGCAGATCAGGCGCATCGATTCTTCCGGAAATAATTTAGCAAGACGTAATAATTTGGTCCCTTTAAGATATTAAAGGGTATTGTATGAAGTATATAATAGTCCTCTGTATTCTCTCAACAATTGTAGGCACTATTTTAATCCCTTTCACACAGAAATAAGTGAATTTGTAGTGCACACTAAATTGTCAGAGTAGTTGCCCGATTTTCGTCCCCGTAGATGCAAAGGTGACCCTGCTTTCTGTACCGAGGGGCCCGAGTTGGAGTATGTGTGCCCGAATAAAAACTATTACATAATCTGTGCCCGAGTCATTGATGTTTATTATATTATATAGTGGGATCGCCCCCAGCCCGTCGTACGGTACCCATAATACAAGCGTTGCTTAGTGTGGGATCGTACAATTGGTGTGTTTCTCTGGCAATATTATTATATTAATTATCTCAACGACGTCGGTCAATATCTTGAAATCACTCTGCAACATGTTGACCAATGGATTGAATAAAATCGTGTGTCTTTTCAGGAGCAAGTGATACATTACTTCGCGGGTCTGAAGCGCGCGCTGAAGCGAATCGCCCGGTGCAAGAGATGACGCAATGTATTGTTCACAAACGTGTATTGTCATGTATATAATGTAGCTAAGTATACGAGTTTTGGTGTAAAACTTTAATAAAGACTTATTTGGTACGATTTATTTGTTTAGTTTTTTTAAGACTAGAGAACGAAGTCGACATTTCAATGTTGTTGTCCATCCATTGTACCCAGGTCTGTCAAGTTATGCTGATTAAGTTTGTAACTAATTGTTCATTGTCTGAGGCTTGTGGGTCCAAGTTATAATTATAATACTACTTCTCACGTCTTACTGTAGCTGTCTGGAATATTTTTGAATAATCCTTCGGGAATTTCGGTCGTTTATCGATTTATGTAGGTATGTGTATGTTTAGTACGTTGTATACTTGATATACTAAGCTCGGTCTTAGTGATTTGAGCGTAGATAGCTCAACGGCTCACTGTACAGACTGGTTATGGATTCGAATCCGGGTCTGGGAAAATTTTGGAAATCTTATAAGTGTGAGTATGAGTGTTACTGAGATCAGCCCCAGTGTGTTGTAGGGTGTCCATTATACAAACGTTGCCTAGTTTGGGACCACACAGTTGGTGTGTTTATCTAGCTAAATAAAAGATAATAAGAAGATTTTTGTTAAATAAGAGAAATTTAAGACCAGCAAGCATAATTAAAGTTAGATCTACGGACGAGATAAAAACAAGATTAATGCGCTTAAACGCTTTAAAAATAAACCCTAATTTAGATGAGGGATTAGGTTTGGCTAAGAATCCTTTAAAATATGACTGATTACACCCAATTAAATATATTATTGAACAATTTAGGCTGAGAAACGAGATCGATTGGGGGCTAGATCTTACGTGTATTTTAAACCTAGACAAATCAAACTGTAGTAATATGCTTTCAACTAAAGAATAAGGATGTTTTTCTAAAGAATTTCCTACAAAACTTCACTCACAAAAGCTCGCTTCAAACCGTTATGTACGACATTCATTGCGGTTCCGGAAGCACTTACCAACATTAGGTGCTTAAAAATGCAGCATTCAGACTCCGTGCATCTCGGCAACTAGGATATACTGGGATAGAGACCGTTCTAAAGTAGAGTTAGAAGGTTCAGTAATGCGAAAACTATTGACCATTATTCTTAGAATAAAAATGAACCTTTGAATTTTTGAATATCATAATATGGGTTCGAAGACAATTTAGTCTCAGTACCTCGAGCACAATCATTATTAACGTGCCTTCTCGTTAAAGTAATGTCTTCCATCCCTCTCAAACCATCGATTTCATAAATAGGTATGTCAGTGAAAGCATGTTTACTCAATTACGTTACGATTACATTAGAAGTCTCTGCTTACTCTACAGATTTGGGGATTCGCGGAGGGTCTTATTTCGGTAACTACGATAAGGTCTTCAAGACATCAGAAGCAAAACATTTGTTATTCATGTGAACCATTACAGAACCTTTCTGCCATGACGACGTCGGTTCTACAAGTTATATGCACTCGTAAAGTAGGTCGCATTTTTTTTATAAGGGACATTACTCCCCGTGACGCTACACGATACATATTGATTTTTTATTTACGATTTTTGCCTGACAATACTCTGGTCACGGCTTTATACGGCCTTATATATGTACCATTCATACAAAAAGAGATGAACCGGTTGAAGGAAAGTTGAAAGTTGGAAAAAAAATCTACCGTCAACTGTTTTATCCATCTTTTCAAACTTTGTTGTTGGCAAAATCCTACCGTCCTACCATAAATAAAATACTTAATACTGGCTGGTGAAATGAGATTCCATCTTTCGCGTAGTTCACTTTGCTGCTAGTATTTTTGCACACAACCACGGAATAACACGGCATTTAAAAAAAAAGTTAGAGCTCCGATACCGACGTGCAGTTGCAGTCGACTGACGGCGAAAACTCTATGTTAGCCTAATTTTGGCTAAATGTGAGCGCAAGCCCACCGCTTTCATAACATATCTCCTCTCATATATCTGTGGTCCTACCTATAAGAAATAAATAACAAACCCGACATTTTTTTATGTTAAAAGGTTAAAAGTATGAATATCTACAATTGCCGCCGCCAACCCTCGTAATTAGGATAATCGTCCATATACGTGTACCCACTAAATCTGACTCGGAATGTAGGTAGGTACATGTACGTAGGTACATACATTCTTGGTGTAGCATTGTGTAAAGCAATCAATCGTCACGGAACCCGCACGGAAGATGTCAAGGAAGGTGGTAGCCATTGTTAGCGTAGCGAGACGCACGCAGGGGTCTTGCCGTTAAGGCTGGCCTTCATTGAGGGTGAACTGATTTGGGGTTGGAATAAATTTTATGGGAGCTTAGCCTTGTCATGGAAAACTACATACGTGTGTACTATATTTCACATCTTCATCTTTAACGAATTCTATCAATGATCAAGATTTAGGTACAAAATCCTAAAGTAAAACCTATAGTTTTTAACTTGCAGTAAAAGCTTATTATTATTTACACGTTTAGATGTTATAGTTTAGATACTCTGTTTTAGTCCATCCACACAAGTCTAGTTGGTTTGGAAGGAGGGCTGTATAATTGATGTTTTTTAAAAAATACTGAAAAATGCTCATGGTACTATGAAAACCCTACGGGGGACTCCACAAAGCTTGAGGGTGTAAGTATTTTTATTAAATTAATATAAAAACGAGTCCAAAGGCTGCTTTGTTATTACAACAAAATGTATGTAAAGTTATAACTTAACTATCGTATTCGCAGAACGAACGCTATACTTTCTATCGCTAATGTATTCCTAGTACCGAGGTTAGAGAATGCGGTGATAAATACCACATGTAAAGTGTCACCAAAGTAATCAGTCCGTTGTAGTACAACGAGATGTTTTATGGCAACGCAGGGTTGTATTGTATCCAATTTGTAAATTTATTTCGTCTCAATACCTTGCGTGTTGTCGAGCACAATAATATTTTTCCCAGTCTCCCTGCAGATGTACAAGTAATGAAAAATAAAACGTTTATTCGACCCAGCCAAACTACAATGACAAAAAAATAGTAGAAAACTTCTTAAGTTTGAATTATAAAGATAAAGACAGTTTACAAAGTTAAGTTCAATAAGAAAAAGAATATCACAATAAATATGCTAATGTACGAAAAATAGAATAAGTACGCCGTGGAACGTGGTAAAGGTACTGCATATTCGTGGCTAGGGGCTCAGCTACGACATGCAATCTTGATGCAAAGCGATTACACCACATTTTTAAATATATATTTACTGTTTTTTGCCGGTTGTACTTCAGTTTTCTCCGTTACCATGATAACTGATTTATTTTAATATCTGACTAGAAAATGATACGGTGTTAGTTTTCTAAATTCGCTTTGACGTTACATATTATATTGTATATCTGTACATAATGTCTGCGTAACAACAAGGTCATGATCTAGGTTTCGTATTTCGTCGACATTTTTAAAACACATACATTTCCCTCGATTCCATTACGTTTTATCTTTGCATTAAGCCTAACAGTAGATGAACACGACAGACGACAGTAACGAAAAATTGTGGTCGTTTTTACTGCTCATAATGGAGCATTCCACTCGGCCAATGGACCAGGATCACGTCAGGAGAAGGAGGACGGTTGTATGCCACCTTGGTGAGGTGGTGGATGATGTATGATTCTGTGAATCGCGCAAGAAAATCTATCTTGTTATCCCATTGGTTGGAAACACAACTTGTTACCCTAAGTTACGTTAACGTCGTGCGCACAACTATGATAGAACAATTGCAAATAATATTATACTTTATTTTTAGTCTAATAATACTCGTAGCTATTAAACAAGTCCAGACAGGGCTTTAGTACATATCTTGCTATTGTAGCGACACAATGAAAGTCAAATCGTCCCATTTCAGTTTCAAATCTTGTCCCAATACTTAGGGCGGCAACAAAGACGAGCCTTATAAAAGCTTTTAAGGGATTATCCCTTTATTCTCGAATCAAGGGCGAAGACTGACTGATTCGTGTTCGTAGTTACTTTAAACCTCTAACTTGACTTTCATTTGCTTTCCGAAGAAAGCTCTACGATTGAGTGTGTCTTTATTGGTACTTATATGAAATTATAATGAGTTGCTTTTAAAATATTGAATAATTAGATGATTAACTTCATATTATATTCTTTATATAGCAGTGTTCGCTAACGCGAGAACTTAACTTTTATGACTATCAAATGGATCGAATACTTTGACCCATGCTAAGTTTCAGTTTCATCTACCTAGTGCTTCTCCCTGAGAGTCCTTTATGTTGGCCAAAATAAGCTATCTCATGCCAGTTTCATCAGAATACGCCGCGCCGGGTATATTTCTTGCCCACACATTTTTTTTTTTATAAAATATTCAATGTACAGACACAGCCATGTTATTTCTCGTTTTCTGAACCGAACACGCAACTTATCTTCAACATAAATCACGGTATTTAGAGAAAAAAACAAGCGTGTTTACTTTCAATAGTTTATCTTAAAAAACTATTCGGCGGCAGTAAACGCCTGCACATTCGTTGTGTTAGCGTTCTCCCCACCCCTTGGAAGAGGCTTCTCCCCTATTCCTCGCAGTATATTCGGTTCCGCAGTTGTATCGGAGGCCCGCTTCCTATTTGCTATCAAATTTATGCTTTCCGCTACGAATGACGGCCGGTTACGGGTGGGGCCTTGAAACAAGCGATGTAACATGAACCTACATTAATCATTACACGTGATTGTATGTTTGTGAAGTTTTTATTAGAAAATTCTGACTTCTGTCTGTGTCTACAAAGCTGAACGATTTGAACACCATTTTTAATGACAGCCTAGTATCGACGAGTGTTTTCTAAGCTATAGTTGTTGCCATTTTCAAAATACAATACGTAGTAAGAATTTTACGAACAAAGTGTTTAGATTCTGATATAATTATCACTGATCTTCTCATGGAAATCCGACTAAAGTAGATCCAATCAGCTTCGAGAGGTTACTTTGCTTCGTTCAGTCAGGTCATGGGCTTGACCTCGCTATCAGCTCGGTTGCTAACTAAGCTCAGTCGCTGCATCTATAATTATTTTAACTATTACCCCATGGGATGTTTAGTGGCCTGAAATAAAATGTACCCTATAGAGAAAGTAGACAAGATAACCCTGTACCATATATGATTCATCGAAGAAGTGTTTCCCTGGTCTTAAATAATGGATTATAATCCTTAGGGGAACACTAGCTTGTTATTTGTGACGTCAATCGGCTTGAACCGAGAGTATTTTGATGTTTTATGCATTTAACGATAATATTTTCTGTTTGTTCGCTTCGAAAAGCAACCCACTGGCGCTAAAATACTTTTCTTAAATATACCGTAAAAAATATCAAGTTTGCATAGTTTCTTGTAATGGCAATTTGTAAGTAGCCCTCCGTGTATGCTTTTAATATGAAATATATGATATTACTGTGACCCTATTTCTGACGACGAAACCAATCTCTACTGAATGTATATGTTAACAGTTCACTTCTGTCACTGCATTTTAAAATCCAAAGAGTTTACGAAACACTTTTATTATTTTAGCCCGACGTAATAATACTTTATTTCATTTTCAACCTGTATCGTTGTACTTCAGTGCAGACCTCCCCTCGCCCTATAGATAGAAAAATATCGTTGTTATTTCAACAGAAACTATTTAAAATAATAGAGTCCATTTTAAAATACATAACATAAATGTTACGTAGATATGAAGGGCTCAGACGATGTGAATGAACTCATTAGGTACGTACTTACATTCCTTGCAATTTGATACCACGAACATGCGCATTTTATTTTAATTCAGTCTGTATTTAATTTTATAAGCGTATTAAAAATAAATAAATTGTACAAACGCTAATTTCTAAGTACAAATATTTAAGGAAAAGGTTATAGTCGACCCTTGAAAAACTCTCAATGTGGTAGTCTTGCAGTTATAATGTAATTATCAAGCATTTATAATACGAATGGGTCACAGTTATTTATAGACCTTGGTAGAGGTAACCAATCTGCATATAGAAGCCGTATTAAATGACGCAAATAAAACACGATTTAGCGCTTATTTTATGAGTCACAGGACCAAAATCACCCAGTGGTTTCAATTGTTTATACTTTATAAGTATTTTAATATTACTCTCCGTGGTGCCTTACACCTGGAATTAGTCCAGCTGTAAGAGTCTTACTTCTGTGGACATTTGTCTACCAGATCTTTTTGTCTCCCGCTTTGCAATGGAGGGAAGTGGATAATTTTCTTCCAACTCCTCCTATTTATCTTTCGATTAATTTCGTGCGGGTTCCAAGACGATTAACTTTATCCCGGGACTCGCCGAGGGTCAAACCTCGGTGTCTTCATTGGACACCACTGTAGATCCTGGCTTACAGGAGTAGCAGTGGTGGGAGTGTGTGGCGGGCCTAGTCCCATAAGAAGTATTTTAATATTCTCTAATTATTAAGTTAAATAATAATGACGTAGGTACTTAATGGACACCTACAAATATTTGCTTCATTCAACTCTAAATGCACCTTGATAGCAAACATTTTAGAATGGCATCATTGGACTTACTAATTGCATACACTCTTGAAAAACATCTGTTTACATTATTATGCAAAAGTTTTGATGCTTTCCCAACAAACTATGAGCATTAGTTTGTTACTCAATTCCATTCAATGCGTTATTGAATTCTATAGTTTTTATCTGTATTCAGTTTATATAAGATCATTATATCATTCTGTTGACCCTGTCTGTAGTTTTAAAACTATACGGTCAAGTAGGTATACACTATGGGTACGTAATCGCTAATAGATTTAAAATATGCAGATAGATTGGTGGTATAATGTGTTCAACACATAAATAAATTAACTAAGTACATCTAAAAATCCTTTGACCTCACAAACTATGACATTAAAGTCTATTCTTGAACGGCGTCTGGAGATCGCAGATAATCCACTAATCTCTTCAGAATATCAAGCTAACCACGCCACCAAATCCTGGGGGAGCGTATGAACCACCGTTTTCCATCGAGATTAGCTGAATGGAGGTTTTAAATTGATATATTTTCAGTAGTATAGTGCCCTCCGGTGGTTGGAAACACGGTAAGAAAATTTTCATTATTTTTAAGATCTGAACTAAAACCTTGCAATAAAATTTAATGAGCTATGTTACTTGACCTCTCAGTCTTTTTAGGGTTCCGTACCAATATGGTAAAAACTAAAACCTTGGTACATCTGTCTGTCTGTCACACCTGATTATTGATTGAGATTTGGTCCGCCACATAGTCCCACCATTGTTACTCTTTTGCTGACTTGTTATCCGACAAAGCGCAGTTCTTCTGAAAACTGCTTTGAAATAATTTTATAAATAGGTTCAACATTTTGAGTTAGTCTATCAAAACCTAATCAAAACTATGTACCGCAGACGGTTAAGCAATTGCGTTGGCGAAATTATATATAAAGCAGTATAAACAAACGCCTTGCTCTCGAATATGTAGTTACAATGGATCAAGTTATGTACGCCTTGTCAAACTTTGTTGTTTATAGCAATTATAAAAGCTTATAAAATATGAATTTAATAAAAAACTATGAGAGCGCAGTATTGTTTAATAACATGAGTTAATTGTTTTTCTTGAAAACTTTACGTCTAGAAACTATGACTTGTAGATGACTTTCTAATAAATATGACTTCTGCCGTGATAAGGTCACGACAAATAAACGCTGTAACGAATATAAACTTTGGTTATTACTGATTCATTTTTGTTATTGAATTTTAGTTTGAAATGCGATATTGAAGGGTAGGTAATTGAATTGAGTTTGAAGTCTCATACCTGAATAATGAAAATCCATTATTCAGATTTTTTTATGACTAGGCATGTGCCCGATTGTAACTTAAAAATATTTTTTGTCATACAAATTTTTACCCTCTTAGAAGGGATTTTCAAATGTAGTATATAGCATTTTATATATGGAATCACTGAAACGGAACATGCTATTTGTTTACCGAGGTAACAGTTCTCATTGGTTCAATACTCTCGTGTAACTGATTGGGCATGTGATACAGACACCAAGCGATCCAAACTAATTAAAGTTTGAGAATCACTGCGAACTAGAAGTTAGTAAATATGAAAAGTAATTTGTAGTACGAGTAGTTAGTTCTCTGAGTTACTAAAGTAAGTGATCGTACTTATATGGGACACTTGTAATTATATTTTATCGGTCACGTAAATAGGCAAATCAAGAAACTAGATGTTTTGTTCTCTGCTAAGTATATTTTTACTATATACAAAAAGACGGTTTACAACATGTTGACAGCAGTTCCTACACTTAGTTCTTGAATATAGATTGTCGCTGATCCATGTACAAATTGTAAACAGGATGGAAAAAAGGCCGTCGAATATTGACGATCGATAAATTTTACTGAAAGATTATCTTTTTAAAAGTCGCAGCCTCGGGGACACGAAGCAACATTTATATTACTAGCTGCGCCCGGCGGTGTTACCCGCGATAAAAAGTATGAAAAATTAAAACATCTATCCCACGGGAACCATACATTTTACCGGGATAAAAATTAGCCTATGTGCTATTCCAGACTATAATCTATCTCTGTGCCAAATTTCATCCAGATCCGTTCAGCCGTTCGGGCGTGAAAGAGTAACAAACATCCATCCATCTATCCATCCATCCATCTATCCATCCATCCAAACTTTCACATTTATAATATTAGTATAGAAGTATAGATAATAGTACCAATTGATAGGAGCAACAATGAATCAAATATCTCTTATTAAATTATTTCTAAAAACAAGGGAAGACGATGAAATCTAAAACTGTTTCCAGGGTGTGATTGATTCTGAGGTGAATAATACCAGCCAATGATGAAGTCCTCTAACAATTCCCGGAGTGGGTGTTTTCATTACAATAAAAACTCAATATTTTCCAACAGCGCCTTCAATTTCTTGGGCAATTAGCATTACATTAGATTCTTGAATTTAAATTAACAATTCAATCGCAAGGAAAATGAGAGAAACGAAAATTATGAAACAAAAATAGCTCAAACGATTCTAGAGAGGACTCTGGAACAAATTAATATCCGCAAACGGGTCCCTCAAAGAAATAAAAGATGTTTATTGCTTTAAAAGTTTTCTTTTAAATAGGTCATAGGTAAGCTTTGTTTTATTAAAACAAATTGTTTAAAGTTCTTGTTACGTAATTTATGGAGGTGCTTTTGATTAATTATTTATATTGGTTTTCTAACGGTAGCTAGAGAAATATTTTTATAATAATTTATCAATACGAGATATTGATAACTATTTAGAATATAAACTTTCTTTAAACGGAAAGCGGTTTGTAATGTAGGTTAGCCAAGTTTTCTCCCGTATCAGTGTACCAAGTGGCTATATTCTTTCAGTGATTATGTGACCACTTAGGTTGACTTTGGACCATAGAGCTTCGAAGTTTAGTGTGCACGTTAATCGTCAGCAGTAACGCGAGAAAAATGTGTAATTATAATATTATAAACATACTTATATTAATAGCTCTAATCTTTCCTTTATTATGAAAAAAAAAACCCTAGGAAGTCATGAAATTGCTCTTTTTTAGTTAGTAAAACGTAACAGTTAGATTTCTGTTTAGGTAATCTTAAACATTGCACATACTCATTTAGATTTCGTAATACTGATACAAAGAAAAATGTAGTTAAACGTTATCTTCGTAGATCAATGGCTCTACTGCGCCGGCGACACTGATCGATGTTCCCGCCGCAATCTCCGGCTGATGGATCGCGCGAATTCGCTGCGTAGCGCTCCGCCGTAGCGTCGTAGCCATAACGCTACGCCGCTACGAGAGGCTATTCACGAGTTTATGACCATGGTTAGGGATGGGGCATTGCGGATTGGAATATGTCCGGTAATTTTGTGACAGGATTTATTATAAATATAGCATAGTACTAATGATATTTTTTTTTTGTGAAAAACAATATGATTTAGCAATCTATGTTTGAGCATTGAGCTTTTTAAAAATTATTTTTTACTGGCACAGTAACTTTCCCTAATTATTTATCACAATTTCTTTGACACAAATGTTTAAGTACCTTCATACGGCATTTGACAAACCTAAGTTAACCTAGATTCTGATTTACTTTGTCCTTGGATGTTTATCCAAACTTCAAACATTCCGAGCTTACGCGTCCCGAGTATCGCTGACTGAGGGGTATTTCGGACACTGAACTGGGCACTTCGGCTCGGTTTATTCATTTAGCTGAGCAGATGACTTTGTATGTTTTATGTTCACGACGGCTCGCAGTACATCGTTTTAGAGAAGACATTCTGACATAAAACTATGGATGTAAGTACTTGATCTGCAGTAAACATTGTTAAGGTAGAGCACATGGTGAGAGATGAGTGGCTCAAGCATACACTTATTACGTAGCGTAACGTTAACGTAAGCAAATCACGTTCCAATGACACTAATTATTTGGTAATACAAAAAATAACGTCATCAGAAATTTATTTACGTGGACATTTGTGAGTATGTCGTAGAAAAGAGGGATGGAATGCTTATAACCAGTGCTATGCCGATTCGGGAGCGATGCGTAATAACTGTAGGTTCTGAAGTACACACTCCTATGTATCACTATATCCTGAGACGACCTGATTAGCGCAGTTGGAGAAAACCCTGCTTTCTGCACTGAGGGTCCCGGGTTTAAATCCAATTCGTGTCATGAGCATGAATGTTTGTATCCGAGTCATGGATGTTTAATATCTTTACAAGTGTTATAGTGTTATGTTCACCTCAGTCCATTGTACGGTATCCGTAATACAAGCGTTGCGTGGTGTGGGACAGTATAGTTGGTGTGTTCGTTTGGCGATATTATATTATATCTTGTAAATAAGTTTATTCTATTTCCTACAAAAGTCCATAATACAATATACAATAATCGTTTATAGAATTTCATTTCATATTCAACATTTTAAAGCTACGCTCATATTTCAATATTCTCGGATAGTCCGCCGTAATATATCATCGTCTCAGAACTCCACATTGCAATGCGCAAGTCAATCCGACGCTATGCATTTGACTTGCAACTGTTGACATAAGCCAGGAATGTATAAGGGTGACCTACACTTGTTCGGTATATCCTACTCCTGATATTGATCGTGTGTGTTATATATTATTGTATGGACTGGCCTGCGGCCACAACCTAACGTCTTGTATCGGCCGATTCGGTTTTAAAAAATACTTCAAATAGGGGCCTTTATCACTAGAAAAAAATAAATTGTATCGATTCGATTACTAATCAAAATGTTCTGAATCGATTTGTAGGTTAGCATAATGTTTTTGTTAGCTCGGTATTTAATGTATGTCCCGTTGCTAGGAAATATTTTTCTTTTCTATCTGGATGAAGGTAATTTGGACGATAATTACCCACGCTGAATGTCAGTTCATGAATGTTTCAACAACTCTTTGTATTTTAGTTAGCAGGGTCCGTCGCGATGCAAGAAAGTCGTTTTGTAAGTTACGATACCGTATTTGCAGTGATTATCTTTTAATAAAATGGTTGTAGATACTTCTGCGGTCGTATGTAGATCAACTTTAAAACTGCCACCCACCGTGGGGGCTAAGTTCACAAAATGTGACGGAATTCAGGTGCTTCAGGCTACGAGATGAATCTGATTATACAGATAAGAGCGTGGTGCAGACATATTGCGATTGTTTGACTATCAAACAGATATCGAATTCTATCGTGGATTACTCATAATTTCATTATTTTATTGATTTTTTATATTAACGTGAATACTATACATTGAAATAAAACTATTTTTTCTTAGTTTTTAGTCCTTCCGTGGCCATGGTTGCTGTAAAGCAGCCTTAACTTCGGGAACATAAAAACATAACATAAACGCGATAAAATCCGTAAGATTAGATTTATTTTATTATTTTCTTTAGTTTGTACTAATCACGTAAAAAGGTGTTCCTCTCAGTAAATAAAATTCAGATTGAGATTTTTGCTACTTATATAATCTATTTAATTAATTGTATTCTTTCACATAATTGTATTATGTAGGTAATTTTTGCATTTATAACACTTTATAAGCATTTGATAATTAACAATAATAGATCTTTTAAACGTATAAAACATTATTTAAATCTTTAGGCATTTTACTTTGAGCATTGTTTAGGCAACAAGACGTAGTTTAAAATCTTTATAATATATACTTAATTCTTTCTAAATTTATACTTTAACGAGAATGCTAAACATCTTTATAGGGTTAAGAATATCTATGTTAACTTACGTAAATTATTTAAAAAACTGCATGTTTTGTAACACCTTATATAACCACTACTAAGCTGATACTGTCACTAGATTTGTGTCATAATCCACAATACAGATTATTTAACAATATTAATGTTAAAATGTAAAGGATCTTATTTTAATCGATGTATGTATAGAAATTGGCAAACTGTTAAACCATTTCAAGTGCGACTTGATATTCATAGTTTTATATTACTTTCATTAATTAATCGAAGTTAGTACGTATTTGATGTTTTTAAACGATCCACATACACCTACCGCGCAAAAACATCCAACTTGTCAGTCTATTTTCGACTGCTATTTATGAAATTCATTATAGACCTGTCGCATCACTGGGGAAGGTGCTAAATCTGGTACTCCTTGTAGTTCCAATTCCAGGTCCTATTGACGCTGTTGTCATCGTGATTTGGACTTATTGGCAGTTTTATGTCACCCGCCTGTAAACACAAAGAACATAGCATTAGAAATATTATCTCTATAATCTTCAAACGAAATACGTTATGGAGTTAGTCAGTGATAGTCAAAGAGGCATCAATTATCAGTTACATTTCATTAGTCATGAAAACGTGAATCGTTACTTAATATAAACGATTTTGTGTTCGATTCCCACCCATTCAAACTGAAATCCACACAACTATTCACAGGTGTAAAAAGCATGCAATTTACTAGTGGCAGCACAGTGGCAGTTTTTGGACTATCGGCGCAGAGGCGGCGGGCGAAGTTGGGCCATTACAGCGACGCCTGCCACCTAGACATTAAGGCTCTATCCCATTACTGCGGACACGCTACGTACGTTGAAAAAGCTTCATTTACACATTTCCCGCGCAACCCTCGCACACGAACACGCTACGCACGAATACGTCATTGAAACACGCGTAGCCTGCTTGGCAATATCGCTGACGTAGCTCAGCGCTGCACATACTACACAAGCACTGCCCCGAAGTGTAGTTTTATGGCGTTAGCGGGAGGTGGGAGGGAGGGGATGTGACACCATCGGGGCTTGACTTGAAATAAATTTAAGTGACATTTTTGCTGCTATGCTAAGCTATATAGCTTTGGGCCCATATTTGTGCTGAAGTAGAAAGACAAGCGGACCGAAGACAAACGGACCAACGCAACTAAATCCACCTCCGTGTGCCCCTGCACATTATGCGCAGCATTGGTACAGCACCTTTATTCAACAAGGTTTTATAAACCCTCGCACCGAAAATGGGGAGACCCCGCTCGCGAATGTTACGGGACACAATTTTAGCGGCAATTTCCCATTACAATTCATTACTTCCTAATACATTAACTTTGGGAATTAATGGATTGTAAATGTGCGGTATTGGTCATTTTCAGGTAATTATTGTGCTAATTATAGTAATTTAGAGGATAGCGGTAAATTTTGTAACATATTATACATGGCACAAAAAAAACTATAAAATGAGAGTCCCGCTGAGCTTCTTGCCCGATGTTCTCAGTTAAGCTGGCATTCCGATCCACTTTAAGAATGTAAAATGACAATTTGTAACTGCCCTGTAGGCCTATTCAAAACAAATAATTGAAAGTTTTTTTTTTTGTATATAATAAGTTTATATATTCAGACAAACCTACCTTTCTGTAAAAATAATCACTATAACTGAATTTGTGTAGGACTATCCCATTGATACTCAGCAAATTTTCGACAAATTAATTGTATCCTTAGAACTTCACAAAACTCCAGTAACATTGTCACCCTACATCGCTAATGCTACAAGCTTACCTACGCTTGTTTCTTAGCGAATTTGAAATTTAAACTTCACCACCAACCACCATTACTTAAGTGTTCTGCACCGGGAGGATTATTTTAAATTCACTTTTGGATAGATTAAGTTGAATATTTGAAGCACTCAGTGCCATTAGGTTGGTTTGTAATTACTTAAATGATCGTGTAGGCTCGTTCAGGAATAAAACATAGTCTATTTATCAGGCTAATGATGGACTAAAAAAGTAATTGGGAAATACTGTTTTTTTGTTGAATAGACCTAATTATTTACTGAATACTTTTATGCTGTAGTTATTCAGGGCAAATTTATGATTTTTTCATCAAAATACTTAGTAATGGGTAGAATTTTTATTATTTGCATAGATAGGATGAATCGAAAATATTTGCTTTAATAATACAAGCGTTGCTTGAATTTTGACTATTCAGTTGATAAGTTTAGCATTTTTTTTAAATTTAATAATACAAAAAGTGCAGTGCTAAAAGAACTAAGCTATGGTTTGTATTTTAATCACGAATAATTCCTCCAACATCCTCATTCGACTGTTATGTTCATATTAAGCCATGTCTCCAGTGCGTGTTTTGTTGTACACACAACTACACAAAACCGACTCACCAATTTACCCCGCACGGGTAGAAAGTGGCAGGTTACAATCGTCTTTAATAAATTAAATGCATTGTGTATGCGTTTCTGTTGACGAAAAACTACGCACAAGAGTCTCGAATTCAAAATAACTTATTCCATTAATTGACCCCTAATAATAACATACTATAATATTACCAGCCTTTTTTTTAAAGTCCCACTGCAGGGCACGGGCCTCCCCTCAATTCGAGGGGGATTAGGCCATAGTCCACCTCGCTGGCCCAGTGCGGGTTGGCGGACTTCACACATCTTTCGAGGGGTTCTCTCAGATATGCAGGTTTCCTCACGAGGTTTTCCTTCACCGTTAATAAATATATAATTATAATTGACCCCTAGCTGTCGCTATAGAGAATTGTCACATGTAAAGGTTCCTTACCGGTGACCGAGAGATCAGTTCCTCAGGCATAGAGTCCTGCATCACCTGCGGCAGCCGCGGCTGCGGGCCCAGCGGCTCTAAGTTGAGAGGCTCGTACTCATCGGACACGCCGCTATCAGGTGAGTCCGGGACTTGCACCGCGTTCTCGTAGCCTTTGGGCCCCACCCGGCTTTTGTGCACGCAATAGTCTCCTGTGAACGGGTTCTGGTACGCCACTACGGTTCTGTGAAGAAAATATGGGGTGTATATAAGTAAAAAGTTATACAAGTAATTGATAAGTATGTGGCGCAACTAAACGCACGCGCACGCACACACTAATAGTCTATGGTTGGACAGTAGGAATAAACGTCAGTGCGTAACAGGCCGCCTTGTGTTTTACTTGTCTCCCGTACACGCTAACTTACCAGTAATATGTGAAGCTTATTTGTTTGGTTTGTTTAATGAAGCTTTGGCAATTAATAGGTGGTAGACGGATTTTGTCACTTTGCCGCCGTCGGTGAGCGCTGACCCTAACCCTCATATGTCTATTTTTACCTTAGTTCCTCCTTGGAATCTCCTTCCTTCTTATGTGAGAACACGACCTTTGTAGGTCTGAGAAGTACCGAGATCTATAAGCAGAATAAATTAAGAATCATCACTTTTTTATAGCTTATTTTAGGTTCCATTGCTGGGAAATGGCCTCCTCTTTACATTTCCAATGATTTCTATCTGGGGCTGGTTGGGAGCGGCGGCGGTTCAGTCCCACTTTGGCTTAGCTGGTTTTCCGCCCAGGTATTGTGAGAAATAAATATAAAATACAACATGAAAACTCTTTGAAATTAATTATCTCGTTTTTAGTTTAAAATTAAGGTTTATACGGAGTTTTAATTAAGTTACTTTGTACATGAGTTATTCTTTAATAAAACGTAGAAGGTGCTTTAAATCATGCCAGTAATTAAACATAAATCGAGGTATATTAATTCTACATCTTACGACAAAATGTGAACACAGTTTGTGTTGTTGACTTGAATGAAGGATGGACTACAAAATAAAAATACGTGGTTACAACCGATTACTGGTCTTAAAAATAAAAATACCACCTGTATAACTCACCTCTCCATTCTGACGCATCCGGTTTACACGGTAGAAGCAGTAACCACACATGAAAATGGTTAAACATAGCTGTAAAAAAATATCGAATAAACATTACGACCGTAGTCCTACAGGTACTGGTCAGGGAATCATTCCTAGGGGAGCACCAATTTACAACGCACTACTGGAGATTAACAAAGTAGGATAACGTGTATAGTTGCAAAATAAGTTAGTACGGTAAACTAGCGCAATAACATTAACTCTTCTACGGGAACATATGATGCAAAGTATCTGTGCTAGTGCTGTCTTTAATTAATGTAAGAGGCCTTCTGGCTGTTCTAATTAAAGTAAAATAATAATAAATAAATATGTAGCCTCATGGCAAGTAACAATAATTTTTAAATATCTTATTTGGTGTGCTTCGGGGAATATTTCCCTCGGAACAGGATGGAATATTAATAAGATGTTAAATTCATAGTCTCCTTTTACATCTTGTCCCGCACTATGCCACCGAAGAAAGAACAAAATATATAAAATTGTCGATCCATTTGATATATATCAACTGAATCACTTACTTAATCAGTTCTTCGATTACTTCCCATTTGTCGTATTATAAAATTACGTCACCAAAACACTCACCAGTATAATTAAAAGCAGTATGTCTATGTAAATTATGATCATCTTCGACTGCACTTAGTGGCGCTGTGTGAACAATTCACCATCAACAAATCACCTTTTCATTGTATTAAATTAAAATTAAACTGTACTTTTAAATAAAACACGTTCCAACTGGCACTCACTATGTTTCATGATTTTGAAAACTCAAAATGACATTACCATTGGTTTATTACTGAGATTTTCTTGGTCTTGATTGGCTGAAATTCTTTTTGCTCGCTTGTGATTGGTCTGTATGCATTGAAGAAACGCTGAAATACCAATGGGAATTTTGTATATACAGGGGATGCTGCGTCCGCAGTCACTCTGCCAAAGATTAGATATATCATATATAGGGGTTTAATGCCTACAATGTTTTTGCTTCAGATAATAAGTTAAGATGTAAGCTTTCACTTGTCTCCGGGGAGTCGGAAGACTTGACATTGTACTGAATCAATGAAACTGGCCCATTCTATCTCGTAGTACGTCTTTCAATCATTTAATTTCAAATAAGAATGGAGATAAAGTAAACACATTATTAAAGTTGATTAAGTGTATTATTAGTGCTGAAAATAATATAATTGGCATCCATCACTAAACTGTTAAAATATAAACAACGTCTTAAACATTTAATCACAAGTTTCTGTTTCATTTGCATCTATATGTTTTTACCTACTCTCCCATCTTGCTACCACTGTTTTCTTTGAAGCCGCCTGGGCTGTTGGCGCCAGGGGTGTCGCGACGTCTGTCTCCATCGGCTCTGGTTCGTCACACGACCTATTTATACCGACCAATATACCAACCAACGCCATCTAGCTATAACCGATGGAAATAAAGCGAATGCAATACACTTGAAGCTTTACGATAATGTGAAGAAGTTATGTCACTTCAAGTGAATTGAATCGGAAGAGAAAAATCGGTGGTTAAATTTTACAGCGGTTTCCTTTTGTTATATAACAAGTAATATATTATAAGTAATAACAATGTATATAATGTATATTTTGTTTTTATCGAGTTATTTTATCTTTATTTCAGGAGTAGGTTTCAAGAATTGATTGGTGCAATGATCCTTTTATTATAATAGAGGATTAGAGCATAGTCCACCACGCTAGCCCAGTGCGGGGAGGCGGACTTCACATGTCTTTCGAGGGGTTCTCTCAGACATGCAGGTTTCCTCACGATGTTTTCCTTCACCGATTAGCAAGTGATAATCATGGTTGAAAATGAGATTCACGCATGAAATCCAGAAATCCCAGACGTGCGAGCGGGGGTTTGAAACTGCGATCCTCGTTACCGAGGCAAGCGTTCTACCAACTTGGCTATCACTGCTTCATGATCCTTTTACCCATATACTAACTCTTAACTGTCATTATTAGTATCTATATCCCTTGCCTTTTTCGGCACCTTTGGTCAGCATGTCATAATGTAGGTACCTACAAATGTTTTTTTATTAATAGTGAAAATGTATGAATCGCCATAACGCCACTAATATCTACTTTATAAGGTACCATATTATACTTGTTGAAACTACTTTGATAACTTACCTCATAGTCTACTTAGTTTCCTGGACATTGCAAAGCTCCAATTAAAGTGTAACTTTCTGGAACAAAGCCAACTGATTACAACAAAACTGTTGGCTGTAACAAAACTCTGGAATCGTCTTAAATGGCCAGCAAACGTGGAAATCTGTAAAACAATCGCAAGAGAGAGAGGACGTAAGAGCAATTGAAGTTGATATACTCGTATACTTCTCATGTCTTTGGTGACATTCCTTACGGCTCTGGATTGCATTTAGTTCCTTCTTAACTACTCATAGTTTTTATAATTTGAAATGCTGAACGATTAATTATACCATATTTTCCTTTTGACGTCTTCTGTAGCAAGTGGGATGTTACTCCAACCCACCATTGCACGCGTCTGACCATATAGATGAGACCATTTAAGGTAATTAAAACAATGATGAAGAATTTATTCAAGTTTATAGCAAGCTATTCGAAGCAAGCATCTCCGCACCGATAGTTTAATGTTTGTAAGCAGACACCGCTTCACTGATTACTATCCAATCAACAGTTATTTAAGTACCGCTTTGTAATTAAGTTACCATCAATTATTACCGGCATCAAAGTAACATTCAACTTAAACAAAACAATCGAATAGTCTTAAACACGGAACAAACGCGAGCGCGGCCGAACCTTCGGAACACAAACGAAACAACTTGTAAGTTGTTACTTCGCCCTTACTTCAGTTTAAAGTTACTTAGAGCGGCTATTTGCAAAGGTTTGGTTGGAGTATAGATTTAGGCACCTTTCAAGTGTTGAAACTATTAAAAAGGTTTTTTTAGAGTCTACTTATTTACATTATAATTTAAATAATCAATTGGTGGACTTTTGTAAACGCGGCTCCATAATACGTTTAGCTATTGACGTGGGACTTCTAGTACAAGCTCTGGCTTATTTGTAGGAGTTAAGGGTAGTATTTTATTAAAGTAGTAGGTACTAGTAACGCGTTTAATCACATTACTATGGGAATGCTATAAGAAGGTAAAGGTTGAATGGTACAAATGTGATTTTAATTTCTGCTCTGTGGTCAGAATCTCTCACAAACTCCTTAGGCTATACTGCGTATCATATGACGTATTCTTAATTAACTAACGGTGTCGGAATTCTCTAGCTACATATACCGAAGCCATAATCCCCGAATCTCCGCTATTGACCTTAAACACAACCATTGCGCTCTGCTCGTGGCTAACTACCCAGAAATGTGTACCGGGGGATTAGATTTTAATCTGTTTTATTGTCCTAGTTGGAACCAGTTCGTTCCGAATAAGTTTGAATTGATCCACCGAATTAATGGACTAAGCATGTAGATGGTATTTGGGTTGCGCGCTTCCGGAAAACCATGTATTTTTTTATCAAATATCTAGGTAGTTTTGTGATAAATTTACATGGTATGCACCCATAGCACCTTTATAGCATGATACGGTACATGCTATAAAGGTGCTATGGAATTTCAAATCCCACTAATATTATAAATATGAAAGTTTGGATGGATGGATGGCTGTTTGTTACTCAATCACGCCAGAACGGCTGAACGGATCTGGATTAAATTTGGCACAGAGATAGATTATAGTCTGGAATAGCATATGGGCTACTTTTTATCCCGCTAAAATGTATGGTTCCCGTGGGATAGATTTGTTTAAATTTTTCATACTTTTTAATCGGGGGTAACACCGCGGGGCGCAGCTAGTACATTATATTTTGTTCTTAGATGTACTAAATACAAGCTTGTCATCTGAATCTTGATTGAAATTCAAATATCAGATTCGTATGCTCAGATAATATCTGAATATATTATTATTATTATTGAATATATTATATTTTTCCTTTTGCCGAGGAAGATAAATTGCCGCTGTACTATATTTGTTTCCAGGTCACTCCTGCGACCTTCCCCGGTTAAGCCTTTCCATAATGTCTTCAATATCAAGGGCTTAAATAACAAAGGGACAGCACTCGACAACACGGGTAATAACTCGCCGAGGGGCGGTAACGCGATGTTTACACTGAAACCAATCCTTTTGATAACGGCCTGATATAATTTAACATGGCTCATGTAATAGCACACTTTTGTATGTTTACCTGCGTTAGCTTTTCGGAATTAATTATGTTATTTTGTCCATTTTATCAGGATGAAAATAATGTGAATGTTCCTCAGTTCAAATGATGGATTCACACAAACCAGCCCACGAATGAGTAGAAATAATGCAGTTTCATAGTAAAAACGAACGTTTGAGTCTATAATGGCCACTATTCCGAGATCCTCAACCCGCTATTGTTACCAATATACCTACTATAATATGACCATTTTAGAACCTTATCGTCTGATACATATTTAACGTATAAATTGCATGAAAACCTATGTAATACTTGGAAAGGAACGAATACCGAGCATAATAAAAATCGCTTTTTTTGTATTCACAACAAAATTCTTCCAAAAAAAATTCTACCGTAAATATGGAAGTTTTGAAATTAGATTTTATCTGCCTGCGATAAGTTTGGCGACGATATTCTAATGAATGTAGAGACGGTCAAGGAAAATGGTTTGTTTACGAATTGGGTTCCATACGTTAGGCCATATTAGGGAGGGACTTACAACATAGCACTATAAAAGTAACAGGAATGACCAAGAGTGTTTGCACATAAAATTTTGGACAAAAAACCCTGAGTTATCAACAAAGATAGTACGTGCTGCATTTTTTTGGCATAAATCTAATCAATCAGACTTAGTTAACGACTCTTCGCTACACCTTCGCGGCTTTATAAGACGGTTATGTCGCAGTCCCTGGGATTAAGGAACACTAAAACGCCATGGCACCTGTCGAAGTAAAGTTACACTCATAATTATGCCGTCATCTCGTTCCGCTCGGCGAGGAATTTCACATAAGCTTCCCTTGCCAAGTAGGTATTTTCAGTAAGAAATTTCTGAACAAAGTTTTTATTTCATAAACGTACTTTTTGTACGTAATTGGGGACAGGAAGGAAGCCGTTATAAAGTTTTTTCATGGCGACGTTTTAAGAAATGATGTCTGGTTAAAATATTTACGTATCCACGTGTAGAGTAGTAAGAAGGAACCTGATTAGTTCAGTGGGTAGTGACCTTGCCTTCTGCGCTTAGGGTCTCGGGTTAGGATCCTGGTAGAGACAAACTTTGTGTGATGAGCACGAATGTTTGTACCCATGTCATGGATGTTTAATATCTATATGTGTATTATTTACTGGATTCGCCCTTAGTCCTTATTACAACCGCTGCTTAGTGTGGGACCGCATAGTTGGGGTGAAAATTTTTTTTTTTTGGATTGAAATCGATAAAGTGTCCTGAAAGTATTTGAGGTTTCTTTTACCGAATTAGTTGTATTTCTTCTAGAGTGTGAATAATCACGTTTTTATTTGATTGTATTACGACCATTATTGTTTTGATAGTGAGATGTATATGTGCCGTTCTATGCTAATACATACATCTTAAAAAAAATCCAATGCACATAAAACCGTCAGCATGCCAAGTTTTATGAAAACCCTAATGTTCATCCATACAGACACGACATCCAACTTATCTGTCATTAATCTCCCCAAATTTTCTTTGCAAATCATTTAACACGCAGCAGCTAGTTTTATTAATTTACTGAGTCCTTTAGTAATAAAAAAATCTGAGTAGCTTTGTTTTACAAACCATAAATCGTTGTGAAATAATTATGTAATCCCAGCTGTATAACCAACGCGGGCGTCTCCACATCACGGAGCATGGTGAACCTGAAAAGGGTGTAAATAGGTAAAGGGGCGGACACAAGACACGTCCCGGGGGTGGGAGCACCATGTTCACTGTATTTTTGAGACACATTTATTTTCGGGGCTGGTTAGATATTTACAAATTATTTTCCATGTTTACTTTATAAATCCCATTAGTTCTTGCGTATACGGAAAATTGTTTTGTTTTATGGAAAATGGGATGTTTAGAATTGATTTACGAATAGCAGAA
Organism: Pheosia gnoma; assembly: GCA_905404115.1. Classification (NCBI taxonomy): domain Eukaryota; kingdom Metazoa; phylum Arthropoda; class Insecta; order Lepidoptera; family Notodontidae; genus Pheosia; species Pheosia gnoma. The sequence goes on from FR989914.1 coordinate 7,956,022, forward strand.
ACTTCGTAATGTCAGATTCACCCAAGATAAATTTGTTTTTTTTAGTCTTATACGAGATCAGATTCAAATAAACAACAATAGATATTTCACATCTATGACTTTGGTACAATCATTCGTGCCCATCACACAAAATTTGTCCCTACCAGGATTCGAACCCGGGACCCTCGGCACAGAAATTTGGGCTACTACCTACTGCGCTATTCAGTTAGACATTTTTTTTAAATTTATTTAAAAAAATATATGCGTTTTTCTCTTCTTTTCCATATCACTACTCACCTGATAAATCACAATAAGTATATCTCTCTCCGATTATTTTATGTGGTGGTCCTACAGGGCCATACCTTTTTCATTCTCCGACGAGGGTTCCGCGGGCGCACAGGTACCGAGGGCATGCATCAACTATGTAATCGTAAATGTGTGTTAAATTAAATATCTCGCGGCTGTTCTTTTGTTTTGGCTCGTTAATATGCGAACACGAGAAGCGGCATGTTTTGGAATAATATTCAGAAATAACACATCAAAGTTAATGGATATTATAACACTAGGTTGATAAAAACAATTGGGTGCTATCTAACTTTCATCATCAAAATATATACAGTGTCTGGAATTTATTTCAGAGGGATATCTAGTTATTTGTCGTAGACCAAATTTGTGGTATGACGGAGTTGTTAATTTCGGTCTGATTCGCCAATTTATATATTTTTTTAATTAATTTACGGAGTACCTACGAGATAGATTCAGTTAAAAATTAATGTATTATATATTTATTAATTTAAATAAGCCCCATTACTCAATGTTCAAACGAACCGAAAACTAATCCTGTAAACACATTTAACAGTTCCCGAAAACGAATTGTGCAAAATAAAAATCACCTGTCGTTGTCAAATGGGCGCGCTCTGTCTGCCCCGGCGCGGCGCGGGGCGCGGAGCACGCCCGTACATTATTAGCGGAGCGACAAATGGAAACGGGGCTATCTATCGCGTTTTACAAAAGAGAAACTTTGTTGGTAAGACATTGTAAGCTGAATATGTAATTATTATTTGTTTCCATAATCTATCAAGTGAGTTAAGAGAACATTACAAAGTTAGTATGTAAATATTTACAGCCAAAACTAAACCTAGAGTCTATATTATTAGCTAACTTTAAACTTAATTAGGCAATAATAATATGCGCCACACTTAATGATCGTGTAGTATAAGCATAAATTAATACAAATATATGACAAAACATGTCAGTGTGCTAAACAAAACAAATGTTAAATGGATTTATTACTTAAAAGTAGTCACGTAGATCGGTACAAAAAGCCAAAATCAGTTAGAGTATTATTATCTAGTACCATAATGGGATACTGCATAGCATATAGTGGAAAGTCAGAACAAAAACTATCATGACAGTCAAGGGTCAACTAGATCACGAGCCAAAGCTGACCAAGTTGATCCTGCGTCTTTGCTGAATTGGAGGAATCAGCAGGAAATACGCAAATGCGTTGACAATTTACTCGCCGCGGTTGGACATGATCATCGGAAACCACAAACAGTCACCGCGTCATATTTCTACTTCCAAGTATTATAGAAATGTGGAATCGAACCTCCGTGTGGGTAATAGATTCCTTTTTCATAAAATAAGATAACTGTGACAAGCAAACGATAGCTGGAGAGCTAATTGCTGCAAATATATGGGGTTCCAAGACTGCTAGCATAATTGACTTATAAAATACTTAAAACAAGGTGAACAAGGCATACATATACAATGGCATGCATCTTTCTCACAAAGCTTATATTATTCATATTCAATTGCAAGTCTGGACACCTGAGTCTAGTTTCTATAGTCTATGTGTCATATCCGCATCGCAGTTTTAAGGGTTTTATCCTAATGTTGTTAATCCAAGTCCGAGTGGTTGACAATAGCGGTGCAATCAACGTGCAGTGACCGCAGCAGTGCATAGTTTGCGCATTTGTAAACCCACTTGTCGTAGATAGAATAGTGATGGTTGTATATTAATTTTATGGACAGCTTTTAGCTTTACACACATAAATAACAGCGAAAATCAATAACTAATAAATAGGTATTATAAATGTTTAAACAAAAATTCATAAGGCCCTACCGATTGTTGGGAATTTCGGTAGAAGAATGGCAAATGAATCCATGGTTACCACGGTGTCTGAAGCATCTAGATTTTTCCTGCTCCGGCGACCTCCGACGACCGATAAAAGGCTAGACCATAATTCAAAAAAAGTGACACCTATAAATTAGGGTTTTTTTTATTTCAGACTATTGTACCGCATTCAAAAATGAATTACACAAAAAATGCTACTGTTTCCCGGAATCTGGACTATAAATCTTTGAATACGGAATGAGTTAAAATGGTCTATAATTCGCCGGGATAGCCAAGTTGGTGAACGTTTTGGAATAAGAAAAAGTAGATTCATTTACTAGAAACTAGAGCAGTTATACAATTTAAGATATATTGATTTCTTATATTTACGCGAATACTACTTTTCATTTCAATGTAAGATATATTCAAATATACATATATACTGCAGTTGTAGAAAATATGAGTGAGTCCATATTTTTCGGTATTTTATATTACTTATGAGTACATTAAAATCGTTCTTTATTATATTTCTATTTGGAAATATTATTTATTTAATTAGACACAGCTCTACATAGAACGCCAAATCAATTAAAATATACAATAGCGTTGCTAAGAACTTGTGTTCTGAAAAAGTACGTGGATGTATCTTAATATAAACACCATAGCTTTTGTTTTCAGAACTACAAACAAATTAACAAACAGTGTGGGTACTTACTCGTATCAGTTTCATTCTAAATTGTATTTACAAACTCGCCGAGCGAACTCGCAACTCTTGATTAAAGACTTTAAACTAGAAGCACTTCGACTTCATTATATAAACAAGTTTTAAGATATTTTGAAAGATTATCTTCCATTTATTTCTGGAAATAGAATGCTAATGGGTACACTGGTAGTTACGATCCGTTACAGTTGAAAATAATGGCTCTATTTCTAATTTGAAAGTCTCTGCGCTTTCTGATCTTATATCACTTGCTTAGAGATAATATTTCAGTATGTTACGGGTACGTACATTTTTTTATGAAAATATCATTAGAAATCTACATGTAACATTAGCTATGTACTTACCTAACAATCACGATGCTGGGTACACGTCTCCAGTTATCTCGTGTTCTGACTGCCGAGCAGGTTTGCTCATGAGGTCGGCCTTCATCATTTAGAGAGTACCATGAATCTACTTTACAATTGTCTTAAAAAAGTCAGGACCGTCAGAACTGAGGGTACTAGATGAGAATATAACAATATTGATGCAAACTAGCTTTTGAACATAAATTTAAAATCTTTTGCTCTTACCTCATATTCACAACGTAAATATTTATTTTTATTTTAAACGGCGAGGCAGCATATTCCCAAGATCTCCATATTTCTCGCGGAGCGGTTCCTGACCGCCGCACAATGGTTTTTATTTATCTCCCGGCACTGAAGTAAATCATTGAGATAACAAGAGGGTAGCAATGTAAATAGCGCAAGACGTATTTGTTTTACGTACACCGTTTGCGCTGTTTGCAAAATGCTACAAAATATTAAAAAAATAAAACTACGTTATATATTATGTACATGTGTTCGGATTTGGCCTCCAGCCACGATCAGACCTAGCCAACGGTTATATTTGTCATGAGTATACTAAACGATTTCTGTTAAAACAGGGCGTTGATGACCCCAAAATAGACTTGGCTACAATCTTTGCCTCAAACCTAATCTTCCAGAATCCAAATATCCAAAAAGATCAGGAATCCCTTTCATTAAAATCCACTCCACGGTCTTTTCAGAACCCGTTATCGCCAATGGGCTAAACGGAATGGCAATCAATGCGGAACGCTGAGCGAGCCTTTATTGTAGATCACAAAGCGAAGGGTCAACATTTTCGATTGCAAAATTGTCGACTTTCGCTCAAGTTTCGAGTCGGTCGAAACGTTTTGGATGGAGTAAGGTAAGAGACGGAGCGGAATAGATTTTCAAGTTGAAATGAAACTAATTTTTAAGGATTTTATCGCGATTTTATTTCGATTTTACGTTCCCGACGTTTCGGCTGCTTTACAGCAACCATGGTCACGGGAGGACTGAGGTGGTTGACGATTTAATTATTACTTGTGGTCCGATCTACGAGCTGCGTAGATCGGACCACAAGTAATAATTAAATATGAGGGTACCCCGTCTCAAACTATGACACCAGGACGTCAACCACCTCAGTCCTCCCGTGACCATGGTTGCTGTAAAGCAGCCGAAACGTCGGGAACGTAAAATCGAAATAAAATCGCGATAAAATCCTTAAAAATTAGTTTCATTTCAATGTGTAATATTCGCGTAAATATAAGAAATCAAGATTTTCAAGTGCTAAAGTTATTTTGATATATAATGTGTAGAGTAGGTGGGATATTAACCATTGTGTGTTTATAAGTGTGTACGTGTGAAGGAAATTCAAATAAAACAGTATAGCTTGAAATTTTGAGTTCTCCAGAGATGTCTTTTAAATTTTCAGTAAAGTATCCACAGCTTTACTGATAGGGGTAGGGGATTCATTTCATCATCATCGTAATCATCATCGTTATTATCTTCATACTTATATTATTTATAATAACAAGAAATATTTTACTTGACACTGGCAAAAATGACACTATTTTGTAGCCAATTGCCAACTTAAGAAAATAAAAAGAAGGTATAGTATCTACTCATTAATATTAGAGTGTGGAGTTCTTTAACGCCTTTGAGAATTGGAACCGTATCAAAAACTATACCTGCATTTAACTACATCATTGTAATTTATACTTTCCAGACATAGGTGTAATCCTTAAGAATGGATTAAGTCTCTGAGATTAGCTTACAAATACTCGCACTTGTTACAAAAATATTGTAGTAATTACCATAATTTTTAGAATCATGTTAAAAAAAACCTATCATTGCTCAGTTTCGCTTTTAATTTGCACCAATCCCAGACAAGTAATGTCCCGATGCGGCTCACTGAGTCATGAAACGGATATTTTGTTTTAACCAACTCTTTGTGGAAAACGCCGACGCTAACTTCAACGTTTCGTCTAAACGTCGTTATCAAGCTTTTGAGGTCTTCAAAACATTGATTTGGTTCGAAAAGACATTACTTTAGGGAGATTGATCTAAATAAGTTAGCCTCAGTTGTTTATTTTTGTTTAATAGTGCGGTTACTGATGCTATTATTTATGATCATTAGTAATCTTGATGTTTTGACAAACCCCAACGTCCATTCTTCGTTCACTTTAAAATACTTATAACATAACATTACGACCGCAATATTTTAAAGGTTCTTCTTCTTTTGTTGCTAATGGGCTACAAAATAGTACCATTTTTGCCAGTGTCGAGTACAACACCTTCAGCGTTGTTTTAAATATTTAAATGATGATGATGAAATGATCATCATGAAATATATCCCTTCCCCTATTAGTAAAACCTTGAATACTTAACTGAAATTTATTTTGACATACTATTTTATTTTAATATCCTTCACTCGTGCACGTTTATGAATACAATGGTTAATATCCCACCAATATTACACGTTATCTATAAAATAAAACACCTTTATTGGAAAATAAAACCAAGCTGACTACTTCACGATTCAACTTCCCGCCAAAAAGACATCTCTAAGGTTTATCACAGATATAAAAAATTGATGCACCGATTCGTAAAATTCATATTTCATTAAATTTAGATATCAGAGGAACAGCATACGTGACAGAAATAATAGTAATATTGATTGTGTGGTATGTCTGTAGGTATACATTGCTAGGAAGCCCGTGACATTTCATCGCCACTGGTGTTAAATCTAATGAAAGGTAAACTCAAAGTAAAATCGAGGGTATTACGTTGTTATAGAAACGGCATTCCGAATGGGTGGTTATGTTGTAGCTTAGCATTTTGTATATATATTGACGATACATAAGTACTGTACTGTGTAATGGTTTACATGAATAAAAAATATTCTGAGTCTGATAATATTTTTCGCCATTCCAAAACTATGAAACATAGCAAGCAAATTAATAAATTCTTCATCTGCTTCACAAAAAAACCCGAACAAAAAGATCCCCAGCATATAAACTCGAAGGTTTAAGTATATCTGAAAAAGGAAGAATATTGATGCAAAAAGGTTAAATATTATTTTTGGTCCAATGTATCTTATAAGATATTTAACTTGACCGGAAGGGACGAGGGATACTAAATAATCAAGGGTCCGCTTACATTCGAGGTCTGATGGCGAATGAGCTATAGCAGACCCCATAAAAAAAAATACAACCGAATTGAGGAGGAGGTTTCCTCCTTTTTGAAGTCGGTTAAAAAGTGGCTTCATCGCTCTATTTCAGGACTGGGGTAATTAATTTGGTGGCATATCAAATGTAGGGGTAATCATTATTATTTTGAAAATTATTTTAAAGAGTTCATTATAATTTAAAACTCTAAGGTGCAAATAATAATAATAATACCGCCAGACGACCACACCAACTATACAGTCTCACACAAGCAACGTTTGTATTATGGGTACTTTACAATGGACTGAGGGCGAACCCAGTATATTATGCTTATATAGATATGAAACAAACATGACTCAGGTACAAACATTCGTGCTCATCACACAAAGTTTGTGCCTTTGGGGACCGGGATTCGAACCCGGGACTCTCGGCATAGAAAGCAGGGCCACTACAACTGCGCCAATCAGGTCGTTTGGTTGGTTTGGCTTAAAGTATGATAAATTTCAAAGTTATGTTGAGTAGCTTAATACTCGTATATTCGCTTCTTCTGTATCAAGATTTTCTTCAAGATTGCAAATATATATGGGTATCGTAGTTCACAAATTGTGATGACCCGATCGGCAAGTTGGAGTGATCCTGTTTTCTATACTGAGGGTTTCAAGTTTGAATCCCGGTGGGGCAAACTTTCTGTGAAATTAATTTCATTATTACATTTTACCTTTATTTTATTATTTATTAAATATTAAGTGATCCAAAATAAAATCTTAAAACATGAGTTTCCCAAACTACCCACCTCTCAAGCCATATTCAACTTTAATCATAACTTTTCTCCCTGTAATATTGAAGACAAATTGTTACGAGGCCATCTTACCGGGGCCAGGTGGGCTCTCAAATAAATAAGACCCACCGTGGACACACAAAAACGCCCACATTTGTCGCAGTCGGGGTAGCAAGGTGGAATCGCTTCAAATAAATCATCCCTTAGGACCATAAAACTCATGATTTTATTACTTAAAGTACACTTTACATGTTTGAGCCCTTTTTAATGTTATACCCCTACATATCACGAATATATGTAGGGGTATACATATACATATGTATTAAATTCGTTTCTTACAAAGTTATATGTTTGTTTGTCGAGATGATGAGATCACGGCGCGGAAAATTGCGTTATTCTCATCAAAACAGATTTTGTTATTATAACTGTGAGACGTCGAGAGGAATAATTCTATCTGATTTCGCGTTTTTTATTTAGATGAGAGCCTATAAAATTGAGGACAAAAATTAGGGCGATGTTAGGATTTTTATGCCGTGATCTATTTTAGAATTACAAAATGATCTGCTGTTTTAAAGAAATCTGTATAAACCAGTACTAGCAGCCGCCCACTTATGTAATTCCAAAATCAGCAACGCGTTCCAGATTCTATTCCTCGTAACCATGAAATCATTGATAAGGATGAGAGCAGGCCTGGGAAGAGGCCTAACTACACCAGATTGTCGTTAAATTCGAGTGGGAATTGAGCCGTTGTCCAACACCTGGTTCGAGTACAGGCTGATGGTAAATCAATAACAACAAAGAAACCACTAACTGCACCCAATCTCAACAAACTGTCAACTACAGAATTTCGAGGGATTCTCTCTGACATGCCGGTGTTCTCACGATGTTTTCATAGTTGAAAATGAGATTCGCACATGAAATCCCAGAGGTGCAAGCCGGGAGTCTTGAACTTGCGATCCTCGCTATCGATGGGGGCGTTCTATTACTTAGCTATTACTGCTTCTTATGCTATATGCCAGTTATTAATGTTTGTGTATGTTGCAGTAGGAACACTGTGACTAAACATATTTCGAAAACTTCAAAACAATCCATTGTGTTCTACATTCAACCCCACACCACTGACCTTCAAATTCCAGTTCATTTAAAACTTAAAGGGTTCGAATCAATCACCGCAAGGGCGGGCGCGTTATAACGAGTGTTTGCGTTTTAACGATCATTCTGAGCGAGGGTTTAATTAATGAATCATATTGGCGTTTTAGTCAGTGATAATGTGGGTATACTTGCGAACATAAAATGGTTGGTGGAAAGGTGAAGAAAGGGAATAAAGTGCATTAACGGCCGATGGCTGGATAATATTAGAAATTAGGCTAATACTATCACGCTTCTATAACTGAAAAGGGTATGGGATATACTACGTCCACCTCGTGGGGGGAGCGGTTTCATTTCGTCTTCTAGCAACAGAGACAGCCCATACTTTTGATAAACGAAGTACATGAGATACAGAATAATGATAGTAAATAGCATTGTACAACACGTTTTTACGATTAAAGTTCAGTAAACGAAACGTTATATACATTTAAGAGCGTAGGTAGCGTGGTTTTATATCACAACGGATTAAATTTTGGTGGCCCTGTCAAACCTTAAATGTACCCTAAATTTTAAGTGGAACGTTAGAATTATCTAGATCAACTTCTCAATGCTTCAACCGTCACCGGTTTCAATATTGAATTCATTCTTAAAAAACATGATTGTGGGCTGGTGAACTCGTACGGCACACAACTGCATCCACGCTCACACTTTGTGCATAATGAAATAAAGGAAAAACGTACACACAATCACTAGTTTTGTGTAACGCATACGGCTATTGTCCATACAGGCTTTGGCGGAGTGGTACCTTAGCCTTGGGAAGCCAAGTCCTGGCTAATTCGTGTGCAAATGTGTCTAAATTATTTTACTCAAATTCGGCTGCGTATACAAATGGTAACCTACTTTCTTAATTAACGTGGACTTAGCATAATTACACTATACTTTTAGAAATACCATTATCGCTTGAACAGTTTGCACACAAGCCTTTGATTCTGATAAATGGGAGCCTCTCTCAAACGCCTGCTACTAATCCCAATAAGCCGTTCTAATTATAATATTTAATCCGTGGATCCATTTATTTTATGAATAATTTGATTAAAGAAATAAAATATGGCGTCTGTTTGATCCATAATTCCGTGTTCCGTGATTTTCATGGCAAGATTCTTGTATAGACGTAATGTATTTCTGATGATAATCTTGTTTTTCAGTTGTGATAAAAACTATATAGCTATAGCTTCTGAAATCATTATGCAATAACAGACACGCATGAAGCAGACAAACCATTTTTTTTTATTTTATAGGTCGCTTCTCGATCTTATACTAACTAATAATATTTTCTTTCTATGACGGCAATAAAACCCCAGTTCATGGAAAATGATATTCCATTAACAATTAAACACTACTTACTATTCAGAAGAAAATATGTGCTGTTGTTCATAAATAAGTAAAATCAATCAATCAATTTAGTGGCTAGTTTTGTCAAATTGTGTTGTGGTTAGTTAAATTCGGAATATTAAAATGTCAATATCTGTTAGAAAAAAGACAAGCCCGCTGAGTTTCTCGTTGCATCTCCTCAGTTGAAGTCGCGTTCCGATCCGGTTGTAGAGTTAAGAAAAAAAATAAACGAAAATTTGTAAGCGCCCCCGTAGGCCTATACGAAATAAATGATTTGACTTTGATTTATGTAATGTAAAATTTTCTCATACATTAAATACATCAAAATAATATAGGAAGCTTCGTTAGCACTTCCAATTGAATTAAAATACTAAATAAAAATAATTCATTCACCATTCCGGTCGCTTACCGCAGAATTTAAAGTTACCGCTTACTCTGTTCACTGAGCGAGCTCAGTCGACGCTTTCACAGACTCGGCACCTCTATTTCTATGCTCGGCACTTACTATAATAACACTTTTGAAAACTGGGTTTGGTGTTGTCATTCTAGAATTATTTTTTGAGCGAAATGTATTAACGATTTAGCCGTTGGTACATTTTTGGTCATGTATGATAGAAAGATGATGATAACAGCTGCAGGTGTTCACCCCTAGAATCGCGATACAAATTCCATATCTTCAAGCATCATCTATTATTCATACCTCCTCGAACCATTTAGTAAGCAAAACTTGCATAATGCAATTCAGCGGTAACAGCGAATATTTTTCGCTATAATTCGAAATTCAAACATTCTCGGCGTCATTGTGCTGCAGCGGTCGGAAGCAGCACCAGCGCTATCGAATTCCACGTCGTTCTCCGAAGACAAACGCTAGGGGTGTGCTGAATGAATAATTCATACAAATCTGATCTCGCCGCTAGTTCTGCGCTAATATTTGCCATAATACTCCTCGTGTGGCGTGCTCCTTGCGTGGGATTAGAAAAATGGCTTGGCTTGCAAACATTTGTGATTTATTTCTCTAGCACTTCGCTCTCCTCTCGGGCCTCAAGAGGATAAAGTCAAACTTTAAATAAAGACGCCAGGCAACGTAGATTTTTCTTTTTTGACTGGATTATTAAGGCTAAGTGTCAAAGTCTGAGATTAAAATTAGAGCGGTGCTTGCTGCCTGGCGGCACCCAAAAGGTTTAGTTAAATTCTTGGGTTTTGCAGACGAGCGGCACAACAATGCGTCTCGTTGTGACGTCATAATCAAAACACAACCTTCAGTTTAGGCAACATAGTACTTTAGAGTAAAGATCTTCCAGCCAGGCGGGTGGTATGCCTGGCCGGGCGGCCGCTATGCCCCATTGTCGGGATCTTGTACATATATGTTACGTGCTCCAAAAACTCTCATAGCGCGATTCAGGATTGTGTTGAGAATTGTCTATTGTTCTGAATGCGTGTTATTTTTTTTTTTATACATTATAGGCAAGTATTTGATCTCGATCTCACCTGATGGTAAGTGACGATGAGATCTACGATGGAGCATACTTGCCTAGGTAGGAAGGCGGCAGTAGATCGAGACGCTACATTCACTAGGCACATGCAGCGCAACTGATCTGACCCGCCATCCATGAATGGCAACACCGAACATCATGCCGGAACACGGCTAGGCCGCTTGGCGACATGGCTTTGTTCAGTGGGTGGTGACTAACCACGGCCAAAGCCTACCACCAGTAGAGTTGTCACCTAGTTGGCACCACCCAGGGTCACGTGTAGGGTATCTCGAGGGTACTTAATTCTCCTACGGACGAAGGTGACGTGCACTATCTCTGTCGCTTTTGGCGAGGTTGAAGAGGTCGCTACAGTACTATCTCACTTGAAAAGCATAGCCTTTCCTATCTACATAATTAGGTGATGATTCCAAACTGTTGTGTGTATGATACCAAGCGTGACTGTTCCTTGCCCGTCTGCATAAGTTAATATACTCTGAAATGACCGCCGGAGACGCAGAGTTAATTAAGCTATCCGCTAATATAATCGCGGGCCCAGGGGGTGGGCTTTTACTTTCCGCGACATCTCACTTTAATAAGTACCTCATTATTTTGCTGTCCAGGTTCGGTGGGATTAGAGCGGTCAGTTTTTAAGCAACATAAGATACGTAACTAGTTACGTTTTGATTGAGTACCTGCTATTGCGATAGTACCAACTACCTACTGGAATGATCTTAAAAATCTTCTATACTGATTACCACCTGAAGTTAGAAGTTTGTGGCTTACTCGAAAACTCGGACAGTGTTCTTTTCATTTTACTCGTTTAAAATGAGTTAATGCATAGGTACCCTAACTAAACGAACAACTAAATGCGGTCAATTGGCCTTCATGTTAGATACAAATAAGATAAAAAAACCTTTTTAAAAGTAAAGTGGCTGCCGACCTCGTCAGGAATGCTTTGTAAATTTTATCTTAGTTGCGATGACTCGCTTCACCTTTGAAATTATATGGTCCTGGGATGCTGTGGAGCAGAGACGGGAAAATTGCACGTTGGTATTTTGTGCTGATTGCCGTGGGATAAAAATTAAATAAATGGCCATCTTTGCTTGCTTTGTCTGGCGAAATGTGGATATCATTTATATTTTTTGCCTTTCGGTGTTTTATTTGAATAATAAATAAACATTTATTTAGTACTTACCAATCTGTGCAGAAATTTATATATAAAAGGGCCTTTGCATGCGACGCTTTTATCGCGCGCAGGCAACACGTATTTCCTGAACGAGTTTCAAAACCGCCGCAAACGCATCCTGAGTGCTATGCAAATTTAAACTACAACTTTATCGCGCTCCCAGCTCACTTTAGTTGCGCTTTAACTGCGCGCGCAAAAGGCTCTGTGATATTTTAATATCAACCTCAAACAAACTGAAAATGAAAATACCCCCAACCAGCGCAATATCCGGTCAATGTCTATCGCACCCCGAATAACCCGCAACGCATAAACAGTAAGTGTATTGGGCACGAAACAACGGGCGGGACGATTCGACCCCAACTAATTCGATTACACCGCTCGAGTGCGACTCGGCCGTTAGCGGCGGCGTTTTGAGACACGATATTGAAACGATGTAACGAAATAAATTATAAAATTAGCACACATTCGTCTCACAGAACTCTAGATAATAGACTAAAATATCGTCTTCAATTCGTAAGCAATAACGTCACAATTTCTTAAGTTAACAGAAGAGTGTTAGGTGCGGCCAGGGTAATGGACAATATTAGATGCGAAACGATGCGGCAGAGAAATATAGCGTGTTTTAGGCTACAATTATTATTCATGTGAGCAATAATAAAATTGATAGGTAGTAGAGCTTCTAGCTCAATAATTTGACCATGTCCGAATACTCAAACACAACGTTTTTTACTTCTCGGACTAAAAAAAAAATACGGTTGGTGTCGGAGCGCCTGCAGAAATTTAGGAGCACCGAAGAATAGACGTCCATATTTGCATACAAGTATGCGCACGGCGTTCTTTATGTGACAGTTTAAAAAAAAAAGAATAACGTCAAGTCATTCTGTTTCTTGTACTCGGTGAATTCGGATTAGATTATTTGAGCTTCACAAGATTTTTATTTTGAATACACCTTTGGAGACTTCTACAGGGGGCGATTTACGAACTCTATTCCGAGGAAATTTATTTTCCGGCCTCAAACTCTTGTTATTGAAACATGTTCACGACATAAGGCCGCTTCGATAGTATACTTCGTTCCAGTCTACAATTGTAACTTTGACTGACAACGTGTGTAAACAAGATAGTTTTTCATTAGGATAAGCATGTATTATTGAGTTAAAATATAAAATTTCCAGGCAGCTTAGTATCCTGGCCGGAAACAAGAGCTCAGGACAGGACACATAATTGGACCGTTACATAGATTTTTCTCATTTATTTTCATCTTTTTTACATTTATTTTCATCACAATGATTTTGCCTTGCTTCAGTATATATGAAGCGAAAATTGAGCAAATCAATTTATGTCAAATCGAAATAATATCGTTGTTCTCCATAGCAGCCCATCCCGCACGTAGCCGCGCTCACATTGGGGTCACGTCACCGGTTAAGTGTTCCTACTGCCGACTTGCTTAAGGTTGACGCACACTTATCAGCCAGGCATCCGATCAGCAGCACTTCAGTTTAAACCATTCAGAATTCTATGTATGAGGGATTGGGAGATTGGCCTCTATTATGAAATAGCATTACGTCCTTTGGCGTGCACAAGCGTAGGAAGACCTATGTGTACCTCTTTGTGAATGTCGCAGTCAACAGCACAGCGCTCTATATCAGGAGCCAAGTTTGTGATTATAGCTAGTACCTAACACAGTTACACCTTCTTAATGAGTTTGATGATACTTTGAGTGAGAGATCCGATAGAAATTCAAAATATGTGACGAACTGTAATTTCTCACTAACCAGCAACGTAACGGCATCGCCTTGCATGCTGATAAGTTTGTGCAGGAGTTTCATACAAATAATTCTGATCCGCTTGAGCTATGACAATGCTAATCTCGGACTGTGTTATGTGTGCGTCAAGCTTAAGCGCTATCTATTTCACTCACTTTACTTATGACGAAGGATATCCTAAACCAATTAAATGGAAAAAGGGGAAAATTCTTTTATTTTTTGTGATGTCATGAGATACGGCTATGATAGGCTACCTACGACGAGATGAGTAGAGTCGATATCCATCAAAATATTTAAGGGTTGGGCAACATTATAGTTTGCAACACTATGGGCAACACTAAATCAGTGTTGCACCTACGAGGTACCTATAGAATGAAACGTGGAGAGTCTTATTTGGTGATTATGTACATATACTATCATATACTATATCTTCTCAGTTGAGGTCACGTTCCGATCCGGTTGTAGAGTTAAGGAAAATTAATGACAATTTGTAAGTGCCCCCGTAGGCCGATACGAAATAAGCAATTTGACTTTGACTTTGACTATTACCTTAGGAGGAATGGATTCAACGTCATTGACTATAATCGAACATAGATCAGCGGACTAATACCAGGTAACTTGAACTTAATTTACATGTCCATAAGCAACATACCAATGAAATCAAAATCATGCTGATTTGATAAACAACTGACAACATTCACAAACATCATCTCGCCACTTCAAACCGGAGATTACAATTCAACACAAATCTTAAGAAAGTCGCTAAGGAATTGCGACGTCAACATTCCCCAGTCGCCCTCATTTCCCCAATAACAAGCAAGACTTTTAAAAATAAAATACCATCAACTGGTTTGCTCCAGTAGTAATGGAATAAGACGGGCTGCCGTTGAGCGGAAAACGCCAACAAATCAAATTCCTTCGCGTCGCTTTCGAAAGATATTAGGTTGCAGCATCGAGAGATGGTACTCGATAAACCTCAGATTAACATCGTCTGCTTTAACTAAGGTAATGGAGATTAGTATAGGATACATGAGGTCGTAGATCTGAGTATTATCGGCTTATTAGCACTTGATTTTTTTATGTTTCGACCTAATGCACCTTCCAGAATTTTGGATTACTTCATAGATAACTAAAGCGTCATTAAAAATGACATTGCATCATCAGCAATGATTAGCTCAATTGATTATTAAAGCATAGTGGTCGTGCTAATACCAGGATAAGTCAGCTTTGTATCGCTTAGCGATAAGCTGTCGTAAAGTCATGGCGTTAGGAGTGTCTTCAGTATTAATACCAGACACTGAGCATGTTCTCTTGGTACTCTATACCGAGCAGTGCTTAAACATTTTGAAATAAGATAAAATAATATCGCCAGACTAACACACTTAACTATACGGACCCACACAAGTAACGCTTGTATTATGGGTACCGTACAATGGACTGAGGGCGAACTCAGAATATAATACTTATGTATATTTTTAACATCCATGACTCGGGTACAAACATTCATGCTCATAACACTAGATTGTCCCTACCAGGATTCGAACCCGGGACCCTCAGCCCAGAAATTGCTCTCTGGGCTGAGGGTACCGGATTCCTATTGAAGTCTATGTTTTAAAAAAGACACATTTATCTTATAATTTTAATAACCACAGACAGTACCTAATATTACAATTTAAGTACATAATTTAAAGTCATCAAAAATCTTGGTAACATTATATTAACACGTTAAGTATAAGCGATTATCGCAAAACTATAATATGGCCATTAACAAATTATAATGTTGACAAAAGATTGGTTACAAGTTATTGAAAATATTCGAAATTGATCTATTATCACATTGAATATTCGTGACTAACGTAAGCACCTATTTATTAATTATTATATATTCGATACGATTTCTAGAATATGGCACTGTGTTATCATAGTTTAACTTATTAGTTTGCCTTTTGATAAAAGGAATTGGATAAATTTCATAGTCCTATATTTTTATCATGACACCTAACGACCTAACCATAGGAACGGCATTCCGAACGGGTGGTAAAGCAGTAGCATAATATTTTTGTAACTTGACGATTCATAAGTACTGTACAATAATGGTCTACGTGAATAAAAATATTCTGATTCTGATTCTGATTCTAACTCTTCTGTAAAATATAATATACATAATTTACCCAATCTCTGCTTCCAATATTATTTTCCTCCAGTCTATATGAATACACTCTGAGTAAAGAGCCCATATTATTTTTGGAAGATAAGTATTACATTTAGTAATTATAACATCCTACCATACAATGTTCTTTTACACTTATATGGGTTCTGCCTCTTAAAACGTATATTTAAAATCAAAATCAGATATAAAATAGGTATATAAAATTGGTGACGCACAGGTACCTGTAATAACTAACTAACTTTTGGCACACGAAACTCTTATAGAAGATTTTTTTTTATGGGGATAAATTTATAAAACGCATTTTAACAGAAATTTGTGAAACCAATGGTCAAGAGGCATAAACCGCGAGCCTAATATTAAGCTACTATTAACAAAAATGCATTGTGCACTCAGTTTCTGGACCATTTTTGTGTGTTTTGGCACGAAAAT
This sequence comes from Pheosia gnoma, assembly GCA_905404115.1. Taxonomy (NCBI): domain Eukaryota; kingdom Metazoa; phylum Arthropoda; class Insecta; order Lepidoptera; family Notodontidae; genus Pheosia; species Pheosia gnoma. The sequence continues at coordinate 7,972,607 of FR989914.1, forward strand.
ATATGTGTCAGTTGGAGTTTACCCATGTTTATCACAAACATATTTGTAGCAAATGCCAGTATTGAACTTGAGCCACAACGCAATGTGCCTAATCTAGTAAATGATACAGATAAAATACAATGACTACCTATCATTAACTTCCATTCAAGAAATAGTTTTTAAATAACTAAATATTGACTTAGTTTAAACTGACTCCGTTTCCAATAGCATATTTTTTTAAACGTTTAGTTTATCGTTTGGGTAGTCCAAATCGTGCATATTTTTCTCGTACACGCTTGGTTCCCTGAGGGGGGTCATCTCGACGATCTTGGGCTGCAGCGGGGCTGTCGGCAGCAGTAGCTGGTTGTTGAGCCGGACCGGCTGGCTGCGCGCCCCGATGCGGAGCATGCCGCGCTTCGCCGCCAACACCAGCAGCAGCGTCACCGATATTGTGAATGATAGAATCTGTGGACCGAGTTCAAAGCATTAACTGGGTACTCATGTAGCAATTATAGCTGGTGGTACTAATTTCACGAGTAAATCTTTATATAATGGTTATGTTTCATAACGAGGAAAAAAAAAGTTCCTGAAAATACATCGTTCTGGACTCTTGTTGATTGAGTGCGCTTGAAACATGACCATTAGTTATAATAAACATAGGTACTGATTACATACTAATTATATTACTTACTTACCTATTAATCACAAACAATTATCGCAGTGGAAAAATTTTAACGCGCACAAAACGTTTTGTCATAAATATCAAACTCATCAAATGTTTTATTTAATTACCTAATCAGTTTATATTTTTCTTTTAGTCAATGTCTTAATTAAGGTTAAGCGTACAAAGAATTCTGGTTCATTTACAAATTGTCAACTATTTGTAAATTAGTATCAGTTTTCATTATGATCGCGAAACGTGAATTACATTAACCTTACCAAGCGACCGCCCACTATACCTGCATTTTAATAAACAGGCCCTTAATAACAACAAATAACAAACGTACTTACCGCAGATATCCCGAACGTAGCAAACACCTCATAGGACATAAACATCTTCACTATCACTTGTCAAAACAACAAAAACGAAAAAAATATGAAGAACTAGCTCCTGCGCTCGACAGCAATCACTCGATACAAAAACAAATCAAACTATTAATGAGACGAACACTGTGTCAAGGTGTGGAATGTTATAGAACATTGATTACGATATTAGTGGCACGGTGTGTCACACTGGCGTGTAGTTGGAAAGTGACGGGAGGCGTGTGACATTGCGCGGTGCGGCAACGTCGCGCGCACACGTCATTTCGAACAGGTTTCGTAGGTAGTTGCGCACGCGCTGGCTTAATTTTTATCTGTGGTTGAATGTGACGTCTCTTGAAAATGGGTTATTGTTTTTTTTTCTTTGTTCATTGTTTTGAGTTGCAACTACTTAGATCTTCTTTGTATTTACTTTCTATAAATTAGTACTTTTACAAGTAAAGTACTTCTTTTTGTCCTAATTACCTAAATAGGATCTTAATATTTAGAGCGTTATTTTCATTCATACTTCAATAATCTTAAATCACGCAAAAATGTTTATTAATGAAAAGTCTATTATCTGCATACGGGGTTTTGTCCTACATGTCCAAAAATCGACTGAACATATAAAGTACATTTATTTATTAACATCACTCATAAAGTTATCGTAATATGAGACTATGGGTCGGTAAAGTTGGGTCCAGAAATGATTAGGGTTATAGTTTTAACCAAAATTATAATAATTATCGCATAACTAGATTTTGTTCTCTTGTAATGCTCTAACGGCACCGTGATTTTTATTCTGGTCATGCGCAGACAGGACGAAGAATACTCGCCACGATTATTCATTCATCACTTATTCATTCACAGTATCAATTGTGAGATATTTTTGGACGATCAACCTTCTATTCTGCATATTTCAATCAAACTGTTCACTCGTGACCTGAGTCGAATGAAAAAAAAATACAACCGAATTGAGAACCTCCTCCTTTTTGAAGTCGGTTAATAAAATATGTCTGAGTTTGTAACTAAGAGTTAAGTCAATAGACTGGCCTTTTTTGTAGTAAATTAGTTGATTTTTAATATATATTGAACGTGAAATGCACCTCTTAAAGCGGCACCTCTAAAATCTACAAACGGCACAACTTAGCAACCAATCTGCAGAGCCGATTTGTAGGGTCCCTACAAATTGGCATGTCAGCGGCGAGTTGGCTAGTCATTGACATACCCTACAAATCAACCCTTCAGATTTGCCAGGTTGTGCCGTTCATAGAGGCCTCTTTTTATTGGATAGGTTTTCCTAAGAAACTTAATTTACCTACACACTCACACACAGATAATATAGCGTAATGCAGTGTAGGAGCTACATTTTGGTAGCAGGTGGATTCTGAAAATGGTTTTTGAATTGGTATTCTAAAATATGGTGATTAACAGCATCACGCCTGTAGTCCCTGACGAGTTTAGGTGGTGCACTGCAGTGCATTTCACCGATATTATATGGTTCGAATGTGTAATAGGGGACGAGCCTTTACACCGAACATTTGCACTCAATATGAGGGAGAAGTCCACCACGCTGGACCAGTGCAAACTGCATATGGCTGACGAAACAATGAAACTGGTAGATAAGTTTTTTTTAAATATTTGTCTTCACTAAAAAGTATGTTATGGAATCTACGTCATTTAGATATTACTTCACAGAATAATAATAATGATTGAAAACGGCTAAACCCATCACAGTATTCAATATAATTGAGACTAATTTGGTGATGCTGCCACTGTGGAGGTGGAATTGTATCTGCTGCGATAGTAGATCCTGGCGAGGCGCGCCGTCACCGCGATGCCTTGCCAGGTCTCCTCGTTGATCTGGTCCATGTACCGCGGAGGCACTCGGAAGTCGTACGAGTATCCCGGCAGCTCGAGAGTGTACGCGAAGGGTACTCCAACAAACTGAAAAACAAAATCAATATAAAATCTAATTTCATAAATAGTTAAATCCGTCAGACAAGAGCAACGTTTGTAGTATGGCTATCGTACTAGGGACTGCCTGCGATCTAGGATATAAATACTCATATAGATATTAAACGCTTGTGGATAGGGTGCACTATATGCGAGCTCACCAGATCAAGCTAAGATTCGAACACGGGACCCCGGTCCTGAAAGTAGGATCACTACCATCTGTGCTAATCGGGTGGACAAAAAAACCATACCTAGATATTTACTTTTGGGGTACTTATTGAGCTATTTTTAATTCATTGTGGAGATTTTATCATGTATTTGTGATTTCTTATAAAAGTCAATACTACATAGTGACCTAAATTTCATGTAAATAATTTCAGGATAATGAATGGGACACCAATTGACTGCTTAAGTAACTATACTATACTTAGTTGATATAATGAGGTCTTACAAGGTTTTTAGTACAATATAGGTAGGTTTAAAATGTTTCCATCGAAAAGTTATTTAAATACTACACAATTTATCAATTGTACAACAATAACTGAGATTAGACAACCTACAGTACATAGTGTGTGAACACCGTAATGTGATAGCTTGTCATGTGTGGGTGAAACGTAAATAGTGATTGATAAGGAACATATTATATTCCTTATCTCTACTCATTACATTAGGAATGAATTGTTCAACAATATAGTAATAATACCAGCCCTTTTTAATGTCCCACTGCTGGCCACGGATCTTCCATCAATGTGAGGGGGATTAGGCCTTAGTCCACCCCTACTACTATTCAGGTCTTAAATATATAACCTATAATTATACGTAAAAGTAGGTGCTTCGACTTATCCTTTATACCTGACCATAGTCCTGAGCACTACCAGACGATCCGTACAGCACCCGTGCACTGCTCCCCACCAGGTAATATCCAACTTCAGGCCGTTTCAGGACGTCTATAGCCGCTCCCATGGCCGCTCCAATCAGATGCAACTGTGCCACATTGGGAGGCAAACTGGAGTCACCGTAGCCGTACAACACGTAGTTTCCGAAGCTATGGATGTCCATGTATAACTGAATTCTGTCCAAGAATTCTTGAAGCACATCTCTGACGTAACCCGTCTCTGGTTCAGAGAAGGGCATATGCCCAGGCCACGTGAGGGCGCAGGGGTTTGCGGATACACCAACTGTGTTGAAGAAGACATCGAAGTTTCTGTTGCCGTCGACTCCGACGCAGGTTTCGCTGACGTTCAGATTGATTGACCTTGTCTTGCGCCAGAGACGATCCTGGGGAGGAATTGATTAAACGTTTATGTAGTGCTATGTACCTCATATTATTTTCATATGATCCTCTTATTTGATGAAGTGTCTTATATTTTACTAGTAAATTGACTAGCTTCATTTTCAAAAACTATTTATTCGACCTATCAAATCAATTATTCAAATATTTCTAATTGTGAAACTTACACCAATATGCGAATATTCGTATCCGTCCGGGTTAACCAGGGGCATGATAATCCAATCGATGTCGTCCAAAAGATCTCTGTCTTCAGTCCTCAGGTTCTCCACCAGCCTGAATATGGAGTAGAGAGCCACGGGTGTAGTAACCCACTCGCGCGCGTGGATCATCGCGTCCATGAAGTAAATAGGTTTGCTTGTATCAGTGAAATTGGTCGTTGAAATCTGAAAGAAGTATAATTATTAACTTCATCACTAAACATTTTGCTAATGGAGACAGCATTTATATGCCATTCAAGTCACCTACACTACACTAGTCGTAAGAACTATTAGTAACTATGTGACGGTAGGCCCAAGCCCGTTGGTGTACCTAGCATTCAAAGTATCTCGAACTTGCCTTTAAGTATTTAACATCACGTCCCTCAAAGCTTTGTCCGGCATTGACCAAGGTCACCAGGTTTGGATACCGACTTGCTATAGTCTCCAGGTAACTATTGACCTCTTCGTACCGCGGGTAATCTTGGAATATTTGTCTGCTCTGTCTGCTTCTTTTCCATTCAGAAACTTCCACATCATGTTCTTCTAATGCTCTAAAACCGAATTTATTCATGGAGTTAAAATATTCACTTAATCGAATCCATATTGACGATGTCATTGCGTGAAATTAGTTTAAATATCATAAATCATTTTACTCAAAACATACTCACTTGTTCAGGGAGAAAATATTTTATAGGGAATCAAGTTACGTTATTTACATAGTTGACATCAATGTACAGGCCATTGGATTGCATTCTTTTATACAAACAAATAAACGAAACAGCTCGTAGTCCTAATATAATTAACAGTGTCCTAATATTCTAACGTTTTTTTTGCCGAAATCCTCATGGATACCCGCAAGCCCTGAGGGAGGCAAGCGGGTTATGCCGGACTTTTACCGACTAAAATCCCACGGTCGTCCTTCTCCCGCCTTGTTGGGGGGGTCACGGGAACGCTTTCGCACACATCCGTGACCCTAATATACTAACCTAACCTAACATTAATAGTGCTTTGTTAGCAGTTCCGGTTGTAACTAAATTACGTCGTGATCGGTTCTACCTGTTGCTGCATCAGCATTCAGTGCAGCAATCAATAAGCAATCATCATGCTATAAGGTTTGTCACGTCTGGAGCAACAGGCTTTTCCATAATTATTTCATGTAGGAAATAATGTTCTGGATGAATAAAAAACCCGTCTGGGTAAACGTATTGAGGGTGGTGTTTTTAAAATTTCTATAAATTTATCGAGTGAGTTAATTACTAATATTATATAGATTTGAATGTTTCTCTAAAACACTTTTCCTTTGCTATTCGATCGTGACAAAATGTAGCTTAATGGCATTACTGGTATAGTTTTATTTTTATTCTGTTTATAATGGCTTCAGATTCTTCTTCTTCTTCTTCTGATTATAACGAACATTTCAGAGGAAAAGTGCGTAATAATGGCTTCATAATCCATCACAACTTTCTATACATTTGAGGTTAAATATATCTGGATATTTATTAATTGTTTGGAAAAGTTCTTGTGTTGAGACCACTTTGGCCTAATATTTTTTTTTCCATTGCGTACTTTGAACATCCTTCATATGGATATACTTACATCGCAACGTCAGCAAGATACAAATAGTGCGTCAAGCCATTTCCGTCCAGAGCTTCGAAAAACGCATCCTTGTTGTCAGGGGACACCATGACCAGGGCATCACGCTGTTCAGGCCAGCCGTACTGCCAGATGTCCAGTTCGAGGGTCAATTCTAATTCTTGAAGGAGCTGGGAGTCCGATACATCGCGAATCTGGACTCCATGGACTGAGTAACTGGGGAATGTATTTATATGAGAAATAGAAAACTAATTAGCCAACTGCAAATCAGACTTGCAACGAGGGTTCCAAATTATAGCGATTATAAAAGTGCTACGCTAAATTTGAAAATTTTAATCACAATATTTCAAGTACCTCTCGCATTTTCTTAGAAATTAGAAGCCTCTGACAGATTTGGCACAAAAATAGGGCTCAAAACACTTAAATAAACAAAAAACTTGAGAGGTGTCAAGGGACACCCGGATGGAACGAAGTTCCTTTATTATTTTTTATTATTTATTATGTACAAAAAATCAATATTTTTGGGAAACAAAAATATATCGCCCCCGGGCGGGCTCGAACCACCAACATTTCGGTTAACAGCCGAACGCGCTAGCCAATTGCGCCACGGATGCACTTGTGCAATGTTTCGAAAATACTGACCATTATGTAAATGCAAACGACAAAGATAGCAAACTGGCATGTTTTTGAACGAGGTATCGTTAAGTTTTTGGGTTTTATATAGTAAACTATACTTTCGTTTATAAAAATACTTACAATGGGTCGTTACAACTTTTCTGCTTAATTTTTCGTATGAATTTTTTCCGTCTAGCCCCCTTTCGTAACGCGCGATAAGGAACTTCGTTCCAAAATTCAATGCTGTTTGTGATGCCTACATTATAGTCTCAGACTTAGACATAGAAGCGACGTATAAATTATTTATCGTAAGTAGGCCAGCATAACGTTGGCTTGAAGTAGTACAAACTGTTTTGAATATTTTCAGTCGGGTTTCGTGACTGAAAATATTTGAAACCCGACAATATTAATAATCATAATAACATAAAAATACCTGGTGTAGATATCATGTTTCCCGGCGCTGCACAGCCCAAATGCTACTAGCAAAATAAATATTATATTTGTGGTGCCCATTTTGGCCCCGTCGTTTGCACTAAAGACTGATCAATGATTTAGCATTGTACGGATTACACTAATTATTTTAATTATTATCTTCTTAATCGCTAACATATCTGATAGATTATGTATGTTTTTGATATCTTATTATTTTAATCTCAAATCTACTTCAAGACCATAACAAAAGACGACAGACTAGTCTGGTGGTTTGAGCGTAGGTCGCTCAGGATCACTGTACCAGATTGTTATGGGATGCACGCTGAGTCAAATCTCGTAAAATGTTCCATTCGTAAATTACTTTTGGTTGAGTGATACGTTTATCGTTTCCAGCTGTCTGTATGGTACCCATAATAAAAGCGTTACCTAGTTTGGGGCATATAATTGGTATGTTAGTCTGGCATCATATATTTTTAGTTTTCAAATGTACGACTCACACAGCTTCGTGTCTTCAACATTGATCACACAAAACATTGAGGTCTCAGGTTTTTCTTCTTTAATTTGTAATTTGTGACCTTGCTAGGCTGAAAAAAATATAAAGTGCGGTAACTTCGCAAATTATTTTTAATAATTGTAGCAAGAAGACGCGAACCTTACGTACAGGCAAATTCGCGAGTTCTATACAAATCGGCTTGAGTTTTAGTGATTCGATACTGTATTCTTTCTACGTCTGAGGTTGTAGCATGGAGAATTTATATATTTACAATTTGATTTCTAATCTTTTGGTGTATCAGTATTTTATCGTTGACGATAAAGTAGGTACCACTTATTTAGTAATATAAATATTTTTATTGTGGCATTACATGGCAGAATTCAAAAGAGAGAACTTTTCAAAACCATGTACATGCACGAAATCATAAATTTCAGGATAATGCGTGTATATTTAATTTTCTGTGGATCATATTAAAATTTAAAAACGTCATATTTTATTTATAAAATCTGCCCATTAAGTACTCATTATTTAATTTAGGAGTAGGTATCATACTTTATACAAATTTAAATAGCTTTTTTAAACATTAAGACGAGGTAATAGTACGCGTCGTGTTAGCAACAGTATATCTACTGCGATAGTAGAGAACGGAGAGCCGCGCTGATTCAACGATGCCGGCCCAGGTCTCCTCGTTGATCTGCTGCTGGTACTCAAGTGGTACTCGGAAGTCATAGTCGTATCCTGGCAGCTCCAGGGTATAGGAGAAGGGCACGCCGACAGACTATAGACATAAAAAATATACTGCATGGAACAAATGAAATAAGGATTACGTACTCTACATTTTGATATCGTTAGGATCGAACCTTGAAGTGTCAAGAAGTTTTTTTTTCGTCATGGTTCCAAAATATTGACTACCACGTTTTTCATATATGTTTAGTAGATACGCGATCTAATACCACCTTAAAGCATATTATATATAAGCAAAATGATTAGTCTAAACTTGCCATGAAAAATAACTTTACAGGGCTCTTTATTGGTGTTATACGATGATGTTTAGTAGATCCATGGTTTTAAAGGCTTTTCATTATATAAAACGAAGTGAACACTGTGGACACTTTGCACATTAGGCTTGCCGTGTGCAATGGCTGTCACAATTCCATCAGATGAATAGATAACAAACAAAATTAGCTCGTAATCTCAAACTTGCCATAACATTTAAAATTGTGACAAAATAATAACGAGTTCTACTCATAAAAATATATTATTTCTCTTGCATTGTCCATCACCACATTAAGCGAGTAATTGCCGGATAAAATATGATATTGTAAAACATGATAGTAACATACAAAGTTATAATTGATATGATCAATCATATCACCAGCGATACCATATGCGATATACTTTATCCAGTTTAGATTGGGGATCCAATTGCACAATGTATTTTTAATACTAAGAATTTTACAAATGCATATGTTGCTTCGAACGTAAGCGGACATTTATATGCATTAGTAAAGAACCACAATGGATCTCTACACGACATCTGGCTATCACCATTAGTTGACATAAAAGTACGCTAAGTATATAACCAACCTAAACAGCGTCATGGAAACGCATTTCACCAATTAGTAGCCAACATTAAAAAGCATAAGAAGATTCTCACTCACCTGTCCATAATCTTGAGCGCTACCAGATGTTCCGTACAGCACCATGCCACTGTTCCCAACCAAATAGTATCTCGCCTCGGGCAGCTTAGCGGCGTCGATAGCGGCGCCCATTGCCGCACCAACGTAATGCAACTGAACGACATTCTCCGGCAACGTGTCATCACCATAGCCAAACAGTATATAATTTCCATAACTATGTATATCAATGAAAATTTGAATTCTGTCCGAATATTCTAAGAGAATGTCTCTGACGTAGCCGGTCTCTGGCTCAGAGAAAGCTTCGTGTCCAGGGTACGTGTTGGCGCAGGGGTTGCTGGAAACCCCGATGGTGTTGAAAGCGAAATCGAAGTTTCTGTTGCCGTCAACTCCGATACAGGTTGTGGATACATTGAGGATTGATCTCGTTTTACGCCAGAGACGTTCCTAGAAGAATAATTAAAAGTTTCAGTTAACGAAGAAAGGTTATCATCATTTTGGCTTTGCTAGCTGAAGGCTGTAGCTTAATGACAATACCTTATAAAATCATGCCTGATACGTAAATTATTATCGCAAATTTCCTCTCATTATATCAATAATTTATTTTTGTCGTCGTATAAACAAAAGCAACGTTTAGCCCTCAATACTCACATCCGTATGAGTATACTCATATCCATCAGGATTCACCAGTGGCAGTATGATCCAGTCAATATTCTCAACCAGGTCTTGTTCCGCAGTCCTCAGGTTCTCAACCAGTCTGTAGATGGAGTAGAGAGCTACGGGAGTGGTGACCCACTCGCGAGCGTGGATCATCGCCTCCATGAAGTAGATGGGCTTGCTCGTGTCTGTAAAGTTGGTTGTTGAAATCTGAAACATTTCATATGAAATAGCTAGCAACGCCTAGTTTTGGTAATACTTTATATTTGTCCAAAATATCAAGTCAACTGTTACATAGAATCCAGCTTAGTGCTGCCAAATCTACTTGCTTGGTTTTGAAGATAAATTTACAGCATTACATTATTCTCATGTTCTTATTTCTGTCCTTAGGAAAACCTCGTGCTATATCTATGTAGATTTATTCATCATAATTTTATCACCGCCTTCGTCACGGTATTTGTAAATCATAAATTTGAATTAGAGATTATAAATTATTTAATCTTACCTTCAAATATTTGATATTGCGACCTTCATAGCTTAGTCCAGCATTTACTACTGATACAAGATTGGGGTACTCATTTGCTATCGAGTCTAAATAAGCATCAATCTGTGGAGCATAGGATACTATTAAGAAAATCAAGAAAGCAATGTCAGCAGTTTTGTATTCTGTTACAACTAAAGTCCATAAGACACACACAACCAGATTAAGCAAACCAATAGGGGTTCCAAGATACAGGCTTCCGCCTAGTTTGGATCCGCAACTTAACTGCCATGTGAAATACCTAAACTGAAATAAAATTTACTTTAATTTAAAACTTAAGTACATTCAATATATGTTGTTTTGCTAATACATAACACTCTGTGAAAGATAACCAAAGCAAATAACACAGACCACAACAATAGATTCAGGGAACTTATTCTAGTTTAATAACTGTGAAATATTGAACGAACCTCAGCGTAACGCGCGTGTTCTTGAAACAGCATCCTGTTTTGCTTGCCTGCTTTCGAGCTCGAAACTTGTTCGTCATATTCCTCAAATGCTCTGAAAAGTGAAAATATATCCAATTAAGTGTATCTGCAAACCCCATTCATAGAATGGATACCGGTTGCTATATATGTAGAAGTACTCGTAACAATAACATAAAATGTAATTTCTGAAGTTGATAAACTCTTGAGTCTTCATTAAGAAAATAAATTACTAAAACTTACTCAGCAACATCAGCGATATGCAAGTAATGGTTTATCCCTCTCTCGTCTAGAGCTTTGAAGAACGCGTCGGTGTTTTCAGGGGACACCATCACTATAGCATCCCTAAGCTTCGCCGCCCCATACTGCCATATGTCCAGATCCAGCTCTAGTTCTAGCGTTTGCAGAAGCTCCAAGTCTGAGCGATCGAGGAGTTGGACGCCGTGTACTGAATGCCTGGAGGAATAATAGCCATTTTAGGACCTACAACGCTTGCATAATATAAAAGGAAGTTTGATGATAATGATGTATGATTCAACGGATCAGCCCAGACGCGTTGAAATTAGATTAGATTGTGGATATTACGCTGTCGATGACTTGATAGACATATTATTCTCGTGCAATTAATAACTTTGTGTTCAACTAAATGTCGGTCAGCTATTAAGTCATCCACATAAATTATCATACCATGGCGATAATTACCACCAGACGGCTACTACGATGAAACCTTTTTTTAATGATGTTATATTCTACCTTCACTCGAAGTAATAACACTCACATTGCGGCCTACCTTGTGATGATTACGTATAGAAATACCTGGAATATATGTCATGTTTGCCCGCAAGTGCGACTCCGGCCACAGTAACAACCGCCAAAAGAATTACTTTACTGAGCTCCATCTGCACTTGAAACCTTCTTGTAACTGTTGTCTGTAGTCACCGCATAGTCTGTACGCTCTAATCTTACCAATAGCTTGGATATTTTATTGTTTTATTAATTCAGATATGAATATGCCTAATTTATGGGCTAGATAACGTATTTTTGTTGTTGTGTTCTTGATCAAGTGATTAGATGTACTAGTTTTATATTTTTATCAACTCCTTCTATATTTTGGGAATTGCATAACTGCAAGAACTTGGAAGAGTACTCAAATTAACGGAAGTATATAATTCAATTTACTTTTTAAAAAAAGACACAGCACCTAATCATTTGATTACGTTATCATAAAATTTTATGCATTACAAGACAAACAACATTATCCGAAAGCGTATACTTGAAGTGACTGGTAAAAAGCAAATTTAACAAAATACTTATTTACCAAGCAATAGATATGAAAACATAACTAATCCGTTCGTTAGAACCCTTCTTTCTTGACCATCATAAGATGAACTGAGAAAACTGCGATACAAGTTTCAAACAGCTCAGTGATAGATCTCTTGCGCAAAATTTTCTAGAAAGAAAAATCTCTGTCGGCATTACTTAGGAGGTTGTTAGGAAAGTTCACAACGCTGAAACAATTCCGTTAAGTTCCGGCATCACGATGAGCCCGGGATACACCTGCGGATTCATTTGGAACCTATTTTTTAAAATTTGCTACTTGCAAGCTACTTGAAAGCCACAGTCTATTCTAGCAACTATCGAAAATTTTACGTGAGTGTCGGTGATCAAGGTTACTTTTACGCGGTTATTAGTTGTTAATATAATCCAGTGCTTTTGTGCCCTAAATAGAATTAAATAACTTAATAATAATACTGTTTCATCATAACAATCTCAGCCTTCCTAGTTATTAATAAAGGTACGGAAAAACAAGACCCTATATAAAACATCTCTACGTTGTGCCAATCATTTATTTAGGAATTAAAAAAAGATACAACTTACTACCATTCAAACATTAGGCTCAAGGCATCAAAGGTAGGAATCACTCTGCGAAAATATAGGTGATCTTTGTTCACCTGCGTGAATCCGTTTTTCATCTGCGAAAGAAATCACCTGGGAATAATGCTTGGACTATTATATGTATGTTCTTGCCCTAACATATATCCTGGAACATAAAACACCCGATCCGATATTGAGCTCCCGGCGCGGGGCGAGCTCGCTCCAGAACGTAGCTCAGCCGTTCCGTTCGAAATTACAAGTATTTTTAAGCTTTATTGAGTTTCCCCAACAATTCGCAGGTAATGGAATGTTGTTGAATTTCAGTCAACTCATCTGTTCTATTTTGTTTTATAGTGTTTATATACTTTTATACCACTTTTACATTAAATCGATACAAACGTGCAAAATACCCATCAATATAACAAAAGATGTAATAATTACTTTCTGACCTATGTTTTGTTTGTCAGTTTCCGTACCCTCGTCTCCGCGATTCACTGGTTCGATTTGCGCCGTAGAGCCGGACAGGATATCCTTTGGTCATATTTTGGTTACGCTGAGATAACAGTAGCTACTTACTTAGTTTATCGTATAACGGGTCTACAATTTAAAACAATAAACATCCCTGGCGCTATGTGATTTTATGTTTATAATATTGAGATTACTTTCATTGATATAATTTATCAATATAAGTATTACAATTATTATCTCCCTTCATAGAAGTTTTAATCAATTCACAATAAGACGGTCCTTTGTAATGCCATTGTAAGTTTACAAAAACTTTATATAAACTTGAGGATACGGATATATAATGATTACACCCCAAATATATGTAGAGAAGAGACATAATGTGGTACCAAAATTGCCTAACAAGACTTACATAATGTTAAAGCAAAAGCCACGACTCTCGAAATAATTACTGACTGACCAGTACCTTTGTTTCCATCCACGATTTCCGCACCCGTGCGGTCTGATTCAGTGGCTCCATTCCACGCCAGCGGTCACACGGGACATCCTTTCCCACTATTTTACTGCGAGCAAACGGATGTCGCAGGGCTGATATATAACTTGGATGGTATATGTTATTAAGGTTATGGTTGCGGTGTTTAGGGTCATTGGTTATCGTTATCAGGTATTAAAAATATATTCCCCAAAAGACGACGTCATATTCTGATACTTTAAAGGTGTTATCTTCTTCTTTCTTTATGAAATACAATTTAATAAGATAACAAATGGCCTCACCCACAAATAAGTGGGTATTTTGCACAGACATCTTTGTCTACGCTGTCAGACGTCAGATCAATGTTGTTTATAGGAGGTTTAATCCCATCTATCAGAGCGAGAGTACTTTGATGCAGACTGTTTGGAGTTACAAGATGGAAGACAATGGAAAGGATACGAATTAATTGGTTAGTAGTGGTCGTGGACTCAATGAAATTGAACAAAACCTTTTTTCTGAATGTTATGCAAACAGTCCTCTATTCATACCTGTGCCTCAAGTGCGAGATTATTCGTAAGGCAACGGTATACTTACGTACTGGTCACTATTATTTTTGCAGGCACTTTATATTTAATGAAAAATAAAACGTATGCTTTCATAAAGATACTTCTCTTTTATCAAATGTTTGAAACTCATGTTGTTCCGAAAAATCAACATAAAAACGAATCAACACAGCGATGGATCTGAAACATTGTTCCGCAAAACATTTTCATAACTGAATTATCCAGTCGATTTTCGATTTCGATGAAGCTTCGTTTAAGGTTTAATTTTTATTGTATTTTTGTTTCGACCATTCAAAGAACTGCTATTAAGTTTAAATTGAAATGTCGCTAACAAACAGTCCGAGTCATAAAGTTATGTTTTTATTAATTAAAACAGCTTTATGTTGAAATGGAAGTGAAGATACTTTTGTTTTAATCAGTGCACCGAATGATTAACTGCACACTGCTTTTCTGTGGAAGAATGTTATTTTACTTAATATTGAAAATTTGGGCTGTGTATGCATGAATGACTAGAAATCTTCATAATAAGTTGATGATAATTAATTATTACACAATGGAATATCGTGTAAACTGAAGAAAATTTTCCATTGGGTCAATCTTTTAAATCCGAACACGATCTCAGAGCAGGCGAATCGGAATGAGACAGGCGAACATCTTTAGCGCCAGGGGAGCAATTTAAAAGTTTTTTCCTGTGAAATATAGGTAGGGATGAGCGAAGTAAGTTAGCGGAGGCGTTTGTCAACACAGTTTTATATAAAAGGAGATTAATGTCGGTGTGTACGGGGCCGTCCATAAATCAGTTTTGGGAGACAAAGTTTTGTGCGCAACATCATCGCAATGGAGATTTATTTGACTGGAACAGTTACTAATAGGCTGTCTAAGGTCGTAGTTGTTTGCTACAATGTAGACAACTGAGGTCGATTCTGACATGATTTATCATGTTTCTTTACCTTCAATAGTTATTTAAAGCTCTCTGATAGAGTTTTTTCACACATATTGTCAGCTAAGCGTCCTGTCTTGTTTATTTTGTGTTTGTATTTTTTTTAAATATGCGTACCTACTTCCTTTTTTATATCCTTTCCCTTCCTTTTTTTATTAAGTCATTAGCTCCAGTTGAAAAACAGTTTTTCTGTTTCACTGAAAATAATTCTTCACAGTTCATAACATTATGGGTCATAGATTACTTAAAGGAAATGAGTTAACGTTTTTAGTGTTCGTTTAATATTATTCACACATATCATTGTCTGATGTTCTATGAGTATTCATGAGCTATGCTAATAAGGGAACAATCATGTAACATAATATCTTGATCAAAGGGACTCGAACAATAATTGGTTTGTACAACAGCCGACTGTTGGGCAAATTAATCATGTTTAATATTCGCTGCTACAAACCCGTAAACTGACTACCTAATAACGATACACTATTAATTTTCATGAATTAAATAGGATAAGGCCATATTAATAATAATAATATCGCCAGACGAGGACACAAACTATACGGTCCCATACTAAGCAACGCTTGTGTAATGAGTACCGTACAATGCACTGGGGGTGAACCTAGTATATAGGTAATACTTATGTATTTAGGTATTGAGCATGTCTCGGATACATTCGTGCTTATCACAGAAAGTTTGTCCCTACGAGGATTCGAACCCAGGACTCTCGGCACGGAATGAAGAGGCACTACCAACTCCGCTAATCAGGTCGTCTGAACTTTGGGAACATGGAAACGTTGCCATTAAATTATGTGTGCGTCAGGTTCTTGATGATGGTAAAGAGAAAATTACAGAAATGAGCTGAGTACCATTAAAAATTATCTCCCGCCGCATGAGTCTTCCAGCCATGTCAGATGATTTTTGATTATCTTAAATGTTCAGTTTACCTAGTTTGAATGGTCTGAAAACTCATTGTATAAGTATTGTTTACTACCTTTCCCCGCGACTTGCCATGCTTGTATGCCGGTTGTACTGCTGTTTTAATATTATACCACCAAATAGAGTTGTGACAACAAATAAAACCAACCTATTAATGGCAATAAACCACAACAGTACTGTGGGTTGCACTGGCTAAACTGTGACCCTCCAAATATTGTCGTGAAGCGGACCAATATTCCGTGCCTGATCAATCATAGTGACAGTCGGAAGATTGACTGGCGTAATATGGGCACCACACAAATCAACTTGACTGAATGCGGCGCTACAGTAGCCCGCGCTTGTATGTTGATAACACTTTTATTAGTTGTTTTTTACTGGACAAACTCGGTCGATCCGATGAATCCGATGAATCCGAAGATGTGTAGTGTGCCATTCACAAGGGAGTCCGATGACATCACATGCATCACACGAAGCCGGTGAATGGTAGAGAGGTATTGTATTGCTGTCACTATAGGTGGTATGTCTTGCGGTAAACGTCTTCTGCCTGATGAATGGACGATTTTTTAATTTGGTAATAGGAGGTTATTCAACTCAAATTAGCCCCTTTATCCTATTATAATGCTTATGCTGGAGTAGGCTGACGTCTGCACCATTGCAGTAAGGACTCATTGACCTTAGCTATTAAGAAGTTGACGATAAATTTCCCGTGTGGTTTAGAAAACGTTATTTCTAGTGCTCTACGGGTCACATCACCATACACCATCACGGCTGTAGTCCCCAAAGGGGTCGATAGCGCTGGATGGTATGGTGGATGGTTCTACGGAGCTCTTATGTGAAATATTTAGAATTTTTTGTCTGTCTTTAATGGCAATTTTAGAGGAACTGCATATTTGCAGTGATCGTTATATTATTCTTTCATAGTGTTTATCTAAGTCTTGTTCATTAAGAAGAATAGGGAATTCGTAAGACAGGGACAATAATTATGCTGACCCTAAATATAGACAATTAATTCCTGAAGTAGATATTACACTACAACCATGACAGTTGCGGCGCCGCCCATTTCAAAGATTAATTGCGCGTAATATGCGCCGGCCACTAATCAAAGTTGTCAACCACCGTGCGCCACGTGCGTGATGGTACTGATCTTTTGCAACCGTCATTACCAAGTATCTTAAGTTAAATCATTCACAAATCACCAAGGACTCAATTTAAACAGTGCTGGTCTTGTAAGTGACGTTCAATGCACCAACAGTGGCCCAATCTGTACTCGGGTAGTCAGAATCCTGATAATGAATTATATATTTTATCATTCATTATCAGGATTCTAAAGGTGAAGAGAAGTAAAAGTTAGTTCGTTGTAATGGTCGCCAGTATTACCCAACATATTTTTCACCGAAATTATAATAATATTAGCACCCAATATAGGAAAAGAGTGCATAAAAATAATTCAATTAATAAAATGAGATATTATAATGTCACGGACGATAGCTTTGGGAATTCTGCTGCATATTAGCAACGCAATTTGCCTTGCCACAACATTGCACGTAGTTTACACATGGCGCTCCAGGTATGGCCTGTGTAACTAGCTCGGTTAAGTGTACAGGTTAATAAGCGCAAGGTCCGGTATTGGGTATTTTTGCTACGACAAGGTAAACTGACTTGATGTAGAGCCTTAATAAATAAATATTACTCATATAAAGCCTGTAGGTAAATATAAAGGTCCAAGTAGCGTTACTTCTTTAACAGTGTTGTCTATTTTTGCAATTGGGAAATAACTTCTAGATATCTATAGTGCAAAATATCTCAACGCGATTAACATGGTCAAATACCCATTGAATAAGTTTCAAGTACCGTACTGACACGGAAAAATTAAGGGTATGATAATCATGGACCTATAATTATTGTTGTCAGGACATAAACAAGACCCTATTCACAGAGAAATAAAAAAAAACAGTCGCCTAAAAAGCTCTGCGTAAAAACCCAGGGTTGTCGCATGTCGGGCGCAGGTGCGCATGGCAGGGCGGCAGGGCGGCAGCCCGCGACTCGGCACGGTTTGTCGCGCGTGAATTATTCATGTCGCGGGCGTGTTGCGCTGGACATGCCGCGACATAGCCGACACTGTGCAGAAGGATCATTTCAAAACATAGACTGTTGTAGTTTGTTTTTGTTGTGAGAATGTTTATTGTCGTTTTCTTCCGTTTTTTTAATAAATTATTGTACGAATCGAATCTAGCACAGAAAGCTGCCACCAAGAATGCACCGGGGGATTGCATTTAATTTTTGTGTAGTTGACAGTATTGCCAATTATTATGACACTGGTATAATAGATCACTATTAGTGATAAAGTTAACCATTGTGACTCTATCATTGTGTATTTTTTATGCTTTCTATTTGTACTCTATGTGGTGAAACAATTAAAAGTTTCTAACTATCTTAAGTAGTAATTATGTAGACTATCTGTGTACTGACTTAGAATGAGGCCATTGCTGCGCTACATCGCCTGACAGCTGTCATCAGCAAATTTTATGACAACTTCACTTATATATATCACAGCTGAGTGGAAGCCGCTCAGGATGTAATTGAGCAATGGGCGAGGCGGAGGAATAAGGTAAGGAATGTAACAATAACACTCTACATAAATGTAGAGTGTTGTTAATCTCGGTTGTTAACCTACTGTCCAATATGTACTAGCGTGTCTCCTTTCGCACTCGTAAATTCGTAACCGTTTGTCTGACACGGTCCTCTGTCGCCGGAACGCGACACTTGGCTTATTCTCGATTTATTTGCTCTATATTTAATTCCGTCAGAGAATTAAATGTAGAGCATATACCTGTAATCTTTGTTTTATAAATGTTGAGCATAAATACACTGCTTGTGATATCGGATTTTATTTGAAACTACAATTTTAGTCCTTAAATGTGAAATGTTTTTGACTGTTAATTTCATGAATGAGTTTAGTAAGTTGTAGAGAAGTGTTTGTTAACAGTTTCACTGTCGCGCAACTATAATTACGAAAATCATAAAAAACATTGAACCAAAATCTATTTTTTACAACTACAACATGCAACTTACTAGGTAATGTACTCGTATATTGTCTAAATTTATGTTTTCAGGGACGGGTCCCATCCAACTCATTTTTTTAAAAGGACGCATTTTTTTTATTATTTTCTGCTTTATGCCAACACGAGCCTTGCAAATTTATGATTATTAAGCTGTTTATTTAGGTCTTCCAACCACTCTGTATGTCAGCATGTGATAGCTGTAATAAAAGGTCTACATGACAGTCTAGACTTTACTATTTAACTGCTTTGTTGACCTTTTTTTAGCTTAGCTCTGACAGGATGTTCGGATGGGTGTAGCTATTTAGAAGAATAAATAAGGACCAATGGCCGTGACCTGACCGATGCGTGCCTCGATGTGCCTCGCGATGTGCCTCGCAAGGATTGCTCGAGTACATGCCACGCGCGGGCTGAAAGCGAGGCACATGACAGATGATGGCGTTGCCTCGGGTGAGCGCTACCGTCTGCAGTTCAAAGGAAATTCCTGAAATAAAGAGACTTTTGATTCACTTTTATTGAAATAGATAATCTATTAAGAGTATTCTAACTTTAAATTTGGATTAACTTGCCTTTTATTAGTCCAATGTCTTATCATACTCTACTATTCGATCGAGCTCAAATCGAATATCTTGACCAACCCACCAAGTTGTGCAGGCCGTATCTAACTCCAGCAAGTAAACTTTTGCCAAGTAACGAATCCCGAAGCGCCGCAAGCGATCCGAGTCTTATCCCCGGCCCTCGTGGGGGGGGGGGGGGGGTGTGACCGCTAGTTGTCTTACTCGACATGTTTCACTTGGCTTTTGCTTTGTTGCTATGATCTGCTGGACTGTATTTTTTGGGGTAAGTGTTACTTTAGTAATATCTGACATATCTTAATGTAAACAAATGGGGGAAGAAGTACCCACCACTGACCCTGTCATCTGTCACGATTGTCGGGACCCTAAATAAAATGTAATTCTTCGCCAAAAGAAGCGAATCTATGAATGTATTCGACACGTGTTTCGCTTCTAAGCGAGGAATCCTCAGGACGGCTGGGCTGGGCATTTGTTTAACAATGGATTTCCGTGTATCGCTTAGTTCTATCAATTACATCTTAATTTATTTATTGTCTTTCCGTCTTGTCACATCCACATCCACCATTAAGAGAGAGAAAGAGAGAGAGTGACTAAGAGAGAGTAAGAAGTCGTTACACTGTACTACTATCAATACACATACATATACTGGTTGGTTAGATATCTCCAAAACTAATAGGCTATTTATCTGACCCTTTATCCTATTTTACTCAAAAACATAGCTACTTACATACTATAAAATATTTCCATATGGCGCCTCATGGAATAAATTGTATCAACGCTCGTTCGACGCTAACGTAACTAACTTTTTTTTTTGTTTCGGCTGGGAAATGCATTTACGCACACCGCCCAAGCCCGGGGGAACTTGGACGGTTATGTGGGGCTCCTGGACGAGTCCAGACTACCCACTAAAACCCAGCGCCGCCCTCTCTGCCTATTGTGGGGCGCCACGGGATCGCTCTACGAGCACACTACCGTGACGCCCTGGCTAACGTAACTAACCTAACCTAACGGATAATTTCCAACGATAGGTCCTGCTGATATTGAATAGAATCTAAGAATGGCTAATACTATTATACGGACATGGTCGCGTGTTTATAATATATTTTATCAAGGCCGTTTTACTTTTAGTAGGTAATACACAGCTACGTCCAGTTTTGTTATACCTATATTAGTACATTTGGTAATAACTATATCATTAGCGATATGGCAACATGGTTTGAAAAATAATTTGACCCACAGTTCACGGCTATATAAAGCGTGCGCGTGTAAAACCGGCCTCTTTTGCTTGTCCAGTGAAGCTATACAGGTCACCTGCAACTAAAAGCATTTGTCATTTCGAAAAAAAAACACCGCTCTAATTGGCTCTCCGAATTTTGTGGCGATAGGTCGTGTGATAGGATTTGAAAATATATTATTAGTATTTATTTTTTTTCTTAATTGTTTGTTCGTTATTGCATTACATGTTTAATGTGATTTTATATTACTGATTAATTAAATCTTGTTGTACGTGCATTTTTTAAATACATTTTGATAGAACCCGCTAAAAATATACTTAGATATAATGTTCAACGATCCCCCAATTTTTGTTTCCATCATTGAAAATACCGCATCACGTTTCCGTATCCTCACGTACACTCATTTTCCCTAACTGCAACCCCCCAAACCGACACATGAAGAGAAAGTAATCGCTCAGTTCCATTTACCGCTTGCTTCAATGGCAATAAAAACTTCTCTGAATAACCTCGGGCAACTGTTCGCCATTGAGTAATATATAAAGTTGTAAGTCACAGTTTCATATCATATCAGACGGTGGAAATGACAGAAGAGAGGATCACATCAGATCAATTATTATTTAGACTAGGCCATTGATTTGTCTATTTTATAGAATTATTCAGCGTGAGTGTGAAAATGATCACAAGGGATCAAGAAAACGGACATTGTGACGTCACAAGTACAATGTCACGTTTGGAGTCTCGTGGTTGGTTTTTTTTAAACCAATAATTATTTTTACCAATTATTTAAGTATTCATAAATGTGTTTGATGTTAATTAACTCTATAATCTATGGTATTCTGTTAGTTTAAAAGAAATACCAAAAAATATTTTCGAAATCAAACACATTTTTTTTATGTATAACAAATATATTTGGTATTCAATCTCTGTCCGCTATTTAACTGGGATTAGAAGTTAATATACAAGTTAATTGTACTTTAAGTGAATACACATATCTTTCAAATACATCATTAATTGATTCCATGTGTTTTTGCAGGTTATAATATATTATCTAAGACCAGACTATCTAAACTTTTGTGTACCTCATAAAAACAAAATTTATAGTTGAGTTACGACCATTCACTTAAATAATAAGGTTCTCCGTCCTCTTCCATCGCATCTGATTACATTAGGGCCGGGCTCAGCAGTTTATCGTCAGGTGTCTTTAAGCGTAATATAATTTAATTTACTGCCATTTAGCAGATTACAGCGCCGGACTGAAGAGCAAAAGCCGCTAAATCCTAATTTAATCAAAGCATTATGAGTTTCAAAGAGTATTAAATATTACACGATGATTCGAAGGTTACTTATATTCAGACCTACCTCTTGCCCGCGGTTGCACCCGCAAAACCATAGAATTTGCGTAACCATGCGTGATGAATCTTAGCCTATAGCACTCAAGAATAGTGTAATTACCGTTCTATTCAGAATAATGTTTTAAGAGATTTCAGCATCGGTTCAGTATTCCGTATATTAGCCGTAAAAACTGATTCCGCAATCTCGGATTTCATATAATCATATGGAAACATCACTAGCCGTAGAAGTCAAACACTAGTGAATGAATTGCCTTAATGAGAATTTAAATTGATTTTGGTACATATAACTGGTCAACATAAAGTTTACTATAAAAGTAAATACTTACATCTAGTGAGGCAGATCACCTTCCCAAATTAATAAAAGCTAAATAGAAAATACTTGGAAATGTGGTTAACAGGGTAAATACCTTGGAAAATTGTTATTGAATCTTTAAACAGTCTTAAATATGAAATGAAGTGTAAACACGAAATGAACACAGAGGGGTTCTAAATGTTGATTATTATTAATGTGAAATTTGCTTCGGGTCGGAATTTATGGAGCACAAATTACTTTTGAATATACAAGGCATTGCTCTGGCAGGTGAGACGAAGATTAAAGATGGATTAAAGAATATACGCTCACTGCCTGAATTTTTTTTTTGTCGAGTTACAGGTATCTAATTATACAACGCACACACACAATCACGCCTGTAGTTTTTGAAGAGGTAGACAGAGGTGCACTAGAGTGCATTCACATTTCGTCGATGGTATTTAGTCCCAATGTATTAGGAGGCAAGCCTATTGCCATTACACCGGGCACATGTTCCCTCAACATGGGGGGTATTTACACCGTAGTATAGTCCAGTTAACGAGCCCAATGGAAAGAGATGGAGGAGGTCTTAATTTATCCTAGAATGGGTACCTAATTAAAAATTAAATTATTTTCCTTTGCATTTCTTTTCTGTAATTCTTTTTAAATTAAGTTATTATATGAAAAATATTATGTATTAATTTATTTTGTGAAGGCTTATTATTATTAAAGTTCAGCTATTAGGGATGTCCTCCAGCATCTCAATCCGTTTAATTCACTTTCAACGTAATTATTGTTGCTGTTGCAACAATCTCAATGATAACCGCACCATTTCGGATTTTTTTACATTTCAAACTTTGCCGCTCTGTTCAAAAACATCATTGAACTAATGTAATCGGTTTCGTCGTTCGGTTCCCAGTGTGACGGTATCCTCGATCGGCAATAACAGAAGCAATAAAAACTGTCCGCGTCTGCTTCGTATCGAAACATCCGAACGAGCGCCCTGAAACTTCGCACCGTATTCCCACAAGGATCGTGCGGGTTACTGTGCTTGTATCAGTTTTAAAACAATTGTACGTATCTACTATATAAGCAAGTCTTTACATTTTGAAAATTGGTTCGTGCTGCAACTCAGCTGTTGCGGACTGTATTAGAAGGTCACACCAACCGCAACTTTTCTGACCGCTTCAATATTGTTTAAATTCATTTCGCTTTTATTAGTAATCATCGTGATGAATATACACACTACTTAATAATCGAATACACTTAGTTACCTTACCATTACAAAAGTAACCAAAGAAGTGCAGACTCGAATTTCTGAATGCAAGATGTTAAATATTAAACAGTCGGTTTGTAGAGTGTGTGCATAATTATATTTCACGAATTCTGAATGAAATGGCAGGGCGCGGCAAAGTTTCTAGACTAATGAGGGAACTCAGTCAGCGTTTAACGTACACATACAATACGTTGTGTCAGCTTTTCTGTCTGACACTGCTCTGAAAGTCGAAGTAGGCGTTAGTCTAGTCGAGCGGAAAGGCCTACGTTGCTCGACGGACTATTTGCTAGAGGCAAATAATCATTGTTTTTTTTCGACTTCAAATGTTGTTAACAAGCATTTGGAAAGAGCAAAGAAGCGTCTTTAAAGATTTTCATTGGCCTGCTCGAATGAGCCTGAGAATCACGGGCTTTATAAATTATATAAAGTATTATATTTCTGAGTATATAACATTATTTTGGTCGTTAGTACAGCCAGACTGCACGTGTTTAATTGGATTAATAACGGCACCGAATAAACGAAGTTCTAAATAAATATTGAATGCTCCATGTATCTTTAGCTCTTGAACATTATTATTTCTAGAAAGAACTTCATTAGTTTTCATTACACGCATCCATTCACTCGATTGTGTAGCAATCATGAACACTCCTAAATTTGCGTGTGTCACATTCATGCTCTATCTGATTGAAGCAGCGTCCAAAATAGCATTGTTGCAATCATTGCTTGTATGGTTAGTTCCCATGTCTACATGGACAAATAAAAAGGCCAATGGATCAATACAAAGTGAAAATTTAGTCTTAATTATCAAAGTCACATGTAAAGAAGTATCGCGTTCGAGTAGGGTGAATGCAGGTATACTGGGCTATGAGCTTAGCGCTTTAATTAAGGAGCTGCGAGCGGTTGCCGCCGCCTAATTAGAGTTGCGTCAAAGGTGACTTTTTCCAGGACCGCTGTCGTATATTCCATTTACGAATTTGGCTCATGGAAAAAAAAATTACATGTCGACATTAGTTTCTTAAGTACAAGTATCTCCCATTTCATTGTATATCATATTATAAGGACAATAATATACAGGGTTTAAGTGGCACGGTAATGAAAACATTACGTAAAGGTTACTCTGAATAACTATAATAACATTATTATGATTAAATATTGTAATTTTTGAACACGCAATGTATCGTTAAGCACGCGATTACAATACAACTTTCTGCTTGATAACGGACTCGAGTGAATGACAACCGTTCGAGCGTATCGAGTTTCAATTTACATTTCAGTTTTAGGGTTAAAATTGTAAATATATTGGTATTGGTCTAGTATTTTTGCCAGACCAGACCAAGACTTTGGGCAACACTCAAAGAAGCCCTTCGGCATACGCCACGAGTTTGAATTTCAACGCGTCTCATCTCTGTAAACGACCCCTAATACTAACCTTCTGTTACTAACTTCTGTTCTACTGCTTACTAAGCAGATAACTAAACACTACCTATGACATTTGCTGTAGTAAACACATAGACATGTATGTACATATTTTATGTACTTGTTTTTTTAAGTAAAGACGTCGTCCGTTCTAACTCTATATCACTACAATGAAGTAAGCGTCTCATTTCCTTAGCTTGAGCGTTTTTAAGTGAATCAAATATCTGTTAGAGTCTCCTAAAATGCTAGGGGTCACGAGAGACGTATGCTAATGCGGGGTCCAGGGAGTAAATTTGCCAGATTATAGAGTTCCGCCGACGGTGCAGGCCTGAAAACCTTTGTCGAGTTGCGTAATCACAGGACCTTTTATGACCCTTTTTGTTGTTGCGGACATAGCTGATTTCCATTCGCTACGTATATTGTAAAATCCACTAGGTTCTGAAGCCGACTTGGTTACTTATTCAATAGCTATTAGGGTACACTATTATATATCCATTACATGCGGCGTAGAAATTGTAAATAAGCTAAAACCTTAACTACATATATATTTATTCGAAAAATATCATAAACCGATGTCTCTGTTCTAAAAACTTTAAATGCGTTCCAACCCGATCTAACGATCAGCTCCACCGTCGGAGTTTCTACAGTCTAATGTTATAATGAGTTAACTGTTTCCTCTTGCTACCGAAGCTTTCCGCCCTAATTTACATTTACAAATTACGAGACGCTATTGAATTAGCTGTGTGTTTCGTTTAGTCGTTTAACTTGTTCATAATCAGTCTTGACATTGCCTTGTTTGGGATTAATTAATGTGTTAGACTTTCACATTTAGACAAAATGTGTTTTATAAAATACATAATAATATGAGAGAATAAGAAAACACTCAAATGTGTTGTCTTATCACAGTCGTCCGTGCCACGACAATAACTTGTATGCTCATAAGTTAAATTACAAATTAATTATTAAATTCCAATTTCAATGCCCATGCTTTGATATAGCTGTATACAAAAATGTAACCCTGACAATCTTCTGAAATCTTACCAAAACTATCAAAACAAAGGCGGTATTATATTAGACAAAATTATTTGTTATTCAAAACGGCATCGGTTGATTCCCGTCCGGCCAGGGGTTGCCAACCGAAGAAACATGCAAATGGGGATGATGGCGGGGAGAGTACGGAGGCTGGGCAGCTTGTCTCAACATGAAGTGTGGCTCGTGCTTCGCGTCTCGACCCCTGGACGGATTGGATGAATAATTCATGAGCCGTTAAGATTTCCTGGTCGAATAATAGCGGTAGTGGAAGGAATAATACGATCTTTGGAGTACTTTAACTTCGCTCTCTAAAATGCCGAAACATAGTGATTTTGTAATATCGAAGTGAACTCGCGAATGTGAATCTATTCAGTTGTATTGACAACAACGCGTGAAAGTGAAAATCCCAAACTGTATCTCAGTTATGTTAGCTAAGACTAAAGGTAAGTTTAGTAGGGAGTGAGTGGGGTGGCATACATGCTTTATCCTGGCAGCACTTATAGTTAGTTTGTTGCGCCACATGTCTCAATATCTCGAACGTGTCTAGGTCGTGCGGCTTATTATAAGCAGTGTTAGCACGAACGGGACAATATTGTCTTCACAATACAAAGCTGGAAAGCATAGACAGATCGGAATTATAAGCCCAAAATTACATCTTCTGCCTTCATCTGTTGGGTACAATAAATCAATCTCACTCAGTTAAAACACTTATATTTAGATATGGCCTGTCAGTTGTCTTTTCATATCCTTTTGAAAGCATTAAAAGCACATTATTTGTAAAACGCTCATTAAAAGCAAGATCTTGTGTTTTAGATTCTCTTTCTAACCTAATTAAAAACGTACGGCATTCCTCCTACAAACGTATCTATTAGTTTTTTATATTCTGCCGCCCTATAATTTTATAATAATCATTTACGTGTGAGAGTACCTATATACTGCTTTAGCAAGCAATGTGTTTATACTTCCAAGAACACAAGGCACGTAGCATTAACGAGTCGATTAAGTGTATGAAACGAGGCGCTCTTCTGCTTCTCTCGATGCTGCATTCAATGCAATTAGGGCATCTGTTAAGCAAAATTAGTTTTCGCAAAGCTTACTGCAATTTGGAATGCAAGGCTTTCGACGTAACAGGCTCAGGGTGCAGCGAGGGAGCGTGCTCGTGTTACCGTAGACACTGTACCGCATGCAATAACAGAAGCCCCATGTCACACTGTAGTGTAATTTGTGACAACAATGCAACATTTATTTATTAATTTTGAATTTAACAAGTTTGAATATTCGAAGTTAGATAAAAAGATGCATAGAGAAAAGCAGGGTCCTGGTAATATGCCCTGCACCATTTTTTATTGCAGCGCAGCACATCCCAAGTGTGTACATACATGTAGTATACTAAAGTAATCCCTTATTACACGTTAAACATACTGCGATAAAAAAATATACTAAAACTTTAGAAATTATATGACGGTGTGAGGGAAGGACTTGCCTATTACAAATGGTGATTATGATGGTCATTCATTTTCGTTTTTAAACGCCTGACACAGATTGTGGTTGGTAATTATAAACTCATTTTTATATGTATAGAGTTGCTTGCTGGCAATAGTGGGATATTTTAAATTAACCGTAGTATAGTGGCACTAAAAAGGCGCACAGTTCTAACTCCATTCCCTATGTCTTGGTATATTTGCATTACTGAAGATTATACGTTATAAATATCAAATCCTGCTGATTTATTATGCTGTAGAGACGCTTGTAAGTAATTGCCTTATGTTTCCTATTATAACCCATTTCAAGGTAGGTATATTCCGTAAGCTTTATCAAATTATGATACAATTTAGTCGCTAATACACCCAGTAATTGAGTTGTACAAGGGTAGGGGTGGAGGACCTGTAATGTGATAACTGTGTGGTTAGCGGTCAGTTTGCTATTATCACAGAAATATGTGTTTATGTTCAGTGAAATAAGCTGTGGCAACAACAGGATCTAGAGGGCGTCTATTTGATGATGAATTTGAAAATCAATACCTACTACACGTAGCTAAGATACATATTCGTAACGCATACTTATCTACTGAATTTTGAAGTGTTACGCTACGAGTGAAGTGTGATACAACTAATGACGTGAATGTTTCCATGGGCATGAGCCGGAGCGGCGGTTGGTATGAAGCAAGCGTGGAAAAGGACATCCAAGAATAAGCTATATGAGTCAGATAAAGAAATGGTCGGCCAGTGTGATGTTGTATAATGGGTGATAGAGGCTGCTCTAAATAGAGACAGGTGGGAAGAGCTTCATCAGTAACACGGATAAGAGCCTTTAAATAAGGTGAAGAAATATTACCCTTTTACGAATGTGTAGTCGATTAATGAACTGAGATCTATCCTAAACAACCAATCAGCATCGCGGCGGAAGTAAACACCTTGATCCCGGCAGCATCCGCCCGCAGTCCTAGTGGGCAATTTGTATGGGATATACGATGGATAAGCAGGGGTTTACCTGAAAGTTAATGGGGTAGCTGGGCCGTAATGTTTACGCGTTACTAGCTTTAAATGATGGATAGCTAACTTGTTTAGATTCTTTTGGGAGCTATAGGTAAAAAAAAACACAGACATTTTTGGTATTTATTTTATAAGTACTAGCTTTTACCAGCGGTTCCACCCACGTAACAAAGGATTTTGCTCAGCCGTGAAAATCTCATTGAAATCGGTACAGTAACGCAAATAACAATTAAAAAAAATGTTTCAGATTACAGAATCAGCCTAGTTATAGAATTACAGAATCAGCCTAGTTATAGAATTACAATTGCACCTACAATTATGTAACTGGGTTGAATAAGAGAGGCTACGGGACTTACAAATGTTAAAAAAATATCTTGACTCTAAAATTGGTTCCAAATGAAACTATTTCAACTGTTCATACTACCCCTGGACCCCTTACTATACTAAATTACATACGTTACACTAAGTATTACAAGTTGTTTTATTAAATTTAATCACAACCTTTAAAGTAAGTAACTTCACAATACACACTCGATTAACGGCTTTACCGGAGTAATGTGTGCGACCTTTACACAAGGTAATCGCGTTATCCCCTGCATCTCGGGACTTCCGGCTCGTCCCGTCCCCGTCCCGTCCCCGTTCCATCCCCGTGCCGGCCCCGGCAGCCAACTTATTTATTCAGACTGCATTTGTTGCTCACTTCTTAAGTGCAGCAGCGGTGCTAGTTTCATGACGGATACTTGCATATTATAAAGTTCTGATTTGTTCTTGCGGTTGTTTATTTAATTAGAAAGTCGTGGATTGCTGGTAATATTATCAGTGGAATGCAATTGTCATAAGACGTGCAATTAACAGTTTTGAAGATAAGAATCAGAATCAGAATATTTTTTATTCACGTAGACCATTATTGTACAGTACTTATGAATCGTCAAGTTACAAAAACATTATGCTACTGCTTTACCACCCGTTCGGAATGCCGTTCCTATGGAGAAGAACGGGCAAGAAACTCCATGGTTGCTCTTTTTTTAAAATAGATCTTTTACATTTTTGAGCAATACATTGTTATAGGTATGTGAGAACAATGTAGGTAAAGTCTTCTTAGGTAGCGTTACGGTGGCGTAAAGTTCACACCAATGATTTTATAGATTGGAAGGACAGTGATAGCATGCTTTCTTGGTAACGTTCCAATATCATCAGAAGTTTCACATACGTAGGGGATGTGAAACTTCTGTTCCTATATTCTTAATCACAAAAGATGTGTTTATGTATAATAACAGGTTACCTATTTATACATACTTTGTAAACTTAAAGTTTGATTTACTCATTAACATTAACTTCTTTAGGTACATTTTTATCGGTTCATGAACAAAATCTTGTTAATTTTATGTATAACAACACAATATACAACGTGTATTTAAAAATGAACTCATACTAGTCTGTATGCCGTTAGTTATAAAACATTGTTATAAACAGTACCCAGCATTACGTAAGCTTGGTTCTCGAGTGAGGAAAAGTGTGTGCGCTCGAGGGGATTCATGCCCCCGCTAATTGCCTTCACGGACTCTGCACAAATTGCCACCGTCACCGACGTGTGTTGTGGGAGATGATTGAGTGGTGGGCACATCTAGCCACTGCCATTAGACAGCGTCACTTTCTTCTTCTTAATCCTGCTATTAAGCAAACACCACAATCAGAATTAGAATATTTTTATTTATGTAAACCATTACGTACAGTACTTATGAATCGTCAAAATTTTCACAAAATGCTGAGCTACAACTTTACTAACCGTTCGAAATGCCGTTCATATGGAGAAGAACGGGTAAGTGGGTGGGTGGTTATGGGTATGTGAGAACAATGTAGTAACGGCTCGGCAGGCTTGAGTAGCTCGTTAAATAAGTACATGTAGAGGATAAAATTATATTATAAATGTAGTGTTATCATCTTCATTATTAGTAAAACACGATATGACTGACATTCAGGAACGTTGTGTTCTCATTCGTCTATAAAATGTCTTATTATTTTATAAATTACTAGCTGTTACCCGCGACTTCGTCCGCGTGGTATTTAACAAAGACACAGCCGTTGGTAACAGCCTGCTCGCGCGTTCTGAGCCCGCGGGAGCCATTGCAGGTTGTTGCTATCAAACTTAATCAGGCGCAGCGCTGCAACATTGTTTTTTTTTTTTCGTGAGATCCTATTTTTTTTTCTAAAATAAAAGTAGCCTAAGTTACTCCTTGTTACATCAGCTATCTGCTAGTGAAAGTCCCGTCAAAATTGGTCCAGCCATTTCAGAGATTACCCGGACCAAACAGACAGACAGACAAAAATTTTAAAAATGTTGTTTTGGTATAGGTACCGTGTATACATCCAAATGCACTTAATAAAAAGCGGTTATTTTAATATTACAAACAGACACTCCAATTTTATTTATTTGTATAGATGTATAGATAACTGTAATAAAAAAATATTCTACTGTAAATCGCATTCTCAAATATTTCGTCACGTGATTTTCGTTTAATATTATTTCTCGATACCTAACGTAAATATAATCGCATTTGACGTTAATCTTATATTGAATACTCGTTTTTCCAATATTGGATCATAACTCGCTCAAAACATTCTAGGTCTGAAATTCCCAAGTGCTCAAAAAACGCTACAACTTGCCACGGAGTGACGGCAACTGCTCTCAATGTGCGATGTATTATAAAGTACTTAGTTTTTTACGTCCCGAATTTGCTCCTACTAAACTACAAAGTGATACCATTGACCCGAGGAGTGGTCCACATAATACCTTTGGTTTTCAAAAGGGACATACTCAGGGATATAATTAGCAAACAAAATTGAGTTCATCTAATAACCTAAAACCTATTCAAATTATTGCAGGCAAATGGTTTGACATAATTATTATTTGTTGTAACTTTACACAAGAATAATATTTTGAACAAAGAGCTCATCAACATACATACTGTAATAAAAAATAGTGCCTCATATATTATGGTCCCTCCGTTTCAAAGTGAGGATTTGCAAAAATCTCGTGTAGTTTTGCCGCTGCGAAGCATCTCGACTCTTCCATGGCAAAATTTGACTAAGCCAGAGGCTAACCACACTGTATAAATAGTTATTTCAAATTATACTTAAGTAAGCCGGTTTTAGTATATAATACTGCTGATATTTTGGAGATAGAAGGTTTGGAATTTTAATAATAATAGGCTAGGTACTTGGATGAATATTTCGTGTAGGATTGCTACGTCGTAAGCAATGTAATTCTCATTAGAGCATGTACTAAACTAGACTAACAAGTAATCAATGAAGGCGGCATGATATTCAATTTCAGCGAATGGAAAGGACTACATTTTCAATCCGTAACAATGATGTTATACCGACGAGAGTTATTCCATCAACCAGGATTTAGTTAAGATATTAAAATATTAGAATACATTTTGCTCGACTTATTTCCATATTTATTCTACTCTAGTACTTCACTTAAATAGGCCGCACTTGTTCCACCTAAGTATACCAAGTACAGCCAAACTTCGCACACATCAATCATAATTAAATCCGCTCGAACATTATACAGGAACGGATGGGAGCACGGTAGGAGTGTGACGTCACATCCGCGAGATGATTGCGATCCACGACGCGAACACACGGAACTAAAAGTCATAATCATTTACATAGGTGTTACCGCACCAATCACGGTGCTATACATCACGAGCGGACCAATCGAAGCCTGCTGACATCCACTGCGGCAAAGTCCACCAATCACCGCCCGCGCTCGTGTGACAGTGAGAACGGCTCGCTGTGTTGACATGTGTCACTCTGACACATGACAACGTCAAAAACGTTTGACGTTTTACTGTTTAAATTTTTTCACAACTGATTCTGCTACGCAACCTACGATATTACTGTGCTGTAC
The DNA here is from genome assembly GCA_905404115.1 of Pheosia gnoma. Classification (NCBI taxonomy): domain Eukaryota; kingdom Metazoa; phylum Arthropoda; class Insecta; order Lepidoptera; family Notodontidae; genus Pheosia; species Pheosia gnoma. The sequence continues at coordinate 8,005,336 of FR989914.1, forward strand.
AATTTAATAATTTTGGATGATTATACGCTGTTCAAACCAAAACGTGCTGCATTATTCGCTAAAACGCCTCCTGTACCACCATTATGTTACGCAAGAAACATAATTGATCCTGTCAAGCCGGAAATCGCAGAAACCATTCGGTGGGAAGGAACAAAAGGCAATCGAAAGCAGCAGTCTACGCAACGCGCATTTTGGTGAGACGTGCCAGCCGACTTTATTCCAAACCTATCCCAGCCTCTTGTGTCAATACTGTGTTATTATCATTCCAGTGTCGCAGTCCTCATCGATCCGATATCGATCGCAGTGCGCCCATCTCGTGTTGTCAGTGTGCAATCATCGTCGGGGAAGTAATTAATATCATTAAAGGTACCTATTCTACTTTCTATTCGACGCCGGAATGACTAGTGTAAGTGATCCTAAAGTTGAGCCAAAGGTTGACGACATGATCCGGGAGCTTAAAAGACGCCGCGGTATAGTGAAAGGGCGCCTTACGAATTTCAAGAAATACATAAATGCATTTAGTACTACAACCGTGCCCCCTAATATTCAGGCTGAATTAAAATTACGCATTACTGGAGTCCAGAATTTGCTAACCGAGTTCAATGATATTCAAAATCGCATTGAAAAGTTGATTTCGGATAGTGATGTTTCGGACCAGCTTAGTATTAGAGAGGAATTCGAAAATGAGTATTATGCTATTATGGGCAAAGCGCAATGCATGATTTGTTCTGGTGAATGGTCTACTGAGGGTTCAAGTTCGACACGCAATATGGTTCAGTCAGTGAAACTACCCACTATTTCATTACCAACTTTCAATGGTTCATGCGATCAGTGGTTAGAGTTCCGAGATACATTCGTTTCACTTATTCACAATACCAATGATCTAACAAATATTCAGAAATTTCACTATTTGAAGTCCTCGTTATCAGGCAACGCACAGATGGTCATTGACTCAGTGGAATTCTGTGCATCTAACTATATTGTGGCATGGGAATTGTTATCAAACAGATATAATAATAACAAACTACTTGTACACAACCATGTTAAGGCACTGTTCTCAATACAGGCCTTGACTAATGAGTCACCAGTTTTAATCCGCAGATTGGTAGATACCGTGCTGAAAAATGTTCGCGCATTGAAGTCCCTCGGTGAACCCACAGAGCAGTGGGATACCTTGCTTATATATATGGTTGTTTCAAAATTAGATCCGACTACAGAACGCCAGTGGGAACAGTACAAAATAACATCACATTGTCAAACATCTAATCTTGATGAAACTGGGGACTCTGAGGTAAAACCATCAACGTTCACAATAAACATTTTATTAAAATTTCTCAAGGACAGGGCGGAAATGTTAGAAACGCTTATTTTAAGTCACAGTAAAGGTAATTCACAAAGTGTCAAGCGAGCAGGTCAAGTTCAAAATAATTCTAAGGTTAATTGTAATGTTGCCACAAACAACAACAAACCTAAAAGTTCATATAAGCCTTTGTTACAAAAAAGATTGTGTCCTATGTGCAATGGAAAACACCCGTTATACTCATGCCAGTTGTTTCTGGATTGCGACGTGCAAAGCAGATTAAAGCTGGTGCGTGATAAAGGGTTATGCGAAAATTGCTTTAATTTAGGCCATACATCTTACGATTGCAGATTTGGCCCCTGTAAAAAATGTGAGAAAAAACACAATTCGCTAATTCATTATGACGGTGACGGCGTTGACGAGAATTTGGGTACCAAGCACACAGTTGCATTATTATCAACAGATAAAACATGCAACGAAACCGGTTTTCTCGAATGCGCCGGCACACGCCAACACAATAGCTTCGTCGATAATGTAAACAATGCACACATAGACAGTTTAAACGCACACTTGTCACCTGCATCACATGTTTTATTGTCAACGGCGTTCGTCGAGATCCTGGATTGTTTAGGTAATTATGTTAAAGCGCGCGCAATCCTAGACAGCGGGAGCGAACGCTGTTTTATTACGCAATCACTATGTGATAACTTGAACACGCAAGTACTACAGTCCACTTTATTAATTCGCGGTGTCGGAAATTCTGTCACGAAAACTACGCACACTTGTGAAATCGAAATTCTTTCGATTCCCGGCGACTTTAAAACACGCATACAATGTTTAGTTTTGCCTAAAATTACGTCAACTATGCCACACATTTCGTTAAAAAGAAATAATTTTCATGTTCCTGAGCATATCCAACTAGCTGACCCAACCTTTCATGAATGTCAACCAATCGATCTACTCATAGGTGCAGACTTATTCTGGGATCTCATTGTAGACGGTAGGATTCGCTTGTCGAATGGACCGTATTTACAAAATACAAGGCTCGGTTGGATATTATCAGGTCCAGTTTATTCCAAACAATATTCAAAACAGGTTTCGTGTAACTTTACACAATCTGTTGACATGGAAACTTTAGATACTTTGTTTCGTAGTTTTTGGGAACTTGAGGAGGGCCCAATTAGTTCACATTCGGAATCTATAACAGAAGAGGAACGTACTTGTGAGGATCATTTCATGAAAACAACAAAGCGTATTGCTGATGGTCGATTTTGTGTACAAATTCCATTTAAAGAATCACCGGAACTGCTAGGAGAAACGTTTCCTCAAGCCCAAAACCGGTTTTTGGCACTAGAAAAACGCTTACAACGTAATCCCACCTATAGAAAATTATATACTGAATTTATGAACGAGTATCTAAACTTAGGTCACATGACGCGTGTTCCCACTTACGAAAAACTTCATTACTTCATGCCTCACCACGGAGTACTTCGTGAACACGCAACTACAACGAAATTGAGAGTGGTGTTCGACGCCAGCGCACGGTCAAGCAATGGTACGTCATTAAATAACTTGCAAATGATAGGGCCTGCTATACAAGGTGATCTTATAAGCATTTTGTTAAGATTTCGCGAAAATAGATACGTAGCGTGCGCGGACGTCGAGAAAATGTATCGACAGGTCCTCGTTGATGAGAAGCAGCGGGACCTGCAGCTTATTTTATGGCGTGAGGACCCTTCTCATCCCCTAGGTATTTATCAGTTGAACACGGTCACGTACGGAACGGCCTCCGCGCCATTTCTAAGCTGCAGGTGTCTAAAACAATTAGCGAAGGAATGCACCAACGAGGACGTAGCCAGGGTCATCAGCGAGGACTGTTATGTCGATGACGTCACTTTTGGAGGTTCCGATATTGTCACACTCACAGCATTATGTGAGGAAACCGCCAGAGTTTTGGAATCGGGTTGTTTTACATTGCGCAAATGGATATTTAATTTTAATTGTCCATCGACTGAAAATATTTCAAAGGAATTGTCGCTAAGTGAACATTCCTACAGTAAAACCTTAGGCTTAGGCTGGCATAATTATGATGATGATTTGTATTACCACACACAAATTGACAACAAATCGGTTGTCGTTACAAAACGATCAATTTTTTCACACACAGCTCAAATTTATGACCCCCTAGGTTTACTGAGCCCTGTCATAACGACTGCTAAAATAATTATGCAGAAATTGTGGTTATTGAAATTGGACTGGGACGAGCCTGTGCCAGATGATATCCTCCAATTATGGACACGGTTTGTAGGCGATTTATCACTGCTTGAAAATGTTCGCATTCCCCGTTATGTAATGTGCAATAATCCCACACGCATAGAATTGCATATATTTACAGACGCGTCACAAGCAGCATACGGCGCCTGCGCATATGTTCGTACAGGTAGTGATGAGTCGCCTCCAACAGTTAGGCTCCTATGCGCCAAGGGTAAAGTCGCGCCGGTGTCCAGTCCAATCACAATCCCCAGATTGGAATTGTGTGGCGCGCTGATAGGTGCGAAGTTGTACGACAAAATAAATAATTCGCTACGTTCTCCGTTCCACGAAGTTATGTTCTGGACAGACTCCACAATTATTTTGGCCTGGCTTCGCACGCCTCCTTATTTACTCAAACCTTATGTACAAAACAGAATCACACAAATACATAGTTTGACAAAAGAACACTCATGGCGTCATGTCAGTGGAAAAATTAACCCAGCGGATTTGGTGTCAAGGGGTCAAACTATAAGCGCATTAACCGATTCCAATCTTTGGTGGGATGGACCACAATTTCTGCATGATAAAGATTACAAGGACACTCAGAGCAATAATATAGAGATGTTGCCAGTCGAGAATTTGCCTGAAACAAAACCCATAAAAATTCATACATTAATAACCAATGAAGGTAACGAGTCTTCATTATTTCCGTTTGTTAGATTCTCACAGTTCAACCGCATGAAGCGGGCCGCTGCATACGTACTTCGGTTTGTGTACAATTCACGCAATAAAAATAAACGCATCGGCCCGCTTGATGTGGATGAACTGAACGAAGCTCTAATAACGCTCGCTAAACTTGCGCAAAGGGAAGCGTTCCCTAGTGAGTATAATAGTTTAATAGAAACTAATAGCATAAAGAGAAGGCACGCATTATCAAAGCTAAACTTATTTATAGATGACGACAAGGTAATTAGGGTTGGCGGTCGTATCGAAAACTCGCCAACTTTCGATTACGATAAAAAGCATCCCATTTTGATATCATCAAAACATCACTTTACACGTTTGCTGTTTGGATATGAACACAAGCAGCTATTACACGCCCCTCCGCAACTGCTTCTATGCACAATAAGGAACTCCTGGTGGCCTGTGGGTGGAAGAAACTTAGCAAAGAACGTAGTACATAATTGTGTTACGTGTGTGCGAATGCGCGGAAAGGTTTTGAACCCAATCATGGGAAATTTACCGAAGGAACGGTTGGAACCAGGATTTCCCTTTGCTCGTTGTGGAGTCGATTACGCGGGGCCTGTGTTCATATTAAAACACAAGGGTAAGGGCGCTAAAACTACCAAAGCTTATATTTGCTTATTCATATGTTTCGCTACACGCGCTGTCCACCTTGAACTTGTCAGTGACCTGTCATCGGATGCATACCTGTTAGCTCTCAAAAGGTTTATATCACGTCGCGGAAAACCACTTCAAATTTTTTCCGACAACGGGACAAATTTTGTGGGGCTCAAAAATGAGTTTGAAAATTTTATCTCTTCCTGCTCTAATGATATTAAGGAGTATGCAACGTCTCAAAATATAAAATTTTCTATGAATCCACCTTATGCTAGTCACTTTGGCGGCTTATGGGAAGCGGGAATTAAGAGCTGCAAACATCACCTGAAACGCGTGGTGGGTAACGCACATCTGACATTCGAGGAGTTCAGCACAGTATTGACCCAAGTTGAGGCTGTCCTGAACTCCCGACCCTTAAGCCCTATGTCCACAGAATCCACAGACTTCCAACCCCTTACTCCCGCTCATTTTCTGGTTGGCCGTCCACTGACCGCGCCCGTCACCGCAGAGCTCGCCGACGTACCAGATCACCGTTTGAACCGCTACCAACGGGTGGAACAACTTCGCCAGCACTTCTGGACCCGCTGGTACAAGGAGTACGTGAGCGAACTTCAGACACGCCGCAAATGGACAGAGAAAGGAGAGGATCTGGTCGAAAACACTATGGTTCTGATTAAGGACGATAACTTGCCTCCGCTGAAATGGAGTTTGGGACGTATAATACGGACCTACCCTGGCAAGGACGGCGTATCACGAGTTGCTGACATCAAGGTATCCAAAGGAGTCGTCCGACGAGCATTTTCAAAAATATGTCCATTACTGACACAAGAGGAGTAATGATGAGATCACATAAAGACAAAATGTTGCAAGCTGCAGCTTCCAAGGCCGGGAGAATGTTACCGCACCAATCACGGTGCTATACATCACGAGCGGACCAATCGAAGCCTGCTGACATCCACTGCGGCAACGTCCACCAATCACCGCCCGCGCTCGTGTGACAGTGAGAACGGCTCGCTGTGTTGACATGTGTCACTCTGACACATGACAACGTCAAAAACGTTTGACGTTTTACTGTTTAAATTTTTTCACAACTGATTCTGCTACGCAACCTACGATATTACTGTGCTGTACAATTTAATAATTTTGGATGATTATACGCTGTTCAAACCAAAACGTGCTGCATTATTCGCTAAAACGCCTCCTGTACCACCATTATGTTACGCAAGAAACATAGGTACTCGGTAAATCGCGGGTAATCGTAAATCCTTAAAAGGTACGATGTTCATAGTGCGATTAGCTTACGTCTATTTTATAATGATTTTTAGTGGTATGTTGGCTGCTACGTGTCGCAAACGTTAGTAAGGATATAACAGTACTTCCTCAGGTTCTATGGGCTATGTTATTCTGCATTGAAAAGACAACTTGCAATAGCATGAGGTTTCTGTACAGTGATTCAAAAAGGGTATTTTAACCATTACTCTCTCGCTTTTTTAGCGCAATTGTAATTGTTATGGACATAACATTTTTTCTTTAAGTCGACATTTCAAAATTCTGAGAACACAAATTAATTATGACAAATACGCTAAAGAAGGGTAAGTCCAATGGTTAGTATACCCTTTCTGAATCATCTTGTATACAAAACATAGACAAACTAATCACAGTTTAAAAAGGATTGTTGCATTTTTTTATTATTAGATTCCTGTACTTTTAAAACTTAATTGAGAGACATATATTTTATTATCAATCCGTCAAAAATGGTTAATAAAGTCTTCACTGAGGCGGAGCTTTATCGCACTCGTAAGATTAGCTTGCGACTAACGTACGCGAACAATTTGGCTTATGCTAATGACTCTAGTCATAAACCTACAAATTCCTGAACACTTGGTAATATTGAAATGTCGACACACGTGGTACAGAATTCATAAACCGGCAAAGATTTAATATTGATTTCACATTTCAAGAGACGTTGCCTGAAAGCAATATTTTTTTAAATACGATTTAAAATACTATTCTCTATAAACTACTATACATAATATCATTTAGACTGTCGTATTTGTAGGGGCGTTAAATATATATAGAAAAAAAACCTTAGGGAATTTTAAAACGGAAGCCGATTTTGAAGTCTTTTCGCTCATTACTGGAAAACCTTTTGACCCCGGAAATGTATGAGTTTCCGCCGAATAGCTAAAACTGTATCCCAAAGTCCATTATTAGGCTTATTTTATTTAAATTAAATGGCATATGGCGATAGCTCACAAGATCAAATCGTCTGCGATCATTTTGTTTGCCATAAAAGGGAGGGAAACCCTAGGATGCTCAAAAAAACAAAAGTTAACGCGCACGAAGTCGTTAAAACTCATTCTGTATATTGTTAATTTAAATCACTAAAAGTTGTTAGACATACACATATGGTACCATCCCATCAATCACAGTGGCATGTCTAAAGCCCTGACCAGCTCGTAATTAGGGGGACACTAAAAACTGTACAAATGTTTCGTTAATACTGGTCGGCTGGCGCGACGGAGCGCGGCCCGGATTACTGCGCGACACTTTGTTAGCGCGTGGGCTAGATCATGTTAAGGTACTCGCAGGGTACCAGCTATCGCGAAGTCAGGTATTTAGCACAACAACGTTTAAATACTGAGTTTTAAGCTACAGTGTATTTACTATCCATCCATTAGCCGAAAGACGTCCACAGCTGCACATAGACCTCCTCCAATGACTTCCACACATCACGGTCTTCTGCCATTCGCATTCAGTAGCTTTCTGCGACGCGTGTGATGTCATCGGTCTCCCTTGTAGGGGGCTGTCGTACACTACGTCTTTCAGCTTGTAGTTGCTATTCTAGAACCTTGGCTATCGGTTCTTCAAGCTATGCATGTGTTTACAACCACCATTATATTTAACAGTTCAAATTTACTCAAGAAAAGAGGCAATAAAGGCATCAAAACAGTCATTCAGGTGAATCACGGTGGAAGCATCATAGTTCATGATCAATGGGATCACGGGGATAACATAAACAGTTTTTCTATAATGAAACGTCAGAGTGAGTCGCGCAGTGAGCCGTGAGTCCTTTTCTAAAACGCGGTAGAGGGAGTTAGGACATATATTATTAAGTCCAATCTCCTCTATGCTATGAGCGAGGCTTGTTAGTTACAGCTACGGTCGTACGTTAGCAACATTATTTCGCTATTCTCAAACTTTATATACATAACTATTATGCTGTTCGCTCCTATCCCAATCAAGAGATTCTTTATTCTTCTTGATTCTTCCTTCAGATGATGGCAATGTTGTTACAAACCCCTGTAAACTCATCCGCTTCAGCTCGCCACAATGTTCTCAGCGTTGCTCATAAAAACGCCTATTCAGTGTCAGATGAACGTTGAGCAGGGTTGGCGGAATCCCTCCATGAATCCATTCCGTTACGACAAAAACAGTTAAAAGCCTTTGTCTTGGAGCTGGCGAATTAAATTACTATTTTTTGATGGAGTCAAATAAGACAATGAAGGGAAGACCGGGTGTTAGAGCTACCCATGTGAAAGTAAATCTTAATATATTAAAGATAGGGTTGGATTTCAATTGGGTGTGGTGGACGCCCTCAAAATCATAAAGCTGAATGATAATATTTACTTAAAATACTCGACGCTCAATCATGATGTCTGATTTTATCATCAAGATCTCTCAGTCTTTACTAACGTACCGATCTAAAAAAATGTTTACTTACTTGTAATAAGAATGAGAATGTATTGTGTTGGAATAAAAATAACCAATATTTCAGGTAGTCATAAGTCAAGTGCTTGATTTCTCTTCCAGAATTCATTCTAAACTCTTTTTAAGAGTTGCAGTAGTTTATATACCACGATATATGCTTTTAAGATTAATACCATAGTTGGCATAAGTAACTATCGACCAATACTCGGCCAAAATTATTGCCCTAAGGCAATTTTTAATTCATCCTTAGGTTTAATTTTAGGGGCTCATGAGACTAGTGGTGATGAAAGTACCAGTAAGTAATAATTAAATATAAAAAACTGCAATTTATATTTGAACATTCAGGTTGTATAACACAGCTACATAACTTAATCTCACCGGTACCGGCCACAATTTTCAAAAGCCTAGAGTACAGTAAGCAGGTGATTAGCTTGAGAGATTGTTTTGAAGAAGACAAACAATTGTTTACCCTTTTTTCCCCTAGAACCTTGAGAAGGAAGGGGTGTGTTTATGTCGTAGATAAATACCAAAAAAAACCTTATTGCTGCCAGAATCTGTCGCATTGTGTGCCAACATTAGCCGAGCGAGTTTTTGGAGCTAAGTGAATGAGAAAAACATGGAATGACAACATTTCATTTGGCGGGTGTCCAGCAAAAAGTCTGTGTGGAATTAAAAACAAAAATTTGGTTGATAACTTTGGGTAGGTAAAAGTATTCTGAAATATATTCGGGGATTTATTGGTGAAAATTATCATACATGGGTCTAGCTGGATTAATAATAAAAATATCGCCAGACGAACACACCAACTATAAGGTCCCACACTAAGCTACGCTAGTATTATGGGTACCGTACAATATGGACTGAGGGCGAACTCAGTATATAATAAGTTAGCTAGTTATTAAACTTTAATGACTTGGGTACAAATATTCATGCTCATCACACAAAATTTGGTCCCTGCCAGGATTCGAGCCCGGGACCTTCACCGCAGTAGGCGGGGGCACCACCAGCTGGGCTAATAAGGTCGTTAATTAAGGTATTAAAATCCTTTTTTTCCACATTACAAATAGTGTTTGGTTCTCGGTTCTTGCAGCACCTTGGATATTGTCCAAATAAATTATCATTAGTGTTGTGCCTCAGGCTGGGGGCAGTAAGAACGGCTGTTATGCAAATGTCGGCGCCACACTGGCCAAATGTTCCACTGTAAGTGTTGATCTACGCTTAATTCCTTTTATTTCGTGTTTAATTATATATAATTGAAACTTGACGAGTTACATTTAAGCTTGATTCGTGGTACGTGGATTAACGACCACGTCGATTTGGTAAATGTCTCTCTACTTTATAATGATTATTCAACTATAGTTTGCCTCTTCTGCGCCATTCTTAGATTATGAAAAAAGATTTTAAATATCACTTTTTCATTGAAATTGCAAACAATATTTTGACATGGACTATATATTTTAATTGGCCAAGAATATGCCACTTCTTATTATATATTCATAGCATTGATAGCCAAGTCGGTAAAACGCTTGCCCCGTTAACGAGATTCGCAGGTTCAAACTCAATTATAGAATTATAAGTGTACCTAACCAAACCGTTAAAAAAATTATGTCGAGATTAAATATTCAGAATCAACTTGGGAACGCAAAAAAAGTAATATAAGTAACTTAATTTAAAATAAACATCGCAATATTACTAAATTACCCGACATCGATAAACATTTTTCCAAGCGTCCAAATATTGGAGGCCTATTGACGTGTGCGGCCAACCTCGCAATGTTCATTCGCCCAGCAAAATTGTCCAATATCCCGTCATGCGTGGCCCGGACGGCTTATTACTCGGCTAATTTGTGTTGCTCTGAATTGGTACCTAATGTTCAGGCGAAGGTGCCTCGCCTATTTATTGGGGTCATATTATGTTGCCCTTCGGTAACCCTGTTGACTTTTGGACAGATTGGATCGCGAATGTCACGAATAAACAAGGTTCTTGACTTGGTATGCTTTGTGTGGGAAAGTAATAAGTTTGAATGATCCATTGTATTTTAAAAAATGCTTTCAATTGTAAAGGCGTTTTATTGCATTGTTATTGTAGAACAAAATACTTTGTACCCTCAACGTATTGTCAGGATAGAATAAATATTATACAGTATAAGTATGAAACTACGCACTTAGTTCATAGTGTATAGTTTTCTCTAAAGTATAAAATGGTACTCGTACCATGATACGGTTGCTGAATGTCGCGCTGAATCCTTTATTGCAAGTTACAACATTTTTCATGACAATGTTCTATATTTTTATGAAAACATGTCAATAAACGTATACATACTATATGTACTCGTACAATGGTGCTAGAATTCAAAGCTATGCATTTGACATATTGATCGTAAATAACATTGAACCAAACAGTGAAATATTATGATAGAATCTCGCCGGAGTTTGGACAGTCAAGATAAGATGTTCGGCGAAAATATTGTGGTATTACTTTATTATATAGAGCAATGTATAGAATCGTTTTCTTTTATAAAGTGAGACATCCTTCGTTTGTTTTATGCATCAGCTGAACTATTAGCCTAATGATCAATAGATGTTGATGGCATTGGCTGTACCCGGATCAAACGCGCAGCATGTCCAGCGCTGTCATCTGCCATTTGCCGCGCGGCATATGCCGAGCCAGTCTCGGGAGGTGGAACGTTCAGTCTGTACAGGGCTATTGGCAAAGGCAGTTATGAAATGTTCTACATAAATAAGTATCTACGTAATGCCCGAAATCCCAATCACTGACTTCACAAAAGGGCTCTTTGAAGTGGTTTCATTAATCCGAACTAAGTAAGATTGTCTGAGTTTCCTTTATTCCGTGCCAAGCAAGTTGATAGATATTATGATTCTATTGTGGCTATTTCCAAGGATGAGCTGAATTGAAATAACGTAAAATTGTAGGTAGGAACTGATGGTTATTTAATTAAATAGGGTCGTTTGTAGGATAATATAGAGTCGCATCCGAGCTGCGCGAACTGACAGACGGACAGACGAAAATTCTATAAATGGTAGAGATAGTTACTGTGTCGAAAATAATGTATCCTATGATTTTTTATCAACAGTATTAAACGTACAAATACACGACTATGTTACAGTCTTATTATTATCTATTAAGTGTGTTCTTTTATTTTATATTGTGCTGAACATAGAATACAAATTTCTTGTGTAACGATATTATCATTTTTGAAGACAGGCTGCGAGCATCTTATTAATTATCGCGTCAACAAGCGTTCGCAAGACACAAACAAGCACAATTTGTCGCTCAGTATCAATCATCATTAAATCCCTTTCAGCTTTCGAGCGGAAACGACGACAACCCCGTAATGTGGCGTCACATCCGTCGGATTCTGCAATCAATTTATACATCTGGATATAAAGTCATCTGTCACATAATAAAGGCTTTAAATTTTTAAATAGGCTAAACGGGGTTTTTTTTCTTTACAAGGACACGCCATTTTCATTTCTTCATATCACATCCATTATTTTATTTATAATGTGTATTTATTGAATTTAATGTTGCTATTAATTACTTGACACTGGCAAAATACCCGCTAAGTTGCGGGTGAGGCCATATTCATATCCATTTTATTTCGTCGTATTTCATTTCGTAAAGGAAGAAGAAAAGAAAGAAGGCTATACGGGCAGTTTCACACGTGGCTTCTCACGTCTTTAATCATCTTGCAGAAACATAAACACCAACAGCTTGAAAAATATTTTCTGCATTTAAAATGCAATCTTCGAGCAGTCGTCTAAGAACCTACAGCTACTACAACACACAGCTTGCGGTGGGTGTCGGGGTAGTTTGTGCAGCGGCCGTGAAGTCAATTAGCGGCCGAGAAACTCCTCAAGAGTCTGCTCTTACGAGTACAAATTCAAGTCCCCACGACTGAGGTATATTTATTCTGAGAAGAGATTGCATGTTAAACCGATTTTTCTTATATTAATGGTGGTAGTATATCGGAGAAGTCTTACAAGGATTTAAAATACTTCTTATCCTAATAAACTTATTGATTCATTGGTTGTGGTTGTCGAAATTGTTACGCACGGCAGCACGGTTGCTAATAGTAAGTACTTGGGCAGGTAAGGTACATCTATATATGATTATATATATACAAAACCAACGAGACAACCCATTAGCTCAACAAGGCGATGCAGCATCAGTAAAAAGTGGGCTGAATGTTGCAAGTATCGCTTCAAAGTGCGGAGTGAGCCACGCCGGGGGCAGGCTGGCTGCAAGCCAGATCACTAAGCTAATTGATACTGTGCCACCTCGGGAGCTTTTAGGAAAAAAAATATACCTACCTTTCTACACCAGTTTCCCCAAAAAATGTTCGTACGTTCTATTGCGCCGTACCGAATATACATCCAGAACGACTGCATCGCGGGGTTTCTTCAAAACATTGTTCATAAGTGACCTACATTGTCACTCCTGTAAGCCAGAATCTATTTTATATCCAAAGAACCACTGTAATAACATAACTCTTGGCGCGTGCCGGGGAACAGCTGAATTTTCTTGGAACCCGCAACGTACTTAATCCGAAGTAATAATAGAAGTTTGTAAAAATATCTCCTTCCTTTTATCAAGCGGGCGGGAGAACCCGTTTTTAAATAAATGTGTAAGGGGTGAAAACCGTCTAACGGGTAGTAAGACAGGGACCAACTTTATGTTAAGGATGTACACAAATTAATTCACCTGCATCTTTTTGGCTCCAAAGAGACTATTAGAGGTTCAATTAACAATGTACATGGTTCTGGTTTGGTGGCTGGGTAGCTGTGCAGTATTGCACCGTATCAACACAGGATAGTGCTGGGATACAATTTGTCACGCTGTTAGCCCGTGTTTACACAGGAGTGACGGTGCGACGTGAAAAATGGACGCAACGGATATGTGCTCGACAGATATGATTGATGTGTCAACGGTTGTCGGAACTTCTTTTATTGCGTAATGTATCCATGACTCGGGTAAAACATCATACAAAGTTTGTCCCCTACCGGGTTTCGAACCTGGGACCCTGTGGACAGAAAGCAGAGTCTTGACCTTCTTGTGCTTATCGCGTCGTTAACATTTTAGCCAGTTAAACACTATCGAAGATCATTGAGCTATTTAGTAGCAAGGATTTTTCACTCCTATCATGATTTTAATAAAGTCCAAATTATAAGAAGACTGGTTACTCAGCTTGAACCTACCGATTACTTATATGATAACTGTGTCACTACTATTAGCAATAAAACCACGTACAGGGGACACTAATGCAGTTTGCAAAGATACCCTTATAACAGCTACGCTTTGTACCAAGCAAACTTCACAGCCCTTCCAATCTCAGTATCACAAGATTAAGCTTCACAATCCTATGAATGGATGGTAAAGGTACTTTGCCGAGGTGTCAATGTGTCCAAAACAATAGCAGGTCGTTAGCGCAGTGACGTAGGGCCCTTATTGTTGGAGAGAGGTGTAGCGAACCCTGAGAATGTTAATGAAACGTACACGTGGAAGATACGGTTACGTGTCATACAAAAATAAACCCTATTTTTTAATAGATCCTTGTAATAATGCTTATTTTTGCTTGAAAAATGGATTTTTCATTCTATTAAATTCTTTATCTACCTTTCATCATCTACATATCAAGGCTCAAGACTGCTCAAGTCATATAGTTATAACTCTGCTGACAATACAGCCTCGACGAGCTGCAATTCATAATCCTGTTTCTTATCCAGATGACTAGTACATACCTATATCAATTATTCCAAATACTATGACTCTAAATGATTGCTTGTCTAAAAGCTAATCTTATATCCCACTGCCATAACAAAGGAATTATTTAATTGTCGAAAACTAATGTTGCACTATGTCCTGACACCGATTTTGAGTCATGTCATCATTTCATCATCACGTCATGTTACGTAAAGAAAATACGGATCGAAAAGGTAAATATGTAAAAAAATAAGGTCGCCCGTGTGAGGTTGGAAATATAAAACTGCTTTGTTTTGTCTCTAACCTGGCGATCTTAGTTTAACACAACAAAAATACACACACCCCAATTGCATAACATGACACAACAACATTAACACAAACAAATAAACTCATTTCTATTACATAATAATAAGCAAGATAACAAAAACAGCAACAACACGAGAGGCAAAGGCTAAGAAGGGTGGTTAGCCCCTTTATTAGGAATTCAGTTTTTGGCATTTGTGGGTCACAGAGAAATGAATCAGTTGGCCATCAACGGAACGATATAAGCTGAAATTGGTCCGGGATCACTCTTATATCGACGGACGGATCACAGTGTTTCAGTCACTCAGTGTGATCAAAGTTGTTTGTTTTTTATAGAAATAAGAATTATGCCAGTTTTTATAATTCATAGCTATTCATAACTTCTTGTTGTCATTGGTATGCTACGGCCACATTTGTAGCTTAGTGCAATAATAAGTGCCTCAATAATATTACTAAACAGATGTGACCAACAGTTTAAAAAAATCACTAACATCATTACTAATGACGTTAGACATTAAGTTATAAAAGCAGAACTACATTTAACTTTTAACTTGATAATTTTGATGCCTTAAGTAAGGCATGTATTGGTGTATAACATTAATACTAACGCTAACCCCGATGGGGCGAAACTGTAAGAATATTTTGAACTTTAATTTATATTCAAAAAATCTTTTCAATAAATTCAAGATATATTTATCAATACCATATTTGAATCACGCATTTGATATCATCCACCAACAATATTAATGACTTTAAAAATTACAATTCTTTTTAAAATTGATGGATCATATGTCTGATCTGAAAAAAATAAGTTCACCTTAACGAATAGAATTCATATTTATTCAACCTTGCCGTTGTACGCAGGAGATTTCTTGATTTATTAACCTTTCTAGATTTCTTATTTGAAAGCAACATATTTTATGTTTTAGACATTAATTTAAGTCCCTTTAGACGGCAAGTAAGCACTATAAAAATATAGAAAGTAAGGTGTAAGATGAATTGATGGGCTTCAACTGACACCCATGACATCTTTAATTTAGATTTATTTTAGTGGAAATTCGTAGACCATAATAACGGACGGAGTAAACATCTTCTATTCCACTTACAAATCACCTCGGATTGTTCCATTGACATCATTTTCACGCTTTTTTGACTAAAGTTCCTGGATAAGACTACCTACTAGCATAATACAAATGTAAGACAATACTTATCCAACCAACACACAGGTGACGATACTTATCATAAAGCTATCATCCACACACCATACATAACTGACATATTCATATGGTTTTGTCTCTTTTTTTCACAGCTCGACGTCCAATATAAAATAGCACCTAAAACCAGCACTAGAATTTTATGTGAGCCAATTAGATGCACGTCCGTTTAGGATACAATTCACTTAACGATCGCCGGAATTAAAATCAGTGGAGTCCCGTTCGATTTTATGTAGTCTGATCCGATATCGGTCGTAAACTAAATCTTGGGTAATAAGCTATAAGTGTGCAATTGAATATAGCATCAAACCTATTTACAAGGGTTAATAGCAATTTTAAAATAAATCAAATTCCAAAATTAAACCAAGTTAATTTATCATAAATTCATATTTAATTACCTTTAACCCTTAATTTCTTACAAGTCCGATTTTCGTTCAAATCGGATCGGAATAGATAAAGGCTTTAATGGTAATTCGCTGATTATTCATATTGGCGTCAAATGTTATTAATTATGAAATGTCGTTCACATGCTAATTATTGCTCGCGGCAGTGTAAAACTAGTTTAGTGGCGAATTTGGTATTTATTAATATTATGGAGATTATATCATAACTAAAGCCATATAGCGGTTGAGGATTAATTATAAAAAAATAATAAGAGTATTATTTATGATTCTGCTACAATAAGGACGTGTTAGTTACAAATTAGTCGATATAATATCCTTTCTAGAATTCAAAGACGGGAAGCCCAAATTTGGGTTGCTGTAGCATCGTAAACTGGCATGTGTAGTGACCGAGTATAATCTTGTAGTAGTGTAGTCGACACAGTGTTTCAATCTTGGCCGACCCTTTGTTCACAAGAATGTAATCACCTTCGGCCCAATATCAATTTGCGAGCGCCGCACCCATAGCTCCCGGTATTGTTATGAATTAATATCCGCAGTCAACTCGTTATATTTAGTATGGTTGGTCTAGATTACAGCATGGTGTAAAGTCCTTTCATATTATACTCTGTTTCTTTCTTTGTTTCCGTAAAATTTTAAAAAGACTGGCCTGAATAGTGTTTTTATAGTTATTTGGTTTCATGTTAAATTTCAATAATCAGTCACATGTGCAACACATACCTAGGTACCTATTCGTTAACTGGTTACGTATACGTATACTAATAAGTGAACATACCTATACCAAGTCCTTATATTATAGGAAGGCCTATGTTTCGGAAGGTTGCCGACTTTCAGCAGAACTAAAACCTACTTCAAGTCTATTACGCGAACTACTAGGGTACGCATTCGATTGGGAGCTGCTGTCTTAGCCCAGTAAGCATATAAAATCCATCGATTAAATATCCATCACTTTGGTGATTGAGGTATGGTGTGGAGCATCTTGTTTGAGCCTAGCCTATGATTGAAATAACATGTAATTGGAGCAGAAATATCTGTAATTACTATATATTACTAGACACTGGCGAAATACACATAACGACGCTAACTTTAAAAAAAAAATTACAACACTGTATGATCACTATCGCTTCAAAATACGGTAGGTAACAACCTCTATTGTCCCACAGTAAGGTCTTTGTGAGGTCGCTCGGAACAAACAACAAGTAAATTAGTAACTTGCTCAATTTACCTTTATTAGATATGCATTCTACCCTCGCTACCTGCCACCGGGGCCGGTGGTCGCTAGCGGGGACTCCCGCGGCTTGTTTACTTTGCAACCGATGTATTAATTAATACGTTTGATCGATGACTATTCTGCCGTGTAGCGTGCATTATGGCAGCTCAAATTTGGAATGCATATAAAGAGCTGTTTGTAAACGAGCAGTTTCGATAGGAATATTTTTTCCTTTATTAATAATATGGAATTTAAATAAAGAATGTACAATAATTAAAACCCTGTCACTGTTGATTTAAAACAACGTCGTGTTTTAGGAGTGGGCGCATGAAATACTCATTTAGCGGCATGAAATTTAACAATTCCAATTTGTTCTTGATTCAAAACGTCAAAAGTTTGGGTAATTAAAACATATCCTGCGTTCAAACATGACCCCACTTTTGTAATTTCATGTGTACAAATGTGTTAATTAACCGAATTCGGATTAAGCGATAACTTCCTGAGGAGTCACCTTTGTGACGCGACTGTACGCGGCGGCAACCACTCGCAACTCCTTAATTAAAGCGCTAAGCACATAGCCCATTATTACTGCATTCACCCTACCCGTACGTGCTACTTCTTAACACGACATTTCCAGACCGAACACTAAAATATCACTTTGTTACAAAACCAGTAACAGTTTCGTTTGCGCGTTCAAATAAGGTGAGTAATAAAACCAGCAATGGTTGCAATATTACCGTTTCGTTCACTGTTTCAGACGAGCGCTGGTAGGGAGAGCAGATAGGGTGAACGTAGTAGTAAAGGCCGGGCCTCTTAAAAAGACGTATAAATTTATTAGCGCTCGTGATTGCTGGGTATATGCAAGTAATTTTCTGTATTGCTACACAATCGAGCGAATGGATACGTGAACTGAATAATAAAGGTTTCTTTCCTTTTAGAAAAATTCTTTATGGACAAACGTGTCCGGAAAATGCTTCCTCACTCCGTATTACACCGAATAATATGTATAGGTGTAGCGCAATAAACATGCGCTAATAGTTATATAATAGCAACACGAGTTATGATAATTAGATGCGATCTCTCGCAAATGTCTCGAGATGCAGACATCTGCTTCAATAATAGTATCCGTCGGTGTAGACGTTAATGTTTTCAATGGTCTTCTCTGATATTTATTTGTTATATTTACGCGAATACTACACATTGAGACAATACAAATTTTAAGCATTGTCGGGAACGTAAAAAACATAATTTAAACGTGATAAAATCTTTAAAATCCAAAACCAAGCGCACCATTGCAAGACCTCAAGACACTGTGAGCACTTACTGCGTAGATCTATCGAAACTATGGCACTAGGACGTCATCCACCTCAGTCCTACCCTGACCATGGTTGCTGTGAAGCAGCTGAAACGTCGGGAACATAAAAAAAACATAATATAAACGTGTTAAAATCCTTAAAATTGGTATTTTCTTATTTTAGAGTAAGACACTTGTCGGTGTAGCTGATGAAACTCTTTCCACCTGTCTCATGCTGAGCAGCCCCTGACGCCTCCTTGTACCACATGACACCGAACCATTATTTTATCTGACCAATGTAGCTTATTTTTTTTTCTTAATCCTTTGAAAGAGATATAGTTCTATAAGTTTTTTAATTCCGGGGATTTGGCCAGGGTGATAACTCTGGTATATAATAATATACAGTGACCATATTTGTATATCCGGAAAGGGAAGGTAGTAGAATCATTCAGCTCAAATCACCTGATATAATGACCCATATTTCAAAAGTATGATTATCAGATGAGTATACGTAGAGTAATTAAAATAGTGAAATTAAAGCTTACTTTATTTATTTCCACATGAAAACAATTCTACCATTTATTAATACTTATATTGTATCTTACGATCTTACTATTTACAAAGTTAGTCTATAAATATTAATCTAATGGCACAATCCTCTCTTGACCAGTCCATCCAACAGCTTCATACAGTCTAACCTCTTCACCTTCCCCGAGTGCGTGTGGGGGAGGGAGTCCGCGAATGCTATCCCGCCGTGGAGACGCTTGTGATCGCTCAGCGTTGCTAGAAAAATAACATATATTTTACCAGGAGTGAAGGCATGCAAGTAGCTATTTGCTACCTTTGGTGAGTGTATACTTACCACTGTGATGCAGGTAAGCACATTGTTTTCCGTGAAAGGAATTTAAAAGATATTCAACCATTTCGAATTTGCCTACGGCATACTTTGCTTTACCAAAATGGGCCCTAGACCTAATAGTGATCAAATTTCAGACTTGAATATAGAAATCGGTATATGTTCTTTTGTAGCTAGTTATCTAGATATCTCTACAAAATAATAATAATGTCTTACAGTTTACAAGTTTGTGTATTTCTTCTCTAGTAATGTGGGTTTTCGGCTGGAGCACCACCACCGCAGTCGGTCCGTTGTCCGTGCCACATACCACGCACTCATGCACCCCTGGTATCGAACTGATCACGCGTTCCACTTCTTCCGGAGATACCTACGACAGAAAAAGATGCATATACGAGTACTAGATTCGCTTTCGTTCTGCTTTAGGGGTTATACTAAATAAACAATTTGAAAATTCTATTCTAGTGTCATCGAAGTATACCAATCAAACCGCCCGTAACGTTGATTCATGACCAAATAAAAAGTATATCAAGTAATACTTTACTCTCCATTTCTGTTTAGTTACATTTCAAAATGTACTGTACAGCATACATTTTTAAAAATATTGCCCCAGTTTTAGACCGTCAGAATATCTCTGTTTGCTTAGTAATTGAATTCAGTTTCAGTAAAAGGGGTGAGGACCATTTTCATTTCATTATTGAAATAATCTGAGTGTTCACCTGGCTGCCCTTGTATTTGAAGCTGAACTTCTTTCTGATGATGAAGAAGAATCTCTCGTTCTCGTCCACACGGAACACGTCACCCGTTTTGTACCAACCGTCTGATGTGAACGACTCTATATAACTGTTCTCGTTTTTGTGGTAGCCCTGAAAGAAAAACAAAAATTAAAGAAAAACTAATGTTACCTTATCCAGAAGGGGATACCGTTTCCGGATAAGGTACCGTACGTGTCCGTCGCTCGGACTAATTATAACCGAGAGGTCTGTGACCTGTGACTAGTTTTCCAAATTATTGTTTATCATGATAATACACCATGACATCTGCACTATATGAGGTAAGTGGAGGTTCACTGCAATAGCTCACATTTCGCCTTCTCCACACAACAATCTGATAATCTTTTCCGAGTTGAGGTGCGAACTGGAGCTTGGACCTGCATTCCATGTTTCCAAATCGAGCGTTCGAGATAATTGAAAACTACTGTATTTTTTTTTATTTAATATGAAAGAGTTGCACTAGGTCAATCTGAAACTCGGACCCTCGTCATTTTGTATATCTACTAAAATTATTTTAGACATTCTCCAATTTATTTAAAGGCGTCGAGTAAATTATAATAATAGAAGTAAAACTATAAATAAAGGAATATCAAAATTTAGAACAGACAGATATTATCATAAAACAGACACGTTGTTATTTTAGTGCTACAAAAATAGACCGAAATCATTATTTGAATAAAACAGTTTAATACCTTTATAACGGAATCGCCTTTAACATAGAGCTCACCGACTTGGTTCAGACCTAATTCTTGACCTTCCTCATCCACGATCTGTAACAAGAATAAAATGATTAATCCTCAGTATAGTTTTTTTTACCTAAAGCCTCAAAGCAATTTTACCTTCTCAAACATTAAAATTTGAGCAAGAATAATAAGTTGTTCGTGTATTTTCTGGGGCCTTTATTCTCTCTGGTATTACTGTAATATTTTTGATAAGAATTCTAATTATTACTATATTCATTCAGCTATTTAAAATTTTAAGAAAATACATAACATTCTTCATTGATAAAATTAGTTGTTTTAGAACAGTGTCAGATGTAACCTATTCAATCGATTCGCAAAATGCTCCATAAAAATGCAAAGACAAGAAAAAAGTTATATCCGTATTTGAGTGGACACTTCTAGTTGATGCTAGGCCTAAAATTGGTTGTGTTATGTTTGTAAAATGTCACCTTATAATGTAAGATGTTCAGGACTCGTCCAGTGGAATTTAGAGGCGCTTCTCTGTCAGGAAGCATAACGAAGCCTTGCGTCTCTGTCGTACCGTAGCCGTCACACAAATGAGCTGTTTCGGGAAGTTTCGCCTGAAAATATTTTCAGATATTCCTAGAGTACATTTCTTACACTATACGTTTATGTAAAGGCCAATGTGCATCTGATTTTCGCTAATCGGCAAATCTTAGATAAGATGGCGGGAAACACTAAAATCAAGACAGATTGAAATATTACCTTAATAGCCGCCAACAGTTCGGGAGTGGCTGGAGCTCCAAGCAGGATCAAGGTCTCCAACGAGCTCAGCTGTTCCTTAGTCACGAGCACCACCAGCCCAGAAGCGAAGGCCGGACCCAGGAATGTCCAAGTTGGCTACAAAAGTGCCGCTTGGGTTAAATCTTGCCGAGAATCTTTTTACAGTTGGCAGGAATATTATATGATACTTATTGCCATATTGAGGTAGACTTTGCAGGAAATATTTCAGTGCATGATGAAATCAATAGCAGCTGCTTAATATGACTTTTTACCCTCGATTCCTATGAGTAAATTCCGCTTTCAACTCCAATCTGATTATGATTTTTTTTTATTTTCACACGGACATCGACTGCACGGTCCCACACTAAGCAACGCTCGTATTATGGGTCCCATACATTGAACTGGGGACGATCCCAGTATAGAATTACTTAATACATATAAACATCCATGAATCTGGTACAAAGGTTTGTGCTCATCACACAAAGTTATCTTTTTTGTAATATTAGTTAAGTTTCTAATGGACGTAGACAAGTATCTATCTCTGGATCTCTCTGGATCTCTCTCTGGATATAAGTTTACCATTTCAAAGTGGTAAATAATAATTTTAAAGATTCTTACTCGGTATTTCTCCAGTAATTCACACACATGCTCCTCTGATGCCTTCTTTGGCGTTACTAGGATGGGTATGCGGTAGACCACACCAGATGTGATTAGCATCGTGAAAGTCATCCACTGCATAGTTGTCAGGACCATCGCGAGCCTCGTGGGAGTGGGAAACTGGGTGTGATAAACCCTGGAAATATATTGCCTTCAGATCTTTCGAAGTGGAATAAGCCCAAAATAAGTCATTTTAAGTCATCCTATAATCATCCATCCTGCATTCATCCTAAAATCCCCAGAAAAAAATAAAGTCGTGATAACCACGGACTCGTCACTGATGATACCACAAACGGAATATTCTATAAATGAAAATATGGGCTGGTAGTGTTGCTAAATGAGGCGTAGAATTCTCAAATAGCTGTGTACTAACTGATCGTGCAACCTTGCGAGGCTGCACTAGGCACATGCTGTGCGCGGCAACCTCAGCTTTGACCTGAGCAATAAGTTTACATAGGTACCGCTCAGTTTAGTGTAGATAATTGAAGCTGGCTCTGTTGTATGTACATTGTTACCACTTTTTTATGATAATATCCAAATGCTTACCAAATACACGGTAGTTGTATCATCAGCCCTCTGTTGGTCATTATCGCAGCTTTGGGCAACCCCGACGATCCGCTTGTTGGCAAATACATGACTGTGTCTTCTGGTAAAGACTCTGAAACCCTGAAAGTATATGCGAGGAATAAGAAAATCTGTAAAAAGGCTATTACATCACACAGGCTCCTTTCTCCAGCAGTCGTTACAATCTTCATCGAGATAAGCGACTTTTTATCTCGATGAAGATAAATATAGTTCTATGATCTAGTATCTCAAATTGTGGATTCCATATTATTATTATCTTGAAATAGTGCAAAGTCTGTCCCCACTATGTGCATATTTCTTGGTTACCCAAATCGTGATGAGCTGCCCACCATTGCTGACCAATGCATGTATATTGTCAAACATCCGCTAATGCGCCTTTTATTATATTTCTGTATTTCTGATACATTTTATTAAAATACTTCATCCGCGTGACTCTGTGTGACCGGGGGTCCCTAATTCTAAACCGAATCATCATACTATTGTAAGGATTTCCGCATGGAAGTAACTCGACTTTTATGTTGGCAACACTATCCCCCTTTCCTGCCAGCACTATTGCGCTTTATAATATTAAATTGCATAATATTTATTAGTAGTCGACCGTCATGCGACCGTGAAATTATTTGATAACGGAGAGATAAGTGTGCCATGATTTTTATCTTAATAGTTGCTATCTCCTGCCCCCTAGACGTTTTATTACTCACGCATACTTACTGATAACTGTTAACATCGTCGCTATATCCTGCCGCGAACTGCTCCAAGTGGCCATGCTCATCTACCACCACGATTGTGGGAGACAAACCTTCAGGCAGGGCTTCGCGCAGGATCTCGTAGTGTTCCCGATCGCAGAACACGATGCGAGGCTCGATTAGGTTCACAAAGTGTGCCAATTCGTCTGGAGAATGGAAATAATAGTTATTATTACTTCCTATCCTACTGCTCAGCCAAGGTTTCCCCTAATTACTAAAGGATTTCAGTACGGGCTGGCGGAATTTGCGGGAATGTCGAGAACTAGCAGTGTCCCAACGCTTTCGCGATTTTTTCTTTAACCGTTTAGCAAGTGATAATCATTGCAGAAAATGAGATTCGTTCATGAAATCCGTAACTTCTAGAGGTGCAGCAGCTGAGCAGCCGGCTTGCAGCGCAAGTGTTTGCCTCGGTCAAGGCTGCTCGTTTAGGATTTCTTTAGGAGGCAATAAAAGGTTGTCTGCGTAGACTTAAAGAACCGAGTATACTCACAAGCAGTGGTGTTCGGATCCATCATGAACCCCTTGACATCCGCAAATAAGCTTGCATAGTATACTGCAGCCATCCGCTGGTGGTTCCTCATCAGCAGTATAGCTGGCGATCCTTTCATACCTTGCGCTGTGAGCGCACGAGCGATAGGAATAGCAAGCTTTAGCAGCTGTCCGTTGGTGGTCACCTCGCCTGTCGCCCCATTGATCTGAACAAAGTCAATTAATTATTTTTTTATTCATGTCCAAAACAAGACCACATGATAGAAGTTAATTTACTCAGTTATAAGTATGCATTATATCGTCGCAGGCTATAATATCTCAAAAATATTAGTACTGTGGAGTTATCATCTATACATCTATACATATAAATAAAATTGGAGTGTCTGTTTGTAATATTTAAATAACCGCTTTTTACTAAGTGCATTTGGATGTATACACGTTACCTATACAGAAACAACATTTTTTACAATTTTTGTCTGTCTGTCTGTCTGTCTGTTTGTTCCGGCTAATCTCTGAAATGGCTGGACCGATTTTGACGGGACTTTCACTGGCTGATGTAACAAGGAGTAACTTAGGCTACTTTTATTTTAGAAAAAAAAATAGGCTCTCACGAAAAAAAATTAAAACCAATGTTGCAGCGCAGCGCCTGATTAATTTTGATAGCAACAACCTGCAATGCGTGCCGCGGGCTCAGAATGGGCGAGCAGGCTGTTGTCAACGGTTGTCTTTGTTAAATACCACGCGGACGAAGTCGCGGGCAACAGCTAGTGTATAATAAGACCAAAAAATCCTTTGCATGAAGAGATCTTAATGCGAGATTTCAAATACACTAGCTTTCCGCGTTGCCTGTCAAAGCTTGTATTTCAAGCAATGGCATTTGATCGCTAATATCGCGAATATGTTTAAACTGGAACAATAATAAAAACTACCGCCGGAATCATATCACTTTTTTTTAAATGAAATGAATAAGTATATAGCTCTATGGGAGGTAGTTGACCTGTAACTTATGTTTTAATAGAACCAGTAACGACATGTTTTCGCAGATTAAAACATACTAACAAAAAACAAAAAATAACATAATAGCTACCAATTAAAACATAAGCTGGCATCGCATGCGCAGAAGTAAATGAAGTCCGTAATCCAGCCCTTTTATGTAATTGTACCGCAGTCGCGACGCGAGTATAAGACGACGCCACTTGTAATTATTAGTTATTTGTTTAACGTCGTCGTTGGAATAACAGAATAACAGACTGTTGACGATAATGGTGACATGTGATGTTTATTACAATACATTATAGTTAGGTATAATAACATAATACATCGCCAATTGTCTACTTCCGCGACATATTAATTGGTATTACAATTTAACATACTTAACTAGCACGTTAGACGTTGAGATAATGCAGACGGAGTATCACAAACAACATACAAAAAACCAATCCGATTAAAACTTTAGAAGGTCAATAGCAATCGCAATTAAAGTCAACTAAGGCATATTGAGCCCTCCGATATAGAGGTGCCGTTTAGTTTGGGTTTAACTAAAACATTGTGACATAGTTTACAGTTGATAAATGACAGAGGCACGAAAGTGCGTTTTTAGTATGATACCTTTAAATATGAATGTCAAGGCTTGTGAGAAACAGGTCGACCTTTCTAACCGCCTAACAAATTAACCTCATACATCAGGTTAGTAAACAAAAAGCTGACGCGGATACGAACCATGAACGTGGAGGCAGGGTCTTTCTTCAAACAGTAGTATATCACTTGCGACAAGGTCACCTGGTCCCGCTGGCTAGGGTCCGGCTGGACGCCTCTCTCTTCTAATATTTGATTTAGAATTCCATCCAGGTAGAGCTGGGCAGCGCTTGGAGCGCCCCTTATTACGGAATGTGACATTACTGAAAAATAATTGAATTCCAGTTAAAGAAACCACCAAATACCTACTTACTCCAATTTACGCCTTTCTTATATTTAAGAGTACACGTACTGACCCCCGAACAACCCTGGAGTTATCTTTAAGGTGGAAGCTCAGGTCAGGGCGCGAAATTCAAAGTTTCAATGGATTTTATTTTTTTACGAGAATGCAGAATGCTAATATCGCAAAAAACTAAATTATATCGTAAAGATGTCCAAATGTTTCGTAAAAAAATAAAAACCATTGAAATTTTGAATTTCGCGCCCTGATCTGAGCTTCCCCCTTAAACTAAAAATAATTATCAAAATCAGTTCAGAATTCCGGTGATATCCGGTTATATAATGCGGAATTCAAAACATCCTCCCTTTTTAGCTAGGAAAAAAAAAATTGATAAAAAAATGCATAAGAGATGATTAAAAAAAATTGTGTGACAAAAAGACTTATCCAATTATTACTTACAAAATAAATACAATACCGTGGAATTAATACTACACAACATAGAACCTCCAAGCAGACAACCTTGAATTTTTTCCGGATGCCACCTTTGCGGATGGATGGCAAATAAAAATGTTCGCATGTCTGTTTTATATGATTTTTTACCTAATTCTATGTTAACCAATGTAATAAGTACCCACTATTTAATAACTATAATAAATAAATGGAATTATAACTAAACTCTAGGACCTAGAAATCGAATCAGTACATATATATTAGATAGATTCCAGGTAAGTAATATTAAATTTAAACCATTTAACCGACTCCAAAATAGGAGGAGGTTCTCAATTCGATTGTTTATATTTTTTTATATCAATGTACATGAACAAGGATTCAGAATCTACGAATGCATCCATTATCTAGTTGGAACAATAATTATAATAATGAAGTAACAATTTCTTTGTAAATTTATCATCTTGTTTATTTATTTAAGAATAAAGTAGGGACTTATCCCCGCTCCTAATTAGCTGCCTATCCTGCCTTATACCAACTAAGTACGTACATATTGTATAGAGCGAGCAACCTTGTGTGTCCCTTAACTGTGTATAACAAGCAAAAACGCGTCTTATTACCCGTCCAATTTATACACATGTATGCGTATTAAATTTTTATTCAAAAAAACTATTTCAAATATAGTAATATCACTTTATAAAAACCTCATAATAAGTTATTGTATCGTTCGGCATTCAAGGCTCTTACCTCAAAATCTTATGTTTGTATGTGTTAGCACTGTGCCAGGCGAGGAAGCGACACTGATCTCAAGTAGGGCCGACCGTAGACTGAACCACTCGCACACTGAGACATTATTTATGTGAGAGAGAATAGAGCGAGATTAAGTTATAATAACGATGATGACGAAGCGAGATGTATATATTTATGTTTTATCAGACGATATATTTTTAAAATGTGTCCGCAATGACTTTCACGTCACCTTTTCACAACTTTTTTTAGCTTTTCCAACCTTAAATGTCCGAGATAAAATGTGATTGTTCACAAATCATATATTTTATACTAGCAATGTCCGCGACATCGTACGCGTGGACTTCAGTTCAATTAACCATACCGGGAAAACTCTTACAATTCCCGGGGTAAAGCATAATCGTATAAGTAAATTAACCGTGCATGTGAGCTGAGTACATTTTGAGATATAATTTTTGACAATATCGGGCTATATCTATTTAGTAGTCTACAGTAGCTCTACTTACATTTTTTTTTTCAAAGCCTTTAGGCCTCAGCCTCGAATTTAGCGGGCAGCGGGGCGGCGGCGGCGGCGGCGCGGGAGCGGCGCTCGTTGGTCGCCCCGCGCCGCTGCCGCGCCACTGTTTTCGAGAACCGATCCATTTCATTTTACGCATAAGATCCTGCCGCTCCCGCGCCGCCACCGCCGCCGCCCCGCTGCCCGATAAATTCAAGGCTGAGGCCTTAGAGCTTGTCCAGATGACGCGTTTTACGCGCGACTTCACTAGCACGTTTTGAGTTTTGCGATTACCTGATACTGGCAGCCCATACATAACGTCCACATGCGCACACGCGAATACTCCGCTCGCCCGTAAATCGCGTGTAGTCGGCGCGGACTTTCGACTCGCGCGTGTTGCCCGCCACTCATGAGCCTAGAGCTGCGTAGCCGCGCAGTTCAACTCGCGCGTTTAAATTCGTGTTACACCAAGACCAATGGCGCGACTCGCCCGATACACGCGAGTCCTTTCGCCCGTGAACCGCGTCATCTGGACCAGCTCTTAATCAAAACTTAACATTGACAGTTTTATTGCGCTACTTTAATCACTCAATGCACCCAATACTATAGTTATAACTTTACAATAAGAACGCTCATTCTAAGGTCATTCACTAGAACAGTCTGTTATCCACTGTGAGATAACGTTTGTCTATGCAATAGGTCATAGGGTACTTCCCTAGTGAATAACTTTACAGTATTCTCGATTGTAAATGGAGCTTATAAATGTAAGTGTGTGTATTCACGATAAGTGTTATATAAATGAAACAGATGGAGTGGCTATTCTTATAGCTTTGTGAAAGTCGCTTGCGGGAGCCAAATCGTGATATTTCCATCCAATTGTCTGATGTTCCAGTACATGGTATAACTAGATGATTAATTGCCTTTTCGTTGTTTGACATGCCGTGGTTTTTGACGTATACGTCAGGTACGAGATAAAATTTTCCTTAAAAACACAAAAGTTAGGTAAGTACCAATCTTAATTATCTTAAATAAATAATGATAAGGTTTAATAAGAGCATGACAGCAACAACATGCTCTCACGATGATAATGCATTATGCACTGATAGCGTGGCATGAGCGGCAATATTATGTAAAATGGTTAAGAACGAAAGGGCATAAAAAAATATATTATCGGAACGTTGGAATACAATCAGCCAATACTAGTACGTTTTCCGGTGCTTTCAAATGCTGATATCCTAGTAGTTCTATTACAAATGTTAAGAGGATTCAGAGGTCGGTCCTTCCTTAAACGTACGCGTTCTTCTCTGCTAAAGTAAAATCTTTACTAACCATGTTGTGTTGCGTAAACACGGGTTTGCCGCAATGTTTATTTAATTGTATGATGTGAGCTATACGTGTTTATCTGGCTCATTACTCCACCCCACCTCCACCCCCTCGCCCCCCATTCAATGTGAGTTTATATTGATTTTTGTATAAAGGATGATTGTACTGGACAATTATAACCACTACCTTTATGAGACCCATGTTGAGATTAAGTTCACAGATAATTAAAATCCTTGAAAAGGTAACTACATAGCTCATGGACACGGTATTTGAAAGAAATACTTGACACACAAAAGGTAAAACCTTTCACCGACTCAACTGTGTTCGAGAACGCATCCATTGAGCTCACATTGTCGTGTGCCGGATAGCTGTCCTTTGTGTGCTCTAGTGCTTGTGCGAGCACTTAGTTGCCCAGCCTTTTTAGGTTTCCGAAACACAGAAAGAAAAAAGAAAACTTTATAAATTAATATATGTTTCAAATTCACAACTTTAAATTGACGCCATATTAAGTACCTAAATTTCATACATTATTATACTTGAAAACCATCCATTTTAATTTTTTCAAAACTATGAATTGGAATATAAAGTATACGAATTCGAAAGTAGACCCCGCGGACATCGTAGTGTTTGTGCGGCGCGGCCGGCGGCGCGGCGTCGAGGGGCAGGGTTTAATTTTTTTTTAAATGACTCGATGTGTAGTTGAATTCAAGAGACTGACCATTTTTAAAGCGCAACTTCAACTTCATTTATCGTCAATATGATTTATAACTCGTTTATTTATTAACAAGTTGAATTTGGGTGCACTGTTTTTAACCGATTTCAAAAACAGGAGGAGGTTCTCAATTCGATTGTATTTTTTTAAGCTTAAATTGGGTATGTAAGCTTAGCTTACAATTAACGAAAACAATATTGACTGTACTTAAAACCTCCTAAAATGATAGTATACTGGGACTGCTGGGAGGCAGACCCGCAGTGGTCTCACACTTTACTCGACAATATTACATAATACTTAGTTATTCATTTCATTTCATTTAATTTCATACTTAGAAATATTTTAACGAAATGTGATATACTTTAAGATAGATATATATATATAGAAATGAGATTAGCAACCGTATCAACACTTCTATCAGATATATTAAAGTAATTATGAAATCGTACCCCACGCGCTGCGCATTATAGGCATTGTCACGCATCGGCCGCTCTCACTTGTCACTCGGCGGTCACGTCGCCGCGTGCATCACGCGAAGTGGCTGCTTATCATACAGAAGACTAATCAGGAGCCGCAATTCCGCGTAAATGATCACAGGTACCTCTTTTAACACCACTTTACCGCTACGCACGTTTGTGTGTGACAGTTTTCATTGCAGGTGAACTCGGTAGCCTGGATTTCCGACCGCAGACGACTCGACATTCAAAGTCAAAGTTATCATTATATTAATTGGCATATAATAATATCATTGTATTACATCTAATTGTGATAGCAGCAGGACCTGGTAATCGTATCGTATTAAGAAAATTATTTTTCAGGATAAGAGCGTTTATCTACCGCCGCTGTCGCCGAGAACGAGATGACGTTGTCGAAGTAGCGATACACATTGTACGTAGGTGTCCACTGCACGTCCGCTATCAAAGCGCCGTCATAATGCCGTCTAGATGGGTCGCAGTGGAAACACGGTTGCCAAGTCCGTTCGTTCCTAACTCGGATCGAAATAATCACTTGTCTTGATGACGGTAGCAGTTACGACCGATAAAATAAATACAGTAATTTATTAAATTAAGCATAATAAAATACAATCAAACCATAAAGAGTCAAGGATAATCAGAAATCAAGAGTTGGCTCTACGTGGGATCTTAGAACTTATTACGACAAAAGGGCTTGGCAACATTTTGAGAGAGGCAGATAAGTTACTATTTACCGGTTTTATTTGTTACAAAAAGCTGTACAGATTTCACAAAGCCTAGTGAACTATCACTAGGCTTTGTGGCAATCAGTACACTACTCACTAATCTCATGTTTATTTTTGTTACCAACTTGTTAGATTGTTTGTTCTTTGACGATCGGATTGTAAAGGGATTTGCACAGTTTGTTTCGCACTGTAGTAAGTACTTATGATCACGATAAGAGCTAAGCCGTGTTGCAGAACACGTACACGTGAACCAATTTAGAGATCTGCACTTATCGTTAAGTCTGATTATTAAAATACATTAAAATACTGATAAATTGTATCATAAATACATGTTCTATTAGTACCTACAGGATTGCAATAAACAACTCTTGCACGAACTATTAATTGCACCTTTCCGTCACCAACTTTGAGGTTTAAGCGAGCAATCTAGAGGGGACTATCACACTCTTATCTTCAGCAACTAAAGTTTATTTCGCCTTGGCTGGGGTGTATCAAAGTTGTTTGTTAATGCAACACCAACATCTTGGTTACAGTTCATCTTACAAAGTGGCATCGGGTACAGTTCCCGGGAGAAATCCACGCTGTGATATCTGTGTTGCTGGCCAGCGGATAACATGCGGATCTCCGGGTCAACATTGTGAACTCCCCGACTTCCCTATTGGGAATTAGCGGGATTAGAATTTACGTAGAATATTACGGTTGGATGCTGATTTAAATAACTTTTCGAAAGTTACGGAGTGATAGATGAGATACACAATTTTATTTCTTATAACTTTAAGACGTCAGTTTCCATTTGGCGATAAGGATTCCAAAATAATTCCTTGATAATTATGTCGGAATTGCACTCCGATAGAATCAGAGATGTTGCTTCTTATGGGAGAAATCTGAATCCATTGGATGATTCTGACAACGGCCTTTTGCACAGCACAGTAGCCGCTACAAAATGTTCCGTTGGCAAGCACTCTTACGTATTTTGTGCCTTTAGCACATACATGTGCATCGGCTTTTAAGATACCTGACCCTTCAGAGAATAAACAAGTTCAACTTCAAAGATCGTGTCTCTCTCAAATCTGAAGGAAATATCCCTCGGGTTCTTCGTCTTCAGGGCACGAGCTAGGGAAGCACACAATTAGGAATAAAAATAAAAGCACATCCGCCATGGCTGTAACATTTTGTGAGAAAATAGTAACAATCCTCAGAATTAAGGGAACGAAGAAGAAATAGAAGAAGATTCTCTGGTGCATAGCACGACTAACTCAAACAATGACGCTGCCGACATTACTAACAAAATTGAAACATGTTTTCCAATAACATGCAATTTAGCATGACCTCCGACAAAGCTCGCCCCAGCGGCGGAAACGAATACAATGACTTCCAATATCGGTGTCGTTAGGACAGATACTAGCGGAGCCATTTACGTACTGCAATATAGACAATTTGTATGTTACAGACTTGTGAGAATAATGCTAAAAGAACTCTTTGCTAGTATGTAAACGCACGCACTCTCGCACTATATACTACATATATGCAAAACGTTTAATATGTGGAAACATTTACCACTGCAAATGCATTGGTAAAGTAGCTCCACTTTGCCCATGACAACTAGCAAACTGGAACTACTAAACAAGTCTGTGGTTTGTTACTTAACGATAAGGAACATTTCTACGTTTTTTTTATCTTGGTTTAAAGGCTTAAAGAACTTCATGTATAGGCATTAATCATTTAATATCTTTCAATGTAGACCAAAGGGTTTAATAGTAAAATGTAGCAAATGCTCACACGACTCGCTCTAACGCTGTCATTTGGAATTTGGTTTGTTGTCAATCCGATTTTATATATCATCTTCGCGTAAACGCTCGGCAAGTTCCGGGGGCAGCCTTGCGAGGCGGCACACCAGTCAGTATTTACACGGCTTTAGGTGGAAATATTCGCCAGTTTCCATCGAATTCCGACTTCTCATCTCAAACATCTGAGCATCACATAAATAGCGGTTAGTTATATGTGAGTATTTTCCAATTAGGTAACATTATTACCTACTTACATGAATGTTCAACATTGAAAGTCATTTTGTACGTGATGGGTGTTCAGTAATTAGAATATTTAACATAATATAATATGTATCCGCAAGGCGCAATATTTCTGGATCAGGCGTCCTTTGGGGGAGCAACGACCGCCGTACAATCGTTTCGTAATAGTACTACAATTTGTATCTTAGAACAGTTAAATTTGAAATAAACTATTGTTGTTATTTAATACATCAGAGCAATGATAACAGAAAGGTTATCATTGCCCTGAGTGACGTCATTGGCTCCCCAGCAGGCGTGGGTCAATAAAAAAAACAAGAATGATGCAATGTATTCTACATACAATAATATATACTAATACTAAATATAATATATACAATACAGGTCTTATGGTCAGTCAATGCATTAAGTCAGTTTTTTTGTCATTCATGACTTGAAAAGTAGTCATCGCTCTACTCAACCATATAAGAGCGAAGAGAGAGTGCCCGGTACATAGAGCCACTACCAGGTCACCATCTCTCTCTTCCTTCTAATATTAAATGGCAATGGCCATACTATCACTATACAGATAATAAATACCTAAAGCAGTTACTTAACTACTCGTATAATTACGTTTGTTATCTTATTTATTGCACAGTGCAAAGATAAATGATAAAGTAATACCCCCCCTTAGTAACTTAACTAATCATTGTTTTTTTATATTTTATCACCTTCTATTATTATATTTGTCAAGACCTTGTTATCAGTTGTCATGCGATTTTTTTTTGCTAGTCACTGTACGTAGTTACCTTGTCAAATACCTAGTGTTGGCCGCGCCTTCGTAAACGTGGATGCAACTTTTTTGTCTATCCCGCAGGAATCTATCACTTTCCTGAGAAAATAAATATCTTGTATCGCGAACCGGGTTTTTGCCATGCCAAGTTTCATCAGAATCCGCCCGGCACGGGTAGTTTTCCGTGATGGACAAACAGACAAACAAAAAATCTGTATCGAAAATATTTACCACCCATGTTTTTCTTTAATTTTAATCAAATATTCAATGTACAGACACAAACAAGTTGGACCGTTATTATGTGTATCAGTGATAATATACCTATTTACTTCGATTAACCATAAACTCATAGTTTCCAAGTGTTATTATCAATCATTCTACGAGAAAAGAATGAGCAAACACGCAATCGACTAACTTATTTGCAAAAATGAAATTTATCCCTAAACGTGTAATTTATCCCTAAACGTGTAATCCCAAATATGTGAATACATTTAATTTGAAGCTAAATTGGGATCGCATAGTCGACGTATTAGTCCTGCGATTTTTTTTGTTTATTTTATATTCAGAACCTTAAATATTGTATTCCTACGCACATAGAAAAGGATTCTGTGCTAGTAAGAACGTACGTATTTTTACCAAGTTTCAAAATATATTAAGAGAAGCAGCACGTGTCGAGCAATATCCCCAATCTTCTCGCAATATCTCATTGGCTCTAATAAAGAGCCTTTATATTTGGAAGCGATTCAATATCGTTGCGAAGCAAAGCTGTGGATTGTCGACTTATTAAATTTCAGAAAAATGTATTGTTTTATTGGATTATTTGCGGTAACTTGAGATTGGCTTGATTCGATTATTTGTGGCAAATGGATATTTCAGGGTTTCATAACGTATTGAATAGGTTGGTTGATTTGCTTCGGATTTATTGCTTGGTTGGAAATCAAATAATATTAAAGGTTAACATTAACCTGCTCAATTTCGTTATAAAATTGTCTCCCTAACATACGATCTCTGTGATTAATGTTTTTAAGTGAAATACAGAAAGTGTTTTGAAACATTAACTGTAGTGTAAATCTTATTAGTTTTTAATACCAAGCTACTTCTAGATACGTTTTTCTCCTAAACTTTATCCAGCAGGTGGCATGGTAGATACCATACCAACGTTTAGAGACTTACATTTTTCCTTCTTCAAGTTTTTCGTCAGTCTTTAATAAGATTGCGCCTAAATCTACAGGCATTTGTTTATTGTGTGTTTTGAGATTTCACAAACATTCATATTATCCTGTTGCAAAACCATGTTTTACACATTAACCCAACCCTAGTGCCATCCATCATCATTAAGTATTATGAATGTATCGCTAGGGCTGCGCCCGCCCTCCCCGCTGCGTCTGAGGCGAACCGAATGAATAATGTATCGATTCACGTTCGCTAATTCGATCATGTATCCTAGGTCGGCTTGACGCCAGAATTTCGATACAAATTGTATTAGTGGGCTATTTTACTGCAATATGTGATCATAAGGAGGTATAAAAGATTATATTAAAAAGTGGTAAATTTATGTACATAGAGAATATAGCAAAATAATGACAAAGGAACGGTGCGTTTATCAAGTACATGAGCCAAGTCAATACCCAGATCATAAAAGTATAATCATCAAAGAAATATACCTAACAAAGTAGATAAGATAAATATTAAAACGGAAATGAGATTTATCTTTTTTTTTTTATTATACCTTATAGGCAAGTATTTGATCTCGATCTCACCTGATGGTAAGTGACGATGAGATCTACGATGGAGCATACTTGCCTAGGTAGGAAGGCGGCAGTAGATCGAGACGCTACATTCACTAGGCACATGCAGCGCAACTGATCTGACCCGCCATCCATGAATGGCAACACCGAACATCATGCCGGAACACGGCTAGGCCGCTTAGCGACATGGCTTTGTTCAGTGGGTGGTGACTAACCACGGCCGAAGCCTACTACCAGTAGAGTTGTCACCTGGTTGGCACCACCCAGGGTCACGTGTAGGGTATCTCGAGGGTACTTAATTCTCCTACGGACGAAGGTGACTCGACCCCAAAAAGTTATAGTTTTCACATTTTTCTTTTGAATTTCCTTTAAATATTTGTCGCGACAGAGCAAAACCACATAAATGCCAGACGCACTCTTATAAACCCCAACGCCCTCCCTCCCCCGGATGACATATCCCGCGCCACACTGAACAAATCACAGATGCTGCTTGACAAATGAACTCGGCTTTTTAAAGCCGGCACGTAATGTACAATATAATGATATTATTAATAATGAGGCTTTATGTTGCGTGTAGTCCGTGGTTACATAGTAAATCCGGTAAAAGTTCTATCACGGTTTTTGATGTTCAAGTTTCAAACGTACTTAATAATATACAGGTGTGCGCTACCCCTCCCATAGCCCTATCTCATGTCCATCCAAACCTCAATCCATAGTCCCAATTATCTTTCCATATTCCTGCAATTGTTCCTCCGCCTGCTGAGGTCAATTCGCTGTTTATGCTATCATTTTCAGCAGTTGACCCCAGCAGGTGGCTAACATACAATTAAAATACTCCAAAAGGGCCTCTACGTGTTGGACTAATGTCCCCGCGCAAGCCTTCCAAAAATCCGAGTATAGCCCATGTATAGAGATAGAATCATTATTAAAATATTATGCTTTTCAGAATACGTGTCCAGAATTCCGTGACTTACGAGCCGGGGCTTAAAAATATTAACTACTCATATTATTCTTATCACGCCTGTACTTTCTGCACTTAAGTTTGTTTTTTTTTTTGTCATCCCACCCTTTAGGATCTTTCTATTATCTTTAACAAAAGATATGTTGATCTTATGTGTGTTATGTTGATTCAATAAGTGTTTGGCGATCCTGTGGTAATATTTTCATTTCCTAAAAAGTAACCATTTCGTTGACCGGGGCTATCAGCTATCACTACGCTAACTTTAATCAAAACTCATCCATTAGTCTTTTCGTGATTCACAGGCAGACAGACAAAATTTAAAAAAGTGCAAATTCGACTGAGTACGAGTAGCATAACAAAGTCCCGCTACGATCTTTTTATTTCGAAAAATGTTTATTTAATGTACAGATACGACCTTGTTACAGTCTTTATTATGTATAAATACTCGAGCGACTGACTCACTCCGGTAGCCTCCGGTGTTTATATTTAGTCCTCCATCATAACGTATTTTGGTGGTTTTAAATCGTCTACGTCCATCCCGGGGGTACATTTTCAGCAAAAGATGAATAATTACTTATAGTGTTACGGCTAATTCGACGAGTATCATCATATATGTGTGCAACAATTATAATAACAAAAGACTGGCAAATTGGAGATGGGATAAGATAAATTATTATCCATTCGATTACGATGTCCTGGTGATACAATGATAATAAAAAAGGGTACTTATAATTATCCTTTTTCTTATAATCCAATGATTATAAAATCTATGATAATTACTAAATGATATTATCAATTTTATAATCACTGAAGAAACTGCTCATAGACTACCTATATTAAGAGTATAAATGCTAATGTTCATTTTATAGGGTTCACGCACGGGATAAACCCAGTTCTTTATAAGGCGTGCGGAGTGACATACGACTACGAGTGGAGCAATAGGCCGAACACGTAAACATCACTTTGTGAGACTTTTATATTTATTTAATATAAGATAAAGAGACGGTTCGCGGAGCTAATTAAGATAAACAGACAGTAAATCTCCACTCACAACACTATGTTCGTCATAAATTATATAAGCGTCATGTTTTTTGGGCTCGTACTGTAGCGACATCTTCAACCTCGCCACAAGCTACACAGATGGCGCTTCAGACGACGTTCAAAACAATTGACAGTTCTGTATACAATCCTGAAACGCGCTATGAGAGTTTTCGGAGCACGTAACATATATACAAAGTCCCGACAATAACCGTCGGCGTCGGGGCATAGCGGCCGCCCCGCCAGGCATACCACCCGCCTGGCTAGAAGATCTTCCCTTTTCCGCTAAAGTATTTTAAGCCATGCGTGGTGCCGCGCCGGTATTCGAGTATTATACCTAAGTCAGCTGCAAAAGATGTGAAAAGAACAGTATGGTCGGCAAAACGAAGTTTGGTTCATCTCCTCTCGCCATGACTATGCCCTTATAATGAATTATTCTATGAAACCCCCAAGGCTTTGAAATACCCCTACACGCCTACGCCACCTATAGAATTATTATCGTACGATTAATGTTGTTCGAAGTCCAAGGGCAGCAGTTGAACTTCTAATGAAAGGAATAGCCAAGACCTTGTCTCCCTCAAGGTTTATCTGAGAAGTTATTAATTCATAATGAAAAGTTATTATACCCGGTCATCAATCGACTAATGAATTCAGTTAGCCCCCATAATGGACGCGGTAGCCAAAAATATATGTGACTTGTTTATTTCGGCTTCGATTGAAAGGTTAAGGAGAATGCTTATCAGAGCTGCGATGCGTCAGAATAGGCCGTCAAACGCCTATTTAAAAAATAAACTTGTTACAAGTATATAAACTTTGAACCGTAGGTACCACAAAATCATCGTCACCACTTCTGACTACACTCATATTGTAGTGTTTCTTTACATATCCAGTCCTATCGTAAATATTATATTTTCCAGGTTAAACAAGAAAACTAGATTATTGAAAAGAAATGTATTAGTGTCTATTACTGGTAGCTGTTTTGGATATCAGTAGACAGAATATTACATCAAACATTTAGGGATTTTAATTTTTTGAAAGATCTTCGACTTAAGAAGGTCCATATATCTATGATTGTCGAATGACTTGATTTATGAAAATGTATTTCTAGGTTCATTATCCGGCTATATGTATGTATGGCTTCACCCCAGGAGTGCGTTAGTATTGATGCTCATGTATTGCCAGTGTCATGCCAAATATTGTAGGCCAACGTACGCTGGCGCCAAGAAACCTTACGAAAATACCGAACCAAAACATTTCATAAGCGTACATTTAATGTTTGCATGTTCCTGTATAAGCATTTACCCGCGTTTTATTCCGCTGGCGGCTTGCCTCACAAGTTTGTAGAAACTTATGAAGTTTAACATAAGTTTCCTATTGTTGTTCGGAGCAAGTTCAGTGCATGTGCGATGCGCCCCGCTATCCGATAGTTGCATCTTTGTATGACGAACAATAACATTTTGTTCGAGTTACATTTTGAAGGAAATATCTTACCTTTGTAGCAAACATATCTCGATTTTAAAATGTTATAAAAGCTCCTATACAATAATCTAAGCTACATTATTATCTTTAACCCACAATACTCTGCAGTATGGTAGAAGTTGGCAGTCCACCTATTTTATCAGTACAAAACCCACAAAAAAAAACATAAAATGGCTTACTAATTTTTATACCTAACTGGCTGTCCCGATGAATTTCCTACCGCTTCAGAATCAAATGTATGAGAAAATGAATTATCTTTATTTATTTTGTGTCACATTTTTCCATATTTAAGTAGTAGACATTCTGCTATTCGAAGCGGATACCATTTCAAGTAATCAAATATCGTTGAAAATCGGCGCATCCGTTCTTGAGTTACAAGTGGCGTTACTAACACGACTTTGTTTTCTATACCTAATAAAAAAATCAATACAAAATTTGTGATCGAAGCTTACTCGAACGCTGCCAATGACGCCAACTGCTCGATATTTCTTTTTTTGGCAACTCTTCAAGTCGCCGCTGCCAAGTTTCCGGCTTGAAACGATGCACAAATACTAACAACTGCGAGTTTATTCAATTTAAAAGGAACCGGCTTATTGGGAGCTGATCGGGGCAATGCGAATGTGTTGCATGAACACAGTACCCAACATATATCATTATGGTCACATTTTGGGAATCATTAGTCTCGATTGGATTTGTAGAGTATCCAACTTGCATACATGAGTCCTTTCAAATCGAAGTGGATTCAGGCCATGGTCCACAACCTTGCCATAGGGTTGGCGGACTTCACACGCCTTCGACAACTAATTAGCTGCCCTGAGATGGGTTTCCTACAATCTGTTCCTTAAATATAAATTATTACAGGGTTTTCTCGATTCCACTCCGAGATTCAACCGTCGAATATTTAATTCTGTTTTCTATCCCAAATATATTCCGCCATTCAACCCTTCGTCTTCTTCCTAGCCCTTTTCCCATATCTATCTTTGTGTTGAGGTCAGCTTTCAGTTTACCCTGATTTAGTAGATAACCAATACTTATATGGAGCGATTGTCATCCACCCTCCGAGACCAGTGGGACTACGGATAAAATAATTTGGCAGAATTTGTCAGGCTCTGACTGCTCGTAGCGACTAAAATACTAATATCTTAACTAGCTAAGCGCCGCTTTAGCGGGCATTTTCCCAACTAGGTTATGAAGTTCTCATTCACCATCCCTAGTTAATACTAAAGTACATTTTTTTTTCTATATTCTAATGAAATTAACCTATTCGTAATCAACAAGCATTGTGGTCTCTTCCAACGTAATCATGATCGCAACCACAGATATGCCGTGCGGTTCAAAATGTATGGGATCTCGCTGTCTCCGTGTTGTTCCCCACCACTCACCACAAAACACATGCAATTCCATAAAACCAACCAATACGAAGTCTCTTCGGTGCGTGCTGCGTCGTTTCCGTATACAGCGGCCGTACCTCGCGACGCACCAGTTTATTCAAAGTATCGTTAGACGATCTGTCCATTGCCTCGTACATTCACTCAGTAGCGAACATAGGTGGTACTTAAAGAGCCATGTATTTTGAAAAAAAGATAAAAAGTCGTTGTGCTACATAAAAACTAAAATAACATAATAAAGGCATCAAATATTTTTTGATTTGTTGTTTTTAATGATTTTAAAGACGAATAAATAAAATACTTAATACTGGCTGGTGAAATGAGATTCCATCTTTCGCGTAGTTCACTTTGTTGCTAGTATTTTTGCACACAACCACGGAATAACACGGCATTTTGAAAAAAGCTAGAGCTCCGATACCGGTGCAGTTGCAGTCGACTGACGGCGAAAACTCTATGTTAGCCTAATTTTGGCCAATTGTGTGCGCAAGCCCACCGCTTTCATAACATATCTCCTCTCATATATCTGTGATCGCAACCCATAGCAATATCTTATCGGTACGTAATGGCAAAGTGGTAACGCCACACAGTGTTCCCGTCAAAGAGTCTTGAGCTCCGCGCGCTGCAAATATCGCCAACTCGATTTAAGTTGACGACCGGAGACGTTAACTGGGACACTGTATCACACCAGAGTGCAACAAATAACATTAAACTTTCCCGCAAGTTACTTAACATGTTCCCGGATAATGTTTTACGAAAGGAAAGGAAGGTTATTTATATTTAGTTAAATATACACACAGTAGTTAGTAGTTAAACGATTGAATATGCATCCATTAAAATCTGGCGAATTATCAAACAATAAGCAAC
Organism: Pheosia gnoma; assembly: GCA_905404115.1. NCBI lineage: Eukaryota > Metazoa > Arthropoda > Insecta > Lepidoptera > Notodontidae > Pheosia > Pheosia gnoma. The sequence goes on from FR989914.1 coordinate 8,046,768, forward strand.
TAGATTATAAAATCTATATCCTTGTACCATCCGCCTGCGTGAAAAAGACATCTCAATTTATCTTACCGTCTAGTATCATTAGTAGAGTTAAGAGAAAATGCACTGTCTCTTTCCCGCGAGGATTAAACGCGACCGCAGAGCTGTCCCATCCTTTGTCTATACTTATAAGCATCTCCGACCCCTCACAGGAGAGTGATTTTCAGGATCTTGTCATAGACGCTTCAGGAACTTGTCATAGCCTCTCGATTTTACTGATATTTAGATGACATACATAATATTTAGAATTAAATTGAGGTTCGAGCGTTCAAAATGCCAGATATTAATTACATTCTGTTCATTTGTCTCTGGTTGTTCGTATCGGAATTTCTGAGTTATTGATTTGGAATTTTTGAGCAAAATGGAGAAAATTTTAATTAGAATCATGATTAATTTGCTATTTACGTGTTTCTTTTTGGTCTATGAATCGAGGACTGCTTTGAAAGTCAACAAAGTCTTTTACTTGTAGATTTATTTTCCTCAGATAACGAAACCAATTGGTAGTCAACAAAATATTTTTCTTAATAATTCCGCCCTCATTTTATTTCTGCGTGTAATTTTTTTCAAATGAAACGAACATTAACCCAAATCATTGACATTTCAGTGTAACCTTTCCATCCAATACGTATTTCAGTGAAAAATACCCTCCGTTACATTATCTCAGACAGGAGCGTCTTAGCTCGCACATAATTCATTGGTATTACAAGAAAAATATCTCGTTGATTCAGTAACGGTTGAACAAAGGCTGGCGGGATTATGTTATTATCGGGGAGTGTATCGTATAAGGCACGTACCGGCTCGGAGCGGATATTGCGTACCGCATCAAGCACATTGAAGCACATTGCGCTGTGTCTGAGAATATTGAGACAGAAGCGGATTAGAAACAAGTCAATGTGTTTTGAACACCGAATCTTATCGCTTATAAAATGCTAATGAGCTGATTCCAAACAAAGCATTTTGTATTATTTTTATCATACAATGGCCACCAGAATAGCCCCGTTTTTGAATCGCGGTAGGGGCCAACTTTGCGTAGTGTGTAAGAATGGTGAAAGGTGTAAAAAAAACTATTATCAGTACACTAAACTAGCTCCATATTGACTTCACGAACATGCGTTCCGAGCATATTGATCCTGAAATAAATATCCAATACAACCCTGTCGCGCTACAGGATAAGCGCCTCAGTATCATTGCTATCGGAACATCATAAAGAATATGCGTTATCATTTTGCTGCTATCTCTGGAGAGTGTGAGGAGCGAGGGGAAGTAAGCAGCAATAACGCTATTACCAACGGAATATATCAGCTCCAAAAAATAGACTTCAATATCTGAATAGGATCTCACAAGTATGATGTGGTACTTATGTCTCTAGTTCTATAGAAACCAAATTATGATTTTTTGGGATGTGTCTGTGAATTTTGAAAAACTAGGCATTGTGGTGATTTAATACCTGAATGAACACCTAGGATATGTTTTATTCCGAGAAATAGATTGATTCCTGTAAGGCACATAAAAAAAACAAAATCCATTACGTAGATTTCACTGGAATTTGGCACAGTGATTGTTTACACATACTATTTATCTCTGAAAATGGAAGAGTTGCCCTGAGATAGTGAGAGCTCGCGTGTATGCAGTTAAAGGCTCAGATAAAATAAGTTTGAGATACACTACATGGTCAACTCGGTTACGGATCATAAATTTTAATCCCAAAACATAAGTGTGTGTATGCTATTTATACATGCGTTCGATAACCCAACCCAGCTAACAATTAGAACAATTAATACGCCATTCTGTTCGTCTCGCCACGCTATAAGTGCTATAGTCCCACCAAACGTGCCGCAAAATGATTTAGGCACCATTAGGGGCACGACTTCGAAACGAGATGGCTAAGTGACTGAAGCAGGTGCGGGGGGGTTCCGCGACCTTTTCACCGCGCCTTAATCAGCTACAATTCAAGAAGCATTTCAATAAAATATACTTATTTAAAAGGAGTACTTTGAAACACGGGCCAAGAATGAAAATTAAAGGTATAACGAGTCCGTATTTCCGAACGCACCACAAAAATACTAGATATCAACATTTGTACACCACATGCACATATAAGTAAATTAAAAAAAAAAATTGCATACCGTGACATGCACAGTGTGTGCATGTCACAGTATGCCAAGAATGTCAAGTTTCTACGATGAAACTTACTGACTAAAAATGCTAAGACGTACAGACAGTCAGACGCAAGAAATATCTCATGAAGCGTTCCGTATTTTTCCTTTCTAGGTCCCGGAACCCTAAAGACGTAATCGGGCGGATTTCAGTAAAGTCCTGGGCTCTTAGCTCTCATACGACATTTGCTATCCTAGGTCATAATCAAGTATCTCGCTTGGATGCTGCGAAATCCCCTTTGATATATTAGCGCAAGTGTCGCAGCATCCACTAGTCTGCTCCAAAGTGTTGATAAAATCACCTCGTACATAATACTCTCTCAGGCACGTTTTAAAGCCTTAGTAGCGAGGCTCATATATATTTTATGACACGCCCCCGAGGCCCCTATTCCCGCTACCTGTATGGTGACAGACAGTGCCCTGACTGTGCACAGACTAAGTTTGCAACACCCGGGCTATTCCAAACGAGGAATATACAAAACAGAAAAATAAGAGACAAATTGGACGTGCCATTGTTTTTTTTTCTCATCTTTTATCTCTCGTATTTCTATTTTGTATATAGATCTTTTCGTCAATTGACTGGGAGTCTAAGATACAATAATGTTATAGTAAATAACGTTACCTATAGATTATGAGACAATCAAACACAATTCACTCCCTCTGCCGCCCCTCCGCACCTCCGCCGCGAGAGGGATGAGCGCCGTTACGCAACAATAGCCCTCTTATTACAGCCATCTTCACGACACGAACTAACTTGTAGGACAATAAGCGGCCGGATTGCTTGTAATTACAATTAACACTCATCAAATGTTTCGGGAACATTCGCAACTTGAATTGAAACGGAATCAAGTTGCCGAAATGTGACAGACTTATTCACAGCTACTCTTGATCTTCAACAGTATTTGCTATCTCTCCTAGAGTAACATAAACTTTTCAAATATCAATAAAACTCGCTGGATGTAAGAGAGTAATGCGCACGAAGCGAGGAAATATTGACCAATGGGGTCGCTTTGTTACAACATAATAATAACGTGTTCATAAGAAAATTAAGAGATCATTTTGGTGAGGGGATTATTCGTCTAACATTTTAGGTCAGTGGGCTAGTTCTTGTAAGTACAGTACCCTTTTTACAACGATAGCTGACAACGTGCCCGTTTGCCGATATGCATGCGCTTGTTAACGCCACACTGATCGGATTAGCACTGACTGGCACACCGTAACGTAAGCCTAGACGAATCAAATACATACATTACCTATATTACCACTTACGTCTATTGTTGTTGAACCTCTGTTTAAGTGCTACCTCTAGTGTACTCTACATTTGATCTATTTTTTTTTTAATTATTATTATTACTTACACTGTATCTGTGGCACATGATGTGGTTGCCTGTCATTAGAGTTACAATTACCTAATATCACTCATATTTTTTCTATATCACATGTAAACTCTGTTGGCAATCCTAAATAAATAAATAATATGTCTACACATTGTTCGCGCACTAAAATATCCGGATACAGTATCTCAGCGCAACAAGATTCGTGAGGACTTTAGTAACTCAAGTGTTTTTCACTGTTTCTAACTCAAGTGTGAAGAACAAAAAAATATTTATGGAAACCAAACGTGCTCTCAATTAAAAAAAAAACAAAATAAGGTTAACAATAAATTACACTCGCAAACATTTGCCCCTGCAAAATCTGGTGAACTCAAGTTTAATCTGTTTTATGTCTGCGACCGAACCGCTCCGCTGCGGGCCGTGATTCTTAATTAAAAAAATTCAATCACCGTGGTTTTTAATTATCCATTTAAAAATAAATTGAGTATACAAATGTTCAGATTTACGACATGGTTCCTCAGAGCATATTTTTTATGTTTTATAGTTTCGGAGGTGCCCATACTGACCCATCTCTATATTACACCCTGTATACAAACGAATACGTACACGCATTTTGTAGTTGAAAGTGTAATGTGCGAGAGGATGGATTTTCCGAGAACTCACATACCTCCTTTTCTGATTCAAGTTCGGTGTAACAGGGTTATCCTGCGTGCGTCGGATCGAATATCGTTAGAATCTCTCAGCGGCTTATACAACGCCGATTATTAGCTGTATTATGGTAATGAGAGGTCCTGAAGAGAGGGGATGATGGTATCTGAGTGCGTGTTAGATAAATTTACACTAGCTGTGATCATTAAAGGTGACTTTATATATCGTTCCGGACGCGTTCAGACCTAGTTGCAGAATTAAAACAATAAGTGTAAAATGACTGTTTGTGAGTGCCCCCGTAAGCCTATACGAAATAAATGATTTGTCTTTGACATTTTTTATTTCTCATGATATTTTATCAGACATATATTCTAGACTTTTACTTACAAAAGTAAATATAAAAGTACTATTATATAATACTTTTACTTAAAATACATTTTCATAAGATTGTAGGTAATAATAATAAGAATGGAATTATCCAATGTTCATAAAAAGCTTCACACCATGACTTCCACGTATTCCCGCTCACGACATGCCAACTACATGCGCAAAGAAATATATCATCCATTTTATAAAAAAAAAAGCTATTGCTAAAAGCCTAATGACATTATGATGATGGCCTCAGTAATGATTCTGAAGTCCTGGCGTGAAAATTACGTTTTATATATAAGTTTTATATTAATAATCTTCTCCTCCAAAATAAAGTTGGTCGCTTACTATTTACCGCTACAAATATTTCTGTCAGACGTAGGCACGTAGCAGCTTCGACGTAGCGTTGCAGGTACATCGTAGCACATCAGCGGTGCGATTGAAAAATGGGTTTATTTTATGGGTGTACTAGCTGCGATTCGGAATTTTATTCCTGAAAATATAGAGTATTCTTCCCGATACAAACCTTCAGTGACAACACATGGCCACTGCACTGAATCTGTTCTGAGTCAGATACAAATTTGTTAGAGGGATATTAATAATTTTACTTAGAACTTAGTATTCATAGATTACTGAAGAGAAACGAAGGTTTCTGATTGTTTGATTGTACCCCAGCATATATATGGATTACTTTATAAATTAATAATAATAAAATAATAATAATAATAATTTATTTATAAATGTTGGTTCATAACAATGTGTTATCTGTGCCTGAACTAGGAAAGTCCTGTATCTCAGGTAACAGAGCTCTTTCAGGGACTAACAAATGTGGCAACTATAATAATAAAAGGAACAGTGAGATTAAATAATGAAAATTAAAACTAATGTACACCTCTCTGTGTGTAAGATGTGTTTAATTTATTTATTTACCTTTAATCCTCAAAAGGAATGTTGAAAATAATATATTTGTACGTTGAGTCTTGGCAGGGATTAACCGGGTGGACTGTTGAAAGCGCTGAGCGGCGGCGGCGCAGTGGGATTGCACTTCTCGAAGCTGACTTTCTTGAGATTATCACTGGCTACAGCTTTTAAGAAGTTTAGAGAAAAATAGAGCCAAATAAGTCTTTAAGAATAGATAGAATGGAGGTTGAATTAATGCAGGAAGCATTAACGGTTTAATAAAACTATCACGTGTACGACTTGTCGTTATTATCCCGAGCTGAAGTATCCGAAGTCATGGTTGCCCAACGCTATACACAGGTCAACCGATCCGATCCGAATCCGAACCTGTTCCAACATACGTCTCCAATTATGTGACGTTTGCTAATTATCAGTAGTTAGTAGGATATTATTTTAGGATACAAATACTTAGTATTAATAATCTCTTTTAAGGCACTGCATAGTTACGGTCCAACGAATGCTTCTGCGCTCCGATAACACACAAATATTTTATGCTGTTGACAGGATTATATACGATTCTTTTTTTTTTTTTTATACATTATAGGCAAGTATTTGTCCTCGATCTCACCTGATGGTAAGTGACGATGAGATCTACGATGGAGCATAGGTGCCTAGGTAGGAAGGCGGCAGTAGATAAGAGACGCTACATTCACTAGGCTCATGCAGCGCAACTGATCTGACCCGCCATCCATGAATGGCAACACCGAACATCATGCCGGAACACGGCTAGGCCGCTTGGCGACATGGCTTTGTTCAGTGGGTGGTGACTAGCCACGGCCGAAGCCTACCACCAGTAGAGTTGTCACCTGGTTGGCACCACCCAGGGTCACGTGTAGGGTATCTCGAGGGTACTTAATTCTCCTACGGACGAAGGTGACTCGACCCCACTACATGACTACAGCTTCTAAAATAATGAAGAACAAGTTACGTGCCCTAAGTAGTCGCATCGCTAGCCGCATAATGGCGGGTACTTGCGTGCATACGAGGGGCGGGATAAGCCTCTACTCCAAGCGCGCATAATTTGATAGCAATCCAGGCTAAGAATGTTGATCATGCATGATGATCTTACTTCCTTTGTGGTAGTTAAGTCTGTGTGAGCATAAGTGTTGTAGATCGCTGTAAAATGCTACAGATTAATTCAGATTAACAAATCAAATTAACCAGAATGTTAACACAAATCTAGACTAATACACAACTATAGAAATAGTACTTATCTTTGTAGACCTAATTGATAATAAAAGCGCATATTGTATGCACGCCCTTATTGAAATGTTGGTCTTCATTTGTCCGTATATTACCTTCAAAGGACCAGATCCCAAATACTCATGAGTAAACATATAAATGATTAAAACTGAATAAAAATAGAAAGGGATAAAGCGGAAACCCCTAAATGTGATGGGGAGAAAAAATATCGTAGGGTTTTATCCGATTCAATCTAGGGCTTTGTTCCCTACGGCTGCTTGTTTTTTACGCTCAATATATTATTTTTAGACCCTCTGTCCTCCTAATTTAAGCCCCACTAACAAAACCCGAGCCTTCACCGCGAATAGCTTTACAACAAAACCCAAGAACATTTTTGATATACATTACGGCCTTACTTCGATATCCTCGACATCACAAGTGTTCTAATAACGCATGAGATGCATAAACTATGTTTATGTTTGCTTAAAATCTTTTCATAGTACAGGTACATACATACCTCGAATTCCATGTTCCTGTGTTCCGTAAATCAGTTGATAACATTTATAAAATAATAAATATTATATTTTATAAATGTGTTTAATAGTATTGCAGAAGTTAATAGCAAAAGGATAGTTTTTTAAACCCGCATAATAAAAGTGTTGATTGAGCTTTAATTAAACTAATGTTATTCGCTCGTTCTGTGTATCGAGGATAACTTCCATCTCAGTCGATTTCCAAATTTAAATCGACTTCTGTATGTGTTCTAGGGTTTAGAATTCGGAATGAGTTCAGACGGTCTCTTAGGTACTTACTTGAAAAGTCAAAATGTCTAAGTAAATCTTTGCTATGTTCAGGTTCTTTGTTAATATATATTATTCAAAGGAGACGATCGAAGTAATTCAAATAAAAAGGCGATTCAAACTTTTGAAGGGATATTGTATAAAAAGGGGCAGATCACTAGTATTGTAGGGTTTAAAAGCAAGTTCTTAATTCTTCAGATGAGCCGTAGGCGTTTGTGGGAAATAATGTTTGTTTGGTAGTTGAAATAGGATTTGATTGCTATTACACAAACATGATAATGTTGTGTTAATTGGGTGAGTGCGTTATTGCGACTAATAAGATACAATTATGCTGTGGCTCGAGCACAATCTTGTATGTAGCGTTTCGGTAACGTCAATGTCTTCCATCCCTCTCACACCGCAGATTTCGTGGATAAGTATGACAGTGAAAGCATATTTTCTCGATGACGTTACGATTACATTAGGAGTTCCTGTTTACCCCACTGAATCGTAGGTTACTTCAAAAATAAAATAAAATGAATACAATTTGTCAAAAATACCTACTGAATACGTACTCAATGAGCAAACCTTTATTACCTGTTTGACAGATGGCAGAGTGAACACTGCTCGTGCCGGTAAATAACGCAAAATAGCCAATAAATCAACAAATTAAATCGGCGATTGGCCCTGAAGCAGCCGAGCTAAATCCCGGTGTTAATTACAATCGCCAGATGGCGTTGATTGACACGGGTCTAGGTCCCGCCTGTCCGCCGCCGAATAATGAAAGATGCTCCGGGGTGTTCCTGTGAAACTCAGTTGTGTTGCGGGAGATTGTGATCCGTATACTAATTGAATCATATTTTGAAATTAATACTTCCTGTTTCAGTTATATTTTCAATGTGACATTGGTACATCAATCTGGGATCTCTATGCTTGTAATAGTTACTTATATTAAGCTCAAAACTTTGTTCTCCGTTACAAAGCTAACCAATCGACCTTTTCAATCCATCCGTACAAGTAACCTAAGCCGAAAATAGCTTCAGGAATCGCCGAGAAAAACAGTCCTCTCGGGTTAAGAGAAAGTTTTGTTGTGTGTTAACGTCGCATTATTCAGAAGTACCGAGTGGGTGGACAGAGGACTTGGCTCTAAATTAAATAAGTTTCTTCATAAATATTTATCAGAGGCGCTGGCCACACGGAGCGAACGAAATTATGCATCGGAGGTGGGAAAGGAACTAATAAATAGTTTTTGTTTGTTGGCCGATGTAGAGTGTAGAGTTATTGATTACCATTCTACCTTAGACGAGAATAAACCGTCATCCATGTTGCCGACACGAATCATCGCCTATGATTAAGTGCAATAAACATAAGTAATGAATTAAGCTTTACTCGAGTCAAGTTCCATTCAAGCATATAAATCATTTATTCTTTCATTCAACTGTTAGATACTTTAATAATTGGCTGATCGCACAAGCTAGTGAGGTTGGTTCTCAACTTTACCAACATAGGACATGAAGGGGAACCTTAACATTTGCATGCCACTAATTATAAGGCAATTGACGAGCCACGAGGTCAACAAACCCTCCTTCCCGCGCCTTTAAATATTGAACACAAGGATAGTTAATAATATTTGGAGGAAATAATTTAAGGGTAACGGCTAATGAATTAACTTTACGAAGGTTATTGAATTGAGTTTCGTGTAGGTAGTAATAAATTTAGGACACAGGCACACAGGGTAGTTACCTATTAGCACCACATAAGTTTTATGTTAAGCGTCGGGAAAAAATAACATTGGGTAGGTACAAGTTTTTATCACTTTAGTTTTCTTCAAAATAATGTGTGTATTAGTTCTCTATCTGAATCAAAGTTTATTTAATAATAGTATGATCGGTATGATACGTTTTTGAGCCTATACATATCCATACATGTACGTTATAGGACAGGCTCGGTGTGGAAGCCAGCATGAAGCCAGACGATAAGGTTCGGGGTGATTGTACGCTCGCTGGTGACGGAGCCGAATCATACGTGACACGAGTGCAGGGGGGGGGGGGTTGGTTAAGTAATGAACGCTGATTGGTTAGTAGGCCAACCCACGGTATCTGATTTTACTTATTCGGTACGTGCTGCCTGTATAATAAATCTAGACTGGTCTCCATAAAACTACTCAGAGATGGTTATAATTATTATTCGTTATTAAAATGTTTTTTTGTTACTCACAGTCCTTGGAAGTGCTAGTGTGCAATAAACACTAAACTAGTAGTCTCTTTGGCCCTTCCATTTAGCCCGAGCATATGCTAGGAGGTACCTCTCAGTTGTGAAGAACACCTAAACCACTTTGAAATAGTTTCAATTGCTTAATACTGTTTTAATCGTATACTCCCGCATTGAGTGGGTGTATACCGGGTTCAGTCGAGCACTTTAATTTAGGACCAAAATGTTAAGGAAATAGGGCCCACAATAATGACCATTGCCTAAATATGGCTGTTCTGCATCGCGGCTCTCCGGTTCACTACAAGAAGCTCGAGTGTGATGATATATATTGTGTGTGTGTACCATCAATGAAAGCAGCAACGGGCTCCATATTTTTCCGGCATGCTTTGGTACAACCGGACACGTGTAATATTGGGAGCTATGTTTGGTGAAACGTAAATCCTAATTGTTTCAACTGTAGAATAACACGCCTCTATCCTTGGGGAACTACGGTCTCAGTGTCGTGTGCATAGTGTCAACATCAACATAGTAAGAGCCATTTGCAGGATATGCATATCGTAAACGACAACATTACTCCACTCAGGTACCAGCTAATGGGCGCTTGAGTGGGTTCCAGTGTCGCTCGCACAGCTACTAAAGAAGCGGTATTACAGGTGATTTGTTTATGTTGGGACAGTGGGTACTGAAGAGGTAACATTTATTTTTGTAGCTCATGAATAAATAAATGAGTTCAATGATTTTATTGGCATTATAAGAAAAAAAGGTTCTAGTTAAATTTCCTTAAACCTGAAAATATTTTTTCCCAAAATCTCTTTTTTTATCAGCGGAATTCCTTAATACCGAAAAATTATTGTGGCAGTGGAACAAAGCCAAATCTCTACAATTAATTAAGGATTTCAGCAGTTTCAGCTGCGAGCAGTCGTAGATTGCAAAGCCCGCCACCGGAGCGCGGCGCGGTGCGGCGCGGCGGGCGGTAAACATTTTTATAAATTAGCTCTTTAATTAGCAGCAAATTTAGAACAAACTTAGCTTTAGCTTAGTTAAGTGCGAGACATAATGCGGGTTAAGTAACTACATATATTTAACAGTTTCAAAACTAGGGCCTTACGGAAATATACGGAGTTCAGCCGTTCGGGCGTGAAAGAGTAACAAACATCCATCCATCTATCCATACATCCATCTATCCATCCATCCAAACTTTCACATTTATAATATTAGTATAGATATAGTGTGATTCACAGGCGACTAAACAAAAAAAAATCAAGTAACAAGTTCAATATGTTATCTCGAATTTGTTGGCCCAATCTAGACACCACCGGTCCAAAACGATCTCGCGCTGGTAAGCCGAGGAGGTGAGCCGAGACGAGGGACATGTGCACATGCTGCCTGACCTTTGCATGCCTCGACTCGGCCAGTGTACGACGTCACCATTAGCGAGGTATGATGTGTATAATAACCATTCGGCTGCCACATACACATTTAATATACGTCCATTACTATTTACTCTGGTTTGCTTAAAAATATTCCGTTCTCTTTATTATGCAGATTTAAATATTCAACTCTCAGATTTTATTGTAACTTTCATAAAATGAACGTTATTAACTTTTATGTGGTTTATAAAAAGTAAGTAAGTACTTATTTAATTTTAATATTCTCCATATTTTTACGATGTAGCATTCTATTTTATTCCAGATTTTATAAAAGCAAAGCTATACCGTATTTTTCACGTTGCTAATATAAAATACACTGCATTACTGCTTGTGATAGAATAAGAGGAATGGAATATTATTGACGATGACGACGTAGTGTAAAACGGCCAACATAAAGAGGACTGATGATTTCACACGCGTCACAGAAAACCGGTGCATACGAGTGGAGTAGTACCGTGATGATATAAAGCCATTAGAGGGGTCCTGCATCCAGCACTAGAGGTCGGTAAGATCGATAGAGACATATAGTATTCAGTCGGCAATCAATTTCTATGGGGCTCTTAACTCATCCGCCGCGGTGCGTTCGATGTTATTCCAATAGCAACACGTCTGCATCATACTGTTTCATTCGATTACACATTATATATAATTGCAACCGCCGCCGAGGGATGCGGAGCAGCCGCCCGCTCTATTCGGTGATATCAGCTTCGCATTTTCGTGTGTACGGCTGAAGGGTTGCACGAACGTGAGATGCGTGTATAGATTTCTGAAAAATATTGTCTTTTAAGTTCCTATCGATATCAGTAATACGGCTGACCCTTTTACTTTATTATTTATGTACGCATGTAATGAAATAAACGTGTTAACATATTAAACTTTGTAACGGCATATAGGTAGCTTATTTAATAACAATATATATCCTTAAAGATACCGATTTAGTGTTCATAGTAATACTCTCCAGAGAATCCTATCATCTGCGTGCAGGCTAGGCGTTCATGCGTTTTTATTATTACCTCATTTGACCGCGCACGCGCGGGCAAATGCTGTATGCCGTTATTGAAGCGCACGTGAAGAAACCATTCTGGAAAAATAACTCAAGATTGCGGGACGTGAAAACATTTTATGGAAAAAAGTAGAATCCGTTTATAGGTGCTCATTTTCCTCGCGGAACACAGAATTGAAGGAATTCAATAAAACTCTATAAGCACGTCCGCTTTATAAGCTAACAGGAAAATCATTATATATTCCACATTTTTCTTTTATTCAGATAAATATAGGAAGTAGTTATAGCAAACATTTAATTGGTGTTGGTGTCATGTCAAGATATACTATGTGAGACCTTAGTTATTATATAATAATATTTATAATTCGGTCTATGAATGCACAAATATTCAACGACACAAACACAAAATTGTTACTCAAAATTACACTCTTTAAGGCATTACCACATTCAACGCTCTTTATGTACGCTTTATTTAACTTTTTCATACTATTTATTCTCAGTTCCTTTTTTTATTATATCACTAGCTGTCCCGGCGAACTTTGTACCGCCTCAGAATCAAATGTGAATTCCTCCCATGTTTTAATAGTTATTCTGCTAATCGGGGCGGAAAAAATTTCAAAAATTAAAGATCATAAAAATCGTCCCTCCCGTTCTCGAGTTATAAATGGAGCTAACACAAATTTAAGATTATTATAAATACCTATTCTGATGACCATTTTTATCAGGAGAAGAACATACTCTGATTGTTTTTATAAGTTGCCTATCTCCACATTAAATACTTAAGTAAGTATAAGTTAGTGTCACAATATTATGATTGAACCAAGTTAATGTCCCGTCATAAAAGTTATGATCGCGTGCACCACCACGGGCGCGGCCGGAGGATCCACCTCATAATAATAGCGGTACCAGCTCTCAAAGTTTCTTCACGTTTTATTTAACGTCCGTTTTATCGGGCGTTAGCTTTAATTGCACGACTGCTACAATTGTTTAATTAATTCAATTACTCGACTCGGGTCGGCGACGTGTTTATTAGAGATTCGACAAGATTATAATATTAATTATCTTACTTCAGAGGTGTGTAATGTTGTTCTTTTTTCATACACTTTATTTATTTCATTAATCTCAATGTGTTTCCTATTAAAATAATGCTCACTCTCTTGCTCTCTACAAGTCTTCTAAATTAGATATTAGAATTAAATTAAGGAGCTATTTCCTTCTAATTCTATCTTCTCCTTCTTTCTTAATTTGTTATATTTATTATATTATTCTTTATTATTGTTTTCCATAGAGCTATTGTTTTCTCATCGGTTCTTTTTTTATTTCGTCATGTAACCGTATAATGTTTTTAAAAATGTATTTTGCTTTGTTTATTTTTATTATATTCTACCGGCCAAGTGTCTTTTCAAACTCTGTTGTTGGCAAAATCATTGGCAAAAAACGATGGACGATCATAAAACGTGTTGCTAATTGTTATCATCTACAGGCGGCACAAATTATCAGATGATCGACAAATAACTATAAGAGGTGCATAAAGATGTGAAAATAATCGAACGAATGAATAAATCTCAGATAATAAAATCGAAGTGAAAACGCATCTGCTCGAGCTTTCCCAAATTTCTATCAGAAGTTTATTTGAAAATAAAATCTTTTACGACCGCCATCGCCAATTGTGAAGGGCATAGAGAAAATCACTGCCATACATGCAAAACCTTATTTTCCAACTCAAGACCGGATTTATGTTCCCAATCGCGTGCCTTGATATATTTCCTTGTTGTGACGATATCCTCTCAGCGGGCTCCTATCCCAACCAATGCATTCATGCAAAAATGAAACGTATCTTATTTATGGGTTATAGAATACCCGAGCACTGAAATTAATAAAATATCTAAAATTATCTATTGCGTCCATAATAACGCCTCATTTGTTGTCCTTGCTATAGAGGGAGATTAGTATCACACTGCTTTTTAAACACGTAGGACTTAATCTCGTATTATCTGCGATTTTTAGTTCAATGTTTTCTTTGTATGTTCAACGATAGTTGGTCTGTGTAAATCGATGGATTTAGATAAAACCTGGCACAGTGATAGATAACCCGGGTCGGGTCAACATTTTGGATAGTTTTATCCCGGGAAAAGGATAGATTTCCGCGGGATGACAAAAAACTGTATATAAAAGTCTACATATAAATCTTATAACATTATCAAAATATCGGATTATTTTTAATTCCGAAAAATGAAAAGGTCCTCCGGGATAGGCGAAAACTAAAGATTACGCGCACAAAATCGCGGGCATAGCTAGTGATTCATATAAATATATTTTACTTAGTTGACAAGCCGAGCTTCAGTTGTGGGTCCCTCTTCCCCATTTGTTTAAATAACTTTTATGAACAGCTTTATAATAACACAACCAGCCTCAATAAACACATTATTAAACAAGCTTTCGTGTAACTCATTCTGGAGTTATTTTAGACATAATGGTGACGTCATACTTTATGTTTTAAATGAAACACACTTCGTGTGTGTGTGAAAGAAAATTTACGGCACCAAAAATAAAGCAGAGGAAAACTAAACTACAAATAATATCATGTATATATAAAGAACGAAAAAATGGACAAAATTATACACCGGCACGCCTTAATAATACCCTACAAGGTTTACAATATTCCTTTCTCTAAGATTCTTTACACGCATCTCACGTAAAACCCTTTCGCCGAACACAAGAAAATGTGAAGCCGATATCACTGAGCAGTGCGGGCAGCTGCTCTCCTATTCCTCGCGGGCGCTCGCAATTACTTATTGGATGTGTAATCGAAAGAAACAGTATGTTGCAGACGTGTTGTGTCGCTGCGGTGAGCGCGCAAGCACCGCGCCGGCTTGCCAACATAGAGCATTTAGCACCAAATTTAGCGCGGAAATATGCAGACTGGGCATTTTCAGGCCCAGATTTATTTAAGGCTCTTTTCTGGGGAGTACCACTAATCTGATTAAAACGATGGAAAATAGATAAAATGCCTGGTGTGGTGTGTTGTGGGAGAGATGTTTCTAGCCCTATTTTTTTCTAGCAGCTATTTGCCCTCATATAATGTAAATATTATTAGAACATACGTTTTAATACGTACACTGTGTTATCACAGAACTTTTAATTTGTGGATTTTGGGCTATTTAGGGTATTTTATATCGATTTTGGTGGTATATTTTTGAAGAGTTCGTGGCAATACGGAAAAGATAAAGGATATTTACATAATGGCATCCATTAAATGATACCGAGGAAGTAAGGTTTCAATCAATAAACCTTTATAATTAATCTTGACCAGCAGTTCGCGAAGTAGTTAAGCCATTAGCGTAACAAACTGCGAATATTGAAGCGCTTAAGCCGAATGGCCCTTCAAACTGTCATATAATAAGCAATGGACGCGGGAATGAATCAATCACGGTGTAGTTATCGGATAAGTTGTTGAAAAGTTTTTATTTGACATTTTCTTTGTTAGGATTTTCCCCGCTGTCAGCTCGATAATTTATATTCATTTTCATATCTTCATGTCACATCCATTATTTTATTTATAACGTGTATTTATTGAATGTGTTATTGCTATTTATTACTTGACATTGGCAAAATACCCGCTAAGTTGTGGGTGAGGCCATATTTATATCCATTTATTTCATCGCATTTCATTTCGTAAAGAAAGAAGAAGAAGAAGAAGACAAATTTTCGTGAACTGAAAGACTTACGTAAACTGATTATTAGATTAATGAAATCCCGTTTTAAATGTTTTATTAATTTGATGTAAGTACTGCTGGTATCGCATTTATTTACTAAATATTGTACTACATCAGCTACACACCTGTCAAGAATTTTCAGCAAAAAGAAATATCCTAAGTAATATTATCTCCTTCCACACGAACAAGTATTACCGGTTAATTCAAGTTTCATCCAGCTGGTGTTATTCAAAGTTCCAGAAATACGTGTATTTTCTTATCTGGGTTACTACACTAGTTCCCGCGCCCGACTCCCCTCAATCCGCGCCCTACTTCCCTTTTGTTACAACTTTATATTACAACCAACTATCGGATGGAGGGCGAGGAGCATGCAAAACTTCGGATAAAGGAAAGCCGTGCCAAAATAACATTGGATTTTTGTAGTTTGCTTTCACAAATATAACAGTGTTTTTGTAAGACCATGGTTCTTAGCCAGATCTGCACATGATCCTATTGTCAACGTTTGAGAGACAGGTTTGATTTCGCGGTTGGTCAAAACAGTTATTTCGATCTGAAGTTGAGAAATTGTGTGAAAGTCTATAGTTTAAATAGTTTTAATGGCAAATTGCTAGCCCTTATACTGGAAAAAACATATAAGGCCATTGACAAAGTATTGTCATCTGGTGTACCTAGTCCACCAAGACCGCAGGCCGGGAGGCCCGAAATACCTTAAGCAACCCACCGTTTTATACATAGGAACTTACTATTATCTGGTCCAGAGCTCTCTGGTGATCCCTGTGAATTTGGTAATAAATCAGCGTTATTTACAGCCCACTGAAGTTTTATTTACCACCCCGATGCACATTTTTTTCAGATTATAACCAGTGTTACTTTGCTCACTCTTCAAGAGTTTAGGTCTTGGTAAGTATACAAATAAAATCGTAAAAAAAGTAATACTTATTACGTCTAAGGTAAGTACTTATTCAAACGGGAAAATCTTGAGCCATAAGTTAAGGTTCCTGCCGCATCTCATGAGGTAACGATACCTGTAACGCGCGCTGCGCTCGCGTCTGGCCGCGCGCCAGCTTCCGAACACATTAGCATTCAAATATTTCACGCTGGCCAGATAACGGCGCATATACTCCACCTAACGTGCATACTAACGGTGATATTAGTGGATCACTTTTGAGATATATTTCAGAACATTTTAAGACGTTTTTGTTTCTTCTAGAAAGAGAATTTCAAGAAACTTTGTTGATTATTAATGGTTTCAATCGACATTCCCAAAATAAACCCCAATGTTCCTATATTTCTATTACCGATACAAAATGTTACTTGAAGCCGTATATATCAATATGCTGATATATGAGTATAGAGCAGGGCGCACAGAGAGTGCGTTATGATCGTCGCTATTCAATTTGACAATAAAAGGCTGCAATTAGAATCGTTCTGTTTGGATCGTCTATAGCAAAATATTAACCAACCTCTATAAAATAGAAACGAACCTCTACAAAATCACAACCAGCCTCTACATAATAGAAACCAGCCACTACAAAATAGAAGACAATCACTAAAAATATAAATCAACCTCTACAAAATAGAAACAGACCTCCACAAAATAGAAAACAACCTCTACAAAATAGAAACTAATCTCGAAAAATAGGAACCAACTTCTACGAAATAGAAACCAACTTCTACGAAATAGAAACCAACTTCTACAAAATAAAACCCAGCCTCTACAAAATATAAATCATCCACTACGAAACAGAAACCAGTCTCTAAAAATAGAAACCTACTTCTACGAAATAGGCGGAGATTGTAAGTACACAGCACAGATGCGCCACTGACGAATACCTTTGGGGCCATACAGACGTTATAGTCGTTATTCTGCGAAAAATTCTAGCAATTGTGTTGCTAAAGAGCTGACAAGTGATATCATAAATGACAACATCCCCGAGGAATTCTCAATTTCATAAGGACACGTGTTCTATTATTTCACGTGTGGGGCGCGCGAAGGGCGTCGCGGGCGATGGGGCGATGGGGCGATGGGCGTTGGGGCGATGGACGCGGAATGTGAATGTCGCGTCGCCGCTGACGGAGCCTTTCTTTTAATAAAAGGGTGACAATACGTATTTGACTTGACACCCCTGATGGAATTTCAAGGAGAATAAAATATATGTTGGATTAAAGAAATGTGACAAGAATACCTAATAATATAAGATATGAATTGTAGCTCAGAGTACCTACATAGAAATAATGCTTGAATTAAAATGTTATACCTAATATACTCAGACATACTTTATCTAAATACAAGTGAGATCTGAATGGGAACAAACATAACGTTTCGTTTTATTAGATGAGTTATCTAAACGGCACTTAAAGTAAACGATTCCAGAGATAAAAATAATTGACCATTCGTCTCCACAAGCCCAAGTATTCAGACAAAAAGCAAGTAATCATGCGACAATTCATAAATAGCGCCTCGAGGCGCCCCAGGTGTGTAGTTGTTCGTAGCACCGCTACGCCGCTACAAGTGCTACGCGGGTGCTACAATATTCATAATTTGTCACTGGTAAGATATACTGAGGGTGTGCGGTTAGAAAAAAACGATTCTATTTTTGAAATAGATACCTATATTAGATCTTGTAGAGCATACTTCTGAAAAATTACGAGTATGTTACATGTTACGTGTTTTATGTAAAGAAAATTAAGTATTTCACGACATAGGTCCAAATCTAAGGTACAATTGTGTAGAAAAGCGCGTTAATTATAAAACAACGTTTTAACGAATATATTCTTGGTGTATTGATTTCTTATATTTACGCGAATACTACACATTGAAATAAAACTAATTTTAAGGATTTTATCGCGTTTTTATTTCACACTAACCCGTTCCCATCTCAAATTATGACACCAGGACGTCAACCACCTCAGTTCTCCCGTGACCATGTTGCTGTAAAGCAGCCGAAACGTCGGGAACGTAAAATCAAAATAAAAACGCGATAAAATTCTTAAAATTAGTTTTATTTCAATATTCTTAGTGTGCTCTCCATCCGATTCCAAACCATTTTCACATTTAAACAAGTAATTCTATACGACCGTCAGTAAATTAGTTTGTTGTTCATAAACACATTTTTCATCACTTTGAAGGTCCAATTCCGTCCAGACCAATATTCACAAATCTTGACCTAGTTGTGCCATAAAGACACCGCGCTGAGTGTTGTCTCGACTTCAGTGCTGTGAGCCAACGATTTCATTCTGGAGGCTAAGTGGAGGCTGAAAACTGGATTAAAATAGAACATCCAACACTCCATATATACCCAAAAGAAGGTAAATGCGGTACATCAACATTTTACAAAATAGATAACACGTATTTAAGGTTGACTTACAACATTTCGTTATTTATGAGACATCTCTGTCTCTACTTCGGTGTATACCGGCCCTTAGATGAGCTTCTATTTATTCGTTTGCAATCTTGCATTAAAGTGTACAAGTTTCGTCAAATTGAAGTTTGCTTAAGTTGCATCTGTCCTTTCCTCGCTGAGGCAACTTTGAGAGTTGTTGTTTGTAAGTGCATAAGTTTGTTCCTGGTACCTCCCCTTCGAGTGAGGAGATGGACCAAAAGTTGGATGTTATGGCTCCCGTCAACTGATGGAGACGATGATTTACGACTTAGCGCGAATATAGTTGCGCATCACATGGCGAGCTGCAGTTTTTGAACCGACGCGACCACGCAGGACAGTATAGTGGTAATTATTGCTTTGAGCGAAAAAAGAGAGTATCTTTGACGTCACGCCAGTAAAGGCCGCGCGGGAACACTCACACACACGCCTTGCGCAGTATTATCAAAGGCCATCTATATATTGCTTGATATGTAGATGGCTTTTGATAATACAACTTTTTTTATAAATAACTACCTGTCCCATCGAACTTCCAATCAAATGTATGCGACAATAAATTATGTTTATTTTTTAGTATATTTCCCATGTTTTAAAAGTTATTCTGCTATACGCTGCAGACATTAAAAAAATTAAGATTATACAAATCGGCCCACCCGTTGTTGAATTATGATGAACACGACATTGTTTAATTTATATAAATTTATAAATGTATAAATAATAACTGATATATTTATTAATGAAACCGGTCACCGTCAGCAATATCCAGTTACTCGTATTAAACTAGCACTGTTTGAATTCTCTTTAAAATGTTCCCTTTCGCATCCCTGCATTCCTTTGGATACGAAGTGACTGCCTCCGCCCATCAGATAAAATACAATATTTTATATATAAAGCGGGAGGCGCCTGATTTATTTTACGATAGTCTCGGCCCAACATGAGGTATGGGCGGCGATAAATGCGCGAACACGTGTTCCGCGCGTAACGAAACATACAAGAATCCGTCTAGTCCGATATGTATTGTATTGTTTTTATAAATGGCGAATAGATAGGCACCAAGGAAAAGATTTGGCGCGAGATATTTATTTTCTGAATATAATATATTTTAGGGATGCGCCGAGTATTCGGTAATTATTTGTGATTCGACATAGTTTTATGTGTTCGGTACTAGGCCGAACATCCGGTTGATGAGCCGAATATTAACCGACCTTAGGTTCTTATAAGATTTTAAAATTATTAATTAATCAACATGAAAGTTCTAAATACTTGACTTTCAACTTCATCCCGTACATAGTATTTTCTTACTTAATATAATTATGAAATTCTTAGCAGTGACTGACAACGCCCAGCCCAAACCGGTGACTTAGAAGCATGAAATGTTGCACAGAAGTTCCTTATATAACGTAGATTAGCACTAAGGAGGGATTTTTGGAAATTCGACCTCTAGGGGGGTCAAGTGGTGGGTGGATTAATGTGAAAGTGGGTGGATTACATAGGTAGTTCTTGAATTTCAAATGAAACTCCACCTAGGATAATAAAGTTCTTATGGAGAGTGTTTCGCCCACCTTTAATTTATTTCCACCGAAAGGCCATTAATAAAAATAATATACCTACTTAATTGATTATCGTATTCTGATACTACTTCTGTATTGTAAGTTGTTCGTACAACTGTGTTAATTAAAGATTAAATTTAACACATTGTCATACGAATGTGATATTTAAAACAAGCAAATCCCTAATAAAACTAACTCTCAGGGTTCCAAAATATATTCAGCAATTTTTAAAACCCTAAATAAAATATTAATGTTACGTATCTAGGGTCGGAGGCAAATTAAATAGACTACCTATTAAAAATAAGAGCAGACAAGTTCTGAACCAATTATGGCCCTGTCAAATAAAGGGCTTGTGGGCATCGCTCACCGCCGATGCCAGATATTTTTTTAGTCGTGGAATACATGGTGCAGGGATTATTTTTAAGGTCACGGCATAAAATACTGGTAGGGACCAATTTTGTGTGATGAACATGGATGTTTGTACCCAAATCATGGATGTTTGCTATCTATAGAGATATTATACACTGGGATCGCTCCCAGTTCATTGTACGGTACACAGTTATGTAGATGCTAGTGTGATTGCACCAGGACGAACTTGTTCATCGATGCAACGAGCGACGCGACGCGCTTCGGCGAGTTCTAACGCCTAACCGATAACCGAGCGCCGTTAAATAGGAGGCTGCTATGAATAGTAAGTACCCGCATGAAAGCTTATCTGAAATTACTTACGTCTCAGGACAAAGTGTACAACACTAAAACTAACAAGTAAACAAGCTTTTCAGTATTACCTAGCAAATAAAAGTAAAAATATATACCAGAGAAAAATATTATTTCTCGGACATTTGAAAAGTCTTGTCAAAACAAAACGTCATTATCTTCGCTAGGAAAGATAAAAATGTATCTTTGTTGTGAGTGACAGCGATGTTTGAAAGAAAACAAGGTCAGACCAACAAAAGAAACGTTAAAAATAAAGCTGAAACAAATGTTGAAACAGACTCGCCGCGCACAAGATCTGAAGAAAATAAGGAAGCTGCATAAATTATCTAAAAGAATGCTAATGAGACTAATAAACAATGCTTTGTGAATTCAGATAATCCAGGTGTTTGATGTTTGAAGTTGTTTTAACCTTTGCACTTTGAACAATTACGACTTTGCTCTTATTTTTATTTGAATACAAAGAAGATTATCTTGGAACACCTACTCTATATTCGCTATTGGATGAATAATTTCACATCCAAAATATCCTCAGTGAAAGATACTTAGCAGACGTCTTTTAAAATGGTTTCAACATGACATCGTGAGCTCTTGGCTGTCAGTCAACTATTTGTTTCAGGATAAGGTAGTATTTGTTTAATTTCACATTCATAATCCTCCAGAATTGTCTATATAATGTGTTTTAACATCTCTTGTGTTCAATGCTTCGTCGGTAGCCTCGGTATTTGTTCGCTGACAAGCGCACAGCTGCCTCGGATACCGGTATGCGGAGCTGATCTGCACGGCACAGGATGAGGTGTGGAATCTTGGCGGGAATATATTTTTGCATTTTTACGAGAATTTTAGTGGATTGCAGCACAAGCTACACGACTTGTGTTGCTAATATGTTGCTTTTTATTTATTCTTAACGTAGTATTTTAATAAATACTTATCAGCTTATTTCGAAAATACCCACAAGTATCTAAATTAGTCAGTGGATACACGAGAGAGCCTTCCCGAGCGACGATATATAAGTTTCCACGTGTGGACAACCGACAAGCTGTCGATTGGGTAATTCCTTTACCACAATGATCGCAAAAATAATTTCGGTCTACACTTCTATCAACACGATAAGAAGAAGTGGATACTGATAGCCGCCCAGCATCCCACTTAAATACCACACGTTCCTTTTCTAAGCGCCTTAACCAACATTGGCTTAGGTTACTATATGCAGTTAACAATTAACGTTGATGCCATTAAACTATACGAGTCCGTACTTGCAAAGCAAATTACAAAAGAATAACTGACTGAAACCGATACAAAAATACCGATCCCTCGCAAAGCCATCGTTCACCGAATTAATACGAGTACTATGTGCTCGAGGTACCTTACGTCACTAAGTCGCACCCCCTCCCCTCCAGTCGCACCCCCTCCACCCACACCCAACTTATATTTTTACGGATTATTACACTCATACAAAGAGGCTTTGAGCGTTTCAGGTTATTGACTCGGGAACTTCTCGCATTCCGAGGTGCTTACTGAGCTCCTTAAACAAATTGAAAGGAAAAAGTTGGTACTAATTGTATCTTTCTTGCGCTGATTGATGGCTTTTAAATGTTGCGGTAACCTCACCAGAGAGCTTGCTTCATTCACAAAAATCTACTATGTACGCACCGACCACAAGTCTCATACACGAAACCCTTTAGGTGTTCCCCAGAACTGTGTAATTAATTGTATACCTTCACCATAATATGGCCAAGATAGATGCATTGACTTCAAGTTAAACCAAACTACTATAATTCCACTTCTATCTTGATAAGGCTTACTATGAAATGGTCAATAATACCCTGACCAAAATGATCAATGTGGAAAGTTTAACGATCAGTGCTGCCACCTTGCAGCCGAGTCACGTCCGGCCAATTATAAATTAATTACGCGCCAAACATCATGGCCGCATTATTTGGCGCACAGCCAGAGATATGGCGTCGCGTATTTGTCTCGTCAGAACTGCAATATGTACGTATGGCGTTGGAGCCAATGAATTTATGGGTTCAATTTGACACGACGACTCTTTTGTTTTATGTTGTTTGTGCATTATGTTTTATGGGTCAGTTTAAATGTGTTAGGTTAAGTAAATATCGTTTCAGTGTGTCGTGCGTGCGTCCAAGTTATTATATGGGTGCTATGTCTTGCAATTTGAGCACACATACATAAAATATCGAACGTAATCCTTGACTGGTCAATTGGAGTTGTTATCAGAGACAAATTATAAAAAAAAACTTACTGTTTTTTAATGCATACAAAATGTTATCAGTGGAGTAATTTTTAAAGGTCATTTTGTGTGCTTTTGAAAGCCCCTACTTCTATCAGTACGGGAATGCACTTTAAAGGTACTTTGCAC
Source organism: Pheosia gnoma (assembly GCA_905404115.1). Lineage (NCBI taxonomy): Eukaryota > Metazoa > Arthropoda > Insecta > Lepidoptera > Notodontidae > Pheosia > Pheosia gnoma. The sequence continues at coordinate 8,070,616 of FR989914.1, forward strand.
TGCTGATGTAATAAACAACTTGTTTCCGAATATTCCAAAGTTTCCACTCGGCTCCATCGAACTTCTACGAGTCCTGAATGCATGCTACGTGTCTGAGGATGCAGAGACGACAGAGAAACATGTTAGTACGCGTGAGTCCACTCAGTCCACTGACTTGCTCCGAACTGAATCGAATTATACTTCACACCACATGCAATGTATACCTTACTATTTTCACACCACACTGCGTTTACACACGTTCACTTATGAAGTGCTGCCACGTCGAGCTGGCGATGGATACTGAATATGTAACGCTAGGTCACTTCGTGTTGCTAAATTAAATAGACAACAACTAGATCTAGGATGTTCATTCGCTTTACACTGTGTGCACTTGAAGCTTGTAGTAGGCGAGTCACCTCAGTGACACTTTTTGAGCTAAGATGCATTTTATTGCTGGTTCTGTATGAGCGTAGTTAAAGTTTCCTCATTTTGAAAGTGTAATGGATAGTGTATTTAACGAATAGTGGGTATTGATAGTGGGCGGGAAATGTAATCGACTAGCAACGTCACACCGGCGGATATTTGCGTTGTGGAATTAAAATAATAATTCAGTTTGTTCGTCCATCGCCGGTCGAGCGCGCAATTATTCAAACTGAATGTTCCAGTGTGAGCACAGATTGTTTGGAGTTCGATGATATACGTGCTCGGTTGAACTGAGCAACTTGTTATAATAGAAAATAGAAGACGGATATTTTCTACCCTGAATAGTTGGAACATTGTTCGTATCTACAGCAATATTATTAAACCAAACGAGACTGGTATTCCGAGTGTTATGAAGATGTTTCAAATAACTTAATTATAAGTTTGTTGAAACCATTACATGGAGCGCTTGGTCGAAAAGGGTAAGTTTAACATGGAGAGTTTGAGTCTAGTTAATAGTATGTGTTTTATAGCAGATGATCTGGATACTCCCCTATCCCCCCTTCCCGACATCTGGTCTCCTAGGTGCTTAGGAGGACACGTTAAGCTTTCGGTGCTGGTTTTCATTCTAGCACCTATGGCAGTGGTTGCAGGCAGTCATCAGGCAAAATACTATAGGCAACAATGGTGAGAGATAAATTTATCAATCTTGAATGGGAGTCAAGAGATCGTCTTAATAATTGCGTTCGCATAAGGTTATGTGATCGGTGCAGTTTAACCTCAAGTTCACCTAATTCACCGGTGTAGGACGGCAAATATTAATTGTTAGTAGGGGCGTTAAACTCTCTGCCATTTGACGACCTGATTAGCTTAGTTGGTAGTGCCTTGTCTCCTGCGCTGGGGGTCCCGGGTTCAAATCCTGGTTGGGACAAACTTTGTGTGATGAGCACGCATGTTTGTACCCCAGTCATGGATGTTTAATATTATCTATATAATATATTGTGTTCTCCCTCAGTCGTACGGTACCCATACAAGTGTTGCTTAGTGCGGGACCGTATTTTCTTCTGCGTAGTCTGCATTGTAAGATTTTATCGAATTAAAGACAAGTAAGTATACGAAAGTTATTGTACTCTCCAACTTTGTATTATAACATAATTACGCATGATAAAGGCCTGTTTGTTCAGTTTAGCCCGCGACAAGTTCTTCAAGTGTGCAATGTGTCGGAACTTAGCGCGTGATAACGCGTGCTGGTTATTATTAGGTGTGATGGTGAGGGGGCCACGAGCCGCGCCTGTTTGTTTTAAGTTTAAACACCTAACCCCAGCTTCAGAGGAGTTACATCATAATCGGCGTAGGTTGTGAAAACATAATGAAATAGGGTCTGCTAATGGTACAGTTGGCATCTCATTCTCATATCGAGATAGTTTAAAAGACTGATAGTAACTTAAGCGACCCTCGTCGAATATAACCTAAGAAATATGGCCCGTGTAGCTAGAGCTAACTTTATAATGAAACATAATCTCTAAACTTTTATACATATATAATATAAATTTTCGTAGAAGCTCTAAAGTTATTCAGCAAACAGCTGAAATTAAAATCTCCTGAACGTTTTAAAGGAATATTCGTTCATATTTGAACACAAACATTGCCCGGCTCCGTTACGTGTTTGCTATTTTTGAATCTAAAATAATGTTCATTATTGCATTCGTATGCCGCTGGACCCGCACATACGATCAATGTATCATGCAACCGACAGTCTAATAACTAAGGTGACCTATTGACTGCACTCTAAAATGTGGTAAAATTGAAGTATATTCAAATTAGAAAAGGATACGCAATTGGAACTCTACATTCATTTTATAAATAACAATGACAAATTTTTCCCGTATATCAATAGAACCTTTAGATCTTCCCCATTTTTAGATGCAACTATAATATTGATATATACATTTTGTAGCCGTGCATCAGCTTGCGACAATTCAGTAAATTTCCCAGGAGCTAATTGATCCTGCTCTATTGAAAACTAAGGCCGACCTATTACTTCAGAATTATAAACACAGCGAAGCCCCGCTTCCCCCTCCCCGCGACCCACATGTGTCTCGGCGGCACTCGGCCGGCAGCGACCTCCTTTAGCGCGGTTGTGTGCTGTCGCACTTGTGTTTGCTCAAAAGAAATACTTTGAGACTGTCAGATGTAGTGTAAGCTTCTTTCAGAGAACTTTACGGGAGTAGAAAATGTAGGAACAATTTAGGGCACATCAGAATGATTATACATCAATAAATGCAGTGTTAATGATGATAATGAGAGTAAAATGCGATTGGTTTAGAATAAATAGTCGTCCATCAAGCTTCTCCACAGCAAAATCTACGTCCAGTGTATTGTTTGTGATCTCCAGTCGAACAAACAATCGAATACTTTCAGGGAACGTAAGTATTTAAAATTGTTGTACTAACAAAATTAGTCCGAAATAGTTGCCATTAATTAACAAAGCTTTTAAGATAGCTTATTAATAAACTAATTCCGCATTACATTTTAGAGCGCTTGCCTTTCAAATAGACACCTTGTTGAATTTGCGCCTTTGATCTTACACCCTATGGTTATAAAAATAAGTATTAACTTACTTGGAACAGCGATGTATGCCTCTCACCTCTATAATTAATAGAATCCCGAATAAAGCGCCTCACCGCTCTTAACTGTGCTCATTACATCATTTTATGTTTAACTTTACCGGCGAGTTTAATTAGCACTAACACACGCGGTAGAGTTTTACCTTCACTCGCACTGTGCGGGACACAATTAACTCTACTACCTAGCTACTCTATTATAACTAGGTCCGCTACCCTAATCAAATAAGTTTTTAACTCGTTTTAAACGTATGATACTCCGTTAATGTTGAGTTTTAAGTAAGTACCTACTTATAACAATCAAAAACATGCTTTTCAAAGAATAAATTCACCTAAATTTCAGGAGTTGGATACTTATTTTAAAAAAAAAAAGAATAAGAAACGATAAGAGGTAATAGACTGTATATTGCCTATGCCTACACAGTAGGATGAGCCCATGTGATAGTGAAGTTCGATTACTTTTATTTGAATTCATGTGTTTTTTTTTTTAAAGGAAAGAAAAGGTTCTTAAACAATCGCACCACAGCGACTCCCGAGCAATATTTTTTTACAATTGCGATTTATGAGCAAGATCCTCTCAGCGAATAAAATACGTAATAGGTGCGCAACAAAAATCTCGATGTAAATAATTAGACAAAGAAAAATCGGGCCCGTCTTTGTTCCGAGGCAAGTAGCTATTAATCAGATTGGCTGCGAAATAAAATAAAGATGAACCGTAAAGATGTCTTTATCTTAAAAAAGTCACTGTTTGTCGGTATCCCTTTTAATCGTTGAGCCAGGAACATTATTTTCTATCTGTTTAACAAAATAAACAAAAGATAAACTCGTTTATTTACTCTTTTGTTCACAAACATTTATTTGAATAACCGAATGAAAAGATAAAATCCGTGAACGAGTGTAGCACTTTTGTAAGACTATGTTAAAAATCAGTCCTTATAAACGGAATATACCTGACAACAAATAACAATAATTGCAAACCAAGAGATAGGTTAGCTACAACCATATTTAACAGAAATCTCAGTACTTAGGGTTTATGTTACGTTCACAACGATACGATAGCTACAGGTAGTTAAATATACAATAATTATTATATCGAATAAGTTCTACATTCTATACACAGAGTGTAAGGGGCATGCTAACTAAAACTGTGGGTAAAGGTTACACTTGATGCCTATAACAGAATTATAGAAATCATATTAGTCGAATGCCATGGGTTTCACATGGTGTAAGTTTTGAGCACGCAATGTATATTTAGTAAGCCACGTAATCACAACGTAACGCTCCGCGCGATACCCGACGCGTGCGAGTCACGAGTGTGCTCGAGCGTATCTAGTTTTAATTTACATTGCAGCTTTGGATCTAATTCTGTTATGATTACATGCTAAAATAAATGTCAAAATACTGAAATAAAAAGTGCGCATATTCATGAAAAGATCGAAGGAAAATTTAAACTCTCGCTCCAGAATCATGAGCTGAATACATGGTATCAGTTTTCCGTACGAAGCCACTTACATCCTGTATATATTGACATATTTAGTAACCAGGTAGAAAAGTTAAAAAACATAATGCCTACATCTAACAATAGAATACCAGATTAGTAATACATTACAATGAAAATGAATGCCCAACTCAGTAATACAATTAACCCTCTCCGCACCGCAAAGTGCCGGCGCCTGATGAATAATTAATATTTATCAGGAGTCATAAGCCGGCGCGAAATTACTCGCGGCCGACTGTGAGCCGCGCGGTAATTACCGCGTGACGTTGAGTCCACTGCCGCCGCTAGCCCACCGCTCGCGCTGGGAGCGGCACAAAGCTTTACCACAACACCATCTGTAAAAAAAAAACAAATAAATGCACGAAAATTAGTTTTTTTTTTATATGTAGACTAGCTGACTCGGCAAACGTTGTTTTGCCATATAAAATAAATGGAGATATAAACTATCCTATCTCTCAAGTTGGATCGAACTGCACATGGTGTGCGAATTTTATTATAATCGGTTAAGTGGTTTAGGAGTCCATTGAGGACAAACATTGTGACACGAGATTTATATATATTAAGATTTATATATATTAAGATTACCCCTTTTGACAAATTGTTTGTTATGCGTCACGTGACCAAAAATTATTTTGCGTGACTTATTAATCCTAGCTTTTTAATTTCCCACGGTTGGACCTGAGCCCCCTCAATGTGAGGGGATTCAGGCCATGGCCACGCTGACCCAGTGCGGATTGGCGAACTTCGCATGTCTTTCGAGGGGTTCTCTCAGACTTGCAGGTTTCCTCACGATGTTTTCTTTCACCGTTTAGCAAGTGATAATCATGGTTGAAAATGAGATTCGCACATGAAATCCAGAAATCCCAGGGCTGCCAGCCGGGGTTTGAACCTGGGACATTCCTTACGGAGGCGAGTGTTCTACCAACTTGGCTATTATTTTGTAACTTAACTTAAGCAAATTTTCTGTTTTGTACATAGTTGACTTTGTAAGAGTCTGTTAAATTTGCCTCTTGTTTTATTACGTTAGCTTTAGACGTTCATAAAACCTTATCGTTACGAGTAACATTCACAATAGACACAGAATTACTCTGAAGCGGTTAAATGTTGATATTTGTTTAATTTTCACTTCTTTTTATTTGTTTTATTAACTTTTTGTGTTATTTGTTTGCTCGCCATAAAGCTTCAACAATGTTGACAAAGTTTAAAAGTATAACGGTTTTGCCACCAACGAAAACCCAGACCATTTATGAAAGTACAACCAAAACAACTTTAAGGAGCAAAACCACTTATGGTAAGTTTTTATTTGGTGCAGTGATGCAACCCTCGCAAACTGCAGCAAAGTTGCAAAGCAAAGCACGGATAACGAGCGTCAGCTTATATACCGGGTGGTGACGATTGAACGCTAATTGCGAGAAACTTGCTATTGCTTGCTAGAATCTTTGACATATTTGCAATTACTTTTATAAAAACGTGCTTTTCAGTATACGCAGTAAACTAAATCCAAAGATTTTGCAATGCTGCTGGCTTAAACTCAGACTTTTTTACATAAGCTGAATTTTAAATTTCTATGTTAAGAATGTTTCTTTTATTTGGATCTTCATTTTATTCTTGGGTAACTTAGTAGGATCACTTTCAGAACTATTCGCATCCAAATGTTCTTTAAAAGTTTGAATAAATATGTGTTTTAAATATACAAACGCAGTACTGTCGTGCAAAACTGGAACTACTGCCATTGTTTTTTTTTTATGTTCACGAGAGATTGCAATTGCATTTTAAAACTATATTCACATCCAGAACAATAACTGTCACGCGCACTCCGGTGAGCCTCATAAATATCTTGTATACAAAGCAATTTAACGTAACTCATATTTGAAACCCTAGTTAGAGTACTATAAGGTTTATATTCCTAGAAGCATATTGTGTTGTGTTTGATACATTATTGCATAGCACAGAGCATTTTGTTGTAGCGCAAATGATATGCGTGTAGCAACACTGATGCGGGAATGAATATTAATGTTTTGATTTTATTATGTATATTAGTTGATATCTATGACCTAATTACGTTGTAGTAGTATTTGATTTATTTTATTGAACGATAACAATTTCATTACAATGTGCCCGATCGTAAATGAAAACTCAAACAATCTCATACAAACTTTGAGCCGCATTTAACCTCCTTAGAGGTTGAAATCCTATCTAAGTGCACCGCTAGGAAAGTATCCTCACTCAAGAAATATACCCTTCAAACTTAAAAGCTGTAGGTCCGACGCTGTAGGCCGTGCGTTGTCTGTCAGGCAGTTTTAAGAATGTTTTAAGAATGTTTTTGGGGTCGAGTCACTTTCGTCCGTAGGAGAATTAAGTACCCTCGAGATACCCTACACGTGACCTTGGGTGGTGCCAACCAGGTGACAACTCTACTGGTGGTAGGCTTCGGCCGTGGCTAGTCACCACCCACTGAACAAAGCCATGTCGCCAAGCGGCCTAGCCGTGTTCCGGCATGATGTTCGGTGTTGCCATTTATGGATGGCGGGTCAGATCAGTTGCGCTGCATGTGCCTAGTGAATGTAGCGTCTCGATCTACTGCCGCCTTCCTACCTAGTATGCTCCATCGTAGATCTCATCGTCACTTACCATCAGGTGAGATCGAGATCAAATACTTGCCTATAATGTAATAAAAAAAAAATGTTATTAAATAGATATTTGACACCTTTAAAGCTTAATTTTGTTGAATATGGCACATAAAAAGGCATGATCATATCACCATTTACGAGTATTTTTAACCGACTTCAAAAAAATGGAAAAGTTTCTCAATTGGATTGTTTCTTTTTTTAATTTAACATCGTGTCCTATATTGTTTTGTCTAGGTCTATGTCCGATCATTGATGGTAACTGCATAGGTTGGCACGAAAGGTACGCAGTAATTACGCCGCGGTTCGAGTCGCGAGGAATTAATTACACTCGGGCTTATAACATTTTTCAATATTTATTATTCACTGTGTGTTAAGCTTTTCCGGCGGGTTAATTGCGACCATTTTGTTATTAATTTATTTATAAGTGTGATGTGTGAACCTTGTTGTAAATTCATAGTATTGTAGTTACTGAATATGTATTACTGGTTGGCAGCTTGGTTGATAATATAGATGTAGGGACAATAAACGTACGCTAGGTAGTAACTTGAAAAGAAAGGAAAAAATAGTATTCCTAACACATGCAATCCGTAAATCCCAGAGATGCCGAGATTTAAACCAGCGATGAGCGTTCAACCAACTTGACAATACTGCTTCAGACCTGTATTAGAGGAAATATGTATAATTCCTCTCATTTCCTTGTATCGCTTTAAATCCGGTCGTTTGAGATGCACTAATAAACCCAATGACTGAGCACACAACATAAAATACGTGGAATTGAACATCCACCGCTCCCTCCGCTGCGGTCGCACCGAAAATATGAATTCTAAAAGCCGGGCGCGCAATAAGTTGGGACGGAAAGTTTGCATGAGCCCAATCTCGCGGCGGCGGCGGAGCTCCCACATTAACGAGACTAACACAAATAAAAACTGGCCGCGGCCGGAATATTCCGGTTATTACCGTTTTTTAGGAGTTCCCGAAACCGGACCGCGCCGGATATTCGAAGCGGTCCTAGTTTTATTTTCCTCACTTCCAGAGCTTTTTATATCTTTACAGAACACTTTGGTAAGCGATACAATGAATATGTTTTCATTCTAATATCGTGTTTTGTCGCCAAAAAGCGATGTTTTGTTTGGCTATTAGGAGTATGATATTTATTTATAAAATAGTTTTCGGCCATAACCAGTTCTCTGATACCCAAATCGTTCTGATAATAGATATTCAATGACTAAGTTTATCATGATAACGATAATATTGCCATTCAAAAAACTAGGTAACACTTTGGGCAGATTAGATACAGTAAAACACATAATTAATTACATAAATATCGATCATAAAGTACGATTTTATACATAAGAATATTAGAATACAAATAAAAAAATTACAAGTAAAGAAATACTATACAATAAGGAAATGCTGAAATATTTTTATTATTTGGTATATTTTGTTAAACAGACTGATAATAAAGTTCATAGCTCACAATAAAAGGGAGAGTGAATGTGAGGCATCTTTTTTTTATTTCGTTACCGCTCTCTGAGCGATGCAAGATTATTCTCTGTTTAGTCCTTTACATTGTGAATTTTGTTGCGTTGTGCGGGAAATAATGGCAAAGAAATATTTTGACACTGTGCTGTTGTTATTTGGGTAGTAATGTGTTATTTTTATAGATTTTAATATTTCTTTTAAATCCCCGATCTTTGCTTTTGTCGGTGGAGCTTAGTGACAGAATTGAAGTTTATTCACGTCTCATGAATGGATAAACCCAAACGATCCTTATTTATTTTGTGGATAGCTGAAAAACCTCTGATAGGTACATCATTTGTGTGAATGAAAGAACAATATGACACAACATTAATTTATCTCGTAACTAGGCTTTTCAAACTTTACGAAATAAGTTTTATGTAATCGGCGTCGTAAATAATGTGAGTGAAAGTCTAATTCGTATGTTTGTTAATTGTCAAGCTCGCTGGTGTCAAGTTACGTACAAATGAAATAATTAGCAGTGGCAAGGCGCTTCGCTCTCGACTCCTCTAATAATAAAGTGTTTTGTACACGAAAATACTTCATCCGCGATAGCAACTCCCAAAATAAAGCCTATATCTAAACAAATACATCTAAACACCTCCAGTCCAGCATTTGTCGAGAGAGTATACAATGAAACTAAATCCAAACCCCGTATTTAGCGAAACGGACACAAGTTTAATACCTCCCGACTACACGCCGGGTCCATCTGCCAATCGCCTATAAGCCTTTATGACAGCGATCCTTGCTGCAACACTGACAACACTGCACTGCATGCCAATTCCATCTTTATTCTATTTGCTATAAGTGCGTGACAGAGTGCATGGTTAGATTGGTATATTTGGCACGGTCTATGGAGCAGGATTAGCGACGGATTATGGGCGTGCAATGACGTCACGGAACATGTTCGGCGCACGCGATATGGAACGCAAACTGTTACTAGGTTTGTCACTGGAGACTAGAGATTCCATTGTATGAAAACATTCGACGTGCTTCCTATACAAAGAATGTATACTATTTACTGTCCCTTTCTAATACGTTATAACATATTATACATGCTTTATAAGCTTGTATAATTTAGTTACAATTGTAACAATTTGCATGCTAAACTCCCGTGGCTTTTCCCATTTTCATTCATAACCTTTTACTTACATATAGCTACTTAATACTGCCTTGTTAAGTGATTCCATTAATATTTCCATAATAAGTTATTTTGAAACTACTTATCGCTGTATTTCGAGAAATTATAATCAATAGAGCCTTTGAAGAAGGTCAGTAGGTTACATTGCTCGCATTGTCGCTATGTCGGGCTACATAAATATCCTACAATCTATCAATCTTCGCACAAAAGGATCCCCCGACACAGATAGTCACCAAAACGGGTACTCACCTGACATCGCATTCACAGGCATCCTTATTGTGAGCCCAAATCCCCGCCAACAGCGGAATTACGTGACATTATTCCCGCCGCGTGCGCGTGACAACCATCGCTTGTCACGCTGTGGACAATTCCGTGTGAAGCAGCTTGTTTAGCGGCGGAGTTACAATGTTGTGACAATGCTGTAGGGTTGTTTATTGCTTGTTGTATTTAGGCTTGTAGGTATTTAAGCTAAGTCAAAATTTTTAAAGACCATGGTTCCCTGAAAAAATGGTATAATTTTGTTGTTTTCATTGGAATGTTTTTATTGCCGTCATTGTAGACCAAGGGCAAATTGCCAGATCGAGTCTGTATTTGACTTTAGCTTGAATCAAGTTCAAATTTCTTTGTCTCATACAGGCATTTATATCCTTAGCTAAAGTAAAGTAAAGTAAATTTATTTCAATTTAGGCATTTGACATGGTAGGCTATGTTGCGGTTCCGAACTAGGCGAAAGCCTGTATCTTGGAAACCTGGAGATCCCGAGCTCATCGTCTACACTACAAAATTGTAGCCAAAATGAATCGTCCTTTTGTTGCTTACTATCAAACCAATATAATAAACATTTTAATTTCAGGACAAACAATGGCCAACAACATAGTAGTGCTCCTCAATAGCCCGAAGCCAGCACAGCTGATGCAGTCTTGTAAATCCAATTACAACCGCACGGCTAGTTGCCTCCGACAAGTTTCTACTAAGGCAGGAACAATGGAGTTCACACTCAAGGAACTAATTGCAATAGTGCTAGTTTTGGCCTTTGTTAAACGGAGCCATAAAGATGTTGCTCATTTGCAATCCTGATAATACGATGTTCATGCTTTGGTTTCCGCTTCAACCATTCATATTTTTGAGCCTTAATTATATGTTATTTTAAATCAGCTATACTATCTATATCTTCATTGGGTTTGGAATATAACTCCATCTTATTAATCGAACCATTACCTACATGGACATAAAATGTATTTAAGGTCAAACATTAAATATTTTACCCGCCAGCGGTATATCGCGTTGCTTGAGCAAAAGACAAATTACTACAGGCATAATCTTCTCTGAAACTGACGAAAAATGTACATAGCTTTACTGCTAAGTGTGGTATAAAAACTTTAAAAGAGTTTTACACCGAGCAGCACGTAACGAGCTACTTTTATCACGACCCGCGGGCCTCGCGGTGTTTCACTGAAAAGACGGGCGCTTCCCGGGGCCCTGGCTCGGGGCTGTGGCGGTCCTTTTAGTCATTTCCGGTGTGGTGCATATCCAGAATTTTACATTTTAAAAGCCTTGCCGGTAAAACTCTTTATACTACCGTTTAGAGTTGTGATCCGCTGCACAACTTTAAACGGTAGTAAAATTAAAATTGTAATATTTATTTCCTAGGACGGTATTAATAATAAGGGTAAACGTGTTACTATAACAGGAAAATAACTTCCCCGTGTTTCAGTTGGTGGGTTTTTGATTTTATAAATAAAACTCGGTATTTGATATTTTAAATAATAAAATGGTGGCCATCGCAATATTCAGTCCTCAGTCATCCAAGTCAATATTTAAATAATATCGCTCAGCCTCTTTGGTACGCTACCGCATGTTCCAAATTTTTTACACTTTTTGTATATATTAAGTAGGTACACTTTTCTATTCTCTTTTTAATGTCTATTTTCGTTGTACTTTCAATGTAGAAAAAGTTTTTTTAAATTAAAAAAAAATAGTATTCGTGCTATTGCAATATCAAAATATTTACGTGTTACCTCCTCAAAATATGAGGTACGAGCACATAAATGTCATCTTAGTTATGTTCAGTGACTCAAAAAACAAAAAAGAGGTGTTGATTTTTTACCTACTTCATACATTTTATAATTACATAATACTTATGTAATTGCAATTTAATCAACATTTAAACTAACGACAACCTATAGGTAAGGCCGTGTTTATCAGAAAATTTCGGACTTCTAACTAGCCGTATTGATTGTAAAAGATGCTAGATAGATTGACAGCTTAATCCTGGTATACACATATCTACATTTATATCAGTAAATCATTATGGTTCAAACGACGCTTTGAGACTGGTTTGTCGAGTTTTAATATTGTCGCAGTGGATGGCGCGGGCGGGCGCGGGCGCCGCGCCGTCCCGCCCCGAGCGTCGCGGTACCGTACAACTCATTGTAGCCTTTTACATTTTAATTAAGATCTTGACCGTTGTACAACTGTTTTAGTGTCCCTTTTGTTATAACAATGCTGAATTTATTGTTCCGGATTTGTTGGAGATAGATTTGCGATAATTATATGGTCTTATAAAAATGGTGCACGTTATTCTGTAAAAGTTTTCTAGAGAAATTGACGCCTAAATTAGTAAACTTTTTATTTTAAAGTAAGTACCTATCTGTTTTCGTTAATAATATCTTACGAACTAAACCACGCACTTATTTGTTTTATTAATTTCTCACGTATACTACAGGTAATGCTACAATATACATATCTAAATAATTTCAAACGGCTTCTCAGATCCGCAACATTAACAATTAATTTCGATATAGAAGTATCCCATATTAAAATTAATACTGTCTATTCACTTGTGTCCTAGTCCGCAACTCGCAAAAGTCTTATTTAAATTCCCACTAAATGCAACGGGCAGTACAAAATAGAGCACCTAGAAGCACATCGCGCTCGTCGCGGCGCCTTTTGAAGTGCTAATGCGAGCGCGAGGCGGCGCCGCTTTGCGAACCAATCGAGCTGAAAAACACCGGCCGCTCCAACTTCACAGCTCGAGGGTGAAACACATTCTGTGCTAATTCTCATGGAGAGGATGCATTGCACGTAAAAACGAGTGCTTGCTCGTCTAGGTAGGTAGTAGATAGATATTTCTCGCGGTTTTGCGTTCTGTTTTTCAATCTCCTTAACAATAAAATACAAACATTCTTTCATTTTTATATGATAAACTATCCTTGCAACTTTATTCGCAACTCACCAGAATAATTTTTTGCCATAATATGACAGCCGACAACAAAGTAAGACTAGGTTACAGTATTGCGGTTGTAAAAATATATCTTCAGTGGCAAACAATTCCAACTTATTTTTTATTGGTTTAGTTGGCGGTTTGGTGTTCCGCACCGACTTCGGAAAAACGATAGCCGTATTGTTTTCTTTGAGTTACTTGCCTTGCTTATATGATATATTTTTTTTGTGTGAAAAATTAATTCACCAGCCAACTTATATGAGTGCCAGATATGAAAACCTGGCTTATAACACATTACATGTATGATGGGTTTTGTAATATTATAGTGCCCACCAAATTCCATTTTAATAATTTAAAACAACCAATATTTTTCAAGACCAGTTTTACTCTTGAACGGCTTTATTTTAAGTAAAACTTGTGCTGAAAGGTGCCATAGCATTGGCTTCAGAGACGGAAACAGAATAACTTGGATTAGTCTTGGAATAAGCAAGCACCTTTACCGATATTTACTATGGAAAATTAGCTGAACATATGAGTACCTAATCAGACCCAGCTGAATATTAATATTATTCAAAATTCTCTCAAATACAGTTAAGTTTGAAATTTGAGATGTTACCCAGCGCCTATGTCGCGCTACGCTAATCCGTGGGTTTGTAGCGGTGCTACGAACATACGTGTAAAACTGCTACGAGCGATTGTGAGCTTAGACATCGCGTTTTATATGGTGTGAGTAGGACGGGGGCTTAATACGATAACATCAAATGCCGATCAAGTAATCGAATCGAACCAATGAGCGGTGTTATTTCTATCGAAAAGGTCAAAATAGCAGCACTGATCATGACGCAAACCTGGGCCAGCGTTGGAAGAGAATACCTGGCGTAGCATACTATTGTATCGTGGTGTCATGATTACAATTGGCAGTCCAATCATTTTTCGTCTAAGCTGTAGCATGACTTCAGGTTTCGGACTGAACTATTTATTGTTCAAGGTCATTCAACTTTGAGGAACTGCTATTGTTATAATCTATTGTTAAGATACTACTGTTGGCAGATGTTCAAATACTATGTTACAATGACTTATATACCGTCACAAAAACAACTTTGATCTAAATATTAGCATTTCTTAAGGCGTGTTTATTTTTTTTATACTTTCTATAAGTTTCCTAAATAACTATTTATATATATAAGAACTATTTATTTTAATCATAATTACATGGATTTTTATTTTTTAATATTATTAAGAAAAAAACATTTTTTTTTCATTAGTATTTACGAGTGATATAAAACTTATTTTAAGGATTTTATCGCGTTTATTTTCTGTTTTACGTACCCGACATTTCAGCTGCTTTTCAGTAACCATGGTCACGGGATTTTTTTTGTATGACGATGTGATTTTTAATAGGTACGAATATCCTCGTTCTGGTTTATACAACGTGCACTGGTAGGTATAGAACTTGTTCGCACCCTCTAAAAGCAGATCAAACAGGGCCTCTGCTACCGTACACAACAACGTAATTAGAGGCCGACACGATCAACAAACCAAGCATCGACAGCGATGCGCTTCCAATGAATGCATCTATTTAACACCACAGTTTAACATAATTCACCTACAAAAAAAATCTGAAAGTATTCTTAGATTATGATTGTATATTTCAATCATTAGGGCTTATTATAGACCAATGAGATAGCCTCAAACTCTTAGGCCTCAGCCTCGAATTTTGCGGGCAGCGGGGCGGCGGCGGCGGCGGCGCGGGAGCGGGGCGGGCAACGCTGACCCGTTCTCGAAACCAGCGGGCAGATCGCGCGGCACTATAGAGTTTATATGTATTGTATTTGACACATCGCAAAAACAAATGCAGACGCGCAGAGCGGGCGCGGGTCACCGCTTGACTGGAGTGCACCGCTCGTTGCCCGCCCCCGCCCCACTACCGCGCCGCTGTTTTCGAGAACGGGTCCATTTGATTATACGCATTAGATCCCGCCGCTCCCGCGCCGCCGCCGCTGCCGCCCCGCTGCCCGCAAAATTCGGGGCCGAGGCCTTATAGAAGTTTGTGAACGACAGCAGGCACGACCGAAGGCGAACAAGTGACGATCGATAACATTCATAGCTACTTGATTTTTCTGAAAGATTATATACCAAACCCAACACCCAATGAATGCTGTGCCCAGTACTAACTGCACCATATCCTACACAAAGGTCACGTTACATACCACTGGTTGAGCCAATCAACAGAGCTTTGGCAAAATCACAGCCGCGCTCATTGCTAGCGTCCTCGTTAAATGTAATCTGGAAAGGATTTCTCTTGAGCGACGCTGGATCAAGTTTTAATTATCGGCATACCTTTCGGTTAAATATTTTCAAGTTAAATTTGGAAGGCTTTAATAATTATATATTTTGTAATGTTTTATAGCCATAGGATTATTTTTATTGTAAGCAGAGGAGATTGGTTTTAAATAAAGCCGGTACAACTTCATGCAATAATAATTGTATAACTTTTTATTAAATTTTTGGTTTATGGAAAGCCACTCAAGGTATACTAAGAGTCCATTTTTCATTATTAATCGGCGAAATATTGTTTATATTCTGTCACCCAATTTCTATGCTTTAATTACACTCAGTGAGTACTCAAAGCGGCATTACTCCCACGGTCTCAGTAATCTCATTAAACTGAAACCGCGGCATTCCCAACATTAAACCGCGCGGCTATGCCGTAATCTGACTCACAAAACAGTTATAAAAATCACGTCCCGACTTCCCTCCGCTTGGTTCGCGGGAACGAGTGAATAACGCGCGTTCCATTACCGCGAGAGTTTATGAGGGTCATAACGGCAAAGAGTTGTGTGTATAAATGTGTATAAACGAGCTGCGAAGTGTACAAGTCTGTGTAGCGACGCGTCGCCGGGTGCCGCGCCGCGCCGCTACGCACTTTCACACGATGTTTCTGCTGGATTTTTAGCTATTGACAAGGCAATATACTAGGCTATATTATAAGTACGCAGAATAGGGTGTATGCATATAATATAATTTTTATTTTCAATAGCGCTCAGTGACCAGGAAATAAAATAATTTTACCATATATGGTACACAATTTCAAAGATATTCGCTATTATTGTATTTGGGTGTTGGTCACACATGTGCTCACTTTTAGATTGGACGTCATACTACAAACACCACTGAAACAAAACGGACATAGTATAATAGATAACTAGTACTATATATACTTATATAGCGAGGAAATGCAGCCAGCATTCTTGTCACCATTCCACGCGGACAAGGTCTTTTTGATACATAGTTTGTTTTCATATAATTTTTAAGTTTTTTTTTATTTTTCTGTTGTAAATATTTAGTGAGATTTTAAAAATAAAGGTAAATTTTTAAATATAAAAAAAAAACTAGTACTGGATAATTCTTGAATGTCGGGATAGTTACGTACTTGGAAATAATAATAAACATCAACACAGTGGAGTGATGAACTGAATGCGGTCAGCGGTCAGTGCGGGTATTGCCCAGGGGTGGCTAGTAGCAAAAACTGGTTGTATCAGCTTAGTACTTAGTTACTTAGTAAGTATATTATATAACTTTGTGATGAAAGCTATGAGATAACGTAAGTAGTTCAAACTGTCTATTATGTATGTTTGCGTCATAGTGGGTGGGTGCGTGATACTTCTTCTTCTCTCATAAATAGTGTGTTCCCAAAAGCTTTTAATTGGAAAAGTCGCATAAAAGTAGTTGTAATTGGGTAGGTGTGTGCGTGTCTGAGTTGACTCGGTGGCGCCCTCACGTTCTGTCGCCGGCTGTCAGACGCACCTGGCTATTACACGAACTAATATCTTTATGCAAATGCTCGTGACACCGACAGGCATCACTTATGATAATATTGGAACCATTTTAATCGACATGTCCCGGCCCACGGATCTTTAAATTTACAAGTGTTAGACTGTCTCTTGGTCCTGTCTCTATATATTTAATATATTTGGAAAAAGTAATACCTAATCGTAGATAACATTATTTTTGATATAGTGGCCTTATTTGCCTGTTTTCCTTTTGTCTGTGTGTTCGCGCATTACGAGAAAATGACTAGACGGATTTTTATGTAACATGGCTCGTTGATAACTTATAGAATATTTATCATTGCGGGAAATACATAAGAACCCGCGGGATGACATATCTCAAAACTATATCTCAAAATCCGCTAAGCAATGGTGACACTATAGCTTATAACAAGATCTGTAACAAAAAGTGAAAAATAATAATAATATCGCCAGACGAACACATCAACTATACGGTCCCACACTAAGTAGCGCTTGTATTATGCGTACCGTACAATGGACTGAGGGCTATGTCAGTATATAATACTTATATAGATATTAATTACCCATGACTCGGGTACAAGCATTCGCGCTCTTCACACAATGACTGCCCGCCCCTCTTGGGATTCGGACCTGGGGCCCGCCCTCGGCACAGAAATCAGGGTCATTACCAACTGCACTAATCAAGTCATCATCAAATTCCGCTAGGATAGCAACAAACTAAGTCACGGGCACTAATAGTCGAATAATAAATTATTTATGCCGATCCATCGCTTAGCGTTATAAATAGACTTAACATTCACAGGTCTATATTAGACGGCCATTATTGAACCGTCATCAGCCAATCTGTCTACGCAACACCTAAAGCCCTTCCACTGTGTTC
Source organism: Pheosia gnoma (assembly GCA_905404115.1). Taxonomy (NCBI): domain Eukaryota; kingdom Metazoa; phylum Arthropoda; class Insecta; order Lepidoptera; family Notodontidae; genus Pheosia; species Pheosia gnoma. Next base: position 8,088,341 of record FR989914.1, read on the forward strand.
TATAACATTATACAGGCGTATATCAGGCGACAGGCGGGGTGAGGCAACGGCGGCGGCGGGGCGGGGGGCGGCCGAATAAAAGGCAATAAGTTATAGCAAATGGCTCGCCCCACTGGTGATAGCGCTATACAATCGAGTTTCGATTCGATTTACTCGAAATATGATTCGATTACAGAAGAGTAATTCTTATTTGAGCAGAAGGGATGTTTACTTCTACGAGAGTGGGCTTCTAAGATCAACCTTACACCATATTCGTAGCCCAGTTAGTGCACTGTATTATGTGTGTCTATGCGTATTCCGACGACTACAAAATTCGTTAGATATGGCCGATATTACTGTAATTAAAGTTGTAAATCTTTTTTTATAAATACATATAGCAATGTATTAATAAAAAAAGATTTTCTTATCCACGTTCATCGCGCTGGGTTATATTTTTTTAATCTTACGTAAATCCAACTAGCTGGCGCACAAACTGCCTGGCTGCTGTCTGCGACAAGGAATTGAAAGACTTTTAATTTTAAAAATAAAAGTAATTTTCGTTTTAAATGTGTGTAAATATAAAAGCAACTTCAAGAGGCCACAAAAATCAACAGGCAATTTTCCAAAATAATCGATCTCCCCACACAATCCCATCACAGAGGCGATCTGCCGCGCGCATTCCGATATCTACACCAGCCAGCACACCTGACCCCTTCCTCCCCTCGACATACATAATAAACAGAGCAGAGAGGCTCCGGAATGACAGAAGTGGCGGTCATGATATACTGGTCGCATTATTTGAATACAATATGTACGAAACTGATGTATTTTGTTTTCACTCAACGAACCGACGCACGATGTTATTACGTAAAAAAATATTTGTGTAAGTTGTATGTAAAAACAGTAGTAAACTGTTATTTTTGTAACCAATATTATAGCAATTGCTGTTTATTTAGCATTCTGAAGAGTACTTGAATATATAATGGCACTTACTATTGCGTAACGATGTTTATCGGCTTTGCGGATATATTGTTTAGGAGACACATATATTGCGTTCCGCAACGCATTGTTAACTCCTGAAGTAACATCACTAACTTGAAACCAGCGGACGTAATGATCGCACCCCCGATGCTTCAGATTCCCATTTTAAAATACTAGAGAGCTTTGTCCATTCAATAAGGTTTGAAAATCACGTTCAATCGAAACACTTAACGGATCGCCATTCATAACCTGCGGCCCATTTTACAGCGAGCTATTGTTTTATATACTCTGAATGAGTTTCGGTAACATTTTATCGTAAATACTAAAGAGTGAGCCAATGTTGATTCATAATAGATCGCTTGGACCCACGTACTGCTACAAGTTAATATGACTATTGACCATATATTACAGTTCTATTATTGTTTCTGAGTAACACAGTCAAATATTCAAATGCATGCTAACAGGGTTAAATTATGCCTATAATGCTTTACAAATTTTAAGACCATACACATAGTTTGTTTGTCGAAATATATTTATTTATTTGATCGTAGATCAGATAAATGTCTATACAGAGTTATAGACGCAGGTTGCCTCTGATGGTAGCGCTTCAGAACATTAAATGTAATATACCGTTGGTCGGCCAGGGCCGCGGCTCTTTGTGCCGTCTGGTTAAAAGCTCGGCGCTGGAAGCTGCAGTTTAATCTCATTCTATTTGCGCATCTGCCGGGACAAGGCTTTTTGACGCTTTTTGACGTACATAAAATATGATTTGGTAGACTTGAGATGTAGTCATATTACCTACCAGCTCTGCAATGTACAAGGAATTGAAAGAATTCGCAATACCTTTGAGCATTTCATTTGTAGAGAATGTGTATGCAGGATTATGTTTTAAAAGTAATGTGATCATTAAAATAAATTTCATATATCGGTAGTCTTTGGATCCTTGTTATTACGAGGTACGGTAAACTCTTGAGTAGCTGTAATCTTTTGGTTTTATTAATAAAACCTAATACGTCGTGGAAAACTGGACAATCTTCACGACTTAAAAACTCATTCTCAAACCACCAGTTTTAACTATCTCATTCCAAGTTTTCAACTCAAATAAGAGATGAGTTGCAACTGTAGCGCAGATAAAGTAATTAAGCTCGCGCTTCCGAGTGCAATAAAAGTGTCAGGGACTACAGTTGGCCAATTAGCCGCCCCTTGTGCGTGCCCCTGACACTGAAGCTGTTGCATTGGCTCAGGAGTTCAACAAAATAGAGTTAGTTTTGTTTTTTTATGCTATATTTTTAATTTTGCTGTAAAGTCCAAGTTATATTTAAGAAACATATTTACAGCACATCATATGAATTCTAGTGAAATGGCCACATTCTCAAACGTTACTTAAATATCTATGTCCTTTTTAACTGTCAATCATTACTTTATATAACATAATTAGAATCTGAGTACTATAGATACCTTAATTGATAAGTATCTCAACCCAGCTCCCGCATCATCATTATTCATAAAATCATAATAGAATTGTGGGTACTTTAAAAGAATATAATTTGGGACATTAAGGCTGAGGGCGGCCCGCCTGTAAGCTGGCGAAAAAATAAATGGCCGACCTAATAGCTCCTGCTGTTGTAATCCATTGCGACGGTAACCACTGTTCACCGCGGACCTTTCCATATATTTTTAATTAAAATATAGTTTTGGAAAAAAATATTTTTTTTTTTTCCAAAACTATTAATAAAATATTTTTTTTTTTCCAAAACTATTAGGTTAAAGCTGAAGGCGCTAGCTAACGGACCACTGTTAATGTGTAACTCATTACAATCATCCTTGAAAGGAAGAAGATACTCGCTTGTGAATTTATTGGTAGAAATATATCAAGGTTAGGTACTTAATCTGGCAATAAACCTAGCTACTTTGAATTGGTATATTCCAAAAATTCTTAGCAGCAATTATAATTTAAAACCCCCATTAAAACACCGCAGCGGGCACGCCCCATCTAATAGCCACCGAACAAATAATGGGCGAGAGATGCCGTCTGTTGCGGCCGCGCTGCGGACATAATGACTGCGAAACGAAGGTTCATTGGGACGAGGGTGACTTATGTCCCAGAATTAATGCTGTTAATTGTGCTACGGGGGAACGCCGGCTTTTGGAGGTTACCGGCGGCGAGCAGAGGTAAGGTCACAGTGTAAAGGCTTACTACGCTGTATTATGCTCTGAGATCGAGTTTTTAGTAAATGTATTTAAACATTTATGAATCGGCGATGTACAATGTCCGCGTCGCAACTCTGCGACTGGCAAATTGAAAATGATGGATTCAAATGCGGCTGCAGTTCCGACGATATTAAACCGAAATGCAATTTGGTGAATGGAAAACTGCGCGGTTGCAAGCCCATTGTAAGCGAGTTTGGCGGTGACGTCATGAGCGGATGCACCTACCGTCAAAATGCTAGCAGCACGTACCTACATCATAACTATTGCAACTCCAGTAAAATTAAATAGAGCGGTTCTCCGTGCTCTAACAACTTGACTCAAGTTCACACTGAACAGTTATTCAGTTTTCCTACGTTGTACGTACTGCGACCCCCTTTTGAAATGCTATACAATATGAAACTTCAACACTTTTCATATCTGAAATACCTTTTACAAGCCCTACTGTAAGTCTGAGTAAGCATGCACGCCTAGTGAGGTGTGAACCATGAAACTTAGTGAAGTTTAAAGGAAGAAATACATTTGGGCAAGATTATGTTTGGTTTATCTGGTTTATTAAATATGTACCACCTAACTTTAGTTTTTATAGGTGCGAGTTGAGTGTTTGAAATTGGAAAACTGAACGCAGCAGAATGATGCAATGGAGGGATGAGTGTGTGAAAGGGACGGTAGACTTGAATGTGATTATATGTACCTGTGTTGTTTTTTTACTATATGAGATTTTTAAATAAATCAACTGCTGCAATGTATTTCATGTGCTAAAGCTATTTTAAAAACCAAGCTTCAGCCTCTTTTTTCACAAACTTACATTATACAAAGTTCCATCACGTTCTACTTAAAATACCAAAATGATTTTTATTAATAAAACGCAAAGCCGAAAGATAAAATAGCGAGCTTTAAAAGCCCTTTGCTTCCATATCGCGGCCATCTTCGCATTTTTGCCGAAAGCGAATTATCTTCACGGAATATTCATGCGGTCGGCGCAGACTTGCTTTAGAAACTCCCCTCGGATAGTATTATAAAATGGAGCCCACCGAGACTCGCCCGCATTGGTTTTTAACTTCCTCAAAGCCAGCATATCCGTAATGTTTGCTGTAAAATAGTTTTGTAAAATCATTTCGTTTTTTATTCGAGAAGCCAAAAAAATCTCTGATTTTTTATTTCATGTTTTCATATTGTTCATTTCCATTTCCAAAATTGTTCTATGTTATATTACATCCTAGAGATATACTAACTACCGGAGACATACTAACGCAGTACTCTACTCATCTCATAGTTTTCCTTATGTTATATGCCGCGGACAAATTGTTCCGCAATGACATCCATCCACCCAGCTACATCCCGCACCGCGAGCGAGACATCTATACACACAGCTACATCCCGCACCGCGAGCGAGCCCCAAGATAAGTTTATCATTTATTTTCCAATCTCTGATTTGTTTGGAGTCGCGGGCTCCGTCTCCCCGGCCGCCGCGAGTACCCTCCCGCTGAATGCATTAGTCAACAATACTCAGCTATTTTGCCTCTCACTGGATAAAATTTAATATTCTCTGCGTAGCTCTTATAAATATTGTTCTTACCTACAATAATATTGAAGGAGAGGATCACTTTAATGAGAAATAAGATGAGATGACAAACATCAAAAGTAGGTATACTAGATTTACGCTCCTAGTTCATTGTACAATCCTGTATAGGGGCCGCCTTGCAGGAGGCACCTTGTAATGCCAAATGTTTAACATAGTAATTATTCTGTATCGCTGGTCGGCGTGTGAATTTGCAAACAATGCTGCTGCGAGCAGGGGCACCGGATAAATCAATTTGACTGAAACTCGACTCCCAATCGACGGACGGATTGAAATTCTAAAATAGGACAATTTCCAAACTGCTTTATAACAACCATGCCTATAGAACTAGATTTATATGGCGTTTATCGTTTTATGTAAAAATAAATAAGAAAATTACATTTTACAGCCCGACAAAACAACATTAGTTCCTGAAGACGAATCGATGATAGTAATAAGAGCTCTTCTTAAAACATTACAACTTAACACAATACCAGACCATAACAAAAACGATTAAGGAATCAGTTATACAGGAGAATAATTCAAATAAACGCGATAAAATCCTTAAAAAAATGTTTTATTTCAAAGAATAATTCAACTTAACATTTCTATCAACTGCATGAAGGGGGAGGGAGGTATCAGGCGCAATGCCAGTGTAAATATCGGAATGCGCGCGGGAAATCGCCTCGATGATGAGATTGTGTTGGGACCAAATATATTACCCGCGGTGCGTGACAAATGGACATTGTTGCTGACAGTGACCTGATAACCATCACGATCACAGACGAGCTCGGTGTCAGTTTCATGGGCAGCTACTAAACGTGTATGGTGATTTGACATTTGTATTTTGTATTGAGGTCGCGTTCCGATCCGGTTGTAGACTTAAGAAAAAAAAATGTAATGACAATTTGTAAGTGCCCCCGTAGGCCTATACGAAATAAATGATTTGACTTTGACTTTGACTTTATTGCAACACCGCTCGTAATCACAAAAATGGGACTCATTCAGCATTCGTTCGGAATCAGATCATAAGCCTGTCTCCTGAGTAATGAACAAAGAATATTTCAATGTTAATTACTCAAAGATAGATCGTTCCAAGACGTAATGAAAGCTTTCAACTCGAACTCCGAGTTGCCGGATGAGCGTGTCTTTAGTTTCAGCGCAACGCCTGTAAGTGTCGAACTGGGCGCTCGAGCGACAAACGGCTTAAAGAAAATATTTAGGGGTCTACTCCAACTCGTAACATTTATTTTAGACGTTTCAGGTCTTGAACTTTGCACAGATATTTTTTTTATTTTTCAGCACTCAGGGAGAGGAGAGCCGGCATTCGGGATAATTATTGTAAATACTAGTCACTTAAGAATCGTTGTTTTATTAAACTAAAAGTCTCATAAAATTCTACTACGCAGAGAATAAAAGTAGCGCCCCTGACCTGAGTCTCAAACTGACTGTGAAAGTTTAAGTCAATGAATTATATACTTCAGTCATTAGAAAGTCTGTGTAAAAGCCACAATTTTCAGTTTTAAAACTTTAAACTCTCCAAGTTTTGTCGTGAAAATGTGAGTGTGTGTATAGACTTTAGCTCATAGATAAAGCTTATTTTTTCCCCTTATATAGCGTATTGAATAACATAGCGTACTAGTTGTTTTGATTTGGGCTATATTTTCAACATTACAAATTATAATTCTGTTTGGAATACTAGTGTTGAAAGCAGAATCAAGCCTGACTGCTTACTGAACTGGTTGGGTAAACTAATTTTAAACCCACACGGGTTAAATATATTTCCTGATGAGCAAAAAAACCTAAAGCTTTCATTGCCAGCCAAAGCGTTTACAAAAGGCTAAGTGTCTTCTATTTCATATTATAAATCTACCTACTATTCCTGGTGAATTCACAACAAAACTTATCCCTCATATCCGTTAGACTTAGGGTACGGCTCACCCAACCCGACAAAGCTCTTAATAATATTAGCAAAAACAATACGGGAAATTTGCTGCGGCATCTCTCAGCGACATCCGTAAAAACCGGCCCTTCTAGCAGGCGATGGACGACGAATCGAGTTTTTGTTCCCATGCCTCTTTGAGGTTGTCCTGACCGAACATTAGTTCAGCCATTATATTCTCCTTGCTTGTTATGAAATTCTATGCCCAGCTCTAGGATTAATACTGTTCATGTTGCTTGAAAGCCGACTTAGCATGGATACTGCAGTTTAAGCTAGGACATCAAGTTATTTCACTAAGAGCCACGCACACAAAAACAATTATTATGGTTGGCTAGAATCAGAATATTTTTTATTAATACTACTTAATGGTTTACCATTTAGTACAAGTACTTATGATATATACTTTCCTTATATCACCCCGCATCGACAGAGTAAAACTAATAATTACTATTAGCCAGCATAAACAATACAGGATTCCATGCAAATAGTAATATTGCATACAAAGCATTTTTGGACAAAATAACATACAAAATCTCAAAGCACTATCTCTGCTTCTTCTTCGAATAAAAGGGTATATGAGTACGGCACCTTTGAGCCGAAACCCGCAGAGCTCAAAGAGTCGCTGCAGACTCTTTGAAGATGAACTGTTTACTCAAACTCTACAAGCTGCACGCTGACACGACTTCTGTGAGATCGTGACGACTTGGCAGCTTAGTAGATAACACCTTTCCGTAATCTTAAACTTATGAACGCTATATAGACTGTTTATTTACTAATCGAAGGTCCCAAAGCTGCCATCTTCCATGAAGTGGTTATACTGAATTTAAGTTTATAGGGAACAGAGGTTCTCGTTGTAAAATAGAAAATATAGGCATATGCAGATCTCTAGAGGGTTCTTCCCGATATTGGGGCACTCGTTAAATATCTATGTGCCCGTACATATGTATTGTTAGGATCTATTATTCTATAACTCTTTGTTCCATTTAGTCTCGGGTTCATTTGGCTAAAACCACAGGTTGGTCCATTCCGTGCTAGCACTCCGACACTCAGTGTCGCGGGCCATTGTGCCGCGTGCCGAGGACTCGCTGTTCTGGCGCGAGGCGCTATTCAGAGCTCTTGCTTTGTTTGCAACTTTAAAAAAAATGTGTGCTCCTTAATAGAGACATATTTTGTAGGTATTATGAGTTTTCAACGCAGGCTGTTATGGAACTCAGCTTGAAATTATATCCACAAGTAGTTCTCTTTATAAATGGTAGTATAGTACCTACTTTTAGTTTACGAAAAAGTAAATTAAGTAAGTAAGCTACTGCATGAAATAATGTTTTTTTTCCTAGATCGTTTTATTTTTCGATATACGCGCCTTTGCCGTTTACATCTAAGGCTTTAATGAAGTACACACACATAGGTACATCATAATCTTTATATTTGATCATTTTTATTCTCACGTTAAAAGACTAAATAATCCACATTCATTCGAATAAAAGCAATATGAACCTTTGCAGTCAAAAAGCTTCGCTGGCTTTGAAGAAAATGTTTACTTGTACACGAAAACTCGCCTCGCGCTGCTGTGAATGGACTTTTGTAAACTTTTGTTGATCGAGCCGCGGGGGGGGGGGGCGGGGGGCGGGGGGCGTGGGCGGGGACGGTGAACGCTTTATTACAGTTCAACTGTTTTATTCAAGACGATGCAAGAACAAGCTTTCCACAAAAAATACAATGGGTGTTAATTAATATGTAAGTTATTTGCGCTGGACTTCGGCATGCATAACGCTTTGTAAGTAATTATAAGTTCATAAATTATAGAGAATGGTTCAGAAAGGGTATACTAAGCGTATATTTGTAATTAGAATATATTATGTCTACATTTCTTATCGGTCCTTTTCCTGTAGCATATAAAGCTGACATCGTAAGCAAGTTTTTCAACAGTCCCGTACGACCACTGCATTAATATTGCACCTCCATCGCGCTGACCGCGAACTACTCGGAGCGCTGGTGGCGGTATTCAGGACAAAAAAGTTGCAATTCCAATTTTAAAATCCGTCGGTTCGGAAGTTCGAAATGTACATTTTAGTGCATAGATCAATGGAGTCGGTTTGCGCTTTTGGAATAAGCAATACTATTTCGTGGCTTTTCCACTGCCAATGGGCCAGGTTATGTATTTAACATGTAGGTCGCATTATTTATAAGATCCCAGTGAATTGAGATTTTAGTGCAGCGCTGATCGCCATCTGTTGCCAAACTGATGTTTAGTTAGTGTTGTGCTCTTAAACAAGGAGAGTCTGCAAACAAGTTTATCCACCGTCCATCGTCTCGCGTAGAAGGGTCGCCACAATTTTCCTGTATTGTTTTTGCAAACATTATTAGGACCTTTGTCGGCTTGTATTGTGAATTCGGGACCTAAGAAAGTGATTTTCGAGGTAACTTTGCTAAGGAAGATTATTCAAGATTATTTCTTTAACTTCATAGAAAAAAACCTCTTAGTAAAGCTGCCATAATAATTATAATAAAAGACGCATCTTTTTTAAATATTTTATATATCGATTCTGTATTAACCGAATTCCTAATCAAGTGGTTTAAAACTCGCTCAGTCGAGGACTAACTCCTCGGATTACCACTTTGTTATTTATTTACAAAACCGCAGAATAGCGGAATTAGGGTACTTGGCAAAATGAATTTGAAGATAAATGAAGTATACTGGTTAAAAAAAATTGTAACGCGAACAGAACCTGTTAATATCAAACCACTTCATAAATCTAGTTGCCAAAATTAGAATTACTTGTTCGCCTAAAATGCAGCTTGTTAAACCCCAACCGCTCATTCAATAGGGGATGATATCAGCGATGTGGCGGTAAATTTGTACACAACAGTGGTCCGGACGTTTTGGAAACAGGGAGGCCGTTGTGTGGGGACACTCCGCGCCGCGTGCCGCGCATATCCACGCAGCCCGTCGGCGACTGATTGTCACACGCCACTTAATAGACCCGCAGGTTCCACTATTACTTATTCTGCAAGCCTCGGGCCTAATGAGTGAAAGGGCGATGTGAATATTTTGAATTTATCAACAAGTCATCCAGATTACGGTACCTGTGACTGCCTTCGCGTGGATTAGTATTCTGGCTATCCCGAGTGTAATATATGTAATGTAATATATATATATGTAATAAGTAATAATGCTTAAATTTTACGCGACAGTTGTTATCCACATGTTGATCTCGCCGTAAGCTTTTATTGTGACTGTCAAAGAAACTTTAAGATTATCGGTACATTTCTATTCAACGAGACTCTTCAAACCAATTTTCACCCTTAAGTCCTTATAAGTATAATATGAATAAAATGACAATAGCCCGGTCGCAGCGGACAGACGGACTGACTGATGTGGTGAACTATAGATCCTAATTTTACTACGGAACTCTAGAAATGGCGGTGTACTGCATATTATAAAAAAACAAACACCTTAGAACGTTGTCATTCACGCATCGGACCATGCGTCCAAAACGGCATTCTTCTGTTCATGATTGATATCAAGGAAGTTATATAATCGCTTCTCTCGTCACTCAATCATCTATCTCGCGAGTTGTCGTCTGATCCGCGTCGTGTGCTCTAATGTAGGTACACACTGGAGCCGGTGCCCCGCACTGAATACAAATGAGGGGTCAACCGGCCCCGCGCCCCGCACCCCGCCGACCGGCTAATTGCCGCCGCCCCGCCGCTGCCCCGGTCTCCGCGCGGTCTCAATAAGGCCTTTTTATTTTGTCCACTTTTGTCCTCCTGTTGTTTGTATGATTTCTGAAGTTCTTTGTGGTTATACATACATACATATAAATAAAATTGGAGTGTCTGTTTGTAATATTAAAATAACCGCTTTTTACTAAGTGCATTTGGATGTATACACGTTACCTATACCGAAACAACATTTTTTACAATTTTTGTCTGTCTGTCTGTCTGTCCGTCTGTCTGTCTGTCTGTCTGTCTGTTTGTTCCGGCTAATCTCTGAAATGGCTGGACCGATTTTGACGGGACTTTCACTGGCAGATAGCTGATGTAACAAGGAGTAACTTAGGCTACTTTTATTTTAGAAAAAAAATAGAATCTCACGAAAAAAAATTAAAACCAATGTTGCAGCGCAGCGGCTGATTAAGTTTGATAGCAACAACCTGCAATGCGTCCCGCGGGCTCAGAATGGGCGAGCAGGCTGTTGTCAACGGTTGTCTTTGTTAAATACCACGCGGACAAAGTCGCGGGCAACAGCTAGTTGAAAATATAATTAATGTGCGGTTCCATGTAAGTAAGCCATTTCAAACAATAAGTCATACATACCTAAAGATATTTCTACAAGCAACAGGTACATAAATTAGATAACTAAAATTAATTTTCTTAACTAGCTCATTTCAAACAAAATGGTTAATCTTAAAGGTATCTCCTCTCCTTTATTAACGTCACAACAATAATCTATTAAATTTAAGCCCTCGACTTAATATAATACCTCTAAGTTTCATACCTATTATAATTAGGGCCGCTCCAATTACTAGAGATTGTGAAGAGCTTAGTTTAAAGCTCAGGCAAATCTGGCGCAACTCCAATCTACTGATTATTAGGTTACCATTTGACAAGTCATAGCTTAGTTAGGTAGATGAATTACTAGATTTATGTGGATTATACTGTATACATCGATATTGAGATCGTTTACACCTTGAGACAGTACTTGCGAAGTAAACTGAAGAATTCATTTAAACATTTACATCGACAGTGTTGTTCATTTACAGAGTACTCGTTAGACTATATTTTAAGCTGTGGCATCTACTCTTTACTCTACGGATTACCTTAGCCGGTTGGCAATGTCATTAAAATGTTAATTTAAAATACCGAGCTACCCGGTAGTAGTCTTATTTATTTGAGAACAGGTAAAGGAGAACAAAGATCGGAGAAATAAAATTAACATAGTTATCTATGTAGTCCTCTCAACCCTTCATACGTGGCGGTCGTTGGGACCATCCGTGCGATATGCGTGGAGTCGTCGTTATTGTATGATGTAGATTACATTAATCTTTGAATATGAAAAAAATATGTCACAGTCGTTACTAAGCACAAACAATCGGGCACATGAACTAGTAGCACAGCCGGCTGTGAAAGACAAAATGTGGGATAAATCGATTTTGTCTCATTCCCTCGTATGATTTACAGAAGAGAGAAAGTGACTCGGTGCGACATAAACAGTAACATAGGTTTTGTTTTGACCTACGTGCTAGCCCTGCTGGTCTTAAGTTTCCGGTCTAGCTGGTTAACCACTAGCTGGGTCTCGGAGGGCAGATGGAAATCCCTCCGTGCGAATATCGGCTTTCAGCCAATCAGCGTATCAAAGCTGTTCTTAATATTATTAAAAACGTGAAATAAAGAAGCGATTATTTTTTTTGAAAATAATACTAACCTACATAACAATAAGGCTGTCTGCAGAACTATAATCTGCCGGCCGCAACTCAATCACGCATGCGTGGCAGGTGCCTCGGTGGCGAAAAAGATAACACATTGCCCATTCTAATTCACGCAAACTGTTGTTTGCGCTAACTCAATTAAAAGTTTCGCGTTTCAGTGTTGACCCCGGACGAAAATTGACACTAGACCGTAGGGGCACATGATGCGAAAGCCAAAGAGGGGAGCAGAGTAATGCAGGCTCTCATTCGCTTTCTGCGGATCCCGGAGGGCGGAACTGTAGTTAACTACTCCATTAGTATTTAGAATGTCAGTCCCATTCAGGGTATCTGAGATATAAACATTCTGTGAATTATGCCAAAACCTTTTTTGAGGAGTTTAATAATAAGTCTTCTACTCGACAACTAATATACGTAGATTTTTATTAATATAATAAGTTCCACAAATGTATCTTTGTTACGTAAACTAAATCCAACATCACCTAACGTCGAAGCCGCTTGTACAGTAATGATAGCTTGTGGATTATAGAATAGCAGCTGATTAAAAACACGTGTTAAGCAACGCCCAAATCCAGCAAATAGTACATAACGTAGTAGTTACGCCAAATGCCAACTAATTGGCACGTAGTCAAAACTGCTTGCGTAAGTTGGGCGTAAGTACCTACTGGATGTGTCAATACCGCCGCTCCTGGCAAATATTATGAGCGTTACGTATGCAAAAGCCTTAAGCCTGAGCAAATAAGAAGCGCGTGCGTGCCTCTCGACTTACCCTATCTATTTGAATTAAACATATCTTCAACTGTGTTTTATTGAAAAGGAAATTTACTTGAAAAGTTATTTTATAATAATTAAGTTTATGATAAGAACCGTTATGCTCGCTACTTCAGTACATATAACAACGTCTGCTATCGCACACAAAGCATTTTTTTCGTTGTTGTCTCCTGAAAGTATGTCAGTAGGTTTGTAGAAATTAATGATTCAGTATATAGAATCTATAACTATAGTTAAAACTGTCACCACGCTATTTACAAAAATATGTAGAACGCGAGTTGTGTAGTTTTGATGTATATGTGAGTGATCAGGGTATGTATGTTAATGGATAGCTGGATTCGATCCTCTCTGCAATACCATTCAGAGCTTGTCCATTTAGTCAACCCAAAAAAGGAGTCAAGGACCGTAAAATGACATGTATTCAAGTTCCAAGCGTTAGCCTGCAATCCGTTATGTGGCTCAAATTGCCCGCAGGAGCGAGGACAATAGCGGCGAGCTGGGAGCTGCCAGTGCAGCAGACTCCTACTGGATTTATCATCACAGAGGGAATAACTAAAGCGTGTTAATGGAAGCAGTATGTACCAATCTTAAGGCATGGACTAAATCTCTGCGCTCAATTAACTTGATATTATTATTTATATTTGCGATGACACATTTATACAATTTGGTAGCAGGTACTATAGGCTCCATTGCTGAACATAATCTTTATAGGTTACGACAATTATTCAGACATACAAATGTAGGTTAGGTAGCATGTCATGTTATGAATATAAAACGTTCGTATTAGTAATAAATAATTTATAATTTGATTCTGTATATTTTTTATAGTCAGCAAAATTAAAAAAAAAACTTAGATCCTACCACTAAGAACTTAGTTTTATGAGTAATTCTCCCCATTCTAATCCATCAGAACTATTGTTGTTTGCACAAACTCAATTAAAAGTTCCGCGTGGACCGCCCGTCACAAGGACTGCCTGCTATTGAACTGGCTATTTAAATGCTACGAAATAAAGATAATGGAACCAATCACTTGATCTATTATTATTATACGCACGCCAAATTATTATTATAAGGCAATAACACGACGTGACGCATCCTATTCTGTTACTAATGATTCAATTAATCACAATATTGTTTCCGCGTAGGGTCACCATACTTGTATTCGTCACGGCTAATGCTTCATTACTATCCACCATTTTAGACTTATGTATTATCTGTAAGATGGATCCAACCATTTGGATCATAAAATTGAACAGATGAAGACAATGGGATTATATTCAAACGGTCACACAGTGTCGGTTTACTGGGCTCATAAAATGCAGTACCTAACGAAATATTACAGTTTTCCCTTATTTTGTAGTTTGAATATTAAGGGGTTTTTAATTTAATATATGCTGCATATTTACGTCACCACCAGCAGCCGAGGATTTACTACCTCTATTTATCAACAACTTCATTCAAACTGTTTTAATCACATAAATAATCATGTTTTTTGAAGTAAATTTTTATTATAAAAAAAAAGGTATTTCATATTGTCACAAATATGAAAAACTTTTAAAATAGATGACATTTTTAAATTGCTGTGCATTTAGTATTAAAAAAATGCACTCCTCGTGAATATTTTAAAATTTACATTCAGCTTCCGACTATGGACATACATTTTAATTACGATTTGTACGTGCCGATAACTGGCGCAGCCACCTGCCGCCAATAACTGGAATAAGGATGGACATAGGTGAAGGGAGGCGCGCGGGCAGGGAGAGAGGGTTGTATAACTATTGAATTATCGCATAAGATAGTATATATTTCTTAATAACAAATCATAATACGTATCATTATTGTCAATTATCACAGTCGTTAGACTTACTATTTTTATTCTTCTCTTTATACTACAAGTTACGTCGTAGAAGAGTTCTCCGCGAATTGTAGTAAGATGGCTGTATCTCAGGAGATACATCGCGATGTTTACCCAGCAACAACACCGAGAGCACGCGCCGGAGCTGATTAGTTTCGACGAATTATTGCGGTAATTTACCCATACAATGCGGGAAGCGTATCGGGTGAGGTAAACAGAACAGTATTTAATTAGGCCGCGTCGTCTTCATACTCAGCTAGTTAAGTTTTAAGTCTAATTAAGATAAAGAATACCGTGTTGTAGTTACTTTTATTTTCTTTCGGTTCCAGTAGTTGGAGGGGGTTGGTATTAATGGTGCGTTTCTTAATCAATGCTACGAATATATAATTCTGATAGTATGAGCTCGTAAACCCTTACATTGATAGGGAGTCCATTTCAACAGTGTTATTAAAGATATTCCTCAAAATTTATATTCTGGCATCAGGCTATTCGCCAATATGAGTCATAAAACAGGCTGGTACATAATTTACGCGGATCTTCGCGCCACCATCGTGCCTGCCTTCTAGTTAATAAACACCTTCATAACGCTACAGGGCTGAAGCAAATTGCCGGTAGGCTTTCTCGGAACGGGGACTAAAATACCATAAAGCTTGAATTTAATAAAATTGACGAACGAAATAATGTTACTAAATGCGAAAGTAATATTTTTACACGTGTTTTAGTATCAAGGGACATACCTACTAGATATATTACGTCTTCAGTTATATCTTTTTTTGGGAATATTCTAGAAAAAATAATAATTCGCTCTATTCATAATGGAAAACTATTAAGAGTCTATAATACCTCAAATTGCTCCGCTGTTAAATCAAAGATACTGCAGCTTAGCTAAATATCAACTGCATCAAAAATATAAAAGACGAGCTTCATATAGCGTTTGACTGTTACAATCCGAGGAGAAAATAATAAAGGAAAACTCCGAATCAATTGCGATGAAATAAAGTACTTTTCCTTAAATCGAAATGCTCAAAAGCTATTTTTCACAATAACGCTTCATTAGCGCTTCGTGGTGTCCCGCTCGTTTCATCGCGATTCCGCTAATTCTTTTTAATGCAGTTGAAATCAATAAACATTTCACTGGACTATGTACTATACGTAGGGCATTATGGTACGGGACAGTTCGCGGGCAATCATTTAAAGGAACATTGATTCTGATTCTACTTATAATTAACATAGGTTCTGGCTATACTGTGTATTGATTATTTACTTGTAATGGGTACAATTAGGACCCAATATTGTAATCACACTTCCTTAATATGGTAGGATTAGTTTCGGAAAAACCTTTCAACCTTTGTGCAGCAATGCCCTTAGATCTAGATAGATCACGTTTAGACAGTTTTCTGAACCTTATGTAGTGCTATGGTGTTTTACCCTCTCCGCTGCACGCTACGCTATCCAAAAGTGACAGGTGTAAGAGGATTACTTGCGCTCGAAACCGCAATGTGTGTCCCGATGGAATTGATTGGATATTTCCACTGGGGCGAGTACTTAACGCTCATTGTGGGCACCCGTGCTCGGGAATTGTGAACTGGAAATCTTTATCATATGTAGTATGTAAATGACGACACGGTGGATAATAGAAACAGCTTGTTCGCGCCGAGGGCATCATCCCCTATCATGTAGGTAAGTTTGCAGTTTTCTCGTTATTTCTTATGTTTCATAAAACTGGGATGCTGAAACCCCTATTGAACTGTTAAGAATGTGTCTGACCAAGTGCGAGCATGTTGAACCTTTCTCAAGTACGTTGAACCTCCCTCAAAACACTTATAATTACTATAGTATTTTATCCAGGCGATCTACGAGGATAGAGCTTTTATGAAGTCGTCGACCTCTAGTGACGTAATCGAAGCACGTGTGAGAAGATTAATCAGTCACGTGCGCTTCCAGTTAATCTTGGGACAGATGACGCGGGCAATGTGGGAAATAACTATCTCATTATATTCACTGGAATATTCCGGAACTGGTTACAGAACCGAATACAGAAACCCTTTATTGTGTATGGTGAAGTGGATGATTGGCCGCGATTCAGTAAGGGGGCAATTAGTTAACCCGTGGTAGGGGCTTTTTTCTGCAATAAGTGTCACGACGCAACGTGGTCCTAGTAAATGTATATTTAAGAAGATTAGCTACTTAATACGAGTCGAGAATAGACGAAAATTAAGTATACATTGTATAATACTTAGATAAAAATTAAGATATGTTTAACGGTACCTTGTATTCCTAAATTTGTGTGGTCAAAATAAATTTAAAATAGTATACAAATCAAAAACAGAAATAGTATTATCAAAATACAGACGAAGTAACAATTTAATTCATAGACGTTTAGTTCATTTACAATAAAAACACAAAACATTTTTTGAAGAAAACTGATACTATGTGAAATGTGATGCCTTTGTAAATTTTACGGGCATGCCTTCAGCCAGAAGTAATTCGAAAATTCGGTTACACTACCAAGTTGCCCAGTACGAACACTCACCGCAACTTACCCCTTCTCCTCGAAGACACCTTCCCTCCCCCGCCCCTCTGCCTGGACACCCGCTGCGGGACACAATCACAATCGCTCTCTTCCGTTTCTCGTATATTTTTTGGTTTGCAACTTTTTTAGCGGAATGCTTACATGAAGGTAATAAATAAATTTATATTATTTTATCCTCAATGTGTGTTTCACATGAGGTCTTACCTATTAATTGGTTTAAATTGTAGTTATTTAAATACTAATTTAATCTAATAACACACATTAATCAAAACAAACAACTATTTTCAAAAGTCCCCAAAATGTATGCGTTCGTCCTCTAATACTAGTGGAGGTATAACTCCCCTAATCCCCAGGAACAGAATATATCAATGTAGATTATTTTTCTTACCACGTATTACTGTACGTTCCTGTAGACGTGGTGTCATGTAAACCTACCTTTCACCGCCGGCCGCTCTGTCAGCCCAACAGTTTTTGTCGCGAAGTATCGCCGCGTAGTTGGCACAACACCGCACTTCTACCACACGAGTAAAAAATCTTTACAGAGACCAAGCTACATACAAACTGCCCTCTGCGAGTCCACACATACACGTGACCTACAAGCTCTGTCGATCATACGACATCTAGGCAGGCGCAAACCGGTTTCCACGCCCGCGGGGGAGCGTCTGTGAACCAGTCGGTGAGAACTCACGCGCACGTAGCGCGTCCGCGTCGTAACCGCGCTGTGTGAGTGACTCGCAGTGGGCCGTTTAAATGTATCTTGGTCTCTGTAGGCATTATTTACTCGTATACTCCTGCCCAACGAACTGCACCATTGTGCGCTCAATACCTCACAACCAATAACTTTTTGCACAGAAAATGAAACTAAACGCAGTTTGTGAAGAGACCAATCACAACTTACTAGAACCGCGTCCTTTTCATTCCCTTATATTACACCACAAGCAAAATTCGTGTTATAAGCCAAACGTCCTTGATTGCATATTACGTCGTAGAACTAAAATTGATTGTAAATTTTTCACGCGGATTTTATATCTGCAAAACAGTTCTTGCTTGTGATTTGTCATTTCTGTTTAGCATTTACCGCCTTTAATTAAATATCCTACTTACTGAATATTCTGTCAATTCTAAACAAGTACCAGAGTTCCAGAAATTCCGTGTTCAGTTTTGAAGGTAAACATCATGCAGCACTTTTAATTAGAGGGGCTTTGCGACCGAACTTGTTCCCTCTTGTCTCATACCTAGTATTTATGAGAGGAAAGTTCGCAATGCCAGCGGACCGAACTAAATTATGTTTAAGTAATTGCTAATACTTCTGGCCTCCATTGGAAGTTTGTATCGCTTTTAATATTACGCTCAAAGAAGGTAATAACCACTTTACAAAGTTTTGTAATTAACTGATTATATTTAGAAATAGTGAGACCGTTATATACGTATAGGTTATAGTTTAGCTTATAGTTGTATAGGTATGTCTACAGAAAGACGAATAGTGATTGAAGTATTTAATACGTGGCCCAAATTTTTAGCAGCTTTAATCCATTTATAATGGCGTTACAAGGCATTTTAAGGGGAAACGTGCGTGTTTTAAAGGTATTTAAATCCAATATTCGCGTTCGCAAATATGAGAAAAAGCATTCCGTTTGTTAAATCGCTAGGAAATATCTACTTACTTCATATTTATGTAAGACTACATAAGATGATTTGGTTGATTGTCGAACTATTCATGAGACATAAAAATGTCTTGTCACAAAACAAACCTGCCTGACTTATCGCAATCAACTCCACCGTGTCCTATCACCCGGATCATTTAAGTCGGACCAGCAGGTTTATTAATAAAAACCTTCCTAAATTACTTTCCACAGTTATAAGACTGCTTGCTATAAAATTCATCACGAAAAGGGCTATATCTGTTACGGTGTGTGAAACGATTTAGCGTAGTCCCCTCTGGACTCGTACATTTTTAGATTCAGCAAAGCCGGGCGTGTTTAAATGAGATCCCGTGGAATCCGGATCAGACGGGCTCAGCTAATTAGCCCTTCATGACTGATAGATGCAGGTCGAAGGGTGGGCGGGGAGAGGGAGGGGCGGAACACAAGTAAGGTAGCAAGTTATGTAGGTCAAGCTAAATCGACTCTTTCTTTGAGCACTGGTTTGGGCAACTTTTAAGTCCATATGACGTCATATTATAGGGATATAAGATAGCATTTATTTATGTCATAGATCTACACATCATATATGTATGCGAGAATAAACAAATTGTATGATCCTCAATCTAATTGAATGAAACATAATATTGCGATACTCCTATAAGTCAAGCTCCGAGTAATTTATCGCCACATATTTATACAGTTTATACCATAATTGTCCCGTAATTATAACTGGATTCCGCTCACGCCGTACAGATAACGAACTTGGCAACTACAAGTTAATCTACCTTTCATTGCAACTGATATGTATAAGTCATAACGAGCGGTTCGTTACTGAGTGAAAGACGTTAATCAATGTGGCTGCTGAGCGCACAGCAATCCTCACGAACATCGCCATCCGCCCCGGAGCGCGCCTAGCTACCGGCTGAATCAATAATCTCACATTGGATTGAGACAGCATCACCCCTCTCCGGACCAGTTCACATATCTCATTGATCCTGACGTGCTATTTTAATAGGAATCGCGGGAAACTAATTTGTTGGTCCGCCGGGGCTGTCCACAAGTTTTGAACACTTCACTAAGTTTTTGGCTTTTAGAGAGATATCGATATTGCTTTTAGATATCAGCCTCCCCTTAAGACTATCTACTACATCTCGCATTATCTAATGAATAAAATAATAATTATAACCTAATATTAACTTATCCTTTACGTAAAACAGTATGCAAACCTTATTGTTATAATTAGTGTGGTCGACGATAATAATGATTGCGTGAATCGCACAGAAACATTTCAAATTATGGCAATCGTTGTTATAACAGTAACTAACTGCAGTCCTAAACGCAAGTACATTACGTGATTTACCTAAAATTGCTCCACAAACAGAACCTTTACTAGAACATGGTCTACATTTGTTTTTTTAATAATCAAATAATGAATTCTACCCCTTTTGTGGCGTCCCAAATGTCCCACTGTTGGACAGGAGCCTCCCATCGATGCGAGGGGGATTAAGCCATAGTCCACCACGTTGGCCCAGTGCGGAGGGGCGATCTTCACACGTCTTTCGATGAGGTCTCGCGAACGTGCTGGACTCCATCATTCCTCACGATGTTTTCCTTCACCGTTTAGCAAGTGGTAGTCATGGTTGTAAATAAGATTCGCACATTGAAGCCAGGAATCTCAGTGGTGCGAGCCGGGGCATAAACCTGCGATCCTCGTTATTCAGGCAAGTGTTCTACCAACTTGGCTATCACGGCTTTATTTTATTTTTTATAACAGCCAATTATTCCGCTATCGGTACCTTGCCGCTTGTATAAATTTGGTATGTAAAAGATAAAAAAATAACATCGAATACAATACAATGTCGGAAAACGAGCAGCCTAAAAAAGTTAAGTAAAATGGAGCCGGTCAAGAAACACAAGCCGTCGCGTTGAAGAGCTTCTCGCGTCCACCCCCGCGGCCCCGCGCCCCCGCGCCCCGGAGCGGCGGGGCCGCGGGGGTGGAGGGCCGGGGGCGGCATCGGGAAGCCAAAGCTATTGTTCCGTTACCATAGTGAAACCATATTACACTGCTCTTTGCATTTTAAATATTAATAATCAGCCAGGCAGTGCTGGTTAATTGGATTTTCAATTAACTAACTAAATTCTATCTTAGCTACTTGAAAATACTGCATTTCCATCAACAAGCGTCGGATTAGGTATAATCGAGATTACTGTGGCGATGACATTATACCCATTTAAACTTTTAAATTAGGTGGGTAGTGTAATAGTTGTGGTTACGTCCGTCAGCTTATAATCTTAAGAATATAGTCGACAAACCCCTACAAGCCCCTGTACATATGATAATGCAAATCGGTTTGATGGATCAGTGGTAGAACAGATCACCTCCCTAGCTGAGCGCTCACACATCGCGCGACTTGACGGATAAGGCATCGTCCTAATAGAACGCAAATACGCGATCATTTTGCGAATTAACGACGCGATCGTCGCGCAATTGCGCAATATAAACAATTGGGTGTCCTAATAGAACGCGAATACATGATCATCGCGGGAATTAACGACGAGCTTGCTTCGCATTTTGCATGTCATCAATGCTAACCATGCACGGCCGGCCCGGCCTGCCCCGCCCCTCACCCCGCTCCCCGACGACGCGACGCGATTATGGCGCGAATGTCAATTAGGACATCAATATGTTTGATCGCGCGTTCGTACGAGTAAAATTCGCGCGAACATACGACGATCGCGTATTCACGTTCTATTAGGACGACGCCTACGCGGTGTGCCTCGGAGTATGGGGCGGTACAGTGTTTATGCCTCTAGTACGCACCGCAGGACACAAGCGTTTTGTTTAATTTTCCTGTATAATTTCCGCGTAGTATTATCAACATCATAGAAGGATAATAAACTTATGAACTAAATTATTAACAATAAATAAGAAAGATCGACGGATAAAGTTAGAATTGCATGGAAGTATATTTTGGAATGCTGACTTTATTATGATAGACAAGTTTTTACCTACACTTGTCTTTATATCCAATAAAAATAATAATATTGTAAAGGCCTGATTACATTTAGAAATCCATAACAATGATGTTACGTTAGATAGTAACCAAAATAATACTAAGATGCCTGTATTAGTTACGTACCGATACGTTGAAGTAAACGTGAATAGGAAGTTATAGCTAACACCGTTCTCATGAAATGAACGATTTAAAGTACCTACTCTTAATATAATTATTTGGCCTGCTTTTCAAACTTTTCATGAGAAAATACTTGCACACTTCTCAAGTTTATAAACAAGTTGAAAGGCGCCGCAAAATAAATCACTTTGTACTTAATGGAAGTTTCTGAATGCGGCGTGCATTCAAAGGGTTCTTGAGCACAAAATATTAATTTCGACCGCCCCGTCGAACGACGAACAACTGAGCCCTTGACAGAATGAAAAATGTCTTCGTCCTCCAGTAATTAAAAACATTAAAATGATAATGTTTTAATATGCGATGGTGTAGAATCACAATCAATAAACCTCATGCATTATATTAATATTTTCGCAATATAAAACAACTTTTTTTTCGCCAATATTCAGCTCGTAATGGAGAAAAACGGAGACGGGGGTCTCCGTCCAACGCAAATCACAATTTACAAATACCGACTCATATCAATACAATGTTATAACTTAAAAACTCACGTCTAATCTAAAATTATACAGTAATATTATTTTTTCATTAAAACTAAAAAAAGGGGGTCGAGTTAACCGCGAGGTTTTTGCATCCTCCTCTAAGGTACTAAACACTAATGAGTGTAATTCTATCGCTGACGCAACGTTATATTATCGGATTGGCTGTTTACTGCAACGGTAGGCATTGAGTACATCTGAATGGACGCCAACATAGACCAGCTTGGCGAAACTGGCTTCCCTTGAGGCGACTGACCCCCCGTATATGTAAATTCGGTACTTGTATTTATACAAACTACCGTAAAAACTTTAATAGCGCGATTCAGCTTCGCGCATTCTGCGCATGCGTTAGATAATTTTGAATATTGTTTTTGTGTATTGGGCATTGAGATAAATATTTTTGCATTTAATTCATTACATTTTTTTTATTTAATGGTAGAAATGGTCAAAATAATTTTATTTATAACAAACATTTTAATGTCACTTAGGATATAAGTTTTTATGAACGAACTTAACTTCATCCTTACAATCAAGTAAGTATTAAACTTTTGTTGTAGTAAATAAGTATAAAGGTACCGTCATACCGTACATGAGACGCAGAAATAATATAGAAATACATAATATCGACGGCGCGGCGTGTCGCGAACAACGGTATTGAAGCACAAACAATAAACCGATCTGTGTGGTACCTAAACGCGAATTTAGTACTCACGTACACGGACATTCGTATATGTATATCTGTTATTGAATGTGTTGTTCGCGACACTCGTTCAATTGTATTTCTTCGTTTGCGTAGTAGGTAGATACCTACTAACCTACAAAATAATATACATAAAAAAATAAACGGAGGAGGCTATCAATTATATAGCCCTTTGCGTCGGTTATAAAAAAATAGCAGCATCTAGAAGATACACAGTCTGAATACATATACATATATCTATAGGGCCTCTGACGACCATAATTACTGACTCTTTGCCAAAAACACAGTGTACAGGCAACCTTATAGCCTTGCTATCGCCAAGACTATCTTATAGGTACACCTAGGTAAGCCCTGACGGTAATGATCCATTAATCAGAAAGTTCGCGATGGTAATGACAAAACGAGGGCGTCGGGGTTGTCGCGAGACGGGAATGAGTTCATAGTAATCAATCACCATTCACTATTACCATGAAAGGCTTTTTATTATGTTTTATCGGCACCCTAGCTGTGTGGCCACACTTGAGTGAATTCTCGCATCTTAACAGTGAACTATTGTAAGGTGAGTCGAAAGAAATACACAATGTTAATGGAGCCGAGCCTGTTGCGGTTATACTGCATTCACTCCCCCCACATGTGAGGGGGAGCCAGGCCACAAGCAACCGCGGTGGCTTAGTGCAAGTAGGCGAACTTTACACGTCTTTGAAGTGTAAAGACAGGCTAGACCTCGCTTTGTTTACTTTTGCTAATCAACATAATAACGATGAGATTCAAATATGAGTACCACCGAGGTGAAAGGTGGGGGTAGAACCTGCACCTTTGTTTTCAAAACATTTAAACAACTTGGTTGATTGAATCACTTAATTGGGTAGGACGTAGTTTGAATAAATGTCACCTTTTATTGAATCCTGAAAAAATATGATTACCAGACTAGAAAAGTAACTACAGATATATTTGCAGACTTTGTAGTTAAGAAATAAAAACCAAATTGGGGGTTGACTGCTTTGTTTAGCTGCACTCCACCTCGAATAGCGAAGGTATTGATAAAGTTTAAGCGCAGCTATGAGCATAGGGTAAGCATCTACGCCCAAGCTCAGTCACGTCGCTAGCACCTGCAGTGTTGCAGCCGGCATGCGTGTGTGCTAAGCCTCTCAGCCGGCGTCTCCGGCGGCTCTCGAGTCGCTCAAAGCGCCGGACGCGGAGCTAAGCTGTTCAGTGTTCGGCTCTCGCGAATATCTACGATCTCACGCTGATCTGCACTCGAATCGGAGCCGTTTGTTAGCAAACAACTAAGTTGCAATTGATATTTACTGATATCCTAATTCATAGCAACGATTGTAATCCTCGTAGCACGGTTAAGAATTGAACAGTTTTAGAACATATAGTTTTCACCAAAATATAATATGACGGCACTGCAAACATTATTGTGTCTATTAAACGGAACCTAGTCCAGTTTATGGAACATAAAGACTGTATAACTTTTCTAACTTAATTAAAAACACTTCGATAAAATATCTGCAGCTCCCGGGGCGGTGACCCACTAACAGTGGAGTGAGTAAAAGGTTCACTCCCTAAGGCTCGTCCTAACGAACCCCGCGACGGAACCTCCCGGTAATTGTAGCTGATTGTAATTAGAGCCCCGCGAATTGTACGACGCGACCAAAAACTTGCGGATAGTAGCCACCACTAACTCGCCCAGTACTCGTACTACGGGTATATTTTAATATTCCGTGGCATCATACAAAAGGCAAGTACCTACTGTTAATTAGAGGCTATCTACCAATGTTAAAATCGTGACACCAACCAACATATGGATTCATCAACTAAAGAAAACGATCACAAGGTAATTCAAACATCGATGATTCGGGCGGGTTCAAACATTCGTGCTCATGACACAAAGATTGCCCCTACAGGAATTGAAACCCAGGACCCTCAGTGGAGACTCGTGCATTCAAAAAACCGAGATCATGAACGCGTAGTCGACTTTTAGTGATGTCACATCTTATTTCCTTGCTGTCGGTTTCAGCACCAAATATCCCGACTTTGGCGAGGGTATGCCGAAGTCATTGAACGTACCGGAGTAGTCCACGCAGAGGGTGCGCACGAAAAAACGAAAGTTACAGCATTTTAAGCCCGAACAAAAACACGATTATACAAGACAAAAGGTTGTGAAGGCGCCTTCCTTGCGACTGCGGCCCTTCGCGCCCAGATTAAAAACATAAATGCGTCATTATGGACTAAAAGCAACGGCGGGCGTCAAAATTAGATTGTGTTGAGCTGCGGGACCCCGAGTTCCCGGGCCCCCACACTCACATCTATTACGCTGTGTTAAAAACGCTTTCAGAACTTCATAATCTCGTTCGGCGATATGAAAGCATTTCGTCGACTAGAAACTGGGAATCAAATTTGTAGCAAGTGTGCTGCTGTAGCTCTGAGGCCGAGGATGGATATAAGCCACATGAAGTTAATCAGATAAAAAAACTATTTGTTCCAAAACTAAGCTTGTTAATTAATGTCACTAGAATCTCTGATCATATTATTTTGAAGTTAGTGTATCGAGTGCAGTGGTAAGTCATATATCCTTTCGATATAAAAATTAGGGTACTTACTTACTTCCTTGAAAACGAATTTTTCGTTTTGAAATGTGAAAATATCGTTTTGATATAGAGTGCTGAATCCTAATCATCAGTGAAGGGTTTTTAAGTTTTTTGTACACTCGCAGGTAAAGCTTTTTCGGCTTCCCTTGTGCGCATATTCATCGTTCACAACTGATTGAGTGTACGTTTCGTGATTATTTATTTCTTGCAAAAAGATTGAGTATTCCATTTATTAAACTACATAACACATTTTTTTATGTATATAGTTACATAGTTTCAATGTATAATCAAATCACACACTTCTCAACGGTCCTATGACGATGAAAGGGAAGCCAACCTGAAACGTAGTTGCCTTGAAATGTTATATTACTTGACCCTAAGTAGAAAATATTAGGGGTTTCGTGTAAAGAGATTTATTGGATACTAATCCTCATCTGCCTTGTCTAGAAGCACTGGCGTTACAGAGTCCCTAGATAGCTTTTACGGACATATTCCGTAATTATGCAAGTAATAATGTGTATATAAGATCACATAATTAGTAATCAATTACTGCGTAATTACATTAACGATCTGCGGTTATACGCCAACTCGTGTTATCTGCACGAGACATACAAGCGTAGTGCGAGTTTAATCACCACCCGCCTCATAATAACTTAACAACTCACCCATTACATGGATGTATCTATGGCATCGTGTATCCACTGTGTTTCACATACTATAGGTAGATGCTGAACAACATATTGCATTTAGGCTTAATACCTACTAGCTTTGACAGCATGAAAAGCCGTTCGATAATAAATATAAAGTTCCATACATCCAGACGAAGATTATAAAAGGCTCTGCAACCTTTAATTACCTGATTATAATTCAGAGCAAGATTTATGTAAATTACATGTAACGCCAGAGCCGCGTGTCACGTTTAACAACATAATTTGTTGATTGATTATTATGAACCGCGTCCCGTGCGCGACAACTGCGCCCCCATTTTGTCGGCGGCGAACTTTCTGATTGATGATCGATTGCCGGCTCGGATTGAGGCGCGGATTTCAGACAAGCCTCGTTTTTTCTACGTTGTGTTAGAATTACTCATTTCTGAAGGGCTATGATGACGCTTTTCTGTTGTTGTAGTAATCTTTATAGGATAGGCGTATCCATTTATTCAGTTGATTATCTATGACCTAAAATGGTGACCGTGACATACTTTGATTGTTAACTCTGTGTTCTGCACTGGATCGAGTGGAAATGCTATGTCCAGTTTAACTAAATCCGGTTAGCTTCTTTCTAGGGGATGTTTCTACTTGCGAAATGTATCCGAAGTCAAAATGTGTTCTTAAACTACTTCGAAACGGAAAATTAGTTTTTTTCGCTATATTATGAACTGTTTGACGAAGTAACTCCGCTGCAATTACAGTTTCTAACGTCATTAAAAGTCCTGTAATGCTACTAATAACAATTAGCTGTGTTATCGCAGATTATTACAAGCCAATTGAAGTTAGCCCTAGAAGCTATCACTCAATCTCAACAGTGCCATTAGAAACCGCTCGATCGGAATAATAGTACTAATAACATCGTTATCACTTTTACAAAGATCTTATCGTGACGGCTTCACTTACAAATTATTTGTAAGGCCTCTAAATCCTAATTAGTTTTGTAATTGAAAAATATCTGATCGCTTAGCTTTTAAAGTAACGCTACTGACTGGAATATGGAAAAATGGCTTCCTCCTGAAGTTGTTAGTGAGGGTTGGTCTGCGCCATCTCATTATCCACAGGAAGAGTGTGCGCGGTAGCAAGTCACGGTGCGTCGCGAGCGATAGGTGATGTTGCCACGAAACTTAGCGGCACACAAAAGCGTATTGTTTCGTGTCGCGAGGGTACAGCGGGCGAGGGTGGCAGGCGGGGGGGGAGCTGGTTCTGTGGACCCCCGTGACTCATCACTATCGCATATTAAAGCGTTCCCATTCTAAGTGAAATTAATTGAATTTTTAATAACTTGCGGACGGAGACATTTTTCATTCTGTCAAGGGTTCAGTTGTTTCGCGTTTGACGGCGGGCGAAATTAAAAATTTGTATGCGAAGGTTACGGCCGTGTATTCAAAAAGTTCCGTGAAGTATTTTTTTTTTTTGTGTTGGCGCTCACAAGGCGGTTTTATGGCTCCGTAATCAAACATGAAACCCGTATAGCGAGCAAAAGCGACCGATCACGAATAAGTGGAGCAAAGCCGCTTGCCATCAATATATTGACCTTGAAAGAAACGTATACCGAGTTGAAGAGCACTAAAACATAAATCATTTTTAAACTTTTCCAAATCCTTAGAGTCGAGAAAATAACATA
Organism: Pheosia gnoma; assembly: GCA_905404115.1. NCBI lineage: Eukaryota > Metazoa > Arthropoda > Insecta > Lepidoptera > Notodontidae > Pheosia > Pheosia gnoma. The sequence continues at coordinate 8,116,538 of FR989914.1, forward strand.
AATGTATCATCTTGAGACTTTAACTTTAAATCTATTTCGAAATGTCAATATTGTTGTCCTCGGAGACCCCACATCCAGCGCTGGACCGAGCCCCTCGACTTCTAACTAAGTGGATTGGTTCACTATGAATATTAAAATGCATATTCTCTGTATGAATATAAAAGGATGCAGAGATATTTGCCTTTACGTGCAAGTATTTGTCATTATGTGTACAAACACATCCATCACACACAATCCTGATCCACAAGGATCAGGATTGTGTATGAGTAGAAAAGGAACAGTTAAATATTTACTTTAAGATACGATAAGCAATGTAGTTTTACATTAGCTAGTCGATTATTAGGAATAAGTAATTTTATAACTGGCCACGTATCCGAGAAGGGTACTCAATATACTTTACATACTTTTTTAATAACATATTTCTAAAGAGTATCGATTTATTGCACAAAATGTTGTGTTGTTTCCATCGATATCTTACCTACCAACATATTTACGCCTTATCCAAACTGAGAAAAACAATATATTGGTACAGCTATCTCGGTAACCTTCAATCATGTGCTATCTGGGATATTTTCTGTGGGTTCTTTCGCGTCGAACCCTATCAAGAGTCGTCCCTGAAGACACATGAAGGCGGGCGTGTTCGCTAACTGGCCGCTGTTATTCTATGCCCGTCCACTTGACCGCGCCACGGGTAGAACTGAAGGGCCGAGATAATCTTTGTGGGACATAGCGCAACTGTTAAATAAATGTGCTGAAAATTCAACTTCCCATGACTGTAGAAGACAAAGAACGTGTCCATGTACCCAAGTCAAGCCTTATAATTACTTCTTATTAAGTAGATAGTTTTCATATTTATCTTAGTCTTTTGTTCTGTTTAAATTTTTGTATTGAAGTCTTCTATTGATTTCTTATATTTACGCGAATACTACACATTGAAATAAAACAATTTTTAAGGATTCTATCGCGTTTATTTTTTGTTTTTAAACTACCTAGCCGAAACGTCGGGAACGTAAAAACAAAAAATAAACGCGATAGAAACCTTAAAAATAGTTTTATTTAAATTGAAGTCTTCTTTTATGATAATGTAGATAATATAAAATTACAACACGCAAATGTAAAGATGGCAGCATCACTCATTTTTTATTCAAGCAAATTAAGTTTTGAACACTGAAAATTAAGTACCTAAGTGGGTATCAAACAAACGCGAGCAGCTATTACTTTCAAATGTGCCTTGAAAACGTTCAACGAGTATTTTTGTATAATATTTCGGAGCTATTTCCATAACTTTCCCGCGCCCTTAATGCCTCCAAATGTGCTCCCCAAACAATTAAAAGTGACGCTCCTTGTTTTACGACCGCCATTTAATCCGACAATGAATTTGAACAAGAAATAAAATATTGTAATAGCTCATTACGATGTTACAACTAGTCACATTTCAATATCAGGGGGGAAGAGCGAAGGCGAGGCGAAGGCAAGTGAGAGATGTACAAGCAAACACTGGTACGTAACTCAGGTAAAATAATGTTCTCTGTAAAATCAACCTACAGTTTAAGCAACCAGGGGACAATGATTGAGTTTGCGAAAATGACCACTCCTCCATTGTAAAATTTAGCTAGTAATATAGTCCGCAGTTAGTTGCCGAGGATGCCAGTGATTGCTGCGCCATCGGCACTTTACCTTGTTCATGGCTCTGCGTGTAAACCATTATATGGAGTAGTGTTTGTGAGTGATGGGATGGTGCAACCGAATGGGAATGAGAAAATTGGAATTAGAAGGATTAATTATTTTGAAAGCATTTTATCGGGTTATTCAGTAAGTGTAGAATTTGGATAACAATTAACAATCGTGTATAATTACACGAAACTTAGTTTTGAAGTGTAAGACATTCCAACAATTGGAAAAAGTTGTGTCATATTTTTCTCGCCTCGGCTTTCGTCAAATGAAGATTCCTGTAATTTGTGTTTGAAGTTTTGCAATTAGGGACGAATACAACGCTTCGGAGATTAGGTTCTAGCGTAGACCCTCGCTACAGATTTGTGCCACAAAATCAGTTGTCGAAGGAATTATCCTTGAAGATTCTGTGTTTGTTCTTAGTTAGTTAGCTATACCTAGGGTTTTTGTTTTTAACGTCTACTTAATCGATGTACTTGTTGATATTTTATACAATATTATTTTGCTTGCTAGTTCCACCACATCCAAATTAGCAGGCATTTGCATAGTTTTGTCAATCTATTTACAATACAATTTTGGTTAGGCCGTCGTTATTCAACCAAATCTAAATAAATTGTTGGATCCAGTGACAGCGTAGCTCGAACGAGGCCTCGGTGCGCGGTCACGTGTGTCGTTTCAAATTCAATATATGTACGTTTTTTTATAGAAATAACAACAATCTGTTTTAATTTCATGGACTGGTTGTTTCACAGAGCTTTTAGAACTGGAGACGGCATAGTTGCAGCAACATTGGCTCGTTTAGAACTGGAGACGGCATAGTTGCAGCAACATTGGCTCGTTTAGAACTGGAGACGGCATAGTTGCAGCAACATTGGCTCGTTTAAAACTGGAGACGGCATAGTTGCAGCAACATTGGCTCGTTTAGAACTGGAGACGGCATAGTTGCAGCAACATTGGCTCGTTTAGAACTGGAGACGGCATAGTTGCAGCAACATTGGCTCGTTTAGAACTGGAGACGGCATAGTTGCAGCAACATTGGCTCGTTTAGAACTGGAGACGGCATAGTTGCAGCAACATTGGCTCGTTTAGAACTGGAGACGGCATAGTTGCAGCAACATTGGCTCGTTTAGAACTGGAGACGGCATAGTTGCAGCAACATTGGCTCGTTTAGAACTGGAGACGGCATAGTTGCAGCAACATTGGCTCGTTTAGAACTGGAGACGGCATAGTTGCAGCAACATTGGCTCGTTTAGAACTGGAGACGGCATAGTTGCAGCAACATTGGCTCGTTTAGGCTGTTGGTCTGATGCGTCTCTGAATTTTTATGTAACCCGATTGAGCTCGCTTTATTTCTTTGAGTTTGCGAAGAGATTAGAATCTCGACTCCACGATTGGAATGACATATGCAGTCGGTTCTCCAGGTTCTACGTCGCCACAAAAATGAGTTTCCAACTATCAGCAGGTTTAAGAGCCGCACGATACAATCAGTTCTTCGTAGACCCGCCGCGGATACTAGAGATTCAAAAAACAATCCAGTTCAGATGAAAATTAATTAGAATTTTAATGATGCTTTATAAATGGAGGCTATATTCTTTTGTTTAGTTAAATTCGTTTCAGAACCGTATTTATATTTAGGTTACATTTATTAGATTGTGATGAAACTGTGTACAAGAATCAATTATAATTCACAGAATATCCGAATAACACTTATTAGTACCGTTGTGAAGTAGCGTATTACGTAGCAAAGTAATCTGACAGGCAGGAAAAGTGACTTTTTGTAACGAACAACATGTGTGTGATTCTTGCGATGCGTCGTTTAATTGCTGTCATTATCGGCGTGACGTATGAGGCGCGCGCGTGACGCAGAGCCGCGCGCGCGATGGATCACGCCCAGGTAGACACATTTTTCATGCACACGCAGTTTATGGGATGGACAAGCCAATTATTATGGGATCTTTGTGAAATATTTTCAGACAAAAATCCAATCCGTGTCTATATTAACGAAAAGCCGTATTTTTTATTTGCGTATTTTCTCAGGTAAGTGTTTATTTTTATCCTAAATAGAGTTACATATCGTTTGGCCCTACGTATCTCTAGATAGTGCAAAAATCAGAACGTAGTGTTAGTAAGTTATAATTCTGCACTAAATAGGTATCTTTTGTATATTAACCGTTCAAGTTACTAATACTCATTACCATATCTATTACTATAAACTGATAGTTTTACAAAAGCTAACTTTAGTACTAATCGAATTTGCCGCACGAGCAGCGAAAGCGAATTATTATATTATATTATTATTATTATTATATTAAATTATCGACAGTCGTCTATAAAATACAAAGTTCTCACACTGGCATGGCTCAGTCTATTTTAAAATACAAAGTTCTCATACTGGCATGGCTCAGTCCATTTTAAAATACAAAGTTCTCATACTGGCATGGCTCAGTCCATTTTAAAATACAAAGTTCTCATACTGGCATGGCTCAGTCCATTTTAAAATACAAAGTTCTCATACTGGCATGGCTCAGTCCATTTTAAAATACAAAGTTCTCATACTGGCATGGCTCAGTCCATTTTAAAATACAAAGTTCTCATACTGGCATGGCTCAGTCCATTTTAAAATACAAAGTTCTCATACTGGCATGGCTCAGTCCATTTTAACGCACATGCCGGACACAGCCCGAACTCATGAGCCGATCGTGGTTGGCGTGAGTTGAATCATAATGACGTGGAAGCAGTTTGTTCGCTGGTGGATGAAGAACTTTTTATTCAAATTCAGTATACCTACTTTCTGATATGGATTCATTAGAGAATAGGTAGGTACATTACTAGATTTCCTTTGAAGGATAAAAGAGGTAAGAGATGTTTCTTTACATTTTGAGGTCTCTGGCTGTTGTATGTTTTTTAACTAAAAATGTTCTATTTTATTTAAATCACAACATGATCACCTTCACGAGACATTCAATTAAAAAACGCAATTTCATCTCAATATTGCCTGTTGACATTGCATTTAATGGATTCACTTAGATCTCTTACGTCGTGAGGGCCAAGGGCACTGAAACTTTACAATCAGATATCATTGCCAGCTTCCTTTCATTGCCGACCGTGCGAGGGACCTCGGGGACATCCATCAACGAGCGATGCGGACCCGTAACTAACAAATGGGACTAATGTGTTCTGTGATACCAAGTTATTATGATTCAGGACACAGAGGATTTAGATTACGGCCAATATTTAATATACTTACTTAATTATAATTAGTTTTTTGCTTGTGCAAAGTACTCAGCTGAAAGTTCTTGTTTAAACTTGTAGGTAACATTCCTTCAATATAATAATCTATACATCTATACAGATAAATAAAATTGGAGTGTCTGTTTGTAATATTAAAATAACTGCTTTTTACTAATTGCATTTGGGTGTACCTATACACGTTACCTATACCGAAACAACATTTTTTTTAATTTTTGTCTGTCTGTCTGTCTGTCGGTCTGTCTGTCTGTATGTCTGTCTGTCTGTTTGTTCCGGCTAATCTCTGAAATGGCTGGACCGATTTTGACGGGACTTTCACTGGCAGATAGCTGATGTAACAAGGAGTAACTTAGGCTACTTTTATTTTAGAAAAAAAAATAGGATCTCACGAAAAAAAATTAAAACCAATGTTGCAGCGCAGCGCCTGATTAAGTTTGATAGCAACAACCTGCAATGCGTCCCGCGGGCTCAGAATGGGCGAGCAGGCTGTTGTCAACGGTTGTCTTTGTTAAATACCACGCGGACGAAGTCGCGGGCAACAGCTAGTTACAAATAAATTATAAAAGTTAATAATAAAATGATTGTATTACTAGCATGTCTACCATTACAAAAATCCATAATATATCTATTAATGAAGGCTATATTATTTGGATTCCCAGCCTCAGCTTCCCGCATTGGACTTTCGATAACAGCAGTGCAATTCATCTTCTGTTAATTACCTTGTGCGGCCGTAGTTAAGAGATCAGCGTCAGATTACTTGACATCCATAGGTATATCGTTTTGGTGCGACACGTGTGAAAAATTAAGCCACGGATCCTAAGCAGGCATTATGTAACAATGATCATAGGGTCATATCACGTCACTTATAGTCTTTTTGCGATTTATATACCTACCTCAAATTTAAGCCTAATATTAGGGAAAACCAAAACATCTCATAACATTTCAGGTCGAAGGTCACTGATGACCTCATACTTGAAGCGTCAATTAGTTAAAAAAGTCAATTTAAAAATGTACAACCCGATTGCGTAAAAAAATACTTTAAGAAGACAAAAAACAAGTCCAGTAGCGAGTTTAAGTCGGGACCCATTAAAAATCTAGCCCGGCTCAAATCTTCCCAATAATGGACTGTTAAAGTAGCTACTGGACTACCTTTTTTTAATTTCTCTTTTTATTGAAAGAATTTTTTAATTTTGCTTTTTTTAGTTATTATTTTTCAAGTATTATGCGATTATATAAGAACTTTGTCACAACTAAATAAATTGATAATTTAAATGGGTATGGTTGCTAATCGAATTCGAATCGTATCGAAAATACACCTAAAGATGATTTTCAAATACCTATTCCATAATACCCCACATGATTCGTCGACTTATTTTTTTTTTCAATTTCACAATAAGGCGTCTGGTTGTCGCCATATTGAATTTTGATTACCGTCATTTCTTTCTTTCTTTTCTCACGAGATATTGATGAATTTTCGAATCATAAAAATTGGCCCACGCGTTTGGTTTATAGAGCGCCACATAGGAACAAACATACAATCAGTGGCTAATAAACACATTACCCTCATTTGCACGGTCGGTTAAAAATAAGATGAAATCAATCTACCAATTCAATGATCTAAAAATAAAATTGTAATGAACTAGAAGCCATTAATTCGCTTCATGCAACGTTGGGTGCTGTCTGGCCGGTGACTGGGCGGCGGCGGCGGCGAAGCCGGCCCGATCCGCTCGCAGCTCAGTTATACGCGAAATAGACTCATCTCGATACCGAGCACTGTAAACGCAGCAGTTCTAACTTAGGGTTGGGAATATCCTATTAAACGTCTGCTAACATTCCATTCCTAATTAGACTTGCTCCTAAGGTCAATATTACTTTAAAAACAATAACATAATGTGTTTATCTCCTGCTTATTCCACCAAATGAAAGGTAAAAATATTCTTCACAGTCTCGTTTATTATGTTTCCGTTGAATAAATGTTATAGTTCAGATGAGTGTCCGTCACCTGGTAATTCTGTGAAGACGGCATGAGATAAAGGGACGGTGTGAGGATAGGGGGGGGGGGGGGGGGCAGAGTTAACTTAATTACACGCGATGACAGTGTGACGGACTGGTAATAGTCAAGTACACCGGCCCCCACCGCTCGTAGCCCCTATCTCGACCCAACAAGACACACTTTTCCTTGAGTTGGATTCAGAATAAGGTGCTTTAATCTACTCCCAGCCGTATGAAGTAGAGCGAGGTGCTCCGAAGGCGTCGAATAAAATAGATCGGTTACTTTAGTGACAGGTCTTGTAAGGTGCGCCTTTTGTAGTACAAATTGCGAGGCCCAGTTAACGGTGGAATCAAGTGAAGCGGGAAGATATCCCCCCGTGTGCGGGGCGAGGTGGGGGGGTGCAGGGGGCACCGGTGACCTTTCTCCGAAGCCTCGTACTGCCAAATTAAATTATTCGATGTAACTACGTTTATGAATATTGATAACTAGTTCCCACAGTGGGGATTAAAACGGGACTTAGCCATATTTTACCAACCTGACTTATCCTGAAAATATAATTAACAAAATTAGTGGTCCTTTTTATCTGAGTAAATTTAGGCAGTTGAAAAAATTTAACACATTTTCATAGGTGAGAACTGAGGATAGTAGCGTCCTTTTTGTATATTCATATAGAAAACGTTTTATAATTGCACAAAACGAAAAGTTAGTTCGGACACAAAATAATGAATACAGTCCCAAAGTATCGATCCCAGTATACTGATATAAATATTAAACGTTTCCGAATTAGATACAAACATTCGTGCTCCTCATAACAAGTAAACCCCTACCGGAGTTTGAACCCGGGACCCTCGGTACAGAAAGCAGGGTTCAACCCTATGCCAATAGGGACATTCCGCTATCATATTATTACTGCAGCATTGAATATTCCTATATGTTATGTGCGCACAACATCCAATCGCCGACTAACCCAGCGTCGCTCATTCAATCGGAGCAAGCCCCTGCCGAGGAACAAGCAACTCAATGCTCTGTTATTAGGAATAGTAATGTTATACAACATTGAAAACCAATCAACGACACCTCTATTGGTAGTCGACTCGGACCGCGGTTTCAATTGACAACGCGCGGTCCGAGTCGACTACAAAGCCGTAACTTTGTTCTGATGACAGATAAATAAGTAAACATTATAAAAACCGCTAATTTCTAGTACAAATCATATTTGCTGTTATCACATACGGAACTGTTCAAGTGTAACATTTCTTCGGCGAATCTTTAGCGAGTCGAGCAAGCAGATGTTTTCGGAGCCACACAACTAATTTCCGGCGACAGCTCGAAGAATCAGGAACATATTGTGTACCTACGCTTTTGTAACTTGTGTTATTCGATATTCGTTATCACGTATTTTTCCTTACGATACATACTGCGGCTGAAAGACGATAATGTACGTATTTATTGCAACAAACTGAGCGGTACTACATGGGCATTTTTATATTATCATAAAATATCTATGATAATATAAAAATGCCTATGTAGTACATAACCTGCGGTACATGACAACTCATCTCTTTGATTTCACGAAGGTATCTGTTGGCGGTTTAGATACTGTACGCGGTTTACACCTTCCCAGTAAAATAATTATGTGAATTTAACTCCTATCCCCTATGCTATTCACGTACAATACTTTATTAGGAAACCTCAACTGTATCTTACAATTATATAGTTTAACAAACTCACAGTAAGGCGTTTGTCGCCCTCGCTTGCCATCCAAATGGCAATTTTCCCATCGGCAGTCGGAAAATAAATGTTATGAGGAGCAACACAAACTCGGCGTGTTTGCGCGGCGACCCTGCGCGCCCGGAGCGGCAGCGCCTCTTTGTACTCAAAGCAGAGCCACGACGGAGCCGACCTAAACTAATTCTAAGAAAAACGTTCACTGAGGTGGGCGCTGAATCCAAAAATACACGTAGGAATTGAATTTGTTGTTATAAAGCGAGCGCAAACTTGTGAGTCTGTAAAAGTGTCTAATCTATGTAGTTTTAAACCTTTTCAGACAACTCAATTTGAGATCATGAAGCTTATTTGTGTTTAAATCTAATGGCATAACATCAAACATAGATCACAGAAATCCTATTACGAGCATATCAATTTTGAGCAAGGATTTACTTAAAAGAAGATAAAAATATAAATCAACATTGACAAGCGAGTGTGTTTATACGCTTGAACCGCGAGTGTGGAAATATTGACATGCTTAAAACCTTATCGACTTTGCAAAGCTATTTTATGAGAGATTATTCAGATTTGGCATACCAAGCAAATATTATAAAATAAGTATATTATATTTGCATATACAAAATGAAATAATCTCAGTTAAAGCTGTAACACAATTTCTAGGAGACATGAAAGTATGCGTAGGGCCTTCTAAGGAATTTTAATACCATCGTACCTTCGTACCTAAATAATGTGTACCCTATCTGCAATATAGTTCGCTGGCCTCCGTAGAGCCGTTCAGGCGTAGAATAAGAATAAACAGATAAAGTTCCTCACCTATGTAGTACATAATACCTTTAATATGTATCGCAGCTATTCTTAAATTCTTGTATCGAAGCTACAATGTAATTCAGCTTAGATTTATTTTGATTAAAAAGAAAACAGAACAGATTGCACAAAACACATCAATACGGGTAAAATAAACTTTAGATACTATATTGTTATTCATGGTCACGAAATATATATAACAACTAGCTGACTCGGCAAACGTTGTTTTGCCATATAAAATAAATTGAGATATAAACTATCCTATCTCTCAAGTTGGATCGAACTGCACATGGTGTGCGAATTTTATTATAATCGGTTAAGTGGTTTAGGAGTCCATTGAGGACAAACATTGTGACACGAGATTTATATATATTAAGAAGATATATATTAAGATTTGGAAGGATAATCATAAAGTGGATACAATATAAAAATGTATGAGAACGTTCAATTTTGATGCTAGTAAACATAAAACACATCTTACTAGTACAATCCCAGTTTATCAAAGTGTCAAAACATACACCGACTTAGTCACAGTAGATTTAATGGAGAACAGCTTAAATCGCTTCGTATATGAAATACTTATTTACAAAACTTTTGTATCCAATATTTTGTAATGATTCAGCTATATTTCATTATATGTATATTTAATCACCAGTTCATCAATCGGTTAGCAGAGCACCATCGTCATTTTAGTTGAGCGAAGTTCCAGCCCGCTAGAGAAGCGCTGGCAAAATATTCCCACTCTGAGTCCGTATATCAACGAGCTAGGGACATGCGATGGGTTGAATAAAGCAAGCACTATTTACACCAGTATTTTGCGCTATTTAGGTCACGGCAATAAATATATCCAAGCAATCTGATAACTAACTCGTACCGACTATTGTAGAGGAGAAGCCTGGCGGGAAATATTGCGCATCTTGATTGGATGTGGGGCAATAGACCATAGCTTATCAACTACATCAAGATTCAAGATAGACGACGTGGGTTTGTACCTACAATGTATAATTAGCAATATTTTTGAAAAATAATCCTCTAGAAAGCAGATTCTTCCTACTAAACAAATTATCGACCTTTGACTTTACTAAATCCAAATTATACCTATTTATTTCCAGGTGGGCTATAAATTCTAACCTGCATCAGGGTTGGCAAGCCAGTTAATTAGAATCTAGGTAACCTCTACGACAGGAATCGAATAACATAAAATCAAAGGTTCAAGTCTAATTTGCCATTAATGTGTTCAACCTTTCAACATTTAAGGTGCCCACATTATGCTTATAAGGTACCTATATATACGGCCTACCTATATATAAGGTACCTGTATAACTATAGTTAGCTGATGATAGTTTTATCATATTCTATATAAATCCTCAATCTACACCTGTGTCCTGGAGCATTAGAAGATGTGAGGTTCCAGGATGTGCTCCATTTGTTTCGTGTAAAGCCCCGAGGAGCGCGGCGTGAAAGCTGATGACTCAGTACAGCGTTACGAGTATGTGTCGAGACTCGCCTGATTGCAATGCAGTAGGCGTGTGTACGCTCAATATAACAGGCTTTGTGATGAACCTTCGATACTTATTACCCTAAGTTTTGGGTACGGGGGACAATTAAGTGGGTTTGGAGGTTCATTGATTGGTAAGTGTGGTTTTGGAGACTTCGAGTTAACTATTTCGTTTTAGAGTGAAGCTATTTCGAGTTCTGTACTATTTGTTATTCGTCTTACAGTCTGTACATGCTTTTGAAATTACGTTATTTGCACAAACAGCTAACGCCCCGACTATTCCAAGTAAACTAGGCTTATGTTACATCATGTTTACAGAACTTGAGTACTTAGCTGTTATTTTAAAAGGAAAAAAATAGAGAAAAATGCATAGGTCTGGAATTCAATTTCATCGAAATCGGCTCATAACCCTCCGTCTTACAGGACCGATCTAAAAGGCCCAGTAAATAGAGACCTTACGATGTACAACGGAGCACTTTGATTCGTACCTTTTTTCTTTTTGCTTATTCATTCGCCTTCCATTTCTCGGTGCGTAAACAAATATATTGAAAACTGGTCCTTTACATTTATACTGAGATACACGCACGTGAATCCATGCTTTGAATTGATTTCGAGAGTTTGGTAAAGACGGGATAAGTGTGGAATATGATATGTTGTGCTCGAGTGGTCAACGAGACCCACGCTGTGTGGGACATATTTTTATCCGATTATGAATACGTGCTTAGAAAAAATGGCTTCGGTTTTTATTAACAAGGACAGCCCTTGTAAGCATTATATTTATGTTTTTCGATAATCATTTAAGGACAGAGACATTTTTTTTAATACGTGATTAAGTGAACATTATTAAAAAACACTAGTAGATACCAAACACAAGTCAAAACGCCTCACAGTAATTAAAACGGCAAGCCGTAATTAATATGAATGAGCTTCAAAAGTGCTAACAAAGAGGCTCGTTACCTCGACACGACTACACGGCGAGGTGTCTCGGTGACGGAAGCTGAGGCCGAGCGGAGTACGAGCGGCAAGCGGGGAGTAATGCCCCCGCGACACGGGATTTAGGCTGGAATTGATATTAAGGACAACGTTCTCCGACTTGGTTTTTAGACCGTGTGCAAACGAGGAATATGCCTGTACTTTGATATCTTTTTAATTTATTATCTTAGCTGATGGCTGCTCATATTTAATGAAATTTCAACCCGTGGGTCTGACTGAAGTATACTTTTCGAAGTACTTACATGGGTAGAGTAAAATTATCTCAGTTACGTAGCCAATGATTAATTGTGTCATACAACGCTACACTATGCTGTGAAAACCATTAATCCTTCATTTTCATGGGACATAGTACTTATGCGTAATATCATATTCAATACAGCCTACACCTATTAGTATGTGCGACCCGCGTGTTTTGCCGCCTGCCGCCGCCTGCAACTGCCATCTTGCTACTACCGCCGTCCGCTTACTGCCTCACGTCCGCTACCTGCGCCCGAGTGTCAACGGCGCCCTTGGATAACCGACGTAGGTACTTACTCATGCATATTCAAACTACAAATTACACACTACGTTACTTGATATAGTAAACAATGTCTTGTAGAACGTACTCTCGTAGGAGAGGATAGAAAAAACTATGTCATGGAAGAAATGGATATGAACTGGCACATATTGATAAAAAGTGCCTGCATAATTGTTTTGCAGCAACGTCTTGAAGGCGTTCGACTATTTGTCGTATGCTTCGCTGTGTGAAAAGTCGAAAGTGCTTCATAGTTTCATACCTCCTGTCCATTATAACAATACGCATTTAACAGACAGTCTTGCGTACATAAACACTTGAACGAACGACTCGAACGAAAGGCAATATTCCGTTTCTAAAGTATAATAATGTTTACTCATTTAATAACATAATATTTTCCCCTTTGCTCTATATTTCTATGTCAATATCTCCAGAATCTCCAGAAGACTATTTATTTACGAACTGTTGTTATAGGGGCGACCGCGGGAAGCTGCGAGATGAGCGGCAGTCCGAGCACTCCGGTCACGACTGGCCTCGTACTGTCCGGAAAAAAGAAAAATATTTACAGGTCTCTCGAGAACTAAATCGGCAAAAGGATGATTTTTTTATTGACTAGTAGAGTAAACAGGCGTACCCAAGGTAATCGTAACATCACGGTAATTCTCATTTATAAAAGCTGTGTTGGGAGAGGAACGGAAGGCGCTCACGTCACCGTGACGTTTAATAAATAAACTATTTAACAAAAAAAAACATCTTCAAAAAAAATCCAGATCGGTTCATAAATGACGGAGATCTGAGGTAACAAACATAAAAAAATACAACCGATCTTAGAACCCCCTCTTTTTTGAAGCCGGTTAAAAAGACACTGCTTGAGGCACAGTAATCGTCGTTGTTCCGTAAATGCATGTAGTAAATAAGGATAGCACATACCGCCATCACCGCGGCCGCCACCTCGCGGGCCGCAGTAGAGGCACCTTCGGTTCTGTATCCAACTTCCATAAAATTACTGTTACACAATTTTGTTACTTAAAAATTTAGAGCTACCGAGTTAAGTCCAGAGGCAGCTAGAAGTAGATCAATAAGAAAACTCAATTGCCTGATGTCCAGTTTTAAAGACATCCATCATCTTATTTCATTGTTATTCTATCATTCTTGCTATCATTATTATTTATATTCCATTCTAATTTATAATATTAACGTAATCAAGTATATTAGTTTTAATATTAGTCGATTTTATAATTCCAAAATGTGTTTATAAATCTAACGTAAGATCTTTTGTCGACATTGTAAGTACATAAAAATGTAAAATTCCCAGTAAAGCCACTTCACGGGGTTCAGGCAGCCCGGCGGTACCGACTGCGACGGGCGCCAGGGCGGGCCGCCCTAAGTGAATTATTGCTTTTGCCCACCGCCCGTAGATACTGACGCACGCTTCGATCGCCCAGTGCACTGCCGCTAGCAGTGATGAAGCGCCTGAATATACGCTAACTGTGATGTAGCTCGTGTTAGGTATTAGCTGCGACATGGTAACAAATCGGACTATATTGAATAATAATCAATGCTACTCGGTGCAGTGGTGGATATGTCGCAGGGAAGTGATACAATCGGGAATTAAAACCTATCCCGGAATATTAAAATTAAAATTGCCTACTCGATTTAGTTATTTTAACTTATAAAATCTAGTGATTTGATTAAACCCAATGATAAAACTATAATGTGAAAAGATACAAAAATACACCATATTTTAGATCTCTGTTTTCGTTTAGAATAAAATAAAAGTAAATCGTATTGAAGCCGCAAGCATGCTCCCTATCTCCACCAGTCTAATAACCATTTCACTCATCTATACATATAAATAAAATTGGAGTGTCTGTTTGTAATATTAAAATAACCGCTTTTTACTAAGAGCATTTGGACGTACACGTTACCTATACCGAAACAACATTTTTTACAATTTTTGTCTGTCTGTCTGTCTGTTTGTTCCGGCTAATCTCTGAAATGGCTCTACCGATTTTGACGGGACTTTCACTGGCAGATAGCTGATGTAACAAGGAGTAACTTAGGCTACTTTTATTTTAGAAAAAAAATAGGATCTCACGAAAAAAAATTAAAACCAATGTTGCAGCGCTGCGCCTGATTAAGTTTGATAGCAACAGCCTGCAATGCGCCCCGCGGGCTCAGAACACGCGAGCAGGTAGTTGTCAACGGTTGTCTTTGTTAAATACCACGCGGACGAAGTCGCGGGCAACAGCTAGTATGTAATAATATTCACCGCTTGCTACACATCGGAGCAGATTTCTCGCGTAGCATAGGTGCTACGGTCGTAGCCGCTATGATTGCTACGATTTTCTTGTAGTCGAGCGATATATAAACGTTGTTCCAATATGTGGTAGGGTTGTATAGTCCATCATGTAAATGTCGCAATTAAGGGTCCTATTTCGTTTGGAATATACTGCAATGAAATTTATCATGTAATTTTCGTGTTACACAGGCAACGTCGCGTCGCCGCCGTTCAATAGGGGAAGCAGGAACTCCTAATGTTATCGTAACGTCATCGATAAAACATGCTGTCACACTCATACTTATTTATGAAATCCGTGGTGTTAGAGGGATAGACGACGTTACGTTATCTAAACGGTACGTAAAAAATATTGTGCTTTAGCTGCTGAGCTGTACTATATAGCGAGTGAACGCTATAAAGTAGTGTGACAAATATTATTTTTATCTCATTCTCTCTTAATGATAAAAAGGGAGATACATAGGCCCGATATAACCAAACTCCTGAAGCATATTATTAGCCCGGGTCGTGCGCGCTACGCGTCCCGGTCGCCGGTCGCGCACACATTGTCATGGAAATGCCCCATTAATGATGCCCTTATTTGTGTCCCCACAATGCGAGCGCTATATTCTCCCCGCGTCGGCGCCTCATAATTAATATCGCTTAATAAATATGTCCTTATTAAGCAATAATTTTTTCGGAAAATAATTATTGTTTGTACCAGAATCCTTTTCATTGTGTGTATTATTGTGTCATGTCGTATAAAAAGAAGCAACATATTATTATGCTGCTCTAGATGGAGGCAAGTGGATAGAACTTCATCAGCCACACCGAAAACCTTTAAATATTATAAGAAGAAGCGTATTGTGTTATAAGCAGAAATATAATAGAATTATTTAAAGTGAACTGCACAGAAATAAGCTACACAATAATCGTACTTATATATTATAGACCTACTTAACTCCTAGACACATAGCCGTATACTTTAGCATTTTAGACAGGCTTCTCGAAATAGTTTATCAGTATTTTTTGTGGACTTTAAAATTTTGTTAGCCCACTGTAATAACAGCGAGTGATGACTTTCCAAGAATCGCAGATGGATTTTTAAAATTAGAAACACTGTATATTTGCCATAAGAAAGGAACTTGTTAACAAAAAGAAGAAGAAAGAAAAACCGTTTATTCTTATAATACATATAAGAAACGTTCAGTAAAAATAACTCTACATTAGTTGAACAAACTTGATTAACAGGAGCTGTAGAGCTTGTGATGGAACCTGGACCCTCTATGTAATAGAAAAAAATTAACCTCTACGAATAAAGATGATGATAATTATTCACGTTGATTGAAACGACAGATATTGTCTCGTATTTATTGTGTTACTGGTTGCCGCCACGTCATCGTCCGAGTCCAGTCGATCAAACAAATTATTAAACTTACAAATAAGGTAAGAGAAAATTGATAGGCTACCTTTTATTAAGCTCATCATCATCATCAGCAAAAAATAAGTTAATAACCACAGATAGGGGAATTAAGCTTCTTATTTGTCAGATGACCCATACAAATGATGTCAGATACGCTGTGTGCGATAGCGTTTATCAGCACTATAAAAAATGATGAAACAGGACCTAAGTAAAATGGAATCCCATGGAACTTCACAAGTCATCTATTATCGTATTCTGCCCCTCCTCTGCATTGACCATAGACTATTTCCCAGATTGACACGGTGTAAAGTGAGGACTTTAATGACAAGAGAAATGTCGATAGATAGACTATTGCGAGCGAAGAGCGTTTTTGCCCCCTAGTTAATAAAATGTTTGTAATTTTACGAAATATATCTGTAAGTTTCAACCAAGTACCTTACAGCATCCAACCATATTCTACCTACCCGTAGCTGTTTTAACAAAACCAATCTTGATAGTAAATTGTTGTTCAGAAGCGCGGCAGAATTCCTTCCCGCCGGTATTTCGGGCGCACGAGAGGCACCGGGTGACGCGACGAGGCGCGATAGCGCGGAACTTTGATGAATCGCGGACAAAATGCCACTCGAGCCCGGAATAGTTCGCTCGAGCGCTGAATGGATATCACTGTCACATCCTTTTAGGTCAGAGCGTTCAATGAAACGTGTTGCACTCTGTAAATACACTCTCAATATAGAATAAACCGTAGGAGAAGTAGTGCTACCAAAAGGTTGCTGTGCTAATTATGAGATAAACCTAGTGCGAGTTGTAATCTTTGATTTCCAACTTCGTTGGCTGATACACTTTTCCATTACCCCTCGACGTCGGTATAATGCATAGCAGAAGATGTTGTCGGCGCTACGGCTTTCAATACGACGGCCGCACAAGATTAAACGCTAAATGATTCGCCAGACAAGCGACTGCATCAAAGGCCTTTGTAGCCGAGGGCACGGTTTAATGGATAAAGTGAAGGTAAGTATTTAAAGTGAATAGATTAGCGAAGTGAGACGGCCGCGGAGATTGCGCTCGTTAAAGTAACATAATGGCGCGGCTAATGCGAATATAAATACTCCCCGTTGCTGTTCACGTTATCCCGGAATCGATTAATATTTTAATGGGATTCGTTCACTAGCGAGCTGCCGTGGCCATTGCTTATCAAAGACCACAATAGTACTATCATTATTATTTACACTCTGCAAATGTTGCCACTGGAGCTGTCGGCGTGTTCCGCGAGTGGTGAGGCCGCGCGGGACTTCGGGAATGGCGACGCAATGTAGTACAAAGACCCTAAGAAACTTTTTGCGGTTCGTACATTTGTCCAGAATTAGATACTCATACAAATTATTTTTTGAACTTGTTGCGTATGTTTTCTGTAGTCTATTTTTTCAATTTGTGATAAGAAAATTCTTTGTGATTACGGGGAGGGCTATAACACTCCCCGTCATCACAAAATATATTTTGGATGAAAATGTCACACCGTACATACACGAGACCAGCAAAACTGTAAGTACTAGCTAGGAAATAGCTGAACCATTCGAATCGTTGACGTAACTTAATACATTTAAACACAGCTTTCGCCATTCTAAAAACGTTGTAGCTGCCTGATCGATATCGATGTCGGAGTGCGCGCGGCCCGCGACCGCGCCGCACGCCCCGCGCCGCACGGACATGACCCGTAAATGAATTACTGTTACTGCCACACGCACAGAGTGCATCACTACACACCGCCCGATACTGCCGTGATATACAGGGTAGGTACTCGTATATAAATCAATGAATAGCGCCAGACGAACACTTCGGTACCAAATGAGCAACGCTAGTTTATTATGAACTCGGGGCGATCTTACCTTATGTGTAGAATCGCCCGAGTCAGTGTAGTCAGTAAGTGTTATCAAATAGATCAGATCAAGAGACATAGTATAGTACAGTAGTAACATGTAGGACATTACAATTGTATTCCGAGAAGACACCCTATGGGAACACCCCTAATAACAGTGAAAAAAAAATTTGTGTCATTGGCCATAGAATGTATGCGATATGTATGCTCTATTTAGCGTAGAGCATAATACGAGTATCGCATGAATTGACAAGTCGTGATAACTTTCTTCATACATTTAAACTTAGTTAGTTTTATGTGTTTACTTTTGTTATGTTCGTGTTAATAAATTAGAGTAGGTATTTAAATCAACACCTTCTTAATGTTGTCTCAAGTCTAACTGTACTCGTAAGTGTATGTCAATTAATACAACATAACCATTTTGCAAACTCACACTAGTTTCGTGAAATGTAGAGCTGTAGTATCGCTAGCATTAAAACATGTAAATAAGCGGTTTACGTGTCGTCGGTAATGAGAGCTAAGACGGCGCGTTAATTAAGTTTCGAGTAGGTCCTCAGAAACATCTTGTGCTTTATAATTTTATGCAAATTGTGTTTGTTTTCTTTAATGATTTTGCTGAACATCGTCATCGCGAACCGCGGCATTGTCAAACAACGCCGCGGGTGAAATGTAAATAGGTATAGAATTAAGAAAAGTATTGTGCAAATACACAATGTTATGCCTCACTCGTCTCGCGCTCGCGGAATTAAGCTATGTACAATTTGATACACGTACAATGTTATAATAATTACGTTTGTTAGGTTTTTAAAATTAAATTAACAAATTATTTTTGCTGAAAAAGGTTACGATGAACAATACACGAGTGAGTGTACTTCAAGAAGGAGTCAATAAATCTACGAACATGCATAGGTAATAATTGTTTTCATAAAACATAATAGGTATTGTTGAAAAACCGAGTTATCACCTTTTATTTTATCCTGATGTTGGTTCTGAAGTTATTTGTATCCATAGTGCCTAAAGTGACATGAACCACATACGTAGTTATACTGTGTAAGACTAACTTTATATGCAAATAAAGATTTGATTTTGATCCACATGAATTCACAATGAGTTTTCAATTCATTTTTCATTTATTTGCTAGTCGCAAATAGAAAACTCAAACAAATAACGAAAGTATGATTAAGGAACCCTTTAAAATTCTACCAAAGTCAAATAAGAAACCGGCAACGCTTCCCTTTTATCATCCCCCGACCCGCACAGTGGCAAAAGACAAGCATAAACGATCCTTTAGCGCGGCTGCACAATGGGCTCGCGTGACCTGGAAACGTCTTCAAAAGATGTTCCGTTTTAAAGAAATGTAGACTCTTGTATTATGCACGCGGCCGCCGCCGCCGCCCGCTCGTCGACCGCCCGCGCCGCCCGCCCGCCGCCGCAACTCTTAGCTGACAGAAATTTTTCACCTCTTCCCTTTGCGACACAGATTCAATTATATTTCCATTAAGTCCTCTCGCCGGAGCTGCTAAATCTGCGATGTTCACGCGTTTTACAAAAAATAAATTTGCACCATCGGCATCCAATTTTTATGATGCAATTATCGCGCCTACAGTGTTTTTTATAAAATCTCTAAGTTAGAAAAATTCAGATGGAATTGTTTTTATTACATTGCCTTGACGAGTCGCTCCTTATAATTCAATGCGCATAATTTCACGTCTCACGAAAAACATCAAGCCAAGTTTTGTCCTCTTATCACCTACTCTTATATACTTTCGACAAATTAATGAATCAGTTTACCTATACTAACGAATTTACCTTTCATTTGAGTGAAGATAAAGATTAATCAAACACATATGATTAAGCCTCTCTCCTGAATACGAGTATACTGACCAATCGTTCGTTTCTGATTTTCACAATATTCGCACTCTCAACCCATTTTAAACTTCTCGAGGGGTTGCCAGAATGTCATTTATGTGGCCCCAACACCTTCATTGTCCCGTAGTCCGCGCGGTTTTTTCCTGGTCCTGGGTAATTACCATTTTAATTGGAAGCGCATCTCGGCCGCGGCGCGCTCTAATGCATTGTTTGTCGATCTTGTCTTTTAAACACGTTTCTGCCCCGGAGTTTTGCTGCTGCAAGATTGAGGTCGCCCTGTATTTACACTTCACAAATAATCTCTTAATTTCAGATGAAAAACCACGATCACGATAGCGCGGATGTAGGGGTGTTAACCACTGCTGGACACTGGCCTCCCCAATGACTCAAAGTCAAATCATTTATTTCGTATAGGCGTACGGGGGCACTTACAAATTGAAATTTACATTTGTTTTTTTATAACTCTATAACCGGATCGGAACGCGACCTCCAACTTCCATATATCACGGTATTTCGCCTATTCTTAATTTGCCAAATGTTTTTCTTTTATTTCATTTGAAATCGTTTACCAATTGGGTGATTCATATTATCGTTCCCTGAAATGTATTCGGCTACATAAAATAACAATATCGCGATAACTAAGAGAGATATACAAACAGAGAGCGTATTGTGAATACATATCTATAGGTATGCGATGTGTTTGGGAAAGATGAAGTAGCCGCGGCGGCCTTCCAGCGGGAGGAGGCTGACTTCTCATTCGGGAGGAAACTAAAATACGGAAGCGGATCGCAGAATTAGTTCTATTAGCTGTCATGCGGCGGTGATGACGTATTTGATTTATTGCCGAACTGATTCTGGACGAGCCTCTCGTTTTTATTACATCTAACATATTTAAACATAACATTGAGATTGTTTTTCTGAATACTTACCCTTTGTAATAGTTATCCGACGCAAGCCTATTACAGTAATGACCATAACAACCCATTGCATAATGTGATGAGTCACATCGACCGTTAACCCGGATTTAAAAATGTACTGTTCTTTATTCAGTGTTGATCGTTCGCGATCAATATGTAAATGACAAATAACCGCGATTGAAATTTTATTTGAATTTCAATGCAATCATATATAGACTTGTCAGTGAAACGCTGGAAAACGAGATTAAACAATATCAATATACTTATGTTTGTTGTCGCATCATATCCACATGAACTTACCGGGAATAAAAGGTACCTATCCTAGAGATTAACCTATTCGTTAGTGTGTGAACTAAATAAATCTGAAATGAGTCCTTATGTGGTTGGAGTTACATGTACAAATATTGTTTTTCCCATGGTAGAGCTTGCATCCACGTGTTATGATTAGACATAGGCAGCCTTCGGTGAAGTGTTAGATATCGCAGCTCAAGTTCGGAAACATACGAGTTAGTTTGTTACACCGGGGCTTGCGTTCTAACAAAGCGGCTAGATTATCGGCAGACGGCAACCTGAGAGTTTGCTCCTCGCTACCGACTTATCGCTTCTAGGGATTCCGCGAGTAATGGGACGCGCGCAGGCACCGCCAGCAAAGCGAAACGAAACTTTACTTGAGGCTTACATTAGTTTTAAATCCGGGAGAGCTGGAATCCATTCTGATTAGATTCTTTTTAGAATGGTAATATTTTACTTGTGTCTAGGTATAAGTAAAGTAAGCACTGGGTAAAGGCTTACAAGAAAGAAAGAAGAGAATAGGTATACATTGAAGGATTTTAAGACTTTACAGAAAATGATGCTTACCGCATGCTTTTGTATACATGGTTTGTCACGTCTACGAATATAGCACGCTGCCTGCATTTATGAGAAAGTTGTACTGTCCGTAATAAATATATATATAAAAGATCTTCGATTTCGTCCGTAGCTATTGTCAGGTGGTCGTGCCACGCAGCGGCTCCACCCGACTCGGCGGACGACCAACCTCTCGAGACACGATCTTGTTCACCCCTAGCGCCGCGCGCACCAGCCTGTCTATGCTAATTACATCTCACACCGATAATCGACACATGCCAAATATAATTGGACTCTAAGATAACAGCTACTACGGTTTTATTTTTGATACGAAGACTGGTCAGACAGACATAAAATGGCAAGGTGTTCGGCGTATATTTTCTTCGGCGTATAATTCTAGTTTCAAGTTCCTCGCTTATCACCCCACTCCAACTTGATTTTCTACTTTCATATTCCTACCAACATTCTTATAACTTCTGTACTCTACATTACCGTATTTATATTAGTTTGTATTTGAATCACTGGCTTCATGCGATTTTTTATTGGCACAGTACATTCGAAGAAATCGATGATAATGTAGCACGTATCCAATATTGAATATGTTCTGTATCGTAAAGCTATTTTACAAAGTACTACAATAAAACGCCTGTCAATGAGGCTTGGCGGATTCAAAGAAAAGTTTAACTAAAGCGCTACAAATCACGGCTGATAAATGACGGGCAAACGGCCTTATAATTGCTCTCGCGTGCGCGCTGACTCGTTCAGATCATCGTGCTCATACATAGATATTTTTCAATTCAGTCTGGCCACCAAATACATCACCGGCTGTCGTCTGCACACTATCTCATCTCATCTATTACAACGCTGAAAAAAATATTTCAATATTATTTTTTTATTGTAAAAGTTAATTATAATAACAGGTGATCTCTTAAAGAACATGCCAATGATAGCCTAGGTAATTAATTTGGTGGAATTTTCTTAGTTTTATCAGTTGCATGATAATTAACAAGCCATAATTAAAGCAGAAAAAAAGTACGTTAAAGACTTGTGAATTGTAAATTTGGCTCTAAATATTTAGAATCAATTTAATACCCAGCGATATGCGAATTAGCCTCGTCCACTGGTTGAAGCATTTCCCAAGCCAGAACACCAACACAAACTGTATTGCTATGTGTAAGTTGCGCTCGCAACGAGCTGACACGGAGCCCTTCACACGGACCTAGTTCTAATGTAATCTAAGCCGAGCGCCGCTGGCTCTTCATTAGTCACGCGTGCACCGCGTCCATGCCCCGTTGAGCACCAAGGATTGCATAGCCGGAGCAGTTTCGTTCGCACTGCAGTGGCGATGTAAGCCGTCGTAGGTGGCTTCGTCGGCGGTACGTGGCTGAGTGGCCGGTGGCGTGCGGTGGGGAATACTGAACGCTCCATCGGTCTCGTCTCGCGCTTAGTTATCGCTCTTGAGTTCGGCTCGGCTGTTTGTCAGCAATACTATAACTTAACTTGCATAAACTGCAAGTTCAAATATATATTTTCTATGTATCTATAATACAATGTTGCATCAGGTCTAAGAGCGCCATTATTGCAAGATAAATGATACGGGTGCTACGCACTTCATTTGGAAGTAATTGAATTTTTCGGCTTCACCGAGTCGCAGACGCACCCTCTCACGTGCCCCCGCTTCGCCGATGAGTCGCACCGAACACCATTACCGGATAATGGCGGCGCGGAAATATCGTTACCGGCGCGGTGCGGCACGCACTTGACGCGATCACTCATTTTTTGCTCCATTACGGTGTACATACACACTCGAGTTGCTAAAAGCTAAAGTCAGGAGTCAGAGAGAGTGTACAATAATTCATAGCGTTGTTGTGTATAAGTGGAGGATCACGAGTTACGACAGAATATTTGAAGGCAAAGTCGGCTATGTCATCTTATCATATTTATTTCTGCTTTTATTTAAGTATCAAGAAAACGAACTCTCATTTGTAGCTCGTAAATCATGTAAACTTTCATCTAAACAAGTATAAACCCGGTAGGATTATATTCCAGATACCATTCATCATTTAAGATCTGAAACCGTATTCAAATTGATATTATACCTGGATGTTGGTAATACGTTCTGACAAGGCACGTGACGAGAGCTTTTAAAAATACACACATCAAAAGTTTCTAGGGCTCTGAATATTTTGACCTTTATTTTTATGTCTTTACGTTAAATAAAATAATAAGCGTTATCAGTGGGACATTTGCTATTAGTTCTCATTTAACCACTAATATACACAAAGAATGAGTGGATTTTATTTGACTCCAGCGGGCCGGGCGGGCGCGCGCAGCGGCGGCGGCGCGTGGCAGGACACACGGCTCGTACAATGAAGTGTCATTCACAACTTTTATATTATAGGGTACAATTTATCCTCGTCAGAGTGCCAGACACGTGATTGACACCGCACTCTATGATGCGTTAGACTTTTATGACCGTCAGTTATTTTATTACTACTGGATGCGAATAAGGAATTAATTAAATTAACTACATGTATCTCACTTCTATATTGTAGATACTCATTATAAATTATCAGTTGCAAATCCTGACGATAATTAGTGCCCTTTTCATTCCTGCTATGGAAATGGAATTAAAAAACCCCTTTCTTATAAGCAAATTAAATAAACGACGCGACTATAACACGCACTTCATATAGAAAGTGATCCTTTTTTCAGCCGATATCCTGGCGCGGACGGATCGTTTCCTCGGCGAGGCACAGCGAACACCCATTACCCAGTAATGGATGCGCAGAAATATGGAAACCAGTGTAGGTATAACGACCATATGGAGCTTCGTGCCAAGTACCGCTCCGCCAATCATTAGCATTAGCGTCAATGGATTGTAGGCACGGCCAGATTGTCGGAACGCCAAAATTTCAGCGAGCGATTCATGACAAACGAAGATCGCATTCGTTTTCTATGATGATTGTGTGGTACACAAGTTAAGTGTGTAATTATAAATATAATTATATTTGGAGAACGCGTCTAGATGTCCTCGGCCCTATGTCGCATGATCTGTAATAATAACTGCATTATAAAATATTGCGCTACATCACGAGTAGTTTGTGCTACTGATGAGGTCAAAACCCAATACTAAGTGACAGTCAACGTGTCGCTGTGACAGAAATGTTCTATGGTAACACCTCGTTCTAATGAATGATATTGATTGTTAGCCATAAAAGCATAAAGTACGCGAAAATAAATGAAATTAATTTTACAGAGAAATCTAACATTCATACGTCAAAAAATGTATCCCTTATCAATTGCACAAATGCTACAAAAGAGAAAAATCAGTGGCTCAAGTAGAATCTTTTAACGTAGCGTTACTTAATACAGATTTAATCAATAGGAATGACAGTATTAACATATTAGTCACAGATGTTGGAATATTTTCCCGAGCCTTTCCAGGGCTTGCAGACAGATTCAAACTATATTCAGAACTTACTCGCGTACCTATAGCCTGAACAATCCAGTGCGATGCCCGCACCGGTCAATATCAGACGTACTCGAGGGCTACATACTTCTTATACGTAAGCAGTGAATAAGCTGGCTCTAGATCAGAAATAACTTGTACATCTTTAAAAGTTATAAATACGTTTAATCGGGAAACTCCGTCCGTTCCGATCCGAGCGTGATCCCTTCACTGGCTAATGAATTACCTAACTAAACCCCTTTAGCGACTCCGTAGATTAATCCTCCGCGGCCGAAGTTACACTTGCGCTTCGGTAGGTATTTTTACCGAATGTAGCCGGTACATGAAAACTGTACTGCGACGTCAGGAGTGAAAAAAAATAGAATCTTGAAAAATTAAATTACATGAGAAATGTTGAGCTATTAATTCGAGGCTTATGAGGGTAATCTGATGAGAAATTACGGACTCCTGGAACCGCGCGCACCGCTCTGACAAATGGCGGCGAAGCCCTCGCCGCAACTTCACACGCTTCCCACTAAAATGGAACAACATTCTCACGCTCACAAGAAAAAAATCCTTTTCCCAACTCTAGAGGACCGTGTGTGCCTAACAGTGCCCTAAGGCAAAAAAAATTTTTAATATTTTTGAGTTGTATATCAGCTAATTAAGTATCTATACTTGTTGAACTAAACGTTTTAGTGTTCAAAAGTTCGATGTTTAGCGTTAGCAAATCATGGGATTAAATTCGGCTCCTCGAAGCGAGCTGCCGTGAAAAGATTCAATTGTCAATACTCTGTGAATGAGCGTCGCTCCGCGCGCCGACTCACCGGCCCAAGCACAAATACCGAGTGCTTTGCTATTACAACATTATTGTAGGTGCTGTGTCAACGCCCGTTTGTGTATTGTAGCGCTTAAAGTCACTTTTTATTGGGCCAATGTGGAGCGGAGAGTTAAAACAAAATGAATACAAGATTATGATAAATACTTTGTAGGTTTTAGTTACAATCTTTATAATGGTTTGGATTTAAATATTGTTGTATGTTTTGAGTTGCAAACTTTAGCTTTAAAATCTTTATTGAAAGATTAAACTCCTCGGTAAGCTTAGCTGTTTTCCTTATTTCTATTAAGAAGAAAAATAGCCTCAGTCTGAAAAAGTAATGAATAGCGATTTGTATGAACCAACCGATTTACCCAGCAATAGGCAACCTCAATGAAAATTTTGATTTATTCGAGTAACGGCAATATCCAATTGCGTATCGGAATGCAGGAGACGAGTGGGACCTACGGAATAACAAGCGTGCCTCGACGGCGCAAACAGTTTACGTAAATACCGGGAAACGTCCCGGAACCCCGGCGGGCGGCGGCGGGCGGCGCGTTCCGGACGCAAACGCGGGAATCCGCTAGCGAGCACCGCTCGCGTAACATGCTGAACAAAAACATTTTTTTTTTGTGAACGCGCGGCCATGTCCCTTTGGTTCCTCCTTGCCGATTATCAGCCAACATTCCGTAATGCTATACATATTCAGCGCCACCTAGCGCCGCGCCGCCGCCACTTCGGCCCGCTTTTTGTGAACATTCCTGATTTACTCATAGATTTTGTTTTTATTTAGGTATCGATGATAAGTCAAATTAGATGTACTAACACGGTACGTTGGGGGAGGGACTAAATAATACATAATAAGATTTTGTTTTGATATACCTACAATATAATATAGAAGGAGTGCGCAACATAATGATGTTGCACAGAAACTCCTGCTGTATTAGGTATATATAATTCCATGGACGTTCAATGTAACTATGAGAGCGAAACATCACTAACGGATCGTTACATCGACCAATTACAATCAAACGATTTACTCGCCTGCGGTGATGGCGAGTGATCAGCCCAGCCCTGGGCTGTGCGGCGCGCGCGGCGCGTACCATGTTCGCGCTCCCTCGGGATCACTCGCTGTTTATTGGTATCGACACTTCACTAGCACACTAGGGACTGACGAAGAGGCCAGTTTACCGCGTTTATGTTTAATTGCTACGTGGCTGTACGGAAAACGTGACAAACCATATTGGTTACTAAGGCCTGACTAAAATAACTAGTAGAAAATGTTTAAAGAAGTCAATCGCTAGCTAGTAATCAGTAGTGCAAAAAAATAAACACGTGAGTAATACCTACATAATTATTCCATTAGTGTCAAGTTACCTTTACACATTATTTGCATAAATATTTTGTATTTATATAGTGCATCCAGCATCAACATTATTTCTTACACGCGTACAGTAAATGTCTTTAAAGGACTCAATATTTTAGGAGAGCTGATCCTGATAATGATGTATAACTGTAACAGCGTTTTCAATTGAATCTATACCGGAGGGAGACATCTGCCCAACGCACACGCAAATAAAACAAGAGCGCGAAGTTTAGAGGGTTAATACGAGAATTGCGCCATAAAGTGTCGGTATTAGCCGGGGCCCGGCCGCGCCGCGCGCCGCCTCGCAATTGGTTCTTTGCAAGCTACAGATCTGTTCCACTCGATATAAAAGTTGGAGGGTTAGAGCTATCAATATCTTAGCTCGGCGCGTACTTCTCCACATAGAAGATATGTGATCCGGAATTCAGATTGGGTTCGACACTGACCGCCGCTAGCATCCGCCCGCCGGCGACAAAATTCTAAAATGTTCACCTGCCGTTATTTCCAGGTAATCCTTATTTACAGTATTATAGTGCTTTGATGTGCTGTACTATTTAATAAAGACCAATATTTAATTATATAGCACGCTCCACACGGCCCAAACCTTTACCCTAATTATCGGACGTCTTAAATTAGGATTGAGGACGTCCGACTGTCTTACACATTATTCGATTTCAACCAATAATCTGGATCGGATAGGAAGGTGTGGAGCCTGCTTAGAACTAACCTGTACAAATGTCATCACTAATTAATAGCAGCTACTGTAGCGCTTAGAATGTATTGATTGGATCACACAGCTCTCCTCGCTTTGTTTCGTGGCTATCGCGATATCGATTGCTCGAGGATTCCGCGCTAAGCCTCTGCAAATTGATGTGCTGGCGATGAATTCGCACGATCCTGCAAATACTTCGCGAACACAATAAAGCCTTCTACCCAGTGTGCTAGTTGTGTATCTGCGCTTACAAAGAGCACCAATATAAAAGTTCGTAGCTTTGTTTTAAAATGTAATTCTCGTCTGTAAATCTGAGCTGTCAAGGTTTGTAATATACTTGTCCTCTGAATTACACATAGGTACGCAACGGAGATGAAGAACATTAATAGTTTATAATATACATTAGTAATTTCTTTGTGTAAGAAGCATTTTCTGTGTATGAAATTCCTTCAAAACAAAGATATTGGATAATTGCTTTGTGTTTATTTGTTTATATTCAATAATGTTATCATCCTTGAAGATTCATTGTGGTGTCGAGGCAGTGTAGTGGGTTTGTTCGTATGCATGTAACACTACAGCACCTATGCAATACTGTGGACGTGTGGATGGCGCGCCTCGTGTGCGCTCGCGAGATACCGCGCCGGGAATCACCGAAGCCAGGAGCATTGCGGACCCAACCATGTGTAAACTGTTCATGAGATGATTATTTCATGGCCGATCAACTATACTGAACGCTTAAACCACATTTTTTGTATATACTTATTATTCTTAGTAGCAGCCCACTTTTCCCTACATAGTGACAAAAAAGATAGGACGACTTAATAATCTGTTTACTTAATATTTTCACTCTGGACGATGTAAATGCGGCGATGGAAATTTCTCACAACAAAGTCGACCGCTCGCTGCGAAAAATTAATTCCCAGATGACGCCCGAGAGCCTTCTATTGACATGAATTATACACTGTTACGTACTTATAATTATCTATGCATATTCAATAGGTAACAATGTTTCATTCAATATGCTGCAAGATAAGTGTCTGTGGATTGTAAATATTTTGTAAAAATAATATTTTTGTTTTATCGTTTAAAGTAATCATTTTGAAACGATTTATAAGAGCGAAGTAATGACAAGAAAATAAAGAAGCTGTTTTGTTTATTCTACCTGTCTTAGAACGCAGCAAGAAACAATAAAATCAAGAAACAATATACAATAACCTGCGGCGGGAAATATACACTATTGTTGACGGAGCCGCAGCAAGCGTGTCTAGTGCCGCACCCGCACCGCCGGCGCCGGCGCCGGACCGTGGCTACTGTTCAACTGTTTGCTGTTTAATATGCGGGAGAGTCGGCGACTCGCTCAAGAGTTGGCCACACAGCAGCCGCAACGACTTCACGAGGGCCAGAATCAGAATCAGAATATTTTTTATTCACGTAGACCATTATTGTACAGTACTTATGAATCGTCAAGTTACAAAAATATTATACTACTGCTTTACCACCCGTTCGGAACGCCGTTTCTATGGAGAAGAACGGGCAAGAAACTCCATGGTTGCTCTTTTTTTTTTTTAAATAGATCTTTTACATTTTTGAGCAATACATTGTTATAGGTATGTGAGAACAATGTAGGAACGGCTAATCAGACTTTAGCAGCAGGTCAAAAAAAACAAAAAGTACTAACTAAGTATAAAATTACAGTTAATGGCCATGCGATACCACTCGGTTGCAATTCATGAAAATGATTTCCTAGTGACTTATTATTTTATAGCGTCATTCATCTCGGCTCTGGACATTCACTTACAAAATTAAAAAGCAATGGGTTTTATATTTTGTTTATTTTCTATTATTTGTTTAGGGTTTTTAATCTTCGCCCATTACCCATTTGGAGACATCATAACGTACTAAATTATGGTGAGGGTCAGTACCATTACACTAAAATCTTTTTGTAAACCGACATTTATTTTGATCCTCCTATTAGCATGTGAGGTCTCGTAAAAACCAGCTCACAGAGTTTTAATTTGCGAACCTTCTTAAGCTGAATCATTAATAAAAATGTCGATGAAAATATTTTTATGAAATTATAATGTTTGGAGATTAGGCACGGAGCGTGATCGCTGGGGCGAGCGCGTTGCGACGGGCGGCGGGCGGGGCGGGCGGCGGCGGCGGCGGGCCCAGTCGCGCCGATCAAAACAATTTCTACAGATTATCAAAATCGTTTTGTTCAGCATTTTCATACGAGACAAATTATTTTCGGATTCAATGTTCGTTATTTTTTGTTCGAAAAAATACTGCAAATGGAAAACTGCGCCATTAACATCAACGAGTCGTAACTGGGGCGGCCATCATTAAATTCGGATTTTGTCAATGTTACAGCTTCGCATAAAATGAGCACTGTTTGTGTGACTCGCGAACAACGACGAGTGACGAGTGACGAGCGATAATAACTCTACAACAGACACTTCGCTGGAGTGGGGCCGGCGGCTCTGTGCCGTATGCAGAAAGTACATACGGTGTGAGCGAGCAGAGAATCTAATTTTGCTGTACCGTAATTGAGTGTCGTTGACGGTTTATCGGGCGGAGTGATGGCTCGGCGCGGCGGCGGCTGCTACAGTTTCTCACTGCATCACCGCAGCGATTATCGCGGCAAGGCGCGCGCCGCAGCTCAGCGGCAGGTAGTGTCGCGCGCTGATGGCCGGGACACGGCGTCGGCTGCGGCGCTAAGTACATAACTATGGTAAATATCCATGTCTTCAGTTTTGATCGTAGATTCAATTAGAAAAAAGCCTAAAGTGTCTAGATGTAAATAACAGTTTTTCATTGTGCCAAACCTGACTTACTAGACGTATAAAAACCATTTTATCTAAACGTTCCTACTCGTAATAATTAAAATGAATAGATTATCGGTCGGTTGTCCTTTATATTGTTTGAGGTGAAAACCAGACGATGACCCAAATACAGGCATGGTTTGTTAGCCAGCAGCGCTGAGGTGTGAGATGTCACACAAACAGTTGATTGAGTTGATTTTACGGCTCGAGTGCGCTCCGTGCGCCGGGCAGGCGGCTTGCAGCGACGCAGCGCGCCTGGCCCGCAACCAGCCGACGAAACTCGCCCACAAGTCCCCAGCCAGCCACCGGCACATCGGACCGCCTGCCGCTTTTAGTATTGGTAGTCATGAATAGCCTCCCTCCCGACCCACTAATTAGCATGTTTCCGACGCCACTATTCCAACTACTACCTGGTAAGTGAACTTTGATCGATATCGATAGTTTTCAGTATGTGGACCTATTGGGCTAATTTATCTAAGCTACCGGGGAATGAAACGAGTAAATCTTATAAAAAAATCTTATTTTATTATATAACAAACCGTGTCCAAACCAACAAGTCTATGTCTACGAGTCGTCGTCACATAAAAACGTCATCGGCGAGTCCCCTGCCCTGCGGCCGATCATCCTCAAACGTAACCATTTTATCGCGACTCTTCCCGCCACCCGCGACGCCGCCGCCGCCAGTGTGTTTGCCACCGTGGCCCCGGCTTGCGTCGGCGAAGGCGGACAGATCGGCGAGCTCGCCGCCCGCGCCGCTCAGGTTGAACTCACTTAAGCTTCGCGGCACGAAGTACTCGATACACCTGTCGGCATGGCCCGCCGACCGCCGTATGGGAGTGTTTCTCTGAAAGCTCTCCTCCCCGTAGTGAGAAGTCTTACGTCGGGGTAGGCTGTTAAACTTGGTTGGGTTCAAACTGTCTATCTTAAAGGTAACCTGCTGCCGCTTCTCCGAACAGCCAGCGAATACCGTGGACGGCCCGGAGTCGGGCGGCTCCCGGTGTCAGGACACCACCGACATGGCGATCTTGTCATCACACGAGCCGTCTGCGCTGTGCACGGCTCGATTCTTGCCACCACCCGCGCACAGCGCGCTGAACCCGCGCACCAGCGAGCTCATGTCCTCCTGGATCAGGTTGAAGCACATTGCAATTACCACGATGCCCACAAGTATGTAGATGCAGCACACGCCCACCGCGACGTCTTCCGCCTTGACCGAGACCGTGCTGGCGTACAGCCCCGGCTTCAGATCGCCGAAGCCGATAGTCGCTAGACTTGAGAACGAGAAATAGCAGCCGTCTATCAAATTCCACCGCTCAGTGGTGTGAAACACGAATGTACCTAGCGCTATATACAGTACGATGAGGAGCAAACTAAGAATTATGGGCACTCGCGTGTGGTCGCGACACGTCCAGTGATATCCACCACTAAAACTGTCCAAATTTAAGGCCGCTTGGAACGGGGTCCTTTTCTGCTTCTCGAACTTATCCCTTTTGTCGCACCCAGTGAAATGCTTGCACTCGGCGCCAGCGACCGAATACCGGCTAAGGCAGTCGGTCTTAGAGTGGAAGCCATTGTTCTTGAGCCGCGAGGGACAAATCTTGGAGTACATGACGCGGAAATACCGCGCCAGCGCCTCCCCAATGGTGGATAGATACAGCATAATAATGGGGATTCCCACGCATGCGTACGCAATCGCTACCAACTTTCCCACCGAAGACTTCGGGGTGACGTTCCCGTGTCCTGCAGAGTAAAAAAAAACCGTAAGTATTACTTTATACTTGCTTCAAAATACTCGTCAGTTGCTCGTTCGTTCGTTGCTAAGTTAAGATCACCTTATTGATGAACATAGCTACATTTTGATAGAGCTTTAAACAAAAAATATTTGATAATAATATATTTTCGAACCTTACCGATGGTAGTGATGAGTGTGAGCGCGTAGAGGAAGCTGCTGGAGAAGGTCCAGCGATAGTCGCCCTCCTGCTCGAAGCTGAGCCGGCTCTCAAGCGCGGCACCGCCTCGCATCGTCTTTAGAAGCACTCTCTGGAAGTCCATCAACTCCTTCGCTGCCAACTTTGTCCAGTTCTCCTTGTATAAAATGTTTAAATCTTCAGTGATCGTCCAAAGTCTTTCGACAGTTTTAAAGCGCAAATCTTCGCTGGCTCCCTGCGCCTGACTAAGGTTAGGTTTCGACGCGGCCACGGCTGTCTCCTCTGCGGCGGCGCCTCCTTCTATAGCGAGGAAGAGGAATCCGCCGAGTAAGTTGTAGGTGAGGACGAGGAAGCATATCGCGAGGCAGGTGAGCGGAGAGGCGCGGCGTTTGTGCGCGCAGCGGCAGCAGAAGAGGCGCGAGTCATCGATGCGGCGCGTGAAGCAGCAGCTCGGCTCGTCGGGCGCGGCGTCGCCGGCGCAGTACGCTCGCGGGGGCAGCGCGCGGCCGCCGGCGCTCTCCTCCAGCATGGTGCGCTAGTGGCAGCGGCGCATCGCGCTACACCCTTCACCGCACCTTGTACTTCTTATGATGTCTCCGCTTCTTCGTTGTGGACATTCTACCGGGCGAGCGCGCCGATCCGCCGCAGCGCGCGCGCTCTCACACCTGCAACAAACAATAAGCTGGCTTTAGTTTTGTTTTAAACAATGGATGAGGACATGCTAATATCGTGTCGTATTTTATTTGAATTTGTGAAACAAGTTGGGTAGTGTATCAAACACATATAACACGATCGTCTTAATTCGGTGTAAAATTTAGCTCTGTCGTAAAACATTACTTAATTTGCCTTCATGTGGCACTTTGGAGGAATCCGGGATTCCAAGTTGTAGCATGTTACTTGGCTATATACTTGGCTCGTCTTATTGTCTTTTCATGATTTTGTAAAAAAATACTCGTCGATCCTATTAAAATGTTCATATTTCTGTTTAAACAATAGTAATATGTATACTCTTCGGTTCGGTACGGTTCTCTGCAGATAACAGTGTGTGCGAACCTAACAAACGAGCATCCTCGAATAATTAGGAATTGGATAAGAAGTAGAAAACTCAGGACTACTACAGGTAGCTTTACATGAATGCGTTTCAGGTAGAAAGTTTCCACGCAGCCGGATGTCGCCGCCCGGCTAGCGCTGCCGCCCTGGCACGTCTCAAGTGCGTGATTGCGAACATCAGTAGCAATAACAACAGAAAACTGACTTCAAAAACTATATATACTAACTATTATTTGATACTAAAAATATTTTTGTATCGATCTTTTTACTGCATAATATATAACGATTTGATAATTATCGCGAACTAAAGAAAGATGCAATAAAATCAAGATAAAACAAAACTACGGAATCATCATCGAGATGATAAAAATAACAAATAAATCTAGATAAAACTACTGATAAGGTATAAGAACTAAAATAAAATGGGCCCTCTTTGAAGTATACCCTATTCAGTAAAAAAAGAATCATCCAAATCGGATCATCCTCTAAAAAGTTATGCTTGGTCAATCATTAAAAAAACATATGTTTAGCGTTAAAATGAATAAAATTCCAAATAGTGTTAATCACCTTATTTAACGAATTTTATTTATGAATATAAAAAGTCAGGAAAATATTGCAAATTTTAAAATAAACTGTCGTCATAAAATAAGAGCATTGTTTGAACATAAATATCGACGCTTGACATTCAGAGAGCCATATAGTACTTAGATATGTAAATTGTGGAAATGTAGACAACAGACAGATGGAGAGCTTTCGGCTC
Organism: Pheosia gnoma; assembly: GCA_905404115.1. Lineage (NCBI taxonomy): Eukaryota > Metazoa > Arthropoda > Insecta > Lepidoptera > Notodontidae > Pheosia > Pheosia gnoma. Next base: position 8,151,100 of record FR989914.1, read on the forward strand.
GGTCTCATTCGAAAAGTTTTGGAATAAGTAATGGCGGCGACGCGACGTGTGGGGGATTAAACGGAGCAGGACCAGTGTGATTAAACGCCGTGCTAGCTTAACGACGAGCGATCAAACTAAAGAGCAAGTTTGCGCGTGCACCGGCCACGCCACCGAGACGCGGTCAACAATTCTACACAAACGCGGGTTTCATAAATAAGTCACTGCCAGTAAAAATATACACATAAGTACTTATATGGTAATGTCACTCACGGACCGATGTTATTTTCACATCGCGAGTAGTAAATAAAGCAGGTACATATCTGCCCGCCACAGCGGTGACAAGACTTGGCTAAGGTTACTATTATGAACGCTTACGCAAGCCATGTGTATGTACTGACAATATGGTGTCGCATAATACTTGCGTCACAAATAAACCGTGTATGTAGCTCATCTCGTCATAAAGCGGGAAATGAGCTCGGCGTGGGAGCGAGGCTCATAACTCGCGCCAGAATGGAGGCCGCGATACTGTCAACACGCGCCGAGTGACGCCAGGCGCCGCGCTCCGCGCGCCCGGCTCTGGATGCCGCCGGACGGCGACACTTAAGTGTCTCCACGTGGAGCCGCTAGATTATATAGAGTAGACTATGTTTATTGTCGCCAGCAACAGAATACAAAGTTACGGTTTGCCGCATACGAAATCATTTTCCAGGCTACCATTTACAACATTCCCACTGTAGATCCCGGCTTACAGGAGTAGCAGTGGTGGGAGTGTGTGGCGGGCCTAGTCCCAAAAAAAATAACAACATTCCCCGGTTCAGTGGTTCTCCCTCTGACTCGATGTCGCAAAGCTTGAGAACCATGGTACTAGACCACTGTGTACTAGACCCTTACTTCCATCGGAATTAAACTGTTTGTCGAAAATGTTAATCCAAATACGTTCTTACGTTAAATAATATGTATGCTTCAAACAAATAGCTCGTTGTGAGCTATACAAAACAGCTACGAATTAATTCCGTGCAAACTAGCCGACCCGAAACCCCATTGTGTTTATTGAGCTGCGACTAGGTATATTTTATCACACGCCTAACACAAAAGCAAGCTATCAATAGGGTATAGCCGGTGAACGGAATATATTTCCGTTCACTGGGTATGGCAAATAATTTGTTTCGCGGAGCTACTAAAGGTTGTTATATAAATCCTAGCCGTAAATTAGCGATACTTTAATATTGCATTTTATCTTAGTAATGTTGACCTAGTGAAAATGAGTCGAGCGACCATTGCTTAAAATAAAAACACAAAAAAAAACTTTATTAGCTTCACTTTTCAAAAAGACAGCGGCGTGCCTTCTCTAAAGTATTTTTTTCATTAATTCTTACAAGTTTAAAATCAATGCACCCTATAGCTTTTTATATGCTATTGTTATTAATAAATTATGAAGCCGTGATATTTAATATTACAGTGGGAAGATCTATAATGTAACTCCGCGGCAACTCATAGGTGAAGTTTCATGCCATTTTTCCTAACAATATTCTTATGACAAGGAAATTATCTAATAGGTATTTTTAACAAACCGGCCGTCAGCGATTCCTTATTAAGTTTGCTACGGATGATTTTACTCAATCCATGGCGGTCGCGACCACTCGCTCTGCTGAAATCAGCTCGGTTCCCACTCGAAGAGACATCAAAAAATTCTATTTTGTAGAATGTTGAAACAGCAATTTAAAACAGATGAATTTCACTCGGTTAACGTGTTGAACCTGTGAAGTTGGTCAACACATGAAGCAAATCGAAAAGCTCGGAGCGCGGGGTGTGAGCCAACCAGCCTGGCGAGCGATCGCTCTCCCGACGCGACGAGCGGCTTGCGAACACAAATGCTACAGGAAAACGGACCTTAACGACATGTGAGCGGTTACCCTTATTTTTTAGAGCGTCGCGTGATAGAGTTTGCGAACTACCAGGGCGTCAACTGCCGAACGGCAAAGCTTACCTTCAATTTCACCGAACCGTAATGGTTTGATTAATTGATACAAAAACACTCTAATGAATCTGGATACTTGAGATAACGTTTGCCTAATACATTATAACAACATCTGTTCCAATTTCCAAGTAATCCAATAGAATCTAAGGCTTTATCTATAAGTAAGATGGGAGATCGTTGATCACCGACACTATCAATCTGGGATACCTATTCTGTTTCATAAATATGATTGATGAGAAGTACCTACTATGTGTATGTCTAGTAAGTACTCGTACATTATTTATAGTGGGAATCATTGAAATCGCTGTTGTCGGAAAGCTCCTCGCGCACACAACGAGATGTCGCGTAGAGATTGCGGAGATTTAGCGGTGCCTGTAAATGAAATGAGCTAGCTCGCTGCCAACTCGTGCACAGCACAGCAACGACATTTACGCCTAAACCTTATTGTTGGTTTACTAAGTATATTAGTTTACAGCTTACTTAGTGCGGGCATGTTGAATACAAACAATTATAAATACATAAAGATTCAGGCGCGTCATATCTCACAATTCAAATCTCTATTCCCAGCAAAGGTCGGTCATTTGGAGAAAGTCTTCAATCTGAGATGTTATCGGTTTCGCACAACTTGGGTTCACGTATTTCCCGGTGATATTTCGAGTTGAATTCATTTCTATAGTGAACCTCGCGTCTTTGTTTAGTTAAAAGACAATGTTTCGCACTGGAGTTTATAGTTTCGCACTGGAGTTTATAGTTTTGAACTAGCTATTTAAAAGTATTGCTATTGTTGTCTACACAGACAATGAGAGGTCGTCACGATACGGCCCACCTATCTTTACTGGCCGCGTTCTGCGCCTCTTAGCTCCAACCATCGTTTAAATCTCGCACTGCGACCAGCAACTCGGACCACCGATACAATGGAATGTACTACGAACCGGCTCGAACATCGCGCCGCCCATCTCCGAGATCCTTCCGAATTTTATTTCTCGGCTTCCATAAATCAAACTGCCCTCCTTACATAAATATACCGCTGGAAATCAGATACATTTGTATTTCTGCACTCTGTATTACCTCTGTATCTCCGTGCTTGTTTTGAGAGCAGATAGGGCCAATGTCAAAAAGTTGTACACGAGAGGAAATCTATAATTAAAAGTATACTATTGTTTTATTAAAAAGTCCCGTGCCAATGGCATTTTGGCACGTCATGATCCTTGTCCTAAAAATATAACTCGCACTACGGGACCGGGACTGGATCATGCGGTAAGACCCAAGACCCCGCGCGTGCCGTCTCGACAACACACCGCATGCTGGTGTGTTGTCAACAACAATTATTGAGCCAAGCTTAAGTGCATTTATAAATATTATTATTTATCTTAATATAGATAAATCTCAGCTTTGGAATGTCTCATACAGAGAACCCAAAGCCGATATACGAGTACTTGACATTCAAATGTAAACATTCTGGATTTCGATGGATATATTATTCTATCTTGTCCCAAATATATTGTACAGATTATTCGGTCGCTTTCTTGTATAATTTTTACATAAAGTAAACAAAAAATACTGGTCAAGTGAGAGCTCACGCGATATGGTTCCGTGGCGTTGTTTTTCTTTGCGACTAACACTGACAAAACCAATTCATTCGAAATGTATAAAATAATATAACAGCAGTTCGACTCGGAACTTCTCGACAAGTAATCGAAACGATACGATTAAAATAAAATCTTGTGGCGTTATCTGTTTAGATATAATTCGGTGCCATTCTCGTAACCAAGTCGGTCAATATAAAAGTTGTCGTATGTATGTGACAGGTACGGAACTCTAAAAACATCGTTTCTGAAACTCCTACTTTATTCATGTCCCGGGAATCGCGCGTGGGAGGCGCGGCCGCGGCGGTCCTAGGCCCATTTACCTGTTTATCGGCTTCAAGTAACAAAATATCACTCGAGCAATATTTAGTGGCGGTTGTGAAACCGCCACTAAATATTCCTCTGCGCTGTCCTTCGTTGTGAAAACACTCACTAGATCAGGTCAACGACCCTAACTCCATCGTTATACATACGAGCGGGGCGCCGTATCGCGGTCGATGGGAATAGCACAGTAGAAGCTTTAGCCGGCGACATGACCGCAGCCGCTGGCGGAAGGTACTCGCTTGTCGAATAAATACGGCGACAATATAGGGCTGCAAGAAATGCGCTAGAACTGTGATATATACGTGCTTAGGTATATCTGTTCCCTTTCATCTCTCTTTACCTGCAGCTGTTTCGTTCCGGTTGTCGACCCTCATGCTTTCGGCACTTTCACATCACCAATTTGCACATCAAAGCAAATATGAATGAAATAGGCGCCGACGCCGTCACATCCAACACCGCTTATTGAATTTACTCTTTCACATTTTTTATTGAGAAGAAATCTCTGTATTCACAGATATCCCAGGGATACGACATTATTTTGTGCATATTGTAGGTATGATTGATTACTAATATTTTATGTAAATTTAGTTTTCATATCGATTATCCTTTCATACTACTACTCCCCCAACGCATGCTGGAGTATCATCTAGACTACTACTCCCCCAACGCATGCTGGAGTATCATCTAGACTACTACTCCCCCAACGCATGCTGGAGTATCATCTAGACTACTACTCCCCCAACGCATGCTGGAGTATCATCTAGACTACTACTCCCCCAACGCATGCTGGAGTGTCATCTAGACTACTACTCCCCCAACGCATGCTGGAGTATCATCTAGACTACTACTCCCCCAACGCATGCTGGAGTATCATCTAGACTACTACTCCCCCAACGCATGCTGGAGTATCATCTAGACTACTACTCCCCCAACGCATGCTGGAGTATCATCTAGACTACTACTCCCCCAACGCATGCTGGAGTATCATCTAGACTACTACTCCCCCAACGCATGCTGGAGTATCATCGCGGGCACGTGCCGGGGACAACAGGGTACGGGTGCCCATCACTAGCCCGTGGATTAACGCCCCAGGTGCAATGGCATCTTAGCTAATTTAATGTTTACCTTATCATAACAAATCAATAAACTTTGCTTGTAACTAATCCGTGGGAATTGTCTGAAAACACTGAAGAATTGGCTCACCCCTTGTACACGCTGACTGCCAATGCTGATCACGCTCAGCTTTTTTACCTCCCCTGACTATAACTTGATCGTCGTTACTGTTAAGAGGCATTCTCGGGACTTAAGCGATCTGCAGCTTCAGGCAGACACCGCCTTTATAGCGTTGGTGAAATGTTATAACGGAATCATATTGTTATTGTGTGCAAATAGAGGGAATTCGGGAGCAATTTTCAAATATACATTTCGTTTACTGGTACAAACCAATATTGCGGAGAAAAGAGGCTGATGTGGCTTTTTTAAAGCGGCAAAATTGTTTTAAGTGCGGGGATTGTCAGGGAGAAGCGACGCAATATCGGTAGATAATGCGTGCAAGGACTGCCGCCTGTTTAAGCGGGGGCTGTTTAAGCGGGGGCCACGCACAGTGGAACCGACGCCACGCAACAACTGACACTGGAGTGGCTACGGTTATTAGTGGTTCAGAGACCAAAAGGTCGCTTTTAATTTTCCAGCACGCCTACCTAAGTGTCTACACGGGGAGGAATGCCAAGCAGGGACGCGTTCCCCCTGGGCTATCGTTTTAATGAGAATGAAAGCATTGTCGCGACGTTTAAATCACTTCCTGCTCTTCCTTGGTGTTTGTTTGCTTAAGTTATTTAAATTGCTTCTGCTCGGCGAATCGAGTGTGCTCTTTGTTGACTTGCGAAATCAAGTCGACTGACAATTAAACTATTAGAATATTTAAAAACATATGCCGAGGGCTGCGAGTCCTATTACCTATTACCTTCAGCAAATGGTATCACCTGCCACCTATCCTGCTCGCCTCTGCACCGGCAGACCCGCATGGGCCACATACATTATCCGAATCAACGCTAACATTATGATTGACAGCCCCATCGAACCACACGACTGCAGTTAGTAATAATGATGAACACCACTTGTAGCACGCGCTTCACTCCCCGCTAACCTATAATGATCACCGCTTGATGAGCTTGCTCTAAGCCTTTTGAAGAAGAAAACTGAGAGCCGGCGGTTCTTCATTTACAAGAACATGGTACACTGCTATGGGTCTTATGTTAACGTCTATACAATATGATATAATACCCCGCCACACATGTCGTGCAAATAGATTTACTTATCGACCGTCGCAAACCCCTTTTCAATCAATTTAATCGATCTGTCAGAAACACTCGCTTATTATTCTTCTCGCATAGCTCGAGGCTGGGAATAACAAGTTTGCTTTGTACTGGGAAATAGCGCGATCTATTGACTTTATTCAGATAACGCGGCGGTTGCCCCTAGCCGCCCCGCTCGCCGCGAACTGCACCGCAGCTTATTTGCATCGCTGACTTTGCTATTGTACGAGGACTGCTGGTCGCTGTTTCCAGCGTAGGTATTGTTGAGGATAATAACCATGTTCCTATCGTCTACCGTTTTAGCGAAATGACACAATATGGAATCTTAAATGTGAAATAAGTTCCCGACTGAGCGAAAGAATCCATCTATTTAAATACAGATGGATACGACTGGGTACCAATTCAATGCTTTTATTTTCATAATTATAAATTCAAGTCATATTTAGTCGGTAATCAAAATAATAATTACTTTTTCTATTAACACAGCATCCTATTCCAGAGGTTGTGGCTCTTGCAAAATATTATATAATGTTGTATAACCGGAAGGAAGTGTTTGTGTAAAACGCTAAATAGGTATAATGCGGTAAGACGATGGCAGCGGCAGCGGCAGCCGACCCGCGCCTGGTGACTGGCGATTCCTCGCTAATGCTCTCAAGACGTCCCCGCACCCAGCCCATTCCGGGACCCATTAATTCTCATTATGACAACAATGTCGACAACACAATGCGCCAGGCACACCGATACCAACAATTAAAAGCAGCTGAGACAACCTTATAATGTCATTAAATAAAATATGAATGAATAGGTAAGTAAATTAGATACTGTTCAATAAAAGATGATCTGGCTATATCCGAATTCCGTCCGCAGATAAGAATAACCAAAGAGTCTTGCTCACGCTATCGCGACTACCTGAAGCATTTGTATGACTGCCAGCAGCCACAAAAAAACTGAATCTATATTTCGACTTCGACTTGATAAATATAAGCTTCACACTTATTGCCTAGCTATCTTATGCTATCTGCGTTCCGTAACAGGGATGTTTCCACAACTTTTAGTAATAATGTTAGTTATCATAATCAATTGTACATCGTTACATAAAAAGTGAAAGAGAATAAAGAAAAACTTGCTTTATGTGGTATACGTCGATGACAACATGGACGAGGATACATCACACAGAAGACCATCCCATTCAATGGGATTGAATGGGATGGGGGCTTGTGTGTGCCTGATGATCCTGCCTGATCCCGAGGCAAAACTAACTGGCTCAACAAAATGCCCACGACGCGAATTGTGCACACACAAAATCTGATGGCCGAGAAAATTGATATTTTCCCTTGTACTTTGAATGACTTTTGAAAAGTAACAATTTGTATGTTATGTTATAAATAGTATCCTTTATTGGTAATTACACAATTGCATTTGAAAATTCCTGTAATTATAGTTGTAACAAGGTAAATAAATCATGCGGCGTTAGCCCGACATACTTTCACAGATTCTGTTCTGTTAACCATGTTGTGCGAAAACATGTGGGCGCTCATGTTATTCCTTTGTGTTAGACCGCGAACATCGCCTGCGATTTGCCGCGCCGCGTTGCGCTACAACCACGCAAGAATGACAGCACGTCAATCAATCACGCCTTTGATACAATACAACCGCCGAGAGGTTGAGAAGAAGCAATAGTGTAGCGCCAAGATATCGCCAGGGGCCGGGCCGGTGGGAACACGGCCTATGCATGTTACGTGGGAGCCGGACTTCTCTAGGGCCCATTACTTTTCTCTGCTGACAGGTGCGGAGAATAAAGCGCGTGTGTCGGGGACGCGGCGCGGGTTGCCCTCGTACATTCCGGACTCGGAATAACATTCATTCATGGTAATTTGTTTGATAATATCCAACTGTTATAAATAACAATCCACAACGCAATATTGGAAGTGAAGCGGTGTGCGAATGTTGTAGGAATGAGCTGCGCGTGTTGTTGGTCGCTCCTTTGCAAATCAAAGGTGCTGCGCTTTGTTGTAAAGTGACTTTTCCAGTTAGAATCGAACTCGAAATGAAGGGTTTATTGGAAGGATCACAAGCCCGATGATAAGGGAAGGGAGGTAGATTTCTCCAGTTTTCAGTGGGTGTATGCGGTAAACAAATTTATACATATTCTTAACAGCAAACATGTATTTTGGAAATTTCCATGGTAACCTACGATTTCTCAAAAAATGGTACGCAAGAGAATTTAATACTTACGCAGTTTTTTTTTTAATATTGAATGTAAATATTATAGGGTTTGTTTGTGTAAGCAGCGGTGCTTCTGTATCTACTCTAGATCATGTTTCAGACGACAGGAGGGGCCCGAGCAGTTGTACGACACTGCAGGTCACCTCACCAGGCGCAGTGTTTGCGCGGCGCGAGTCAACACCACGCCTCTGTATGCTCGTCCAAGTTGCCGAGATGCGCTCACCTCGACCGTGTTTACATCACAGATAGATTTCTGCCCTCGACACAAAATTACAGGCTGCTTATGAAGAAATCATATAAAATCATTCAAAGCATAAGCCGTCATACCTATACTACATAATACTTGACATTGGTGGAATAATACAAAGATTGTACACATAAATCTCGTGCAGAACTTGGCGCCAATGAAGTCCGAGAGTAATAGGTCTAGTCATCTAGGTACATTTTATCTCGTATTTTCGTCCGTCAGCCTATGTTAATTCCAATAGTGTGTTGACGATTACACAAGGAAAACAACATCTACTTATAAATAACCTACTTAACATGGAAAATCACCTGTAACGTGACCACGGGTGCACAATAGATATCCTCAGTTATCAGGATTTCAATGATTGCACTCTGGTGTGATTAACTCCTTCCACTGACAAACTGGAATGACAATTTTCACCGTTGTTATCGCCGAGCAAGGAACATTGTTATAATGGACCGCAAACCTTTCCTAAGTTGTCACAAGTAGTGTACTTACATACAAATTTATTAAATACCTAACTATCATCCAATAGACATGTTTGTGTTGTGAGATTCGTAAAAACGCGACGTAGCTAAACGCTCTCCGATAATTAGCTACGACAAGTAGGTAGTAATAATTATTTATGGTCTAAGCTACGCCACGGACTTCTATGTAATGTACGGGTTTATCGTAGTCATATAGCACCCATCACTGGATATCATTTCAAATAGCTGCATTTGACAATAACTACCTAATTATTAAAAAACCCCTCACATGCTTATCACGATGTCCTAGAACTTCTAATTTGGCGCGTACCGTATGTTTATTTCAGCTTCCAGATACTCACTAGATTTCTTGTAATTATTTTTATGGAGGATTCAAATGGGACTTACGAGGACAACACCTACTGAATAATACGTACTATGTAGGGAACTTACATGCAAGGTTCGGGGCTGGAGGCTGGACGCGCACCAGCTCCGACGCCGCCCCGGCCCGCGCCCGCGCCCACAAGGGCCACAATACAACCGCTTATAACTGCACTGAAGTCATCAGTCACCGCCGGCTCACGTCACTAGCATAGCTCTACATCCAGATCAACTGACACTTTTCGCAATTAAATAAGTTCCGTTCACTATCGTGTAGCACTGTAAGTAGTTAGCATAAACCAGCACTAACCATTGTCATTGTATTTGTAGGATAGGGGCACTAAAGTTGTTAAGTATAAAGTTATACTTGGACGAGGTTCGCGCGTGCGACGCGGGGTGAGATGAGTTGCGTGGAGCAGTGGCACACGCGTCGCAGCCGAGGCGCGCTACAGACTGACTGACTGAACTGAGGCAAAGCGACGAGCGAGTCATCGGCGGTCGGCCGCGCCGCGCTCGCTTCCGCCCGTGCGCTCTCCCGGTGCGCGCGCACCCCCGCGCTGAACAAATAGCACGCTGCGCCTTCCAGCTTCAGGCCCCGCCGCGTAGCAACGAAGCCGGGGGCCATAAGATGAACCTGCATACGCTGGTACGAGCGCGACTTGCTATACATGGCCATGATGTACATAGCTATTAGCTAGGTATGTTAGGTGGAGAAGTTTCAAATCAGCTGTTGCTATTTAATGTCTTCTGTACGAATATAACACCATACGAAAATAATATACCTATATAAATTCCACGCCGTACAACGTTTCAAATAACAACCAACTAATAATGGTGGTCACAAGAGACATGTTATTTTAGCGCTAAATAAATTGTTTGTTTATAAAACGTAAAATTTAATTGTATTTTAAATTGAGTAGTTGCTCGGTCGTGTCGCGTGTGTGTCCGAATGCGGTGCCGGGCGGCGCGCGGCGGCGGCGCAGCAATTAAACGGTGCCGCGCGGGTTCAAATGAGGTGAGCGCAGTGCTCGTGCGAGCGAACGCGGCCCACTTGTGCTCGCGGTGAAAAACCCCCTGAATAAATAAACGGCGCGGCATGGCGGCAGGCACCCGCTCCCACAACAAGCCCCTGATCACCACATAATGAAGTTGATGCATTTATTGCAGTTGAATATTGGCGGCCGTTATCAACCGTCTTAACGACGACTTAAGAAAATTGTTATAAGTATATGACCTATATGACCTCGAAAGACGTGTGAAGTCCGCCGACCCGCATTGGGCCAGCGTTGCGGACTATGGCATTATCCCCATAACGTTGGTCGGAGGCCCGTGGCCAATAGTGGGACATTGAAATGGCATTATTATTAATATCGTCTAGATATTTAATTTAAAGTATTCAATATGCCATCGCCTATATATTTGAGTCATAAACATATGTACATTTAAAACTATAATTGGCATTTTTGATATTTCTCTACTCCGGCTGAAATAATTATAAGTATTGTCAAAACGGTATCTGATAGGTTGACCAGTTTTGCGTGTTCACAAGCATTCGCCGGTGGCAGCAGCTGTCTCCAGACTTGTAGCGTCAGCATGTAGCATCGCGCCGCTTAATTTGTGACAGCACATAAAATGTAAGCTTTTTATGGATCGTATTCCCGGTTCACGTTTATGGGCGTCGTTTTATTTACACAATCGTTCGTAACGGCTTCTTTTTATGGTAAACATGAATACGCATAAAAGGGTTACGCTTGTGAGTCCTCCTCGCGCCACGCTCGCAGGCAATCTCAAGCACCATACAAAGTGGCGCAATGTTGCGCCGTTCCCGTGGGGATCTAATTCACTCTGTAAATTATCCTCGGCAGGTTTTCAATCAGTATTTTTAGTATATAATGTGAATTGTGCAGGTCGCATAATAGGTATTTTTTTTTTTTTTTATGAATTAGACGCATTTTTTTGCATTTTAAATTGATTTAAGTATGGAATCATTGTAAAAGTCTATCTCAACTAGATGTTATAAAACCACAATGTCAATTAAAAGTCAAGCCTCGCGAGCGCGCTCGTACATCAGCTGTTTAAATTAAAAGTTCACAGATGAGGTCAGCGCACCCCTGGCAGCAAGGGAACTTAGATTGCTATCTCACTTCTTCAAATAAACATAGAGCTCGCGCGAACCGCGTCGAGCGGCCTTTCGGCATTGGCAAAAATGTCTCAAAGTAAACCGCCCTTTGTCGGCATCGTTTGGATACGCCGCGCCGCACGCGCCGAAAGTGGGAATAGGTACTAGGTAAAAGCGCATGCGCGGTGGTGAGGCGACCAGTGCCAGACGTGAAATTAGGTATTAAAGTACGGCTACGTTATTCTCGAATTCAATGTATTACGGGAGGACTGAGGTGGTGGACGTCCTGGTGTCATAGTTAGAAACGGCCGAAACGTCGGGAACGTAAAAACGAAAAATAAACGCGATAAAATCCTTAAAAATTGTTTTATTTCAATGTGTAGTATTCGCGTAAATATAAGAAATCAATCAATGTATTACTTTCATTAGGGAGGGTATTTATTTTTCTCATTTTAGCAAACAAAAGTACCATTACTTGAAACATTTAAAAACAACAATAAGAATCTTTGTATTCAATTTAAACTATATCCTACGAGAAAAGTAAACGATAACGAATACGAACGTAAAGTTAAACTGGAAACTTTCATTTTGATGTCAATACCCACATTTAATTAAATAAATTAGGTAATGACTTCAGATTTTCGAATTAATAGGCAGCACTATTGTTATTTGCAACGTCGTATCTACATTTGATCGATCTTTTCATGATCCATGTATCGGAAAGACACGAGTTTTTTGACGGTTTGTATTCCTTTGAATTTCATTAGTCTAGTCGGTGTCTGTCTCCTGCATAGTCTTCTGCCCTATGCAAACGTCTCTGGCATAAATAGTTGACTAGTTCGCGACTTACGTACGTTTATAATTAGTTATGTGTTTTTATTGTTCCGCGTGCGTGTGTGTGTGTGTTTCGACAAAAGCAAAAATGCCTCGCAGGTCGACGACGGATTCTCCAGGGTTTAGTTCTCGCGAGTATGGCAAATGCAGATGAAATGAATCACTGCATCATTAGTGTATTGCGACATTGCGGAGGAGTTGCGGGCGTTGGCCGGTCGCAATGCAGCGGCAATTTTGGAGGTAGCCAAGAAGTCCGGGCATCTCCAGGGGCCTTTTGTTAAAAGGCTCAAGGACGCTGCTGCAGGACTACAGGAGGTCGTCGATGTTTTGGTCGCCAGGCCGGAGGCAGAGGAGACTCGTCGTCTCAGGCGGGATAATGGGCTCCTCCGTAGGGAAATAGACTCCCTGAAGGCCGAGTTGGGGGCTCACCGCAGGGAGTTTGAGGCTATGCGGTCAACGATGGTGGCGGCTAATAAGGCCTTGCCTCCGCCCCAGCCTACGCTGGATACGGAGGCATTGGATGAGCTCAGACGCTCTATTGTGAGTTCCATCGGCGTTATGATGAACGCCCGGTTCGAGGGAATAGAGGAGCGTCTGTTGCCAGCAGTGGTTCACCGCCCGCCACTGGCGGCGGATAAGAGGGCTTCGGACGTTTTGACGTCCGGGGGGGAGGGTCCGGCTCGGGCCCGGCCTGGGCCGTCAAAGTCGGCGGCGAATGGAAGGCGGGTAGTGGATACCCCCATTTCTGAGGTGGAGGGTCCGATCAGGGCCCGACCTGGGCCTTCAGTGGTCCGGGCAAAGCCGGCGGTGAAGCCGACAGCGAAGTCGGTGGCCTCCAAGGCTGTGGGCGCTTCGGCCCCGGGAAAGCCAGCTCAGACTGGGACGGAGGTTGCGACGGCTACCCCCGATGCTGCTACTGTGGACCCGGAGGGCGAGTTTACACTTGTCACCGGGTCCAGGAAGGGGAAAGGGAAAGGGAAGGGGAAGGGGAAGGGAAGCCAGGCTGCAGTCTCGCAGAGTGGTCCAGCTGCAGTTGTCTCCACACCGGCGAGGGCGCCGGCTAAACCTAAGCTTTCCCCGCCACGGACCTCCGTCGTGGTAATTAAGGTGCGGGAGGATGCGGCCGCGGCAGGTATGACGTATAGTCATATCCTGTCTCATGCGGCGGAGAAGGTGGACCTGGCGGAACTGGGGATCGAGTCCCTTAAGTTCCGCCAGGGTGCCACCGGAGCAAGGCTGCTGGAGCTGCCGAAGGGGCAGACTCCCGAGAAGGCCGATCAGCTGGCGGAGAAGCTCCGCGCGGCTCTGGAGGGAATGGCTGAGGTCGTCCGCCCCACCAAATCCGCAGAGATCCGGATCACGGGTTTGGACGACTCAGCCACTAAGGAGAAGGTAGTCGCAGCGGTGGCGAAATCTGGAGGCTGCGCCGAGGGCCTGATTAGAGCCAGGGAGGTGCGCTCTGGACCGGGCGGCATGGGCGCCATCGTCGTCCAGTGCCCGGTGGCGGCCGCCAAAGTGCTGGCCGATGCTGGGACGATCCTGGTAGGGTGGAGTGCGGCCAGGGTCGAGGCACTTCAGCAGCGCCCCATGCGCTGCTATAGGTGCATGGGGCTTGGTCATGCCAAGGCCAGGTGCCCATCGAGGGTGGACCGAAGCGCCCTATGCTTTCGGTGCGGGTGCGAGGGCCATAAGGCCTTCAGCTGCGCAGCGAAGCAGAGGTGTGCGGTGTGCGCGGACGCGGGCAGGCCCTCCGGGCATGACATGGGTGGGGCTTTATGCAACCCCCCCCAATTGAATGGTAAGGCGGCCGCACGGCCCACGACCGCCACTGAGGCCGGACGCCAGCAGGCGCGGGAGGAAATTGTTATGTCGGAATGAATCCATCACGACATAACAGTTTCCTCCAGGCGAACCTAAACCACTCCGCCGGGGCTCAAGACCTGTTCTTGCAGTCCATGGCGGAGTGGGGGGTGAATGTGGGGGTGGCTTGCGAGCCGTACTATGTTCCCTCGTACACACATTGGGCGGGGGACTTAGACGGCGTGGTGGCGGTCACCACCAGGGCGGGTTCCGACGTTGCCCTCTCAACCTTGGAGAGGGGAGCGGGGTACGTGGTGGCAGGATGGGGGGAATACGTAATTGTCGGTACGTATTTCTCCCCCAACCGCAGTCTGGCGGAGTTCGAAACGTACCTCGACTCCGTCAGGGATGCGATCGGCAGGTGGTCGCCGAGGCCTGCAGTAGTGCTCGGCGACCTAAATGCGAAGGCGCAGGATTGGGGCAACCCTGGGACTGATCCTCGAGGGAGGGCTGTCCTCGCATGGGCGATCCAGTGCGGCCTGTCCCTCCTGAACAGGGGGAACGTCCACACCTGCGTGCGGCATACGGGGGGGTCCGTGGTGGACGTATCGTTTGCCACCCCCGTAATCGCACGCAGGATTGCGGACTGGAGGGTGGAATCGGGGGTGGAGACCTTATCGGATCATTTATATATCCGATTTGGAATCTCCGCCCCCTCGGGACAGGCGGACCCTCCTAGGGGGCCCAGCCATTTCCCACGTTGGGCCCTGAGCCGGCTGGATAGGGAGCTGGCCGGAGAGGCGGCCATCGTTCAGCGGTGGGCCTCCCCCAGGGCAGAGGGTGCCAGCGTGGATGAGCTGGCAGGCCGCATGCGCAGCGCCTTGCAGCAGGTCTGCGATGCGGCCATGCCGAGGGCCCGGCGCCGGCCTGGATACCGCAGGGTGTACTGGTGGTCCGCCGAGATCGGGGACCTAAGGAGGGCTTGCGGTGCCGCGCGTAGGGAGTACGTGCGGTGCCGCAGGCATAACGGTCGTGACCCGGCACTGGAGGCCCGTCTCAAGGACGCCCTCAACCAGGCCAGAGAGGCACTCCAGATGGCCATCTGCCGGGCTAAGGAGCGGGCGGACGGGGAGGTTCTGGCGGAGCTTGACCGGGACCCCTGGGGGCGTCCATATCGGGCAGCCAGAAAGAAGCTGGGGGGCCGGGGTGCGCCCCCAACGGAAACTCTACCGCCGGATCATCTGGGGCGGATTATGGAGGAGTTGTTCCCGGACGCCCCTCAGAACTTCGCCCCCCCTTGGATGGCTCTGCCGGGAAGGGAGGCGGACGTCCTGGAAGCTCCCCCCCCTATATTGGAGGAGGAGTTGGACGGGGCCCTTCACCGTCTCCGGAAGAGGAGGAAGGCACCGGGTCCGGACGGGGTTCCGGGAGTGGTGGTCTTCCTGGCGGCTAAATCCCTGGAGGATAGGCTCCGGGAACTGTTCAACGAGTGCCTGCGGACTGGACAGTTCCCGGGGCTGTGGAAGGTGGGAAGAGTTTGCCTCCTCCCAAAGGAAGGACGCCCTCCCGGGCAGCCGTCGGCCTATAGGCCCATAGTCCTGCTGGACGAGGTGGGGAAACTCCTCGAGAGAATTCTCGTTTCCCGTCTCGTCCAGCATCTTGAGGGTTCAGGGCCTAACCTCTCGGGGGCCCAGTGGGGATTCAGGGCGGGTCGTTCAACGATCGACGCCCTGAATCAGTTGAAGGGCCTCTCCAGGGAGGCGGTGGAGGAGGGGGAAATTCTTCTGGCGGTCTCACTCGACATACGGAACGCATTCAACAGCCTTCCGTTTGAGACCCTGGGCGAGGCGCTCCGATATCACGGAGTGCCCCCCTATCTTAGGAGGCTGTTGATGGCGTATCTGCGGGACCGCCAGGTAGTGTGGGAGGGGAGGGCCGGAGGTCTGGGTCGGCGTCGTGTGGAGCGCGGGGTTCCACAGGGTTCGGTGCTGGGGCCCACCCTGTGGAACGTGGGCTTCGATTGGCTCCTCCGGGCGCCACTCCTGCCCGGGATGAGGGTGCTCTGCTATGCGGATGACACCCTCGTCACGGTTCGGGGCAAATGTTGGGAGGAGGTGGCGCGGAGGGCCACCGTAGGGACCTCGCTCGTGGTAGAGCGGGTCCATCAGCTTGGCCTGGAGGTGGCGCTGGGAAAGACGGAGGCCCTCCTCTTTCATGGCCCGCGCAGGGGACCTCCCCGGGGCGCACAGATTGTAGTGCGAGGGGAGGTCATTAGAGTGAAGGCCCAGATGCGGTATCTGGGTCTGGTGCTGGATGGACGGTGGGGGTTCCGGGCTCACTTCGCCCAGCTCGCCCCGAAACTCGTCTCTGCGGCCGCCGCCCTAGGGAGGCTGTTGCCCAACGTGGGGGGGCCCAAGTCCACGTGCAGACGCCTCTACTCCGGAATAATCCGGAGCATGGCTCTGTACGGGGCCCCCATCTGGGCGGACGCTCTCACCGCTGACAATAAGATCCTCTTGCGGAGGCCGCAGAGGATCATAGCGGTGAGAGCGATACGGGGCTACAGGACGGTCTCATGGGCGGCGGCCACTCTCCTGGCGGGAGACCCGCCCTGGGAGCTACAGGCGGAAGTCCTGGAGGCGGTTTACCGCTTCCGAGCCGGGGAACGGGCGGCAGGCGCCGCACCTGACTGGGACATGGTGCGGCGCATAAGGAAGCGGTGCCAGGAGGAGGTAGTGACGAGGTGGGGGGAGCAATTGGCGTCCCCTGCCTATGGCCGCGAGACGGTGGAGGCGATCCGCCCCCAACTGGCTGGCTGGTTAAAGAGGGGGCACGGCGCCCTCTCCTACAGGCTGACGCAGGTGCTTACCGGGCATGGGTGCTTCGGTAAGTACCTGCACCAGATTGCGGGGCGGGAGGCGACCCCCGTCTGCCATGCGTGTGACGCGCCGGTGGACACGGCGCGTCACACGCTGGAGGAGTGCGTGGCCTGGGGTCCACGTAGGCACGACCTAGCCAGCGTCGTGGGGCGGGACCTCTCGCTGCAGAGCGTGGTAGCAGCCATGCTCAGCAGCGAGAGGTGCTGGAGGGCAATGGCCTCCTTTTGCGAATCCGTCATGGCGCAAAAGGAGGCCGCGGAGCGGGTCAGGGAGGGAGACGCCCAAGCCGACCCGCTCCGAAGAGCGCGGCGGGGGAGACGGAGAAGGCGCTATGCGCATCTTCTTCCCCCGCCGTAAGAGGAGGACGTCGAAGGGGACTAGGGCAGGGGGTCGGGGGACCACCTGCCCACACAAAGTCCCCCCGACGGAGGGTGCCTGTTGATAACAGGCACCCCTCCTGATGTCTGCGGCCCGGGTCCAACCGGGCCGGCCGCCGGGGCGCCACAGTAGTATGCCAAGTGCGATCCTGTGGCGCCCCGCTCAAAGGCGGTGACGGCGGACCAAGGGGTTTTAGTGGGTATACCGGCACTCTGTCGGGGAGTCCCACATACCCCTCTCGTCCCCCCGGGCGAGAGGGGATGCGTAACGCATTTCCCCTTGTAAAAAAAAAAAAAAAAAAAAAAAGTTAGGTTAGGTTAGGTTAGGTTAGGTTAGGTTAGGTTAGGTTAGGTTAGGTTAGGTTAGGTTAGGTTAGGTTAGGTTGGGGTGCTGATGTCAGACAACCTCCTCGTGTGCTCATCCCATTGTCGGTCCCGAGGATACGTCCAGAGGAACGGCAATGGGAGGGGCCGGTGCACCCTGGGCATCGCAGGATAATCTCCTAGGTCACCTAGGTGTATTGTCGGCGATGGCGAATAGTCTGGCGTGGGGAAGGGAGGGGGGCTGCGACCGGGCCTCGGCCTGGACGCGGCGGACCCACCCTTATGGGGACGTAGGAGGAGGGGGAGCGCGACCGGGCTTCGGCCTGGACGCTGCGGACCCACCTCGTGGAGGGGAGGGAGGCTGCGTGAGTAGCGGCGGGCCCACCCCTCGAAGCCCATTGTCAGTCCCGAGGATACGTCCAGAGGAACGGCAATGGGAGGGGCCGGTGCATTCTGAACATCGCAGGATAATCTTCTAGGTCACCTAGATGTATTGTCGGCGATGGCGAATGCCTGGCGTGGGGAAGGGAGGGGGGCTGCGACCGGGCCTCGGCCTGGACGCGGCGGACCCAACCTTATGGGGACACATGGGGAGGGGGAGCGCGACCGGGCTTCGGCCTGGACGCTGCGGACCCACCTCGTGGAGGGGAGGGAGGCTGCGTGAGTAGCGGCGGGCCCACCCCTCGTTCGGATGCCTGAGAGGAGGGAGGCTGCGGCTGGGCAGACGGCCCGGCTGCGGCGGACCCACCACTCGGGCAGCCCCGCAAGGGGCGTGAGGAAGGGAGGGAGGCTGCGGCTGGGCAGACGGCCCGGCTGCGGCCGACCTGCCCTAACATTGACGTGGAGGGGGGCTGCGACCGGGCCTCGGCCTGGATGCGGCACCCCAACTCGTGACAAAACCCCATTTTGGGGTGCTTGTCAGACAACCTCCACGTGTGCTCATCCCATTGTCAGTCCCGAGGATACGTCCAGAGGAACGGCAATGGGAGGGCCGGTGCACCCTGGGTATCACCGATAATCTCCTAGGTCACCTAGGTGTATTGTCGGTGATGGCAAATAGTCTGGCACGGGGGCGTTGCGAGGGTTGCTCCTGCTTCTCTCCGGCTTTCGGAGAGTGGTGGGAGTAACCTTAGCGACGCAGGGGGGGGTATTATGTATATATGTATATATTTTTAAGTGTGGGTGATTGCGTGATGTATGAAAGATGCCCAATGCTGAAGGTCGAGCGTGCCGATAGGCTGGCAGGCGGGGGGGCTAAACCCCGTCATTAGCGCTGGGGGGGAGGGGAAACTGGGTGCCTTGGCCAGTCTAAAAACCAAGGCAAACGAAAATGGACAACACAGGTGCTGGATTTAAACTCCCCGGGAGGGTACCAGTCGCGAAAGCGGCTGGACAAAAATCCCTCGCGGAGCCTTCGGGCTCTGGCCGCCCCATGTATACGGGGGGGGCGCCCCACACCTCGCACGTTAGTGCAAACGACGACCTAGGCATGAATACCGGACAAGCAAGTGGATTGGCAAAGACGATTGGCGCAGGAAGTGCGGAAGGTGGGATGGCCGCGACTGCGGTGGTGAAATTGGAGCGGCTTGCTGCTCACGAGTACGTGACCCGGTCTGTAGATGTGGAGTCGCCCGTGTCCGACTCGGACGTCTCCACATGTGACAGACCATACAGCCGGGCGTCTAGCGATGGACCTCCCCTTTTTAGGGACATTCGCAAACGCCCGCGTCACAATCAAGACGAGTTTTCGAGGGAGAACAGCCCCTCGAGTGGTGAAGACTGCCCGGCACCGAAGGTGCCAGCGAGCAAAAGTGGTCGAGGACGCCTGTCCTCTGCGCAAGCAAGGGACAAGAGCGGGCGCTTTCTTAAGCGCTTGGAGGCGACTCGGTCAGAAAGTGACAGCGGGGCGACCATCCGCCTCGTAACAAAAGAGACCCCTAAGGGAAGAGGAAGGCCACCTACGACGGGTCATTACGTCGGTTTGGCCAAGGCTAAGGCGGAGCTCGTCGCCGCGGAACGCGAAGCGTTAGAGCTCCAGGCAGAGAAGGAGGTGGCGGAGACAGCGCGCAAGTGCTATAATCTGCGGCCGTCCTCAGTGGAGGAAGGACCAACGGCAGGAGAATTGCGGGCGCAAGTGCTGGAGCAAGTGAGCCTCATCACGCACGTGGCCGGGAAGTCGTCCAACCTTAAGGGCACTTTTGTCAAGGCCCTTAAGGATGCGGCGGCGACCATCAAGGACGCTGTGGAGGCCCTCAGCAAGACGACAGTCTCGGCAGAGACTTCCAAACTGGCGACGGACAACAGCCGCCTTAAGGCGGAGGTTGCGGAGCTCCGCGGCGAGTTGGCCGCATTACGGGCGGACTTGCGGCGGATGCAACAACCACTACCGGAGACGACCGTGTCCCCACCCCTCAGAAGTGCTCCATTTGAGCCCGAGACGCTGAAGCGCTCGATAATTGAGGCGGTGGGGACCATGATGAATGCCCGGTTTGAGGCTCTCGAGGGCAGGCTGCTTCCAGAGCAGCGCATTCGGCCACCGTTAGCCTCTGATCGGGCATACAATGATGTGACAGCTAGTCAGCCCCTGGCTGCACGTAAAGCTACCCCTGGACGTACTCCGAGGGTCGAGGCAAGGCCCAGATCGCAGCTGGCTGACCCCGGGTCAGTTGAAGCGGCGCCTTCATCTGGACCTCCCCCAACCACCGCTCCTTTGGAGGGGAGGAAGGGGAAAAAACGAGGGAGTAAGCGGACCGCGGCTATCGCTCAGGTCCAGTCCCAGATTCCGCCCCCGGCGGCCTCTGGCGAGTGGACGGCGGTGTCCCGGCGCAAGAAGAAACCCCGCCCAAACCCTAAGCCCGCCAGTCAAACGGCAGGTCAAAAGGGAAAGGGGAAGAGGAAAAGCCCGAAGCTGAAAACTCCCAAGTCGTCGGCTGTTGTTTTAAAGCTCCAGCCTGACGCGGAGAAGCGAGGGGTAACTTACGCCCGCATTTTAATGCAGGCGAAAAAGAAAGTGGACCTTGGTAGCCTGGGTATCGAGACCCTGGGCTTTAAAAAGGCATTGACGGGTGCGCGCATCCTGGTGCTACAGGGCGCTGAGAGCGCCGAGAAGGCCAAACTGCTGGCAGAGAAACTGCAGCAGGAACTGAAGGAGGAGGACGTCCGAGTCTCCAGGCCGGAGAAATGTGCTACTTTGCGCATCTCGGGCCTGGACGACTCGGTCGGAATGTTCGAGGTAATGGACACGATCGCCCGGATTGGTGAGTGTCCACCCGCGTCGATGAAGGTGGGAGAGGTGCGCCGGGACAAATCCGGTCTCGGCACACTTCTCGTCAGCTGCCCGGTTGGTGCGGCCAAGAGGGTCATGGGGGTCGACCGCCTATTTATTGGGTGGTCCACCGTACACCGCCAGTTACTGGAGACGCGACCTCTGCGGTGCTTCAAGTGCCTCAATCTGGGGCACGTTAGGGAGCAGTGTACCGCAGAGGTCGATTTCGGGAACACCTGTTTCCGATGTGGGAAACCCGACCACAAGTCCGGGGGTTGTAGCGCCGCGCCGCACTGCTTAGTATGCGCCGCGGCGAAGCAACCTGCCGGGCATAAGATGGGCGGGCGGGCTTGCGCCGGCGCAAGGCCCGCAAAAGGAGGAGGGAAGGGAAGGAGGGCTGCGGCCGGGATCAAGGTCCAGTCGCAGCCAGCCCGCCCTGCGGCGGCTGGGGAGGCCGCGCGGGAGACCCCGATGGTCACCACATAGTGACCGTCGATGAGAGCCCGGGCGGCGGACTCGGGGGAGTCCGCCGTTCCGTCTAGGGCTCGTGAGGAGGCGCTGTGTTGGAAGTGTGCCAACACAGCACCTGGCCTGTTGGCCGAAGAGGAGGCCTGATGAGGCCGTCGTCGCGCCGGGCCCGCGGAAGTATGCCAACGCGTTCCCGCGGGCCCGGCACTGCGATTCGAGTGGACACACCAAGGGGTTTTAGTGGGTATACCGGCACTCTGCCGGGGAGTCCCACATACCCCTCTCGCCCCCCCGAGGCGAGAGGGGATGCGTAATGCATTTCCCCTTGTAAAAAAAAAAAAAAAAAAAAAAAAAAAAAAAAAAAAAAAAAGGTTAGGTTAGGTTAGGTTCCCCGCAAGGGGCGTGAGGAAAGGGAGGGGGGCCGCGACCGGGCCTTGTGCTTGGACGCGGCGGACCCACCTTCCACCCTTTCGGGTGAAGAGGCCGACCGGGGGGCAGCTTGCTGTCACCCGGGAGGACTGCTGACCGCCAGCTGGTGTGGCAGGCGGTCGGCGCTGAGCCCCGGGCGGCGGACTCGGGGGAGTTCGCCGTACCACTCCGGGCTCGTGAGGATCGGCGCTGTGTTTGGTGGTCCGACACAGCGCCTGGCCGCAAGGCCTGGACGAGGCCGAAAGGCCGCAGTCGCGTCGGGGTTCGCGGAAGTATGCGCAAGCGTTCCCGTGTCCCCGGCACAAGCGACCGTGAGGATTTCACCATGTGGTTTTAGTGGGTATACCGGCCGCCGCCGGGGAGTCCCACATACCCCTCTCGTCCCCCCCGGGGCATGAGGGGATGCGTAACGCATTTCCACATGTAAAAAAAAAAAAAAAAAGGTTAGGTTAGGTTAGGTTAGGTTAGGTTAGGTTAGGTTAGGTTAGGTTAGGTTAGGTTAGGTTAGGTTAGGTTAGGTTAGGTTAGGTTAGGTTGCCTCTTCCCCCGCCTCCTCCCCCGCCTGCGTTCGATGGCAGTATGTTGGAAGAGCTCCGGCGCTCCATTGTTCTGTCGGTGGGGGAGATGGTGGATGCCAAGTTGGCTGGCATCGAGGAGCGGCTACTGCCGGCGGTGGTACATCGCCCTCCGTTAGCGGCGGATCGGAGGCGGCAGGTGGCTTCCACCGTGTCGGAGGTGGAGGGTCCGGTGAGGGCTCGACCGGGTCCTTCAATAGTGAAGGCGAAGCCGGTGGGAAGGTCAGTGAGGGTGAGCAATGCCTCCCTAACCCCGGACCAGACACCGCCAGTGGTGACTCCTGCTGCTGTAAGCCAGGAGGAGGAGGGGTTCACAACCGTAACCCGGCCCAAGAAGGGCAAAAAGAAGAGTGCCCCGGCGACGTCTCCAAATGTCCCGGCTGCCCCGAGGGCTCGAGAGTTGGTTCCAAAGCCGAAGCTCACTCCCCCTCGCACCTCCGCAGTGGTGATCACCATGCGGGAGGAAGCGGGTGCTGCGGGGGCTTCCTATAGCCAGATTTTGGCAAGGGCGGAGGAGAGGGTGGACTTGCAGGAGCTGGGCATAGAGTCCCTCAAGTTCCGCCGCGCTGCCACGGGGGCCAGGGTTCTGGAGCTGCCGAAGGGGCAGACGGAGGAGAAGGCCGACCAGCTGGCCGAGAAGCTCCGTTCGGCGCTGGAGGGGATGGCCGATGTCGCAAGGCCCGTGATGTCAGCAATGCTGCGCATCACGGATCTTAATGACTCGGTCACCAAGGAGAGGGTGGTGGCCGCAGTGGCTAGGGCCGGGGGATGCGCGGAGGCCCTAGTTAGGGCGAAGGAAGTGCGACCGGGCCCGAGAGGGATGGGGGCGGTGTTGGTCAGTTGCCCGGTGAGGGTGGCGAAGCTGCTGGCCGATGCCGCTGCTGTCAAGATCGGGTGGGGCTCGGCCAGGGTGGAGGCCATGCAGGAGCGCCCCATGCGCTGTTTCCGCTGCATGGGCCTCGGCCACGTGAGGGCCATGTGCCCTTCTAGGGTGGACCGCACAGGCTTGTGCTTCCGATGTGGTCAAGGGGGCCATGTCATGAGGGTCTGCACTGCGGCAGTGAGGTGCGCAGTGTGTGCGGATGCCGGAAAGCCCTCGGGGCACCAGATGGGGGGAGGGGATTGCAACCCCCCCCCGTACGAACGGAAAGGTGGCCGAACGGACCTCAGCCACCAACAGAGAGGTCGGACGCCAGGCGGCGCAGGAGGAAGCTAACATGTCGGAATGAATCTAGAACGACATGTTAACTTCCTCCAGGCGAACCTAAACCACTCCGCCGCGGCTCAGGATCTGTTCCTGCAGTCCATGGCGGAGTGGGAGGTAAACGTAGCGGTGGCCTGCGAGCCTTATTACGTTCCCCCGCGGTCTCACTGGGCGGGGGACTTGAGCGGAGTAGTGGCCATAGTGACGAGGTTCAGCTCGGACACTCCCCTCTCAACTCTAGAGAGGGGAGCTGGCTACGTGGTGGCGAATTGGGGGGGATACGTGATTATAGGCACGTACTTCTCCCCCAATCGCACCCTGGCGGAGTTCGAGATCTTCCTCGACTCGGTCAGGGCTGCCTCTAATAGGTGGTCGTCGGGTCACACGGTGGTGCTCGGCGACCTCAACGCCAAGGGAAGGGAGTGGGGTAACCCTACAACTGACCCCAGAGGGAGGGCCGTCCAATCGTGGGCCCTGACGTGCGGTCTGACCCTCCTGAACAGGGGGGCGGTCCATACCTGCGTGCGGCACTCGGGGGGGTCCGTGGTGGACATGTCGTTCGCCACCCCTGTTGTTGCGCGCAGGATCACGGACTGGAGGGTCGAAGTCGGGGTGGAGACACTGTCAGATCACAGATACGTCCGTTTTAGTGTCTCCACCCCCTCAGGTCGGGCGGCCCCTCCTAGGGGGCCCAGTCGCTTCCCACGTTGGGCCGTGACCCGAATGGACCCAGAACTGGCAGAGGAGGCCGCCTTAGTCCAGCGGTGGGCCTACCCCCGAGTCTCGGAGGGTGCCACCACCGAGGATCTCGCTGGACGCATGCGCAGGGCCCTCACGGCGGTGTGCGACGCTAGCATGCCAAGGGCTCGGCGGTGGACTGACAGAAGAAGGGTCCACTGGTGGTCGGCCGACATAGAGAGGAAGAGGGAGGTCTGTGGCGCTGCACGGAGGGAATACGTGCGGTGTCGCAGACAGAATGGTCGAGACCCGGCCCGGGAGGCTCGCCTGAGGGAGGCTCTAAATTGGGCCAAAGATGAGCTCGGGCGGGCTATCTGTCGGGCCAAGGAGCGGGCGGACCGGGACTTCCTCCGGGAGCTGGACCGGAACCCGTGGGGTCGTCCGTTCCTTGGGGCCCGGAACAAGCTCGCGGGACGGATGGGAACACCGGCCACGGAAACCCTTCCCGCGGATCTTCTTGGCCGAATAATGGGGGATCTTTTTCCGGGCTCCCCGGAGGAATTTTCACCCCCCGTGATGGCGCCGCCCAGCCCAGGGCCCGGGGAGGGGGGACCTCCTCCGCCACTAATCAGTGACGAGGAAATGGAGGGGGCCCTGGACCGTCTCCGGAGGCGGAAAAAGGCGCCGGGTCCTGATGGGATCCCCGGGTCCATCCTGTGGCGGACCAGGAAGTTCTTGGGGGGCCGGCTGCGGGAACTGTTCGATGTGTGTCTCACCACCGGACAGTTCCCGAGTCAGTGGAAGGAGGGGAGGGTCTGCCTTCTCCCCAAGGAGGGTCGTCCCCCGGAGCAGGCATCGGCCTATAGGCCCATTGTCTTGCTGGACGAGGCGGGAAAGGTCTTCGAGCGGATCCTTGCGTCTCGCCTCGTCCAGCACCTGGAGTCGGTCGGACCCGGACTTTCGGGGGCCCAGTGGGGGTTCAGGGCAGGTCGTTCGACCATTGACGCCCTGAACCAGCTGAAGGCCTTCACCGGGGAGGCGGTGGAGAGGGGGGAGGTGGCACTGGCGGTGTCCCTAGACGTGAGGAATGCCTTCAACAGCATCCCGCACGAGACATTGGAAGAGGCGCTCCGATTCCACGGGGTGCCTCCATATCTGCGGGAGCTGTTGGGGGCGTACTTGAGGGACCGCCAAGTCCTTTGGGAGGACAGGGAGGGAAGCCTGTGCAGGAGGCCAGTCGAGCGTGGGGTTCCGCAGGGCTCAGTGTTGGGGCCCACACTGTGGAACGTCGGCTTCGACTGGTTGCTCCGAGGGCCGCTCCTTCCCGGGATGAGGGTGTTGTGCTACGCGGATGACACCCTCGTCATGGTTCGGGGAGGGAGCTGGGAGGAGGTGGCGCGCAGGGCGACGGTCGGGACCTCTCTGGTGGTGGACAGGATCCGGCAGTTGGGTCTCGAGGTCGCCCTGGAGAAGACGGAGGCCCTCCTATTCCATGGGCCGCGCCGAGGGCCTCCGCGGGGGGCGAGTATCGCCGTCCGGGGAGAGGCGGTGCGGGTGGGGGCCCAGATGAAATATCTGGGCCTCATACTGGACGGGCGGTGGAGTTTCGGGGCGCATTTCACTCGTCTAGCCCCGAAACTAATCTCCACCGCCGCTGCCCTGGGCAGGTTGTTGCCCAATGTGGGGGGGCCCAACTCCTCGTGCAGACGGCTATACTCCGGGGTAATCCGGAGTATGGCCCTGTACGGGGCCCCAATCTGGGCAGAGGCTCTCACCGAGGGGAATAAGAGGCTTCTTCGGAGGCCTCAGAGGGTGATCTCGGTGAGGGCCATAAGAGGGTACCGGACGGTGTCCTGGGCGGCGGCCACGCTCCTGGCGGGGGATCCCCCCTGGGAGCTGCAGGCGGAGGTGTTGGCCGTCGTCCACCGGTTCCGGGCGGATGAGCGGGCGAGGGGCGTCGCACCGGAGTGGGAGGCGGTGCGACGCGAGAGGAAGAGGGCTCAGGAGGAGGTGGTCCGCAGGTGGGGGGAGCAGCTTGCAACCCCCACATATGGCGGAGAAATAGTGGAGGCGATTCGCCCTCAACTCGTCAACTGGCTCAAGAGGAGGGGCCAGTTGACTTATAGGCTGGTGCAGATACTTACCGGGCATGGCTGCTTTGGTAAGTATCTGCACCAGATCGCTGGGCGGGAGGTGACCCCCAAGTGCCACGAGTGTGATGCACCCGTGGACACGGCAAGCCACACGCTCCGGGAGTGTGTGGTGTGGGGGTCGCAGAGGCACGACCTCACGAGCGTGGTCGGAGGGGACCTCTCGCTGCGGAGCATAGTGGAGGCTATGCTCCGCGACAGGGGGTCCTGGGAGGCGATGGTCTCCTTCTGCGAAAATGTCATGTCGCAGAAGGAGGCCGCGGAACGGGTCAGGGAAGAGGATGCCCTGGCCGACCCGATCCGCAGAGCGAGGCGGGGGCGAAGAAGGGGGCGATACGCTCGTCTCCTGCCCCCGCCATAAAGAGGGCCTTACGGCAGCAAGCCGATAATGGGGCCGGGGGGCCCCAAAACAGAGGTATCCGCCGGGGCGTCACGGTAGCGTGCTCGTAGAGCGATCCCGTGGCGCCCCACAAAAGGCACAGAGGGCGGCGCTGGGTTTTAGTGGGTAGTCTGGACTTCTTCCAGGAGCCCCACATAACCGTCCAAGCTCCCCCGGGCTTGGACGGTATGCGTAAATGCATTTCCCAGCGGAAACAAAAAAAAAAAAAAAAAAAAAAAGGTTAGGTTAGGTTGGGGTGCTGATGTCAGACAACCTCCTCGTGTGCTCATCCCATTGTCAGTCCCGAGGATACGTCCAGAGGAACGGCAATGGGAGGGGCCGGTGCACCCTGGGCATCGCAGGATAATCTTCTAGGTCACCTAGATGTATTGTCGGCGATGGCGAATAGTCTGGCGTGGGGAAGGGAGGGGGGCTGCGACCGGGCCTCGGCCTGGACGCGGCGGACCCACCCTTATGGGGACATATGGGGAGGGGGAGCGCGACCGGGCTTCGGCCTGGACGCTGCGGACCCACCTCGTGGAGGGGAGGGAGGCTGCGTGAGTAGCGGCGGGCCCACCCCTCGAAGCCCATTGTCAGTCCCGAGGATACGTCCAGAGGAACGGCAATGGCAGGTGCCGGTGCATTCTGAACATCGCAGGATAATCTTCTAGGTCACCTAGATGTATTGTCGGCGATGGCGAATGCCTGGCGTGAGGAAGGGAGGGAGTCTGCGACCGGGCCTCGGCTCGGACGCGGCGGACCTGCCCTGTTGGGGACGAGGAGGGGGGCTGCGACCGGGCCTCGGCCTGGACGCGGCGGACCCACCGCGTGGAGGGGGAGGGAGGCTGCGTGAGTAGCGGCGGGCCCACCCCCCGAGATGACGGCCCCGAGAGGAGGGAGGCTGCGGCTGGGCCTATGGCCTGGCTGCGGCGGACCCACCCCTTGGGTGCCAGCCCCTTGGGGCGTGTGGAGTGAGGGGAGGGCGGCTGCGGCTGGGCTTCGGCTCGGTAGCGGCTGCCCGACCCTCGGGTGTCCGCCCTGAGAGGAGGGAGGCTGCGGCTGGGCTTATGGTCCGGTAGCGGCAGCCCACTTCTCGGGTGACGGCACCGTGAGGAGGGAGGGGAGGGAGGCTGCGGCTGGGCCTTTGGCTCGGTAGCGGCGGGCCCACTCAACCCATACTGGCTGGACGAGTGACAGCTCTGCTGTCTCTTGATGGCTTTGTTGTCACTTGTCCGACTATTGGCTGGCCACTGGCTAGTGGGGCCGGTGGCCGGCCTTGAGCCTGGGTGGCGGACTCGGGGGAGTCTGCCGCTCAATACATGGCTCGTGTGGAAGGTGCTGTGTTTTTCAACGCAGCGCCTGGCCGAAAGGCCGTGAGGAGGCCGCAAGGCCAAGTCGCGCCGGGACGTCGCGGAAGTATGCTTTATGCGTTCCCGCGACCCCGGCTATGCGACCGTGCGAAAGCATCATGTGGTTTTAGTGGGTATACCGGCCGCCGCCGGGGAGTCCCACATACCCCTCTGGTCCCCCCCGGGATAGGAGGGAATGCGTAATGCATTTCCACATGTAAAAAAAAAAAAAAAAAAAAAGGTTAGGTTAGGTTAGGTTAGGTTAGGTTAGGTTAGGTTAGGTTAGGTTAGGTTAGGTTAGGTTAGGTTAGGTTAGGTTAGGTTCAGCGGGAGTGACATCTGTGTCATCCCGAAGTGTACCGGTGCCCCCCCCAAAGCCAAAGGAAGAGGAAGGCCACCTACGACCGGCGAGTACGTCGGTCTGGCCAAGGCCAAGGCCGAGCTTGTCGCCGCGGAGCGTGCGGCACTTGAGCTCCAGGCCGAGAAGGAGGTGGCGGAGGCGGCGCGGAGGGTTTACCCTTTGCGGTCGAGCCGCCCATCGGAAACTCCGGCATCGGAGACTCCGGCAGCGGAGACTCCGGCAGTAGAGGGGCTGACGGCCGGCGAATTGAGGGAGCAGGTTCTCCAGCAGGTGAATCTGATCACTCAAGTCGCCGGCAAGTCGTCAAACCTTAAGGGTACCTTCGTCCGGACCCTTAAGGACGCGGCTAGCAGCATAAGAGACGCCGTGGAGGCGTTGAGCTGCGCGTCGGTCTCAGCCGAGACGCGGAAGCTGGCGGCGCAAAATGACCGCCTTAAGGCAGAAGTTGCTGATCTCCGCGGCGAGTTAGCCGCATTACGGGCTGATTTGCTGCGGAATCAGGAGCAACAGGTCGGGAAGGGGGCCCGCTCCCCCATCAGCGCCCCGGTTGATCCGGAGCACTTGCAGCGGACTATAGTCGAGGCGGTTGGCCGTATGGTCAACGCTCGATTTGAGGCGCTTGAGGACAGATTGCTGCCCGAAAAGCGCCTCCGCCCTCCGCTTGCGGCGGACTGGGCATACTCTGAAGTGACAGCGCAGCAGCCTGCTTCTAGAAGTAGGGCTGCGACCAAAGCCGCCCCTAAAGCGGCTACTCGGACGATGACCAGGCCCGATGCCGAGCCCGTTGCGCCAGTTCATCTGGACAACGTGGCCGTTCCGGGTCCTTCTCCCCCCAGCAGGGAAAAGAAGAAGAAGGACAAGAAGAAGGGGAAAACTTCTACAAACCCCACGGACATGACACCGGCGGCGCCCACAACCGAGGGTTGGACAGTGGTGACCCGCCGAAGGGCCAAACGCGGCAAGGACTCGGCTCCAGCTGCGAAGCCAAAGAGGAAGCCCAAGAGGAAGCCCAGGCTGCGCCCCCCTGCTACGTCGGCTGTGGCACTAAAGCTGCAGCCCGACGCTGAGCGGAGGGGAGTAACTTATGCCCGCATCCTAATGCAGGCGAAAAAGGCGATCGACTTGGGAAGCCTAGGGATTCAGTCCCTAGGCTTCAAAAAGGCGGTGACAGGGGCGCGCCTATTGGTGCTGCCCGGTGCCACGAGCGGCGACCAGGCCAACAAGTTGGCCGAGAAGCTGCGCGAGGCCCTCAAAGAGGAGGACGTCCGAGTCTCCAGGCCGGAGAAGAGCGTAACTCTGCGCATCTCGGGCCTGGACGACTCGGTCGGGAAATGGGAGACGGTCGACGCGATCGCCAAGGTTGGCGAGTGTTCGGTCGCCTCTATCAAGGCGGGTGAGGTGCGCCGGGACCGATCCGGACTCGGCACACTACTTTGCAGTTGCCCTATTGGCGCTGCAAAGAAGGTGATGGCGGTCGACCGCCTCTTCATAGGATGGTCCACCGTGCACCGAAAGGTGCTGGAGATGCGACCTCTGCGGTGCTTCAAGTGTCTCAGTTTGGGACACGTCAGGGAGCTGTGTACCGCAGAGGTCGACCA
The DNA here is from genome assembly GCA_905404115.1 of Pheosia gnoma. Taxonomy (NCBI): domain Eukaryota; kingdom Metazoa; phylum Arthropoda; class Insecta; order Lepidoptera; family Notodontidae; genus Pheosia; species Pheosia gnoma. Next base: position 8,181,395 of record FR989914.1, read on the forward strand.
CGGAGACACCTGTTTCCGGTGTGGGCAACCGGGCCATAAGTCCGAGGGTTGTAGCGCCGCGCCGCACTGCTTAGTATGCGACGCGGCGAAACAGCCTGCCGGGCACAAAATGGGTGGGCGGGCTTGCGTTCGCGCAAAGCCCGCAAAGAAGAAAGGGAAGAAGGCTGCAGCCAGGACCACGGTCCAGACTCAGCCGGCCCGCCCTGCGGCGGCTGGAGAGGCCGTGCAGGAGACCCCGATGGCCACTGGCTAGTGGCCGTCGATAAGAGCCCGGGCGGCGGACTCGGGGGAGTTCGTCGTTCCGTCAAGGGCTCGTGGGGAGGTGCTGTGTTGAAGTGTGCCAACACAGCATCTGGGCGGCTGCCCGAAGAGGAGGCCTGACGAGGCCGACGTCGCGCCGGGATGTCGCGGAAGTATGCTTTTGCGTTCCCGCGACCCCGGCACATGCGACGGAGAAGACACACCGTGGAGTTTTAGTGGGTATACCGGCACTCTGCCGGGGAGTCCCACATACCCCACTCGTCCCCCCGGGCGAGTGGGGATGCGTAACGCATTTCTCCACGTAAAAAAAAAAAAAAAAAAAAAAAAGGTTAGGTTAGGTTAGGTTAGGTTAGGTTAGGTTAGGTTAGGTTAGGTTAGGTTAGGTTAGGTTAGGTTAGGTTAGGTTAGGTTGGGGTGCTTGTCAGACAACCTCCACGTGTGCTCATCCCATTGTCAGTCCCGAGGATACGTCCAGAGGAACGGCAATGGGAGGGGCCGGTGCACCCTGGGTATCACCGATAATCTCCTAGGTCACCTAGGTGTATTGTCGGTGATGGCAAATAGTCTGGCACGGGGGCGTTGCGAGGGTTGCTCCTGCTTCTCTCCGGCTTTCGGAGAGTGGTGGGAGTAACCTTAGCGACGCAGGGGGGGTATCTTATATATATGTATTTATAGGTTGGCGGTTATAAAGGTGTGTAGATGGGCGAAGTGGCGAAAGCGTGATGTATGATAGGAAGCTCCCGAGAGGGAGCGTATGACTCGCGCGGTGTTGTGCCAAGTGCACGTGACTTCGGTCACCATCGGGCGATCTCGTTACCCCGGCGTAGGCGTCTTCGTGGACAAGTCTCGCGGTCTACGCTGGGAACGGGGGTCTGGCCTTAACCGGCTGGGCCAAGTGGTCGGGGTCCACACTAAAAATCCCGGAAGAGGAGATAACCTCAATAAAAAACCCCCCTGCTCTGGATACCTCCCGCCCTCCAGTAGTAAATAGGGTTACCTCGGCTACAGGGGTCTCTGGCCAGGTTGACGTTGTTCCCCCATACTCGTGGGATTAGTTATGGATAGAAATTTAAAATTAGTTTTTAAGGCGGAACCTAAATCAAAAGGACATGGCGCGAATACCGGACCATCCGATCTGCTCAGCGGATCGGAGAAGGCACCCTGCGGACGACGCAAGGGTGAGGACATGACGGCGGATAATACCGCCCAAAGAGAAGCCCATCGGGAGTGGCTTGCCGCTCTCAGGGAGGCGACCCGGTCTGAGGATGTGGAGTCGGCAATGTCCGACACTGACGACTCCATAGCCTCAAGACCTGACAGCAGAGCGTCCTATGAAGGACTGCACAAGGACGGGCGCAAGCGCCCAAGACGCGACTCGGACGACGATTCGAGTGGCTCGTCAGACGCCGAGACTGGCCGAACACCTTCTAAGGTGCGGTCTAGTCAAGGTGGTCGACAGCGCTCCTCCCCCGCTCCAGCGAGGGACAAAAACGGGAGATTCCTGAAGCGCAGGGACGCGACAGGAGATGGAAAAACTTTGGGATCGGACCGGTCACGGTCGGGCAGCGGGAGTGACATTTGTGTCATCCCGAAGTGTACCGGTGCCCCCCCCAAAGCCAAAGGACGAGGAAGGCCACCTACGACCGGCGAGTACGTCGGTCTGGCCAAGGCCAAGGCCGAGCTTGTCGCCGCGGAGCGTGCGGCACTTGAGCTCCAGGCAGAGAAGGAGGTGGCGGAGGCGGCGCGGAGGGTTTACCCTTTGCGGTCGAGCCGCCTTTCGGAAATTCCGGCATCGGAAACTCAGGCAGGAGAGGGACCGACGGCCGGCGAATTGAGGGAGCAGGTTCTCCAACAGGTGAATCTGATCTCTCAAGTCGCCGGCAAGTCGTCAAACCTTAAGGGTACCTTCGTCCGGACCCTTAAGGACGCGGCTAGCAGCATAAAAGACGCCGTGGAGGCGTTGAGCTGCGCGTCGGTCTCAGCCGAGACGCGGAAGCTGGCGGCGCAAAACGACCGCCTTAAGGCAGAAGTTGCTGATCTCCGCGGCGAGTTAGCCGCATTACGGGCTGATTTGCTGCGGAATCAGGAGCAACAGGTCGGGAAGGGGGCCCGCTCCCCCATCAGCGCCCCGGTTGATCCGGAGCAACTGCAGAGGACTATTGTCGAGGCGGTTGGCCGTATGGTCAACGCTCGATTTGAGGCGCTTGAGGACAGATTACTGCCCGAAAAGCGCCTCCGCCCACCGCTTGCGGCGGACAGGGCATACTCGGACGTGACAGCTCAGCAGCCCGCTTCTAGAAGCAGGGCTGCGACCAAAGCCGCCCCTAAGGCGGCTCCACGGATAGTGACCAGGCCCGAAGCAGAGCCCGTTGTTCCAGTTCAACTGGACATTCCAGTTCAACTGGACAACGCGGCCACTTCGGGACCTTCTACCTCTACCCCCAGCCTTCCGCGGGGAGGGGAAAAGAGGAAGAAAACAAAGAAGAAGGGGACAACTTCGACAAACCCCACTGCGAAGACACCGGCGGTGCCCACGTCCGAGGGTTGGACGATGGTGACCCGCCGAAAGGCCAAACGCGGCAAGGGCTCGGTTCCGGCTGCGAAGCCGAAGCCGAAACCCAAACTGCGCCCCCCTAAGACGTCGGCTGTGGCACTAAAGCTGCAGCCCGACGCTGAACGGAGGGGAGTGACGTATGCCCGCATACTACTGCAGGCGAAAAAGGCGGTGGACTTGGAAAGCCTGGGGATTCAGTCCCTGGGCTTTAAAAAGGCGGCGACAGGGGCGCGCCTATTGGTGCTGCCAGGGGCAACAAGCAGCGACAAGGCCGACTTGTTGGCTACGAAGCTGCGCGAGGCCCTCAAAGAGGAGGACGTCCGAGTCTCCAGACCGGAGAAGAGCGTAACCCTGCGCATCTCGGGCCTGGACGACTCGGTCGGAACATGGGAGACGGTCGACGCGATCGCCAAGGTTGGCGAGTGCCCGGTCGCCTCTATAAAGGCGGGTGAAGTGCGCCGGGACCGATCCGGACTCGGCACACTCCTTTGCAGTTGCCCTATTGGCGCTGCAAAGAAGGTGATGGCGGTCGACCGCCTTTTTATTGGATGGTCGACTGTGCACCGAAAGGTGCTGGAGATGCGACCTCTGCGGTGCTTCAAGTGTCTCACATTGGGGCACGTCAGGGAGCTGTGTACCGCGGAGGTCGACCACGGAGACACCTGTTTCCGGTGTGGGCAACCGGGCCATAAGTCCGAGGGTTGTAGCGCCGCGCCGCACTGCTTGGTATGCGACGCGGCGAAACAGCCTGCCGGGCACAAAATGGGTGGGCGGGCTTGCGCTCGCGCAAAGCCCGCAAAGAAGAGAGGGAAGAAGGCTGCAGCCAGGACCACGGTCCAGACTCAGCCGGCCCGCCCTGCGGCGGCCGGAGAGGCCGCGCAGGAGACCCCGATGGCCACTGGCTAGTGGCCGTCGATAAGAGCCCGGGCGGCGGACTCGGGGGAGTCCGTCGTTCCGTCAAGGGCTCGTGGGGAGGTGCTGTGTTGAAGTGTGCCAACACAGCACCTGGGCTGCTGCCCGAAGAGGAGGCCTGACGAGGCCGACGTCGCGCCGGGATGTCGCGGAAGTATGCTTTTGCGTTCCCGCGACCCCGGCACATGCGACGGAGAAGACACACCGTGGAGTTTTAGTGGGTATACCGGCACTCTGCCGGGGAGTCCCACATACCCCACTCGTCCCCCCGGGCGAGTGGGGATGCGTAACGCATTTCTCCACGTAAAAAAAAAAAAAAAAAAAAAAAAAAAAAAAAAGGTTAGGTTAGGTTGGGGTGGGGTGGCGCGGTCAGACAACCTCCTCGTGTGCCTGCTCCCATTGCCAGTCCCATCGGGTTCGCCTGTGGGAACGACAATGGGAGGGGCCGGTGCACCCTGGGTATCGTCGATAATTTTCCAGGTTGTCCTGGGTTATTGTCGGCGATGGCTAATAGTCTGGCATGGGGACATATGGGGAGGGGGAGCGCGACCGGGCTTCGGCCTGGACGCTGCGGACCCACCTCGTGGAGGGGAGGGAGGCTGCGTGAGTAGCGGCGGGCCCACCCCTCGAAGCCCATTGTCAGTCCCGAGGATACGTCCAGAGGAACGGCAATGGCAGGGGCCGGTGCATTCTGAACATCGCAGGATAATCTTCTAGGTCACCTAGATGTATTGTCGGCGATGGCGAATGCCTGGCGTGTGGAAGGGAGGGAGTCTGCGACCGGGCCTCGGCTCGGACGCGGCGGACCTGCCCTGTTGGGGACGAGGAGGGGGGCTGCGACCGGGCCTCGGCCTGGACGCGGCGGACCCACCGCGTGGAGGACGCCCGGGAGGAGGGAGGCCGTGGTTCTGGGTCTCGTGCTTGGACGCGGCGGACCCACCACTCGGGCAGCCCCGCAAGGGGTAGCGGAAGGGAGGGGGGCTGCGACCGGGCCTCGGCCTGGACGCGGCGGACCCACCCTTATGGGGACATATGGGGAGGGGGAGCGCGACCGGGCTTCGGCCTGGACGCTGCGGACCCACCTCGTGGAGGGGAGGGAGGCTGCGTGAGTAGCGGCGGGCCCACCCCTCGGCCCCGCAAGGGGCGTGAGGAAAGGGAGGGGGGCCGCGACCGGGCCTTGTGCTTGGACGCGGCGGACCCACCTTCCACCCTTTCGGGTGAAGAGGCCGACCGGGGGGCAGCTTGCTGTCACCCGGGAGGACTGCTGACCGCCAGCTGGTGTGGCAGGCGGTCGGCGCTGAGCCCCGGGCGGCGGACTCGGGGGAGTTCGCCGTACCACTCCGGGCTCGTGAGGATCGGCGCTGTGTTTGGTGGTCCGACACAGCGCCTGGCCGCAAGGCCTGGACGAGGCCGAAAGGCCGCAGTCGCGTCGGGGTTCGCGGAAGTATGCGCAAGCGTTCCCGTGTCCCCGGCACAAGCGACCGTGAGGATTTCACCATGTGGTTTTAGTGGGTATACCGGCCGCCGCCGGGGAGTCCCACATACCCCTCTCGTCCCCCCCGGGGCATGAGGGGATGCGTAACGCATTTCCACATGTAAAAAAAAAAAAAAAAAAAGGTTAGGTTGGGGTGCTGATGTCAGACAACCTCCTCGTGTGCTCATCCCATTGTCAGTCCCGAGGATACGTCCAGAGGAACGGCAATGGGAGGGGCCGGTGCACCCTGGGCATCGCAGGATAATCTTCTAGGTCACCTAGATGTATTGTCGGCGATGGCGAATAGTCTGGCGTGGGGAAGGGAGGGGGGCTGCGACCGGGCCTCGGCCTGGACGCGGCGGACCCACCCTTATGGGGACATATGGGGAGGGGGAGCGCGACCGGGCTTCGGCCTGGACGCTGCGGACCCACCTCGTGGAGGGGAGGGAGGCTGCGTGAGTAGCGGCGGGCCCACCCCTCGAAGCCCATTGTCAGTCCCGAGGATACGTCCAGAGGAACGGCAATGGCAGGTGCCGGTGCATTCTGAACATCGCAGGATAATCTTCTAGGTCACCTAGATGTATTGTCGGCGATGGCGAATGCCTGGCGTGAGGAAGGGAGGGAGTCTGCGACCGGGCCTCGGCTCGGACGCGGCGGACCTGCCCTGTTGGGGACGAGGAGGGGGGCTGCGACCGGGCCTCGGCCTGGACGCGGCGGACCCACCGCGTGGAGGGGGAGGGAGGCTGCGTGAGTAGCGGCGGGCCCACCCCCCGAGATGACGGCCCCGAGAGGAGGGAGGCTGCGGCTGGGCCTATGGCCTGGCTGCGGCGGACCCACCCCTTGGGCGCCAGCCCCTTGGGGCGTGTGGAGTGAGGGGAGGGCGGCTGCGGCTGGGCTTCGGCTCGGTAGCGGCTGCCCGACCCTCGGGTGTCCGCCCTGAGAGGAGGGAGGCTGCGGCTGGGCTTATGGTCCGGTAGCGGCAGCCCACTTCTCGGGTGACGGCACCGTGAGGAGGGAGGGGAGGGAGGCTGCGGCTGGGCCTTTGGCTCGGTAGCGGCGGGCCCACTCAACCCATACTGGCTGGACGAGTGACAGCTCTGCTGTCTCTTGATGGCTTTGTTGTCACTTGTCCGACTATTGGCTGGCCACTGGCTAGTGGGGCCGGTGGCCGGCCTTGAGCCTGGGTGGCGGACTCGGGGGAGTCTGCCGCTCAACACATGGCTCGTGTGGAAGGTGCTGTGTTTTTCAACGCAGCGCCTGGCCGAAAGGCCGTGAGGAGGCCGCAAGGCCAAGTCGCGCCGGGACGTCGCGGAAGTATGCTTTATGCGTTCCCGCGACCCCGGCTATGCGACCGTGCGAAAGCATCATGTGGTTTTAGTGGGTATACCGGCCGCCGCCGGGGAGTCCCACATACCCCTCTGGTCCCCCCCGGGATAGGAGGGAATGCGTAATGCATTTCCACATGTAAAAAAAAAAAAGGTTAGGTTAGGTTAGGTTGGGGTGCTGATGTCAGACAACCTCCTCGTGTGCTCATCCCATTGTCAGTCCCGAGGATACGTCCAGAGGAACGGCAATGGGAGGGGCCGGTGCACCCTGGGCATCGCAGGATAATCTTCTAGGTCACCTAGATGTATTGTCGGCGATGGCGAATAGTCTGGCGTGGGGAAGGGAGGGGGGCTGCGACCGGGCCTCGGCCTGGACGCGGCGGACCCACCCTTATGGGGACATATGGGGAGGGGGAGCGCGACCGGGCTTCGGCCTGGACGCTGCGGACCCACCTCGTGGAGGGGAGGGAGGCTGCGTGAGTAGCGGCGGGCCCACCCCTCGAAGCCCATTGTCAGTCCCGAGGATACGTCCAGAGGAACGGCAATGGCAGGTGCCGGTGCATTCTGAACATCGCAGGATAATCTTCTAGGTCACCTAGATGTATTGTCGGCGATGGCGAATGCCTGGCGTGAGGAAGGGAGGGAGTCTGCGACCGGGCCTCGGCTCGGACGCGGCGGACCTGCCCTGTTGGGGACGAGGAGGGGGGCTGCGACCGGGCCTCGGCCTGGACGCGGCGGACCCACCGCGTGGAGGGGGAGGGAGGCTGCGTGAGTAGCGGCGGGCCCACCCCCCGAGATGACGGCCCCGAGAGGAGGGAGGCTGCGGCTGGGCCTATGGCCTGGCTGCGGCGGACCCACCCCTTGGGCGCCAGCCCCTTGGGGCGTGTGGAGTGAGGGGAGGGCGGCTGCGGCTGGGCTTCGGCTCGGTAGCGGCTGCCCGACCCTCGGGTGTCCGCCCTGAGAGGAGGGAGGCTGCGGCTGGGCTTATGGTCCGGTAGCGGCAGCCCACTTCTCGGGTGACGGCACCGTGAGGAGGGAGGGGAGGGAGGCTGCGGCTGGGCCTTTGGCTCGGTAGCGGCGGGCCCACTCAACCCATACTGGCTGGACGAGTGACAGCTCTGCTGTCTCTTGATGGCTTTGTTGTCACTTGTCCGACTATTGGCTGGCCACTGGCTAGTGGGGCCGGTGGCCGGCCTTGAGCCTGGGTGGCGGACTCGGGGGAGTCTGCCGCTCAACACATGGCTCGTGTGGAAGGTGCTGTGTTTTTCAACGCAGCGCCTGGCCGAAAGGCCGTGAGGAGGCCGCAAGGCCAAGTCGCGCCGGGACGTCGCGGAAGTATGCTTTATGCGTTCCCGCGACCCCGGCTATGCGACCGTGCGAAAGCATCATGTGGTTTTAGTGGGTATACCGGCCGCCGCCGGGGAGTCCCACATACCCCTCTGGTCCCCCCCGGGATAGGAGGGAATGCGTAATGCATTTCCACATGTAAAAAAAAAAAAAAAAAAAAAAAAAAAAAAAAAAAAAAAAAAAAAAAAAAAAGGTTAGGTTAGGTTAGGTTAGGTTAGGTTAGGTTAGGTTAGGTTAGGTTAGGTTAGGTTAGGTTAGGTTAGGTTAGGTTAGGTTGGGGTAGGGGTGCTACGTCAGACAACCTCCACGTGTGCTCATCCCATTGTCAGTCCCGAGGATACGTCCAGAGGAACGGCAATGGGAGGGGCCGGTGCACCCTGGGCATCACCGATAATCTCCTAGGTCACCTAGGTGTATTGTCGGTGATGGCAAATAGTCTGGCACGGGGGCGTTGCGAGGGTTGCTTCTACTACTCTCCGGCTTTCGGAGAGGAGTAGGAATAACCTTAGCGACGCAGGGGGGGTATCTTATATATATGTATTTATAGGTTGGCGGTTATAAAGGTGTGTAGATGGGCGAAGTGGCGAAAGCGTGATGTATGATAGGAAGCTCCCGAGAGGGAGCGTATGACTCGCGCGGTGTTGTGCCAAGTGCACGTGACTTCGGTCACCATCGGGCGATCTCGTTGCCCCGGCGTAGGCGTCTTCGTGGACAAGTCTCGCGGTCTACGTTGGGAACGGGGGTCTGGCCTTAACCGGCTGGGCCAAGTGGTCGTGGTCCACATTAAAAATCCCGGAAGAGGAGATAACCTCGATAAAAAACCCCCCTGCTCTGGATACCTCCCGCCCTCCAGCAGTAAATAGGGTTGCCTAGGCTACAGGGGTCTCTGGCCAGGTCGACGTTTTTCCCCCATACTCGTGGGATTTAGTATGAATAGTAAAAATTTAAAATTAGTTTTTAAGGCGGAACAGAAAACCAAAGGACATGGCGCGAACACCGGACCATCCGACCTGCTCAGCGGGTCGGAGAAGGCACCTTGCGAACGACGCAAGGGTGAGGACGTGACTGCGGATAACTCCGCCCAAAGAGAAGCCCATCGGGAGTGGCTTGCCGCTCTCAGGGAGGCGACCCGGTCTGAGGATATGGAGTCGGCAATGTCCGACACTGACGACTCCATAGCCTCAAGACCTGACAGCAGAGTGTCCTATGAGGGACACCACAAGGACGGGCGCAAACGCCCAAGACGTGACTCGGACGATGACTCGAGCAGCTTGTCAGACGCCGAGACTGGCCGAACACCTTCTAAGGTGCGGTCCAGTCAAGGTGGTCGACAGCGCTCCTCCCCCGCTCCGGCGAGGGACAAAAACGGACGATTCCTGAAGCGTAGGGACGCGACAGGAGAAGGGAAAGCATTGGGGTCGGACCGGTCACGGTCGGGCAGCGGGAGTGACATCTGTGTCATCCCGAAGTGTACCGGTGCCCCCCCCAAAGCCAAAGGAAGAGGAAGGCCACCTACGACCGGCGAGTACGTCGGTCTGGCCAAGGCCAAGGCCGAGCTTGTCGCCGCGGAGCGTGCGGCACTTGAGCTCCAGGCCGAGAAGGAGGTGGCGGAGGCGGCGCGGAGGGTTTACCCTTTGCGGTCGAGCCGCCCATCGGAAACTCCGGCATCGGAGACTCCGGCAGCGGAGACTCCGGCAGTAGAGGGGCTGACGGCCGGCGAATTGAGGGAGCAGGTTCTCCAGCAGGTGAATCTGATCACTCAAGTCGCCGGCAAGTCGTCAAACCTTAAGGGTACCTTCGTCCGGACCCTTAAGGACGCGGCTAGCAGCATCAAGGACGCCGTGGAGGCGTTGAGCTGCGCGTCGGTCTCAGCCGAGACCAGGAAGCTGGCGGCGCAGAATGACCGCCTCAAGGCGGAAGTTGCCGATCTCCGCGGCGAGTTAGCCGCATTACGGGCTGATTTGCTGCGGAATCAAGAGCAACAGGTCGGGAAGGGGGCCCGCTCCCCCATCAGCGCCCCGGTTGATCCGGAGCATCTGCAGCGGACAATAGTCGAGGCGGTGGGCCGAATGGTCAACGCTCGATTCGAGGCGCTTGAGGACAGGCTACTGCCCGAAAAGCGCCTCCGCCCTCCGCTTGCGGCGGACAGGGCATACTCAGAGGTGACAGCGCAGCAGCCTGCTTCTAGAAGCAGGGCTGCGACCAAAGCCGCCCCTAAGGCGGCTCCACGGATTACGACCAGACCCGATGCCGAGCCCGTTGCGCCAGTTCAACTGGACGACGCGGCCGTTCCGGGACCTTCTCCCCCCAGCAGGGAAAAGAAGAGGAAGGAAAAGAAGAAGGGGACAACTTCTACAAACCCCACTACGAAGACACCGGCGGCGGCGCCCACGACCGAGGGTTGGACGGTGGTGACCCGCCGAAAGGCCAAACGCGGCAAGGGCTCGGCTCCGGCCGAGAAGCCGAAGAAGCCAAGGAGGAAACCCAAGTTGCGCCCCCCTGCCACGTCGGCTGTGGCACTCAAGCTGCAGCCCGACGCTGAACAGAGGGGAGTGACGTACGCCCGCATCCTTACGCAGGCAAGGAAGGCGATCGACTTGGGAAGCCTGGGGATTCAGTCCCTGGGCTTCAAAAAGGCGGCGACAGGGGCGCGCCTATTGGTGCTGCCTGGTGCCACGAGCGGCGACAAGGCCAACAAGTTGGCCGAGAAGCTGCGCGAGGCCCTCAAAGAAGAGGACGTCCGAGTCTCCAGACCGGAGAAAAGCGTAACTATGCGCATCTCGGGTCTGGACGACTCGGTCGGGAAATGGGAGACGATCGACGCGATCGTCAAGGTTGGCGAGTGCTCGGTCGCCTCTATTAAGGCGGGTGAAGTGCGCCGGGACCGATCTGGACTCGGCACACTGCTTTGCAGCTGCCCTATTGGCGCTGCAAAGAAGGTGATGGCGGTCGACCGCCTTTTTATTGGATGGTCGACCGTGCACCGAAAGGTGCTGGAGACGCGACCTCTGCGGTGCTTCAAGTGTCTCACATTGGGGCACGTAAGGGAGCTGTGTACCGCAGAGGTCGACCACGGAGACACCTGTTTCCGGTGTGGGCAACCGGGCCATAAGTCCGAGGGTTGTAGCGCCGCGCCGCACTGCTTGGTATGCGACGCGGCGAAACAGCCTGCCGGGCACAAAATGGGTGGGCGGGCTTGCGCTCGCGCAAAGCCCGCAAAGAAGAGAGGGAAGAAGGCTGCAGCCAGGACCACGGTCCAGACTCAGCCGGCCCGCCCTGCGGCGGCTGTAGAGGCCGCGCAGGAGACCCCGATGGCCACTGGCTAGTGGCCGTCGATAAGAGCCTGGGCGGCGGACTCGGGGGAGTCCGTCGTTCCGTCAAGGGCTCGTGGGGAGGTGCTGTGTTGAAGTGTGCCAACACAGCACCTGGGCTGTGCCCGAATGAGGAGGCCTGACGAGGCCGATGTCGCGCCGGGACGTCGCGGAAGTATGCTTTTGCGTTCCCGCGACCCCGGCACATGCGACGGAGAAGACACACCGTGGAGTTTTAGTGGGTATACCGGCACTCTGCCGGGGAGTCCCACATACCCCTCTCGCCCCCCCGGGCGGGTGGGGATGCGTAACGCATTTCTCCACGTAAAAAAAAAAAAAAAAAAAAAGGTTAGGTTGGGGTGCTATGTCAGACAACCTCCTCGTGTGCTCATCCCATTGTCAGTCCTGAGGATACGTCCAGAGGAACGGCAATGGGAGGGGCCGGTGCACCCTGGGCATCGCAGGATAATCTTCTAGGTCACCTAGATGTATTGTCGGCGATGGCGAATAGTCTGGCGTGGGGAAGGGAGGGGGGCTGCGACCGGGCCTCGGCCTGGACGCGGCGGACCCACCCTTATGGGGACATATGGGGAGGGGGAGCGCGACCGGGCTTCGGCCTGGACGCTGCGGACCCACCTCGTGGAGGGGAGGGAGGCTGCGTGAGTAGCGGCGGGCCCACCCCTCGAAGCCCATTGTCAGTCCCGAGGATACGTCCAGAGGAACGGCAATGGCAGGGGCCGGTGCATTCTGAACATCGCAGGATAATCTTCTAGGTCACCTAGATGTATTGTCGGCGATGGCGAATGCCTGGCGTGAGGAAGGGAGGGAGTCTGCGACCGGGCCTCGGCTCGGACGCGGCGGACCTGCCCTGTTGGGGACGAGGAGGGGGGCTGCGACCGGGCCTCGGCCTGGACGCGGCGGACCCACCGCGTGGAGGGGGAGGGAGGCTGCGTGAGTAGCGGCGGGCCCACCCCTGAGATGACGGCCCCGAGAGGAGGGAGGCTGCGGCTGGGCCTATGGCCTGGCTGCGGCGGACCCACCCCTTGGGTGCCAGCCCCTTGGGGCGTGTGGAGTGAGGGGAGGGCGGCTGCGGCTGGGCTTCGGCTCGGTAGCGGCTGCCCGACCCTCGGGTGTCCGCCCTGAGAGGAGGGAGGCTGCGGCTGGGCTTATGGTCCGGTAGCGGCAGCCCACTTCTCGGGTGACGGCACCGTGAGGAGGGAGGGGAGGGAGGCTGCGGCTGGGCCTTTGGCTCGGTAGCGGCGGGCCCACTCAACCCATACTGGCTGGACGAGTGACAGCTCTGCTGTCTCTTGATGGCTTTGTTGTCACTTGTCCGACTATTGGCTGGCCACTGGCTAGTGGGGCCGGTGGCCGGCCTTGAGCCTGGGTGGCGGACTCGGGGGAGTCTGCCGCTCAACACATGGCTCGTGTGGAAGGTGCTGTGTTTTTCAACGCAGCGCCTGGCCGAAAGGCCGTGAGGAGGCCGCAAGGCCAAGTCGCGCCGGGACGTTGCGGAAGTATGCTTTATGCGTTCCCGCGACCCCGGCTATGCGACCGTGCGAAAGCATCATGTGGTTTTAGTGGGTATACCGGCCGCCGCCGGGGAGTCCCACATACCCCTCTGGTCCCCCCCGGGATAGGAGGGAATGCGTAATGCATTTCCACATGTAAAAAAAAAAAAAAAAAAAAAAAAAAAAGGTTAGGTTAGGTTAGGTTAGTTAGGTTTAGGTTAGGTTAGGTTAGTTAGGTTAGGTAGGTAGGTTAGGTTAGGTAGGTTAGGTTAGGTTTAGGTTAGGTTAGGTTAGGTTAGGTTATGTTAGGTTAGGTTAGGTTAGGTAGGTTAGGTTAGGTTAGGTTAGGTTAGGTTAGGTTAGGTTAGTAGGTTAGGTTAGGTTAGGTTAGGTTAG